>CM075338.1:63073054-65473054 GCA_037788925.1 Mytilus galloprovincialis | reverse complement strand
TTATTTTTTTTTTTTTTGAAATTTCAAGAATTGCTGGTTATAATTTGTTTATTTACAAGCACATGTATCTGTATTTAATTAATATAATACACAAATATTATTTCCTGTGATGCAGTCTCTTTCTTATCTAGATATCAATGTTATGTCCATATCTTTCCATTTATCTTTGTGAAATGGACAGGATATGATATGTACACAAGAGTTGGGGCCCAATGAAGAAGACCACATGGCTTTCTACATTTCTCTTAAATTTCTACAACTCAAAATATAAAGATATAAGATAAAAATGTGTTAATAATTTTTATTTATTATTATTATTATATCAAATATTGAAGATTTAGGTAATTAATAGTATGATTAGGGAAACATTTCAAGGAATCAAACAACTCCCTTAACAACCCCAAACCTGGTCAGATTCAAAATTTGAACTTGCAGACATTACAAGCAAATATGTCTAATCTATCAGCAACAAAATATGAATTTTACAATGGATGTTACCATGTAGAGTTGTGTTCTAAAACGATCCAAAGTACTCTATTAACACAAAAATGTATCCTATCGTTAATTATATATATCCATTTTTAGATGGTGCCGTTCCCTTGTCACCATCTTACGGTTTCTATATATCTCAACTTGTACGATTCCCTCGTGTTTGTAACAATGTTTTAGATTTAACGAGAGAAATTTATGTATTCTGAAAAATTATTACACCAGGGTTTTCTATATCACAAACTAGTCAAAACATTTAATAAATTTTATCATCGGTATAAGAACATCATTCATAAATATAGCTCAACATGCAGACTTCTTATACGTTCAGGTATTTCACATCCAATATTTTATGGAAATATTCTTTATAAAGCACAAAAATGTCAATATTCACCACAGAAGCTAACAAAACCTATAAATAGACTCATTAAGAAGGGATATAGTTACAATACTGTTGTCAGGTCATTAGAGATTGCATATTTTGGCGTTAATATTGATTCACTTATAGGGTCTTTGCATCGGAACTAAACACATTTATTTAAAAAACAGTTGTAGGCATGACATGGGTTATGTTCTTCTCATATATGTTATGATGGTATGATACTAAACCCATCACGGGATGGATTGTGTCTGATATTCAGATGATAAAGACTTAATATTTCAATCGGTTTAATTGAAGTTTGGAGCTGGCATGTCAGTTACCTGCTAGTAGTCTGATGTTATGTATGTATTATTATCATTTTGATAATTGTCTTTGGTTACATCTTCTGACATCAGACTCGGACTTCTCTTGAACTGAATTTTAATGTGCGTATTGTTATGCGTTTACTTTTCTGCATTGGCTAGAGGTATAGGGGAGGGTTGAGATCTCATAAACATGTTTAAACCCGCCCCATTTTTGCGCCTGTCCCAAGTCAAGAGCCTCTGGCCTTTGTTAGTCTGTATTATTTTTAATTTTAGTTTCTTGTGTACAATTTGGAGTTGAGTATGGCGTTCATTATCACTGAACTAGTATATGTATTTGTTTAGGGGCCAGCTGAAGGACGCCTCTGTTGTTGTCTGTTTGACACATTCTCCATTTCCATTCTCAATAAATTCTTTCTCCATTTCCATTCTCAATGTATTCTTCTGTTGACTTGACTGTTGGATTTAGGAAGATTGATGTTTTCATATATTTTGGATTAAATCTTTTGGTAAGTACTAATTATGAACAAGTATTTTCACCATTTTGAATATTATGAAACTGCTTTTTCCTTCAAATAAGTTGAGTCATATATAGAGGATCTTCTTCACCATGTTATGCATCAAGAAAATAACTATAAGACCATGCATTTTTTTCTGACAACAATTATTTTTCTATATAAGACTGTTATTTGCTCTTCGATCGGGTTGTTGTCTCTTTTACACATTTCCCATTTCCTTCTCAATTTCATTTTTATATTTTGATAAAATTGTTATCACACTATCAGTTTAACAATAAAATTTTACAACACATTCTACATTTAGTAGAACGCGCATTGCTTCTAGACTATTTATTTATTTTGACTAAATTTGTTCATGCAGCGAAGTAGTCATCCACTAGCAGATACCATCTTTTCTATTATTTATATATTAAAAAGTTAGAAAAGAGCTTTCCTAAATTGCACATACGTAACAGCAACTAGAAAGTAATTTCACATATTGCAAAACTAATTAGTTATTATAAATCCTTACAGTTATTCTTGTGAAACAACTTTCTGCACAAATAAGCTGTTAATAAATCAGATATACAAATACTTGGAGTTGTGAAATTGCTCTAAATTGGAAGCCAAATTTTCTGGTATATATTAATTAATGACCTTTGGTTTTCACGTTTGAATGGTTTTACACTAGTAATGTGGGGCCCTTTATAGCTTTTTGTTCGGTGTGAGCCAAGGCTCCGTACGCGTGTTGAAAGCCGTACATTGACCTATAATGGTTTACTTATTTTTAATTGGTATTTGGATGGAGAGTTGTCTCATTGGCACTCACACCACATCTTCCTATATCTATTTTATATACATTTACAAACACCTGCATTATAGAAAAAGGTACAGAAATGATAAGTTGATATTTGAATATCTAGAAAATAAGTAAATTTCTTTAATATCAACTTAAGTTTTTACTCTTTGTGTATACATTGTCTCTTGCGATATATTGTTTAAATATCAAAGTGCTAGCTGGGGAAAGTTCCATTGAAAATATACGATGACTCAGAAATACCAAAGATACGATATACATCTCCGTTAATACCATTCAATATATGAATCATTGTCTATCTTTACATCTAACAAGTCTATTTTCAAATGAATATGGTCTGTTTTGGCCATTAGTCTTTGGTTTGTTTTCAACTTCTTTCCTTGTTCTGTTTTGAGCATGCGTTTTCGAATTGACAAGTTTTTCTTTTATTCTTTTCGTTTGACCGAAATATTTATACGTTATTACTCCAGCAAATATAGCAATACACAGAACAACGAAGCACACACTAACAGCTACAATTACTGCAAACGTCTTGCTGAAGATATTCTAAAAAAAAAGATATAGCTGTTTTTTATTTCTACTAATTCTACTCATGTGTTTCGATTGTTTATGCCAATTAATTCATATTGTCCCATTTGTAAGTCTTACAAGAATCACGCTAAATATTTTAAGTAACCTCAACTTAAGTTTGTCCCTTAATGTGTCCCGGCCGTTTTGACAACTTTTTTTTATACAACTAAGCATATGTTTGTCTTATAAAGTATTAACCAAAGTATTGAATTCCAAAGTAAATGAATGACATGGTTATATGTTGTTGACACGGAATTCTTAGTAAAGACAAATATTGCATTTATTTTCAAGTTATTTTACCATACGTGTGACCGATTATTTTTCCTTGAACTATTCATTACGTCAAAAAGTTCAAATAAACTCTTCCTGAACAAATTACTTACCGTATTAAGTATTGGGTGAATGACCTGCTCAATTATTGGTTCTACAGATTGTACCGGTAAACCATTAGACAACTCAAAATGACACTGTGAAATATAGCCATCAACATCAACAGCACTGATGGAGAGTGACGGGTTACAACAATTACCGCTGTAAATGAATACAAATCAAATATTGCATGAACATGAAGTCGATGTATTACTATCCGGTACACACTTGAGCTTTGAAAAATGGTTAAAAGTTAATTTGGTATGAGCAATCAAAATCTGTAATTGTTTAATTACATGTATTCATTTAAAGATATCATGGTTCACCCCTTTTACCGTTTTTATTAGCCATCTAGAAAGGATTCCGATATAAGCAAACTAATTTTTTTATACAATCATTAAACATTGATACCAGTTATTCGTTTCAATATCTACAAAATACGGTGGTGCCTTAAACAAAATCTTTGAATAGATATATTTACATTTATTTCAGTTACTTTTCAACTTTTCAGTCGACGTATATGCGAACTATTTTATGCGACTTTGTCAAAATATACACGTTGTAAACTTAGTATGTATATGTGATAAAATATATGTATCTAATTGATTTGTACTTCCCATCATTTCATTGTTTTATTACACATGTCATATATCATAACCACACCTTATGTTGACCGCAACCGGACCTCCCATACGACCAGATATATTAGCATATTGTAACACGCTATGATTGCCAATGGTAGACGATATACTTTCAAGCTGTGTTCCTTTAAAAGTAACTTCTGCCTTTGCACTCCAAGCATATTGAGAACAAATCGCAGTATTGAGTGATGGTACATTACATTCACCACTTGTCATCAGTACATTGCAGTTAGGTCTTTGAATGTCAGTTACCTGACGAAATAAAATGTATGTCAAGGTACAGTGAACATTGGAACTAGATTAACCCTGATGCGTATGTATTTTTTCAATTAGTTATGCTCATGTGTATATATGGGTCAATGATCTATAAGTTATAACTTTGACTCGGCATACATTTGTGACGAACTAACACTTACGGGGTCGGCTTTAAATTTTCATGCGATTCATTATTGAAGACAGTGTTATCTACCTGGCAGCTAAAGAAAGAAAAATGTGAACCTTCTGTTCAAAACAACTTATATCGTGTTTAAACTTGTCAAACTCAGATATATAACTATATCAAAAAGATCACATAAAAAAGATCAAGTTAAGTTCGACTGTGAATATGTTGATCATTTTGTATTTTCATGTTTCTAACGCAAAACTGTTGTGTCTGCACAACATATATTTCAAGGTTTATGTCAGCAATGCTCAGAGTCAAATATGTATAAGTATTATGAGTAAAAATATAGACTTAAGTTTTAAATAAAACTTACTATAAGTGTTCTTGAAATGGTCTGTTTGACTTCCGCTGAAGAATTTACAAATACTGCAACAGTATATTTACTTTAAAAGAAAATGAAAATATTTCCTTAGAAGTATTTTACGAATTGTCAAATGAAGTTAAAAATCAAAAGTATTTTCTCTGGCATTACCGCATAGCGAGACATTTTCGCGACATACGCTATATTATTTAAACTACACAAGCAGGAAAAGTTAGCGTCATATTCAAGTCATCTATTCTGACAAACCTTATCACAAATTGATTGCTTAATATCGACATTTACTCCATACATATTCAAAGTGTTTATCCATTTTATATCGTTAATTCTGAAGGTGTATACACATCGAGAAATATAATATCAATCTAAATGCAATGTAAGTTCAAAGTCGGAAATTTCCTTATGTTATGTATACAGCTTAGCAACGGGGACGGGTGAAGTTAACAACGTTCTTAAACAATTGCATGCAAGCCGAAAGAAAAAAAATGAATTTCTTCAAATATTTATATTGTTTCTCATTCTATGGGTTAAATTGGTATATTTAGTTTTACTTTTGACCATTGTTAATTTAGCTCCAACCTGGAAACAAAGTGCAAGTAAGGTGTAATAAAATCAAAAGTGCACGAGACATAGAACCAAAACAACAGGAATAGTTTTAAGTGCAGTTAACGAAAACAACCAATATATCTTCAAAAGAAAAAAAATACATAATTTGAAATATTCAACGTCAGAGCTGTCTCATATAAGATTTTCATTTTCAATAATATAATTGTAGTATCTATCTCCTCGATATATTCACATGAGGACACACGTTACAATAGATCTTAATTTTATTAGCACAGAACGGAATGGCGTTTGCATTTGTTATTTATCTATTCAAAATTGTAATGAGACAATTTGAAATAAGCATAATCTTGCGTCTATTAAAGTATTAAAATATGCAACAGACTACTTGTCAAAAATATTATTCATTTTTATTAAAGAACTGTAGAAAATCACATTTCAACAAACTATAAACGACAAAGGTCCACATAAACCTTCTAAACACATACTGACATTATAAATGTCGTGTACAGACTTTATATCCTGAATTGATACACATTGTCATTCATTACACGTTATTCATAATATTGTATGTTGCTTAGTATAGTCACCAGTATATATGAACATTAAGATAACGAAACGCTATTTTTAGGTTGCACTTTGTAAACACAGCTGTTTCTCAAACCACGCCTCCTTCGGGGAAATACATAATATTCATAGATAATTAATTATGTTTACGTACTAGATTGATATGATCTCTATGATTCATAACGCAGAGATCTAACTGAGGAATGTAAACAGTAAATAAGCGTATGCATTTTGGTCTAATTGAAATCTATGGGAACCCTAAAGTCAAGATTGGGATAGTAAAGAATTTTAGTGTTAGTTTAAACTCTTAGAAGTTCAGGTCATATAAATGTTGAAAATATGCCGCTCAGCCCTATATTTTGACCTTCGAAAAAGATAGTATTGCATATAAACTTTTCATTCTAGGATATAATCTTCATAGTAAAATTTGTAAAGTTTAAGCTATAAAACAATTGTACATTTTTAGCCGTAAAGGGAGTTCCTTTGGGAAATTGCATTGTAGATATTTACAGAAATGCAACCTATAAAGCAGGTATTTCTTATTAATTTATTTGTTTTAAAATATAATACATATAAGTTTTGTCTTCATTAACATTACATACAACAGTCCAATTGTAGAGTTTGGAAGTAGGGTAAAATTTCCATCAGTCTTTTCTCCAGGACCTAGCGTATGGTTCATTGAATCTGGCGCCAAAACATATGAATGGTCATCCGATATTTACACAATGTAGCTATCAATATTGGCACCAGTATTTGTAACTTCATATGTTACAACTCGTTCATTACCTATAGGAACGTCGTCTAGAATATAAATTGTAATAAATGACCAAGAGTAAGTACCATAAAAAGTATTTGTAAATGACAAATAACAATGTTGACAATTATATCATGCTCAACTTTTGAAAAAAAGATAATGATTAAGCAACTGTTATTCTTAAAAAATGTGTCATGAGAAAGGTTAAAACGACACTATATCATATATTATTCTAAGTTTATACATATACTCCACCGTTCACAAATGATGGATATGCAATGCATATATACCAGGCAAAAAATTCAACGTCGTTACAATGTTGTGACACAATAAGTTTACTGTTGTGATAAAGTCTCAGAATGACGTGAATACAGCTTTATGTTGTAGACCCCAATGCACGTGCTTAGCACATCCTTCCCAACGTTATTACAAAGTTATAATTCAGGCTATATTTTTATGGGTTTTCTAGACAGCCAATGGTAGCACGAACTACGAAACAAAAAACCTCCAAATAATTTATTGTAATACCTATATTCGTAATTGTTTATTTCCCTCTATCATTTCAATGTATGTTGTGCATTTCGATTCAATTGCAGTTTAACCAGTTGTCTTTGTTTTGACTTTCATAGTGAGGCAAGCTTCACTCATATCCATACGAAAGAGTACGTTTATTAATGATCGGCGAGTGATATACTTAGCACCTGTCAATAATTAACTGAATTATATTTGATTCATTTCATCTTCGTTTTAAAGATAAAATATAATTTCCTTTTATATTACATAATGGTTCAACCTATCCTTTTTTTTTTAATTATCCAACAATCGTTTTTCTTCTATATTAAAAAAAAAGTACATTATTTTATAACCTGAAGATGCTATAACGTTTAATTTCACACTAGTAGGTCTGTATACTGATCGTGCTGTTCGGACTACAGGATCCCCAAATACATTTGAGACGTTTAGCTTCATTTGGAAAGCCTATTTAATATAGAAGAGTTGTATAAACTTAAATATATTTAACCGTATAATTGCAGTTACAAATGTCGACATATTTGTGGTTGTGAATTTTGTTTGTTTTGTTGCATGTCATTGCAATCTACAATGTGTGTTATTGAAGATGCATTCTTGAGACGTTTCAGTCTCGTTGAAATCTCGTTCTGGGATTATTTCTAAAATACGTAATACAGGTGAAAAATAGCAATGAATTTAATAAATATCTTTTTCAAACTTAAAATTGTGTATTTACAATCAGACGTTTTTGAGTCTTTTTGACAAAACTTTGAGAAAAAATTATTTTACCAGAAACATGTACATCCCATATCACTTTTTTTCTGTTTAAAGGAGTAGGTTCAGTAAGACCCCTTTTTGGCCCCAAAATTAAGCAGTTTTGCAAAATTGTGAAAATGTAATCTTTTAGCTATATTTTGGAAAGTAGAATGCTTCTGTTACATAAATATGTGCTGTTTTTGACAATACAATGTACATATATCGTGTACTAGCATCATAAAGTCATGCTTAATTACTGAAATCTTCACAATTATAGCATTTTAGTTAAATTTTAGACGGTTTCCGTCTTAAATGAAAGTGGCCGCATTCGTGTTCATTCATAATATTGAAATGTAAGTTGTATTTGATGATAATACATAACATATATAAAGGTTGAGGATGAACACGGATGCGGCCACTTTCATTTTTGACGAAAACCATCTGAAAAGTGACGTTTTTTGGCATATTTGATAGATTTTTCATATTTAAGCTTCAATCGGAGCGTTTTTAATGACTGAATCAGTTAAAATCTTTTACATAAACTAATCGAATCAATTGAAATAGACACCTAAGTGTTTAAAAAGTGTCCTAAATATCTCGTTAGATGAAACTGAAATTTGGGGCCAAAATCGGCCCTTACCGAACCTACTCCTTTATTAGATATGGATGTTTTTAATCATTTCCACCAAACAAGTTGCAATGATGTGCATTTTGTTCTGAAAAAAATGAAAAATCGCAAATTTACAAAATTAACAGCATGGTAAATTTAACACGAAAAAGCATTAAAATATGATAAAACTATATATATTTATCAAAGTTACGCACATCGGTATGTAAACATTACCACGTGTATTTGTTTATAACTATACACCTGTTGAAAGTATATAATAGGTTAAATGTTTTTTATTGGTCGAGTTAGAACTGACTATAATATTTGAATAAGGTCAATTCAAATATTTCGTGCTATACTTTTGGCGTTTGTGCGAATTTAAGATATTGTCATTCGAGGTTCGCTTTTGATGCAGTAAAGTTTCCCACCCTCCCACCCGACTTGATGTATTTATCTTATGTTATTTTTGTTTAGTTTGAATAATGTGTGCAAAAAGAATCTTTAAATTGATTCATAATATGTCTTTGAGTACATAATGAAAATTGCTTTTATCTTTGTAGATTGGTTTTTGTGTTAGTTACCTGCAGCGGCCTAGGCAGACAGGAACAGATTAACATTTAGTACATTGCATTTGTCTTTAATAAAAATAAAGCTTTGCTTCACACTGTCAGGCGAGCTGATCCCATACAAAAGTGTTGAGTTTATTTTTGTAAATAATTTATGTGCGCTTGAAGTTATGAATTAGAACATAACTTATCTTAACACCTACCTATAGTTTTTTAAGTTAATTTTATTCAGATTGGCCTCTTTATCTTTATTAAAAGTATGAACGAAAGTTTAATTGTGAAACTGTAATTTTTTCACGGTAAAAATTGATGAAAAATTGTGCACTTTCAAAAGGCCGTAGCAAAAGAGTAGTTTAAACCCAAAAATCAGGTTCAGAAAGATGTTAAGCTCTACAAATTTTTGGCACTTCAGAGATGTACATCATTAAAATCATAGTACAACCCTCTACTGTTTATTGATTATTATTTTCCATTTTGAAATGTACTATTATATCATTTATTTCAATTTATATATCGGTTCTGAGTATTCTAGTATTTATTTAAAATGTGTTCCTGTCACGTAATGTTATTGTAGCGTTATTTTGAATACTGCCCTATAAGCGGGAGTATTAGCTAATAATAAATCGAGGTTTCTGCGTATGTTGGCGTTGGCTTTTAATTTCTCTTACGCATTTCTGTTGATCCATTGTTTCTTTATAATAGTTGATGTTGTTCCCCCGGTTTTGGTTTGTAACCCGGATTTGTATTCTCTCTACCGACCTATGTTGCCTTTACTTATTTCATGTGATCAGTTGTTAATTGCTCCATTCACTCGCTAATAAAGCAGGTTTGATATGCTCATATAATATGAGGTAATATTTGTATAATCATTACTTAATTTTTTGTACTTGATATACATACGTGTGTGTCTTATTTCCCTTTGAGTGTAGTATTTAAGTTTTTTTTTACTTTCAAGTTAATTCAACTACTTAATATTGTAATGTTGAACTTAGTGACAATCTGATTACTTACATAGTCAGGAATAACTATATCTGTTGAGCAAAGCATGTCATATTCTGAAGATCTGCTATCAGGTGTGTATGATACCATATTATATCCAGACGAGTTAACCATGTACAGGTTGTTACACGTACCATTTACCATATTGAACACCACAACGAAGTAGGTGTATTTATTCCCTAAATTTTGATAAAACTCATAAATGTTATTCTTTCTTTTCAATTTATTAATTTTGTTTTTATTTTATAGAAAGAATTTCATATCTTTTTGGTAATGTGGGTCTTCAACTGTTTAGGTTCTTATATCTACTTGACTTTCAAATATTCGACTTTTAGTGTTCCCGATGGAGGTAAATCTAAAAACGTGCCTCAAAAGAGTGACAATTTTAATGAGTTGTTTGCACTTTTAACAGCTCTGGCTCAATTCCTCTGTTGGAGGGCCAGTAGTCCTTGAAGGTATCATCGGATCAGTTCTGTACTGACAGGATTGATAAAAACAAACCTTTCAAAAATTGTCTGTTACTTAATCTAGAAATCATTAGAAAATCAGATGTTCCTTAGGCAAAGTTGACCTTATATGAATTTGTCTATTACGTGGCATTACCTTAATCAAAACTTTCAACACTTTGTGTTTAACTCCCTTCTGATGTCTCAGGTGACACAGACTCAAATAAAACACACTATACCACAGATGGGGTTCAAATTCAAAATCCTTGAGTTAAAATGATTATGTCCTACATAGACAATACGGCTACTGATACGCCATTTAATACTGATTTCCCTCTTAATTACTTTCGTCTTTTATAATATAGCGTGGCGACTTGTATGTATGAATAGACGTTTAACATTGATGCAAAAACGTAGAAGTATTTTTTTTTTAAAAGATGAGAAAGAAAGGAACACATATGCAAAATGTTATACAGTCTCCTTTGTATACATTCAAACCTGACATTTAGAAAGTGCTTTAGACGAATGTGGGTTGTAAGTGATATATTTAGTTAATAGTAGTCATTGTACGGTACTGATAAATCTCAGAAAAAAGCTGTTTCATAAATGATTCTGTGTAAAGTTTCTGATAGCAAAACAATAGATGTATAGTTTATCATGTGTAAAAGCTAAAAACAAAGTGTCAAATGCAGATAAGACCAACATTTTTCGATGAAGCAACGTTTTTCTTTAAGAAAACAAAACAATATTTTCATAGAAAACCAGTGTACCAAACAGTCAACATCACAGCAAATAGTTATCAAAGGTATCAGGATTATAATTTAATACGCCAGACGCGCGATTCGTCTACATAAGACTCATCAGTGACGCTCAGATCAAAACAGTTAAAAAGCCAAACATATACATAGTTAAAGAGCATTGAGGACCCAAAATTCCAAAACGTTATGCCAAATACGGCTCAGGTAATCTACTCCTGGGGGTAAGAAAATCCTTAATTTTTCTTAAAATTTTTGTAAACAGGAAATTTATAAAAACGACCATATGATTGATATTCATGTCAACACCGAAGTGCTGACTACTCGGCTGGTGAACAGATCAGACTCGATGCTGTCTGAATCGAAATACATCGACATATAGTACATGTACATTTCGTTAAGACCAGTTTCTTTTATTTGTTCAATTCAAAGTACCAAGGGTACATTCTTAAATTCAAAGGTCGAAGAGGAATTAAGGAATAGAATTACAAAACAAAAAATGTGAAAAAGGTGAGAAAACAAGCCCACAATATACTACATACGTGTAGATACAAAAGAGGGAGCAAGAAAAATCCAACAATAATAACTGTATACATGTACCTGTTAAGCAAGTGTCAAACAATCTTCTTTAACAATCTGGTTTTTTTTTGTCTTTTTTTTTGTCGTTTATTTAAAAATTTTAATTAAAATATGCAAAGCATACACAGACAAAAAAGAATACATTGAACATTTAAAGGTCATATTTTGGTATTTAATCAAAACATTATTGACAAAACATACCTGATACTGGAGACCCTTTTAGGGTGACAAGGGACCCGCTGGTTGATTTTTCATACATGCCGTCTACCACTTTAATCGAACTTTGTGCAGTTATGTTTATAACATATGTGTGGTTAATGTTTTTGTGTAGAAAATAAGCTCCATGTGTAAGGTTCTAAATGAAAAAAATACTCTTAAAAAATGCCAATGTCGCATTCATATACATGTGTTGACTTGGTTTAAACAAAGTGGTTTTAGATTTGTTATCTATTATATATGTGCTTAAAAATACAACAGCAAAGAATAATTCAACTACTGTTTTCACAACAAGGAGATGTTTCAACAAAAGTAGGCTTGTTTATTAAGAGAGGCTAGCTGAATTATAATGTGTATTATCACATGAGCACCGATGCAACTTAATGTTGATCAGTGTAATTTCAAAACGTACAAAAAAAAGCGTCAATATAATAAATCGATACAACCAGTTCATTATACATGTGAAGGTACACTCTGGTACACTTACAATATCAAACAAGCAATTGACTGATACAGACCGATAAACTATATCTGTATGATATACACTAATACACTATAACACGCTACTACTTACTTGTATTGACATTATAACCTCATTATTACTTGTTATTACTCTGGAAGCTCCTGTTGAGGGGAATGTGATGGCAGTACCTGAATGAAATACATAACAAAACGAAGGTTGTAGTTTTAATATTAGTGTATCAGTATTTAATACATTAATATTGTATTTATTGAACAACTTAAGTGTGATCTCAATTCTTGTTTTCCGTCATTTTCATTTCAGAAATATTTGTAAAAATGTTATAAACAATTACAGACACAAGTATGCACAATTGATATCACCAGTTTTACTCATTTTTGTGTCCTGTATTTACAGTACAAAACTCTGCCCGTGATAATTTCTATTTATGTGTGCTTTTATTATCTCCTGTAATGATTAGTTATTGAAGAATCATGCAGATGGGATTTTATACTCTACCAATTTAACATATTTCTATTTGTATTCATCTGATGAGTTAAGCCTTTTTCAACTGATTTTTTTATAGTTTTTGCTGATGTTACTGTTACTACACTGTCCCACGTGAGGGAAGGTTGGGATCGCGTTAACATGTTTAATTCCGCCACAATCTGTTTGTATGTGCCTGTTCCAAGTCAGGACCTGTAAATCAGTAGTTGTCGTCAATTTGTTGATGTGTTACATATTTGGTTTTCGTTCATTTTTTTTATATAAATTCGGCCGTTAATTTTCTCGTTTGAACTGTTTTACGTTTTTCATTTCGAGGCTTTTTATAGTTGACTATGCGGTATGCGCTTTAATGGTTTTCAAAGGTCGTACGGTAACATGGATAACCTATTGTTGTTAATGTATGTGTCATTTGGTCTCTTATGGACAGGTGTCTCAATGGCAATCATACCACATCTTCTTTTATATATATATTTAACATATGTGCATGGAACTAACGACATGCAGTTGGCCAGAACGTAAGTTAAAATAACAACGAAGAACTGACAAAATAATTATCTAATTGAAACAGACATTGTTTAAGAGCTAATTCATACATAAAATAAATAATACCATTTTGATAGAGGAAGTCAATATCGCGTTCGTCTGAACCTCCTTTAATGCTGATTTTCAGGAGCTGAATTAAACCATCGACATTTATAAGTTTGTTTCCAACCTCATTGTCTTGCCATTCATATGTCTCTATAAGAACCTCCGATGTAGGAAAAACGACCTGTGAGGAATAATAATTTTGATCAATTAATCTAAAAAACGATTAAGAATTCATCACCGTTGAAGAACGTGTTAACGTTCACAATTGATAGAGATTCAACCCATGTTTTGGTTTTGATTTATCTGTAAAAGTCTTAAATTGTAAGAAAAGTTTAATGGTATGATAATTCTAAACGCAAACAAATAAAATGATACCCAAAAAGAATAGCATTCATCATGTAAAGTATACAAGTATCTCCTTAAATAATTTCTAAAAGTTCCAGAACATTTCTGTTATATTGGCCATTACTTCAGTAGAAACATTTAAAACATACTGTTTTTTTTTTTTCTCTAATTCCCTTAATCTTATGAGAAAAAAAGCGATGGCACTAGTGAGCTAGATCTGCTTACTCTGATTATCCTGTACCAGCTCCTTCATCATTGTTCATTGTTAGGGTTAAATCTTACTAGATATTTCGTTTGATATTTAGTGTTTTTTTGGTGGTTTTGTTTTGCATATTCGTTGTCTTTCGTTTGTCTTGTTGTTTACTACTTTTGAGGTTCAAATATTTCCTTTCGTATTAACAGCCTTTAAATTTTGGAAAAAAAACTAAATAAGATACCTCGACAACTTCAGTTAAAACTGAACCAAAATTATCTTTATCTGTGCTATATACTGTCCCACCAGTTGACTCAGAAAGACTTTGGTAGAAAAGTTGCGTTTCACGTCGTTTTCGAACTGTAAAATTGCAAGATCTCATGATCTAAGATAATCCTTGGATTTAAGGTCAATGTTTTCAAACTCAATGCGTGTTCATATAATAAAAATATATAAAAATATTAAAAAAAAAACTCACAATACGTTGTAGTTACAAGGATTTCAAATGTATACTTCAGACAGGTTTTTGTCTAAAAATGACTCGTCATTGACGCTCAAATCAAACATTTAAAACAGCAAAAAAAAAAAGAAAGAAGAAGAGGACGTAGAACCGAAAATTCTGAAAGGTTTAACCAAATACAGCTAAGGTAATCTATGTTTTAGTAGAGAATTTTCACCATTTATAAAAAAATCAGTTTATATTTAAGTTGAATAATGAATCATATCTGTCGACAAAATAAAATACAAAGATTTTTAAAGCTGGATATAGCGTTTATGTTATTTTGGTTTTTTGTTACGTACATGTAGTTTAAGCATTTTTTGGTATGTAATCCTATGATATGGTTGTATAGTGAATTATGGAAAATTATTTCACGCACTACGATGTGGGAAGCCATTAACCTTGTTTACAAACGTATTGACACTTCAATTTGTTTTCAGAATATAATCTGATGAGTATATTTTTTAAATACAATTTTCAAGCTTATTATTAACCTACATGAAATTATATATTTCAAATCAATATGGATTTAAGTTTACCAAGTATATCACGTCGTTTTCTGGATGAACACTGACTTGACAATACAGATGTAATCGGAATGTTTTTTGCCAGAGCTGCATCTGTTACTTCCTGGAGTCTGTCATCATCTTTAGCGTCAGCGTCCGTAAAAACAATAACAGTCGATCTTGGTTTGGACAGTTCAATGGCTAATACATGTAATATACAAAAAACAGATCTATTTTCAACAAAGAGAAAAAAAAACATACAAAACCAAAGAATCAATATTTTAAAAAGTACTGGAGTATAAACTGGCGTATTAACAAAACTTGAAATGTTTTTTTTTTTTTTTTATTTATATAACTTGTTCTTTCTATTTCGTGTCCATGATTAAATCAAATATGTAATAAAAACAAATATACCTTCCTGTGCTACTGTTTGAGTTAAATGACGTCGAAATTTTGTATATTTGCTCAAAATTTGGATTTGTGGCCGTATTTTCCCTTCCGAAATAAAGTCATAACATTTTTGTTTAAAAAATAAACACAAATTGCTTTTTGGTAAATAATTTGTAATGTCTGTATTTTATAAGTATCCTAAAACCTTATGCATTTTTTATTCAGAAATAACTCATATTTATCAAATGGTCATGAATTGAGAAAAAAAACGTATTTTTTTGCTGTATATTTATTAACATTAAAATAATTACACTATTTACAGTTTTATAAAATTTGGTTCACATAAATTCCCTGCAAAATGAAACAAAATGTCGTTTTACAAAATAGGGGTCCATGCACTCGTTTTCAAATTAAATCAGTTTGAATGATAAAAATCTATCGAAAAATGCATCTTTTCCCGGTATGTCACAGTTTCACGTCGCGAAAATAGCATTTTACGTTAGCAACGTCATTACCTCCTCTGTAACTGTATCGTATGCCCTTAAGTACTATATCTCGCCCCTTAAATCATAATCTACATAATACATTTGCAAACCCATGCATCGTTTGTAAACATAATATAGAAATACTCATGATTGTGTCTTTTGGATGTACATGTTATGTTATGTTATGTTTACGTTTCTTAAAATATTCAAATTGAAGTAATTTTCTTATACCTTTTAAAATGCCAGCTGCTGCAAATTCGGGACAATCTCCACCACCACTGACGACTATAGTGGCAATCTTATCTATCATGTCTTGTCCACTTGTGTAAACGAATCCTTCATTAAGACTAGCTGAAGGCAAACGAATTCATACATTTATGAAACTAGCATGTTCTTGTGTAAATATTCGTCAAGAGTTACGACAACTGTTTACCGATTTATTTGATAGTTTTTCATTTGGTTAAAAATCTTCATTTTATTTGTTATTTCAAAGTATCAGAAGTCCTAATAAAGTCACACGATCCTGACAGAACAATCGTATTCAAAGAAAAAAATGTAACGTGACGTCCAATTGAGTGACGACACCATAAGATCAAGTAAGTCTTCCAAGGCAAGATATTCATCTAAAATGTGCCTGGAGTATATAGCGTCAATGTTAACTGTTTCTAACCCACTGTGTTAACTGTTATCAACATTTTTGCATTTGTTGTTTAATGTTTTTGCCAAAATCGAGGTGTTGTTAACATGTTAACGGACCCCCTATTGCCCCCTCCTTACTTCAGTAAGGGAAGGGCTTTTTCAATGTTCAAAAGATATAAAACAAAGTAATGTAAGCCCTTCATGCATGTTATACATAATTAATAATTAAATTTGTCAAACAAAACTGTACTTAGGGATACACAAGGGAATACTCTTTTAGAGTTGTCTATCTTGGCAAAGAAGAGAGAGATAAACAAAATCAAAGGGACATTGAAATTCATTAGTAGATTATGAACTGACATAACATGGTGAAAAAGAAAAACAGACAAACAAACAAACAAAAGTATACAAAACACAACATTATACATACTAAGCGAAAGGAACCCCCCCCCCCCCCCAAAAAAAAAGAAAAACCTGATGAGCTCATATTTTCCCAAGACGGATAGGCAGCTTATCTTATGTATTGACTTTTTATACAGGCAAACAGTTGTCTTTTACCTGGATCATTAAACAAGGACAAGACATAATCTGCTGGTTCATTGTTTGATCCAATAGTACTTGTTACAAGCTGAATAATCTGTTCTTTGACAGCTGCAATCTCGCCACTCATCGATCCACTAAAATCGACAGCAAACGAGAGCGAGACTTGTGTACGTTGTTTTATTTGAAATACGGTTTTGAACAACTCATCTCCAAGAATATTTAAAATTCCTGTATCTGAAAACAGAATTGACAGTTATAGTATTCCAGATAAGAACGGATACGAAATTCAAAAAGCCAAATTTTTCATCGAAGACCATCTTCCATTTGTACCAATTGTGCATGTTCAAATTACAGATGAATGTTATTTATTATATATCAATATACACCTCTAACGTTAACCAGTTGTACATGATGTTGAGTTTTATAAATATTAATCACCATGCTGTCTTCAGCCATGATCAATACTGATAACACGTAATACAATTTTACGGTAACAAAATGACAAATATAAACAACAATTATTTAAAACAGCGAATACTTATGTAATAAAAAAAAAACATAGATATATTGCAAGTTGTCTAAAAAATATCCATATTGGTTCTAATAATTTACTAATATAGTATTACCTTCAGCAATAAAGAACTGTTTTGTCGCTTCAACAGCTGCTTCATATGCTTGATGATGTAGATGATAGTGCGGAGATAAGGCTTCCACTGTTGTTTCCTTGTTAATCCCACACTTTGCTATAAGGTTTCTACTATCATCATTGAGGCCACCATGGCTGCACTTTCCCTTCAATGCAGTTTTCGGTCCTGTAAAAGTTATTGTATACAAGAATAAAACGATGCAGTAGTATTATTAATAAAACAGAGACTAATTGATATAGACATAAACAACTACAGGTCATCGTATTGCTTTCAACAATGAACAAAACACATACATGCACCGTATAGTTTGATATAAAAGGTCTCGAAGTGAATATTAATGTGAAGGCAATCTCATGGCCTGGGTTAGGTAAAAAAAACAGTAAAAGAATAATAGACATGATGTAGACATGATAGAGCATCAAACTAAAACCTCTATAGTACAGGATTCTGAATTTGGACATGCATATTACATAATTTGGCGGGATACAACATGTTTGACGGCAGCCTACCATTACCTGGATCACTGCTGAAACCGCTCAACATAAGGAATAGCTTTGTAAATCAGCTGAATCAGGCATTCTAAAATTCACCAAAAATAACGTTTCAAATTAACTTTTTAAACTATTTGAAGGGTCAAATCAAATACATGTACGATGACCAACACCACGGGTGCTACATGTTGAGCACACATGTTTGCCCTCCCGGAGCACATGAGATCACCCCATTTTTATTGCAGGGTTCGTGTTGCTTAAGCCTTGGTCACACCTTAACGGATAGCTCGAACGGATAACTTTTTTTTTTAATCCGTTCATGTCCACTAGACGTCCATTTTTATTTGTTAGATCTCTGTCCATATCTGTTTCATGTCCGTTAAGCGTACGTTTTATCCGTCGACGTCTGTTCTGTCAGATGGAAAATTTTAGCATGTTCAAAACTGTGAACGAACGTCCAACGGATGAAGAGTCTGTTGAAAGTCCGGAAGGCGTCCGTCTTGTACGGTAATGTCTGTTTCGTTTCCGTTTTGTATCCGTTATTAGTTCGTTATACACCGTTAGCGGTCTGGTAGACAAATCGGTCACACCTTACCGGATAGCATGAACGAACGGCTAACGGATGAAAATTAAAGTTGTTCGTTGGTAAATTTGTTATCCATTTGGGAGTCCGTTGATGTACTGACCCAAAAAAACGGACAGGTAACGAATGCATAACGGACTCACACCGGATATGCAACGTACGAGAAACGGAAACATACATGACAGAACGGATGTCGAAAGTACATCCAACGGACGAGTACCGCATAAAACGGACACATAACGAAAGCCTACTGGATAAAACGGATGAACAAGATATACGGAAAAAATAAAGGCGACAATAATAATATATGTAAATGGAATTAATATTCAAAAAGTTTCTGTGAAGCTGATTTTGTTTTGTTCTTCAAAATGCCGCTAAAGGGTAGTGCCTGGTTCGAATAAGAGCTGCTTGATAGTGAAGACGTGCCCTTACTCTTAGATTGATTATAATTTATAATAAGAAATCTGACATACTAGTAATTTGCATTTCTGACGCGAAATTCAATTGGCATTTGTCCGTTTCATATCCGTTCATCACCCATTTTATACGTTCGATAGATGTCCGCTTAACATTCGTTCAGCATCTGTGTTATCCCTTAAAAGTTCGGTAGTAGTCCGTTGGTGAATTTGTCTACCAGACCTCCAACGGACATATAACGGACTAATAACGGATACAAAACGGAAACGAAACGGACGAGTACCGTACAAAACGGACGCATACCGGACGTTCAACGGACACTTAATCCGTTGGACGTCCGTTCAAAGTTTTAAACATGCTCAATTTTCCAACGGACAGAACGGACGTCGACGGATAAAACGTACGCTAAACGGAAATGAAACGGATATGGACGGACGTCTAATGGATAAGAACACACGTCTAACGATATGAACGGATTGAAAAAAAGTTATCCGTTCGTCATTTCTTCGAGCTAACCGTTAAGGTGTGACCGAGGTTTAACAGACTTCAACCGGACGTTTAACGGATAAAACGGATGTTGAACGGTTGTGAAACGGACTTCCAGCGGACGTATACGGATGTTAAACGGATGTTGAACGGATGTGAAACGGACTTCTACTGGACGTATAACGAATAAAACGGATGCTAAACGGATCTGAAACGGATAAATGCCAATTAAAATTTTCGCGTCAGAAATTCTTGCTATTGGTATGTCAGATTCATTGTATGTCATGAATTCTTATTATTCATAATCGATCTTAGAGTAAGGGCACGTCTTCACTATCAAGCAGCTCAAATTCAAGCCAGACACTACCCTTTGGCGGCATTTTAAAGAACAAACCAAACCAGTTACACAGATTTTTTGAGTATTTATGCAATTTACATGTATTATTGTTGTCGCTTTTATTTTTTCCGTATATCTTGTTCATCCGTTTTATCCGGTAGGCTTTCGTTATGTGTCCGTTTTATGCGGTACTCATCCGTTGGATGCACGTTCGACATCCGTTCTGTCCGTTACGTTTCCGTATTCGTACGTTGCATATCCGGCGTGTGTCTGTTATGCATTTGTTACGCACCCTTTTTATTTGGTCAGCACATCAACGGACTCCTAACGGATAACAATTTTGTCAACGGACAACTTTTATTTTCATCCGTTAGGCGTCTGTTCTTGCTATGCGGTAAGGTGTGCACAGCTTTAGTCTTTAGTTTTCAATGTTGAGTCTTGTGTACTATTATTTGTCTGTCTTTAGCAAGGGGGTGTCGGTTTGTTTTCGATCTATGACTTTGAATGTTCCTCTGGTATCTTACGCCCTGTTAAAACATTTAAAACAAAACGAAATCTGACAAACGCAATGATTGAAAAAAAAATGTTATAAAGTTGGAAGTACATTTTTTAGACCTAAACATAATGTTTAAATCCAGATGCCATATCATAAAAAACTCAAATAACATAGTGTTGATTCATTAATATTCATGGATACTAATTGCCGTGGATTTTTAATGCGTGGTTTTACTACGATCTGCATACATATAGAAAATGTGTACTTCGTTTGACCTGTAACCATTAAATCAACGAGAATTGGTATTCAACTAATAATAAGGAATATACAGTAGGACAATATATAACGTTATAAACATACTTGCTGGCTTCCGATTAGCTCTGCCATGATGAAAACCACTTGTCAACATATTTGTTACAAACAAATTATCTTTACAGGAAACACTAAAAAAATTCAATGCTGAATATTCACTGTTGTTCCCCATTTTCACGATTTTACCTATTACATTGTATGTCCGGGGTTTTATGTTCACACATCGTTGTCAATATGATGGAATTGTATGCTACAGTGATAATAGAGAGAGGTTTAGCTAACTTTAAAACCGGGTTAAATCTACAATTTTCAAATAAGAAAATTCCTCACAAGTCAGGATTATAACAGATGTTATCCATTTTTTGATGTTTTTGAGTTTTTCTTTTCCTGTTTTTGATAAGGGACTTTTCTTTTTTTTTTTAATTTTCATCGGCGTTCGTTTTTATATTGTGATAGTACGTTACACAATATTTTATATCTTTTCTTTTTAGATAAGTTAATCTTCCTCAGTATTTTTATTTTCAATTTGCTAACTTACACAATACAATTTACTCTAAAAAATCTGAATTAACAAAACAACTTTTTTTCTTTATGGAGGTTTACTTTTCTATTTAATTTGCATACTTTGTTATGTAATCATCGCCCCCTCCTGAAATTATGATTTTCGCAAAAGTGACATGACATTAGAAAACAGATGTTGCAGAAAGCAGATTTGACTATGGACATTAACTTTGTACACATTATATTTTTTAGGATTTACAGTGAGTCCTTCATATCAAGACATGTGTCCTCATCAGATCTGGCTACACGCATTAACTGTGTTCCTTTAATTCCTGTAATATAAAAAGCAATGATTATAAAACCGTTGTTAATCCTATTGGAGATCAATGTCATCTAAAATCGGCTCATTCTTGCATCATGTAGAAATGTCAAACAGATTTAAAATTAGTAAATGACTTAAAAACTTTTTTTCAAATATTTACATTCGATTTACTTAATGCATGCAGTTACGATATTCAAATAAAAGAAACAACAAAAACATAAGGTGTCTCATGTAAAAATCACGTTTTTTTAAATACAGGTTTACATGTATCATGTGTATTGACTTACCAAAATCTAGATATGGGATTTTACCAAACATTTCAACCCAGTTTGTATTGCTGTAGAAAGACTGTATTGTATAGAGACATTCACCAATAAGCTTCTGTAATTCATTAATATCATCTTGTCGTGATAATAACCTGTCCCTGCAAGCAATCACATGGGTATGTGCTAAAACGAAAAAGTTAAGCATAACGTAATCAACCACGCCTAATTTTGAAAAGTTATCGACATGTTAGAATAAACATAAAATAAAAATATTTCAACTAAGAACCAAACTGAAAAATGTGTATCTATACATATCATGCATTTCTTAGACAGTTTCAACTGGAGATTTATGTATACTATGTAAACGATAACAATGACGGCGCTTTCTATTGTCAATATCTTTCCAACGTGAGTGTCCTTAATGCTGAGATTAATAAACTCTAATATCATTAGCTAAATTCAGTTAATCAATTTGATCTTTTTGATAATGTATACACAACTCTTCAAAATTCAAGACGCATAATGCTGTTGTTCGTCTATCATAGACTCACAGTCACGCTCAGATCAACATGTATTAAATTCACTTCAAGTAGACAAGTAGGAAGATAAAAAGCATCAAGGAGATATTTCACTGATACCCTCTAGTTTTGAATCGATTTCGAAGAATAAGATGATAATCAAATCTGCATGTTTTATTATTTTCGATTTAAGTTGGTAACACATCACCTTGAACACAATATTTTTTTTTCTCTAATTTTCATAAAACTTTGATTTGAATAGACCTGTTGAAAAACATATAAACCATTTTTGAACCACACAATTAAAAGACTTAATTTCAGGTATATATAACAGTTTGACAAATACTAATGTTAATCATTTATCTACTTGAATTCTGTATTCGAATAGTATGTGATTCAAATGTTCATATGATTTTTAAAGAGTAATCTTCCTCGAGCATATTGTACCACCTTAAGTGTTTAGCTTTCAAAGTTACCGATAAAAAACTATCAGAAATAGTGTTTATTGGTTAATGTATGAATATATTATAAGCAGACTATGTGACTGAATGTTCATTTGAAATAAAAAAACATATATTTATCCGCTAGTTTAATGATTATCCTATTTTGAAGTTTTTTGAAAACTTGCCTAACTTGATCAGGTCTGCATGACAGTGTACGTAAGGTATGCCTCTTTTCTTTTCCTGGGTATCGGCCACACTTTCTCGAACTGTATTGATTGTTGTTAGCATTGAAGTCCATCCATTGTAATCTAAAATACAAACAAATATACAACAAAGACAACGCGATAAAATCGCAGGAGAAATTTCAATAAACACAAAATAGATAATAAGAATATGATGATTACCAATAAGACAACTATCTAACTTTCAAAATTAAACCCAAATATACACATGTACAAGTTACAATTCAATTTTTATGTTATTGAATGTTATATTAAGCACAATGTTATCAAATAAACAACACTTTTACAATTGTACTGACAGTTGCATTATAAAAAAACATTCATATTGAGGTCTCTTTACCCATTTCCATTCTCAATTTTATGAGACATATTGTAAAGATACTGACATTATTGCAAAAAATGTTTTAAAATTCAATTAATTAAACTATTTATTTGGAGAAAGTGTGGTATCTCGAGGTAAACAGTCAACCAAAACAAAATAAGAATATATGCAATGAACATGAAATGTTAACACATTGTACAAATGTTGTATGTATACTTTTTTATGGGCTGTTTTTTGAAGAAAAAAAACGATTTTATTTTCAATCCCTAAAAATCTGTAGTGTCATGAAATCTATTAAAATTTATATTTGTATTGGCCTTTGCCGTATGGCATGTAGCATGCACAACTATATCAGTTACATTTATGCTACAGATCGTCTGGTTTAGTTGTTTACAAGTCAGTGAAATAAAACAGGGACTACTATAGAGTCCGCCAAAATTTAAGCACCACCCTATATTTAACATCTATGATATCTTGCAACACCTTTTAATCTAAAAAAAAATCAAAAGTGATCAAACAAGTGCTTTACGTTTATTAAATTATGAATCGTAAACAAAATTTAGGTCAGGTTTTAAAACAGTTTTTAAACTTTTTGCACTCTTGATTTATGTTTAAAATACTGTCAAAATTGCAAGGTGTTAGAGCAACCAAACAGTTTCATTTTGCCAACCAAATTTCATAGTTTAACAACATTTAATATGCGCACAACTAAAATAGCATAAAGTCAAAGCACCTGGTAATGTCTACATAAAATGTTGCATCAATATGATGTGTATCCGGCCGGCTTCCAGTAAAGTTCTCTCACACGGCGTCTCATACTGTGAACAAGGCGTCTCAGATTTGCTAGTGGAAATCTCTGCCATTCCATAACTATTGCTGTTCGTAACTCTTGGAGGTTCTGACTAGCTGGGTTCCGGCGGTTAAGCATCCCACAAATGCTCAATTGGCTTCATATCCGGAGACATGGCCGGCCAAAAGATACTGTCAATTGACTCTTACTGCTTGTAAGCTGTCACAATTCTTGCTCTATGGGGTCTTGCATTATCGGCCATTTACAGGGGACGATCAGCAAGTGGATGGCCATCGAAATGTGGAACAAAAGTGTCACGTAGCACTTAGTCTCTGTAAATTTGACCATTCATATTCCCTTGTAAGATATGCATATCAAGTTTAAATTCAACGAAAAACACCGTAACACGACCTGAACCAAATGCATGAGTTGGAAAATGTTCCTTTCGTTATGGGGTGTATTGCGCTCTCGCCCCACGCGCATACGCCAGTCTACGGGTCGTAAAAGAAATCGACTTGCGCCAGACCAGTGAATTTTCCGCCAATTTCGAATGTTCCAAAGAAGATGTTCATAAGCCCACTGCATAATAATTTGTCGATGACTTAATAACAGATGTGGACGTCGTATAACTCTACTTGCTCCCGTTATGGAACCTACGTATAACACGTCGAACACTCATCCATTCTCCTGGTGGCCATTCCTGTCGCAACTGAGTTGCAGGTATAAATAGATGAGCCCGAGCGGTGCTAATCAACAATCTGTCACTACGAATTGACGGTTTTCGAGGTCTGTCATTTACACTTCCTGTGACTCTCTGACGTCGTAAAAGTGGAACGATGACTGTATGATTGAAGTTAAAATTGTTACTTACGGTTCTTTTGCTCATATCTCCAGTTGACATGCCAAGAGCTTGCCATCTTTCAGCTTCAGATAACGTACGTCTTTGCATCACAGATAAACTTGCTAAAAAGTGTTAATTTTACCTTTGCAGGTAACTTAAAGTGGAAAGTTTGGATGTACCCAAACCTGTTTTCCACACTGACCACGATTGGGTTAATTAAAAACCTTTTTACAGGTTTAAATGAACTTATTATAGCACCAAATTTATACACAATACTGTGTATGCTTATTGTTATCATTAAAAAACAAACACTACGATTTAGCAATACTTTTATAAAAATTTGAAGATATCATATATAGGTGGTGCTTAATTTTGACGGACTGTATATATATAATATGACCGAGTCAATTTTGTATATTAATCATATACATTGTATTTAACACTCCTTAGGGATATCCTTGTACATGTTGTATAACAGGTATACAAATCGAATGACTTTTAAGAAGCACAAGGGATTTTTTTTTCGACCGGAATATAAGTGTATTAACCATAATAAAGGATCGAAAGGTATTGATATTAAGATCGAATTTTTTAAATATACAGGTAGCTATACACAGACAAAATGTAAATCCACTTGTACAGATAAAATTAAATCTTTATTCAAATAATTATAGACCTTATGGTGTGGTGCGAATTTAAATAGATATCCTATTACAACTACATATATTAAAGGTGTTAGTTTTATGTCTCGTTAGTGTATTAACGACAAATGACATTATATAACAATGATGGAAGCATTAAGTTATTTCTCTGTACAATTTAAGGATTATGTAACAGGAAAAAAATTATCAAAAATAATAGGTGATTAGGAATGAAATATATTCAAATGTGTGGTGATATTATTTCTTTCTCAGTGGCAACATATATCGTATATTTCCTAACAACTATGACAATGATTTTGTACACGAATGATTATTACACATGTTGGCAACTTGCTTCTGCATACGTCTTCTTTGTAATACCTGACTAATTGAGTAATTTTAATGTTTTTGTTTAAGAAATATGAATAAATCAAATCTACGGCTGCCATAAATTATTTCGATTCTAATTAAGGAATGACTGTAATATTTTTTCTGTCTATGAAGAAATAACATAAAAAATTTGGTGCACACTGAATAACGCGCGTAGGGGGTTATTTAACAGTGTGCACCACATTTTATATGTTATTTCGAATAGACAAAAAAAAATATTACAGTAATTTCTTACAATTTAATTCTAAATTCCATTTTAAACTGTAGAAAACCATGAAAAAACGTTGATTACGTCACGGTCACATGACTAAATTATGTCTATGGGCTCATAACAAAATAACGTCAGCCAATCAGAAGACGCGTTACATCCAAAATTAAATTAACAGGACATATTCGGTAATTTTGTTAACCGTTAAAGTCCTATACACACAATACTGTTTTGGCAGTTCCGTTTTATCCCGATAAAAAAATATACTAGTAATATTATGTTTTCAGTAATAAAAAATAAAAAAAATGTTATTTCATTGAACTCTGAGTCGAAACAAAAAAGCTATAAAACGCCCGGTGATTACATCTGATTTTTTGTTTACGGTAACACATATGTGACGTCACCTTGCTTCGTTGATCGATAACATTTCGCAGAATTTTCGTTTCAGGGATATTTATCACGAAAATTATATTGAAATGGACTGATTTGTTTATTTTGTTTTAGAATAGAAATTACTTTATTTTAACTAATTCCTGGCCTACGTAAACTGTGGGTTTTGATGTCAAAAATTGAGAATGCCTTATTGTATATTTAAGTTGGGCGTAACGCAGACCAGCTAGTTTAAATTTGTGTATTTATGCGCTTGCGCTAAACGTAGATATACTGTGACTATACTGGTTGAAGAAATTTCTGAAGTGTAAACAAGAAAGTAAAACATTTTTAAAATTCTGATCGGAAATAAACTATTTTTCAACAATCGATTACGGATATGATAGGCAATCAATTTAAAAGTGTTCAAAATAGTCTGTTTTGCCAAGTCAATGTTTCCGGTATAATGATTCAGTCGCAAAGTGTAACTACACTTGGTGTTGCCAACTTTACGTAGGAGTCAATGGTCGAACGTCGAGAAAAAGAATGATTATATACAATTTATCAGAGACTTAAATTAATCATAAATTAAACTGTTAGAACCAACATATTTTTGAACAGACTCAAAAAGTAGATTTTAATGACATACTAAACGATAAAATTTATCATTTGAAAAATATCAATATACATGTAGGTTCCGTGTGTCACAATTCACCCAACCCAATTGATATTGTTTACAAAGTCACTCTTTTTCATTAATTAGTGACTAAATTAAACATAAAATACTATTATAATTCTCTGTATCGACGAAATAAGATAGGAATTATTTTTGATTAAACATGTCGATTGAAATATCCGACAATTAATCCATATACAATCCAGTCAATAAATAAATACCCCATTGCAAACATTTTAAAACTTACATATTTTTTTTTCATAAATCTTATAAAGCTATTTGTTTTTATATTGTATACATATGGGATAGTAAGTATAGATGAAATTACATACAACCTGTACAATCAATTTTAGTTACGAAGCCTGAAGTTATAAAGTATTATATAGTATTTTTATCCAGTTGAAAAAGGTAAAAATTGTCTCACGGAATAATAGACCTACTTAACATTGTCAATATATTTAGGTAAAGCTCGAAAACTTTTGTATCTAATTTGACTAAACAATTGTACAATTCGCTGTAAAAATGTAATGCAGAAAAAGCATGTGAATTTTTCTATTAATAAATAACTTATTTTAAAAATTTTAAAAGTGTTGATAAAATTTCATTGCAATAAGATATATTTAAGATATAGAAACTAAGGGCATTTTTATATTTCAGCTTTGGGTTTGGTTTTTACGATTAAATCGAACTATCAACATTTCGGATTTATCATTTAAAAAAAAGGTAAATTTGCTATTCAAATGTTCTAATATTCGCATCAACGTATAAATCATTCAATCAATCCTAATACAGTAGGCACATGTTATTATTGAAAATAAAAATATTTTCGAGCCTGTGTTTGTGGCTGAAAGTTGGGATTTTCAAAAATAGGTTGACCACAAAGATGGATACCGCTTTTATTGTGTGTGTTCAAGTATTAAAAAGTAAAGAATGTCAACATTGAAAGTTCGATAAAGCTAAATAATTTGATTAACTGATTCGATTCACAAAAACAATCATTATCATACAGATAAAAACGATGATTAACATATAATTTTTATCCATGATATGAAATCAAACAGACATATATCACTTTAATGACAATCGCAGGTCTTCGGTGGGGGAGAAGAACTCGACAGTTGGTAACATGGCGTGTAGACTGAAATACACACGAAACGAAGCTACATATTATCGAACCCATGTCCGATATATTGTTACTTTTAGACTTTTTATAATTTGAATAACTGTTTACATTGTTATAAGTCAAATATGAGAATTTGAGTAAAATCGGTGACCCTGAATTTGACAGCTAGTGCCCCTTTAGATAACGGTATACTCTACTTGTTAATTTCTATAAGTCATTTGGTATATGCTGGAGAGTTGTCGCATTGACAATCAAACCAAATTATCACTCGTAAATTAAAATCCGAAGTTTGTTTCTTAATAACCTTTATCATGAATGCAAATATAAATGCTTGAAATGAAAAAAAAAACTGTTTCTAAAGTCCAAGTTAAAACTGTAATGAAAGCATGTCATCCTTATCCAGACGCGATGGACTGATTTCAAACCGGCCAGTCTGTACCCTTTTCCCCATCTTTCTATAGCGTCAAATGAAGGAACATTAAATACCTCGTTTTCGGTCTTGGTATTACTGGGTCAGAGATCAAAATAAATACCTCCCGCACTTGGGACAAGTAATCTCCCACTAGATTACCGAGGCGGTGTGTATATACGTTTAACAATGTTATTAGAATAAAGGCAACATCAGCTTTACCGCTGTTCGAAAGTCATAAATCGATTGCAAGAAAACAAATCCGGGTTACAAACTAAAAATGATGGAAACACATCAAATATAAGAGGAACCACAGAAACGTTAAAGTACAACAAAAACAAACGACAATGCAAGACACACAGAAACCAACTATAAGATAACAATTGTCATTTTCCTGACTTGGTACAGGACATTTAAAGAAAAAATGGTAGTTGAACCTGTTTTGTGCCTAGGCAAACCTGTCGCTTTTATTGCAATGTTAAATATAACACTAAAATGACAACATTACAGGACAGTAATACAATACAAATAAATAGAAGTACCTAAAGAACAGAGAAATACATACATTAACAATACATTAGAGCATTACGACATAAGACTCATCAGCGACGCTAAGCTCATAATAGTAAAGAAAAACAAACAAAGATGAAGAGCATTGATAACTTAAAATTTCTAACAAAAAAAAGGTGCAAAGTACAGCTACGGTAATCTGCCTAGGATAAGAAAATCCGTATTATTAGAATAATTCATACTTTTGGAAACAGTAAATTTATCAAAATGACCATATAATTGATATATGTCAACACCGAAGTGGTAACTAACCACAGAAAAAAAAACGAAAACGTAAAACAACCTAGGTCAGCACATAAAAACAATAAGCCGGACCACACATTGTATGTCACCCGACTAGATCCTCGAAAAAATATGACGTCACACGTAAATTTAAAAAAAATTTCCTAAAATAGGATATAGATCAAGATAAGGTTTGTAATAATGATATTTGATGTATTTAATAACAAAAAAATTGCAATAAGATTATTATAAAATTGTGTTAGTAATTATACAATCAATTATATTATCTAGTTTTGTCGGTATTTCAAACTGTAAACTAAACATCATGTAAGTTTAGTTGCCGCAAACTCAAATCTTTTGGACGAACTTGGCGATGAACTATATTAATTTAGAATCTAAAATTTATCAAAAAAAAAATAAAATGTTAGTATTATTTCATAATCATACCGTTTGTAAAGAATTCGTCTAACGCTGATGATTCTGATTTTGCATTTGTCATATTGTTTTTGAAGACGTAGGTTGAAATAGCCTGTAATGTACCAATTAAAGTTATATCAAAGTGCGTTTTTGTTCTCCAATCTTCTGGAGGTGGTTGGCGTGGATAAAATGCCGATACACTGCTGATGACTGCCAATAAAGCTAATACATACATCATTTTACTGTTGTTGTACTTAAATCTTGTAAAAATCTGAAATATTCTCTTAAAAATCCAGCAAATTGGTAATATATTTTATGAATTTATAATTAACTTAGAATTTTGTCACTTCCTTGTTCAATGACTGGAATGTGTATTTCATTGTATATATGCTAGGTTACATGAATATGTCTTTTTAAACGTGACTAAACATACAGTATCGAATATCAAGGAAGCCTTATTGTAAGTCTAATTACACGATGATATATTTATCTCTTGTGTCAAACGTAATTCATTTGATTTATGTTTTTAAGAGATTAATTTACCTGGTTAAACATCAAATTTGTATTGTATTTTGTGTTTTCAATTGATCTTTATTTTTAATTTTTTGAAAATAAGAATGACATTTATTAATCCATTTTATATTTAAAAAATATGAAGTATTTACATCTGATATAAACCTACTTATTTTAAGCTTTACACTGCCAAGTAAACAAAAAATATAAAGAATAACGTTCTCCAGAAGGATAGGTTGTAGTTTCTCTAAATGCAGCCCAGATATTTTGTATGTCACATTGAACAGTTATTATGCGTTCGAAACTCGCTCTACTAACGGCAAAACGCGTTTTGAAATAAAATTTTCACCCTTAATACTATTTTTTCCTATAATCTATAAGTCCTCCCAACCGTAAGAGAAACAAACCAATATATCTTTCAAAATTGCTCATCATGTCCGAATTTATCTGATGATAACTAATAAGAATCATTGCCCTTGGATGCTGAAAAGTATCAACCAAAAGACTGTTTCAGTAAAGTATAAATAACCAATTTTGCACTATTTTCTTAAAAACAGAAATAAGAAACCATATACTTTATCAATTAGCATTAGTTTGTGTTTTGCATTATTATATATTTGCAATTGCGTAATTAAACATAATGTAAGTTATCAAAGAGATTGACATTTGTACTGTTACACCACTGTCCCAGGTTAGGAGAGGGTTTGGATCCCGCTAACATGTTTTCCCCGCCACATTCTGTATGCATTTGCCTGCTGCAAGCCAAGAGCCTGTAATTCAGTGGTTGTCGTTTGTTGATGTGCTACATATTTGTTTATCGTACATGTTTTGGACCTACATTAGACTGTTAGTTTTCTCGTTTGAAATGTTTCACATTTGTCATTTCTTTGCCTTCTTTAGCTGAGTATGAGGTATGGGCTTTGCTCATTTTTGCTGACCTATATTTAGTAATTTCTGTGTCATTTGGCCACTTGTGGAGATTTGTTTCATTGGCAATTATACCACATCTTTTTTTTTTTATATGCGTTTATTTTAGTGGTAGGCATGTAAAAGCCTTCACCTTTCGAATTCATTAGAAGTATCAATTTTAATATACTGAACTTCCATTCCAAAAGTTTCATAAAACACAATTATTAATTGTTCTGTGTTTTCCAAAAGGCTGTCTCGCTTTCAATATCAAACACATTGTAGATGTCACCTTACCACAGTTAAATTAAGCTGACAATCTTATTCTCAAATACAATACCTGATTTTGTTCAATAATCCATAATCCATAATCAATATATATTATATATCATCCTTTTTAATTGATATTTTTTGTTCATTGTTTTTTTCCTCTTTCAATCATACGTAACACGTCATTGCGTTACATGAATCGTCTTACTTATGTTTTGTATTTACAATATATACCAGGACGATTGTAAAACTAAAATGTTATCATTTTTTGTAATATGTTTATCTCACAATAAAACATAGCAAGTACACAGACCTTTGTTCTCTTTTTTGTTTGCGTTGAAATAGTTTGTTTAGACATATCCTAAAAGTAATTTTGTATACATTTAAAATGTACTGGACATTTTGACGGACGTTTTCTGTAAAACTGTAATAATAGTAATTAACAAAGGTCCCTAAGACTCATCAGTGAACCTCAGATCAAAATAGTTAGAAAGCCAAACAAATGTAAAGTCAAAGAACATTGATGAACAAAAGTTCCAAAAAGTGGTGCCAAAGACGGTTAATGTAATCTATGCCTGGGATAATTAAATCCGAAGTATTTCAAAACATTGATTCATCAAAAAAAGTAAAATCACACAAATACTGAACTCCGAGGAAAATTCAAAACGGAAAAACCCTAACCAAATGGCAAAATCCAATGATAAAACACATAAATGGACAACAACTGTCATATTCCTGACTTGGTAAAGATATTTTCAAATGGAGAAAATGGATTGAACCTGGTTTTATAACGCTAAACCTCTCACTAGTACGACAGTCACATCGAATTCCATGATATTGACAAAGATGCGTCAACAAAGTGTGACAAATAGGGGAACAACAACACGAGTCCCACCAAAAATGGGATTGTTTTCAGGTTCTTCAGAAGGGTAAGCAGATCCTGCTCCAAATGTGACACACGTCGTGTTTAACCGGTAGGTCACATTTGTGAAAAGGGAACGGGGTTAAGTAACGACATAAGGAACATATCCGATATCAAGTGTATAACGGATATTTCATACCTGTCAACAAACTCGTGATGGCGTCCGTTAAATGAACGAAGTGATGATCTCAACTTCAACTCTTGGTTGAAAAATGAAAAGGTCTCAATAGGGAAGCAAAAATCATAACTTTTGTCGTGAAGATTTTTTTTTCGACCCTCATAGTCAATTTCTAGATATAAGTGCTTATCAAATGGCAAAATCAAGCGCTCAAGCATATCAAACGAGTAAAAACATACATTTTTTTTTTTAAAAGCACCAAAAGCATCTATCAAAATTTTCCAGCTGTGTGTATACTGATAACAAAAAATAAAAAAAAAAACTATATGGGACTATGGATACACATGCTACATAGATTCGTAACGACTAAAATTTTGCAATGTACCAGCCCTATTTCCATGAAAATTATACTATTGTCCCGTCGACAAAGCCTCGAACATTATCGTGTGTGTTTTAATCACACATTACGAAAACTATTTAAAAATAAAAAGATTAGGTATTGACATTAACAAGATCAATGATATTTCATTTGGAATTAAACACATGAAACATGGACAATACATTGGAAAATAAAAACCATATGTCTCAAACATAATTACGTTATGGAAAGCGTATTTTTCAAGGTTTTCATGTCATGTAATGCACCGCAATTTACAGTGTTTAATCAAATGAATGACAGACATGTGTTCGGTTTAAAAATGCCCTATGGTTCATTTATAGTGTAAAATTTAATGCACCTAGTAGTATTGATATAAACATGATAAACTTAAATATTCATAAAGCAAAAACAAATATTACGGTGTATGAACAATACAAATCTCGTTTTAAGTATTTTTTATACGAACTGTATCATTATTTATTTGGTCGAATTCTGTTTTTAACGAACTATTTAAAATACCGATTGTCTCTCTTTTATCTTGATATTCCATATTTCCTTTAAAAGTGCAAACGTATACATGTTATACAGGAATTTAAATGACAACAATGCAATTTTGTTTTATTTGAATTATCCATAAAGTTAACAATTGCCTGAAGGTGTTTCTTCTCCATTTAATGCTGATCACAGTGTCTATTCTACAGATTAAAAAAAGCGTATTACTTGTTGTATTGTGTAGAATGGGTATTACTTATTAGTGATGTCTTTGGTTCCAAATCAGTTTGATATTCATCTTGCTCAGTGTGTTAATATCTGTTGTTATTTTGGACAGTATATAATAATTAACGCATATGAGTTATCGATCGATTGGTTTAAAATTGCCAATAAGTAAGCAAGATATATCATGACATTACTTACGAAAAACTTTCGTGCAAGCTGAATTGAAAACTGACTGTAGAAAACATTTTACATATACATTAAGATTAAACTAGATGGAAAGGGTTAAAACATGAAGTAACAAACAATGCGATCAGTGTGTATGCATTATTATCTTTATGTACAACAACTTTAAGAAATATAGACGATGTTATTCTCTCTATTCGACAGATGCAATGCTTGAAATTAATTCTCATCTGAATTCATGATTTATAAACCAGAAAATACACAAGAAAAATGCCTAATTGTAATTTGTTTATTCTCATTACTCACCATAGGTCGCTTGCAGACAAATCTCGCTTTCAACTGCATGTAATATCATTCAATTTACCATTATCGTACATGTGACAACAGTTTTCACCTTGACCTGTGTGGTTATTTGGTTCCCCGGTATTCCATTTAGACACTGGGGTAAATGTGACCTCCGTAACTGCAGTAACGTATATCCAAAGATGGCGGACGACGTTTCTGTTCAATATTATTTTTTTTTGTAATAACTATGTACTATTCTTCGGTCTTTCGTGTCTTATAAGACTAAATTCTTAATTTGAAACCGAAATACTATGGGTTTTTTCATAGTTCAACCTCTATAAAGAGAAATCGGTCGTCGAAAAAACCGCGATGATATGGGTACCTGAAAAAAAATTGCCGTTGATTTACGTAACTGAAAATATAAATATCCGTTACTGATTTCATTTATATACATTTGTCCTCGTTTGAAATGAAATTAGTGTCTCAAGTTTTGAAATCATTATAAATCGTAATCTAAATTGTTCTTGAAAGTCTGTACAAATATTGTGTGAACATATATTGATCATGCTACCTATTCTGTATTTCTATATAGCCAAGCAAGCAGCATGTCTAGTTACTAGTTAGCTATATATAGGTAGAAATAGGGACTTTTGTAGCTTATTTCAGATGAAACATATGGGTTCAACAAAGACATGTATATCGCTTATAACGATATATTGATAATCAAAGTCGGTGCCTATAACCTATACAACACAAGACCATCAGGTATCATTTTTAAGACGTCTGAACACTAAATTCGTTGGATATTTAATGTTTAATGATGAATAGTTTAGTCTTAGATGCATTAAATTATTTAATAGCTGCTAATTTCTTTTAACAAGTTGTCAGCAACTGCGAGTATTCTTATATCTGTTCTTAGTTTTCATTTTGTTGTTGGGATGTACAAGTATCCTCCCACGTCCACTTTGTGTTTTTGTTAGATGTATTTTTATTTGTATTCATCTGATAAAGTGCTTGCTATTAGTCAGGAGCCTGTAATTCAGTGGTTGTCGTTTATTGGCGGGTAGATATGTGTTTTTCGTTCATTTTTTGTACATCAATTAGGCCTTAGTTTTCTCGTTTAATTTGATTTACATTTGTCATTTCGGGGCCTTTTATTGCTAACTATGCGGCATGGACTTTGGTCATTGTTGATAGCCATAGGGTAACCTATAGTTGTTAATTTCTGATTCATTTGGGCTCTTGTTGAGAGTTGTCTCATTGGCAATTATACTAAGTTTTCTTTTTTATAATTGGTCGATTATTTACGCAGTTTTTCAACCTATGAATTCGACGTTTTCTCAGATACCTGATTGTTTTGACACATTTGGACAAACTCTGTACTTAGACAAATTAAAGACCTGTAATTGTGTAGAACATATATAAGATTTCACGGTATTCCTTTTGATTGCATTTGGATTGTTATCTGGTTCACTTGGCAGTTCTTTAATTGGTATTTTTCTATGTTGTGATAATTGCTAATCTTTTGACCAATTTATGACAATTTTATTACAGAGAAAATATTCCTCCGATTCAATAAATATATAATAATGAATGACGCAAAAACAACAAAACTCAACAGTTACGGGTACCCTTTTCTAAAAATTTAATACAGTTTCGGATATCAGTTTGTACAGTTACCAATCGTATCGCTTTTTTTACGACCATTTTCACCATTTAGCGGTTAAACTATTAAAAAAAACATAGTATTTCAGGTTCAAGTTTTGTAAATAGTTTGAAAAGACACGAAATACCGAAGAATAGAACATAGTTATTACAAAATCGACAAACGAAATATTGGCCAGAAACGTCGTCCGCCATCTTTGGATATACATAACTGCAGTTACGGAGATCACATTTACCCCAGTGATTGTGTACCAAATAATCACCAATTAATCCAAAGACATTAATTATAAATGTTCTGCACTATTATGAGCAATAACTATTAAATAGAAGGGCGCGCACAACAAGCACGGATAAACGTTATGGTGCATCGACATCGACATACCTTGTAGTACAATAAAATTGAGAATGGAAATGGGGAATGTGCCAAAGAGACAACAACCCGACCATAGAAAAAACAACAGCAGAAGGTCACCAACAGGTCTTCAATGTAGCGAGAAATTCCCGCACCCGGAGGCGTCCTTCAGCTGGCCCCTAAACAAATATATACTAGTTCAGTGATAATGAACGCCATACTAATTTCCAAATTGTACAAAAGAAACTAAAATTAAAATAATACAAGACTAACAAAGGCCAGAGGCTCCTGACTTGGGACAGGCGCAAAAATGCGACGGGGTTAAACATGTTTATGAGATCTCAATCCTCCTGTTTACAAAAATCATACAATTACGAATAAGACAAATGTTCACCGGAAATATTCATAGGTACACACTTATCTCATCGGCAAAACCCCTACGTTATGCATGTAAGAACATTTCATAACGTCGTCCGCCATCTTTGGATATACGTTACTGAAGTTACGGAGATCACATTTACCCCAGTGATTGTGTACCAAATAATCACCAATTAAACAAAGACACTAATTATAAATGTTCTGCGCTATTATGGGCAATAACTATTAAATAGAAGGGCGCGCACAACAAGCACGGAAAAACGTTGTGGTGCATCGACATCGACATACCTTGTAGTACAAATGTGTTTACAAAAATTATACAATTACGAATAAGACAAATTTTCACCGGAAATAATTATAGGTACACACTTATCTCATCGGCAAAACCCCTACGTTATGAATGTAAGAACATTTCATTTAAACGAACAGTAAAATTTGAGGCCTATATGTTTATATGAATTCTGTCGGTCGAGAAATTAAAATTTCAAATTCGTTTAATTCATATAATTCCCTAATACGACAAATCCGTTTCTGTTGAATATTCAAGTGTACAACTTAAAACTTAAGGACGAATCATGTGTTGTACTAACACTATCAACACGACTGGTACCACGTGTAAATCAGAAACAGCGTACTTTCCCGAGCTCCTGTGTTCGCCACTATTTTTGGGGTATATTTCATGTTTGTCATTCTGTAGTCATTTTTGTAGTGTATTGTTCACTTTTTCGTCTTTTCGTCGGTTTTTTTTTCTGTTTTTTTTTTTTATTGTGGAAAAGGGGGGGGGGGGTCGATTGCATTGTCAGTTTACCTTCGGTTTACATTCGGTTGGAGTCTTAAATGTCACATTTATATCTTCCACCTTTTTAACGATCAGACATTTGTCAGATATGTAAGACAACAATCTGATGACGTTAAAAAAATTACTTATCTTATGTATCCCGAGACTCATATGTTTTATTGTATGCATTCAGTTTCTTCTTGGTTTTGTCCCTAACCCTACAAACATTTTTAACCCCGCTATTTGTGAGCCTATCCCAAGTCAAGAGCCGTTGCCTTTGTTAGTCTTGTATGTTTTTAAATTTTAGATTCTTTTATATATTCATCACCATTATCACTGACCTTGTACATTTTTTTGTTTAGGGGCCAGCTGTAGCACGCCTGTTTGTGGAATAATTACTCGCTGTGTCGATGGCCTCGTGCTGTTTTCCGCTCTTTGGTCGGGTTGTTGTTTCTTTATTTTCAATCTATGTGTTTGACTGTCCCTCTGGTATATATGTTTTCCCTCTCTTTGACATATTTCCCATTTTCATTTTCAATTTTATATTGTATGTATTCCCAAACTTACAGCAAACTTGATAATATACATGATTTGATTAATTTAAACATGCCTAACGTCCGACGACAAATATTATATGCATATGAAAGACGAAAAAAAATGAATAAGTAATGCAATATGTAGGTTTTGTATTGTATAACAACCGGAATGAAAGGATTGAAGTTGTTATAAATTCAAATGAAATAAATAATCTGCCGGGACCGAAAGATAAACGGTAAACTGTTAGCTGCAATAGGAAAACAGAAATAAAAAAAAATATATTTAAATTTTCAAATATAAGAAGAATCATCAAAGATCATCTTCACATTACGTAGCTTCCACGTGTTGCTCAACGTGATTTGAGACTAGTATTAGAATAACCTTTAAATGCTTTAATAAAATATTTTAAAAAAAAAGATATCGTAGGATTACATATAAGAAAACTCTCCAATAGAGACAATTTGACAAAGAAGCAACAATCAGTCATCGTAGGGAAAAAAATAAATAGATAAAGGCAGATGTGGTATTGAGTGCCAATGAGACCATTATCCATCCATGTCACAATGTAAAAGAAAATTAACAATTACAGGTCAAAAGCCGGTATGTAACACAGAGACTTGGCTCACATCGAGATGCAAGCTATAAAGGGCACCACAATTACCCGTGTAAAATAATTAAAACAGGAACACCAATGGTCTATTCTATATATAGAAGAGGAACGAGAAACACCCATGAATCACACAAACAAAATACAATCACTGAACAACAGGTTCCTGAAGTAGGAAAGGAGCCAAAAATGCTCTACGAATGTAAAGGTTTAAACTGACGCCAACCTTCACCTCAAATTGAGGCAGTAGTGAAACATTTCACCATGAAACATATTTTAATTTGTCTTTATTATCTGTATACTCATAATGAAAACAAGGAACTATCAAAGATCTGTCAACAGCATCAACTTTTAAATGAAGGTCATATACAGCCCTTGGATGGTGTAAACTTCCCAAAAAAACGTGTATGGTGTAATAATGTATGGCATATGGTGCAATGGTGTAAGGTGTATGGTGCTATGGTGTATGGTGTAAGGGGAATGGTGTAATGGTGTTTGAGGAATGGTGTGATTGTGTAACGTGCGATCGGGAATGGTGTGAATGATGGTTTACAATATTTCATTGGTTGAAAACGAAGTTCGTTTTATTTTATTTTTATCGAATTGTAAACATCAACAATAATAATAACCTTATTATTTGAAATTTAATTGCATTACGGGTAATTTCGGATCGTGCAGATAGAATGGAGAATGGTGTATGGTGTAATGTGTAAGGTGTATGGTGCAAATGTGTAACGTGTATGGTGTAATGGTACAAGGTTTATGGTGTTATGGTGTATTGTGTATGGTGTTATGGTGTATGGTGTTAGTTGGAAGTTTACACCATACAAGGACTGTACAAGACTAATACTAATTCACAAATTAAACATTCGGTGATGAAATATGCAAGAATGAGTGACAATGTGTCATTCAAATTTAAAAACTACAATAACAACCACAATTGAACTTATTATAGTTTTTATAATGATGTTTTAAAGAGAATAACTGAACTGCTTCCTTGTTGAAAGTACTGATTATGAGGAAATCATAATGATAAAAAAAATCTTCATATTGATGTAAAAAAAGTTAGAATTCAATTAAGAGAATTAAAATGTAAACTATAAAGGCATAGAAAAGGTCGTTAAGATTCATCCGCCGTTATGAAGTTAATTCATCGTATGTTCTCACCAAGTTCTATTTGAATTGAGTTTCCGACCATTTTGGAACCGTAATTAACCGCTTATATTGAACAAGGTATACACTCTTTGAATAAATGTCTGATTCAATTTGTGTTTATATTTCACTAAATTTCATATATTAGTTTCTAATTTCAATCGCTTCAATGTAAGTCGTGCAATGAATTTTTCAGAGACCAATTTTTGTCAGGTGTTCGAGTTCAAAAGTTCAAAAAGGCATCGAAATAATAATTTGATTAATTAGGTTGATTTCTCCTAAAACAATGCAAACAAGAGTTTTACTTTTATTTGTGACATAGTCAAAACAAAAATCTCAGTGTGTTGTGAAATAGGAAAACAAGTCATTAAAGACTTACCATAGTGTTTACCAGATCCGTGTTTCTATGTTATCAAAACAGCTCAACGTTAAATCAAATAAGAAGTGGAACAACATTAAAAATCGAAACAATTATGCCACATACATCTACATGTAGTTAAAAGGTATAACAAAAATACCAAAATTCAAAGTAAATTAAAATAGAAAAGCTGACGCGGTACAGGAATACTCCGCAACAGATAGAAGCTTAATATTTGGTTTATAGGTAGCTAATCCTCGCACTTTTACGACAATTCTGTTATTTAGACTACATTTGATGGTAACACAAACAGACATGATATCTTAATATGACAGCAATTGGGAACCAGATTCCAAAACCGTGTAATCATATAATCACATAACAAAAATATAGGTTAAACAAGGACGCCTTAAAAAAAGTTTGTATAGTTAATAGCTTTTGGACAAAGACGCCTGTCCTGTTGTCGTTGATAGTACAAACTGTAAATGATATAGTCAAAATTTAGTAAAATGAAAATACATGGTTAGACAACGTGAAAACAACACTTTAAAAGTCTATTGCGTGTAAATCGCATCGCAGAACCCACCTGCATCAGAAAAATTTAATTCATAGAACCCGACAGTATACATACATAATCTCGTCAAAAGTCGGGTGACCAAAAGAAACACGAAAACACGTAGACAATTGTGTGGAACACTGTAAAGTAATCAAGAAGACATACAACTGCAGAACTTAAAATATATAATTTAAAACCATCTAAACAAAGTAGATTTTTCATACAGGATTATTTAAATGTACTATCTGTTTTAACTATTTAATATACTTCAATAATTATGATATGTTATGACAGTATTTAATGTGTGTACAATTACTATATAATAAAAATATATTGTGCATGTTGTGTATAGTATTATACCGGTATTGTTCTTTCTTGTTTTATAATTACTTGTTATTATTAATGGCAAACTGGCACTTTTTTATTTATTAGCTGCCAAATGTGGTAAGTTATTGGTTGTGTTAAATTTATCAAATTTTACTTTATTTTAGAAAAATCCCTAAGCACAATGAAATTACCAAAAAAATCTTGAATACACTTTTAAGATTCCATTTATCTCTATGATGTCTGCTTTTGTTTCAATATGCCCCTTGTCGCATTTCAGCTAATTGATGCTTACCAACGTTTATATTTTCTTCATATATAAGCATCGTAAACTTTTCATCTTGCGAAATAACATTTATTATTCGGTTTCTATTTTTTCACAGGTTACTTTCGAAATGAGAATATACATACTATTTGTGGTGTCGCTTGGTTTCCTCAAATTAAGCCATAGTTATATAATGCAAAAAGAATCTCACAAGAATTGTAAATGCAAAGTTAGGCATTCAGGGAGACACGAAGCTGTTTGCATTATATTCCACAATTTCCTGACAAAATAGGTCTGTTATAATGAGTGGAACAAATTTGACGTATATCGATAAAAATGGATTCCAGAATTTGACCTATATCAGACTGAAAGAATTAACATTAAACAACACTCTTGTAACGTTCATTCATGAAGATGCGTTTGTAAATCTTGAATTTCTGGCTTGCTTGCGTATTTTTCAAGAAACACAATTAGAAGTTAATGTAATAAAGGTATCCGTTGGAAATATGAAAACAACAAATCTCCGATCTTTATATTTTCAAAATGATGACTGGCTTTTCCTTCCAATCGACATGTTTTCAAGTTTTACAGAAAATCAAATACGCACTCTTCAAATTAAAGGTAACAGCCTTCCCAAACTACAGTGTGCGACATTTTCACCATTAAAAAAGTAGCAAAATCTGTTTTTAAATAAAAATGAGATTGAACACATTGATTTTAAAGGCATTCCGAAGGATTTAGTAGACTTGCGTTTGAATGAAAATCTTCTGCCAAAGGTTCCGGTATGTGTACAAAGGATAGACGAGGTATCAGTTAAGTAAACAAATTAGAAACTTTAGATTTAAGCGATAATAATATTGGGGACATAAGAATAAACGCTTTTCTATGTTTGCCAAATTTGAGAAAGCTTTTACTCAATAGAATACCGATGAAGAGAATTCGGCCAAATATATTCGTAAACCTACCAGTTTTACATTCAGTAGAACTCTCGAAAATAGGGTTTCCTTTGGAAAAAATTGACGGTTATGCGTTCAATAGTTCTTCTCTTTCACATTTGTGTATGGATGATCCAAATTTCCATTTTGATCGAGATGAGATTAGAGACACTAAGAAAGCCTTTGGGGCATCCCCCGACAGCACTGTTCTGGATGGCAGCTGTAAAACACAAAGAAAGCCTTTGGGGCATTCTCCGACAGCACTGTTCTGGATGGCAGCAGTAGAGACACTAAGAAAGCCTTTGGGGCATCCCCCGACAGAACTATTCTGGATGGCAGCAGTGGAAACACTAAGAAAGCCTTTTTGGCATCCCCCGACAGCACTGTTCTGGATGGTAGTAGTAGAAAAACTAAGAAAGCCTTTGGGGCATCCCCCGACAGCACTGTTCTGAAGGGCAGCAGTAGAAACACTAAGAAAGCCTTTGGGGCATCCCCCGACAGCACTGTTCTGGATGACAGCAGTATAGACCCAAAGAAAGCATTTGGGGCATCCCCCGACAGCACTGTTATGATAACTGTAACAAATTTAAACATGAAATTTTAGAAAATGGTTTACAACTGTGTTTCACTTTTATATCTTAATATGAGCATTTAGAAAGTATTTACTTTGGTAGTTATTGGATTAACGATTTAATTCAAATGCATTATGTATATGTGTCATTGGTTATGCAGATTTCTTCATGAAATAATATTCATTGAAATGGTATATAAAACATGTATAATTACAAATATATCTTTTATTGAACCACGTATTTAAAAAAAATGAAATAAGCTTTATTATTTTCCTTACGATGACATATTGTTGCTAACTTCTATGTCAATCGTAGGACTTACCTTGTTTGTATTGGATACATAAGCTTCACAAATCTCTGTACAAACAACGGTACATTGCCGGCTCATCTGCATGTTCGACTAAAACATTGTCCATTAGATTAACAAAAAAATCTGTCCGGAGTGAAAGAGGGTCTTCAGCAATACGGTGAAACAGTTTACTTGCGTAGTGGTATTAACCATATGTGGATTCTCAAAAGGACTTCTAGATAATTTTAAATCTCGATCTTTTTCTGAAATTAGTTCTATCAAAACTTGTGATTTTTCAATTCTGTATACCACCATTCCCCAGGAGAAATTGAAAAATCGTCTAAAAGAAATAATCCACAATGCTTTTCTACATAAAAATGGTAGCATACACTATAAATTTATTACTTTGGGATACCATACGGCATATTTTGTTAATAGTGAACAGAAAGGTATAACATGTTACACTGAGGAACAAGTGATCAATATGCTGGAGTTTCTTATTGACAACATATTTGTTGAATTTGAAGGTAGACTTTTTCAACAAATTGTCGGCATTCCTATGAGAACGAACTATGCGCCTCTTCTTGCGGACCTCTTTTTATTTTCATATGAGTCGGAGTTCCTTGAGACACTTGTCAAAAACAAGAAGATCAAGGAAGCCAGGTCATTTAATTTCACATTCAGATATATTGATGATGTTCTTTCCATTAACAATCCAAACTTTTCTGATTGGGTTCCATTAATATATTCCCCAGAACTAGAACAACAAACACGGTTTCCTCCGCCTCATGTTAAGACTTATACCTCGAATTTGACATACACGGTCATCTCAGTACCAGAATCTATGACAAACGAGACGATTTTAATTGTGAAATTATCAATTTCCTCCACCTTAGTAGCAATATACTAACTTCACCTGCATATGGGATATACATTTCCCAACTTATTCGGTATCCAAGAGCTGGCAGCTCCTACTCAGACTTTTTAAAACGTTACCAGTGTTTGAGCAGAAAGTTGATGAACCAGGGGTATGTCAAAGAATGTCTCGTTCTTTTTCTAAAAAAGTTTATCGAAAGAAACCAAGACCTTGTTGATAAATATTCCGTATTAACTTCACAAATAATACACGATGGTCTTGAAGTATAGATTCTGTGTACTGACGTTGTTTATCATCGTCATAATGTGTTATAGTATTATTTTATTTGTTTTTTTTTTTTTTTAATATTACTTTTACCGTTCAGTCTATTTTTGGAGATATTCATTTGACGTGACGTTGTACTTATACATTCCGTCATTGTGTTATTGTGCTTTGGTACATTGTTGTATTCTTGTCTTTCATTTTTGCTAATGTGCTTTGTCTATATGCCTTTTTGTTACACATGATGTGGCTCTGTACTTATACATCCCGTCATTGTGTTATTGTGCTATGGTAAAATTTTGTATGCTTGTTTTTTCATTTTTGCTGAAGTGCTTGTCTATATGTGTAATTGTGTTTCTTTGTTACATATGACGTGGCTCTGTACTTTTTTTTTACTGATTTTGCCGTTTGGTTAGGGACTTTTCGTTTGGGTTTTCCTCGGAGTTTGGTATTTTTGAGATTTAACTGCTTTGCAATCTAACAACATCTTCTTTTGTTCCCAGCGTAACGCGTTGCGGAGGACATGGAAATACCGGGCGTCCGTGTGTTTGTCCATTCGGTCTTGTGAGCGCTCTCACAAGTACAATTTTTGCCAGATTTTTATAAAACTTTTACTATAGGTTAGTATCAGAAATATCTCGGACAAGGTCTATAATAGCGGACGATCGACTTTTGTAAGAAGAATTATGCCCCTTGGAAATATAAAATATGTGCAACGCGGGGGACATTGGAACTCTGTGCTTTTATTAATATTGTTTAAAGCATTCAAAGAATATTCTATTAATATTTTCAAGTCGCGTTGAGCTACACGTTGGTGCTACATGATGTAAAATTGATCTTTGATGATTCTTCTGACAGTTGATAATTTAGATCTATTTTATAATTTCTGTTTTCCTATTTCATGTATTAACAAATGAATAATTAATGCAATATGTAGGTTGTGTACGACAGAACGACCGGGATGAAAGTCTTGAATTGTTTTTAAGGATGTACTTAGGTGAGGTTAGGTGAAAAATAATAAATCAAGAATTTAAAATTGATACCATCAGCCAGTAGAGCATTCGTTAAGGATAAAAATAAGCTAAAAATATTGATAGGTCATGGATCTCCTTTTCGAGATATTTGAGATTTAAAATATGGCGGGAAAAGGCTAACTCGGATTTTTACTTTATATTTGCATTAGTATTATTCGGGTCTCAAAACAAAAGAAAGAAAATTAAGAATATTCTAAAATTTTGGTAAATGAGCTTCTATGACCTATTAAGTCTTATATGAAAAAATAAGTGGGTGTTATGGGGCAAAATATTTTACCTTGTATTGTATGGAAAAACACCAAGGAGTCCGAATATTTGACATGAATTCCAAAACCTCACCTAAGTACATCCTTAAGTAAACTTAAATGAAATAAATTATGCTGCAGGGACCCGAAGATAAACAAACGATTAACTTGTATTTGTTAATCGTTTGTGTATCTTCCGGTCCCTCAAGCATAATGTATGTATTTTAATTTATCTAAAACAATTTCAATCCTTTCATCCCGGTCGTTCTACCGTACAACCTACATATTGCATTAATTATACATTTGTTTTCGTCTTTAAAAATTTAACCGAAGAAAAATTGACAATCCCATGGCAAAAAAAAACAACAAACAAACAATAAAAAAAGACGAAAAAGTCATTAATACATTGAAAAAAATTACAAACTGACCAACACGAGCCCGACCGAAAACCGGGATGAACTCTGGAGCTCCGGAAGGTGAGCAATTTCTGCTTCACATGTGGCACCGGTCGTCTTGATATTGTAAGTAAAAATCAACGCCCATGATAAGCCTGTGAGTTGTAAGTTGTACACATGAATGTCAGACAGCAACGGATTTGTCGTATAAGGGAATTACACTCACAAAAAAAAGGAATATACTTTTTTTTTTCTCGACCAACGCAATTTATATACATGTATAGCTTCAAAGTTTATTATTCGTTTGAAAGACATGCTCTTACATTTATAAATTGAGAGTTTTACCTACGAGATAAGTGTGTACATGTACCTATAATTTGTTCCGTTGAATATTTGTCTTATTAGTAATGGTACCCTTTTTAAAAACTTTTGTATTGCAGGGTATCGTGCACGTTCTATGTCGATGCAATATAACGTGGTGCGTGCTTGTTGTATGTGCTATTTTATAATGGTTTTGGTATTTGCTGCTTATAATAGAACTGCATATTCATAATTGTTGTCTTTGGTTAATTGTTGATTATTTAGTACACACTATGAGCACATTTTATATTGTTCTATTCTTTACAATCAACATGTTTCTTTTTATATTCATTCATACATATTTCAAACATTCATTACTCTATCTCTTTCTCTTCATTGTTTGAATCGTTAATAATATGTACATTGTAAATTCAACCAAATAAAAAATCAGTTCGACATCCAATATCGTAACAGTTGTTTTCCGAAACGTACTCAATAAAAAGACAACTCAAAATATCCTGCAGTTTTGTAATTTAGTTAAGTTGATTAAAATTAAGAATTTTTAGAACCAGAAAACAAAAACATAACGAAAGCATATTAACAACAATATCATGGTGTCGAGCTTTTCTACTGTTTTGTAGCGAGTACAAATACATTTTACTATTTCAGACGTCGTGTGAACTTAAAATGTATCCAACAAATAAAAACATCTGGCATGGTTATTTTGATTCATCATTTCCTTATTTGGTCTTTGCATTTTATGATAGTGGACTCCTTTGTAGTATTGGTGACATAGATGATCCCATTTATTTCTATAGGTTCATCATCCAAAATGAATGAATAAATTTTATTATTTATTTGACGTACCATATTGTCATCTGGACATGGAATGGAAAGGAACGGATGATTCAATTTTGATATTATTTGATAATTTATAATTTTGTAATTGTTATTGGGTTAGTGACTGTTATGACCATTTATGTAATATGTTTTTTTTTTTTTTTTTTTTCCTATTTCTTGAATTCGAGGAACACAACTTAGATTTAGCTTTTGATAGTATAATATTCTGTCTTAATCAACACAATACATCGGCCCAATAGTTTGAAGGCACTTTTACTGCATGCAAGTCCCCACTTTACACACAATTTGTCTTGCCTATGTGTTTAATACCTATCCATGTAACGTTTGTTTTGTCTAAGTTTATTTCAATCTATGAACAAATTTAAGTATAGTAATTTGTTATCATTATCACCTTATCCCTGATAAATATTCTCGTTTTCGTGTTATTGCATCATTTCATTATACTTATTTTATAATTCTCTTTCACATATACATTTCGGAGTAATTAAAATTGGTATATTTATTTTGAAGGATGTTTTTAGAACATTCATAAAGTATTTTGTCTTCTCACAATATATCAGACAGCCCTTAATAATTCACTTTAATTACTGTATTTGATAATGATCAAATGTATATGATGATTCACAGAAGAAATAAATATAAAAATGTTATTCATAATCAATATTTGAATTCATACATATTAATCAATGAAATGCTTTATATAACTGCTTTGTTTATTTCAATCGATACTTCAGCATAATTAAAAGTGTTTAATATAACTACAACAAGTCTTATCTCTGGAATCAAAGAGAGACTAAGAATACTACACGGACAATTGATGTGTTAGGGACGCAGAAATGTCTAATATGGATTGACATTTGACTCTGAAGACCTATGATATATGTTAAGTGAGTGCATACATCAAACTGAATCTATCATGTTTAAAAGCAAGTTGTCTTGAATTTACACGGAACTAGATTAATTGCAGTTATCAAATGAATTTGTGCTGTGCAGTATTTGTTTTAAAACTTTAAAACTTATCTAATTTATATAGATTTTTTCGTTGTATCAGACAGTGAACATTTTTTAATGTAAATATAATGTAAATATACTGAAGCAACGTTTAGTTCAGGTTATTACATATTTGTGCATTCTTTGATTTCACAAATTCCAGAAAGACAGAGACGAACACATTAGTCTTAAGAACAGCCTTACGCACATTTTAACAACAAACTATACTGTATACATAAGTCTAGGGAGCGCGAACAGTATCAGAATAGGAGAAATATAATCAGACAGGATATTTATATTTTCCCCTTTTCTTGTGTTTTTAGTTTTGCTCAGTAGTCATGATACAATCAAAGCCAATGTAGGTTTTTTAAAACTTTCTTACAAGTCAGTTGATTTACGTAAAACCTTAACAAGTAGTTTAACATGTTAAAGATTACGATTTTTTTTTTATTATTTGGCATATCGAGGTTACAACTATAATTCATATACTGCAAAAGCTGACTGTTTTTTCTAATCCTTCTGATTGTTAATTATCAGAATGGCACTTAATTTTATAGTTGCAGCATACTAATGTACTTATACGAAGTTGATGCTTCTTTTTATAATTTTATTTGGTTATGAAAGCGTTATATTTTAAGTATGAAGTTCTTCCACTTGTATTAGTACAGAAACATTTCAAACCCATATTTGAAATTAATGTAACAATATACTTCATGTACTTCATTGTTATAATTGTTCATTATTGAATGCTGCAAACTAGCATTGCAAACTTATTATTACTAAAAACTCATTTAACTGCATCCACTGCATTGTTTATTTCAAAACGCAGATCCAAACTTCAAGATAATTTAATAGTGTTCAATATAACTACAACAAGCCTGCTCTCTGTAAGCAGTTAACGATTCAGAAATGCTGAAAACTTCTGTCAACATCTGCCATATTGGTATATTACAATCTACTGATGTTCATTTTATGTAGTTGCTGGTACAACCAGAAAATTGTGAAATACATTTTTAAGAACATTTCTTAGATATCGATGGATATTTTCTCCACATTAAATATAGATTTGTTTGTTATTTTACAAGTTTTCTTCTTTTCAAATAAAATCTATAAATTATCTACTATACACAAATAATTTTCTATATTGATAGAGCAATGCGGTCTTTTTGATTTCGAAATCTATTTTACGTGTACGATCCTTTCAGAGGAAATTTGAATCATTATTTGCTTGCAAAAACATCGACCGATAAAATGTTTCAAATATGTGTCTGAGATGAAATTTGATAGGTTCCTTTTGGTCTCTGCACTACATGTTTTTATGTATTTATACATCCTTTGCTTCATAGTGTTGGGTGTATGCGTTCCTGATAAAGTAGTTTTAACAAAAAGCTGTTTGGGTGCACCCAATGTTAAAAATTTCAATTTCATTAGTGAAGGTATGCCTTTTTGAAAAATAGGTAAGTCGAATTTTAGATAAATTGTTTTGTACACTTTTGTTAAACATGGTTTAATTTTTTTTAACTCTGTATATACACATTCATATTATATGTTCTTACCTGACTGCCTGGTTATTATTGTGTGTGACCTTTTAGAATATTCAACAAAGGATAATTAGCAATCAGAAGGATTAGGAAAAACAATCAGCTTTTGTAGTATATTATTTATAGTTGTAACCTTGATATGCCAAATAATAAAAAAAAAATCGTAAACTTTAACATGTTTAACTACTTGTTGAGGTTTTACGTACATCAACTGACTTGTAAGAAAGTTTAAAAAAACCTACATTGACTTTGATGGTATAATGACTACTGAGCAAAACTAATAACACAAAAAGGGGAAAATATAAATATCCTGTCTGATTATATTTCTCCTATTCTGATACTGTTCGCGCTCCCTAGACTTATGTATACAGTATAGTTTGTTGTTAAAATGTGCGTAAGGCTGTTCTTAAGACTAATGTGTTCGTCTCTGTCTTTCTGGAATTTGTGAAATCAAAGAATGCACACATATGTAATAACCTGAACTAAACGTTGCTTCAGTATATTTACATTAAAAAATGTTCACTGTCAGGCATAACAAAATACCAGAAATTCATGTCTTTTCCAATAGAAATCTAATTAATGAAGAAGTGGCTTTAGTTTTAGTGTTCCTTGTCTTGTTGGGTACAAAAATCCCGAAACAAATGTGTGTATATCTTGATTAATGATATTTAAACAGACAAATGGTATCCTTAATTAATATAACCCATTATCGTATCATCACTGTTGAAGTAATTTTTTAATCAGTGGTCAGTTGATGTCAAGGAGGAATGCTAGATTTCTCATAATTATAATTTAATAACTTGTCTAATTATCTCCGTTTTATGTTTTATGCACTTAAACAGAGTATATCTTCATAGTTTAATTCTATATCACATATATATATATACATGTAAGTGGACTCTGCAATGATTTTTTATTTGTTTCTTTTTTTTTTTTTTTTTTTTTTGTATAAGTTCACGTCTGTGTTTTCTTTATGGTAAGCACCCAGTTAAAATGATGAAAATGTATCAGCCTGCACGAAAGGTTTAACAGACACAGACATCAAAACACACTCATAATGAACTAAACATTCGATAGACAACATGAAGATAGAGTATGACGCCATTTTAATATCAACATCATTCTACGAAACAAACTACGCAGTTTAAAAAAAAAATGTTTTTCTTTAATTTGAAAATTTCATATTATTAAAATTGAACAAGGCAGCCGACGCAATACACGAAAACCCAATCGTTGGCCTTAAGTTTATAAGTTGGCGTCATTGTGCTATCTTGCTTATTTCAGTTAATATTTCATAAAAGCGTTAATTCATCTGCTAAAAGCAAGTCATTACTATCAATTTATTTAGTGCAATGTGTGTTTCTAATGTTAAAATATAGAAAAATAACTGATTTTAGTGGGATAAAATTAATGGCAATCAAAGTACATTTTGTGCATCCCGTTATTTTGAATTGGTGATATCACCTTTATATATATTATGCATAGACTCGAAATTACGGTGATATCTGTTTATGGGGATAGAAAGACAATCCCAGCTTATGTAAGACTGCACGGTGGAAAAGAGACCGTCAACTTATAACATCGAGAGCGTCAACCGCAGTGCGTGTTAAGAATGGTAAACTGTCATGTTAATGTTCAAAGATGTTCTGATTCAAGCTTAAATGTTATAGAAGTACAATATTGTATTGAATTGAAATGAATTTAATTGAATTTTTAATTCCAGAATACGGAGGACATAACACACGCGTTCATTGATTCGAGCAACAACAGATGAAGCTGTCACATTATTTTGATTCCGATCTTTTAGCTTTCAAGCGTTGTAAATAGGTAGCACCTGAGATCAACCTGGTTTCTTGATGAGCTTATTGGTACTCAGTCCTCTAGTTTTATATGTTGTTTTAAGTGTCGTAGTATTTCGTTTTTTTTTATAACAAAGAAATGTTTTGCAATAAAACTGTGTTTCTCATATTTCTAAGTTTGTGGAAATACTTTCTCATAGCAATAAACGAATATGCTTGATATATGTCGATAAGAAAAACAACGTAGCGACATAAAAATCAAAAAGACATCTAGAGGTCAATGTATAATCTTAAAAAAATAGACAAACATTTGTACTTTTGTCAAGACATAAATAACCCTCGTCTTCAAAAGTGGAGATTAAATGGAAAAGAAATGTTCACGACATGTCATTATTACCAAATTACCAAAAAGAAAAAAGAAAAAAGCAGCAAACAAAAATCACCCATTAAGAAACAAAGACACAGTTCCTGACTAGGGAGAACACGTAAGTAAACTTATAGATGGATAACAAAGATGTTTGAGAAATCAATCTGATGTTTTGCGATCAGTAGAATGATAGAAGGTATATAGAATAGTATACTAAAAAAAAATCAGTCAATATACTAGTAGCCTGAATCATAATACCATATAATTGAATGCTTGCGTTTTCAAGGACTTAGTCTGATATAAAATAATGCGATTATCTGAGTAACTGCTGCAAGCTCTTGAATACCGAATTAGTACGGAAATGTATATCTGATATGATTGTAAAGTTGATATATTACTGCTACGGTGGGAGAAATTGATAATTTCCAAATTTAAAGCGACTCGTTTGTGCTGCGATCACCGCTGATGTCAAATTCGAGGTATAGGTCTAAAAATGAAGCGGATGAAGCCTTGTCGATTATTACTTTAACTTCTAGTTCTGAAGGATCTAGTAATTGAACCCAATAAGAAATGTTTGGATTTTTTAAAAGAAAAAACATCATCATTTCATCTGATTGTCAGATCAAAGGATCGTGCTTCTTTGATCGTCACGTGTTTGACAAGTGTATGAAGGCAACCCTACTCATATGACAACAAGAAGAGGTCGGGAAAGCTAGAAACATGAAAGATAACATATAACCGAAATAAGGTTGTTTAGAAACAAGATTTAATAACAGCAGTATAGTTTATCATTTTGATCTTTCAATATGGTGTGAGTCAAAGCATAATAATAATAATTTTATTTGCAAAGTACACTCATATGGGCCAAGCAAACAACAAGAAATATACTATACAAATTACAAGTATAAACATTATACGAAAAATAATTATGAAATTGTCACGTTTATAAACTTTACAGATGGCTTAATAAAGTCACGAGCTGCTGTCCAATGATAAGATACATGACTTAAGGTTGTCTTAGCTTTGATTTGTATAACTCGGTTTGATGTGATGAACTTTTTAGTGATTTCTCAGAGTTGAGCACAGTTAAAATCTAGAAAAAAAATTATATTTATCAGCACGTTTATTCCAAAATTACCAAACATTTAGTCTCTAAGTGCATTTCTATTCGACGAATATTCGAAGGAAATGAGAAAACTACAATGTAGTATTGCGGACATAAAATAGGTTCATTTGTGAATATGGTCCAAAATCTTATTTTTAAGTCAACGGGAAACCCCAAATACCACTTGGACAAAGGCATGCGCAAAGAATACTGCCATAACGAGTTAAACAAAAAGTCACTTCATAAATTGCGCAAGTCCGAAGCGCTGATCCTTAGATTCATCTCCATCCGAAACGATGTATTATACGTCTATTTTAAACTATCATTGAAATCAAATAATATGTCAGGTAGCAGGTGTGGTCAAAGTGTTGACCGACAAAATAATGCCACCACGATTACAACATTTCATTTCTTGATGGAGTGGGATAAAAGAAACGAGAGCCAATGACGTTAGAATCGAACTTTGTAAAAATTGTTTAGTGCAATATATAAAGGTTATGCTTATGATGATGAAAAAGACAACGGTAGGTTTAGGAACAAAATCTTAATGCCTGCGTCTAATGCCACTAACATTTAGTCCAACAACAAATAGAAATTGAAATAAAATATACAATACAGTTTGCTACATAAAGTAAAATTGTAATTTATAAACTGTAAATATTGCACTTTTGTTTCAAGTAAAATAAATAACTTATTACATTCTAAATTTCCCTAGTTTATTAATTAAAAAGCACCGAAAGTTTTTAATTATTGTACATTTCGCTTAAGTAGTTACAGTTCTTTATTCACAACAGAAGAATCTAACATCATTAAGTGCGGTATCGTCGAATCCCGCTCCTTGGGCAGCTTGTATTTTAGTCTTTACACCACATATGGCACTGTTCACTGGACAAGCGTCACTCCATTCACCGTAAGAGCCATATTTGCCATACCCGGGAGGAAAGCTTAGGTCAAAGTCAAACAAATTATCTTTAAAAGATCTGCATCTGAATCTGACGTAGTTGGCACCTGTACTGTCTTTTGTAGCCTACCAAACAAAAACAAAATAAACATGTGCTGAGTTCATTTAACTTAGTATAAATTTATGAATTTTGTGTGGCGCATATGCAAACTGTTGTCATCAAACGCTACTTAAAAAGAGATATAGTTGGCAGTGTCATCCACTTTCATACAGTTTCGGAAAATTAAAAAAAATATATATCAGTGCATGAGATATGGTTTGTGAACTTTTAATTAGATACAAAACTAAAGTTTTGATAAGCAAAAAATACAGAAGATTTAGGGATATTAAAACACTATGAACCTAAGTAGAATATGCAAACGTCTAATTAATCAATCTTTGAAATGTATCTTCTATATGATTATTCTGTAGAAAATCAAACTCACACTAATTTGCTCTGTGTGTCCAATAATTTGCAACCTTAATTATAGAACTGTACTTAAACAATGAACTTCAAATAAATAAGGTCGAATCTAATAAAACCAATTTCAAAGTACGACTGTATGATTGTAATAAACGGGAATGAACAACATCATATAAAATGTATAGCACATATATATAAGAAAATGTGGTATGAGTGCCAATGAAACAACTCTCCATCCAATTTTTTAAAGTAAACCATTAAAGGTCAAAGTACGGCCTTCAACATGGAGCCTTGGCTAACACCGAACAGCAAGCTATAAAGGACCCCAAACATGACTAGTGTTAAACCAACGGTCGAATCTATATAAAAAACCGACAAACTAGAAACACTTATGAACCACAAACGACAACCACTGAACATCAAGGTTCCTTACTTAGGACAGGTGCAAACAAATGCATCGGGTTTAAACACGTACACAATAAGTTTACAAATCTTTACCAGATACCAAATGACATAGAAGTAAACAGCTATGGGTCAACGTACGGCTTTGAAAATGAGCAAAACCCATACCGCACAGTATGTGCATGAGCCAGCCAAGTATAGGATCTTCAGGTCAACTGTGGTAAAATGAAGCTATATATATGAAATATCGATGAGAAAAGGTACATGTATAATATTCTGGTAATTATTTTGTCTCTATAAACATGTTACACTGGTTGAGAGAATATAACGTAATCTTTCGTATTCAATCAGCGCACCAACAGATGAAGTAAATATGCATATCTCCCAGTTGGTAGAATAAATGTCAAATGAAGTTAAAAGTTAAGGTGGTATGGGTGTCTTCCTCCATCTTGGATTGTAAAAAACAGAGAACCAAAGGTCCAGATTTTTTATCAAGTTAGCAAAATTTGATGCAGGAATGCAGATATTTAATGTGAATTTTTATTTAAAAGAACTAATTCATAAGAATATAACTTATAAATATTGATATTTTTGCAAATGATGATTATTTTTGGTTGTTTTTAAAAATAAATTAAATTGGCATTTTAAGGGGAGGTAACTCTAAAACAGTACATTTTCTGAAGGATTCTACATAGAATTTTCCTATTTTGTATTTTAGCCGGAAAAAACGTACGGTGACCCTATCTTTTCTTTTGATATTCTCAAAGCATTGTCTGAAAGCTATCTTTTCCTTAAGTATTTAACAATTCTATCATTTTGTTTAGTTTCTAATCACAAAATTGTGTTTTTTCCTGTATAATCCATACAAAATTTGTCATTTTGTCACGCCCTGTAGCTTGAGAAAATGCGCGGGGACCTATCATTTTTATAACATTTTTCAACATATATCAATAGATACTACATTTTGGCAAAGTATGAACAAATTCTATCATTTTTATTTTAGACTCCCATACCACCTTAAAGAGCTTTGGTTGAGGAATAAATATGTCGATAGATTAAGCCAAATACAGCTAAGGTTATTTATCCCTGGGATACGACCAACACTCTCTTCCTTTTTGTTATCATTTTGACAAGGTGTCGGCCTCATCGTGTTTTCCAAAAGATGGAAATGAGTTTTTTACGCAAAAACCAGACGATAAGTGAAACTAGATAGATGAAAACACCAAAAATTCAAAACAGAACAGCTGAATCTAAGGTCAATTTTGCCTAAAGCAATTGTGGCATTAATTTAGTACAATCGCATAACATTAGCTTTAGTACATTTACATAACATCGGTTTTAGTACAATTTCATTGATAATGATAAGAAATTATACTGTTAAAATGTATCATCGGCATCATGCCAATATCCAAACCCTGGTAACTGGGCTTAATGAATATTAAATGAAACTATGGTAACAATCTAAGAGCTACAATGGCATACCAAGGTTTTTGATTGATCAGTTTCTCTAATTCTTACCCTGATGTTTTTTTTACATCAATGTTTTAACTTTACTAAGGTAGTAAATGTATGAAAATTACGTATTTTCAGTATGTTAAACTTATACATGATATTAAATGTTACAGAAAAAACTCGCGATTATAAGAACAATATCTACCTCTGGCATTACAATTTTTTTTTTTTATTTTGTTTAACAGAAAAGTTTAAAAATTCAAAAATTCAAAATCAAACACAGGTAATTTTAACATATTCGATTTCACTTGGATTCTTTATTGCATGAATGACGGACACCGAGTAATGTTTATAGATCAAAAGTGCTAGTCTGTTTAAGTCCCCATAAAAAAAATCTTTTGGAATAGGAAATACGAAATATTGTCCCCTTGTAATATTTCTTGAAATCAGAAACAGAAACATTATTATATAGATATCAAAGTACAAAGACAAAAATAAATACATTAACAACTTATCACCTAGCTTAGAATTTCAAAATTTGAGTTCAATGCATATTTCATATTGCAAATTATCTGTATATCCATACAGACATTTTGTAATGGTCTTAATTAAATAAACTTACAAAGGAGATTTAAACACAACAAACATGTGGTTTGTTTTGCAAGAATTTTTAGTATATCATTCATAATAAAATTCGTTTAGATTTCTAATAGCTTAAATCGAGAAAATATTTGTTACATTTTTAGATTTAATCAACTTACATTGTATTTCTCTACTTGTAGAGAAAATGAGGTAAGAAATGTCTTAGCCGGACAAAGTGCTTCCCCTGTCCAATTTCCCCATACCTGCTGACCAGAACTTGCCGTGTCACCACAACGATCACTCCCTCTACTCCCACAGATAATGTCTATGTCATTCAGTTCTGTCTTATCTGTTAAATGTGGTCCTTCGATCTGTAAATAAATCTATTTAACTGAAACAAATGCGGGTCATAAACCAAAACTGGGGGAAACACTTGATAGTATAAGAGGAAACAAAACGGAACAACACAAACACTGGACTGCTAAAAAAACGACAACATACATAAACACGGACTATGTGATAACAATTGCCATATTCCTGACCTGGTTCAGGACATTTTAAGAAAAAATGGCCTGCCGAACCTCCCGCTTATATAGCAATGTTAACAATACCGATAAAAACAACATTACGTGACAGGAATAAAGTACAAATAAATACAAGGACATTCAAGACAGAGAAATACATTAAAAATTAATATAATAGTCCATTTCACCATGTAATCCACAGAATAACAACGAACATCTAAGATTAATTTGTGACAAAACACAATTACAGCACAACAGAATAATGAACTATGCGTCACACGAATGTATCAACGCCACAAAAAGTGACGTCACAGGTAAATTTCTAAAATTACAATAGGAAATTGGGATTAAGTTTGTAATGGTGTTATTTGATGTTTTTTCTAACCATTACAAGAATATTAATATAAAATTGTGTTAGCAATGGTGTCATTATTTGTATCTTAAACCCATGGTGTTTCACAAATGAATCATGTGCATATAGTTACTTTTAACCTAAAAATCATATAAATGAACTAGATGATTAATATCTTTACTTTTACATACATAAAGAAAAAGAAAAATAGAATTAAAACCATAAACGATAAGACATAAAACAACATCCAACAATAACTACATATGGAACATCATAACTAAATACATGAATGTTGGATGAACAAATACCGAGACACGTCTTATATCAATGCGACTTTACACTCAGCAAAACAGTCATATTTGGGAATAGGTCATGTTCGGTAGTTAGAAGACCAGACGACGTAGATGATAAACCACAATCTAAGACGTGGTAAAAATGTCGTTAGTTAGTTTAGACAAAGAAACATCATTAGATCAACCAATTCGTGATGGTGTCCATAACATTTACGGAGTGTTAATTTTAATTTTTCCTTTTCATAACTCTGTTGGAGCACACTCCTGTATATGAAGTCCGTATAGTTTGAACATGCACAAGTATAACGTATGAACTGAGATATGTAAACACCATACGATGGGGCAGAGGGTATGTTACTGTTGAGAAATGGGAAGTTGATAATTGGGAAGTTAAAATCGTCCCGTTTGTCATAGATTTTAGTGTGAAGTCGTCTATCTGTGTCAATATTGAGTAAACGATCAAGGTATGAAGCAGTCCTCCTAGTATCAGTAGTATCCTTAATTTTAAGTTCACTTGGATATATGAGATGTAAGTATTGGCTGAAATACGGGTTATTCAGTGAGAGGACATCATCAATATATCTGAAAGTGAAATTAAAGAATTTCACAAGGTGCTTTTTCTGTATGTCTTTTAGAAGGTTTTGAATGAATTTTGCTACATACGAGTACAAAAACAAATCAGCCAGTAGAGATGCACAATTAGTACTGTCTGTAATACCGACTGTCTGTTGAAATATCAATCCTCCAAACTCAACAAATATGTTGTCCATCAAAAAGTCCAGCATTTTGATAATATCATCTCTTCAGTATATTTTATGGGTAGAATCAGTGTGGCTCTTCACAAAAGTAGAATTATTATAACCAAAAACAAGAAATTTGTATCTACGATTTCCATTTTTATAGAAAGCTCTGTTTAATGAGATGTTGAAGTCGATCTTTTAATTGAGCATGGAGAATAGTAGCGTAAAGCGTAGACAAATCAAAAGTTTTAATGATGCTGCAAAATTGCAGAAATTTAGATCTAAGATTTAGCAGTAGATCTTTAGAATTTTTAAGAATCCACATCACTTTAAGACTACTGCTGGAATATATCTCATTTAAAATTGATGCTATTAGTCAGAATAGCATTAGTTAAGGTACACCATAAGCTAAGAATATTGATAGGTTATTGAGCTCCTTTTGAGATATTTTTTTTTTAAATGATGGGAAAAGGCTGCCTCGGACTTTTGCCTTATATTTGCCTTGGTATTATTTGGGCCTAAAATCGAAAGAAAAGTAATCTAGAATCTGTTTCAATTTTGGTAAAATACCTTTTATGGGACATTCAATTCTTTTATGAAAAAACATAGGTGTTATGTAGCAAAACATTTTACCCTGTATCGTAGAAGAAAAACCAATGGAGTTTGAACATCTGACAAAAATTCATAAACCTGGCCTAAGTACATCCTTAAACGATTAATTACAAACATGTATTGTATGATCTTCTGATTTGACGTACTGATATTTATTCATGTTTTGAGAACCTTGTGATTAGGTTGTTGTATTTTGTCACTTCTAATAATTCTCCTTTCCCCCTGCTGGTGGACTGGACTTGGTGTATTGTGAACTTTAAATGAGTTAAAGACACTTTGTAATCTGTGGCACGTGGCTTTGTACTTATACTCAATTAGATATTGATACTTCTTTATTGACTGATTTGCTTGCTCTCTTTGATGATATTTTGAGGTTTTTTTTAACTTCAGATTTTAATAATTTTAGATTGCCATTGAATTGGTCGAAATACTTGTGACCCCCGGTGAGAAATATTTTTACACATATAATTTATATTATTGAATCAAAATAAGGTATGTGTGTGCATGTTTAAGTGCACATCTGGGGAAAGCCCCTGCATCAATGTGGAGAATGACTTATGAATTGACATAATGGTATGGGACACTACATGTAATCAGCAAAGAGATTCTAAAATATGTGATGTTAACCTATTATATAAAAAAATGTGTATGATTACCAATGAGACAACTCTTCAAAAAAGACTAAATGACACAGAAATTAACAACTATAGGTCACCATACGGCCTTCAACAATGAGCAAAGCCCATACCACATAGTCAGCTATAAAAGTCCCCGAAATGACAAATGTAAAACAATTCATACTAGAAACTTACGGCCTAATTCATGTAATTTATGTGCAAATAAAGAACAAAAAAACAAATATGTTACACAGAAACAGAAGACAACCACTGAATTACAGGCTCCTGACTTGGGACAGCCACATACAGAATGTGGCGGCGTTAAACATGTTAGCGGGCGCCCAACCCTCTATCTAACCTGGGACAGTGGTGTAACAGTACAACATAAGAACAAACTATAGAAATCATATAAAAAAGCTTAACTCATGAGATGGATACAAATAGAAATACAGGTTTATTCCACCATTGTCTGCATAAAGAAATACATGTACCAAGTCAGGAATATGTCATTTTTTTTTCCATTCGATTGATGTGTTTCAGCTTATGATTTTGCCATTTGATAAAGGAATTTCCGTTTTGAATTTTCCTGGGAGTTTGGTATTTTTGTTATTTCACCTTTTATAGACGATTTGATGTTAACTTGGTTTACATTTACTGCTCGCACAATTAACTAAATAGTTATTTTATTTTGACGATAAATTTTGTTACGATTTTTACAATGTTTTAGTATAAAGTAAAGATAGTCACGTGTAGTTGGTATCTGATTGTAGAAGTTAAATAGTCTTAACTCTTACGTTTTAATAATAATTATTAAACGATTATCATAGAAGTATACATACTTTCATTCTGTAACCAACAGCATAATGACCTTTTCTACAAAATTCTTCATTTGCCCAATTACCAAAATATCCACCATTTGTTACAGACAATATCTTATTATAGCCTGAAATAGTAAAAAATACTCTTCCGCAAAAAGTTCTTGACTAGCAGCAGTATATACATTTTTTCTCGTCAATAATTTTTCAAACCTATCATTGCAAATTCTTGCGTATTAAACAAATGTAATCATATGTATCAATGAAAAAGAACGAAACTTCCAAAAGATTTTAAAAGCAACTGACACAAATCCTACGTACTTAAAACAAATATTGATAAAAACAACCCCTTACAAAGTAAAGCGTGTTATCCTTCAGTGTATTATCAGGTTTATTACGGTTATTTAAAAAAAATGTCTTCCGATCTTTATAAAGATTGCACCAGCTTTATATTTTTACTTAAAGGTTGCAACTTTGTGTCGTGACCAATTGATATATAATTCATTATGGATCATGATCATAAGTGCAAGTTTAATTAAACAAATGTTGAGTATTTATCAACAAAATGAACGAGATAGACTTCCAGAACAATACTGTATCAAAATTGTCTTCCACATAATTATAATGCACACAATCATATTGCAGTTTAATGGACTTATGTTTAATATTTGACATGTTTGAAGCATATTTTAAGTATATTAGAAAGACTTTTCATATTCAGTTGCTATCAGGTAATTGTTCATCTTTTGAATTTTAAAAAAAGAAAAGAAAAGATATTGTGCTTACATTCATGACACAAAACAAACTAAGCGCAAGTAAACAAACTAAAAAACAAAGAAAAAAGCCCTGAACTTTACGAAAATCTAGCCCCACTACAAGTTCAAACGCTGTGAGTATATATGAGAAATTGGCAACAAATAGCTCGTTTAAATCATGTTTAAAGTTAGAAAATTAACATAAGTTTGAAAGAAAAACAGTTGACACTCTCGAGAACAAGCTTGAACTAGTGTCTATTCAATATAAATATAACGTGGTTACTTTAACATGCTCCTTCTACCTTTCTAAAGAAGAAAGGAAGAAAGCAAATCGGACTGTTGACTCTCTCTATTAAATTGTCATCTGATGCAATGTCCAGACTTAAACACATAAATAAATGGAAATATATCAGGGTATCCTAGACTTCCCCTATTATGAACATCTTTCCATTGCCTTTAATTATAAGTAAATTTTAGGTGAAGATTAGACTTACCGACATATTTACGACTGGTATGTAGGATGTTTGAACCCGAAACATTGTCAAAATTCGTATGACAGCATCCGGACTGATCAAGTTTACACTCTTGAGTCGAATTAATATAAGTAATCTCACAACATTTGTCACTGAAAGTCAAACAAAATACTGCACATTGACTTTGAGACATTCTCCCTATGGCTGTGAGATTCACTGACTTGATTTTCTTATTCTTTTCTACTCTAAAGTATTCTGCTCTCGTCTGATAATTTCCAACAGCCGACACCGCATTTTGAAATAGGAAGCTACATATCGAAGCGATAACATATCCTTTCATGTCTGATACAACGAAAAAATCTATGTAAATAAGATAAGTTTTAAAGTTTTAAAACAAATGCTGCACACCACAAATTCATTTGATAACTGCAATTAATCTAGTTATGTTTAAATTCAAGACAACTTGCTTTTAGACATGATAGATTCAGTTTGATGTATGCTCACAGCCTCACACTTAACATATATCATAGGTCTTCAGAGTCAAATGTCAATTGAATTATACCTTGTACATGTAATACGGAGAGAGCTTTTATAGGCTGTGCCTGTTGCTCAATCCTTTCCATATCTTAATGAATAAAATATGTTTAAAATCAAAAACAAATCAAATGTCAATTCATATTAGAAATTTCTGCGTCCCTAACACATCAATTGTCCCTGTAGTATTCTTAGTCTCTCTCTGATTCCAGAGATAAGACTTGTTTATATTAAACACAGTTATATAAAGCATTTCATTGATTAATATGTATGAATTCAAATATTGATTATGAATAACATTTTTATATTTATTTCTTCTGTGAATCATCATATACATTTTATCATTATTAAATACAGTAATGAAAGTGAATTATTAAAGGCTATCTGATATATTGTGAGAAGACAAAATACCTTATGAATATTCTAAAAACATCCTTCAAAATACATATACCAATTTTAATTACTCCAAAATGTATAAGTGAAACAGAATTATAAAATAAGTAAAATAAAATGATGCAATAACACGAAAACGAGATATTTATCAATACATGATGAGATGAGGTGATAATGATAACAAATTACTATACTTAAATTTGTTTATAGATTGAAATAAACTTAGACAAAACAAACGTTACATGGATAGGTATTAAACACATAGGCAAGACAAATTGTGTGTAAAGTGGGGACTGGCATTCAATAAGAGTGCCTTCAAACTATCGGGCCAATGAGTTGTGTTGATTAAGACAGAATATTAAACTATCAAAACCTAAATCTAAGTTGTGTTCCTCGAACTCAAGAAATAGAAAAAAACATATTACATAAATGGGCATAACTGTCACTTACCCAATTTGATAAAGTAACAATTACAAAATTATAAAATATCAAATAATATCAAAATTTAATCATCCGTTCCTGTCCATCCCATGTCCAGATGACAATATGGTACGTCAAATAAATAATAAAATGTATTCATTCATTTTGGATGATGAACTTAAAGATATAAACGGGATCATCTATGTCACCAATACTACAAAGGAGTCCACTATCATGAAATGCAAAGACCAAATATGGAAATGATGAATCAAAATAACCATGTCAGATTTTTTTATTTGTTGGATACATTTTAAGTTGGTATGGGTGTCTTCCTCCATCTTGGATTGTAAAAAACAGAGAATCAAAGGTCCAGATTTTCCATCAAGTTAGCAAAATTTGATGCAGGAATGCAGATGTTTAATGTACATTTTCATTTAATAGTACCAATGTATAAGAATATAACTTCTAAATATTGATATTTTTACAAATGTTAATTATTTTTGGTTGTTTTTATTATTTTTTTTTTTTTTTAAATTTGGCATTTTAAGGGGAGGTAACTCTAAAACAGTGCATTTTCTGAAGGATTCTGTATGGAATTTTCCTATTTTGTATTTTAGCCGGAAAAAACGTACGGTGACCCTATCTTTTCTTTTGATATTCTCAAAGCAGTGTCTGAAAGCTATCTTTTCCTGAAGTATTTAACAATTCTATCATTTTGTTTAGTTTCTAATCACAAAATGGTGTTTTTTCCTGTATAATCCATACAAAATGTGTCATTTTGTCCCGTCCTGTAGCTTGAGAAAATGCGCGGTGATCTATCATTTTTATTATCTTTTTCAACATGTATCAATAGATACAACGTTTTGGCAAAGTATGAACAAATTCTATCATTTTTATTTTGGACTCCCATACCACCTTAAATTCACGATGTCTGAAATTGTAAAATGCATTGTACTCGCTACAAATCAGTAAAAAAGCTCAACACCATGATGTTGTTGTTTTTATGCTTTTGTTATGTTTTTGTTTTCTGGTTCTAAAAAGAGGAGGTGGTAACCATCATAAAAGTAGACTCCTTAATATTAATCAACTTAACTAAATTACAAAACTGCAGGATATTTTGAGTTGTCTTTTTTATTGAGGAGGTTTTGGAAAACAACTGTTAAGATATTGAATGTCGAACTGATTTTTTATTTGGTTGAATTTACAATGTACATATTATTAACGATTCAAACAATGAGGAGAAAGAGATAGAGTAATGAATGTAAGAAATATGTATGAACGAATATAAAAACAGACATGTTGATTGTAAAGAATAAAACAATATAAAATGTGTTTTTAGTATGTACTAAATAATCAACAATTAACCAAAGACAACAATTATAAATATGCAGTTCTATTATTAGCAGCAAATACCAAAACCATTATAAAATAGAAGGGCACATACAACAAGCACGCAGACACGTTATATTGCATCGACATAGAACAAGCACCATACCCTGCAATACAAAAGTTTTTTAAAAGGGTACTATTACTAATAAAACAAATATTCACCAGAACAAATGTACATGTACACACTTATCTCGTAGGAAAAACTCTCAAGTTATAAATGTAAGAGCATGTCTTTCAAACGAATAATAAACTTTAAAGCTATACATGTATATAAATTGCGTCGGTCGAGAAATTAAAATTTAATATTCCGTTTTTTTTTCTTTGTGAATGTAATTCCCTTATACGACAAATCCGTTGCTGTCTGACATTCATGTATACAACTTACAACTTACAAACTTATCATGGGTTGATTTTGACTTACACCATCAAGACGACCGGTGCCACATGTGAAGCAGAAATTGCTTACCTTCCGGAGCTCCAGAGTTCATCCCGGTTTTTGGTGGGGCTCGTGTTGGTCAGTTTGTAGTTTTATACAGTGTATTGATGACTTTTTCGGTTGTTTTTTGGTTTTTTTTTCCCCATGGGATTGTCAGTTTTTCTTCTGTTTAAGTTTTTTAATGTTTCATTGGTATCATCCGCCTTTTTTAACGGTCAGTCATGCAGGTATATGAGAACAGTCTCATGAAATTAAAATGATTAACTATCTTATGCATCCAGAGACTCATATGATTTACTGTATGCATTACGTTTTCTCATTGGTTTTGTCTCTAACTTTAATTGCTTGAAAGCGGCTTTCATTTTAAAAATGATATCCGTACGTGGAAAGAAAATGGATTATTCTTCTGTAATATTAAAACGGTCGATACCGATTTCGTTGTATCAATAAAACAATTCCCAAAGAAATATTGTTACAAATATGCAACAAGTAGATTTTTTGTTATTATTTAAAAGTAAACATCTATTCTCCTAATGATATAGAACTTGATAATATACATTATTTGATTGATTTTTGCTTGCCTTACGTCTGACGGTAAATATAGTATGCATATTAAAGACGAAAACAAATGAATCATTAATGCAATATATAGGTTGTGTACGGTAGAACGACCGGGATGAAAGGCTTGAAATTTTTTTAGATAAATTAAAATGAAATAAATTTTGCTGCAGGGACCGGAAGATAAACAAACGATTAACTGGTATTTGTTAAAACATGAAATAGGAAAACAGAAATTATAAAATAGATCTAAATTATCAACTGTCAAAAGAATCATCAAAGATCAATTTAACATTATGTAGCATCAACGTGTAGCTCAACGCGACTTGGAAATATTAAAAGAATATTCTTTGAATGCTTTAAAAAATATCAATAAAAGCACAGAGTTCCAATGTCCCCCGCGTTGCACATACTTTATATTTCAAAGGGGCATAATTCTTTTTAGAAAAGTCGATTGTCCGCTATTATAGAACTTGTCCGAGATATTGCTGATATTAACCTGTAGTAAAAGTTTTATACAAATCTGGCAAAAATTGTACCTGTGAGAACGCTCACAAGACCGGGCGGACAGACACACGGACGCCCGGTATTTCCATGTCCTCCGCAACGCGTTACGCGGGGAACAGAAGAAGATGTTGTAAGATTGCAAAAAAGTTAAATCACAAGAATACCAAACTCCGAGGAAAACCCAAAACGGAAAGTCCCTAATCAAACGGCAAAATCAGTAAAAAAAAGTACAGAGCCACGTCATATGTAACAAAGAAACACAAAAAGACATATAGACAAAGCACTTTAGCAAAAATGAAAGACAAGAATACAAAATTTTACCATAGCACAATAACACAATGACGGGATGTATAAGTACAGAGCCAAGTGGTATGTAACAAAGAAACACAAAAAGGCATATAGACAAAGCATATTAGCAAACATGAAAGACAAGAATACAAAAATGTACCATAGCACAATAACACAATGACGGGATGTATAAGTACGGAGTCACGTCAAATGGATATCTCCAAAAATAGACTAAACAGTAAAATTAATATTCAAAAACAAATAAAGAAATAATATAACACGTTATTACGATGATAAACAACGTCAGTACACATAATCTATACTTCAAGACCATCGTGTATTATTTGTGAAGTTATCAACAAGGTCTTGGTATCTTCCGATGAACTTTTTTTAGAAAAAGAACGAGACGTTCTTTGACATACTCCTGGTTCATTAACTTTATGCTCAGACACTGGTGACGTTTTACAAAGTCTTAGTAGGAGCTGCAAGCTCCTGAATACCGAATAAGTTGGAAAATGTATATCCCATATGCAGGTGAAGTTGATATATTGCTACTAATGTGGGGGAAATTGATAATTTCAAAATTAAAATCGTCTCGTTTGTCATAGATTCTGGTACTGAGATGACCGTGTATGTCAAATTCGAGTTATAAGTCTAAAAATTAGGCGGAGGAAGCCGTGTCTGTTGTTTCTAGTTCTGGGGAATATATTAATGGAACCCAATCAGAAAAGTTTGGATTGTTAATGGAAAGAGCATCATCATTATATCTGAATGTGAAATTAAATGACCTGGCTTCCTTGATCTTATACACTTGTTTTTGACAAGTGTCTGAAGGAACTCCGACTCATATCAAAATAAAAAGAGGTCGTCAAGAAGAGGCGCATAGTTGGTTCCCATAGAAATGCCGACAATTTGTTGAAAAAGTCTACCTCCAAATTCAACAAATATATTGTCAATCAGAAACTTCAGCATACTGATCACTTGTTCCTCGGTGTAACATGTTATACCTTTTTGTTCACTATTTACAAAATATTCCTTATGGTATCCCAAAGTAATACATTTATAGCGTATGCTACCATTTTTATGTTTAAAAGCATTGTGGATTATTTCTTTTAGACGATTTTTCAATTTCTCATGGGGAATGGTGATATACAGAGGTGAACATTTTTTGACAGAAATAATTTCAGAAAAAGATCGAGATTTAAAATTATCCAGAAGTTCTTTAGAGTTTTTGAGAATCCACATATGGTTAATACCACTACGCAAGTAAACAGTTCTTTGTTGTGATGTTATGCTATTGTTTCAGAAAAAGGGAGAAGGTTTGGATCCAGTAAAACGTTTAATCCCGCTGCAAATGTTTGCACCTGTCCTAAGTCAGGAATCTGATGTACAGTAGTTGTCGTTTGTTTATGTAATATATACGTGTTTCTCGTTTCTCGTTTTGTTTATATAGATTAGACCGTTGGTTTTCCCGTTTGAATGGTTTTACACGTCTAGTAATTTTGGGGCCCTTTATAGCTTGTTGTTTGGTGTGAGCCAAGGCTCCGTGTTGAAGGCCGTACTTTAACCTATAATGGTTTACTTTTTAAATTGTTATTTGTATGGAGAGTTGTCTCATTGGCACTCACACCACATCTTCCTATATCTAGTTTCACCGTATTTCTGAAGACCCTCTTTCACTACGGACAGAATTTTGTGTTGATCTAATGGACAATTTTTTTAGTCGAACATGCAGATGAGCCGGCAATGTACCGTTGTTTGTACGGAAATTTGTGAAGCTTAGGTATCCAACACAAACAAGGTAAGTCCTCCGATTGACATAGAAGTTACCAACAATAGGTCACCGTATGGAAAATAATAAAGCTTATTTCATTTTTGTTTTAAATACATTGTTTAATAAAAGATATATTTGTAATTATACATGTTTTTATTTACCATTTCAATGAATATTATTTCATGAAGAAATCTTCATAACCAATGACACATATACATAATGCATTTGAATTTAATCGTTAATCCGATAACTACCAAATACGTTTTTAAATGCTCATATTAAGAAATAACAGTGTAACACAGTTGTGAACCATTTTCTAAAATTTCATGTTTAAATTTATTACAGTTATCATAACAGTGCTGTCGGTGGATGCCCCAATGGCTTTCTTAGTGTTTCTACTGCTGCCGTCCAGAACAGTTCTTCGCCTACGCCCATTGGATATTTCAGACTTGATGCACTGTCTAGAAGGGCTCTGAGTTGATTCGTCATATGTTTAGAATCAATATTTTTAAGCATAATCAATAAAAACACATCCCTCCCATGCCGTCGTCTTCTCTCTTGAACAACATCAACCTCCCATTGACACCATTCACTTTTCGCAAAATCATTTGATAAAATAACAACCACTTTCCATGATTTCTCTAGATAGTTATTGATATTTGCAGTAATTGATTCCCCGATTTCAAAATCTCTATGATGAATGCAAAGTTTCATTCCCTCGTCTTGTTCTAGTTTCTTTAGAAATTTTTGGTGAACCCAATGCCGATCTGCATCACAATATACAACAAATGCATGATATTCGAAATCATCTGCATCTTGCAAGGGGAGATAACCTTTTCTTCTGTTGTAATTGATTCTCCATAGGTATAAATAGTTTTTAATGTTTGTTTGACACTTCATTATTATCGCAAATATCACAGCTAATACTGCAGCAGACAATAACAAGATTATCACCGTTGTATAAATAGGATTCCATGGGGGACACTCCTTAGACGAGTTTACATAGTTTTGAAGTAACGTTCCATCAAGCGATGGTGGCGACCTACATTTATATAGCGTTGGATAACTGAGAAGCTTTACTTTAGTTGATTTAATCCATTCTGTAAACCATAGTTGATCACACGTGCATACAAAAGAATTATAGCTCAAATCAAGAACTTTTAACGATTTAAGTACGGCTGCAGGAAAAGTGTTTTTGTTTATAATTTTGATGAAATTATCTTTCAGATTGAGGTTTCTAAGAGACGTCATATTCCGAAATATTTCACTTCCGTCATTCCAATCAGACAATCTGTTTGAACTTAGAGTCAAATTTTCGAGTGATTTTAAGTACGGGAAGACATTTTTTGGAAGAATAAAAAGACTTGTTGAGGATATTATTAAATTTTTCAGCCTCACTAAAGGTGAAAGTATTTGTTTCATCTTTGTTTCGTTTTTAGGGAAAAAATTATGGTCTAAGTTTAGAAAACTTAGATTTGGTGACAAGGAAAAAATAGTCTGTGGATTAAACTCCTCTCTATCAAAATGGAAATTTGCAACGTCCATAAGCAGACGTGAAAGAGTTGAACTATTGAACGCATAATCGTCTATTTTTTGCAAAGGAAACCCTATTTTTGAGAGTTGTAGAGAATACAAAACTGGGAGAGATGCGAATATATTTGACCGAATTCTCTTCATTGGTATTCTATTGAGTAAAAGCTTTTTCAAATTTGGCAAACATTGAAAAGCTTGTACTCTTATGTCCCCAATGTTATTATCGCTTAAATCTAAAGTTTCTAATTTGTTTACTAAACTGATACCTCGTCTATCCTTTGTACACAATTCCGGAACCTTTGGGAGAAGATTTTCATTCAAACGCAAATCCACTAAATCCTTTGAAATGCCTTTTAAATCAATATGTTCAATCTCATTTTTATTCATATACAGCTTTTGCAACTTTTTTAATGGTGAAAATGTCGCACTCTGTAGTTCGGACAAACTGTTACCATATATTCCAATAGTTCGTATTTCACTGTATGAAAAACTTGTAAACATATCGACTGGAAGGAAAAGCCAGTTATTATTTTTAAAATATAAAGATCGGAGATTTCTTGTTTTCATTTTCCCAACGGATACCTTAATTACATTCACTGCTAGATTTGTTTCTTGAACTATACTCAAACTATCCAGATATTTTAAATTGATAAACGCATCTTCGTGAATAAACGTAATAAGATTGTTATCTAATGTTAATTCTTTCAGTCTAATATAGGTCAAATTCTTGAATCCATTTTTATCAATATTCGTCAAATTTGTTCCACTCATAATAACAGAAAGTATCATTTCTGGAAATTGTGGAATGTAATGCAAATCCCGTCCCCTACATACAGCTTGACGTTTCTTTGAACGCCTAATAGCGCATTTACAATTCTTGTGGCATTCCTTTTGCATTACATACCCTTTGCCTATATTTAGGAAACACACCGTCAACACAAAAAGGATGTATATTCTCATTTCAAGAATTACCTGAAATAAAGATCAACCAAATATATTAAATGTCATTTCGCCAGATTAAAAGTTAAAGGGGCACTAGTTGTCAAATGTATGTTCACCGATTTGACTTAAATGCTCATTTTAGATTAATTACCATGTAAAACATTTATCCAAATTCCAAAAAGTCTAAAACCAACGATTTACAGGGCAAGGGTACAATACTATGTACCTTCATTTTGTGTGAATTTTAGTCTAGAAGCCATCTTATCAACTATCGAGATTACCCCGAAAACAAGCGAACGATCTTATCACACGATATAAACATAAACATAAATACATATAGATAGTAAAGGGAACTCGTACACATGAATCTGTCTATGTCTGTTTTATTTCAATTTTAAGGTTTAACAAATAAGTGATTTTTTGGTTTTAACTGTATAAGAATTTTTGTTTTGTGGATTGAATCACTCAATCAAATGATTTACCTTTGTTTAACTCTGATTAGGTGACATTCTTTTCTTTTAAAAGTCTAACACGTCAATCATGCATATTCCAATTCTACCTAAGGGATAAGATTTAAGTTAACATGCATACGTATCATCGATGTTTCTTATCGTATTTTGACAAATTTGAACTATAATGGCTGTTATTAGCGAATTATTATTTCACTATTTCACTTTCATTCATGATTGAACAAAAAAATCATAATTTAGATTTTATTTTGTATGTATCTCGTAGCTAATGACCCTTCACACGAAGCTTATATATGAGATGGTGAATCCGTCATCGAACTGATAATCACAGCACAACAAAACCAAAGCAAACATCTTACTAACAAATGTAAAACGTCAAAGCGTATTTTTTTAATTATTGTTATTTCATTGCATTCGTCATACGATAATAGGTGGTGCAAGTGTTTCTTGAGGTGCGATTGGGACTAAATACGTGTTTACAGTGTTATTTTAACGTTAATTACCTTTGTATTTCTATTTTACCTATTTTTTTCTTTTACTGAGAAAGTTTACACCGTACAAAGTTTGTACTACCAACTACAAAAACATTTTATTCGGTGTCTTTCTGCATAAACATTCAACTGCACAAACGTTTTTGTTGTCGTCCTTGATGGATTTGTTTGTTTGTTTGTTTTAATATTTAAGTCAGTTGTATGTGTGTGTTATATGTGTTATATGTTTATACAGTTTTGGTTTCTTAATCCAACTTGTTGTCATATTAACCTACCATGTATGTTTGTGTTGCTCTGTACCGATTAGGAATATGACGTTTGTTTTGGTAGATAATATTCGACTTTTTGTAGTTTGTATAGCTTTCTTGTTTTCACATTAACTTTGAAGTTATGTATTTTGTTATCTTTATTAACTAGACGTTTTTGGTAACATTTCTTTGATTGTTTTCCATTTGATTTAACTTTGAACTATTTCTGTAAGAAACACAGTACTTGTGATCACTAGTATCGGTCTTGCATTTTAAATGAGGGTTGTTTCTACTTCATAACACTCCCGAAATGGTGTTTTACCTATGTTACAATTATCCTTTTTGCATAATTTAACAATTTATTATTTCGCTGCCTGTTTAAAAACTTTTTTTTTTAAATAGTCTCTGAAAATAAATCATTGGACGACTCACACTGTAGCTATTGTAATGAGATACCATTTTTTTTTTTTTAAATTTAGTGAAAAAGAAAACTTGCACAGAATCAGAAACTAATTAAAAGAGTTCATACCTTGTTCAATACAAGTAGTGGATTACGAAGTTCCAAACTGATCGATAAACTCAATTTAAATTGGACTTCTTATTGTTCAGATTGTATGACGAACTAAGTTTATAGATAATGGCGATTGAATCTTTACAATCCTTTAACTGAATTTGGTTTTTTTTCAAATTTAATTCTTCCTTATTTGATTTGAACTTATTGACATTCATATGATGATTTCTAATAATACAATTTCCACATTATAAGTACTGTCAACAAGGAAACAATTCAGTTATACTCTTTAAAACATCGTAATTAAAATTACAATAAGTTTAATAGAGCGTGTTATTGGGCTTTTTGAATTTTTATTACACATTGACACTCATTCTTTATCTTTTTTATTACCGGAAATGCAATTTTCTTTCATTCATTTTCTACCTACCACCTGATACTTTACATATAGTATTTATCTCCCTTTGACTGTTCATGCAATCATGCATATTCCAATTCTACCTAAGGGATAAGATTTAAGTTAACATGCATACGTATCATCGATGTTTCTTATCGTATTTTGACAAATTTGAACTATAATGGCTGTTATTAGCGAATTATTATTTCACTATTTCACTTTCATTCATGATTGAACAAAAAAATCATAATTTAGATTTTATTTTGTATGTATCTCGTAGCTAATGACCCTTTACACGAAGCTTATATATGAGATGGTGAAGCCGTCAGTGAACTGATAATCACAGCACAACAAAACCAAAGCAAACATCTTACTAACAAATGAAAACGTCAAAGCGTATTTTTTTAATTATTGTTATTTCATTGCATTCGTCATACGACTTTTGACGATAATAGGTGGTGCAAGTGTTTCTTGAGGTGCGATTGGGACTAAATACGTGTTTACAGTGTTATTTTAACGTTAATTACCTTTGTATTTCTATTTTACCTATTTTTTTCCTTTATTGAGAAAGTTTACACCGTACAAAGTTTGTACTACCAACTACAAAAACATTTTATTCGGTGTCTTTCTGCATAAACATTCAACTGCACAAACGTTTTTGTTGTCGTCCTTGATGGATTTGTTTGTTTGTTTGTTTTAATATTTAAGTCAGTTGTATGTGTGTGTTATATGTGTTATATGTTTATACAGTTTTGGTTTCTTAATCCAACTTGTTGTCATATTAACCTACCATGTATGTTTGTGTTGCTCTGTACCGATTAGGAATATGACGTTTGTTTTGGTAGATAATATTCGACTTTTTGTAGTTTGTATAGCTTTCTTGTTTTCACATTAACTTTGAAGTTATGTATTTTGTTATCTTTATTAACTAGACGCTTTTGGTAACATTTCTTTGATTGTTCTTCCATTTGATTTAACTTTGAACTATTTCTGTAAGAAACACAGTACTTGTGATCACTAGTATCGGTCTTGCATTTTCAATGAGGGTTGTTTCTACTTCATAACACTCCCGAAATTGTGTTTTACCTATGTTACAATTATCCTTTTTGCATAACTTAACAATTTATTATTTCGCTGCCTGTTTAAATACTTTTTTTTAAATAGTCTCTGAAAATAAATCATTGGACGACTCACACTGTAGCTATTGTAATGAGATACCATTTTTTTTAAATTTAGTGAAAAAGAATCAGAAACTAATTAAAAGAGTTCATACCTTGTTCAATACAAGTAGTGGATTACGAAGTTCCAAACTGATCGATAAACTCAATTTAAATTGGACTTCTTATTGTTCAGATTGTATGAAGAACTAAGTTTATAGATAATGGCGATTGAATCTTTACAATCCTTTTACTGAATTTGTTTTTTATAAATTTAATTCTTCCTTATTTGATTTGAACTTATTGACATTCATATGATGATTTCTAATAATACTATTTCCACATTATAAGTACTGTCAACAAGGAAACAATTCAGTTATACTCTTTAAAACATCATTTAAAATTACAATAAGTTTAATAGAGCGTGTTATTGGACTTTTTGAATTTGTATTACACATTAACACTCATTCTTTAACTTTTTTATTACCGGAAATGCAATTTTCTTTCATTCATTTTCTACTTACCACCTGATACTTTACATATAGTATTTATCTCCCTTTGACTGTTCAGACAAAAAATTAAAACGCCTTGATGAACCTCATCTCAATCATATAATCATAGTCATCCGTATGAGAATAGTATGTGGATTCCGCTTAAAAATAGCAGGATCCCAGGTGGAATCCACCTAAAAATTAAGACTTATAGACGGAATTAAGGCGGACATGGAATATTTGACAAAAATCCGTCTTAAGTTTCATAGAACTTAGGCGAAATGTTTACTACTTTCCTGTTGAGTTAACAGGATTTCTGTAGTAAAAGAAATATTATAGATGGAATGTTGGACTTGGTAAATTTGTTCCGGTTTCTTAGGAGTAAATTTTACTTTTTTTCAAACTTGACATGTATGAGGCAGAAATTGTTCTTCATGGATTTTTTTTTCAAATGAAAAAAAATAAGTTACTGAAGTATTTTTTTGAAATTTGATAGTGATATGAGAGAGTGATGATTATTTGGTCAATACAGGCAGTGTTATCAGCACCCTAAAATCCCACATGTATTGTAAAGAGTCTTAGACATGGCATTATTCAATAATAAATTAAATAAAAAATATAACCGAATATAATCATTTTACTTTTTAATATTTACATACAAAATAGTGTCTATAAATTGATAGTATTGTTAGGTAATTTATAATTTTGATTATGCAATTTAATAAATGTGTTTCTATTTATATGCACTGAAACATATATTAAGTGACTAGAATATATATACTTATTTCACTAACAGTATTTAAGACAATTTTTTTTTTTTGAATTTTCAAGAATTGCAGGTAACAATTTGTTTATTTACAAGCACATGTATCTCTATATAATTAATATAATACACAAATATTATTTCCTGTGATGCAGTCTCTTTCTTATCTAGAAAGAAATGTTATGTCTATCTGTTTCCATCTATCTTTGTGAAATGGGCAGGAAATGATATGCATACAAGAGTTGGGGCCGAATGGAGGAGACCACATGGCTTTGGACATTTCTCTTAAATTTCTACAACTCAAAATATAAAGATATTAGACAAAAAGTTGTGAATAATTTTTATTAATTATTATTATATCAAATATTGAAGATTTAGGTAATTAATAGTATGATTAGGGAAACATTTCAAGGAATCAGACAACTCCCTTAACAACCCCAACACTGGTCAGATTCAAAATTTGAACTTGCAGACATTAAAAGCAAATATGTCTAATTTATCATCAACAAAATATGAATTTTACAATGGATGTTACCATGTAGAGTTGTGTACTTAAACGATCCAAAGTACTCTATTAACATAAAAATGTGTCCTATCGTTAATTATATATATCCATTTTTAGATGGTGACGTTCCCTTGTCACCATCTTACGGTGTCTATATATCTCAACTTGTACGATTCGCTCGTGTATGTAACAATGTTTTAGATTTTAACGAGAGAAATTTATGTATTCTGAAAAATTATTACACCATGGTTTTCTATATCACAAACTAGTCAAAACATTTACTAAATTTTATCATCGGTATAAGAACATCATTCGTAAATATAGCTCAACATGCAGACTTCTTATACGTTCAGGTATTTCACATCCAATATCTTATGGAAATATTCTTTATAAAGCACAAAAATGTCAGTATTCACAACAGAAGCTAACAAAACCTTTGAATAGACTCATTAAGAAGGGATATAGTTACGATACTGTTGTCAGGTCATTAAAGATTGCATATTTTGGCGTTAATATTGATTCACTTATAGGGTCTTTGCATCGGAACTAAACACATTTATTTAAAAACTAGTTGTATGCATGACACGGGTTATGTTATTCTCAAATGTGTTATGATGATATGATACTAAACCCATCACGGCAAGGATTGTGTCTGATATTCAGATGATGAAGACATAATATTTCAAGCAGTTTAATTGAAGTTTGTAGCTGGCATGTCAGTTAACTGCTAGTAGTCTGATGTTATGTATGTATTATTGTCAATTTGATTATTTTCTTTGGTTACATCTTCTGACATCAGACTCGGACTTCTCTTGAACTGAATTTTAATGTGCGTATTGTTATGCATTTACTTTTCTGCATTTGCTAGATGTAAAGGGGGAGGGTTGAGATCTCATAAACTGGTTTAAACCCGCCGCATTATTGCGCCTGTCCCAAGTCAGGAGTCTCTGGCCTTTGTTAGTCTTGTATTATTTTTAATTTTAGTTTCTTGTGTACAATTTAGAGTTTAGTATGGCGTTCATTATCACTGAACTAGTATATTTATTTGTTTAGGGGCCAGCTGAAGGACGCCTCCGGGTGCGGGAATTTCTCGCTGCATTGAAGACCTGTTGGTGACCTTCTGCTGTTGTCTGCTCTATGGTCGGGTTGTTGTCTCTTTGACACATTCCCCATTTCCATTCTCAATTTTAAATGTATATTCTTCTGATGATTTGACTATTGGATTTAGGAAGATTGATGTTTTCATATATTTTGGATTAAATCTTTTGGTAAGTACTAATTATGAATAAGTATTTCCAACATTTTGAATATGATGAAACTGCCATTTCCTTCAAATAAATTGAGACATATATAAAGGATCTTCTTAAGCATGTTATGGATCAAGAAAATAACTATAAGACCATGCATTTTTTTTTTTCATATGAATAATTATCATGGTATTGTGTACGACACAAGCCTTATATTTTTCTGACAATCACTTATAAATATTATTTAATACTAGTTTTGGCAAAATTTGAGATTTGTGTAATGACTGCGATAATTTAATATATAGACATCTATATACAAAAAGCAAAAAGTATTATCTTTTAAAACTAGTACTCAGCTATGGATCAAATTTAAGATTTTAAAAATGGGAAAGACCTACATGTAAATATAGGCCTATTCTGTTAAAGTAAAAGGAAAAACAAATATTAATCAAAGTAAAGAATAACATAATACACTTAATATATGATAATATTTAGTTTAATTGTAATCGGACATTTTTTTTTTATATTTCAGAACTGGTGAAAAGAAAATTTAAAGAATGATGTATGTGCAGACTATTAGTTTTAATATATCTTTTCAAAATGTTTTCTGATATATCTATCTTTTGTTTAAACACATAACAATTTAAAATAATCTGTGATGCTTAAAATACACATAAAATCCAAATTAGCAAATTGAAATAAGGGGGTCACAGCCCACAGGTCTTATTTTATTCAGAAAATCCCCAAAACAGGTCCTAGTAAATTCATTATAATTATCTGCCCTTGATTTAACAAAGATTTGTTTTCTAAAAATTTAAGTACTGGGACTTTTAAACATGCTTATAATTAACAACTCTTAATTTGTATAGGTTAATCTTATAATTTCAAGTTTTAGATGTTTCTGTAGTAAGTTCAAGTCAATATGTCAAAATAGTGAAAAAAAAATCAAAATAATATTGGATTACACATAACCAAATAAACCGATGAAGGAATGCTCAGAAAAAAGACACCCACCTACTTATGCAGCTCACAATTTACCTGTTTAACATAGACGAATTTGGTAAATTCATTTTAATTTAACCAATAATGCATGGTTACAATTTTAATTTATGTCCTAATTTTTTTTTTCTGATTATGTTACTGCTTGGTTTACAAAACACAACAGATCCATGCAAGATGGTCAGATTATTGATGCTGTTACAGAGCAAATCAGTTTAACACGAAAGAAATTTAAATAAGGAAATTGTGATAGTACTTTATATTCGAAGAACACTGAAAAGACATTATAATATGACTAATGACTGAAAATGAACATGATGAAGAAATTGTGAAGAACTAAAAATGTCAAAATTATATACATATTGTACGTGAATTTAAGTTGCTTAATACAGTCCATCAAGTTTGATAACAATTTTAGTATTTTATTTGTATGACGTCTTAGTTTTTCTTTGCAAGAATGCTTAGAAATGGTAAAAACCGGAATCTTTGGAAGGAAAAATTTCCTTTAATGAAGGCAACCTTTTTTTATATTCTTAAGCCTGAATTTTTTCATATTTCAAGGTTGATTTTTTTTCCAATTCTTAAGGCGTTTTTTTTCCAAATTCAATAGGCGGGTATATTTTCCGTCTCTTTAAGCGGATATATTTTCCGTCTCTTTAGGCGGATATTTTTTTAGAAACATTTTTCCTTTTAATCAGACGGAATTATTTTCCCCTAAGACAGGCGGATAAATTTGCATATTTCGGCCCTATTCCGCCCTGAACCCGCCTGGAATCCATGTAAGAAAGATTCTTCGTGTAAAGGTGACCTTTAAACGGATTCCCTCTAAAAATTCCATCTAGAATCCATTTAAAATACGCCTGGATTTTTTCGTACAGGTACCAAGGAGCATGCGTCACCCCACCAAATCAGTTTTATTTTCTGCGCGAAAGAGTTCAGACGTTCCTGAACAACTTCTGTTGTTTCAAGATTTGATTTTAAAACGTGGCTCTGATATTGTTGCAGACAAAGAAAGCGAATGTGTTATGTCAGAAACTTCCAACATGGCGGACGAAAAGAAACAAGACCGTAGCGGTAAGAAAATGTCTTCAAAGAAAAAAGATGTTCATGACTTAGAACATGTAGAAGGTCGTATGAACGCTTAGTCTGCTGATAAAGAGCAACAGTATTCATCTTTGAATGAAAAGTTAAGTCAACATCTGAACATACTGGCAGTTGAAAGGCATACAGAACCCGAAGTGGGAGTGTCTATGTCAGAAACTGTACCAGTCACAGACGAGGCTTGTAGTGCTGCTCGCAGACCAATATTACCCCTGATATCTGCTGTACCATTGAAACAAATGACAGTGGTTTTAAGAAAGGGAAATTTGACAGTGGGTTCAAAATACCAAAGAAACCGGCATCTGATTTCAAGTCAGGGGCTACATATACAGCAAAGCAGAACTCAACAAATAAACCTAGGATAAGTTTTTCTTTTAATGCTAAAAATAAGTTTTGTTCCCGACGCCAAGATTTTAGCGCTGCTTCCCCATATAACAGTGGGAGGACGGTTGAATTTTTTTGTAAGAGAATGGGAGAAACTAACAGACGACAAATGAATATTAACAATTCTAAAAAAAGGTTTCAAATTGGAATTTCAGACAGAACCTCATTGAACAGGCGTAAAGCAGACACAGGCCAATGCACAGAGTCTTCCTATTATTTAATCAGAGGTAGACGCATTGTTAGAAAAGGGTGCAATAGAGAGAGTACCTCATTTCGAAATAGGTCAAGGTTTTTACAGTGCTCTTTTTCCACTTTTAAAGAAAAACGGGGAACTTGAGGCCAGTTATCAACCTGAAACCCCTCAACCAGTATCTAGTGAAGCAGCACTTGAAAATGGACATTTTGACAAAAGTCCTAAATTTGTAAAACCTCAAGATTGGGCGTAAGATCTGAAGAATGCATATTTACATGTACCCTTCACAAATCACATCGAAAATACCTACGCTTCTGTATACAGGGCAAAATGTATCAGTTTGTAGCACTATGTTTCGGACCATCTCAGGCTTCAAGGGTGTTTACAAAGATTGTAACAGTAATAGCCGCTCATTTAAGAATTCAGAATGTAAGGCTAGTTAGCGATATATCTAGACGACTGGTTACTAGTAAATATACAGCAATACAGTCTTGTATTAGATCAAGAGAAAACACTCAATCTTTTAACAAGGTTGGGATTCATTGTCAACCTAGAAAAATCTTCATTGATCCCAGATCAGTCAATAACATACTACATAGGAGCCCTTTTCAATTTCAAAAAGGAAATTGTGTCACCAACTCCAGAGAGGCTGACCAAATTAGAAATGTCAATTCAAAATTTACTGACAGGGCACAACAAAGCAAGGGATTATTTGGTCTACTAGGTGTAATATCATCATGCATATAGATTATTCCAAATGCTCGACTTTTTATGGGAAATTGCAAAATTAAACATAATAGAGACCAACCTGAAAATCAATACTATTACCTTTGAAATGCATAGAAAAAAGGGGTCATGGATGAAATCACGTTTAAATATCTTTCTGCTAAGCGAGATTTCAAACCAGGAAGGTTGTTTTTTCTGCCTAAATTGCACAAACTTGATCCTGAACTAATAGAAAGGGTTCAAAAGAATCCTACGCTGTTTAAAAATGGCAGAATTCAAGGGAGGCCTATTGTTTCATTATCGGGTACTGTTTTAGAGAGAATAGGGAAGTATTTGGATAAATTCATGCTTCCAGCAGTAGTAAAACAAGAAACACATTTAAGAGACTCATTATAATTTATGAATATTATTCAGAAATTGCAGGTAAAACCTGACGCCTACTTAGTCAGTTTTGACATAAAAGAAATGTACAACAATATGCCCCGTGTAGAAATGATTGACGCAGTCAAGCATGCCTGGCCTACGATAATTAAATGTAAGCATACGATACTATCGCCTCCGCTGCAATATATATATATATATATATTGGAACTTCTAAAGATAGTTCTTGAAAATAATAAATTTATGTTCAATGGTAAATTGTATAAAACTTCAACTGGAGTTCCAATGGGAAATAGTTTATCATCTGAAATTACGGATCTGAGAGTTTCTGAAGTCTTAAATAGTATTTTAAGGACTTTCCAACATAAACAAAAAACATCAAGCCTCTATAGATTGAGGGACGATGGCTTTTTTATTTACAATGAAGGTACAGATGATGAAATAGCCCAATTTTTTTTAACATGCTAACAGACAACAAGCACTTCTGAAATTTGCACATGAGAAATCACAAACTAAAATGCAGTTTTTAGATGTATTGGTATTCAAAGACAGGCCTAAGATCTAAAGAAACAGGAATCTTAGACCTCACGACATTCCGAAAAAAGACTGAAAATTATCAGTAATTAGAGAGGTCCTCGTGCCACCCATCTTCTACTTTCAAAGGCATAATTAAAAACTAAATGCTTCGCTTTAAGAGATGTACGAACGATCCAGTAGATTTGCAAACGCAATATGCCTAATTTTCTGAGCGCCTTATTTAAACGGGATATCCAAAAAATGAAACTAAAACTGTTATGCAGGAAGTGACTGCAAAACAAAGAAAAGACATATTAATGGTAAAGCCCAAATCTGTATTGCAGCCGCCTCCCTTGTTATTCTCCACAGTGTTTTCAAGACAGAAATCACACATTAAGAACAATATCTTAAAACACTTGGATAAATTAAAGGATGACGAAGAGTCAAAACTTTTATTTGATAAAAGACCTCCGTTTGCTTTCCGTAGGCATAAAAACTTGAAAGACACAGTAACATCAGCAACTCTGGGTAATTAATATGTTGCAGATTATGAAAATAGATTCTATACTTTGTTCGTTAAATTGATAAACAAGGTTAAGCAGATAAAGAGTATAAAAAAATATTAGTCAGACAGATCATGGGGTGTCGAGACCCTTATAAAAATTACAGTATTTTTAAAAAAAGTGTCACTATGCAATGGCTTGGGCTCCTGACGATGGACATGGCCATGGTCAATTAGTTAATTCTAATTGGTCTAAATAGATGTTCGAAACACCTTATGATCTATGGAGTTGGGCTCCTGGGATAGGCTTTGACAACGATTTATTGAAATATGTGCATGATGTTTTTATAGATAGCCTTGCCGACCATATCAATAAACCTCTTGGAATTCATCGATTCGCTCTAAACTGTACTCCCTTCCGCTTTCTAGACTGAACTCTCTATTGAAAGCCTGTGAAGAATGCCACTACAAATAGTCGATCTACGAAGTATAAAATAGTTGTCATGGTGATGGATATTGCTAACCATAGATTATTTGGACCCGTTTTTGAACATTTGGAGGAACTGCATAAACGTTCATTCTTCAATTTGAAGTTCACAAAAAAGGGTATTGATGCTATAAAATTAGTAATATTCTTCAAAATAAAAGAGTAAAAAGCAACATTCCTTCTTATTTTTATGATCACTCTTCTCCTATAGCATTGTATTCCTACACCAACCGTGTTGAATCTAAAATTTAATCACAAAAAAGTGTTGCAGAATATAAATATTGATGACCTCAAGGCTAATATAAGCCACCTGATTGTGCCTGTTCACATTCCCATTTCGTGTATAATCCTGCTTGCCATGTAATTTCTTGGTATCTAAACATAATCAATAACTACAAGTTGAGACAACTTTTGTCCAACGGTCCGCAATACAGAGACTAATTAATTGGAAGCAGAACTTCAGAATACTAATTGATTCTGTTGAGGGTTATGCAAAAGACTGGGCAAAAAGAGAAAAGGTTGAAGTTGATACTCTTTCGCAGTGGGTAAAATCAGTGAGGTCATTGATTCAGATAAGAGTTAGTAAGCTTATTGATGATGTACTGTCTCTTACTGATAATAGATTCAGTGATCACTTACATTTAGTATATCCAAGTGAACTTGAAATTAAAGATGCTAACGACACAGATACATCTGTTTCATATTTAGACTTTTTTTCTCGAAATGACTACTGATGGTAGGTTAAATACTAAAAGGAGTAGGTCTGGTAAAGGCCTGTTGTGGCCTCAAATTTCAAGTTCATCTGACGAAAAATTTTGGAAACTTTTAAAACACTTAAATGTCTATTTCAATTGATTCAATTATTTTTTGTGAAAGATTTTAACTGATTCACTCATCAAAAATGCTCCGATTCAAGCTTAAATATGAAAAATCTATCAAATATGCCAAAAACTGTCACTTTTCATATGTTTTTTGTCAAAAATGAAAAAGACCGTGTTCATCCTCGACCTTTATATATGTTATGTTTTATTATTAAACACAATTTTCATTACAATATCAAGAATGAACACGAATGCGGCCACTTTCATTTCAGACGGAAACCGTCAAAAATTTAACTAAAATGCTGAAATTGTGAAGAATTCAGTAATTTAGCATGACTTAATGATGCAAGTACCCATCTGCATTGTAATGCCAAAAACAACCTATTTAAGTAGCAGAGGCATTATACCTTCCAAAAAATAACTAAAAGTTTACATTTAAACAATTTTGTAAAGCTGCTATATTTTGGGGGCAAAAAGAGGTCTTACTGAACCTACTCCTTTATGACAAACGAGATGATTTTAATTTTCCTATAGTCAACTTTCCATCTTGTGAAGCAACATCCCAGCGGCACCAACATATGGAGTATATGTGTCTCAACTGATACGTTATGCTAGAGCTAGCTCAAAAATAGCTTGATTTGTTTGATGGAGTAATACTGCTTTCTCAAAAGTTGATTAGACAGGGCCAGTATGAATCAATCAAATTAAGGTCATCACTCAAGAAAATTTACGGTCGCCATCATGAGCTGATTGGCCATTATGACAAAATTGTGTCAGAAATCATATCTGATATTCTTCCTCAGTCATCATAACCTTCCATCATTACCGAAGTGAACAAAGAAATAACACGACGGGTGCCGTATACGGTGCAGGAAATGCTTACCCTTCCGGAGCACATGATTTCACTCCCGGTTTTTAGTGCAGTTCTTGTTGTTTTTTATTCATTGTTTGTAACTGTTGATGTAAATGTCTTTTGGTTTTATGAGTCTTTGTTTACTCCTTGGTTTTGATATTGTCTTTTAACTCATGTCAGATTTGCTCTAAATGCTTTGGTTTCAGAGACATAATCAACAAAATGCATTTTACCCTCTATGTTCTTTTTCAGCCATATCGGCTATCTTGGTTTGCTAGCTGGATCATCGGGCACATATTTTCTAAATACTCTAGTGATGATTGTGGCCAGGTTTTTTTTAAATGTGGACTAGTAATTTCAGAGAAATAGATTTTTGTAAAAGTTAACGGACGGCGACAAACGACGGACGACGGACGCTAGATGATGAAAAAGGCTCACTAGGCCTGTGGGACCAGTTGAGCTGAAAATAAATACCAAGAAGCCACAACAAAACAGCACATTATAACCATATACTCTTTGAGTGGTATCATACTCGAAAACTGCATCAAAAATCAACAAATCTGGATTGGATACTTTAAAGTATAAACATTAATAAAGGAAGAGGTTAAATTAATAACACGCCCTAAGTGTAACGAATCCACACAGTCATTTAAACATTTAAACATTTTCTTTATTCATCATTAGAAGAACCAGATTACATTTTAATGTATTGACAGAAGGCGAAATAGTGAAAATACGATGTATATGTTTGTGTGTTTTTATTATTTATTTATTTTACACGAAAATGTGTAAATATTTAACGATGATAAGTACAGTTTCAAAAAGATGGTTTAAATTATGAATAAAAGTTGCAATCTCACTACGTAAAATGAGTTGGATAATGAAGTCATTACTGCAAAGTTATTGATAACTAGCTGTCCCAAAGCTTTTTATGTACCTCTCTAATACCAATCTGAAACAAAATATATCTTGTAAAGAAACTTTAAGACCTACATAAACTGAAACTACTTGCATTTCAGGCAAAAATGAGCATAAAAAAACAACATACGCAATAGTATTAGCAACAGTGATCGACTTCCATCTTTCATACTCTCAGTGAGACTGTGAATAAGTTTAATCCAAATCACGTAAATGTTCTGTCTCAAATAAATCAACTCTAAACATGAGTTCCTATTATCTTTTAAGGGCACTAACTCATATTAGAATTCAATCGCCAATTTCGGGATGACTAATCGTTAAATGTGTATCCTTTTAAGTTTTTCCCTATAGCTATCACAATTTTAAGGAAATCAGCCTTTAACGTAAAATGAGTCATGATGGTGGAACATATTTGTATCATTGTTACAACTCGTTTAACGAATTATTTGACGTACTTTGTAATGAACACTAGAGCATATTTACTTGTTTTATTTCATAAAAATTTTATAAGATATATAAAACATTCAATAAACCTTTAAAAAACTGCTCTGAAACAGTTCAATAGATACATAGCAGTTGGACAAACACTATGTTTGATGTTGAGAAGCTATTTCCTCCACAATAGAAACTGATAAAACGTTCAGCTTATTTTTACAGAATTATCTCCTTGTAGTTTTGTAAACCACATTAAGTTAGGGAGTTGCAAAAACAAATTAAACCGAGTGACTGTATGTAAATTGTAAAACTTATGACGAGTTGGTTGACCGTTATGGAATAACCGTTTCACAAATGATATCGGATATGTTCCTTACGTCGTAACTACAATCCCCTTCCCTTTCATGAATGTGACCTACCGAATTAGACTATTTACCGGATTTGTAATCACATAAGCAACACGACGGGTGCCACATGTGGAGCAGGATCTGCTTACCCTTCCGGAGCACCTGAGATCACCCCTAGTTTTTGGTGGGGTTCGTGTTGTTTATTCTTTAGTTTTCTATGTTGTGTCGTGTGTGCTATTGTTTTTCTGTTTGTCTTTTTCATTTTTAGCCATGGCGTTGTCAGTTTGTTTTAGATTTATGAGTTTGACTGTCCCTTTGGTATCTTTCGTCCCTCTTTTATGAATGTGAATGTTGACAAAATAAATATATTCAGTCAAACTGTAGTCTTTCTCTTTTATACCGTCTTTCTCGTACTAGTATTTTCGTTAGCAACACTTTATAGTTGTATTCTGTTGGATCTTTATTTCTTAATTTTCCTGTTGTTTTTTTTTCTCATTGTTACATTTAGTAATACAAGTGTTGTGTAAAGACAGTGCAGTTTATCTCTGTGCTAGGTGTAACATTACTAATTTACATTGTTAAACCAACTGTACTTACCCTCATCTAGAAGTTTTTCTAAAGTTTTATACAGGTTATTATCGTTGAACGCGTCTATTGTTCGTTTTCCTTCACAAGGTTTAGGTGCAGGTTCCTTTCCTGTCTTATAACCTAGTGGCAGTGGTTCTTCAGCTGCAATATGCAGGGACCAGTATAGTTTAAATGACATTATATTACACTTTGGATAATTTTTATTTCATGATTTCTATAGCTAGGAAATAAGTTTTTTTGCCAGGTTTAATTTTTACACTTTTCTTGCTACTGATGTTAACTAAGAGATCAAAATTTTTGCGAGGGAATGTTTTATATAGCGATATTTAATCTCTCGCAGAACTTTCCCTGTTTATGAAATAACATGAATACCGTCCTGAAAATATTCTACACATTGCGCAACTGTCCTGTATTATATACTTATAGTTCTACTGGAAACCACTTTCAAAATATTGGTCATTTATATAATAGTCTACATTTTTGTTATCACATCTATTCTTTTTCAGTTCATTTTACAATCAGTTTGTATTTATTCCACGCCAATTAATTGTAAATTGTGTTGTATTATTAAAGACAGCACATGACAATTTATCTTCAGCGGGAATGTTAAGCCTATCATCTGATGCAATCCCTTGTTTACCACTGATTACTGTTTTATCCATTATCAAAAACAAGGAATATGAAAAGATATGGTATGATTGCCAATGAGACAACTCTCCACAAGAGACCAACACAGACTTTAACAATTATAGGTAACCGTACAGCACATGTTCTTATAAGTGCTTTTCTATACAAATGGCTTGGAAATGAATTGTTATTTGTACACAACTGTTTAACAAATTGTGGTAGTTAACTACGTATGAGAAAATATCAAATAACGTGGGTCTCTGTGTGAGTAAAACGAACATGTTGTGTTAACATTGATGAGTCTGTCGGTAACAATTTTTATCAACAAATATTAAACAAAAGAACATAGAAATGATGTTTCAATTAAAAAAGAAAACGACTCAAATGACAAATAAAACAACACAAGTGGTGAATAAACTCATCATAGATACCAGGACTAAATTTTGTACATACGCCAGACCCGCGTTTCGTCTACAAAAGACTCATCAGTGACGCTCGAATCCAAAAAAGTTAAAAAGGCCTAATAAAGTACGAAGTTGAAGAGCACTGAGGACCAAAATTCCTCAATGTTTTGCCAAATCCAGCTAAGGTAATGAAATAGTTTTATCAAGGAATGTTTACAGAGCTGATCAGAATATCAACTATTGCAGGCATAAAGATACGAGTAAATGTCAACCACTGCACTGTGTTAAAGGAATAGATATTACTTGATGCTTCAGAAACCTAGTTCATGAACGGACATAGCCTATAAGAAAATTATAGCAAAATGGTAACCGAGTTATACCAAACCATATTAGAGGACAAGGGGCGAAAGATACCAGAGGGGACATTAGAGAGGGATATTAGAGGACAAGGGGCGAAAGATACCAGAGGTGATATTCAAACTCATCAGTTAAAAAAAAAATGACAGCACCTCGGTAAATATACATACGTATTGCTGCAGGCCCAACGTGATATCTTGGTTTTGCTTCTTTTGGCAGAACCGGATGTGGAAACTTTGTGTCCCAGGCGTAATCGTTCAGGTCACATCTCGGATCAAAATCTCCGTAAGTAGGTGCATAAAAGTTGTTGTCGCTGGTAATCTTTAAAAAAGAAAATCTTTTTCGTTAATAAGATGATTTTTACTCATACAGATTCTTTATGTCACATCATAGGTCAGAAACTATTACACTATTGTTTAATGATCATTAAACGTTATTGATTTCATCAAAAGACAATTCGCGAATCATGTGATGCCAGTCAAATTACTTTGTTTAACCTATTGTGTAGATATACTTATTTTTCTATAAAAGTGTTTTTTGTATGTAATTTTTGTACATTACAATTATATTCATTGGTTCATATAAAAGTAAACATGAACAGAAAATAGGTTGTCAGATGTTGTAAATGAAGCGTGGTGGCAAGGTTTGCATGTTTATCACATTAAACATTCAGCGTTCCATTGATATAGGATAAAGCTGTCCAAAGGACTGTTCTGATATGTTTATGATTTCTTTGGTCCAGTTTATACACCAATAAATTATTTAATAAAGCCGTTTAATCCCTATAATTCTTTGAAATTTAAGAGAAGGCATTCAATTTACCCACTCATAATATATATCAAACGTGTATTTTCGTCACTGACTTGGTCTTGTGCATGAATATATTTTTTTGTTAGCGCAAAAAAAAGTTACTCCATGGAATTGGATATATGATAAAGAAAAAAAACATAAACATTGACAATATCTTATTATCATTTAAATAAATAGTTATCAAAGTTACCAGGATTATAATTTAGTACGCCAGACGCGCGTTTCGTCTACATAAGACTCATCAGTGACGCTCAAATCAAAATATTTATAAAGCCAAACAAGTACAAAGTTGAAGAGCATTGAGAATTCAAAATTCCAAAAAGTTGTGCCAAATACGGCTAAGGTAATCTATGCCTGGGATAAGAAAATCCTTAGTTTTTCGAAAAATTCAAAGTTTTGTAAACAGGAAATTTATAAAAATGACCACATTATTGATATTCATGTCAACACCGAAGTGTTGACTACTGGGCTGGTGATACCCTCGGGGACGAAACGTCCACCAGCAGTGGCATCGACCCAGTGGTGTAAATAGTTATCAAAGTTACCAGGATTATAATTTAGTACGCCAGACGCGCGTTTCGTCTACATAAGACTCATCAGATAAAAGGTTTGTGTATATAATTTGATTTAAGGAACTCAAAGTGAAAATAAATATTTTGAACGTCGCCTTCATCTTGTTTACATTGGTTTTAAAAAGTAGTTCTCTCAGTCAATCGAAAAATAAATATCGACAAGAGCCACTACCGGAAGCCCTTTCGACCTATTATATAAACTTATTCCATCATATGCAAATTATATAAGTATTTCAATGATATAAACATTGTTTTGAAATGTATGTTATATTTTGGGTATTCAAGTATTTTTATATCTTTGCCTTTTGAAATTTGTGTCAGGCGTTTCCATAATATGACTTAAAAATGCTGATCCTTTGTCCAAGTCTCGCTTTAAGAGATCAGAAAACGAGCCATTCTACTTTCTATTTGAACAATTAATCGGGGTCTTTTGTTTGGTGTGATGATACACACATTCACAAATTCGGAAACATTCACTTCATTTGGTTCATATAAAAGTAAACATGAACAGAAAATAGGACGGGGGTTGTCAGATCTCTGTAAGTAAAGCGTGGTGGCAAGGTTTGCATGTTTATCAAATTTGCGTTACTGGTGATGACTTATCCAGAAAAGCTTTCAGGACCTACAAAATGATAATGTGTAATTTATTTTTCTTACGTTTTTGTTACCATCGACCTTGTACCATTCAGTGACAAATTTATTACCATTAACACCGGGTTTTATAGAGCAGAATATGTTTCCTTTGATTTCATTACCTACAAAATATATTAATAATAATTATATTTTTATAAACAATGAAAGGAGATGTCTGATATCAAAATGTGACTCTGTTAAGCTGGTATGCAATGTAACATTAGACGCAATTAAATCGTCGCATTTTGATATCGTTCTAATTCATTATCATGTGTGTGTGAGACGTTATAACATTCAATAACACATGAATAATTTGTTAAAAAACGAAACGAACAACAAATTAGGAATACAAAATTTATATTTCTAAACGACGACGTTAACATTGTTCAGTTTCAATATAATATTTGTAGTCACTACTAAAAGAAAATTGCTTTACAAGGATATTTTGAATCGAATGAGTGATACTTAAAGACAATATCTACCGAGAGGATATTAAATACAGAATTTAAAACTCTTGGCATATTTGGCCTGTGACCATGAAGATGCTTTTTAAGTGTAAATAATATACTTCATAGTTGCATGATTATGTAATTGTTCAAACGAAATATAGAAATTAGGTAAAGCGTCATCCGAACTACTAGAGATTTGCATCAGTGGTGCTACAATCAAACAGTTAAAATGCACCATCATTACCAAAGAAGTGGAAAGTATTATAAAACAAACATTTAAAAGTTATTGTTCTGAAAACAATGGAATAAGCTACACTTCTTACAAAAGAGGGTCGATAGATATCATAGATTGAAAATAAACTGACAACGCAATGGCTAACAAATAAAAACATAAACAGACAAATAATAGTACACAAGATACAACATAGAAAACGAAAGACTTAGCAACACGAACCCGCTCAAATCTAACAATACCACTATGGTCATTGCCGAGAAGCCCATTGGTCCTCTCCGAGTACTTCGTCTTCCTCGACCATAATAACAGTCTCCCGGTGTCCTACACGCTCCCTTGGTGTTGTGTGGAGATTGTTTTGGTGGTGGGATTATATTGTAAAGGACACGTCTCCATTAATCCTTAGGGAGTGTACATGGATCCGCTGTACCCTTGCAGTCAATCAAGGAGTGCGTCTCAACTGGCGGAATCTCGAAGTACATACATACATTGCCCCTGCTAAAACTTATTTATACTAATATCAAGGGTAACCCAAACCCCCTATCATGATAATTACTCACCAACAGGATTTCCTGGGTTATTGCCATCCATGATTTTAGCAAGCTTAGGATATTTATTTGCCCACAGCTTATCTTTATATGGAATTTTCTGAAATGATTAAAAATCATATCACATCTTGATTTAAATATCCATGGTAGCATTGCTTTTTCTACAGCTGACACAGCTAATGTTCTCGTATATTTAGCCTCTAATTTACTTTGTGGGATATTTGTGACGCTTGTTACAGAAAGTGCAAAGAATTATTTCTAATGAAAAATTCATATTTTTTCCTATGGGCCGTAGTGAGCCATAATCTTGTCTCAGATCGTCCGAAAAGACGTCAAAACAAATACCGTTTGATTTCTTACATTTAGATAAATGGTCATTATGGACCGTTAGAGCAACAGCAGTGTATTGATGTTCAAATCTCGAACCGCATTAATTTCAAAAACAGGAAGACCGAATGACCCTAAAGGTGCATATAAACACACATTCGATAAATCTATAAGTTAGACCACAATAATATTATATATAAAGATATGGGAGCGCTTAATACATGTCGTAAGTGATTCAATACACAGGTCTACATACCGCATCGGTTTATCGATTCATGATGGGAACCGTAAAAATTATGTAGTGTGGAATTCATCCGTTCTTTATAACTCTGTTTGAACAATTTGTTTCAAGACAATAATTTGTTAACGAAGTCTATACTATGAATATACAAGGGGTATGTCTTAATTATGTGAACGATGTACGATGAGACAGAGGGTGTGTTACTGCTTCCAAACTAAGAAATGATCACCTAATGAAACATTGACCAAGTGTATGAGTTACAACCAGACCACCGACGCGATCTGATACCTTTCCCATCTGCTCACCTAGCTTAACTCTTATCTTTCCAGCATTCCGTTAGTAAAACCTTTCCCAAATGTCAGTCTGCTCCTCCAACATACCTCTACCTGTTCCGGCATTACTTTTGTAAAACCTTCCATGTCTGCTCCTCTAGCTTATCTCTTATCTTTCCAGCATTACTTTAGTAAAACCTTTCCCATCAGTTCCTCTAGCTTACCTCTCATTTTTCTACTTTACATTTGGTATAAGCTTTCCCATCTGCGTTTATGGTATACCTGTCATTTTGTCAGCATTACTATTCGTAGAACCTTTTCCATCTCCTTCTCAACCTTACCTCTTCTCTTTCCAGTCTTACTTTAGAAAAACCTTATCCAATCTGCTCCTCTAGCTTACCTCTAAATTTCTTTTGTTAAATCTGTCCTACCTGCTGCTTTTGCCTACCTCTAGTTTTTCCAGCATTGTCTTTGTATTAGATTTCCCGTCAGCCCCTCTGGCGTCCACTTTAATTGTGTATCGCACATCTTTGTTGAATATGTTCTGTCTAACTATGTTATCTCTTCCTCCACCAATGATTATATGTGCATTGTTCTAATAACACAAGTTAAACTTGATGACGTAGTACACTAAATATCAACTTATCGACTTCAAATATAACTTTGAAATGATTTGCATCTAATAGCATTTTAAATTCTATAGTATTATAGCTTGTTTGCTTCAACTATTAGAATAATTTAGGTTTTCATTTATTATATATAGTTGTTGTGTATGACGTTAACATCAAGCGTCTTTTTCCCCGTTCTCTCTTATGAAAATTGTTAATTTCTGTGTCATTTCGTCTCTTGTAAAGAATTGTCTCATTGGCAATCATACCACATCTTCTTTTTCATATTTGAATAACTGCCCCATTGAGCTACAGAATAAGAATTTGTCAATGTACGCTTTATTCTGTTGTCATTTTGTATGGAACGCCACGACTACCTTATGTTGATGATCGTCACTATATGCAGTGGTCACAGCATTATATACACTTTACAGCATTATATGCAATGGTCACAGCATCATATACCCGTTACAGCATTATATGCAGTGGTCACAACATTATATACCCGTTACAGCATTATATGCAGTGGTCACAACATTATATACCAGTTACAGCATTATATGCAGTGGTCACAACATTATATGCCCGTTACAGCATTATATACAGTGGTCACAACATTATATACCCGTTGCAGCATTATATGCAGTGGTCACAACATTATATACCAGTTACAGCATTATATGTAGTAGTCACAACACTATATACCCGTTACAGCATTATATGCAGTGGTCACAACATTATATGCCCGTTACAGCATTATATGCAGTGGCCACAACATTATATACCCGTTACATCGTTATATACAGTGGTCACAACATTATATACCCGTTACAGCATTATATATAGTGGTCACAGCATTATATACAGTGGTCACAACATTATATACCCGTTACAGCATTATATACAGTGGTCACAGCAGTATATGCAATGGTTACAACATCATCTCCTTAAGTATTTAAACTTTTGTCAAGAGATCAATGTTATGCAGCTAGGCTTAGTTGAATTATATATTAAATTAACATGTTACTTACATCGTGGAAAACATTTTGTTCAATCAAAGCACTGGAGTACTGATCGTCTAACATAATTCCTCGTACATCTGCTCCGGGAACATTTTTTTTAGTTCGCTGAATATGATTCTTCCTTATAATATTTCCTCTCTAAACATATCAAATGGACTAAGTTCAATATACCAAATGTGTATTGCCTTCTTATAAATTGTTGAAGATATAAGATGAAAGGCATTGATACTTATTTCTTAGAAAACAGTGACGGATCCTGGGGATACGAAGCGGACGCCATTTGACACGTTAGATATACATTTTAAATATAATATCGTGCAAAAATTGTTTTGTCGTGTTTAGCTCGGCGTTGTATCTTCAATTATCGGGAATAACGCACCCCGTCTCACAAATTATTAAACTGCCATGGAAAATCTGTTATTATATATAATATATATATGAAGATAAAGAAGGAATTAATTATTTCATTCATGGCGAATGTCCAATATTCCGAATCTTTATTTGACAATTGTGGTAATGTTTTATAAAATAATGACGTTACTTAACAATGCATTCGGTACATGTTTATCGTTGGTTTGACAGTTTAATTATCTCATGTAACCGATATAAGATAAGAAATGATGACTGGAAATCTATGAAATAATCAACAACGCATACATAATGATTATTTTTTTAAGCACCCAACATTAAAAAAAAATATTTTCATGTAATACTCATATCCTATACTATGTGTACAATGAATTTACCCATGTCCAATCTCTGCCGCTCATGAACGCTCCGCAATCACTGGAATATCGACACATTTCGGATAAATGATTGTATTCAAATATGTGATCGTTTCCCTGCAAAATCAGATAATGTACAATGTTACTTTGGTCAACATCTGTATAGAGGGTTATTTTCGCCGGGTGTAATTTTTCTCTTATTTTCGCCAACATAACAAAATCGCCAACATAAATTCCACAATTTCAATAGTATGCATGCACTGGTGTTGCATAAAAAGTTTTAAACCGCTAAAATATTTGTTACTAGTTTCTTATTCAATGAAAATCATTGTAACTTATATTCAATAAAAATCACGATATTTTTCATGTAATAAGAATCACGATATTTTTCATGTAATAAAAATCACCATATTTTTCATGTAATAAAAATCACCATATTTTTCATGAAATAAAAATCACGTTATTTTTCATGTAATAAAACTCTCGATATTTTAATGCTATTTTACACCCAGGAAAAACACCCACATTAGTACAACGACTTGTCATTTGTTTTGGGTAATTTTAAACGCATCAGTCTGTGCTTTTATCTCTTTAGTGTTTTGTCGGAAATATTTATTCTAAATTTCTGGATATTCATAGAATGAAGTAAAATCATTTCGGACCCTGCATTTCATTTCTCCTATTTTTAATCTATATCTTTCATTTGTAGTGTTTGGCAAGAAATAAAACCAGGTTAAGCTTACCAATATTTCTTAAAATATTCTATACCAAGTCAGGTAAATAAAACTTTTTATCAGACAGTCTACATTCTATGTGCTATGTTTTAAGTGTACTATATGCTTTTAACTTATATATGTCATTTATGGTATCATACTATGCATTATATGTTTAAAATTGTGCTGTTTTCATGACTTTTGTATGTGTGTATTGTATTGTGTGTGTGTATTGTATTTTGTTATTAAGTCGATTTGAAAAGCTCACTAGAGCTTGTGTTATGTAGTTTATAGAATATCGACTCTAAATAAAACTTTGAATCTTGAATCTTGAAAAGTTGCTATATTTCTAAGAAATTACCAAAAATAAGTCCATAGTACACAGATGCCCCACTTGCACCATCATTTCTTTCTATATTTAGTGGAACGTGAAAATTAGAATGATCATACACTAAGGAAAATATGAAGTTTTAAGTTGCATAAACTTCAACCTTATGAAATACTACCTTGATCAAAACTTTAACCTGAACAAGGCCAGACAGGCTGCCGAACGAACGAACGGACGAACGATCGAACGAACCGACCGACCGAAAAAGATAATGCCCTAAAGTGGGGCATAAAAACCAAAAATTAATTAAACGTCTACTTACAGCCCATTTTATTCCTGTGTATGCTCCTTGAAAGAAAATATTATGATGCACATGTGCACCAACGCCATCACAGTTGACTCCATCACTGCCAACATAACCAACTCGTCCAAAATTAGATAAAATATTATCAGCAACTTCATTCTTTGAAGAAGTTAATGTTTTTCGATCACCGCCTAGAAATTAATTAAAATAAAATTGAGAATTGAAATTGGGAATGTGTCAAAGAGACTACAATACACCTAAATAAGTCATGTAAATAAATTGTTGCCTATTTTTTTTTATATATATATAAATAACTCTAGGCTAGTAGAAGCAACCTACGTATTGATTAGCAAGGTATAAGAATTCTATTTTAAATTCCATGTCCCATGCTTCAAAAATTGAATATGAACCTTATCTTTATGTATTCAACTGATTCAGAAGAAAGCGGCCAACTCATTCGATCGCCATTCATTAATGTGTTCATCACGGGTATCATTGGATCGCCGTACACTAATGTGTCCATCACGGGTATCATTGGATCGCCGTACACTAATGTGTCCATCACGGGTATTATTGGATCGCCGTACACTAATGTGTCCATCACGGGTATCATTGGATCGCCGTACACTAATGTGTCCATCACGGGTATCATTGGATCGCCGTACACTAATGTGTCCATCACGGGTATCATTTCTTCCATAAAACTGTTACCTGGTTAGCATTGTGTGGCTTTGCAGTGTAACCAATATCTTCCTATGGATTGTTACTTAGTTAGCTAGCAAATTAATGACCTGCTTAGATAAGTATGGCGGATCTAGCGGGTGCGCAGAAAGAGTACGCCTTCTTTTGATCGCAAAAAAATATTATATCAAGTTTTTGACGATTAACAAGATATTTTTGCATAAATTCGTTCAAAAAAATATATTTTGTTTCAAGCCTTTCAAACAAACTTATCCAGGTTTTTTTTCTGTCAGAAATATTAAAAAATTAAATAACTAATTTATGTTTTTAAAATCAGCTATATCGTATATTTGCACTCACTTTATTTTAGTATATCATTGACCGCTCGTATTTTGTATTAAAAATATTACATTTTTTTCATACACACCTTTATATTCATATATTGTGTAACTATTTTAATATTCGTATATAAGTGCATATAAAATTGTTATTAGTATGTGGAGGTATCCTATAAGCTGTATTGCTTTTGAAATAAAGTATTATTACAAACCTCTGATATCGATTCCACCATCTGTATTTCTTATCAGATTTTGATTAATTTTCAAATTGGTCCCTGTTATTGTTATACCGTATGATCCTGAAATTTGTTTTTAAAAACATGAAAGGAAATTCGATTAGCGTGAATAAGTGGTGAAAAGGATGTATAACTATAGTAGAGACAATAGAATATCATGATTCAATAGACAATACAATAAACTTATACTTTAAAACAAGAATGCGTCCCTAGTACACGGATGCCCCATCCGCACTATCATTTTCTATGTTCAGTGGATCGTGAAAATGGGGTAAAAACTCTAATAAGGCATCAAAATTAGAAAGATCATATCAAAGGGAACACGTGTACTAAATTTCAATTTGATTGAACTTCAACTTCATCAAAAACTACCTTTACCAAAAACTTTAACATGAAGCGGGACAGGCGGAAGAATGAACTGACGGACAAACGGACGGATGAACGAACGAACGGACGCACGGACCAGAAAACATAATGTCCATAAATGGGGCATAAAAACAATAAAAAGATTAATAAAAAAAGATATGTTTCTAATATGACGAACCTTCAAGTGTACATTGTTGCTTCGCATCACGGTGCGGAGCTTTTAGTTTCAGTAGACATACACGCCATCTTGAAATTAAAATATCTACCTATGTTTTGAATACTAAAATATTTACCTAACACTATGTTTTGAATCCTAAATTATTTCCTATGTTTTGAATTCTAAAATATCTACGTATGTTTTGAATCCTTAAATATTTACCTATGTTTTGAATTCTAAGTCCTGTAAATGTTATACTTTTTACTTGAGGTGCCTCTATTCCAAACTTCCGACAACACTGAAGTGTAAACCCTTCAAGTACGATATTAGCCGAATCTTTTGAAATTCTGCAAGAAAATATTCAGTTTTAGATCGTGTGTAAGCAAAAAAAATGTCCTATGAAATCGTGTCTTCTTGAACTATATTTCACAGTTCATCTGTGATATTTCGTTCACGGGACAGAATATCACATTTGTAAACTATAAAATAGTGTCTCCCTTAGTGAAAAATTGTACCTAGTACTTGGACATAATTCAGGGATGTTTTTTAGAAACAGATATACGTGCAGATATTTAAGAAATAAAAGATTTCCTTTCGTTCAATAGTAGCCAAATCTTTTAATATTCTACGAAAAACATTCTTATTTTTTAATTTCACTGATTTTCGTTTATCAAATAATTTCCCTTCGTTCAATGATAGCTGAATCTTTTTTTATATTCTACCTTTGAAGATATAGATGACATTTGAATCTTCAGAACGAATCAAATATATGTAAAAATATGTAAAATGCTAAATAAGATAAATATATACGTACGAGATGCACGTGTCGATGATAGAAGCTTCTATTGCGTCACCTTTGGCATAATGAGCGTTTTTCAAGGGCCATATGTATAACATTTTAGTCTTCCTATCCACATAGAACTCCCCCTAGAAATAATCAAATATAAATTTACAAATATTTAGCTAATAAAGAAACAATTTGCATAATATAAGATTGTGTTCATTTTTCTTTTTTTTATTATTTTTTTTATTTATTTTTTAATTTTTTGGGGGGGGACTGTTCTGTCAAATAATAAATTGGAGTTAATTTAACCTAATGGATACAATAACGCCACTTTTAATTACTCGGGAGCATAATACTATTTATACTGCACTCGTTCTATTTGAGCAGTCAAAATGCGTTGACTGTATATTTCTATGTCATATACAGTCACTGACCCGATATCACTTTTCCTCATGAATATTTAAATAGAAAATGCCGAAATAATATTTAATTATTCATAAGACCTCTTCAACCTGTTCTTGTTTCCAATGCATACAACGACGCGTGGATCGACTAAACCTTGTTTCTTTTGCAATTATTGGGAAAACATATTTCATTTGTTAATATTTTTTGTTTGCAACCTATAAATTATTATGTTTCATGCTTATGGTTGCTATTTAAGTCAAACGATTTCGTTCACCGTCGAGTGTGAGTTTCAACAGGTAAATATGTACATTTCATTGTGTTGTATATTTCCCCGCGAGCATGATATGAGGCCTTTTTAAAGGGGATTTTCCCCAATATTTAAATCCAATAAATAACCTTAACGCATTAAACAACCATTGAAAAGGTTGTTTTAGATTGCAGTATAAAGACAATTATAGTGCATTGACTTGACATATCAACGATATAAGGATTCGGCCCGAAACGGGGAAATAGCTCGGCACAGCCTCGCATTTCCCCGTTTCTAATCCTCATCCTTATATCGTTGATATTTCAAGTCAATGCACTATTATTGTCTATATAATTTGTGGCAGAAAAACCGGATGAGCACATTCGTGATGCATGAAAGATCGAGAAATGTAGATGAAATATAAAATACAAGGTTGTTGATTGGATCTTAATTATCGAAAAATACGCATTGATTTTGTTATTTGATTACGGACTTTCTGTTTGGAATTTTTCTCAGATTATTTTTGTTATTTTACTTTAATTTCATTTCCTTTAATTGATTTTCCTTATTTTGTATAGTTGTTTAAGTGATACTCATACCTACAAAGTTCGTTTAAACGTTTTTATACGCAATGCTTTATGCTTTTTATATTGGAATGTATTGGAATGGAGTGTTGAGACTTGAATAAAATATTGAATCCTTAAACAATCATGTAACTATCGTAAATTATTGTGGTCATTATTTGTGTATAAATAAACATGGAAACGAAGTAGCAGGTTATACTTACAGGTTGGTCAAGTTCGGACAGCACATTTATAAATCTGAAATAGCCACCTTGATTATGGTAATCTGTCATACCAGGATTTTTCTCGTTATAATTTCCTGAAACAAAACACAAAAATATTGTAAAGGAACAAATAAAATGTTTAAATTATAAAAGAAGTTTATCAAACTTTATTGTTTTTCAGACATACACACTAGCAGAAATGACACGGTATGCTTATTATAGGACAAAATATACCGTACTTTGGACTATGATGGTTTACTTTTACAAATTGTGACTTGGATAGAGAGTTGTCTCATTAGCACTAGTATCACATCTTCTTTTATCTGTAATAGTACGTGAAATGATTACAACGATTCAACTCTTTACCGATATCAAATGATATAAAAGTTAACACTTATAGGTAACAATCAATCTCCGTACAGCGCTCGTTTCCTTTCCGTATACTTAGTACACTACAATACAATGACCTCGTCACTGTGGTGATACGAAGTAAGTACGGAACGGATGTGAGCTCTGCGCCGGAGATTGGATAACAATATGCTTTCGGCAATGAGCAAAAACCCAAACCGCACAATAATTAATTCCCCAAAACAAATTACAAATGGACTCCTTAGCATCAAAAGGTCAATGTTTACCTTTCTTCAGTCCGTACATGACTTTTTCTGTGACTGACAACCATTGACCTTTGGGGTCAAACTTAGCAACTTTGTAAGCTTTATCAGCCCAGCTCCAGAACCTGTGGAAAATGTTCAAAATTTTATTTAAATAATTTTGTATTTCACGTGTATTAATCTTTTAAATTTCTGACATTCAAATTACATAAAACAATAAAAAAAAAAAGTCTCCAAAATTTTATCGCAGAAAAAGCATGGCATAAATATGATAGAATTAAAATGCATACTAACAAAAAGTCATATCAACAGAACACATATATGTACATTTAAATTCAGAGTTGCATACTTTAACTCATCGTGCTTAAACCGTGAAAAACATTCTGTGTTGAATTTGAAAGCACAGTTCAAATATTTGTTATTTGCAAGGTACGATTTTACACATTAGCATCAAATTGAATAGTATGTAACATAGGGCGGCACAGCTTGCTGATGGGGTTTTTGATTATGTAATTACTTAGCCGATTTTATATACGTATTATTTGATTACAAGTCCAAATATTTGATGATTATTTGATTATTTGATAATCTAGGACTGTATTTTTGATTATTTGAAATGATTATCTTATTTTAAAAAATATGATTATGTGATTATAAAGGCAAGACATTTGTGATTATGTGATTACTTGGACACCCCCATGATGGGCCTCTATAACTATTATATTATTTACCAGAATCCATGTACCCAGAGATCGTCTTCAGGAATCCATTTAAATGGTTCTTTTGATTCGTAATGAAACGATTGACCATTCGCACCCGGTTTGTCGATGTTAATATAACCCTTCAATCAAACAGACAATAAATTTGATGCGACTGTCATACAAGTGCAAGTGAGAGGTTTGGCTAGCTATAAAACCAAGTTCAATCCCCCATTTTCTACATTTGAAAATGCCTAGCTGTACCAAGTAAAAATTATGACAGTTGTATTCCATTATTTAATGAATGGCTGTTATTTATTTTGAATTTATTGAACCATAAAATTAATTTTTGACTCTTCACATTGAATAATCCGCGAAAACGGATTATTCAACGTGAAGAGTCAAAAAAGTTAATTTTATGGTTCAATAAATTCAAAATAAATTATTACAATTCATTATAAATAAATTTCTATCAAAAATAAGTCTTATTATAAGGCTCAAAGATGTATATTAATACGAATAACAACATACACAGATGTTTGCGTATGGATACACAACGTTAGAGTGGGCGTGTCGCCATAAAAATTAATAACATTAAAAATAAAGCTAATTCTTTTAACCATCTAGAAGACAGTAAATACACAAAATTTATTTATATTGGTGTGTTTTATATATATTTTGATTTGGGACGTTCCGTTTTGAATTTCCCTCGGTGATCGGTATTTTGTGATTTTACGTTCCATCATTATTTTCGAAAGGAAGAGAGGTTACATAAATACTCTTTTCGATAAATTTCCCGAATGGAAAGTCTGCATGATCATGATCCATACTAACCTGATATACATGTCATACAGTAAGTCAGAAACTAACGTGTATTGTTGCCTGTTTTTCATTTGCGTCGGAAAATTCAAAGTAAACAAGCATAAATTATTATTTAAAAAAAAATTGTATTGCCTCATTCTGTAGACAACTTTGAATGTTGGTTCGACAGAGATTACCACGTGTTCAGTAATAACATACACCCATCACGTCCCCTGAATTTCATTTGTTTTAAAAGTGGAATACATAATCATTTGATGAAAATCATTACAAATATCAAATTAGCTTGAGGCTGACGTAAAGATTAAAGTATTTTTAAATGAGCATAGATAAATGCAGCCTTTACGATACCTAAATACTTTTATAAAATAAAAACAAGAGACAAATAGATACATTTAACATACCTCATTTGGATATCTTGCTAAGGTCAGAGGTCGATCATTTTCAAAGATTTCCAACCAAGACGTACGCCGGGTGTAATATCCGAATGTAGACATTTCTCCCAAGTCTGTAATGCCAACATCCGGTAACGACACCTGCTGTACCTGAACATAAAAAGAAAAATGCCAGAAATAAGTATATTCTTACGGGAATAAGTTATTACTGTCACAACAATTTAAGAAAAGTGATGAGAACTAAATAGAACAATTTTTTTTTAATCGTTTCCATCTATCGGCAGCGGATTTTGTCAGGCGCATAGCATCTTCACTGGTTAAAGGTTACGACCAATTCCCTCTTGGTCAGCAAAGATGCTGATGTTCATACAACATAAGTAAAACATCATCTGACAAATATTATTAGAAGCCTACCAATACACAAATAATATACAATTTTAAAAAAGCGTTAAAAGCTGTTTCATAGCATGGTTTTTATTGGGCGAAACATTTTCATTATATATCTTGAATATAATCAAAATACACAAAAATGTTTTTTTTTATGCAAAAGGTTTGTTTCTACTCGCGTATTTGACAAATAAATTTGGACATTTTATTAGAAAATCGTCGTTTTAGTGCCGTACTATGCAGCAACGGGTGGAGACTTAAGGGGACCCTTTATGTATTAGTTTGTATGAACAATATTCTTTACTTGTTACAATTTTCAATTATTTCTACTGGCGAGTTAACGGAATATTAACAACAGCCTGAGTCTTGTATTTTTTAAGACATCGAATGAAATTCAAGCCATTACGGAATATAATCTTCAAAAATAAAATTTTCAAAAAAAGAGTAAAACATTAATTATTTTTTTTACGTAGAAGTGATTTTACAATTAATCTTTCTCAATGTAGTAGAGAACATTGTATTCTAAAATATGTCCTAATCGATCTTTTACAAAATTTGAAATTGCCAAACGCAAGCTGAAATCGAACCTCGTGACAAGAACAAAATTTGCACACGGCATCTTGACTGTCGTCCCTTCTCTGGAAAAAACATTATATATGAAATGAGTAAATAAAGCAGCACTGTAATACAATATAAGTTTGACAAAGAAGAAAAAAGATGAGAATATAAAACATAACTGTGCAAGACAAACGCCTATTAATCTTTTTGTTCATTGTTTTAATTAAGGAGAATAATTTCTTTTGTTTGGAGTCTTTTTGTCTACATTCCTGACATCTTTAAATTACCTTATTTTGATTTACTCATGTACAGAACACATAAAACAGATTTTTTTTTCCGAAACTGCACCGCTTGATTAAACTTCTTTTGGTTATTCTTAATTCACAGAGTGCCAGAACGTCCTATCACAAAGTATGTTACCGGTTGAAAATTAAGATACTCTAGATACTACGGAGTAATAGGTACCGTTTTCAGAGTAGCAGACAAAAAAATTCATGACTGGTAACTGGTTTAAACTTGATCAAATTACCATTTTTAGTGTAGCAGACGAAAACAACTTTTCATGGCTGGTAACTAGTTCAAAATTGTTCCACTTACCGCTTTAAGAGCAGCGGACGATATTTTTTCGTGAAATTTAACTGGTTTAAACTTGTTCCAAGGTATCCGTTGCCCTCCTGTCTGAAAGTTAAAATAATCGAATACATCTCACCAAATGAAATAGGATAGCGCTTTGTGCACATTTCGATTCTTGTTGAAAGTAATATAATGCCAATTTAAATCAAATAAAAATCTAGTTGCTGAATGTGCTATGAGATCGTTACAGTTACTGCGAGTACCCTTTGCTTTGATCTGTTCTGGTTGTATTTAAGATACGTGTATGAAAACGAGCACCGTGGTTTTGGAACAAAAAGCCAAATTGGCAATAGTATTATGAAATTTTGCACTTTTTTCAGGTTATTTAAATGAAATATTTAATCAAAATAAATAATCAAATCAAGATAGTCTTAGAATATACGTACCACTCGAACTTTATCTTTTTTATTTGTTCGGATGGTTAGTTTTCGGGACTCCTTGTTTGTGATGACTAAAGTAGACTTTAGATCAAAGTAACATGTAGATCCACAAGTTCCACACATCAATTCTATTACAATATCTGAAAAAAGAAGGCATAGCTGGTCCTCATTTTCATCATTACCTGATCCATTTGTTTTCTTGAGTAAAATATATCATTGTTCTATTCTCCGAAAAAATACATATTACACCGTGGACAATTACTACGGAACATATATGTCTGTCTTACATTTTTTTAAATTAAATTTTACTACCAATACAAGAAAAAATTCCATTCTCAATTTCAAGTGATACCAATAAGTATAATTAAATATTTGAAATATGTAATGTAATGTAAGGTATTGAATGATTTTAACGTGACGACATGTTATTGACCGGTAACATTCATACTAACATTTAACAAATAGCACCACGGCCGACACTCGGCTAACCGAGAGATTGGTCTGTTAATCTATATTGAGTATGCGGCTATATCGGCGGTTGGTCTGTTAATCGGGTTGGCTAAAGTCTGTTAATCAGGTGTTATCGAGAAAATCATTGAAAGTTCAGCATGTTTCATTGTATATCTTTCTAAATATGTTTTCATCATAAAAAGTATTCATGTCTAACAAAACAATTCAATGTACTGAATTCAGTGGTGTAATTATTATTTTTCTAGCTTCGATGTACGATCTATATAATGAAAAGGCGGGTTACTCATCAATAAATTTATACACATTTTACACACATAAAATGTACACAAAATCACACATTGGTTAAATTTACTTGCATTCAATATTTTGAACATCGAAAAAAGAAAGGCATTATGTTTGTTAACCATATTGATATCATTGTGTGAAAAATCTACACGAAAATCTGTATATTTTGGTGACATAAATCAATCTTTATTTAATACCTGGTCTGTTAATGGGTCGGATGTATAAAACCCGGTCTGTTAATTGGTCTGTTAAGAGTTATGAATGGCAATACAATTATAGTTTTATTGCTATATGGGGTGTTATCGGATGAAATGAGTAGGCTCAAGACGAGCGGCTAAAATATACGAAAACAACACATGAGCAATGAAACATAACATATACGGAAACAACACATGAAATTGAAAATTGATAAAAATGGTTTCAAAAAGTGTAATATTAAAGTAATATTAATTTCATCCAAGAGTGATCGCATATATCATGTTGATTCTGTTTAATTGTCATGAATGACACAAATTTGTCATCTACATTTGTAACCAGTATATAAATAAGAGATAAACGTCGTAATGTAACTAAAAATCAGTAAGTAAAATATATTGGGATGACAAAATATGAAAAATAAAGAAAGAATAATGAGTAAGATAAATAAAATGTAGAAATAAATGACATAACAATTTAAAGAATACAGAAATAAACAAAAACCCCAAATCCGGACCCTCGTGGTATACACGAGAATCTGGATGGAAACGCAGAATATAGAATAATATATAAGGACAGTAGAGAGTGATACATTGTTAAAAACGAGAGAAAAATAATACTTGTTTAAGAATACACACATGAAACACCGATGGCTGTTGAAACAGTAACGGATTGTGATGTACTTATATTGGTGACAAATTCTAGAAGTTTACATGCGGACAACTATGGTGGCAGGTTAATGCCATTTTGCGTTTTAGCGCTTTAGCGTTTGCGCCTTACATATTCTATATGGCGAAAACACGAAAACGCGAAACCGATTTCTCGTTTTCGACTTCGCGATTTCGTGTTTTCGCCCTATAGAATATGAAAGGCGAAATCGCGAAAACGCGAAATGGACTTCACCGGCCACCATAAACAACTGTAGTTCTTCTCGATCTGCACTTATGTAGAAAGGAACTAAACGGAATAAAATGATTTGAAACTTAAAATAACCAAATGTAGCTGCATTTGCTCCTTTCCGTTTACTTCTTTAGAGTGATTTGTAAACAACATATGATTAAGTAATAGCAGAAAAGAACCAATTGGATGATGCTGACGACGAATTAGGGTTTAACGTCCAGTGACAAATATCATGTTCATATGTGAACGAGAACACGTTTTATCGTCCTTCCCTCCGCCTATATCATCCTGCTCTGTTGCTCTGTAATTCTCGTATCAAGACTTCAAAACGAGACCAGGCATTATCAGCGACGTCACAATGTGAGAGGAGAAGTTATCAGCGACGTCACAATGCGAGAGGAGACGTTATCAAGCTTGATTTTGTCAAGCGTAAAACTGTCTTAGGGAGAATGAAACGACCAGTGATAGAACGATAAAAAGATAATCGGGTTTTCTTCGTATAGATATCGTAAAATATCAGCCGCTCGACACAATGTGAAACTTTTTAGCTCGTTTGCTACGCTCACTCGCCAAAAAGGTTCACATAGTGGCTCGCGGCTGATATTTTACAATAGCAATGTGTAGAAACCCCGACAATCTATACATATGTACCCTGTGTTGTATTAGAAAGACATTTTCAGTCGGAATTGAGAACGTGCTACTTCGAACAGACACACAAATTAAGGCTGATTGAAAACGTCAATAAAAAAATTCATGCATATTCCAGAGGCCAATCCATATCACTCTATATTGAAGTGACACACCCTTCAATAAAATGCAAAGAAAGTCAAAATAAAAATGCTCTTTCTAGGATACTGTTGCACCGTTTTGTCATTTTTGTTTACTCAGGAACAAAACATGGTATTATTCACGTTGTTTTACAATTATGAAATATTTACTAATGTTAATTTACCTTTTAGTACCACAGTACTACTTTTTGTCCTTTAAATGATATCTAAATTTTGTTTGTTTCGCCTTTTATTAAAAAAATTGCTATGCGTATAAGCATACATACTACATACTTGCGCGATGCCTTTTAGTTTTACTGAAAACTGCGCAAACTAAGAAATGTTTTTACAAGTGCAAAATGTTCTATGATAGATATCATTTTGTCAGACACTTTTCTTTTTTTGATTTGGTGCTTATAACATGCCAAAATTCTGTATATTTAATAGAGTTTAACATTAAATTAAGCGTTTTACTTATAACAGACGTATAACCAACCCGATTAACAGACCAATCGCCCATATAGCCGCATACTCAATATAGATTAACCGACCAATCTCTCGGTTAGCCGAGTGTCGGCCGTGAGCACAACAAAGAAAAAACAGGATCTACTTATCCTTCCAGAGTACCTGAGATCACCCCCAGTTTTTGGTGGTGTTCGTGTTGCTTAGTCTTTAGTTTTCTATGCTGTGTCTTGTGTAGTTTATCAGTTTGTCAGTTTATTTTTGATCTATGAGTTTGACTGTCCCTCTGGTATCTTTTTCCCCTCTTCTATGAAACTATTGATATTTTCTACTTAAATGAGAAACACGATAGGTACCTAGTTTGTAACTGGATCTTCTAACCCTACCATAGTACACGGAATAAACCCAAGATTTTGGTAGGGTTCTTAATTTTTCTGAATTATGTGTGTGCTGCAAACTTTTATTTGTCAATTGGTCGTTTTTCTGTATTTTGCCGTGTTGTGATACTTGTAATCGACTTGTGTGTTTGAAATCTCTTTTAAGTTGGTAAGTTCCACACACTTCTCATGTATAATGATATCGCATGGATAAGAGCAAGTGCACATTCAAAAACTACAATTTCTGAATTAAATTAACACCAAAATAAAGGGGGGTATCCTAAGCAAGGGCTTGTGCTCTACGAATGATACATCACACGCCTAAAGGAAAATATTCGTTATCTCCCATTGTATCCCATGTATTATCGGAGTGCAGGTTCATATAGATTACATTTATAGTTGTTATTTTATTTTTTACTAAAGTTTATTTTTAACTCACCGTTTCCTTTGTAATTATCAGTATTTATTAATGACAGCGCATGTTCTATTGTCTTTAAAGGGGACCCGCTACTCGTTCTGTGTAAATTAGATCAAATACATATTTTAAATAGAATAATATAATATTGTTTTTTGTTGTTATTGACAAAACAAACGCAAAAAAACTTAAATGGCGCAATATACGGGCTGCACGATTTGCTTTACATGCATGTATAGCTGTCATCTCAGACAATATTTCAATACTAGTGCAGAATAATCCAGTGACTATGCGCATTTTGTTGGTTAGGATGAAATATGTGTGCTTGTTCCTGTCTCCTGTTAAACAAAAAGGAGGGTAGATAGGAAGTGTGTATGTATTTACAAAGGTATGACAAAGTCAATCCGAATCATTTTGTAATACGAATTCCATCCTATTCGATGCTGGGGTCGTCTAAAACTTGCAGTGTGGTAGAGTTTATTTTTAACAGTTTTTACTCCTTGTTGAAGGCATCACTGTGACTTTAACATGATAAACAACAATTCTTTGCTTTTTTAAGTGTTTTGTTATGCATGTACTGATTTTGTGTCGTGGATGAATATTGCATATACCCATTATACTTCTTTTAAATAAATGTATTTTTGAATGGATATTTTATGTACACGGACAATAAAGAAATCTTCTTGACCTTAAGGGTGCTGATCTAAAAATATCTATAAAACATGACAGAAACAAGAATGTGTCCCAAGTACACGAAAGCGATTTTACATTAGTTATTTGTTTGCCCTTTGATCCTTGTTAAACATTCGGTGTGAGCCAATGCTGCCTTTTGAAGACCGTACTCTAACCTATAACGATTTACTTTTATAAATTGTGACTTGGGTGGAGAGTTGTCTCCTTGGCACTCACACTACATCTTTTTATATCTATATCTTTTCAATGATAACAGACGTTCCCACTATATTTGGAGGTGTCGTCTTTCGAAAATAATTACATTAGATGTATGTTTCATTATAATATTATATTCTGATTGGCTAACTGCACATCACGTGTTATTCCGTACGCAGTTGCATTGCTCAATACAACTTTTCATTCATGATAACACGTGCTCCAACAATAAAGTGCACAGGTGAATTAAATAATGAAATATATAAAATTCGTGTTTTCATGATCATAGCTAAAAAATGTAATTATAAGTATTGAATGCTTCTTTTTGTAACTTTATAGGGTTGTAAAAGCGTTGACCGTGCGTACATTTTTAGAATGAAGCGCTTCATACAAAATGTACTTTGGTCAACGCTTTTACACCCCAATAAATTTACAAAAAGAAGCATTCAATTTTTAAACAAACTTCAACATCTTTTTTTGCAAAATTTGACAAAACATAAAACATATACAATATAATAAGAAACATCAGTCAAGAAAAATGTATATAACAAGCGACTGCGCAGTTTCATCTTGAATTACGGAAGATTTTGCTTACCCTTTATTTTTGTCCGAACCACACGGACTTACATAGATATCCATTGTTTTCGCTCTCCTCCAATATCGCCATCTCGAGTACTCGGCGGAACTCGCAATTATTAAAGACATGAAAATTAATGAGAGATACATGTTTCCTCTATACTGAATTATTCTTGTTTTCGAAAACCACATAGTATATTTATATATAAGCATAAATATATTTTAATCATTTGACGGTATCGAAGATAAATTCCGCAGGCATTTTCAAAACTATAGCCTACAAACCTATATAAGTACTTTGTTTTCAATAATAAGATTTTATCTGTTGATGGAGAACGTAATCAAAGTTAAATTGCGTTATTTTAAAATTTCACCGTATGTCATCTGCTGGTCAAGGTTCGATATATGTCCTCGAGCTCTGGACTCGTATCTATATATACCACATTTGTTTTACATATAAGTGGACTATAATTATTCCATAAAATTGTCAATTTTCGTTTCTATGCAGTTGTTACATTGAGTAAATCAAAATTTTAGTTTTTGACAATTTATGAAAATGCTAACAAATTCAAAATTAAGAATAATGATAATGACAGTCTAAGGCCGAAATGATAGAATTATAATTGCAAACATTTCAACATGTTCAACTGCTTCAGAAAACTTTTTTTTTTTGTATTAGATTTGAGAATTTTGAAATGTTTGAGTTACTACAGTGTGTAAATTTGTTTATTTCCCCTCACCCTGTTTTGTTTATTGAACAATAATGTCAACCTCATTTTCCGTTCAGTGTTTACTTTTTCAAGCAAATTAATATGAATTTAAAAAGATAATTCAACCAAAAATAAAAACTATTTGTGAATGCCAAATCGTTTGCTTTTCGCAGTGAATGTTTTTTCATCGACTTAAAAAAAAATTGTAGTGGATGCAAGACAAAGATTTAAAGAGTATGTACAACTTCCAAGCAAGGACCGAAGCTCATAAACTCGGCAATCATGTTAAACGCAGGACTTCGGGAATGTCCGGAGAGCCGACATCCTTGCTTCGGAAGTTGATGTAGCTACTGTTTAAACTAAGGTACTGATAAAAGTATAAAAGATTAAAAAGGAAAAAGAAAAACACCCAATTAGTTTCATAAAGATCATACGCCTTTTTACTCCAAACTGTGCATTTAGCTAGTCTACAATCTGTCGATTGTCATTGTACAAGGTCTAATTGTTAATGACGTCTTTACATTGCCATGGATGTTGCATGTGTACTAAATGATAGTTTAGTCTTAGATGCATTATATTTTTATAAGTTGTTTTCCCTTTGTACTAGCTGTCAGTGGTGGCAAGTACAGTACTCTAAAAAATGTACCTCGTGCCTTTTTTGTTGTGGTGATGTATAAGTACTGTGCCACGTACGGGTTGTGTTTTTGTTAGATGTATTTTTGCTTTGTATTGATCTGATTAGTTCGGCCCTTTTCAACTGTTTTCTATATATAGCTTGTTCTTATGCTGTACACTACAGGTAAGGGAGGGTCTGTGCCTTCAACTTAGCTTAAACCAAACTCTCACCTCAGGTCAGGAGCATGTAATTCAGTGTTGTCAACTCGTTTGTTGATATATATATATATTGGTTTTTCTTTCATTATTTTGTACAAAAATCATGCCGCTAATTTTTCTCGTTTGAATCGTTAAAATACATTTCCCATTCAGGGGCCTTTCTAGCTAGCTGAATACATAGTGTGTTTTTTCTCATTGTTGAAGACCCAATTATTTGTTAATTTCCGTGTCATCCGGTCTTGTACGGAGAGTTTTCTCAATGAATACATACCACATCTTCCTTTTTCATAGTTAACGTGACTTTTAATTATCATTAATAATAAAACGTGTAATCAAAAAAAAAATAATAAACTTGAAATCTCAGGGCTATATTTACAAAGGAAGAACATTTTGTTTGAATGATTACATGCTTTTTTTTATTTTTAAGGGATTGTCAGACTAGAATATTGAAGGGGTCGCAAACTAGGGACCGTTAGGAGTGGAACATGAAAAAAAGTATGTGCATAACGTAAACAAACAAGTAGCTCAAAAAAAGTATTTACGAGTAGTGAAATGATAAACAAGTTGCTTGTAGAAGTACAACAGAGCGAAGATACGAGGCACTTGGGAAATAAAAAATACAATAAAACGGACAATATCATGATTTAAAAAAAAACGAAGAAAGGACAAACCAATAATAACAAAGCATCGCACAAAAATCTTAAGACATAAGAAAACTATTCTTGTTTGTACCTGAATGTGTGGATGCAGATTTTATATATAATTTAACAGCAATAATATAATTATTCATTTTTATTCGTTTGTGTCCATAAATATATTTTTTAACCAGATAGCTTAGCTAAAGCCTGGTAAATTTTAACTTTTTTCTCCATTCTCTTAAGTTTCCTTGCTTTACCACATTCCACCAGAAGCTGACAAGAGTCTACTCTGTAATAAATGTCATGAGTCTCACGCTGAAGTTTTCCTACAAAATAAATACAGTAACTGTTGTATTAAGCAAAGCCGTCAACTATAAAGCAATCGCCTTCGAAGTATGCGCATACTGATATTCGTAAAGTTTAAGAAATTATCATCATAAGCATAGCTGAGCCTTAAAGTTTAATGATGTAAAGTAACCATACATTTCTTAATTATTTTCCTAAAGTTATATGTAAGCAATTATACGGTTAACTTCTTTTTTTAACTCTGGGTTTCTGTATTTCTGAAGGGAGAGAGCTATTTCGTGGAGCCGCAACACCTCTGAAACCGTACAAAATCAGTTATATTTGAGATATGACGTATAAATTTAGTGTTTTTACTTCCTAAATTTTTTTCCACCGAAAACGCAAATTTTTAAGAAAATATCCAAATTCTGACACCGTTATCGATCCCTGTCTTATACGCTTTTCGCGCATTCTCAGTCCACGTAAAGCCCGCGAAAATTTCAAAAAATATTGCTTTAACACTTGCTCAATTGTATCGCGATTTCTCCGGCTTAAAGTCAATATGGATAGCAACAACCTAACTCAGTTAGCTATACTGATATTTAAATTTACTAAAACTAAAAACCAAAAACAATCTATACATTCTTAATATATAGTTTGTTCAACACCTTGTATCCATGCTTCCCTGTTTTGTTATTAAACCCCATTCGTACCATCATATATTGAATCGTTTCAACAGATCACAAGTTGTCATAGATATCTATATAACAGATGGAATCGAGGGTGGAATAGACATCGGGTCACCAAACATTTCACCTAGCATATATTTGTATCGGAATTTGACTCCTAACTCCTTGTGATTCATTTTGACAAGTGTCAGATTATGTGCATATATATTGTCAATCTGACTATCACCACAAACATATTCCAATATTAGATGCTATCTTTGTCAAATTAAATAATAAATGCATTTTGCCTTATTTGCTTTTATGTTGTATACCTACCCGATATAAGATAACATTTGTCAACCTCGAGACTTATCCCACAATGCATCTGAATAACTGGTGACAATAAAACGACTTGTTTACGAGGAATACCATTTATATCTTTTACATTGCTCTGAAAATCACAAACAAAAACTTAAATGATGAAAATGACACCTTTACTTTGGTGAGTTCGACTAGGAACACATAAATTAATTTCAGATACTGTTCCCAGTCCTGACGAGCTTTTCTGGATTTACATTGATCAGAAACCCTGAAACACAGAAATTTGAAAGCCGAAGACTGTATTAACTACTTCAATATGGGATATCCATATACCTTTTTTCTAAATTTATAGACAATCAATCAAAATGGTTGGTCGGCCCATAGGTCAGTGCTTTTGTACTCACTTGATTTAGGGAGCTACCATTTGATTTTTATGGGGGGGGCTAGGATGAAATTTGAAAAAAATAGGCAGGACAGGAGTTTTGAGTAAAAAAAAAAGTCAGGATGACAATTTAGGTAAAAAAAAGTCAAGATAAACTAAAAAAAAAAAAGGCAGGACCGAACAGAGTGAAAAATAAAAAGGCAGGACAGAGATTACAGCTAAAAAAAATGCAGGACAAAATTTTTCATCCTAGCCCCCCCCCCCCCCCCCCCATAAAAATCAAATGGTAGCTCCTTAGTAAAATTGACCTCCCCCCCATAAAAATCAAATGGTAGCTCCCTTAGTAAAATTGACCTTAAATGGATTTGCCAGAAGGACTTCGAACCTAGTAAGTTTCTTAATTATTTATAAAATGTGTAAATGGCAAGTATTCCAGGTGTTAAGTACATTTGTACATCTCATAAATCATATCAGTACCGTACCACTAACCTATGGGCTGTTCATTCCTATTTGATTTATTGTTTTTAAAGAAAACAGGTATACTATGAATATTTTATTTTTTTTATTTCATAAAATTTCTGACAGCCCCTTAACAATTATACCTGTTATTCTAAATTTTGCTTCTGCACATCATGTAGAAAAAAAAAGATGTAGGTATATATAATTCATTTTATACATGTGTGAATCATCGAGACACGAAACCTAATGCAAGAGGGTCTTGGGTATGCAGAACTGGATTTGGGGGGGGGGGGGGGGGGGGTCTGTTATTCTGTAAACATTTAATTTTCACCCCTTTTTTCTCTAATCTTTAAAAAATCAACGCCTTTTTTCTCTAATCTGCAAAAAATTAACCCTTCCTCTCTAATCTTCATTTTTTTGCCCGTTATTCTCTAATCTTCATTTTTAAGGGCATTATTCTTTAATCATTAAAGAAACAAATTAAGTGCTCAAGAGAAGAAAATATCAAAAAATGCCCAAGCAAATACAAAGAGTGTTTCCTCTGTGTTGAAAGCATCACTGTGACTTTAAGATGGCAAACGGCCATAGAAGCGCTTTTTTGCTTTTTTTTTTTTGTGTGTACACATACTAATTTTTTGTCCAGTATGGATACCCTGTATCCTATATTTTCTATTAGAATTCTACAGAAATAGACTATTAGGATAAAACTACAAAATGGACAAACTCTAGTATGTTCATATAGCTCTTCACTGTGTCGGATCTTTTATACCATTGACTTTCAACTATTCGGTTGTCCTGATACTGCTGACTATCAATCCCCGACGGTATCATCAGCTCAAAGGTCAGTATTTCGTTACTGATATGATTTATAACAAACCTTTCTAAAATCATACATTTATACATTATTAGATTATAACGATATTATATAAGATTTCAGCTCCCGGGACATAATTTACCTTTAGGTGTCACACCACCAATTACTCCCCCAAATTTAGAACGTGAAAGTAGGCCTACTCGGACAAAAAATAGTGCATTTGATGTCATTGTTTACTTAAACTACCCAACAAATTTGCAGAAATGAAACTTTTGGTGAAAGAGAAATATATTAAGACCATTTTGAGCCCAAATTTACTTGTCTATGAGTTGACATTAAAAATTGAGGAATAATGCGATCTATAGTATACCAATTTAAGATTTCAAGAAAACCAGGGGTTATTTTTAGTGGTACATCAGTTCGGAAGGTCTCTTCTTTCTTATATGGCTTTAAAGGTATGTTGAAAATTGACATGAAGAAAGGTGATACCTGTACGATTCAGGAAATACCTGGTTTGTAAGAGGTTAAACTTAAGATAAAAAATTTAGAAAGCTATGAAAATTGCAAAATTTGGTTGAACAGATAGGGACCTGACACCTTTAAGTTATGTGAATTGGCTATTTTTATTAAGGTCCTTTTTTATTATATTCGCAGGGATAACAAAATAAAAACGGAACTATAATCAAAGTCAATGCGAAACTTTATGTTTTAAACAATTAAAATGAAGTAATTATTTTAAGTTGCTTTGGTTTAAAAAAAAAAAACAAGAACAAGAACAAGTGCCTGAAATACTCACTTTATAGTCTTGTTCGATATCAAAATCAATATTCAATCCTGTAAACCATTCTGCAGAGTTCAGAACTTTTCCTTTGATCACTGTTAAAATAGAAATAAAGAAAATTAAAGAACAGTAACTTCGAGTTCTCTTAACCTGACATGTTGTGTCGTTTGTCTTTTTTGGTCTTTTTGTTATTTGACTTTTGTGCTTCGTGCTGATCTGATAAGTCGTTATTCTAACTGATATATGTTTCCAGTGTTTGGTATCTAACAAACGTTTGAAAGGTTGGATGATAGCTCATAAAAATTGTGAAAAAATAAACATGATTGTACACATGGAGTTATCTCCCCATTCAGTATGTTCTGTAGACTTTACACTTTCCTCAACTTTAGCATTACATATGGACCGGAACGTATGGATAGTATGTTGGTCTTATGACATAGAAGACATATCAGTAAGAAGATCGATAAACTAACACGTTGTAACTATAAATCAAACATAAGTACATATGAATAAGTCAGTTTCACCACTTAATAATATCCTTTTAATCAATTTGACAAAAGCAAGCACGTATTATCAACAGGTAAAGTTGAATATGAGCAGTTAGGCCAACAGGGTATATATTCAAAATGGGAAGTTGACAATATAAAGAAAAATTAAATCTCAACGGTTGTCATATTTTGTAGGTTTTCACTCTCTTTCAACGTCAATTTGAAAATAGCTTCGGGTTTTTTTTTTTTTTGTTGTTTTTTTTCTGCAGAAACCATTTTCATCTCAATAGTATTCTTAAATCAAGTTTTTGTGGAATATATGAGATGAAGGTACTCACTGGGTGGCCATCGGCTGTTTTCTGCTCTTTGTAAATGGGAAAAACATTGATAAAATGGAAAGGAGAAATCATCAATACAAATAAATTTGAAAATGAATCACGAAAAATTACGAAACTTAATAACTTTTCACAGTGAACACAGTCAAGATGATAAGTGCATGAAAAACGTGTAAATATTATCATTTAAGCCTACTTACAAAATGAGTCGTTGTCTTTCAGCACAGATTTCAATGATGTTTTTGTACAGTCGCATGCTTCTGATACTACTATTATAGTACTTATGATCCCTAACACTAACACGTATTGCGAGAACATTTTCCTTCTACAAATAAAAGTAGAACATCTGCAATTGACGGTGATGATGTTACTTCCATTCATATATAATATAGTTTTGTTTACTAGTATATTAAACCCGACTGTCACCTAATGTTACCCTTATTTACCTGAAAATAAATGCGCCAATATGTAAAATAAACGGAATCAATGCATTTTTGCGGACATCACAGCGTCGATAAAAAAAAACCTATTTGATCGCCGGATAAATCCATCACATCATCCGAACTATCTTAAGCCCATTTAAGCGAAAATTTTAGCACCTTCGAGCAAACTTTAATATTTGCTTTTAAATAGAGAGCTCGAGTATGCTAGTAATCATTAACAGTAAGTCGGGGCGGGCGGGGGTGTGAACAAGGCAACACCATGACAAAACAGAAAATCGACGAAAATAAGACCAACAACAGTCACCCTTAATAAACATTTGTTTTTTATATATTATGTTGGAAAATTAAAATAAAATTAATGCTAATGCTAATGCATGTTTTAGATGATAAAATTTAGAGAAGTTACTTACGTTTTGTCCTTATTTCTTAAAGAGTTGAAGATTATTGTGTCCGTGCCTTAACGAATCAACTTATAAATGGTGCAGCTATTATGATGAGTATTGACAAAGTTACACCTACACGGCATACTGTACATATACAAAGGGTTAAACAATTACTGATCGAAGTTTCAAATACAGATGGTGTATATTTGCATTAATAAATCTGCTTACAATTATAAGATTTATCTGATAAACTTAAAAGGTATCAAATTTAAATGAAGTGATTATAATAGGGACTGTAATATCTGTACCAAACTTAAAACATTCAATAGTTTCAATCAATATACCAGACCACACTTTGTTAGGCCAACGTCACATGATGACAGATTGACTTTTAATAATATGAATTTGAACAACAGGTCAGATGAGTAATACAGACAAATTATTGCAATAAGTCACCTTTATAATATGTTTTCCAATATAAGCGTATTTATAAGCAAACAACATCAAATCAATTAAATCAGATATCTGTCAACGTCACTGTAGAAACAGTCACCGTTCACCAGCCCAGTAGCCAGTACTTCGGTACTGGCATGAACATACGGATTTTTTGTGTTATTAAAATTTGCTGTTACAAAATATTAGAAATTATTATAAATTAAGGAATGTATCTCCCTCATGCAAAGCTCTGATTCCTTTCACGGATTTTGCTATACTTTTTGGACCTTTTGGATGATAGCTCTTCATCTTTTATATAAGCTTTGGATTTCAAATATTTTGGCCACGAGCATCACTGAAGAGACATGTATTGTCGAAATGCGCATCTGGTGCAAGAAAATTGGTACCGTTAATTTTATTATTGTAGATGTATGCTCCTAGTGTATTTGAATCCTATGTCTGCTAGATTCCTATATTTGAAGGGTGTCACGTGTGGATCGGTATCTGCTTACCCTTCCGGAGCACTGACTGCAATCTCCTCGGTTTTTAGTGGGATGTCAGTTTGACTTAGACTTGTATTCCTTCTATATCTTCTGTCTCTTTGATATATACAATAACTTTTTTTGCATACACCATATTTGGCAATTTGAATGATGTCTTGTAAAAAAGACCGCTTCAATAATTTACAGCAGTATTTTTCAAGATTACTATATTTGTATAGAAGGGATCGAAAATGTGTCCCTTATACTTAGTAAAACTACCATCATCAATAAAACGCATATAGTAAAATTCCAGTATCCTGGGACTATTATACTTATGGGACTATTATACTATACTAAGTATAATAGTTCATAATAATCTAACAGTTATACAATGTACATGGAGTAACGGTATATTAGCCATGTTACATAAACCCATCTTTCATAGAATAAAAAAATAAACAAAAAATGACTGCATGATGGTTTCGATGATCTGCATTTAGCACCGATCAAATTAAGTCATTGGTTTCAGTAGTTAATTTGGAAAAAAATATTGTTGCTTTGACATTACATTTATAAAAGAATGATATGTGCCTTTCCCAAAAAGGCGGGTCTTGATAAGAAGGATTCCTCGTATATGTACAGATTTTCTAATTGATTGGGAGCTTTATTTTCATTCATTTTTTATCTGAAAATTACGCCTATTCTGTGAAATCATTTTCAATTATATTTGCTTTCTTTATTCTGTAACGTTTAAAAGTTATCGTTCATCAAACTTAGTATGTTACAAGTATTTATTTAATTACCTGTTAAATTCTTTCATTTTCCATAGTTGTTCTCAATTATGTTAGCTCAATGTTCACTATTCGTTATTGATGGGCCGTAATGCCATTAGCCTCAATTGAGGGGGGCAAGGGGTTTAACTGTTATGCTGTTATGGGGCAGTTTAATTCTTTGTTATCTGTTATTTTGAAAATATATTTGCTGTTAGCTGTTATTGTCTTATTCTTTGTTAGCTGTTATTGGACTTTTAGTTTTTTTGTTATCTGTTATTGTGATAATGTATTTGCTGTTAACTGTTATTGAAAATTGGAATGTTAGCATTTTTTTTGACAGTCAATATTCGGTATAAATTGAAGATCATTGGCCATTGGGGTCTACCACTACTAATATGTTTGTCCCGTATTCAGAGAAGGATTCCATTAACATATACCCATCACAGAAGTGAAGTCCAGGACAATTCAAGTATATCTTATGATTATCCTTTGTAATAAATTCCATTTTTTTTATGAATGTGTATTTAGAATTATCTTAATTTTTTGTATGAGAATAATGTTCCTTGTTTTCCGTACGAACATATTAAATTAAAACAATTCTTAATATGACAAAAAGGAAAACATATGGCCAGGAATATCTGACAAGGATCTCAATTACGGACTAGGTCCTAACAACCACTTAACCTTTTATATAATATGGTACATAGACTCAGCTCTGTAATTCTTTTCAAAGCAGAACCAAATGCATTGTACAATGAAAGTTCCAACCATGTACTTGGGTCCGAAGCTGCACATTACTCATTACAAACAAAGATTTATTTCGTTTCAAGCCATTGTTTCCCTACTAAACTATGTATTCTACTTACTAGTACACTTGGTACAATCGAAAACCTCAGCTGATAAAAAATTGTTCAAATAGGGCCTTTGAAAATAGTGGAATAAATTGCTTTTAGAGTGTCAAAATTCTTTCGAAGTACTTGATAAATTGCATGCTTATAATTGGTGCTTTTGATTTTTCTACCCTATATACCACTTTGCCTCAAAGTTTTATTAAGAAAAATTCACACACCTCATTAAATAGTCATTTAGAAAAAGTCAGAATATTCAAACTCTTTTAGGTCACTTTTTTTATTAGCAACAAAGGAAGCTTCAGTCAATATATACAAACAATACACCAACGTTTCATGAGAACTGCTGAAAACATTTTTGTGTTAATGTCTGAAAACTGGAAAATCACCCCTTTTTAATTAATAAAACCCGTTAACTCGGAAACGTAAAATCTAAAATTTATAAAAATTGAAAGTTACCTCATGTTAATAGATATAAACAATTCACCAAAATTCCTTCCTTTGTGAAAGCATTTTTGAGATATTATCAGAAAACTGAGAAAAAAAACACAAATTTTATTGAATAAAAAACCCATTACCCAGAAACTTAAAATCTAAAATTTATATAAAAAAAAACCTAAAAGGGAGCTCACGTCAATAGATATAAACAATTTCCCAAAGTTTAATGCAAATGGTTAAAGAGTTTTTGAGTTAATGTCCGACATGTTGACAACAGACGGACAACAGTATACCATAATATTATACGTTCCGTAAACGAGCGTATACAAATATTATAATATATTGAGTAGTAATTTAAACACATTCTAGATACATAAATTAACATAGTCATAAAAAATGGAATGCATTACAAAGGATTATATCCGTAATAAGAAATACTGATTTGTCAAAGACCGAATTATTTTAATATTTCATTTACTGTTATCTGTTTTTGTCCATTTTAATTTCTTGTTATCTGTTATGAGCCAAATCAATTTGCTGTTTTGCTGTTATTGGGACCCCCCTTGCCCCCCCCCCCCCCTCTCAGTTCTGTAGCCATCCATTCCCTCACAAAATATCGATTTGGATTGGTCCGAGTTTTATTTTAGGTCCGAGCTGTCTTCATTCCAACCTGAACGTCCTAAATATTAACCTGATGTGCGTATTCCATGTTTGTGACTCCAGTTTTTCCGTAAATATTATATTGTATTTTAAAATAATACGAAACAGTGATATGATGCATCAAAACGTAATAATATGGTGAGAATATAGTCTCTTGGTTTCTGAATTTATGGGTTGTCTTATCAATCTCATGATCTATTTATAAATGAAAAATTACACCAATCAGGGATATAACTCTATGATCCTCTATAGGGTTATTATTACAGGAAAATAACATATGCTTGTTATTATGGACTAAAAAATCAAAGAACTGTAATAACATATGTATGTTACATGTTTCAAAGGAACAATATATCATTAGTTTAGTTAAAATGTATAAAACTTCTATTGATATTACTTCATAATTTCTATATGTATACTTAACTATTTAAAGATATATAACAGTTCATAGTTTGCCAATTTTGCATAGTACACCTATATGTTATTACAGAAAAAAAATTGCCTGTAATAACTAAAGGGTGTTATCACAGCTTTTCTATATCACTTCAAAGCATTTGCTCAGACATGCATCCTGCTTAATTAGAGGGTGGTAAAGGATTATTTTCGTGCAATGTTTTCCGCCTTTTTAATTCACGTGTTTTCGTGTTTTGAAGTTTTATTTCTCATTTTCTCGTGTTTGGCTCGATGCGCTTGCCTCGTGTTCTCCCTTATTTATTTTCCGTGTTTCGTGTCGGTACTCTTAATTTCTCGTGCTTGTCCTGCATTTGATTTAAAGTAAGGCCGGGATTAAATTCAAAGCCCTGGTCAGTCAGGAGATTGTTTTAAATTATGTGTTCCCATGCAGAATTTTTAAAACTGCTATAAAATTAATTATAATGAATAATATTTTTCTTTCAAATCAGTTGCGACTAGCGGACGCTAAAATGTGACTGCAGGGTCATGATGTCCAATCATATATAATGGCTAGATGATCTCCAAGAACGGCTGATTAATAAATTATTTTACTTTTTACATTAATATTTACTATTCTATTTCTCGTGCTTCGTTTTTTCCGATTTTTATTTTCCGTGCAACGTTTTTGCCATTTTTATTTCACGTGTTTCCGTGTTGAGGGCCCCCCTTTACCACACTCTTAATTACAATGTAGTTTAATTTATTGTAAGAAATAATGACCAGAGCATGTAATGAGGTTCTGTGCAAGTTTCTGAGTAATTCCAAAGTGTCTTATATAATAAGTTACATTCCTTTAATAACTGAGCCTTGTTATCCCAGCTAAGTTTATCTCTTAATAGCCTCGAATCGTTGATTTACTATGGTCCATCAAAAATGTATTAATTTAATTAAAAAATTAGTTATCAAGACTATGCATTAAGTTTCTGCGCAAAAGTCTCAAGATTTCCCTAGAGCCCACTATAAATGATATAATTTTACAAATAACAAGCATATTTTATAACAGATTTAGAAAATTTAAGGTGAAAGTATCTGTAATAACACACGCAAGTTATTTCCTGGAATACCCTATAGAGTTATATCTCTGACTGTACACGTGTTGGAACACTTGAAAGGGAGGATACAGTCTGAGACACTAGTCTATACGTAGTATCAGTATTACTAATCTCAGATACAGAGAAGAGATAATATTATATAAGCAAATCTAATCAAATCAAATAATTTTATTGGTGAAAATTCCTATACAGGAATGATACCAGCTGACATTTACAAAATACAAATACAAAAATAAACAAACAAACAAACAAAAATAACATATTTTTCTAATGATAAGAGACACGTATTTTATTATTTTCCAATTTAGGTCCCCATAAGAGAGCACATTTACACATATACTCTTTAAAACATGGTGCTTTACATGATGTTCATACAACTATAATACACCTAGTTGTTGAACCGTTACTCTTAATGTAAAAGGTCCTTTTTATATATTTTTTTTATTTTGTGAACTATCTATCTCTTGAGCTGAATTTTAATGTGCATATTGTTATGCGTTTACTTTTCTGCATTGGCTAGAGGTATAGGGGAGGGTTGAGATCTCACAAACATGTTTAACCCCGCCGCATTTTTGCGCCTGTCCCAAGTCAGGAGCCTCTGGCCTTTGTTAGTCTTGTATTATTTTAACTTTTAGTTTCTTGTATACAATTTGGAGTTTAGTATGGTGTTCATTATCACTGAACCAGTATATATTTGTTTAAGGGCCAGCTGAAGGACGCCTCCGGGTGCAAGAATTTCTCATTGCATTGAAGACCTGTTGGTGACCTTCTGCTGTTGTCTGCTCTATGGTCGGGTTGTTGTCTCTTTGGCACATTCCCCATTTCCATTCTCAATTTTATCATATATGTGTCTATGTGCATTTGTAGTAAAAAAATACTTGTAGACCTAAGAGCTACGGTTCCAGTGGCGGATCCAGTGAAACAGGCTATCAGAATTATAAATTAATTTGTGTAATAATTGTGAAAATTCCCCTCATTTGATTTATTTGCAGTTTCTATACGACCGCAAAAATTGAAAATTTTTTAGTCGTATATTGGTATCATGTTGGCGTCAGCGTCGTCGTCGTCCAAATACTTTTGGTGTTCGCACTATAACTTTATAAGCATTTTCTTGGTTTTCAAACTATAACTTTAGTTTAAGTAAGCAGAAATCTATGAAATTTTGACACAAGGTTTATGACCACAAAAGGAAGGTTGGGATTGATTTTGGGAGTTGAGATTCTAACAGTTTAGGAATAAGGGGCCCAAAGCATTTTTCTTGGTTTTCGCAACATAACTTAAGTATAAGTAAATAGAAATCAATGAAATTAAAACACAAGGTTTATGACCACAAACGAAAGGTTGGGATTGATTTTGGGAGTTTTGGTCCCAAAAGTTTAGGAATAAGGGGCCCAAAGGGTCCACAATTTAACTTTGCTTGATTTCATCAAAAATTAAATAATTGGAGTTCTTTGATATGCCGAATCTAACTGTGTATGTAGATTCTTAATTTTTGGTCCTGTTTTCAAATTGGTCTACATTAAGGTCCAAAGGGTCCAAAATTAAACTTAAACAAAACTTGAATCCTTGGGGTTCTTTGATATGCTGAATCTAAAAATGTACTTATATTTTTTATTATTGGCCCAGTTTTCAAGTTGGTCCAAATCGGGGTCCAAAATTAAACTTTGTTTGATTTCATCAAAAATTGAATAATTGGGCTTCTTTGATATGCCGAATCGAACTGTGTATGTAGATTCTTAATTTTTGATCCCGTTTTCAAATGGTCTACATTAAAGTCCAAAGGGTCCAAAATTAAACTAAGTTTGATTTTAACAAAAGTTGAATTCTTGGGCTTCTTTGATATGCTGAATCTAAACATGTACTTAGATTTTTGATTATGGGCCCAGTTTTCAAGTTTGTCCAAATCAGGATCCAAAATTATTATATTAAGTATTGTGCAATAGCAAGAAATTTTCAATTGCACAGTATTCAGCAATAGCAAGAAATCTTCAATTGCACAGTATTGTGCAATAGCAAGAAATTTTCAATTGCACAGTATTGTGCAATAGCAAGTATTTTCAATTACACAATATTGCACAATATCAAGAAATATCTAATTGCACAATATTGCCCAATGGCAAGAAATTTTCAATTGGAGTTATCTTTCTTTGTCCAGAATAGTAGTTGAATCAACTTAAATCATTGTTTTATACAATATACAATGTATATTCACTTGTACTACCAACTCATAAATTAAAACAATCTTTACCATTCAGTGATAACAAGCACTTTTTTTTACATTTTAATATGATGTATTTTAATGAGTAGTTATTGTGGCAAACTTCATTAGTAATTTGAATAGAGATCAGTTTTGGAATAAGGGAAAGGGGTGTGTGAAAAAAAAATTGGGGGGGGGGGGGGGGGGGGGGGGGGGGGGGGGGGGGGGGGGGGGTTCAATTTTTCTCATTTCAGATTTCATAAATAAAAAGAAAATTTCAAACATTTTTTTGAGAGGATTAATATTCAACAGCATAGTGAATTGCCCAAAGGCAAAAAACAAATTTTCAGTTTATTAGACTACATTCATTCTGTGTCAGAAACCTATGCTGTGTCAGCTATATTTAATAACAATCCAAATTTAGAGCTGAATACAGCTTGAATGTTGTGTCCATACTTGCCCCAACCGTTCGTCGTATAAAGCTGCGCCCTGCGGAGCATCTGGTTTTGTTATTTCTTCTTCTTAGTACATTGTTGTATGAGCCTGCTTTAATTAGGAGCACCTCCAAATATATATGGAGTTTTCCCTTAACTTTAAAATTTTAAAATGATAAAACAAAAATGTTTCATTTCCAACATATGTACATGATGTATGGCATATAAATAAACAATAAACAATAGAAATGTCATGCATGGCATATTTACATGGACCTTTTTATTACAAATTAATTTACATACAAGTATATATTCACTTAGGGAGCTACCATTTGATTTTTATGGGGGGGGGGGGGGGCTAGGATGAAAAATTTTGTCCTGCATTTTGTTTTTAGTTGTAATCTCTGTCCTGCCTTTTTATTTTTCACTCTATTCGGTCCTGCCTTTTTTTTTATTAGTTTATCCTGACTTTTTTTACCTAAATTGTCATCCTGCCTTTTTTTTTGCAAAATTTCTCATCCTGCTTTTTTTTTTAACTCAAAACTCCTGTCCTGCCTATTTTTTTTCAAATTTCATCCTAGCCCCCCCCCCCCCCCCCCCCCCTAAAAATCAAATGGTAGCTCCCTTATATATGTGACTCAGTTTTATTTATATTTAAAACTATGTTTCATTTGAATTTGCTTTTTAATCATGTTAATATGCATAAAAGGTACATTAAAAGGAGGTTTCATTTAATAAGATCTATGTATTAAAATAATAAGTTAAGATGCAAGAATTTAATAAAATCTAAAAAGGCAGCTTTTCTCAGTGGAATGTTATATGTACTTCATGATCAATGTATATAAAAATCTTAAAAAAGTTATAAAAACTTGTTTTGTCATTATCAATAAATTTAAAAAGGTTATATAAATGATAAGGACCATATCATAAATGTATAAGCCAGTTAAGGATAGGAGTGATCATTAATTGTTTAAGCTTCTTACTACAAGTATTAAATGACAGACTCTGTTGGTACTATCTATACATGTGTTATTTATATGATAATCATCATGATCATTATTCTCATTTGGTTGTCAATTCCTCCACTTTACGATATATATGTATATTTATATAACTGTATCCACAATGTGTGTTTCTATTTGTTGTCTAAAATTTTCAGTCTCTCTATGTACATTTGAAATTACATGTTTCTAGTTTTGTTTTCAATATTTTCCATGAATTTTTCACAGTTCTCAAACAACTCCTTATATTTTTGCTATTAGCAATTGTACTATTGCAGTTTTGTTCATGAATTTGTTGTTCAATTTTGCTGGTGTGATTTTATCAGTGATCTCTTTAAGGAATGACTGTAATATTTTTTCTGTCTATGAAGAAATAACATAAAAATGTGGTGCACACTGAATAACGCGCGTAGCAGGTTATTTAACAGTGTGCACCACATTTTTATGTTATTTTGAATAGACAGAACAAATATTACAGTCATTTCTTATAATTTAATTCTAAATTCCATTTTAAATCGTAGAAAACCATGAAAAAACGTTGATGACGTCACGGTCACATGACTAAATTATGTCTATGGGCTCATAACAAAATAACGTCAGCCAATCAGAAGACGCGTTACATCCTAAATTAAATTATTTTCTTATATCAAAAAAATATTTTTCTCTCGTGGTACTGAGGATACATTTGAGGAAAAATCAAGTGCAAATACATCTGCACATGCAATTGTAAAGATGGAAATAACCTGCCAGATGACATGTAACTCAGCCACTATGAGGGGGAGGACAGGGGTAAGGGAGACAGGGAGAAAGGGGGTAGGAGAAAGGAGAAAGGAGAAAAAGTTGGAGAAAGGAGAAAAAATAAAATATCTCTCCTTTTAAAAATTTTTCTAATATTTCAAGAAAAAATATCATAAAAGGAGATGTTTTATTCTAATGGGAGAAAGGAGAACGGGGGTAGGAGAAAGGAGAAGAGGGGTGGGAGAAGGGAGAAGGGTACCCCCCTGTCCTCCCCCTCCACTATGGTTTTAGGTAAAATCATGTAATATTTCATTACTTTTTGCACTATCTTCTTCTTAACTTTATAAATATATACTCCCTCTATCACAGCTACAACTAAATTTAAGTGTGAGGTGAATATTTAGTTGATTATCACAATATAGGGGTGCCTATAAAGTGCGAAACGAAATAGAGACGAAAAGAAACGAAAAACAAAACAAAAAGAAGCAAAACAAAACGAAAAGAAACGAAATCAACATTAAACAAAAAGAAACGAAATAGGAACCAACGACAAGAAAAGAAACAAAACAAAATAGGAATAAAACTTAAATCACATTGAATGTTAAGCTGATTATATTTATAATATTTATAAATTATTATTTATTGTCTAGTTTGATACAATTTCTTTTAAAATTGAGGGAAAAAAACTGTGAAATTCAGCGTAATCGTTATCAAGCTATGGTTTAGGAACGACTTAAACATGTTAAACACAATCATATACTATTTGATTATGAATACTATATGTTATACTAGACAGACACGATTAGACACGGACCATTGGACTTTATGGGGGAGGGGGTCTTTTTAGAAAAAAATATCGTGGCCCTGATTTAGGTAAAAAAAATAATCTTACCCACAATTTTCCAATTAGGGGGGGGGAATGTACATTGAACAATGAAAATATCATGAATAATCTGTCCCACGTAGCATTCGAAAAAAAATCCCGGACAACATTTAAACAAATCGTGGTGCTTTTCAAATTTTAATAATTATCTTTTCTTATTCAGAATGCAAGCCTGTTGGAGAGAGCAAAAGGCAGGAAAGAAAACTCATAGAACATGAAGAAAATAAAAGTTTCACACCAAAATACAGATACTCCCTTGATACATGTATAAAACCATTGTAGACTATAGGTCACTTTATTCAAGATCGCACAAGATTTCATACTGGTTTATTGAAATTATCATGAGTAAATTGTGGTGAATGCATATTGTTGAAACTTAGAGAACACATAAGAGAACACATTAGAAAACACATACTGGATATAAGGTTTTGAATGTGATATACGTTGTAAAGGTTTTATAAGTCAAAATCATGTCGGAGATACATAAAAGAACACACTCTGAGGATTTGTCTTTTATGTGTGATGTATGTGGTAAAAGGTTTAGCCAGAGGGGTCACTTACAGAGACACATGAGAACACACACAGGTGACAAACCTTTTAAATGTGACGAATGTGATAAAGAATTTTTACAAAAGTGTGACATAGAGAAACACATGAGAACACATACTGGTGATAAACCTTATAAATGTGATGTATGTGGTACAAAATTTAGTATGGGTCAGCACTTAAAGGGGCACATGCGAATACACACTGGTGATAAACCCCATGAGTGTAAAGTATGCGGTAAAGCGTTTAGTTCGAGTCACAATTTAAAAAGACATGAGAAAATACACACTGGAGATAAGCCTTACAAATGTGGAGACTGTGGAAAAGAGTTTAGTAGGGATATGCACCTGAAGAGACACATAAATTCACATACTGGTGATAAACCTTTTAAATGTAGTGTATGTGGAAGAGGATTTGGTGATAATGGAAATTTACAAAGGCACATAAGAACACACACTGGTGATAAACCACACAAATGTGACAAATGTGACAAAGAATTCATTCAAAGTAATGACTTACAGAAACATATGAGATCCCATACTGGAGATAAACCTTATAAATGTGATGTGTGCGGGAAATGGTTTACTCAAAGTACTAGCAGAGATAAACATGTTCGAACACACACTGGTGATTAATAAAATGAGTATTATGTATGTTATTTATACGTGTACATGTTTGTATAGTTTTAAAAGAAGTCAGACAAATTCATAACCGAGAGACACACACAAGTCATGGTGCTAGCTAATTATTAAACTCTTAATTAGGACATATGAGGTATAGGGTTTTGTCAGTTTTAATTTAGTCTGACACAAACATCTGATTATTCAATTTCATAATATGTTATGAATGTTATAAAAGACTTGGCCAGAGACCTGACGTTCAGAGAAACATGAAATTGCACACTGACTATATGAGGGTCTGGATGGGGGGTCTGTTATTCTGTAAACATTTAATTTTCACCCCTTTTTCTCTAATCTTAAAAAAATTAACTCCTTTTTTCTCTAATCTTCATTTTTTTTTTTGGCCCGTTATTCTCTAATCTTCATTTTTTAAGGGCATTATTCTTAAATCATTTAACCCCATCCAAAGCCTCCTACATGTTTAACTTTATCATGTTTATCAGGTTTATCAGGTTTACACATGTTTATACATGTTATTTTATAGTTTGATAATTTGATAAATCAATGTCATAATCAAATGATTTCAAAAGTCAACAATTGTTTTATTATATCACATGTACTTTTATTTTTAGTTCACTGACACAAATGGGCCATGTGAGCTTTTCTGATCACTTATCGTCTGTCATTAGTAGTCTGTTTACTTTTACAAAAGTCTCTCTCTGAAACAACTGAGCCACCGCTAAACCAAACTTGGCATGCAGCATTCTTAGTGTATTTAGTTTTAACAAGATGTATCTGATGACCTTGCCCATCAACCAAGATGGCCACCACAGCTTAAAAGAGAACATGTGGATTAATTACAGATTTTGGTCTATATCTCTGAACATACTGAAACTAAAGCATCTATCATGTCTATAAAACAAATCTGACGTGGTAAACATGGTAAACATGTTCATAAGATCAAGATATATCAGCCCTGAAATTTTAAGTTGCATCCATCAGATAACCCCTTGTTTGGTTGCTGTCCTTGATCAATGTTGAATTCATTATTCTATGGAAATTTTGCAGTTTTTATACCGCACGTATGATAGTAGAGGGGCGTTATGTTTTCTTGTCTGTGGGTCCGTTCGTCCTTCTTCAGGTTAAAGTTTTTGGTCAAGGTAGTTTTGAATGAAGTTGAAGTCCAATCAACAAACTTAGTTGACATGTTCCCTATGGTATGATCTTTCTAATTTTAATGCCAAATTAGAGTTTTTACCCAAATTTTACGATCCACCGAACATAGAAAATGATAGTGCGAGTGGGGCATCCGTGAGAGATATCACCGGACGTGGAGGAAGGTGGACGTGTTTTCTGAGCTGACCTATTCTGTCGCCTACACTTACCCGCACCCACTTATTAGTTGATTGTGTCATTACTCAAACACTAGTGCAAGTATTTGACAATTTATTGTCATTTAATAGCGGTTTTAGCAGAAAATTCATTGCGAGTGAAGGACAGGTAACATAGCGTCACCCAGCGCCATCTTGAAAAAATTTCAAAACTTTCAAAGCAAAGGTGTTAAGTCTATACTTCACCTGAAATTAGTCTCTCCTTCCCCGGGAAACACAAGAACAATGTGTTGCTGATGTTTACTGAATTTTTAATGAACTTTTAACGAACTTTTAGTGTCCATTATTTTATCCAAATCGAGTAGTTTGAAAATGATCAGTATTCTTGTGTAGTTTCACAGTCTGTGTACTCGTTCTCATTCTTCATTTTACCTTTTATCGCTTGATAAATTTTTTAGATTTTATTGTATGTAGTAAGGTTTTTCATTTTACCTTTTAAAACACTTGAATTAAATTTTAAGCCAGTACTTTTAAGTTTGTGTTACTATAAAGTGTTTTATAATCAGTTTTTAATTTTTAAACTGTCCTTGATGTAGCACATATGCATGTTAGCAGATAAGTTATTTTTGCTCAAAATATTTTTGTGTAAATCTATTACCACACTCATTAAATTCTTTGTTGGGTAAAATGGAAATTGCCAGAAGAAGAAGTGACCGAGTTAAAGGCAAGAAAGTAATGTTTACTCCCTGTAAAACTGTATCTAATACTGCAACAAAAAACAAGAAGTCTAATAGTAATAGTAGTATTAATGAAAAAACTGTTGATTATGAATTAAATAAAAGAAAGGCTGTTAGCAAGAAGCTTGATGCTGCCGAACGGTTGTATACAGTAAAAACTGAAATAAGTCCAGGTAATCTGGTCCTTATCTTCTCTGCTGCTGCTTATGAAGAATTCAAAGTTATAACACAGTCAGTTGTAAACAACACTGGTCTGCAGATAAATAAGACTGAGACTAAGGATAAATTAGGTGCCATTGTATCTGAATCACTGGCGATCCATAATGGAAGCACAAAATTATTTGTTTTGAACTTTTTTAATACCACAACAAAAGTCCTTCTGAATGGCAACCAATCATATATAAAGGAATTTATAACCACTGCTCTCGGGGACATATTGTGTATTCTTGACCGTAACTCCAAATTTAGTCTTATAAACAATCAAATCAGAGAATATTGTAAAATGTTTTTAGATAACACGCAACAAAGTAATCTGGACACAGCAAGTAAAGATGAGCAAGGGGTACAAATTTTAAGTAAGAAGTCAATGGTTAGTTCTAAACAACAGACAGTGGGGACCTGTTCTAATATTAAGCCAAAAACTATTCAAAGTGACATCTTATGTCCAACATGTAAGAAGGTCTGTGGAAATGACTCAAAGGCAGTAGAGTGTGACATATGTAATGTATGGGTCCATTATAGCTGTGAAAAACTTGGTCTAAGTGACATTCATGTAATTGAAAATGACTTAACAGCAGAGTATATCTGTATAAGCTGCAAACAGTTGAGAGCCTTGCAGGCTGATTGTGTAGCAGGAGGGTCTATCTCTGATAATAGTAATGACTCAAATAAGGGGGAAGAAATGCCAAGATCGTCCCTCTCAAGTGCTGATATTAACCCCATGGCTCGGGGGTCGGTTGTTTCTGGTGTTACTATAATACATAAAGACAATAGACTGTTTTCTAATAATAATTCCACAAATGATGAGGATATAAATAAGGACAATTCAAGAAGTGATAGCTCCTATAGTTCCGTACAAATGGGTTCAAACATTTTAAAAGAAGAAATAATCTCTCTAAAATTAGAAATTACTCATAAAGATAAAGGAATCAAGCAAAAGGACAGTCAAATTTATAAGTTACAAACAGAAGTGTCCACTCAGAAAAAAGAGCTTGCAGCAAGTAGAGCGTATGCTATAAAACTGGAAAATGACATTAGGGATTTAGAACACTCTTTGTTAATTCAAAAACAAAAACAAAGTTCAAGCGTGAATGCGGACTTTAACAGGCAAAGTCCTTTTAGTGATAATAGTAATAAATCCGAATCAGAAAACTTAAAAAGTTGGTTTCTTGAACAGAGGATGAGGCAAATGGAATTGGAAATTTGTAAACAAGATAATAAAATAAGTAATCTAAGTGATAAACTGTTGGACTTGAGATTTGACAACAATAATCAATCAACACGGTCTCGACAAAGGCAAAATAGAGGGAGGCAAAATAATGCTAATAAGTACAGTAGAAACGAAAGGTCTCAATTTGATAGACATAGTGAAAACAAGCACTGTAAATTTCAGAATGATTTTGCAGATTTTAGTGGGGGTATGTCATTTCGGCACGATGAATCCCAACCCAATAGTCTTCACATTGATACTAGTGGTAGTGAAAATGAGACCAATTCTGTGGTTAATGGTCAAACAAACAATAGTGATAATTTTTTAGGGAATATTCATTCCAGGGGGAAATCAAAATGTCAAACACAAGCAAGGAAAAGATTTCACGAGAAATCGGAGCAAATATATATACCCCCAAGAAAGCAAATGAAACAAGTACCGCCGAGGTTCCAACGTCTCCAACAGGAAAAGTTGGGTTGCACACAGAGAGACAATTTAATGATGCCCACAATGGGTCAATCCACAAAAATGTAGGAAAGGATATACATGTACAAGAGCCTCATGATAATGAAATAAGTATAGATAGCGTGCTGAACATTTTATCTTTTAACATTGAAGGTTTTTTATCTAATAATATGTATCTATCTATGCTAGAGAAAAGAGCTGATATAATTATGTTACAGGAACATTGGTTACATAATAGGGAAAAACAAGCTTTAGAGGAACTTTTAACTGACTTTTTATGTCTTGTAAAATGCTTTGATGATGATAAGACAAATGACCCAACTGAAAGGAGGAGGGGGCATGCTGGGGTTGCAATTTGTGTTAACAAAAAATTACAAAATCTTGTTGAACTTTTACCGGATGGATGTAATAGAGTAATAGCTATACGTCTCAACATAAAACAGCCACTTGTGCTAATATGTGTCTATATGCCAACTAGAGGTGGAAATATCACTATTGAAGATTTTAAAACTGTACTAGATGAGCTAAGTGAAATGATAGAAAAATATCTGCCTACTTCTGACATAATTATAGGAGGTGACATGAATGCCTCACTGCATAGAAATGAGCGTAAAATACCTCGTGACATTGTCTTTGATGAATTCTTAAAATCTAATGGACTGTCAATACCTTCCACTTGCAAAAAGCAGAGTACGTTTTTTCACTTCAATAATAGAGATGAATCTCAAATTGACTATTTTGTAGAAACTAGTGCAATGGTCAAGAAATATTTGTCATTTAATCGTGAATTTCAAAATCTATCCACTCATGATCCAATTATGATTTCAATTAACTGTTGTATTGAAAGGATGGATATTAGCACTAGCGATCCTAGACCTTTACGTATAAAATGGGATAAAATTGATAAACAAAAATATGAAAATTTACTTCAAGAGAGATTAACTGAATTTAGTGATGTGGCTGTGGTTGAAACTGCTGAAAATATAGAGAACATTTTAACAAAATTTTCTGACATTATTGTGACTACTGCTGAAAGTCTATGCCCAAAAAGGAAAAAGAAATTTAAGAGGAAAAGGGACTGGACCCCAGAAATGACTGAAATTGTTAAGGAGGGTAAATTTTACTATTGGAAATGGAAAAATGAAGGTAATAAAGATAATAAATCTAGCATTAACTATATTCGAATGAAAGTGCAAAAGAAAAAACTTCGTTCTGCCCAAAGACGATTGGCTGCTGAGAAAAGAGAAAATACGTATACCAAAATTATGGAATTAAATGAGAATAATGATAAACAATTTTTCGCATTAGTAAATAAGCAGAGAAATGCAAGGTCATCCACAACTTCAATTTTGAAGGTTAACAATAGACTGTATAATAATTCAGCCTCCATTCTGGGAGCTTGGGCTGAATACTTTGAAGATTTGGCCTCGCCATCTGTGCAAGATAGATTCGATAGTAAATTTTTCAATTTGGTTAACAATGACATTGAAATATTAACTGATATTTTCTTAAGTACAAGAGAACCGATTCAGGAAGTGACTGAGTTCGAATTGAATAAATGTATTTTATCTTTTAAAAATGGAAAAGCTCCAGATGTTGATAAATTCACCATAGAACACTTGAAATATGGAGGACAGACAGTTGTAAATATACTAACTAAATTGATAAACTTGATTTTTAAAACTGTTGCTGTCCCAAATAATTTAAAAATAGGGATAGGATGCCCTCTGTTTAAAAATGGAGGAAAACCAAAAGAAGATCCAAATTCATATAGACGTATAACTATAACTAGTGCTATTGGAAAAACTATAGAAAAGCTACATTTATCCCGTAACAAAAGCTCTATTAAAAATCAGCAAAGTAGATTACAAAAAGGGTTCACTGAAGGGGAATCCCCTACTGTAGCGGGGCTGGTTGTAACTGAACTAAGAATAGAAGCTAAAGAAAAACGTTTACCCATATATATTGGATTAACTGATGCTAAAAAAGCGTTTGATATAGTATGGCATGCTGGCCTATTTAGAGAAATGCATAAAATGAACATATCTGGAGATAATTGGTTATTATTTAGGGCATGGTATGAAGACTTAACTACAAAAGTAAAATGGGAAGGAAATTATTCACGTGGGTTTAAAGAAAAACAAGGCGTCCGTCAAGGAGGTGTTTGGTCTCCAACTGCGTATAAAGTTTTTATTAACTCTTTACTGAAAATCTATGAGGAAAACAAAATTGGGTCGTACATAGGTTCAATATACTGTGGTGCTCCAACTGTAGCAGACGATGTTACATTGATAGCTAATGATCCATATGAACTACAAACTATGATTAATATTCAAATGGACCATGCAAATAAATTTAGATATTCGATTAGTGAACAGAAATCTTGTGTATTGAAAATAGGAGACAAGTCAGAACATTCCTGGTATATGAACGACCAAAAGTTAAATACACCAATTAATGCTACCCACTTAGGAATAAAAAGGGACATAAATTCTAAATTTGGAGTTAAAGAAGTTGTACCAGATAGAATACAAACTGCTCGTAAAACAGTATATGCTTTGATGGGCGCTGGTCTCTATGGCCTGAATGGGATAAATCCGAAGGTCTCAGTTCACATGATAAAGTGCTTTGTCATTCCGAGGCTACTGTATGGCCTGGATATTATTCGATTAACAAAAACTGATATAGCAAAACTATCTGTTTATTATATACAATTGTTGAAACAAATCCAGCATCTGCCGTCACGCACTGCGAATTCTGCTGTTTTAGTCCTGACTGGTCAGCTTCCTATAGAATCTGAAATTCACAAAAAAATGCTTTCCCTATTTCGTAACATTGCAGATAATCACGGGTCAGTTGAACGCAGTATCGCTCAAAGACAGCTTGCTCTGAAAACAAGAGACTCTGAAAGCTGGTTTATTCAAATTATAAAATTAACAGAAATGTATGAATTGCCATCCCCTATAGAGGTACTGGATCTAGTCCCAGAAAAGCATATTTGGAAAAAATTGGTTTATAACGCAGTGAATGACTATTGGAAAAACATTTTAATTCTTGAAGCTAGGACAAAAGTATCTATGAAAATGTTAAATGTTGATAACTTTAAAGTTGGTGTAGTTCATAATATCTGGGAGAGTAGTGGTTCAGAACTTTTATCCGTTAAAAGAGCATGTGTCAAAGCCAAAATAATAAGTGGGACTTACACTCTTCAAGCTGATCGAGCAAAATTTAATGGAAATAGAACAAGTTCTTTATGCCCTCTGTGTTTTAAACAATCTGAAGACTTAATGCACTTTCTTATAAAATGTAACTCTTTGGAAGGAGTGAGAAGGAAATTCATTATGCTACTAAGAAGTCTACTAAATGATAAGATAAATGCTCTTCTTGTGGATGATTTATTTAACTTTGAAGATAATCTATTACAATTAATAGTGGACTGTACAAAATTCCAGTTTTTAAAACAATTATGGACAACTATTGAGCGCCTGTCAAGCAGCTTATGTTTTGGTCTACATCAGAAGAGAACTAGCTTGTTACTATAAAGACTGTTCATATAGTTTTCCAAGTTAAAGAGACATATATAGTGAAATTTATTTTTTGAGTGTGGTATAGATGATAATGATAAGCAAAGATTTAAACTGATTGTTAAAGCTTATATGATAGGTGATAACTTTACATATTATTTTTAGATTTTAAATGTTTATTTGTCGCTAAGTTTTAAGTACAAATAACAATGTAATGGTTCATTACCTTAAGTTTAAGAATAAACTACTCTGTAATGAGGCTCTTTGGTTAGGGGTATATACTAGGTGTAAGTGTAAGGGTTAGGACTTACAGTTTGCATTTGATGAGTATGTTTAAGTATAAGGAATGTGAATTAGACATTTGCTGAGCTGAGCAAGTTTCACAGTCTATGTGCATGGTGGATAGATGTGATGTATATATATTCTATCGATGAGGAGAGAGACTCAAGTGAGATAAAGGACAAAATAACAATGGATGAATCTATCAAGTTTTAGATTTTAAAATATGACTGTATATACAGTTTGAATACTTTTAAATAAGTGTGGTGGCGGTGTACATAAGTGTATAAAGAAGATGTTTTTAATCCAATAGGAATATAAGGGATTCTACACTTCAAGAGGATATTCCAACTGAAGTGGTTCATCTGATAAAGGTGGAAAGTACAGAATAGGTAACAGGTAAGGTAACAGGTACTTGGGACACATTCTTGTTGGTTATTACCTTGAACTGTAAACAGCAAAATTGTTCACCAAAGTAAGACAACATGATCAAAAGTGTCACTTGACTCCATAAAGAGTAATTGCCCTACAACATGTACAATGTCATTTTTTTCGTAAATTTTTGTAAGTTTTTACAAAATATTTTCCTCTGAAACTACTGGGCCAAGTTCATTACAGAAAGAGATAATTGTAAACAGCAAGAATGTTCAGTAAAATGAGATATACAAACACGTACATCACCATCAATTTTGTCATGAATTCTTTCCAAAGAGGAGAAAGGACCCCGATATAAAACCAAACGCCACACAAACCTTAAATTCGAGCTTATTAAAATTCAACTCCAGTCTGGACTTAGGGGATACAACGAGGACGCGTCCCAGGGACGTGTCTTAGCGAGAACCCTGTCCAGATTACCTATATGTTATAGAAAAGAGGATTTTTACAGACAAATGATAATGATATGTATTGCTTCTCTCTTTCATGTCTTAGGCATGTAAGGCAATTTGTCTGCACACCGACATTATTATCTTCGCTTGCGGGAGTGGATCGTAACCTGGTAACCACTGGCTAGCGAAGATGCGACATTATATAAACATGCTCGAATCCTGGTTTCATGTAATATTTGCCACTGAACAATAACCACTAATCCATCGCGATATCAAATAACATATTCATAATTTAATTTAATTTTACTTAGTGTTATATATATAGAAAAGAAGATGTGGTAGGATTGACAATGAGACAACTCTTCACAAGAAACCAAATGACACAAAAATTAACAACTATAAGTCACAGTACCGTCTACGACCGTCAACAATGAGCAAAGACCAAACCGCATAGTCCGCTATACAAGGCCCCTAAATGACAATGTTAAACAATTCAAACGAGAAAACCAATGTTCTAATTTATGTACAAAAAATGAACGAAAAATAAATATGTATCACATCAACAAACGACAACCACTGAATTGCAGGCTCCTGACTTGGGACAAACGCATACATAAATGCAGAATTATGAGGCGGGGCTAAACATGTTAGCGGGATCCCAACCCTCCCCCTAACCTGGGGACAGTGGTGTAACAGTACAACAAAAGAACGAACTATAAAAATCAGTTATAAAAAGGCTCAGCTCATATGGATAAAATTATGAATACTACAAATACAAGTGTACGTGGCTGGGTATTTGCACATCCAAACAACACAAAGACACCAAGTACAGACATGAGAGTACTACTCGCAGTTACTGACAGTTAGTTCAAATCCACTGCCAACTTCCACCAAAAAGCATGCATCTAATCGACTAAATTATCAATCAGTACACATCCGACATCCAATGGATTTAGTAAAGACGGCATAGACAGTCAGAGAAAAATACGACTTTGTGCAATGCCAAAATACAGGTATCGCAAGATTGTAGATCCACGCATGTAAATATGTATATAACAATGACATTCAGTTGGGTTTTAATTTAAGAATTGAATGCTGCTTTTTGTAAATTTATTGGGGTGTAAAAGCGTTGACCGAAGTACATTTTGTATGAAGCGTGGAAGCGCTTCATACTAAAAATGTGCGCACGGTCAACGCTTTTACAACCCTATAAAGTTACAAAAAGAAGCATTCAATACTTATAATTACATTTTTTTAGCTAGAATCATGAAAACACGATTTTTATCAAGTTTTCATTTAATTTACCTGTGCACTTTATTGTGGGACCTCGTGTCATCATGAATGATAAATGTTATTGTCTAATACAATTGTTTCAGGAATAGCACGTGATGTGCAGTTAGCCAATCAGAATAACGTATTATAATGAAACATACATCTAATGTAATTATTTACTGATAACAAATCAATATTAATACCAATGAAAACAATATTTAATGATCTACAGTGTTGAGTTTGTAACCTTTAAGAATAAGTTTATCCAAATAAACGATAAGTTTACCAGGATCGTTTCTAAATTATCGGGCACGGTAAACAACATTTCCATAAAAGATGAGGATGTGCTATCCCGTTGGCATAAGTTTTCCACAGGAACAACCAAACTTCAAAAAGCGAACGAGTTGTGAAATTTAAACACCATAAGATGGTGCCCAAGAAACGGGAATTTCTCGCTACATTGAAGACCTGTTGGTGACCTTCTGCTGTTGTTTTTTCTAAGGTCGGGTTGTTGTCTCTTTGACACATTCCCCATTTCCATTCTCAATTTTATCAGTAGTGAAAATAAAAAAATATCAATGGGGAACGAAAATCGTCACGTTTGTCGTCAGTTTTAGTGTGGAGTGTCCTGTTAAAAAAAACCCGAAATATCTCTAGGAAAGGACAGTTTGATTTATTGAAAGTAAGTTCGTTTGGTATATTTCGGCAGTATATTGAGAAAATTCTTGATTATTTAAAGAAAAAATATCAAGATTGGTAAGTGTTGTTGAATTAATCAATTTAAATACAATTTAGACAGGTATTTTCGGAGTTGGGTCATACACTGTGATTCATAACAGTACACAAATAAGTCTCCTATTAAAGGGGTGCAATAAGTGCCCATAGGAATACCTACAACTTTTTTTTTGGCAGAAACGTATATAAATATTATCCAGGAGAAAATTCACAGCTTCAATCATTTTGCATAAAAAAAAACATATTTACCTTTCTCATTAGAGAAGAAGGCTTTAAATAAGTTGCAGCAATTCAACTCTTTGATAGTTGTTAAGGAACTTGTTAAAAGCACTGAAAGATTAGTTGGAGAACATTTACTCGGAGAAAATGCCTGTTTTTTCTCTCTGCATTTAAAAATAAATGGCTATATAGTGTGATTTTGAGAAGCACTCATGATTTGCTGTGCACTCTGATATAAATATTATACTTCTTGGGTTCACCGTTGAAGAACAAGATAAATCATTGTTTTAACCTCATTAAGAGCCAATAATTGTAAAATTTCATTAAACGTATGTTATGTATGTTCTAATGTAAGGGAGCTAGGTGTTGCTGGAATGTTGCTACATATAATTGTAAAGTTCAAAATCCGGAAGCTGGAATCATCTCCTATGCCGTAAAGTTTTGTTCTCACCGACCAAGTATGTTGCTAATGGTGAGCAGTGGGGGCCTCTAACTGCCTAAGAGGAGGCCCGCTCCGGTCATGCTCCATGGAATCCGTACATAGTCAACCAAAATTTTGCCAGAAAAGATCTAGAGGAAACCTGGTCCCTAGCCTCCTCTAAATCCGCCTCTGATTAGTTTTGATTATAGGCAAGGTATCGCTATCTCGATTATACGTGAGTCTCCGTAGTATTGGCCACCTACCAGGAGGTAACTCTATCCTGGACCCGCTCATGGGCGGATTTAGGGGAGGGTAGTGCCCCCCTTCTTGGGAAAAAATTGTTGCTCGTTGCTTATATAGGGAATCACTGACGCGTGACTGGCGAGGCCCCCCTATTAGGCAGTCAGTGGGCCCCAACTAGATCCGCCTGTGTCGCTAGAGTACCTCAGACCCTTCACCGAGGTACTGGCGAAGGGCGTACAACTAAAAAGGTATTGCTACGCCACTGCATTTTTCACTTTATATGTACCCTTCAGATTTAAGTTTTTTTTCTTTTAATTTGTGCTAAGTGTTTTGTGTTATTGCATATCATTATTCATAGATTGAATAATCGATTTTAATTCGTATCGCAAGTGATTTTTTTTTCAATCTGTGTAGATGTGTTTTAATAATCGGGAAGAGTTTCAGACCTTTATCATATAAAAGACAATATAGTATCAAAAGGGACCAGATCAACTTGTTTTTTAAAACGAAATTAAGAAGTTGCAATCACAGAAATAAAATCAATAGCATTCCAGGCACTAGTAAGAAACTGATTTTATTGTAGTGTCCTAGGATCACATATGAATGAACAACAGATTGAAATAAAAAAAGGTGCATAAACGAGCTGCTTGCTACAGGGCGGATCCAGCCATTTTAAAAAGGAGGGTTCCTTATCCAGGACAAAGAGGGGGTTCCAACTACATGTCCCCATTCAAATGCATTGATCGTCCAAAAAAGGAGGTTCAAACCCCGGAAACCCTTCCAACCCCCTGGATCCGCCACAGTGTTATGTGCACAATAACGCAGTTTCACAAACATGCTAAATCAGTTGAAATAGCCATCACTTACTGAGAGGTGTTTAAAAGCCAGACTTACATGTAAATGATTTCATAAACCCACACGTAAAACACTGTCTTTTTTTAGTGGGGTTCGTGTTGCTTAATCTTTAGCTTTCTAGTTTGTTTCTTTTGTGCTATTATTTTTCTGTTTGTCTTTTTATGTTTTGTAACGCCTTCCGCAATGCATATTCTTTTTTACAGTCTATTTGTATAGTAATTGTGTATTTACATTCTATGTATTGACCATCTTTGATGTATCAATGTTCTTTTTCCTTATATTTGTATTCTCTATGTGCCCTGTGTTGGCCCTTGATTAGTAATTTTATACTTCTTATCTTATCTATCTATCTATCTAACTATGCTTAAGCAAACAGACAGCAGAACAACTTGTGACACAAGAGTGCACACGCTGAAATGTCTCGCATACTTTACTTATCATTTGTACATGTATTATGTTGATAGTTCTAATGATAGAGCTTTATTACATTTGTCACATAAACTTAAAGTTGACCAAGAAAACTAATCATTGACCAATGAACCATGAAAATGAGTTCAAGGTCAGATGAATCATGCAAGGCAGACATGTTCATCTAACAATTCTACCATACAACAAAAATAGTTGACATATTGCTTAAGAAAAACAGACACAAACACTTAACACTGAACAATGAACCGTGAAAATGAGGTCAAGGTCAAATAAAACCTGCGCGACTGACATAGATCATAAAATATTATCAAACACCGAATATCATAGTTGACCTATTGCACATAGTTTTAAAAAAAATAAAAACTCCAAAAACTTAATTTTGACCAACGAACCATGAAATTGAGGTCAAGGCCAGATGACACATGTCAGCTAGACATGCACACCTTACAATATTTCCATACACCAAATATAGTAAACCTATTACATACAGTATAAAAATAACAGTCCAAAACAAAAAAACTTTACTATAATCACTGAACCATGAAAACGAGGTCAAGGTCAGATGACACCTGTCAGTTGTACTTGTACCCCTTACAATCCTTCCATACACCGAACATATTAGATCTAATGCATATATAACAATGTCTAAGATATGGACTTGACCACCAAATCTTAAGCATGTGTACCGATCTATGAAATGAGGTTGAAGTCAAGTGAAAACTGTCTGACGGGCATGAGGACATTGCAAGGTACCCACATACTAAATACTAAAAATAGTTATCCTATATTGCTTTTAATAAGAGAGAATTAAACATTTCAAAAAACCTAAACTTAATTTTTCACGTAAGTCACTTAACCATGAAAATGAGGTAAAGGACAACGAACATGTCACTGACGGAAACTTTGTAACACGAGGCATCTACATGCATACAAAATATGAAGCATCCAGGTCTTCCACTTTCCAAAATAATAATGGAATAAAGAAGTAAACTAACGCAGACAATAGACAGCTTTATAGATCAACTACATTGTAATATCCTTGCGCTAATATGCAGCTGTTCCGTCTCTACCCTCAAATATTAAGCAAAGCAAGGATTTGTATAGTCTAACTATACAAATCCTTAAACAAATTCAAACCAAATACCAAATATGTTGTACTACATAAAACCTGGGAACAGTATATATATAACATCACGTCATTATATATATGTTCCTCATAAAACTTGTATTTTTAATCACAATCTGTATATATTATCAGAGAGATCGTAAATACACACAATTGTATAATACATGTATACATATGTATTATACAGACATAGATCATAAAATATTATCAAACACCGATATCATAGTTGACCTATTGCGCAAAGTATTTAAAAAAATAAAAACTCCAAAAACTTAATTTTGACCAATGAACCATGAAATTAAGGTTGTATAGTAAGACTATGTTGTACTGTTATACCACTGTCCCAGGTTAGGGGAGGGTTGGGATCCCGCTAACATGTTTAACCCCGCCACATTATTTATGTATGTGCCTGTCCCAAGTCAGGAGCCTGTAATTCAGTGGTTATCGTTTGTTTATGTGTTACATATTTGTTTTTTTCGTTCATTTTTTTTTACATAAATATAAGGCCGTTAGTTTTCTCGTTTGAATTGTTTTACATTGTCTTATCGGGGCCCTTTATAGCTGACTATGTGGTATGGGCTTTGCTCATTGTTGAAGGCCGTACGGTGACCTATAGACTAGTTGTTAATGTCTGTGTCATTTTGGTCTTTTGTGGATAGTTGTCTCATTGGTACATATGTGGCAATCATACCAAATCTTCTTTTTTTTTATATGTCTCTGATATTATATACAAACTCTTAAAGGACCTTAAAATATGAATTTATACTTTTATAAACAAATATTGTGTTTGTCAAAACACGTTCTCATCTAAAATTAGAAATTCTCATATGCCACTTAACTTATTTTTGTGTGAAAAGGCTACAACATTTGTGATTATTGATATATTTCGCGCTAAAAACTCACTGTATAACATTTATGATATTTGTTTGTCATCTTTTGGCAAGATTTGTGATCTTTCTTTGTAAATGCGAACCAAAATTTCATTATTTTATCATAAACCTTTTTCATAGGATGCTAGAATGAACTTTTTTAACACCAAGGAAATAGTTCAAGTAAATAAACCCTAAAAAGATACTCAGTCTGCATTTTTGTTATACTTTTATGTCATTTTTGAAATATATACATAACATAGCATTTACCCATCTTTATTTCAGATGTTTCAATGAAAAGAATGCTAAATTAAGTCTTTTTTCTCTTACTTGTATTTGTCAGGTCTGTATGCCTGCATACCACCCTGGTATATGCTAAAACCTCACTGTATGCATATACAAGTATTTTTCAGGTCTGTATACTAGCATACCGACCTGGTTAATGCTAAACTCTCACTCTATGCATATACTAGCATTTTTCAGGTCTGTATGCTAGCATACCGACCTGGTTAATTCTAAACTCTCACTCTATGCACAATGCTAGTATTTGTCAGGTCTGTATGCTAGCATACCGACCTGGTGTATGTTAAACTCTCACTCTATGCATATATACTAGTATTTGTCAGGTCTGTATGCTAGCATACCGACCTGGTGTATGTTTAACTCTCACTCTATGCATATACTAGTATTTTTCAGGTTTGTATGCTAGCATACCGACCTGGTTAATGCTTATTTCTCACTCTATGCATAGACTAGCATTTTTCAGGTCTGTATACTAGCATACCGACCTGGTTAATGCTAATCTCTCACTCTATGCATATACTAGCATTTTTCAGGTCTGTATGCTAGCATACCGACCTGGTGTATCTTAAACTCTCACTCTATGCATATATACTAGTATTTGTCAGGTCTGTATGCTAGCATACCGACCTGGTGTATGTTAAACTCTCACTCTATGCATATATATACTAGTATTTGTCAGGTCTGTATGCTAGCATACCGACCTGGTGTATGTTAAACTCTCACTTTCTGCGTATATAAGTATGTGTCAGGTCTGTATTCCTGCATACAAATCTGGTGTATTTAGAACCTTATATATATATTTTTTGGTAAAGTTAAGGTCTGTATGCCTGTATACGAACCTGGGATATGTAAACCGATTTTTTTTATAATTTTGGCTTTTTTTACTGCTAGGTACTTGTTTGCCTGCATGGATTCTAAAATTTTATTCTGGATTGTATTGGCAAGTCTGTATGCCTGAATGCTAAGTATTTTCTGAGTAGTAACATTTCTTTATGTATGTATGTATTACTTATGTATAGCCTTCAACTTCATTTGAATTTGAATTTGAAAGAAAGCTCTTAATTCTTAACCGCAACACTCAGGAGTTTATTCTCGTATACCAACCCGCTTTTCAATTAACCCTTGTAAAACAATGGAATACATGAGTTTGATTGTCGGCATAACAACATATAATCCTATACCCACTGGAACATAAAAGTTCGGTAGGCACTTAAAGTTAACCATCGAGAGACTTTAACCACCGAGAGTCGGTTTTTAGACCCGCCCAGTGCACCTAAGCACGCCTACTTTTGGAGCTCTTTAGTATGAAGATAAGAAAAATATACGAAATTACGGAACTATGTACCCTGTTTTATCCTTGTTGTTGGTGTTTCTTGCGCATGCGCACAAAGCACGGTGATAGTTACGGTTACTGACTCAGGAACCTTGTATATTATATACCTCGGTTTACAGACGTTTAATAAACTGGATCCCTGTTGTGTTCACTTATCGATACACTACGATGGAATTACGGACCAGTTTAACATAAACATGGTAAATAGATAGACAGCTGATAATCATAATTGATTAAGAAATAACCTGGAAGAAGAAATGAGTTAACTATTGATTATAACAGAGACGAGAATGCCATCGTGTTTGTTCTGCTAAAAAAAGCAGGAACATTGGAGTTTATGGTTAGATTTTAAATATTTATTGTCTCCAAACTGGGTAAATTTGATATAGTAACAACCCCCCCCCTTTTTTTAAATAACCCGAGAACCACACATCGCGCTCGCTTAACAAAGTAACAATAAGAAATAATAATGATTAGTTTCAAGAATAATTAATCGTCAAAACTTTTCCCCTCCCCGACATCAAAGGAAGTTAAATGTATTATCCCAAAATTAGACCAAATTATTATGATATAAGGACGTCTTGACAGGCTATTATTTTATTTTGTTTTGTTGGTTTTTTTTTTTTGCTTTGACGTCTTCCTCCTGTATGAAAAAAAACATAATAGACCCCCCCTTTTCCCCCATAATATAGCTTTTTAAGAAGTCATAATTATTTGGACTACCCCTGAATATATTTCAGACAGACTCTTCTCTAAAAAAATGTAAACATGATTTGAGAGAAATCTTTGGAATAGTTTTTTAAATGATTTAATTATTATGTCATGTATATAATTAACATTAACATAGTTATAAACTGAGACTACTAGTATAACACATAGTGTTATAGTAGTCTCAGCTATAAACTTTCCATTGTATTGACCAATATGACTAACTCATATGCTCTTTCCCGTAAATGTCACAATATCAATATATTACAGTAAAACTGATAGTTTGATGACATTGTTTAAGACTATTGACCTCAGGTCAGCCTAAACTGAGTTTAAAACTGTAATTTATTCATTAAAACAGTTCAAGACATGTACCTTCTGAAATGTGATTGCATCAAAATTAAACCTAAGGCAAAACATACTTAGTGTGCAGGAAGTGCCACCAAATAAATACTGATTTGTAAAATTAGATGATGATATTTGTGAAGTCAAAGATATTATAGCTAGTTATAACTGGTTTTAGATATAAATCTGAGTAAAAGGTTGATTTATATGTGCTCTTTCATGTTTAGATTATAATTTGAAATTTAATCTTTTGAAGTTTTTTTTATAATATTAAGACATTAAAATCACAATTATTTATTTATACACAAAAAAAATAATTTTTGTCCTTTTTTAGTTGAATGACTGTACACAAACATTATACACACATAATTTTGATAATTCTGTAATGTTTTTTTTCTATAGCCCCAGAATGTGACAAAAGACTTATTAATCCAGATTTACAAAAAATAGAAATAGTTCAGCTACCATAAGACTGCTATGACAAAAATTCTGCAGTTTCCAGAATTTGAGGTAGAGTATAGTTAGGAATAGTTTGATTATGCAGATGCTTAGTTTGCCATAAACAATTATGCCCTTGATACAAAAGCAGAGGAAACAAAAAAGTATGAAAATAGTTGAAAAAAGTAATCATTATTACCTAGTCATATACTGTAAATTTATAGAAAAAGAGATAAGCACTGGTTATGATTTGGTATTTTTAATAGCATTATCATTTGTCCATAACTTGGAATATATACTGGATTGAGCTTGACATTTATTTAATATCATTGACACATGGTTGCAAGAAATGAAAGATGGTAATTTAAACCTAGCAATTTTATTAAGATTTAAAAAAAAGTTTTTGATTTGGTAGAATATGACTTTCTTTGTTTAAAGCTCGACATGTATGGATTTAGTGAGACTACTGTTAGTTTTTTTAAGTCGTACCTGAATAACAAAAGGTATACATTTATAATGTTAACTCTGAACAACAACATGTAAAATTTGGTGTTCCCCAATGTTCTATACCTTGTCCTCTATTGTTTGTGCTATTTATAAATGACCTTCCCTTATGCATTAAAAATTGTGAAACAGACCTATATCGTTGTATATGCTGATGACACCACTATTCATAAATCAGGGGGAAACATCTAGAAAATATAAATGATGATGTTCAAGAAGATTTATACAGGGTTGAAGAGTGGTGTAAAATGAATAACATGTTCATAGATGCAAATGAAACAAAATGTTTGATTACTGGAACAAAGCAGAAACTATTCAGACTTTTCAACCAAACTTGATAATAAATTAAACAGTCAGGGGACTTACTTAAACAAGTGATTTTCTAAATCACTGATTCAAGTAACATTATTTCCATAAAGGTTGGAAGTTAGAGTTGTCTTTCTTTAATAATCACCTATTTAAGTAGTACAAATTAATCACTAGAAGAAGTGATTTAATTTTATTGTAGCTTTAAATATAGAATACTAATGATCCAGGGAGTAATTATGTTTCTTAACTTATCAGAACCAACATCTGTGTTGTCTAGGATGACCAGGTCATTTCAGGTGATGACCTTGTACTGAATGTAGGATAATGACATAAAAATCACTTGTTTAAGTATTAGACCTCAATTTCCTTCCCAAAAATCACTTCTTTAAGTATCATTCTTTTAATAACCCCTACTAATTTCAACACCCCCGAACAGTGAAATTTTTATCACGAACAGAAGAATTTTATTACATAATCTGAAAGATGAAACCATGAACTTCACAGGAAAAATACTCCCACTGCTGTGAAAAATCTTTTAAGAAAGTATCAGTTCATTATGTAAAGCCATTATTATAGCATTTTTTCAACTAAAATAGAATTTTCAGCTAATTGATAGCATCAAAGGCATAAACCTTGCTACTTAAAAGAAGCAAAAAGTTCATATTTTTTAATTTTACTAATTAAAAGGTATTATTTAAACCTCTGTGTTTAAAATTTTGAAAATACTACAAAATCCCAATTTGTGACAAAACCTCGAATTTGCTACTCAAATAAGTGATTTAAAAATAACTTATTTCAGTAAGTCCCCTGACTGTTAAAGTATTACAAAATTTTTCATGTGAAAAAATATTAGTTTCAAAATTGACAGCCCACTAAGTAACTGGAGAAATCAAATTGACCAAGGTTGTGCTAATATATCATCCAGAATATACCATCTTTCTTAAATACATTTTTTTTTATATAACTGCAAGAAAACATAATACAATGGGTGTTCTGCCCCTAATTGACTACTGTTGTATTATTTGGGATGAATGTAAAAATTGAGGGATAACAAGAATTTTAAAAATCCAAAAAAAGGGCAGCATGATAAATTCTAGATGCAGATCCCTCTTGGTATATAGGAGCACTATATTCTATGTTAACCTCCGACAGTAGGTATAAACAAATACTGTTGATAGACGGTATATAGGAGCACTATATTCCATGTTAACCACCGACGGTAGGTATAGACAAATACTGGTGATAGACAGTATATAGGAGCACTATATTCTATGTTAACCACTGACGGTAGGTATAGCCAAATACTGTTGATAGACGGTATATAGGAGCACTATATCTTATGTTACAAAATGTAACCACCGACGGTAGGTATAGACAAATACTGGTGATAGACGGTATATAAGAGCAATATATTGTATGTTAACCACCGACGGTAGGTATAAACAAATACTGTTGATAGACAGTATATAGGAGCACTATATTGTATGTTAACCACCGACGGTAGGTATAGACAAATACTGTTGATAGACGGTATATAGGAGCACTATATTGTATATTAACTACCCACAGTAGGTATAGATTAATACTGTTGATAGACGGTATATAGGGGCACTATATTGTATGTTAACCACCGACGGTAGGTATAGACAAATACTGTTGATAGACGGTATATAGGAGCACTATATTGTATGTTAACTACCGACAGTAGGTATAGACATATACTGTTCATAGACGGTATATAGGAGCACTATATTGTAATGTTAACTACTGACAGTAGGTATAGACAGATACTGTTGATAGACGGTATATAGGAGCACTATATTGTATGTTAACCACCGACGGTAGGTATAGACAAATACTGTTGATAGACGGGATAAATAGGAGCACTATATTGTATGTCAACCACCGAAGGTAGATATAGACAAATACTGTTGATAGATGGTATATAGGAGCACTATATTGTATGTTAACTTCCGACGGTAGGTATAGACAAATACTGTTGATAGATGGTATATAGGAGCACTATATTGTATGTTAACCACCGACGGTAGGTATAGGCAAATACTGTTGATAAATGGTATATAGGAGCACTATATTGTATGTTAACTACCGACGGTAGGTATAGACAAATACTGTTGATAGACGGTATATAGGAGCACTATATTGTATGTTAACTACCGACAGTAGGTATAGACACATACTGTTGATAGACGGTATATAGGAGCACTATATTGTATGTTAACCACCGACGGTAGGTATAGACAAATACTGTTGATAGACGGTATATGGGAGCACTATATTGTATGTTAACCACCGACGGTAGGTATAGACATATACTGTTGATATATGGTATATAGGAGCACTATATTGTATGTTATCTACCGACAGTAGGTATAGACAAATACTGTTGATAGATATCAACGGTATATGGGAGCACTTTGTATGTTAACCACCGACGGTAGGTATAGACAAATACTGTTGATAGACGGTATATAGGAGCACTATATTGTATGTTAACCACCAACGGTAGGTATAGACAAATACTGTTGATAGACGGTATATAGGAGCACTATATTGTATGTTAACTACCGACGGTAGGTATAGACAAAATCTGTTGATAAACGGTATATAGGAGTACTATATTGTATGTTAACCACCAACGGTAGGTATAGACAAATACTGTTGATAGACGGTATATAGGAGCACTATATTGTATGTTAACCACGGACAGTAGGTATAGACAAATACTGTTGATAGACGGTATATGGGAGCACTATATTGTATGTTAACCACCGACGGTAGGTATAGACAAATACTGTTGATAGTATATAGGAGCACTATATTATATGTTAACCACCGACGGTAGGTATAGACAAATACTGTTGATAGACGGTATATAGAAGCACTATATTGTATGTTAACTACCGACAGTAGGTATAGACAAATACTGTTGATAGACGGTATATACATTGTAGGAACACTATATTGTATGTTAACCACCGACGGTAGGTATAGACAAATACTGTTGATAGACGGTATATAGAAACACTATATTGTATGTTAACTACCGACAGTAGGTATAGACAAATACTGTTGATAAACGGTATATGGGAGCATTATATTGTTTGTTAACCACCGACGGTAGGTATAGACATATACTGTTGATAGATGGTATATAGGAGCACTATATTGTATGTTAACTACCGACAGTAGGTATAGACAAATACTGTTGATAGACTGTATATGGGAGCACTATATTGTATGTTAACCACCGACGGTAGGTATAGACAAATACTGGTGATAGACGGTATATAGGAGCAACTACCGACAGTAGGTATAGACAGATACTGTTGATAGACGGTATCAAAGAGCACTATATTGTATGTTAACCACCGACGGTAGGTATAGACAAATACTGTTGATAAACGGTATATAGGAGCACTATATTGTATGTTAACCACCGACGGTAGGTATAGACAAATTCTGTTGATAGATGGTATATAGGAGCACTATATTGTATGTTAACTACCGACGGTAGGTATAGACAAATACTGTTGATAGACAGTATATAGGAGCACTATATCGTATGTTAACTACCAACAGTAGGTATAGACACATACTGTTGATACACGGTATATAGGAGCACTATATTGTATGTTAACTACCGACAGTAGGTATAGACAAATACTGTTGATAGACGGTATATGGGAGCACTATATTGTATGTTAACCACCGACGGTAGGTATAGACAAATACTGTTGATAGTATATAGGAGCACTATATTATATGTTAACCACCGGCGGTAGGTATAGACAAATACTGTTGATAGACGGTATATAGAAGCACTATATTGTATGTTAACTACCGACGGGAGGTATAGACAAATACTGTTGATAGACGGTATATAGGAGCACTATATTGTATGTTAACTACCAACAGTAGGTATAGACTAAAACTCTTGATAGACGGTATATAGGAGCACTATATTGTATGTTAACTACCGACGGTAGGTATAGACAAATACTGTTGATAGACGGTATATAGGAGCACTATATTGTATGTTAACTACCGACAGTAGGTATAGACAAATACTGTTGATAGACGGTATATGGGAGCACTATATTGTATGTTAACCACCGACGGTAGGTATAGACAAATACTGTTGATAGACAGTATATAGGAGCACTATATTATATGTTAACCACCGACGGTAGGTATAGACAAATACTGTTGATAGACGGTTTATGGGAGCACTATATTGTATGTTAACCACCGACGGTAGGTATAGACATATACTGTTGATAGACGGTATATAGGAGCACTATATTGTATGTTAACCACTGACGGTAGGTATAGACATATACTGTTGATAGATGGTATATAGGAGCACTATATTGTTTGTTAACTACCGACAGTAGGTATAGACAAATACTGTTTATAGACATCAACGGTATATGGGAGCACTATATTGTATGTTAACCACCGACGGTAGGTATTGACAAATACTGTTGATACACGGTATATAGGAGCACTATATTGTATGTTAACCACCAACGGTAGGTATAGACAAATACTGTTGATAGACGGTATATAGGAGCACTATATTGTATGTTAACCACGGACAGTAGGTATAGACAAATACTGTTGATAGACGGTATATGGGAGCACTATATTGTATGTTAACCACCGACGGTAGGTATAGACAAATACTGTTGATAGTATATAGGAGCACTATATTATATGTTAACCACCGACGGTAGGTATAGACAAATACTGTTGATAGACGGTATATAGAAGCACTATATTGTATGTTAACTACCGACAGTAGGTATAGACAAATACTGTTGATAGACGGTTTATGGGAGCACTATATTGTATGTTAACCACCGACGGTAGGTATAGACCTATACTGTTGATAGACAGTATATAGGAGCACTATATTGTATGTTAACTACCGACAGTAGGTATAGACAAATACTGTTGATAGACGGTATATAGGAGCACTATATTGTATGTTAACCACCGACGGTAGGTATAGACAAATACTGTTGATAGACAGTATATAGGAGGACTATATTTTGCATGTTAACCACCGACGGTAGGTATAGACAAATACTGTTGATAGACAGTATATAGGAGGACTATATTTTGCATGTTAACCACCGACGGTAGGTATAGACAAATACTGTTGATAGACGGTATATAGGAGCACTATATTGTATGTTAACTACCAACAGTAGGTATAGACTAAAACTCTTGATAGACGGTATGTAGGAGCACTATATTGTATGTTAACCACCGACGCTAGGTATAGACAAATACTGTTGATAGACGGTATATAGGAGCACTATATTGTATGTTAACCACCGACAGTAGGTATAGACAAATACTGTTGATAGACGGTATATGGGAGCACTATATTGTATGTTAACCACCGACGGTAGGTATAGACAAATACTGTTGATAAACGGTATATGGGAGCATTATATTGTTTGTTAACCACCGACGGTAGGTATAGACATATACTGTTGATAGATGGTATATAGGAGCACTATATTGTATGTTAACTACCGACAGTAGGTATAGACAAATACTGTTGATAGACTGTATATGGGAGCACTATATTGTATGTTAACCACCGACGGTAGGTATAGACAAATACTTTTGATAGACGGTATATAGGAGCACTATATTGTATGTTAACTACCGACAGTAGGTATAGACAAATACTGTTGATAGACGGTATATGGGAGCACTATATTGTATGTTAACCACCGACGGTAGGTATAGACAAATACTGTTGATAAACGGTATATGGGAGCATTATATTGTTTGTTAACCACCGACGGTAGGTATAGACATATACTGTTGATAGATGGTATATAGGAGCACTATATTGTATGTTAACTACCGACAGTAGGTATAGACAAATACTGTTGATAGACTGTATATGGGAGCACTATATTGTATGTTAACCACCGACGGTAGGTATAGACAAATACTGGTGATAGACGGTATATAGGAGCAACTACCGACAGTAGGTATAGACAGATACTGTTGATAGACGGTATCAAAGAGCACTATATTGTATGTTAACCACCGACGGTAGGTATAGACAAATACTGTTGATAGACGGTATATAGGAGCACTATATTGTATGTTAACCACCGACGGTAGGTATAGACATATACTGTTGATAGATGGTATATAGGAGCACTATATTGTATGTTAACTACCGACAGTAGGTAAAGACAAATACTGTTGATAGACTGTATATGGGAGCACTATATTGTATGTTAACCACCGACGGTAGGTATAGACAAATACTGTTGATAGACGGTATATAGGAGCACTATATTGTATGTTAACTACCGACAGTAGGTATAGACAAATACTGTTGATAGACGGTATATGGGAGCACTATATTGTATGTTAACTACCGACAGTAGGTATAGACAAATACTGTTGATAGACGGTATATGGGAGCACTATATTGTATGTTAACCACCGACGGTAGGTATAGACAAATACTGTTGATAAACGGTATATGGGAGCATTATATTGTTTGTTAACCACCGACGGAAGGTATAGACATATACTGTTGATAGATGGTATATAGGAGCACTATATTGTATGTTAACTACCGACAGTAGGTATAGACAAATACTGTTGATAGACTGTATATGGGAGCACTATATTGTATGTTAACCACCGACGGTAGGTATAGACAAATACTGGTGATAGACGGTATATAGGAGCAACTACCGACAGTAGGTATAGACAGATACTGTTGATAGACGGTATCAAAGAGCACTATATTGTATGTTAACCAGCGACGGTAGGTATAGACAAATACTGTTGATAAACGGTATATAGGAGCACTATATTGTATGTTAACTACCGACAGTAGGTATAGACAAATTCTGTTGATAGATGGTATATAGGAGCAATATATTGTATGTTAACTACCGACGGTAGGTATAGACAAATACTGTTGATAGACAGTATATAGGAGCACTATATTGTATGTTAACTACCAACAGTAGGTATAGACACATACTGTTGATACACGGTATATAGGAGCACTATATTGTATGTTAACTACCGACAGTAGGTATAGACAAATACTGTTGATAGACTGTATATGGGAGCACTATATTGTATGTTAACCACCGACGGTAGGTATAGACAAATACTGTTGATAGACAGTATATAGGAGCACTATATTATATGTTAACCACCGACGGTAGGTATAGACAAATACTGTTGATAGACGGTATATAGGAGCACTTTATTGTATGTTAACTACCGACAGTAGGTATAGACAAATACTGTTGATAGACGTTATATAGGAGCACTATATTGTATGTTAACCACCGACGGTAGGTATAGACAAATACTGTTGATAGACGGTATATAGGAGCACTTTATTGCATGTTAACCACCGACTGTAGGTATAGACAAATACTGTTGATGGACGGTGCAAAGGAGTACTATATCGTATGTTAACCACTGACGGTAGGAATAGACAAATACTGTTGATAGACGGTATATAGGAGGACTGTATTGTATGTTAACCACCGACGGTAGGTAAGACAAATACTGTTGATATACGGTATATAGGAGTATTGTATTTTATGTCAAACATCGACGATAGGTATGGACAAAATCCAACAAATACTGTATACAGACAGTGTATAGAAGTACTGTATTGTATGGTAAACACTGACGGTTGGTATGGACAATTTCTGTATCATGCATCAATTGTAAATAAAAAAATCATGGGAGTGACACAGGCTCATTGAAGCCTCTAGTTTAGATATTATTAATGTGGAGATCTAATTTATCATTTTCTCTATTACATGCATGATAACTGCAACAATTGAATTGCAATAAAAGTGATAATATTTCTGTTGTAGGTTATCAAGATTTAGTGTTTCCATACAAGTGACAAAGATTGAACAACAAAAACATCACAAACTTTACAGGACAGAGTAGACTTTTTTCACTGTGCTTAGTTTTGTCTTTATGTCTAAATTATGATACCTTTAAAAAAACCAATAAAATATGGAATAACATTTATTTCTATCTTATAAAGTGGAGTGAAGAAATAAGGGGTCATTGGAAACATAAGAATATATTGCTATCATATATGCAGATCAGCAGCCCATACATTTGCTATAGCACATAAATATGGGACCAATAATTTCAAGTTGCCTTTTAAAAAAGACCTTATTAATGTTATGCGAGATACCACCAAAGACCACTAGGTGTTGATCAAATGATATTGTAAATAAGATGGTTGTCCAAAATATTTCCAACAGCTGTTTGATATACACTACCTTAATCAAACCACAATGGTAAAAAAACAGTTTTGGTCAGTCTTAAAAGAAGCAAATATAATTTAGAAAAAGTGCAAGCTGTTGATAAAAACTACAAATAACTGCCAGTCCTAAATGTGGGTGGAGATTACCATTTAGCACAAATGAGTTTCTGGACTAAAGAAAGTAATTTCGGCACAAACCGATTATACCCTTTCAAAAACTATGTGTAGTCCCTTTTATAACAGTGGCAGATTATCTTTCTATCTAGAGTATCTATGACAACTAACTGCTGCTCCTAGTGACGTTAGTCTTTGGTTTTTGAAAAGATTGGATATAGTGTCACAATTCTTTTCTAAGGTACCGGTCTGATAAACAGGAAGTAGCTAGATTAGCTACTAAATATATGCACACTGAAATATAGTCCCTTAAAATTCCCATGGCTGTGTACATGTTCAGATACGAACTATGAAAATTTTGTTTATATCTTTAGAGAAGTAAAATGAAGTATGTATGTCTTTAGTTTTGTCAAATTGCTGTCTTGTTTTGTCCTGTTATTAGGTAACAGTACTGATACAATACTGTAAAAATACGGAGATGTGGTATGATTGCCAATGAGACGCCTACATGTATCCACTCAAGTTCAAATAAAGTGGATGTAAGCAGTTATATGCAACCATACAGCCTTCAACAATGAGAAAAATCATATCAAATAGACCCTTGTAAATAGGTGTTGATCAAATGATATTGTAAATAAGAGGGTTGTATATTTCATGACGGTATAATACTAAACCCCTAACAGGAGGGATTGTGCCTGATGATGAAGACATAATCTTTCAATCAGTTTAATTAAGGTCTGGTTCTGGCATGTCAATAACTGCTAGTAGTCTGTTGTTATTTATGTATTATTGTCATTTTGTTTATTATACCCCCGCTTTCAAAAAAGGGGGGTATACTGTTTTACCTCTGTCTGTCAGTCCGTCCGTCAGTCAGTCCGTCCCATGAATATTTTTCGTCGCATTTTTCTCAGGAACTACAATACAAGGATTTCTGAAATTTGGTTTCAGGGTTTATCTAAGTCAGCTATACCGTGTGATGTGTTTTCAGATTGATCACTTGACAACTTCCTGTTTACCGAACACTTGTATGATTTTACACATGATAGCCAAGTTGAAAATTTTCGTCACATTTTTCTCAGGAACTACAATACAAGGATTTCTGAAATTTGGTTTCAGGATTTATATAAGTCAGCTATACCGTGTGATGCGTTTTCAGATTCATCACTCGACAACTTCCTGTTTACCGAACACTTGCATATTTTTACACTATTAATAGTATCCACTTGCGGCGGGGGTATCATCAGTGAGCAGTAGCTCGCAGTTTCACTTGTTTTCTTTTGTTTCATATTCTGACATCGGACTCGGACTTCTCTTAAACTGAGTTTTACTGTGCGTATTGTTTCGCGTTTGTTTTTTTTACATTGGCTACAGGTATAGGGGAGGGTTGATATCTCAAAAAACATGTTTAATCCCGCCGCAATTTTGCGCCTGTCCCAAGTTAGGAGCCTCTGACCTTTGTTAGTCTTGTATGATTTATAATTTTAGTTTCTTGTGTATAATTCGGAGCTTAGTATGACGTCTATTATCACTGAACTAGTATACATATTTGTTTAGGGGCCAGCTGACGGACACCTCCGTGTGCGGGAGTTTCTCGCTACATTGAAGATCTATCGGTGGCCTTCGGCTGTTGTCTGCTCTATGGTCGGGTTGTTGTCTCCTTGACACATTCCCCATTTCCATACCCAATTTTATAGTATGATTTACATCTGCAATAATCACGAAACAATCAGAGACAAGTTTGGGTCTAAATCTGTATGTCCCACATAATCAAATTGACCGAAGAGAGAGGCGAAAGATACTAAAGGCTTATTCAAACACATAAGTCAATAATAAACTGACAAAACCACGGAAAAAAAAGAGAAAGATTAAAAAACAAACAACAGAATGCAAAACACAACAAAGAACATCACAGACTGAACAAAACGAACCTCGCCAAAAAACTGGTGTGACCAAATGACTAATTTATCTCAGCCTTACATTATTTAGCAGACTCTTTATTATACCAAACCAAACAAAGTTCTTTATGGTACAATGTTTTTGATCCATCGGTCTGTCAGTCCTGTTCTCGTTATTGCAACTCCTCTGAAACCACATAACAGAGTTTTATAAATCTTTGTAGATAATGAGGAAATTATGAAATTATCAATTCATTGATTTTCTATATACTCCTACAACAGTTTGTCATTAAATCTGTCTAAAGACCACAACAAAGTTTCATGAATTTTTTAGATAGTTAGGACATGCTATGTAAATGTGCATATTGGCAGAAAATCATGATTAATTTTTTTATGCCCCACCTACGATAGTAAATGGGCATTAGTTTTCCGGTCTATGCGTCTGCTCCTTCGTCCGTTTTCTCGCTTCAGGTTAAATGTTTTGGTCAAGGTAGTTTTTGTTGAAGGTCAGGTCCAATAAACTTGAAACTTAGTACATATGTTTCCAATAATATGTTTTTTTCTAAGCTTAATGCCAAAGAAGGTTTTTTTTCCCCTATTTCACGGTCCACTGAACAAAGAAAATGATAGGGCAAGTGGGGAACGGTGTACGATGGACACATTCTTGTTTTTGTCGAGCCTGCGACTTTTGTGGCAGAAAGCTCGACATAGGAATGGTGATCTGGCGGCAGCGGCGACAGCGTTAGTTCACTTCTTAAAAGCTTTATATTTTAGACGGCGAACGACCTGGATGCTCCATACTTTAAATACAGATGCCTTAAGTTTGGAAGTTTCCGTCTGTCACATGTCCATTGTCCTTGAACTCATTTTCATGGTTCAGTGACTACTTGAAAAAAAGTTAAGAGTTTTTGTAATTTCTCTCATATTATGGGTAACTATGTTTAGTATTTGCGTACCTTGGTCAGCATGCCCATCAGACAGTTTTCACTTGACCTCGCCATCATTTCATGGATCAGTGAAAAGGGTTAAGTTTTTGGTGGTCAAGTCTATATCTCAGATACTATATGAAATATGTCTTGTATATTTGGTGTATGGAAGGATTGTAAGGTGTACATGTCCAACTGGCAGGTGTCATCTGATCTTGACCTCATTTCCTTGGTTCAATGGTCAAATTTAAGCTTTTGAGTTTTGTTCGTTTTTTCTAAAACTATATGCAATAGGTCAACTTTATTTGGTGTCTGGAAATATCTTATGATGTCAGCCTCGCAAGTCTCATTTGACCTTGACCTCATTTTCGAGGTTCATTGTTCAGTGTTTAGTTTTTGTGCCAAGTGTCATCTGACCTTGACCTGATTTGTATTGAATGATTGTAAGGTGTAAATGTATTCCTCATTTTGGTCATATGACCTTGATCTCATTTTATTTGGTCATGTTATTAATAAGTTTATGTGATAATTGTAGTACAACTTTATATTTAGGTCTATCAACATAAATAAGGAGAGAAATTTCAACGTGTGTAATCTTGTTAGGAATTAGGAACTATGCCTTCTGAACTTAGAATTTCGGCCTAAATATACTTCTGCATATCTTCTGAAATTACACAACAGAATTTCATGCGTGTTTGAACTAAATAATCTGTTGAAATTTTGTTTGCTTAGTGACAATGTCGGGCTGTGAAGTATGTGAGCGTGCTCACAAAGGTTCTTTGATTACACACAGTCAATGCATTGTCTGTGCTTCCCAGATACAGTCTGTATGCATTTTCTTTGTTGTAAATTAAATTAAGTTTATGTATTGTACGTCGTTCTTAGTCTTTATACATTGTTTATATGCTTTGACTATGAGTCTAAGATACTTCTATTGTCGGTATATCTTAGATTTAGTCGGTTAACACTGTCTATGGATCAGAGACACAGTATGTATGCATTGTAAGTTGTTCCAAGTTGAAATAAAAGTCTGTATGTTTTGTCTGTTACTGCAAGATAAAGTGTTTCACTGCCTGTGGCTCTTATATACAGTCTGTATGCATTTTCTGTATGCTTTATCTATGGGTCTAATTTTTAGATACAGTCTGTATACAAACTGTATCTCTGACCCATATACAGTGTCCAAAAAAACTCTGTTTTAAGATCTCTAACCCATATAAAGTGTGAAAATGATCTTTGGTTCTAAGATGCATTTTGTTTGATTGGCTGAATGCTTAGTATATATTGGTTTCGATATATGGTCTGTATGTATTGTATGGATCTTATATATTTGTATTTTTTTCCATCTGATGAGTAAGCCTTTTTCAACTGATTTTTATAGTTCGTTCTTATGTTGTACTGTTACACCATAGTCCCAGATTTTTGGAGGTTTGGGATCCCGCTAACATGTTTAACCCCGCCACTTTCTCTATGTATGTGCCTGTCCCAAGTTAGGAGACTGTAATTCAGTGGTTGTCGTTTGTTTATATGTTACATATTTGTTTTTCGTTCATTTTTTGTATATAAATTAGGTCGTTAGTTTTTTCGTTTAAATTGTTTCACATTGTCATTTCTGGACTTGTTATAGGTGACTATGCGGTATGGGCTGTGCTCATTGTTGAAGGCCGTACGGTGACCTATAGTTGTTAATTTCTGTGCCATTTTGGTCTCTTGTGGAGAGTTGTCAGTAGTGTTTGTGGGACAGAATGAACCCATAAAGGTGGACGTCGGACGCTAACGCTATATTTGGACCTGGGTGTGAACGCCAACGCCATATTTTGGGCCTTAACGCGGACGCCATGGTCGACTATGAAATCGGGACGCGAATTTGAGGTTGGACCGTATGATTCGGACATCGAGACACCGACGCCATATTTGGGCTTTAAACTTGGACGCTATACCTTAATGTTGCATCAGACTATCCTTTAAAGTGACGTCATACCCTTAAAAGTGGACGCTATATTCTCGAAAATGGACGAGAATTTGTCTTTGATAAACGCTTACCCAACCCCGATGTAATAAGTCTGTGATAATTCTGAAAAGAATCTTCTACCTCTTAAATAATTAACTGCTTATACATGTTTATAACAACTGTAAGAATTCTCCAAGATATACTATTTATATTAATCAGAAAAACTGTCACTCGATGCAGTAGGCGGAACTATTCCCGTGTAAAAAGAATTGGATTAAAATGTTTGATATCAATACATAAAATATTTGTCTTTATCTTTTTAATTTTTGGATTTCTTATCTTATTAACATGACAATCGTGAAACATTCAGTAGTATTGCTTTCTACGGAAGCCCATTTAGGACCTCCCAAAAATATAAAATTATTTGAATTCGAAATCACGAATTTAAATTGTTATCTCGAATTTTATAATTCGTTTTAACAGATTAAATTTGTGATAATGAATTGGTGAAAATCGTTATAACAGATCTTGTAATTCGTTATTAAGAATTAAATTCCTTATCACAATTTTTTGTAATTTGTGATAACGATAAATTCGTTATAACGATTTTATCGTTATAACGAATTGTAGAATTTGTTTAAACTGATTAAATTTGTGATAACGAATTTGTGGAATTCGTTATCACAGTTTTTATTGTAATTGGTAATTTCAGATTAAAATTCATTATCACAGATTTTGAGCTCACATGGCACACAGAATTAAGAGAGCTTTCTTCCTCACTCTGCACCCATCGCTGTTTATTACTTTTACAAAAATCATTAAAACCTTTTTGACAAAGTGAAACAAACTTGACCGCAATCAATTTAGTTTTAACGCATTTTACACTATACCTAGAAATTTTTGTCGTGTAAACGGGTGGGTTTATTAGCCAGCGACCCAGTTTACACACCGAAACTCTCCGGGGGAAAACTTGTCTAATTCTCATATTTCTTGACCGAAATATTTTTATTTTTTGTTTTCTACCAAAGTTTTTTTAAGCGGTGAATATCATAAGTATGTGTACCTGGATACATTTTACACAGATGCAACGGAAATAGTTTCGCCAACATGGTTTATCGAAATGTAAACCTAGGGATGAAAATCTTAGGTTTTACACTTCGATTAACCATGTTGCCGAAACTAATTCTTTTGCTTCTGTGTAAAATATATTAATTGGCGATACACACGAAGGAAATCGCCTGTCTAAGAAGACTTTAAATTAAGAAAAAGGAATACAAATGTTACTGTCACGAATTATGGGTATCAAACACATTTTTTATGCCCCCGCCGCTAGGCGTGGGAGAAGTTTAGTCTAGCCCTTGTCCGTCAGTCCAGTCCGTTTGTCGGGTACGTTCCCAGAAATGGATTCCGTTTGCCTCAACCAAATGTTATAAATTCAACTTATACACTATGCCAATTACTAAAACACACAGATAAAATTTGAAATTGAAGGGCGTCTCTTTTATAATTCGTGAGTTATGCCCCTTTACAAATGGTCAAAGACGTAGTGCTTATTCTGTAATTTCCGCTCTCTACATTTAGTTTGCCTCAACCAAATGTTATTGAATTAATATACAATGTTTATTAACACAAAACACTGAGTCTGATGATCAAGTTTGAAATTGGGTGACGTCACTTTTACCGTTCTGAACTTGTGCCCATTCAGCGCTAATTTACAAAAACAAAACAAAACCAACAAACAACCAAATTAAGTGTCCAATCAATTTTGCTAATTTTTAGAATAGAAATCGTTAAAACTAAATTGCTCGTGGTCAAGTTTGTTTAACTTTGACCAAAAGGTTTCAGTAAAGAGAAAAAAGCTCACTTAACCCTGTGTGCCAGGTGAGGTAGTTCAAATTTAGGTGAAAATGTTTTTAATCTGGAATCACAAATTACATTAAAAAAAATGTGATAACAAATTCCACAAATTCGTTATCACGAATTTAATCCGTAATAACCATTTATACAATTCGTTATAACGATTTTAATTCGGTATCACACATTACAAAAAATTGTGATAACGAATTTAATTCGTAATAATTCATAACGAATTACAAAATCTGATATAACGATTTCCAACAATTCGTTCTCACAAATTTAAGCTATTATAACGAATTATAAAATTCGTTATAACGATTTAAATTCGTGATTTCGAATTCAAATTATATTTGTGGGAGGTCCTATGGGCGTCCGTAGCTTTCCGACTTATTTGAACCACTTAATTAATATCCTATGGTCCTGTTTAACATGACATCTCAAATAATTAGATTAAGAGATAAAGCACATCTGGTGATTAAAAATAAGTATCTTTATACACTTTCTTTCAATAACATGTTTACAGGTGTACACTTTTTTATTTGGTTCTAATTAACGGACACCAATTATAAAAATATAGTCTGTGACATTAAATAATTATCTTTATCTTTTAGATAAGCATGAGAACCGTAAACATTGAGTAGTATTGCATTCCAACTCATTTCAACCACATATAATTACTATCATGTGATTAGGATTTCAACCCAAATGATTAACTAAAACCACGTCTGGTCATTTAAAATTGTTTCTCATTTAACATAATCTTAACTTTATATTTGAAAATTCCACGGTCGTAGTTGGTTTTTATCTTCAAAAATACACGGATAATATATTTAATCAATCAATATTTATATACAAGGAGTTTGGATTGGGTTTACAGAATAGAGAATAATGGACGAAAAAATAAATAAAGAATGATATGGGCGAGTTTTGTTTATTTATTAATAGCGAAAACTCGCTTTCATCCATCGTTTGAAAATAAAGTACGTGGCAATTTCAAAGTGCGCCTTGCAAAACGCTATACGTTGGATGGATCGTGGGAATGTGCATTGAAGGTGTCGTTCATACCGGAATTAGAAGCCTAAATGAGACGTATGTACTTCTGTTTCGATTTCGTGCACCAGTCGTACGTTAGGGAAAATCTCTCCATATTCTCCATTCGATACGATTAAATGAAGATATCACGGACGTGACGTTTGGGAAACCAGTCTATTTCACGGTAACCAGGAATGAATTGTATCACATCGAATTTGTTTTGAGATACGATCATCTTCAAATATGTCGTCTAAAAGATGACCATGTATTTCTCTTGCTATATTTTCGAAGGAAGTGAAGTAAATCTATAAAAGGAAACTACTCACTGTCATTTAGGAAATTACGAGTATGTTTAATTGCAATATTTGCTGTAACGTGTATGTGTGGCCGCACGATCTTCAAAGACATATAAGAAGTAAGCATTCTTCCGATGAGCCACTATACCACCCAGGTGTTACCCGGCAGCAGCAAAAGCAGCAACAGCAGCAGCAGAAAAAGAAGCAGCAGCAGCAAAAGCAGCAGCAGAAGGCTTTCGTGTTTAGACACCCTTTCACCATGATTGTGTCCGGTCCAACCTCCTGCGATAAAACTTATTTTATTTTATTTGTTTCAACACATAAAAAAACTGTGAAGTCCTGGTCCAGACAGGATCGTTTGGTTGTATAAAAGGTGGCAACCTCATTACGAGGAAATACAACGAACATGCAGTGCTTCCACGCGTTGAATTCATTCGTGGAATTCCTTTTGATCTCGAAAGGGACGATTTTTTCGATCCCAACATTCGAAACATGATCCTATTAGATGACCTCATGTCGACATCGGACAAAGACTCCAGAATAAATGATTTGTTTACGGAAGGGTGTCACCATAGGAATTTATCGGTCGTCGTTTTTAATCAGAATTTATACTTTGTCAAAGACCCCACCCAGAGACGAAACTGTCATTATCTCATTCTCTTTAATAACCGCATTGATCGACAGCCCATCGTGACTCTTGGCCGACAGATGTATCCTTCTCGAGGGGACTTCTTTCTCCGGAAATTTGAAGAGGCAAAGAGGACACCTTTCGGGTACTTTCTTGTTGACCTAAAAGCTAGAACCCCAGAAGCCTCCAGATTGCACACAGAGGTCTTGCAGGTCGGTCAAGGAGAGACACCAGACGGACAGAGGGATGACGACCGTCTCTCGAATACTTTTGAAGACGATAGTTCGGTCTCATCAGACGAAGATATTGCCGACGAGACAACACATAGTTCGTCAGAGGATGCTGAAACACGGAAAGATCTCATCGCCTGTCAGGATTGCGGAGTACTTAGTGTTTGCTCACCTACGTGGATTAGAAGCCCAACGTCAGCAAGGTTGTGGGAATAAAAACGGCATTGCCCTTAACGATGACCGGGAAAGATGTAGAGGATGCTTTGAGTGGATTGCCCGTGACCGTTTGCTGTGCAGAAGACTTGCCTAGATATGTGAGCGACAGGCTTAGAAGGTTTGTGGTCAATACGGACAACTGTGATCAAAAGGGGAGTCATTGGGTTGCATTTCATTTCCCCGCATCGGGTCCATCAGAATTTTTCGACTCCGTAGGACGATTACCGGAAAAGTACCAACGCTATTTCAGAAATGTACTCATCGTCAATGGACCGAAATACTGTGTGGTTTGCAATCAAATCCAACCCGATGATTCAGATACATGTGGCCTGTATTGCATTTATTACGTCAAATTGAGATGTCGGGACTCGAGATGAAGGACATTATCAACAACTTTTCATCCACTGAGACGATTCAGAATGACAGTAAACTCGTAGCTCTATTTGGTTAAATGAAAAATAATGATACAAAAAAAAAAATAATGAAAAAAGAAAGAGAAAAAAACAGAAGAAAAGAAAAAAAAATCTTAAAACACCTACATGGATGTATAACAGGTCTCAAGTCTTGAAAAACTCTTTCTAGGGTCACTAAAAGTATCCACCCTGGAGGGTAGCCTGGTCAAACATTAAGATATACAGTAGCGTCCAGGATTTAAGCCCAAATATGGCGTCGGCGTCTCGATGTCCGAGTAACATGGTCCAACCCGAAGTTTGCGTCTTGATTTCAGAGTCGACTATGGCGTCCGCTTTAAGGCCCAAATATGGCGTTGGCGTCTGCGCCAACTTTCGAATATGGCGTCAGCGTCCGACGTCCACCTTAATTGGTGTCATTCTGTCCCACAAACACTACTGTTGTCTCATTGGCAATCATACAACATCTACTTTTTTATATTATAGAGATATTATCTATACGTATATATTTTCTATATACGAATTTTACATGTTTAGATAATGCAATGAAAATTCAGAAGATATGTGGTAATATTGCCAATGGGAAACTTATCCACCAAAGACAAACGAATGTGAATCAGCCATGAGTTACACATATGTATTCATGTAAAATGCTATTAAAACCCATTCCTGACTAGATGTGACGAAAAACGAAAACTAACAGCCCGATTAATGCTGAAACGATAAACGTAAAATCCATATCAAAGACAGCAACCAATAACAATACAGTGCTCCTATATATCGTCTACCAACAGTATTTATCTATACCTACCGTCGGTGCTTAACATGCAATACAGTACTCCTATTTACCGTCTATCAATAGTATTTGTCTATACCTACTGTCGGTAGTTAACATACAGTATAGTGCTCCTATACACCGTATATCAACAGTATTTGTCTGTACCTACCGTCGGTGGTTAACATACAATATAGTGCTCCTATATACCGTCTATCACCAGTATTTGTCTATACCTACCGTCGGTGATTAACACACGATATAGTGCTATTATATATACCGTCTATCAAGAGTTTTAGTCTATACCTACTGTTGGTAGTTAACATACAATATAGTGCTCCTATATACCGTCTGTCAACATTATTTGTCTATACCTACTGTCGGTAGTTAACATGCAATATAATGCTCCTATATACCGTCTATTATCAGTATTTTTCTAAACCTACCGTCGGTAGTTAACATGCGATATAGTGCTCCTATATACCGTCTACCAACAGTATTTATAATGAAATTCAAAACAGTGTGGCTGTGGCCATTGATTGACACATTAAATTCATCCATTGAATGGGACAATTAAGGTGAACGTTTGTATGTAACTACCACTGCTCACTATGTACTTTTTAAAGACACTTAAACTATGGGGTCACCAAAGGTTCTCAACAACTTAATAAAGTAATTCGAAAAACTAATCAGAAATAACACGATGTTTTGATTTATATCAATTATATAAATCAAAACATAAAGGTTATTCCTGATTAATTTTTTGAATTATTTTATAATTAAAGGCGTTAAGAAACCTTTGGTGACCCCACAGTTTAAATGTTTATCGTAGGTACGTCGTGAACAGTGGTCGTTACATACAAACGTTCATGTAAATTGTCCCAGTCAATGGATGAATTTAATGTGTCAATCAATGGCCACAGCCACACTGTTTTGAATTTCATTCTATCTATACCTACCGTCGGTGGTTAACATGCAATACAGTACTCCTATTCACCGTATATCAACAGTATTTGTCTATACCTACCGTCGGTGGTTAACATACGAATTAGTACTCCTTTACACCGTCTATCAACAGTATTTGTCTATACCTACCGTTGGTGGTTAACATGCAATATAATGCTCCTATATACCGTCTATTATCAGTATTTTTCTAAACCTACCGTCGGTAGTTTACATGCTATATAGTGCTCATATATACCGTCTACCAACAGTATTTATCTATACCTACCGTCGGTGGTTAACATGCAATACAGTACTCCTATTTACCGTATATCAACAGTATTTGTCTATACCTACCGTCGGTGGTTAACATACAATCTGGTGCTCCTATATACCGTCTATCAACAGTATTTGTCTATACCTACTGTCGGTAGTTAACATACAATATAGTGCTCCTATATACCGTCTATCAACAGTATTTGTCTAATACCTACTGTCGGTAGTTAACATACAATATAGTGCTCCTATATACCGTCTATCAACAGTATGTGTCTATACCTACCGTCGGTAGTTAACATACAATATAGAGCTCCTATATACCGTCTATCAACAGTATTTGTCTATACCTACTGTCAGTAGTTAACATACAGTATAGTGCTCCTATACACCGTATATCAACAGTATTTGTCTGTACCTACCGTCGGTGGTTAACATACAATACAGTGCTCCATTACACAGTCTATTGACAGTTGTCTATACCTACCATCGGTGATTAACATGTAATATAGTGCTCCTATATACCGTCTATCAACATAATTTATCTATACCTACCGTCGGTGATTAACATGCAATAAAATGCTCCTATATACCGTCTATAATTATTTTTTTTTCTAAACCTACCGTCGGTAGTTAACATGCGATATAGTCCTCCTATATACCGTCTACCAACAGTATTTATCTATACCTACCGTCGGTGGTTAACATGCAATACAGTACTCCTATTCACCGTATATCAACAGTATTTTTCTATACCTACCGTCGGTGGTTAACATACAATATAGTGCTCCTATATAACGTCTATCAACAGTATTTGTCTATACCTACTGTCGGTAGTTAACATACAATATAGTGCTCCTATATACCGTCTATCAACAGTATTTGTCTATACCTACTGTAGGTAGTTACATGTAACATACAATATAGTGCTCCTATATACCGTCTATCAAAAGTATTTGTCTATACCTACTGTCGGTTGTTAACATACAATATAGTGCTCCTATATACCGTCTATCACCAGTATTTGTCTATACCTACCGTCGGTAGTTAACATACAATGTAGTGCTCCTATATACAGTATATCAACAGTATTTGTCTATACCTACTATCGGTAGTTAACATACAATATAGTGCTCCTATATACCGTCTATCACCAGTATTTGTCTGTACCTACTGTCGGTAGTTAACATACAATATAGTGCTCCTATATACCGTTTATCAACAGTATTTGTCTATACCTACCGTCGATGATTAACATACGATATAGTGCTATTATATATACCGTCTATCAAGAGTTTTAGTCTATACCTACTGTTGGTAGTTAACATACAATATAGTGCTCCTATATACTGTCTATCAACAGTATGTGTCTATACCTACTGTCGGTAGTTAACATACAATATAGTGCTTCTATATACCGTCTATCAACAGTATTTGTTTATACCTACCGTCGGTGGTTAACATACAATATAGTGCTCCTATATACCGTCTATCAAGAGTTTTAGTCTATACCTACTGTTGGTAGTTAACGTACAATGTAGTGCTCCTATATACCGTCTATCAACAGTATTAGTCTATACCTACTGTCGGTAGTTAACATACAATATAGTGCTCCTATATACCGTCTATCAACAGTATTTGTCTATACCTACCGTCGGTGGTTAACATACAATATAGTGCTCCTATAAACCGTCTATCAACAGTATTTGTCTATACCTACTGTCGGTAGTTAACATACAATATGGTGCTCCTATATACAGTCTATCAGCAGTATTTGTCTATACCTACCGTCGGTGTTTAACATACAATATAGTGCTCCTATATACCGTCTATCACCAATATTTGTCTATACCTACTGTCAGTAGTTAACATACAATATAGTGTTCCTATATACCGTCTATCAACAGTATTTGTCTATACCTACCGTCGGTGATTAACATACGATATAGTGCTATTACATATACCGTCTATCAAGAGTTTTAGTCTTTACCTACTGTTGGTAGTTAACATACAATATAGTGCTCCTATATACCGTCTATCAACAGTATTTGTCTATACCTACTGTCGGTAGTAAACATACAATATAGTGCTCCTACATGTGTATATACCGTCTATCAACAGTATTTGTCTATACCTACCGTCGGTGGTTAACATACAATATAGTGCTCCTATATACCGTCTATCAAAAGTTTTAGTCTATACCTACTGTTGGTAGTTAACATACAATATAGTGCTCCTATATACCGTCTATCAACAGTATTTGTCTATACCTACCGTCGGTGGTTAACATGCACTATAGTCCTCCTATATACTGTATATCAACAGTATTTGTCTATCCCTGCCGTTGGTGGTTAACATGCCATACAGTACTCCTATATATCGTCTATCAACAGTATTTGTCTGTACCTACTGTCGGTGGTTAACATGCCATACAGTACTCCTATATATCGTATATCAACAGTACCTGTCTATACCTACCATCGGTGGTTAACAAGCATTACAGTACTCCTATATACCGTCTATCAATACTATTTTTCTCTACCTACCGTCGGTGGTTAACATATAATACAGTGCACCTATATACCGTCTATTATCAGTATTTTTCTAAACCTACCATCGGTGGTTAACATGCAATATAGTGCTCCTATATACCGTCTATCAACACTATGTTTCTAACCTGTTTCTATACCCACCGTCGGTGGTTAATATGCAATACAGTGCACCTATATACCGTATATCAACAGTACCTGTTTATACCTACCATCGGTGGTTAACAAGCAATACAGTACTCCTATATACCGTATATCAAAAGTATTTGTCTATACCTACCGTCGGTGGTTAACGTAAAATATAGTGCTGTCTATTAAAATTATGTGTCTATACATACTGTCGGTGGTAAACATACAATAAAGTGCTCCTATAAACCGTCTATCAACAGTTTTCATTTATACCTACCGTCGATGGTCAATATAACGTATTATATGGTCCTAATATAGTGCTCATATATACCGTCTGTCAGAAGTATCTGAATTTACCTACCGTCGGTGGTTAACATACAATATAGTGCTCCTATATACCGTCTATTAACAGTATTTCTTTATACCTACCGTCGGTGGTTAACGTAAAATATAGTGCTCCTTTATATACCGTCTTTCAATAGTATTTCTTTATACCTACTGTCGGTGGTTAACATAGAATTTAGTGCTCCTATATACCGTCTATCAACTGTATTTGTCTATACCTACCGGCGGTTGTTATCAAAACAAACTATTTTCAATCGACAGTCCAAAGTTTCGTATCAATACTTCACTCTGAATGACCGATGACATTTATTTGACCAGTAACATTCCCTATTGTATTCATTATTTAGTTTTCTCCCTAAACTTGTCTGAAATATTTGCGGCTGTACTGATGGCAAACAACAATCAATCAATTTCTTAAAGTACTTCTTAATCTAAATCATATATTATTTTTTAATCTAATCAGTAATATGTGATCGGTGAATGTACGTATGACAATTACGCCAATTTTGAAAAAGCATATTTTTTTTCATTTGCGCACATTGACATTTTATAATTTGCGCCAAATTGATTCGAAAGGTTAGGTCTGATAAATTTAGATGATAAAATTAAACTTGTTTAACCAAACGCAGCAATTCAATGAACACAAGCTACAATATAGATAAATGTGTGTATAGACACATGTTGAGCTCATGGGTATCATCATTTAATCACAATTCTGGTACCCGAACATTTACTTTCATATATGGAACCGATGCCATAAAGAAAAAAACAGGCTTTAACTTATAAAAATTTTGATAAAAAAGGGGATGCTTTATTGTAGGAAAGATATCACAAGGTTGCAGTTCAACAGAAGTGTTGCATGACAATACTCAGTTAAAAAAGATTTGTGCATATGCAAAATTTAATGTGCTTTTTATGTCAAACAGTTACAATCTTATTTTATAAAGTGCTACTTCAAGTGTGATGTACACTTGCAATAAACTTATCCTGCTTTCAATCCCCCTCCTCCTCCCCGTCACGTGTGAGCAAGTGGCAGGTGGCAAAAGGCCAGAAGGAATATTTTTGTTATTATATAAATAAATTCTATACATCTTATATGCCTCATGACTTGTGTTTACCTGTTAATTTGTGCAAATGAAGAAAATAAATTTGGCGCAAAAAAATAAAAAAATAGGCGCTAATTAAGTGCAGATTGGCGCAAATGGAAAAAGCCGAAGCAAATATAATCTTTTCTCGTATCAAGATTTCAAGATTTTATTCATAACCTCAGACACATACTTGTGTACAAGAGGACAATAATATATACAACCATATTAAAATAATATATAGCGAGACAGGACAAACGAAACACAAATACATAGTATATTTTAAAAGACAATTGGTATAATTAGATTAAGTATTTTATGATTTTCTTCACGAAAATTGATAATTTCCTTTGAACTTGTACGTTACATATAGACAACAAGCCAGTGAATTTCTTCTTGCTTGGATTCATTACATAGTAATTTGATACAAACTTTGATCTAAGAGCAGAAACATCAGCATTTTTAAGGTAAACAATATATGAAACTCATCCCCTATTCCCTCATTACATAATGTACATATTCTATTTTCCCTCGCGATCCCCGCCCATCTACCCGTCTCAATAGGTAACTTCAAATTCGAGCATCGAAGTTTAGATATGTAATATCTGTCCTTGGGTAATAATCGCAATAGATACGGTTCCAAACCAAACTCGAGTTTGAATAAAGAATAGAATTCACCCCTATCAGATCAAATTGGTGTTTTCTTTCTTTTTTTCGTTCAGTTTCATCTAGTCCATTTGTTCATTTGACTCTGTCTCCATCACGACTAGGATGCATTTTAATTTATAATGTAAAGTCGTTCAGGTTTTTGTTTTATTATGTAAAAAAAGAAGATATGGCATGATTGCCAATGAGACAACTCTCTAAAAGAGACAAAGTGACACCGGAATTTAAAACTATTAAAAAAAACCTTTAACAGATCACAATACGCTGACGGTACAGATGTCTGTAAATTCAGAAATTAATGCGAGGTTTTTATTATTGCGACAATAATTAAGACTCGCATTTTGAAGTATTGCGTTTGAATTAATCAATCAAAATCTCATTTCAGGCTATAATGACACTCATCGCATTAAATATTTAAAACAATTGCACGCAACAAATTTACATTCACAAATACATTCAAATGTATATTTGACAAGATTAGTTCGTGTAAGTTGCCAAACATTCTATAATTAGTGTATTATTCTCCCAAGTTTATTTGAAAAGGTATAATTCCTCTATACAAATGGCAAAATCTTTCATAAAATATCCAGTAAGTTGGATAAACGTTTACCAAACCATCCCAATACAGTTTGATTTATATATTCACTTTGCTATTCCGTTCTTGCACAGTGATATAGTTCATTTTGCGTCATCCCATATTCTAGCAAAGGGAGATTATCTAAGCATCACCGTTACATCAGTAATAGCTCTCGTACATGAAATAGTTAGCTCGAACTGTATGATCCTGTGTGAATCTGATCTTTATATTAAAAGTGCATAAATGGTTCACATATGGGTCTTATTTAAAAATTAAACAGTATCAAAACAATTAGTGCATTATAATATAACCAAATAGGCATGCAAAAAATAATCAATAGGCAAAATATGCTTGTCTACCGTCTAATTCTAATTGCTAATATTTACTGTATTGTACATAGCTCAATTCCATTCCATTCCATTCAATTTTATTTATTTTTTAATTTTCAGCAGAAAACAGTATTTCTAACAATTAAATTGAATTAATTTGATATGACGTTGACACACGGTAATCACTCTCATGTTTTTATTTACATCGCTGTCAATCATCCGGTAAAGATGAATATTCATTACTACCCTCGGTAGTTAACGTCCCTCGATGGTTAACTTTAAGTGCCTACCTAAAAGTGCACGTTATTCTTGCATACAACACTGGTGTACGGTGAACACTTATTTTATTTTTCTTGCATGGATACATACAAGCTTTAATTGCTTGCATACCAATCTATGTTTTATTGAATTGCAGTTTTACATACATTCTAGTATTGTCAAACCAAGCTGGTGTTCAGTAAGCTTGTGTTATTGTGTATGGTTTGCCCCCAGTATTAAATGTCTGCAGTTATTAGATATTAAGCAAGCTCAATGGTTTGCATTCTAACCAGCCTTATATTGTATTCATATTTTGAATTGCAAAACTATCATTTTTCATCATTCTCAAAGTTATAGACTGCAAGAGGGGCGAAAGATACCAGAGGAACAGTCAAACTCATAAATCGAAAATAAACTGACAACACCATGACATGAAATATACAAATTAAAGTACACAAAAAACAGCATAGAAAAACAAACAAAGTCTGATCATGAGCAACACGAACCCTAACCAAAAACTAGGGATTATCTCAGGTGCTCTAGAAGGGTAAGCAGATACTGCTCCACATGTCCAACCGAGGCACCGTCTGGTTGCTCATGTTTTTACAAACCCGATAACTAGCTTTATACAGTAAGTCAAATTCATGAAAAGGGAAGGGGATTGTAGTTATGACGTGAGAAACATATCCGATATCATCTGTGAAACGGTTATTCCATAACGGTCAACCAACTCTATACTATGGTAACAATTGTGTATACACTGGAGTTGTAAAAACAAATCATTCAACCAGGAAAGCCAAAGAATTGATGCCTTTTCTAGTGAAGCCATGCATACATTATTAGCAGGAACAGCAAAAAGACTGGTGTTGTTCATTGGTGTCATAGTTTTCTAGGAAGGCATTGGCTTAACCTATCCAGTCACTAAGAAGTGTTACAATTAAATTCATAAGCAACACATAAATAGTTACATGAAAGGTATAGCCAATGTTTGAAAAATGCTGAAACGAGAAATGGAAACTACATATTATATACATATATATATGCGAGTAAATATTTTACACTTCACAAATTTAACGTTGATGTGGCGTGGTCAACTACATCAAAGATTTGATGGTCAATTGCACTTAATTTGTTGAATGATCTTGCATCTTGATTATTAAATGTGACAGTTTGTACGGTACATGAGTTGCACAGTAGAAATGTAATAACATTTGGACGTTTATCAAAGCAAGGTTTAATCTAATTTAAGGACAGCGGTTCATAGCACGATTTTGTAAGAAACTTTTTGTATTGATCACTTATATTGGTGTAGTAGCTTGAAGTAACAATTAAGTTGCCATATAGATAGTAATGAAGTAACATGTTGTTTTATAGAGTTGGAACTAAGTAACGTTTTGTATTGGAATTTATAACTGTGAACCTGGGTTGTGAACCTTTTAAGTACAGGTCCATGTAAGAATCAGGCAAACAGTGATAAGTCCATGTTGGCAGATTGATCAAATTTCATATTCTAGATATGGATTTACCTTATTAGAACTTGAATATGAAATTCTTAATTAAAAAAAAAAATTTTGTGTTAAAAATATTCATTTTCAAATTTCCCCTTGATGGCCCCTAAAAATGAGCAAGGAAAACTACAAAAAGGCACGTTTTTAAAGTAATTTATCTTGCTTTAATAATATATTTTTTGTTGCTAGTATATAATTTATATAGAGTTCATATGTATAGTGATATGAAAACAGATTGAAAATTGATTTCAAATATTTTCTTCCCTAGCAACCGTAACCATGGAAATGTGATCAAAATGAATTTTAGAAAAATGCAAATTTCATCTAATTTCATTTTATTTTTTTAAGAAACAGCAACAGTATACACACTTTTATTATATATTCCCTTTTAGTAGAAGCCCTATAGAATAAATCAAAACAAAAAAAAGTTCGGAAATATTTCGCTGTTGTAGGTGGCAGCACCATCAAAATCGTCAATTTTTCAGTTTTTTTGTCGAGCCTGCAACTTTTGTTGCAGAAAGCTCGACATAGGGATAGTGATCCGGCGGCGGCGGCGGCGGTGTTAGCTAACTTCTTAAAAGCTTTATATTTTAGAAGGTGGAAGACCTGGATGCTTCATACTTTGTATATATATGCCTCATGTTACGAAGTTTCCGTCAGTCACATGTCCAATGTCCTTGACCTCATTTTCATGGTTCAGTGACCACTTAAAAAAAAAGTTCAGATTTTTTGTAATGTTGAATTCTCTCTTATTATAAGTAATAGGATAACTATATTTGATATGTGCGTACCTTGAAAGGTCCTCATGTCTGTCAGACAGTTTTCACTTGACCTTGACCTCATTTCATGGATCAGTGAACAAGGTTAAGTTTTGGTGGTCAAGTCTATATATCTCAGATACTACAAGCAATAGGGCTAGTATATTCTATGTATGGAAGGACTGTAAGGTGTACATGTCCAACTGGCAGGTGTCATCTGACCTTGACCTCATTTTCATGGTTCAGTGGTTATAGTTAAATTTTTGTGTTTTGGTCTGTTTTTCTCATACTATATATGCAATAGGTCTACTATATTTGTTGTATGGAATGATTGTAAGGTGTACCTATCTAGCGGGCAGATGTCATGTGACCTTGACCTCATTTTCATGGTTCAGTGGTCAAAGTTAAGATTTTGAGTTTTGGTCTTTTTATCTAATACTATATGCCATAGGTCATCTATATTTGGTGTATGGAAATATTTTATGATCTTTATGTCAGTCGCGCAGGTTTTATTAGACCGTGACCTCATTTTCACGGTTCATTGCACAGTGTTAAGTTTTTGTGTTTTGGTATATTTTTCTTAAACTATAAGTAATAGGTCAACTATATATGTTGTATAGAAGCATTGTTAGCTGTACATGTCTGCCTGGCATGGTTCATCTGACCTTGACCTCATTTTCAAGGTCCATTGGTCTTTGTTTAGTTATCTTGGACTTGGTTAATGTTAAGTTTATGTGACAGTTGTATTAAAGCTTAGCTTTATACTTAGGACTATCAACATAATATCAATGATTAGTATAGAAGGCGAGACATTTCAGCGTGTGCACTCTTGTTTTTATTATTTATGATTTTTACGCCCCATGTTGATCAAATTTAGGTGAAATATTCACTTATGTCATGCAAATTCCTATACATATGATATACCAGGGTTTAAAGGGTTAATATTTTGCATATTGAGTGGAACAATATATAGCTTGTTTGTGTATGATTGGGGGGAGGGTCGATCGCTTGAACTATTTCCAAGGGGAAAAATGTTATGATTTACATTAGTAATGAGCCAAAGTCCACAATAATTGTGTTGTTACCTTGCAAGCATCAATGGGGTCTGAATTGATATAAATGAAGGATTTGATTTCTTAGAACCAAATAGTTTTCTCAATATATTGATCCAAATATCACACGGCACTTCAGTCAAGAAATTTGAGCAAACGATTACTATGTTTTGTGTCTCTCACATTGAGTTTTTTTATTTAAGATGTGATAAACAGGTACTCCTGCAAAATATTTGTTCAGTGGTACAAGCAGTTAAATAAAAAATAAACAGGTGTCTGTGGCACAAAGGTGTCCCCATTTTCTTCCTCAATATGTAAATATATGCAAGAGTCAATGGTCTTGCATACAAATTTTTTTCCCTTTAGAACAGAACATATCTACTGAACTAACATGTATAAAGTGAAACACCCTCTATTTGCATATCGATAATATAGAACTTAAATTCAATGTTTACTACAACATGTACAAGGAAGAAAGTCAATTGGAGATAATGGAAGTAAAGAATAAAAAAAAAAAAGATAAATAAGTTGTTCAAATGTTTAATTTTCTAAAAACTAAATAATTATATGGTCATGATAATGATGATGGTACAAGCAAAATTATTTTAACATATATTCTAATAATACTTAGTTTTCATTGATCAAATATGTATCTTAACGTTCTATTCAAAAGAGTGATTGCTTAGTACTTGAATAATATGTGACAAATACTTTTATAAAAACATAATGAGGAAATCTTGATATTCTACTGTCTTTCTTTAAAGCCCATCTCATATTACTTGTAGAAAATTCATTTTCAGTCCCATCTGTTGATGTTGATTTATTTTTTGGTTGTAAATTACACTTCATTGCACAACCTGGCCTACTGGTGCCAGGTTGTTTCCTGTTGCAACTGTTAAAAATGCTTTCCTATATATATATATAGCTATCGAAAGATGGATTTCAAGTCCATTTAAAGTAGCAAATCTAATGACACAGCCAACTTTTGAGCAAAAGAACAGCATTTAATCAGAACTTTCTGAGTGACGAGAGGATAATCTGGATGAGTCTTCACCATTTCTGTTCTTATTTCTGGTCCTTCATGGAGATTAACTTCACCAACTGTTTTAGGTGTTTTGATTTTTCCAGTTACATAACAGGTAAATCAAATCTTGATATTAACACACATTATTCTGTTTTATTTTCCTGCCGTTTACCAATACCCATTTGGTCTATGGATTTATTAGGAATAAATTTTACTTTGCCGATGTTGTAGGCTTTCCTCAGTAGTATACCATCTTCTTCAACTCACAACTCATTAAAATCATTTATTCCTTTTAACTTGTGTGTTATCAGTTTGTGTTATGAGGTGTAGTTAGCACATTCAGAGACTTGACATCCAGCAACACCTGTGAAAAGAAAGGGAACTATAAACCGATTCAAAGGTCATGTTTTCAACTTCAACAAAATGTGTGTACATTACTACATAGGTCAACATGATATTTTGAAGAAAAGAAAATAATTTAAACTAGAGGCTCCAAAGAGCCTGTGTTGCTCACATGATATTTTTATTTACAATTGATGCATGGAATAATGCAACCGTTATACTTTTGCTCTAGTGTCAGAGATACATGTATGGAAAAGTCAAAAACCACATTTTTTCCCTATGTTCTATTTTTAGCCATGTCTGCCATGTTTTAGGCAGACAAGGTCACTGGACACATTTTTAAAAACTAAATACCCTAATGTTTATTTGGGGCCAAGTTATTTAAATTTGTCTCAGTTGTTTCAGGAAAGACTTTTGTAAAAGATTGCAAAAGAAAAATCGTAAAATTTGACTTTAAAGGGCAATAACTCCTTATGAAGTCAATTGACAATTTTGATCCTGTTCACTTATTTATAGAGCTTACTTTGCTGAACATAATTGCTGTTTACAGTTTATCTCTATCTATAACATTATTCAAACTAGAGGCTCTAAAGAGCCTGTGTCGTTCATCTTGGTCTATGTGAATATTAAACAAAGGAAGCAGATGGATTCATGACAAAATTGTGGTGATGGTGATGTGTTTGTACATCTTACTTTACTGAAAATTCTTGCTGCTTACAATTATCTCTATCTATAATGAACTTGACCCAGTAGTTTCAGTGGAAAATGTTAGTTAAAATTTACAAATTTTATGAAAATTGTTAAAAATTGACTATAAAGGACAATAACTCCTTAGGGGGTCAATTGACCATTTCAGTCATGCTGACTTATTTGTAAATCTTACTTTGCTGAACATGATTGCTGTTTACAGTGTATCTCTATCTATAATAATATTCAAGATAATAACCAAAAAATAGCAAAATTTCCTTAAAATTACCAATTCAGGGGCAGCAACCCAACAAAGAGTTGTCTGATTCATCTGAAAATTTCAGGGCAGATAGATCATGACCTAATAAACAATTTTACCCCCATGGCAGATCTGCTCTAAATGCTTTGGTTTTTGTGTTTTAAGCCAAAAACTGCATTTTACCCCTATGATCTATTTCTTGCCATGGCGGTCATCTTGTATTGGTTGGCCAGGTCATCAGACACATTTTTTAAACTAGATACCCCAATGATGATTGTAACCAAGTTTGGTTTAATTTGGCCCAGTAGTTTCAGAGGAGAAGATTTTTGTAAAAGTTAAAGACGACAGACGCCAAGTGATGGGAAAAATAAATAACCAAAAACAACAAAATTTCCTTAAAATTACTAGTTCAGGGGAAGCAACCTAATAAGTTTGTCTGAATGATTTAAGGACACATATATCTTAGCCCAATGAACATTTCTGCCATTGTCAAATTTGCTCTAAATGCTTTAGTTTCAGAGATATAAGCCTAAATTTTGAACCCCCCCTTTTTTTGGCCGATCAATGCATTTGAATGGGGACATAAAGTTGGACCCCCCTTTTAAAATGGCTGGATCCACCCCTGATGTGTATGTGAGCCTCAGCCTGTGACTCAAATCTAACATTTTGACATTATCATGTCAGATTTATTTGTGAAATGAAATTTACTTCTGAGAATCAGACTGTCTCTGAAATTGTGTATAGAACCAGATTTGCTTATTATTAAAAGGGCACATTTAGTTCGCAGTGGGTATTTGTTGTAATCATGTTTTCTGTTTGAACAATGTACATTTTGTTAATTTACCTGTTCTAGAGTCAAGGGCAATTTTCATAGCAGCTGCTGGTACAATGTTTTTTTCCACTTGTAACCCAACTTTTCATCTTTTTGCGCATATTTGCCATCTTTGAATCACTTTATGACTTTCCTGCATGGGCCTCAGAGTAGCAATATCCCTGAATATTGATCCCTATGAAATATAAGATATTCTTACTCTGCAATTTAAATATACACAAAATAACTAAAAAGTATTGTGTATAAGTTTTATTATATTAGATTAAGGCAACTACAGAAAGAGGAAGAAAACATTTGGTTTAGGCAAACTAAAGGTTATCTATAGTTGTTAATTTCTGTGTCATTTTGGTCTCTTTAATTGTGGCGAGTTATCTCATTGGCAATCATACCACATCTTCTTTTTTGTATATAAAGTTACAGTACAGACATACAGTTGTTGTCGTTTGTTTATGTGTTACATATTTGTTTTTCGTTCATTATTGGTTCATTTATCAGGCTGTTAGTTTTCTCTTTTGAATTGATTTACATCGCCATTTCGAGGCTTTTTATAGCTGACTGTGCGGTTTGGGCTTTTATATGATTAAACATGTGAACATTAAACAGACTTCGTTACTAGTGTTGCGTATTTTATTTCATGAACATCCAGTCGGAGCCCAAGAGATCCGTCGGGAGATCCGTCAGGAGATCCGTCCATGGATCCGACGAGGATTGGTATATAAAGGCCGGGAAAACCTTTACGAGAAGGCCGGAGAGCGAACTTTTGTAGAGTTAAGGATTACATCTAGTGCTACAAAGAGTGACTATTCGCAATGCTATTATTTGGATTTAAGTGAATATACGAGTTTGATGGATATAGTAGTTCAGTAGAAGATATGTACGGGTTATAACATTACTGACAATCATTTGATGTATATTGTGATTTATATGATTTTAATAATAGAACATATCAACTATTTAATTTTGTTTGACTCTATTCTGCCTTGCCCATAAAGGTTCACGTTACAAAATGGTGGCAGCGGTGGGATCGATGATTCCAGAAGATGAAAGAATACAGTACCTTTAGTGCAAGATTTATTATATTTAAATTGTGATGGGAGATTCAAACGGAGACTATACGAAATATGGCACTTATCCTATGGATTTCACTTGTGTTGATAGGGATAATAATAATCAATATACTCGACCTGGAATATTTACTCCTACAAATCCGGGTTGGAATATTAATCAAAATCCGTATATTCCGCCCTACAGTCAGACGACACCGATGTTTGTTTCACAGGATCAGGGTCAGACGACTCCGCCTAGTAAAATACCTTCTGTGTCGAGTCAATATTCGTATCCGCTTATGACCAGTACACCAGTAACCGAGCAGTTTAATCATTTGAGCGGCAATAGCGGTAATTTAGCAGGTGAAAATGATTCAAATGGATGGACAGGATTTTTCCTGAAATGGATTTTGGGAATTGTGTTTATTAGTGTATTGATAAGTCAGCTGGTGCGGTAAATATGTATCCGTGCCACGAGCTAGTGTGCTGGTTAAAATCAAACTTTGTAGTGATTTGTACGACTGTTTTTATTCTATTTTTGTTGACAGTGATTGTAAAAATGTTTGAGGGAGATAAAAGACGTAAGCATACATTGTACGAACCCTGTACAGTGCATCCGATGGATGGGAGTAATTTTACTCCTCCAGAAAGGACTTATCAGGAAAAAGATCAGAAAGCGCGGAAGAAATTGTCATTCGAGCCAGAAGAACGTTTTGGAAGTGAAAATTCAGCTAGACAGTCGGAATTGCATGCGAAAAGAACCTTTGATGGGACTACCCAAGATGCTTGGTCTGACTTTTTGCGGTATTATGAGAACATTGCTACACTGAACGGCTGGTCAGATGAAAGAAAACGGATGGTTTTTCTTACTACATTGAGAGGTCAAGCGGAAGCTTATGTGCATGGATTACCCAATAGTGATATTATTAACTGGAACTCTCTTTTACAGAAAATGGAACTTCGCTTTGGGCACTCTAATATGAAGGAATCGTATCTAGTAGAAGCAAAGTTGAGAAAACGTAAATCTGGAGAGACTTTTAGAGACCTAGGACAATCCATTGAAGACCTGTACAGACGAGCTTATCCTGGTAGTCCAGACACAGTTCAGGAAAATAGTATAAAGACTTTCCTTGACGCCTGTGGTGAATCAGAGGAGTTTAGACTATCAGTTAGACGTTCTCGACCCAAAACTTTACAAGATACTGTGACGAGTGCCATGGAGGAAGAATGTATCAGGCTTAGTGAAAGGCACAAAAATTCGATGAAAAAGTCTGTGTATTCCGTTGAAACAAATAACAAGGATCAATATTCAAGGAGAAAGAACGATAATTCACAAAGAGGACGACGCGTCCCAAATACCGCGAATTACCGTAAAGCGAAAGTGGAAGATATCACTTGTTATAATTGTGGAGAAATTGGACATTACAGAAGTCAGTGTGGTCGACTTCTAAGGGGAAATATTGGTGTGCTTAGTGAAAGGCACAAAAATTCGATGAAAAAGTCTGTGTATTCCGTTGAAACAAATAACAAGGATCAATATTCAAGGAGAAAGAACGATAATTCACAAAGAGGACGACGCGTCCCAAATACCGCGAATTACCGTAAAGCGAAAGTGGAAGATATCACTTGTTATAATTGTGGAGAAATTGGACATTACAGAAGTCAGTGTGGTCGACTTCTAAGGGGAAATATTGTTCCGCCTGTGAAAACGGACGGAGACAGTGCAGTATCGCAGTTAAACGGAGCACGGTCGGAGCAGTAGGCCATGCTCCGACCGCAGCTCATATGAGGCCTAGCACACATGTTAATACTAGTAGTGATATTTCCAGTAAGGAAAGTATGTCTAGAGGGGATATATGTGAATGTGCAGGATATTCACTAGACGATTCTAAAAGGAATATTTTAAAAGCCATTCAAGAATCCACTGACAGCCAACCTGAACAGGAAAATCCGAATAGTGAATATTTAAAAACGAACGACAGGCAAGATAATGTAGCCGTGATAGCTAGTGTGAAAGGAAGTTCAAGGATGATGATAGATGGAATGATTGAAGGATCCGCTATTACATGGAAAGTTGATACCGGATCAAGGAGAACATTTATCACAGAACAGAGCTACTATAGTATCATGCCGGAGTGTAGACCTGTGCTGAGCCGAGTAGATACACAATTTGAAACTGCAGATGGAAGTACACTGAATATTTTAGGCACGGCTGTAATGAACATTAGTTTTGGTGAATTTTGTGCTGCATTTCCAATTTATGTTGGAGGTGTTAAAATTAATTTATTAGGTGAAGATTTTATTTCTAAATATCGATGTCAATGGAATTTCGACTCGGGATCATTAGATATTTGCGGATTTACAGCTCCGCTTGAGCAAGATAGTGTCAATGTGCGATCTAGTCGTGTTATAGCAATGGAAACCATAGACATTCCTGCGAGACATGAAATAATTGTAAAAGCTAAGCTCACTAGAGAAGTTAATGCTGAAAATAATTCAGAAGTGTTTGGAATTTTGTGCCCTGATAGTAGTTTCATGAGGAAATATGGATTAGCTATTGGAAGAGTTTTAGTTAATGCATCACGTTCGCATATTTATTCGAGGATCCTAAACCCTTGTGATACCGATATTATTCTTTACAAAGGCACTCATATTGGATTGTTCGTTCCAGCTCAGAAAATCGTAAGTGACATTGGATTGATGGAGGAAGAGACCGTTTGTAATGTTCGGGAAATGGACACGGATCCACAAGAAATTCCACAGTATATGGCGGAAATGTATATAAATGGAAGAGAAAACCTCACAGAGTGAAGGCAAGAGCTTTAAGGAAATCCTGCTGAAGTACAGAGATATTTTCTATGATCCAGCAGGAGAACCAGGAAAGACAACAATTGGTATGCATAGTATCAAATTGAAAGAAGAAATTCCAGTAAAGGAACCCCCAAGACGAGTACCTCTTTATAAACGTCAGGCAATTGAAGATGAAATCAAGAAATTGGAGGATAAGAAACTTATTGAAAAGTCTAACAGCCCGTGGTCTTCGGGCCTAGTTTTAGTGCAAAAGAAAGATCTTTCATGGCGGCTGTGTGTTGATTACAGGAAATTGAACGATAAGACGATAAAAGATGCCTATCCGATCCCTAGAATAGAGTATAATATAGACGCACTCAGTGGAGCGAAGTGGATGTCAGTTTTGGACCTGAGTATGGCTTATCATCAGGTGCCGATGAATCCAGCAGATAAGGAAAAGACTGCATTTTCGACACCCAGAGGTGGGTTATACCAATATGTTACGATGCCATTTGGATTGTGCAACGCAGGAGCTACGTTTCAAAGGATTATTGAAACAGCAATGCGAGGATTGCAGTGGCATGTTCTAGTTTTGTACCTAGATGATATTATAGTGTTTAGTGAAACATTTGATGAACATTTGGTTAATTTGCAGAAAGTCTTTCAGAGGTTATCAGATGCTGGATTAAAGCTCAAGGCTGCAAAGTGTAGTTTTTTTAAACACGAGGTAGAGTATCTCGGACATATTGTGTCAACCGAGGGGGTGCGGACGGATCCTTCTAAAGTACGCGCAATAGCCAAAATGGAGTCTCCGCAAAACGTTTCCGAATTAAGATCTTTCATTGGACTAGTTTCTTATTACAGAAGATTTATCAAGGATTTTTTGAAAATTGCTAAGTGTCTTTTTGACTTATTGCAGTTAAAAGCTCACTGGGAGTGGACAAGTGGTTGTGAACAGACTTTCCGGTTACTTAAAGAAAAGCTTTTAAGCTCACCTGTACTTGCATATCCAGAAATCGACGGAGAAGAGTTTATATTAGATACAGATGCGAGTCATTTTGGAATTGGAGCAGTTCTGTCTCAAGTTCAAGAAGGAAAAGAAAGAGTGATAGGATACGCAAGCAGAACATTAAACAAACCTGAACGGAATTATTGCGTAACACGTAAAGAACTTTTGGCAGTAGTTTACTTCATTAAATATTTTAGACATTATTTACTTGGTCGTCACTTCAAATTAAGAACGGACCACGGTTCACTCACTTGGCTTTACAAATTCAAAGACCCGGACGGTCAAATAATGAGATGGATACAGCAACTAAGTAGTTATGACTTTAAAATTATTCACAGACCAGGTTTGAAACATGCAAATGCAGATGCATTATCTAGAATAATTGTACAGGATAAGGATTTCTGTAAACAATGCAATCTACCATGCATGGGATTATGTGTATATCAATTCAAGTGACAAAAGTGATAGCCTAAACATCATAGACCAACAATGTGAAACTCAACATTCACAAATTATCAGTGCTATTGACGAAAACGAAAATGAGGACTTGGATTCAGAAGACCTTCCGAAAAGAAGAGGACCGAAACGTAATGCTCCGAGTAAAGCAAAAGGACTGAAGAAACCTGTTATTGATTTATCACCGGAATCTATACGGGAATTGCAAGTGAATGACCCTGGTATAGGTCCAGTTTTAAAACTGAAAGAGGAAAACAGTGAAAAACCAACAAGTGATTCGGTTGTGCATTTCAGTCAGACAACGAAATTTTGGATAAGTCGATGGGATTTACTGGAGATCAAGAATGGTATGTTATGCGAATACTGGGAAGACGGTCCAACCTATTCAAGATGGCGTGTTTGTGCTCCGTGTGAAATTCAAAAGTATGTTTTATGGCAGATCCACGATTCACCAACATCAGGACATCAGGGTATCAATAGGACTTGGCAAAGAGCCAAAATGTGTCCATTTTACTGGAAAGGAATGAGGCAAAGTGTTATCGATTATGTAAAAAGCTGCGATATATGTGAAGAAAAAAAGGACCCAAAGTATACGAAACGACACGAGCTTAAATCTTATATTACGGGAGGGCGTTTTGAAAGAATTGGAACAGATATAGCTGGACCATTTCCCATTTCTAACAATGGAAATATGTACATTGTAGTAATTGAGGATTATTTCACTAAATTCATAGAAATATTTCCAATACCTAATATGGAAGCAAAAACGGTCGCCGAGGTGATGCTTAAAGGCTGGATAAAAAGATATGGATGTCCACTAGAATTGCATAGTGACCAAGGTAGACAGTACGAAAGTCAGTTATTTCAATCTATATGCAAATTCTTAGAAATAGATAAGACAAGAACGACACCAGGTCACCCTAGATCGGATGGATTAGTAGAGCGTTCGAATAGAACAATTAAAGACATGATATCAAAATATGTGCGCACCGATCAGAGAGACTGGGACCGATGGATTGACTTCGTGGCAATGGCCTATAATTCTACTCCTCATCAAAGCACCGAAATTTCGCCGTTTAGGATGATTTTCGGGGAAGAAATGAGAATGCCATTAGACGTAATTTTAGCGGAGGAATTATGTGAGAATGTTAGTGAATTAGTTAGCGAACACGATCATGTTATGAAGCTTCAAGATAAATTAAAAACAATACATGAAATTGCGAGGGTATCTCTAGGAACGGCAGCGAAGCGCCAAAAGCGTCAGTATGATAAAAACGTTAAGAGACTGGATTATAGTGAAGGTGATTTAGTGAGACGATACCAACCGAGGACCGCGAAAGGAGTGAAGAAGAAATTATCGAGATTTTGGACAGGCCCGTGGGTAATAGTTGAGAAACTTTCCAACGTATTATATAAAATCAAACATTCACCGAATTCAACGCCTGTTATAATACACGCTGACAATTTAAAATTGTACAAGGGGGAGAAAGTTCCAAAATGGTTTAAACCACATAAAACAATTGTTCAAGCGGAAATGCCAAATTTACAAACTTTTGAAGACATGCGGCAAAATAATATGGAAAGAGAAAAAGACACTGAAAATGAAATAAATTCGGACCCAACTCAACATCTTAATGATACGGATATGTCGGAGAAGTCATTCACTCCGCCCGTTATTACCGCAAATAATTTCCCTGAAAGTTCAAACGAGGCACCGCCAGTAACTCCGTCTGGTACTCCGTCTGGTACTCCGCCTGCAATTTATCGAACGCGGTTTGGTCGGGTCATCCATAAACCACCTAGATTTTCATAAGTTAGGACGTTTACACCAGCATGGATGCAAAATTTAGTTGTGAAGTTTGTGATTTGTCATTTACAAAGAAAAGGAACAAAAAGAGACATGAAAAAGAAATTCATGGACAAAGAAAGAAGAATATTCATTGTGACATATGTAATTCTAGTTTTGGAAGGAAAAGTGACCTTAAAAGGCATGTTAAGAAATTCCATAGTGAGGAAAATAAAGGACATCAGGAAGTTCCAGCAGAAAAGGAAGAATTACTTGTTAAAATTCCTGAATATTCTGACATTTCGGATGACGATATTGAATGGGATGATAACAATAACATTACTAGTGATTATAATTTTCCTGATAGAAATACCAACGAAGACGCAACTACATATGGAGCTGATAATTATGTAACAGTAGAAAAAGAAAACTTCAACTTAGATGGCTTTTGTGTAGTGGATGATGACTTTCTTGATATAACGGAAGAAGAATTTACAGACATGAAATCTAATTTAGTAGTAGTGGAAGACGTGAAAACAGTAACACTGACATTGATAAAGACTGAACAGAAATTCTTGGACGGCTCCGTCAAGGTCAAAAAGGAAACGTGTATTGGCTACACAGAGAATGTTGACAAAAATAAGTTAAATGTGCCGGATATTGTAACAGAAGTTACTAATTTAATCAATGATGTTGTAGATTCAAACAACAATGTACCTGAGATGTTTTATAATCTTTAATTTACAATTGATCTAAAAATAGATAATCCAATTCATCAAAGGTTATTATATAGAACGATGTGATTAATCACCTGTGTAGGATTTTATATTTTATTCGTTAATGTGTGTTTCTGGAATAGGAATTCCACAGTCCTGGAAAGGGGGTATTGTTGCGTATTTTATTTCATGAACATCCAGTCGGAGCCCAAGAGATCCGTCGGGAGATCCGTCAGGAGATCCGTCCATGGATCCGACGAGGATTGGTATATAAAGGCCGGGAAAACCTTTACGAGAAGGCCGGAGAGCGAACTTTTGTAGAGTTAAGGATTACATCTAGTGCTACAAAGAGTGACTATTCGCAATGCTATTATTTGGATTTAAGTGAATATACGAGTTTGATGGATATAGTAGTTCAGTAGAAGATATGTACGGGTTATAACATTACTGACAATCATTTGATGTATATTGTGATTTATATGATTTTAATAATAGAACATATCAACTATTTAATTTTGTTTGACTCTATTCTGCCTTGCCCATAAAGGTTCACGTTACACTAGTATATAGACTGTAGTGAGCCTATATATATATATGGTGAAATATTTAATAGCTATTTCCTTATGTAAACGGGCAAGAAGGATTAGATCCCAGATACATATATCCAAAGTAATGACTGTCAAAAATACACAGAACAACATCCGTTTAGCGTTACATTTATATCACAATTACTGATTTTAAAGTTTATATGAACTACCCATAAGGGTTCTTTATAGCGGTTGAATTGAAACTCGTTCCCTTGAAAAACAAATTGTCGCCATGCATGTGATTGATTGAAGATCTATGAAATATGTCATTTCCTTAGTAACATTCATTTTTCCAATTTGAACACTCTTGAAATGTGCTGTTCTAATCCTTTTGCAATAAATTTATGTATAATTTGTTTGAATTACATCTTTTCTAAAAAAAACTAAAAAGCTAAACAAAAGACGGTCAAAGCTACGTTTTCGTTTTCATTATATATACATGCTAGTAGTCAGCTATTAAAATTGTAACTAACACGTAATAATATGTAGATTTATAAAAAGTTTGCCAATAATATCTCCTTGTTTTATTGGTCATTAACAATACAGGGATGAATCTTAGTGCTATTGTTGTAACATTAAGGGGCTTTATCACAACTATTAGTGAAATATCTGAAGTATCTTAAAAAAAGATGTTCATAAATTACCCTGTTTATACAGTATTGATTTAAACAGTCTAGTGGCGGATTAAGATATTTTCATAAAGGGGGAGGGGTTCCAGCCAAGGTTCAGTGATTCCTATATAATCAACCAAATGTTTCCCACAAAAGCTGGGGGGGGGGGGGGCAGGTACCCTTTGTATCTGCCTATGGGACTCAACATGAAAAATAAGAAATGATAATGTATAGCAAAACAATTTACGAAAAAGAAAAACCGGAAAAATATGAACCAATGAAAACTTCAATAGTCAGTCTCCTGACTTGGGACAGTCATATAAAGACTATATTATGTGGCCGGTTTTAACATGTCAGCGCTCAGCTTCCCCCCCCCCCTTTTTTTTTTACCTGGGACAGTTGTTTCCCTAAAAGTTGTAAGAATAAGACATGAATATCCAGAAGTTTCATAAGGGGGATGAGATAGGGAGGGCACTGCATGACTTCTTTAGAGATGGACGCTTCAGTACTGTTTCCCTCAATAAATCAACTAAAGTTTTTCCACAAAGCACTGGCATAGCACCCCCTCAGATTCTACCTCTTGTATGTGTACGTACTACATGTTCAAGCCGACCTCCAAAAAAGAGGGTGTTAAATGAAATCGTGAAAAATGTACAAAAACAGCTAGGTTTACGTACCATAAATACATCTGACATTCTGTTTTGCTTCTGGTTTATTCAAATCAAGATAATAGAGCGTATTTTTGTCCATTTTCTTCTCCGTGAGGGGAACTCCTTCATTGATCATTCAAAATGTTTACATTTATAAATGACGTCATCTAGATGGAGTGCGTGACTCCGCAGATAAATAGTCCTTTTTCTTTTATTTTTTAATAATTACCAATACCAAGTATAAACAAAACAGGTTGTTTAGTAATCAATTGCTATTATTTTAATTAAGTGTACTGGTAAAGTAACTTGTGTAAGTCAAGGCTATCCGTCTATATCCCTCCGCCTTACGTCAGAAGGTCCCTGACGTCATATAAATTTTTGTCAACAACTTCGAACCTTGTACAAATTATGATCGCCTCATTTTTCCGTAATTTTAATTTGCAAACAAAACAGATAACTGTCAGGTCAATAAAGCGATCATAGTCATGGAACTTGAGAATTGGTTTTCATTTATAGATTTACAACAGTGAACGCTTTACCGGTTTGCCTTGCAAATTAACGCTTTTCTGTTTACCAACGGGAGAAAATAAAGAGGTCAGTGGTAGGCTTTTAAGTTTAAAAAAAAAACTCGAAATCGGCATTAAAGTAAAACCACAACTATACTGACGCAAAGGATTTTTTTGAACACCCAGGTTCGTATGCTATCATACAGACCTGTGATATACAACATCTGATTCAATATTTGCTGTTCTGCATACACCAGGTGCGTATGCTAGCATACATACCCGAGAAATGCAATGCATTAATTAAATGTAGACATTAGCATACACCAGGTACGTATGCTAGCATACAGGCCTGAGAAATGCAAGTTAATTTATTACAATTCAGTTCAGCATACGTGAGCATACACCAGGTGTTAAATATGCCAGATTCACGATTTCCAAGTGCTTGATAAAATAAAAATGTGTTTTTTCCTTTATTTTTCTCGTTTTTGCTTAAGTTTGTCTTATGAGCAATAATTCGACCTATTTGAGTACGAATTATGACAAATTACCGTTAGTGAGAATTTCTAATTTTAGATGAGAACGTGTTTCAATCATGCCTTAGCGACACTGTGTATTCTTTATTAATTATGTTTGCAAGAATGGGGCGATTTGGTGTGGGGCGATTTGGTGTGGGGCGACTTGGCTTACAAACGAAAACTGGAACATCCTAGATATTGACATTGTGATGGATGATCAATCACAGAAAACAGTGACTTTTCGAATGAAGATTGGATTACTTAAACCGAGATAATGTATCGAAGCTTATTTTTGTGGTAAGATTATGCTCATGTGTAATGAATTAATGTGAAAATCATGGATAAGATAAGATATTTTACTGGTTTAAAATCCAAACTTATATAGTCGCCGTCACGTAAAATTGGCACCATGTTTTTTGTTAAAAAATTTTTAAATATCAGCCGTGTTTACTCAAGATGATGTCTTTCTTTTAGCAGAAGTAAAATCCTGTCCAAATATCCACTACTGTCCTACCTTTTATTGTGTTTGCACTGTATAATCCTGACCTTCACATTTTTCAAGATTATTTACATTGTATAACCGCCATTTTGGTTTCTATGAGGGTCCCTTATTCCATAACATTCGTTACTCTCCGGTAATATCATTGTCATTGATGATACAATTTCCCGCGCTTTTTACGTAAAGATGAAGAAAAGCTCCGAGAGACGCAAGAAAATGGAGAGCACGTGGAACTCCACGGCAACACTTCCGGTAATAACAATGTCGGATTCCACCATACAAATTAAACTTGGATTATGTGAAGGTCAGGATTATACAGTACAAACACAATAAAAGGTAGGACAGTAGTTGATTTTTGGAATGATATTTGATTCCTCTAATTGAAAAACATGATCTTTAGTAAACGCGGTCGATATTTAAGAAAATTTTGACAAAAAACATGGTGCCAATTTTACGTGACGGCGACTATACATGAAAGAGGAACGAAAGATAGATCTACCAAAGGGACAGTCAAACTCATAAATCTAAAACAAACTGACAACGCCATGGCTAAAAATGAAAAAGACAAACAGAAAAACAATAGTACACATGACACAACATAGAAAACTGAAGAATAAACAACACGAACCCCACCAAAAACTAGGGGTGATCTCAGGTGCTCCGGGCAGGGGTTAAAAAATCCACTAGCCCGACGCCCGGGACTAGATCATTTATACCTCGGGCAATTAAAATGTGTAATCCGATATGCCCGACGGACTAGTAACAAAAAATTCTCGACGTCGGCCAAAATAGAAAGTGAAAAATCCCTTCATCACTATTCTATGTTAGGGAGCTACTACCATTTGATTTTTAGGGGGGGGGGGGGGGGGCTAGGATGAAATTTGAAAAAAATAGGCAGGACAGGAGTTTTGAGTAAAAAAAAAGGCAGGATGAGACACTTGCAAAAAAAAAAAAGTCAGGACGACAATTTAGGTAAAAAAAAGTCAGGATAAACTAAAAAAAAAAAGGCAGGACCGAACAGAGTGAAAAATAAAAAGGCAGGACAGAGATTACAGCTAAAAAAAATGCAGGACAAAATTTTTCATCCTAGCCCCCCCCCCCCCCTCCCCCCCCCCCCCCCCCCCCATAAAAATCAAATGGTAGCTCCCTTAGCCATTTCGATTCAATTAAGTCATCCGGGATTACAAGAATTTGAACTGGTTTGTACAGATCCTGTTGTACATATTTAAAAATACAACAAATAACTCTGGTATCATGTGTTGATTGCAATTATTGTACTTTAAATATCGATTTCTCATACCATGGCTTGGGGTATTGTACATTGCTTATCGTGACGAGATTATTTGGGGGTATGATGTATTGATTGGTATTGACCTGTCTTGTTGCACAGCTTTTGAGCACGAAACCATGCAACAAAATATTTCTTAATATTTTAGTACGGGAACCGCAGGAACTTTGTCAGTTTCAAAACGAAAAACAGTAGATGAAGGAAGTAATGAGGCTGACAATTCATCCCCCAAAAATGCTAAATACGACAGGGAAAAGCCATGGAAAAAAAATAATAGTGTCCAGGACAGCAGGACTGTCAAGTCTTTAGTGCGAGACTCGCACATGTTCATGCTTATTTGGCGGCATTTTCCTTTGATCTATTGTTTTTTCTCTTTGATCTCAAAATCACGCATTCACTTCCTGAAAAGTTGGCAGAACTGGGACACAATGATTCCCCTGGCAAGGTTGTTGCTGATGAAAAAAACAGACAATGCTCTGTGAATATTGCCGTTAGTTGCCGCAAGCACGCCAATAAAAAGTCTGCTTTGAATGTGGGAACAACTAAGTTAGGGTAGGCACCAAAAGAATAAATAACAGATCAACAAAAATTATTAAATACAGTGTATAATGTCTCCTTCAAAACAAAGGACACCCACTTTGTATTATGCATCAAACTCTTGAGTTTTAAGGCATACTAGAGCTAGCAGGTCAGTTTTGATGGACTAGCAGTTCTTCCAACAGGGAAAATCCTGCTGCCAATAAGTCCTGGGCTAGTTAGCTGTAACAAATTTTTTTAACCCCTGTCCGGAAGGGTTTTTATACATGTTATAGGATAAAAACCAAGGGCAAGACAAAAACATTGGTCTGCCTTTATAGTTTTTACCACTGAACACCAAAGAATTAAGAATACCACAGAACACCAATAAACACTCTAAATATACTACAGAACTACACAAATTACATTTAAACTACTGAAATATACAACGGAACATTAAGATTACTTTATAAAATGCAAATCGATTAATACGAATACAGTGGTGTTCCGTGGTATACAGGTGTCATACCACCAATTAAAAGTCCCTATCTGTTCAACCAAATTTTGCAATTTTCAGAGCTTTCTAAATATTTTACCTTAAGTTTAATTTCATAGAAACTAGGTATATCCTGAATTGTACAGGTGTCACCGTTCTGCATGCCAATTTTCAACATACATTCAAAATCATATAAGAAAGTAGAGAGCTTCCGAAAGGAGGTACCACTAAAAATAACCCCTGGTTTTCTGGAAATCTTAAATTAGTATACTATGGAGCACATTAATCCTCAATTTTTAATGCAAACTCATAGACAGGTAAATTTTGGCTCAAAATGGTCTTAATATATTTCTCTTACAACAAAACTTTCATTTCTGCAAATTTGTTGGTTAGTTTAGGTGAACAATGACATCAAATGCACTTTTTTTTTATCCGAGGAGGCCTACTTTCACATACGTTCTAAATTTGAGGGAGTAATTGGTGGTATGACACCTACAGACGCCACCTTTGTCTGCTGGTTGTACTTAAACATGATGTATTTTGGTATCAGGTACATTCGTTCTGATAACATGTTTGTCCTGGTTCTGTTCGCCCAGAGGTCGTTCTCCCTACTTGTATTATAGGATTGAACAACTTTTTAAAGGAATTTATTGGTGTATAAACTCGACCAATTCACTCACATTTGATATGTTTAGGAGTGACTTGGTCCAGTTTATACACCAATAAATTCCTGTACATTTTCTTTGTTTAGTGGACCGTGAAATTGGTGATCAACAATTTAGTTTGGCATTAAAATCAGTAAAAAACATCATATCATAGTTTACAGACTATTTGCAAAGATCTTTCTCTATCTTTTTACAATGTTTAAGCACTTATGGTTTTATTTACAGTTTGAAAATAGGCACTGGCTTATTTAGGGTTACATCATGTACATGGAAATGTAACAATAATAAAAATATTATGATTGTTTATACATTGGAGTCTAATTGCCGGAATGGAAAGTTGGGTAAGGAACCGATTAATTACGAATGTAACAATAATTATTAAGGCTACGGTTACATTGAGTTAATGTTACATGAAAAACAGCAATGTACGTACGCTAGAACTTAAAAAGTGAAACCATTGAACTTTATTTTTCGCCTTTGGAGTACTCAGTCCTAATCTGGAGTAGTACCTTTAAGAACATCAAAACCATGAATATTGGGGAATATTGTCCCGAATAGAATTTTATATTGCACGAGCTTGCGAGTGCAATATATGTTCTACGAGGGACAATATTCCCCAATATTCATGCAATAACCCTTTTATTGTATAGCAATATAATATTTGAAAGTAAAAATTGGTTTAAACTAAGATTTTGTCGTTGATGATGTCATGAATTTTGAAGATTTATTGCACTAGTGCAATATTAGAATTTTTTGCACGCTAACTTTTGGTTACTTTCTGCGGGTAATATTATATTGCTATGCAATAATATTTATTATTTCTCATTATTATCAGTATTATTTAGTACATAAGAAAGCATTAGGCAATAAAACTATAGATTTAAGTTTTATTAATCTATCAAACATTGTGTGTGTGTTTTTTTTTATTAAACTGAATGGTATTTTGTTTGTGCAGACCTTTTTTGTATGAACATCTCCCAGCATCATTTTAACTGCCTAGACGAAATAATACATGCATTCATATACATGATATAAAACACTTCATTTTGTATAGAAAGTAACAACGACTGAAAATGAGGCTAAAAATGAAGAACATACATGAAATATTTTATTAATTGAATGCTTCTTTTGATAACTTCTTTTGGGGGTGTAAAAGCGTTGATTGAAGTACATTTTGTATGAAGCGCAGAAGGTTAAGTTTCATTGTCAAGTTCATATCTCCACTGCTATAAGCAATAGGTCTAGTAATTATATTTGGCTCTGTGTACCTCCTTCTAGAGTAAGTATATTTGATTAGGCAGCCATGCAGAGTTTGCATTCATAAAATTCATCACCATTAGAGTTTTCTGGTCTTTGTATCTCCAGCTCATTTAGTTTTTATACGAATCGCAATTTGTTTACAGTCGTATATTTGGTATCATGTCGGCGTCGTCGTCAGCGTCATCCAAAGACAGATGGTTTCCAGATAATAACTTAAGTATAAGTAAATAGAAATCAATAAAATTTTAACACATTGTTTATAACCATGTTTGGGGTTATGGTCCCTTAGGTTTAGGAAATAGGGGCCCATAGGGTGCCCAAAACAAGCATTTTTATAAGTTTCAAGAAAAATAAATTAGAGTTGTCTTTCTTTGTCAAGAATGGTTATTGAATCACCTAAAACCAAGGATTTGTATAGTAAGAATCTTACTATACAAATCCTTGCTAAAACCAATGCTTTTTGAAATATTCTTTGAAAATTGGAGTTATCTTTCTTTGTTTAAAATAGTAGTTGAATCAACCTAAATCCATGCTATATATATATACAATATACAATGCAATATTCACTTTTACTTTAAATTTAGTTTCTATTTTGTTTCGCATTTTACATGTTCCCCAATATTTTACATAAATGAAAACATGTACATGACATGCATTTGTTTCTATACTTAAAATACTTTTGCCCGCATGGTGCTTCTCACAATTTTATGATTTTCTTCTCTTATTCAGATTGCAGGCCATTCTGATAAAACAAAGGACGTCAATTCACAAAAAAAACGAAGAAAAAAATGTCAGACACATTTAGTGATAAACTCCATGACTGTACAGTATGTGGTAAAGGGTTTGGTACGAGTCAGATTTTACAAAATCATATGAAAATAAATACTATTGAAAAACCCTATGAATGTACCGTAAAATTGTCAGACACATTTAGTGATAAACCCCATGAATGTACAGTATGCGGTAAAGGGTTTGGTTCAAGTCAGAGTTTACAAAAACATGAGAAAATACATACTGGTGAAAAACCCTATGAATGTACGGTATGCGATAAAAGGTTTGGTGTGAGTGATTATTTGAGGGATCATATGAGATTACATACTGGTGAAAAACCCCATGAGTGTACAGTCTGCGGTAAAAACTTTAGTTTGAGAAATTACTTAAATAGGCACATGAAAATACATACTGGTGAAAAGCCCCATGAATGTATAGTATGTGGTAAAAGGTTTAGTATGAGTAATCCCTTGAAGAAGCACATGAGAGTACATACTGGTGAAAAACCCCATGAATGTACACTATGCAGTAGAGGATTTACTAGGAGAACTCAAGTGAAGGAGCACATGCGATTACATACTGGTGAAAAACCACATAAATGTACAGAATGCGATAAAGAATTTATTACAAGTAACCAACTAACGAAGCACATGAAAATACATTCTAGTGATCCTGGGGACAAACCCTATGAATGTACGGTATGCGATAAAAGGTTTGGTGTGAGTGATTATTTGAGGGATCATATGAGATTACATACTGGTGAAAAACCCCATGAGTGTACAGTCTGCGGTAAAAACTTTAGTTTGAGAAATTACTTAAATAGGCACATGAAAATACATACTGGTGAAAAGCCCCATGAATGTATAGTATGTGGTAAAAGGTTTAGTATGAGTAATCCCTTGAAGAAGCACATGAGAGTACATACTGGTGAAAAACCCCATGAATGTACACTATGCAGTAGAGGATTTACTAGGAGAACTCAAGTGAAGGAGCACATGCGATTACATACTGGTGAAAAACCACATAAATGTACAGAATGCGATAAAGAATTTATTACAAGTAACCAACTAACGAAGCACATGAAAATACATTCTAGTGATCCTGGGGACAAACCCCATGAGTGTACAGTATGCGGCAAAGTGTTCAGTACGATTCCAAACTTAGAGAGACACGAGTATATACATACTGAATATAAACCTTATAAATGTGGAGAATGTGGTAAAGAGTTTAGTCAGGAACAGAGCTTAATACAACATTTTTTTGTGCATTCTCCAAACAAACCTTTATAATGTATACACATGATACATGTGGAAGATGGTTTTTGGTGGTTGGAACTTACAGAGAAAAACACATGAAGCACACACTGTCGATTACCCTCATAAATGTGACACATTTACAACGTGATAAACAATTCATTCAAAGTAGTGATTTACGGAGAAACATAAGATAAACCTTATAAATGTGATGGACAATTCATTTAAAGGATTGACTTAAAGAGACACATGAAAACATATGATACTGGTGAAAATTGGAACTGACAAAGGCATATGAGAACACACACTGGTGAAAATGGGAACTGACAACATGGACAAAGGCATATGAGAACACACACTGGTGAAAATGGGAACTGACAAAGGCATATGAGAACACACACGGGTGAAAATGGGAACTGACAAAGGCATATGAGAACACACACTGGTGAAAATGGGAACTGACAAAGGCATAGGAGAACACACACTGGTGAAAATGGGAACTGACAAAGGCACACACTGGTGAAAATGGGAACTGACAAAGGCACACACTGGTAGTACACATCATAAATGTGATGAACATTCATTCAAAAGATTGACTTGCAGAGACACATGAACACATATACGTGTGATAAACCTAATAAATGCAGTGTATGGGGAAGTGAGTTTGGTGAAAATGGGAACTTACAAAGGCACATAAGAACAAATACAGGTGATAAACCTTAAAACTGTGATGTGTTTGGAAAAGGTTTAGCCACAATCATAGCAAAGATACATTTGTTAGAAACCACTTTGGGGATTCATCTATATCTTAAACGTGCATTTTATCCATGCATTATGTATACACACACATTGAGTGTATTCTTTGTTCCCAATTTTTAAAGAGAGACGGATTTTTATAGATACTTCATGTTTCTGAATTCTTTTTTAGCTCTCTTGGTACTTCGGCGTGTGTCGTTGTCGTTCACTCTTTACACATGTTACATTTTAAACTTCTAGAGAACCACTAAACGTTCCTTATGAGGTGCTGACTTATTTTTTGTTACTCTGTATCTGGTGGGGGACTTAGTTTAACATAGGACCCAAACAGCATGAATGTACCTTATATGGTGCTATCCAATTGTAAGTTTGTAGCCTATCCATCACCCAAGACGGCTGCCAGAGGGGGACTTTAGTTTAACATAGGACCCTAATGAGAAATACATACAAATGTTGTCGCTAAGAGAACCATGTAATGGAATACAATATTAAACCAAATTTTGCCTCAATCATTATTTAAGTATCTGTTATGATTTTTATCTTTTTTTTTATATGATGTCAAAAAGCCAAGTAGAGTCAGGTGAGCGACACAGGCTCTTGGGAGCTTCCAGTTTTCTATTGTATAATTGTATGTTGTTCATTTTTTTAAATTAATTATTGTTTAAACTAGTACACGAAAATCAGTCTTGTCAAGCAGACACGCACACTAGTTGGAAATCTCATAAATATGATATATTAAGTAATGGGTATCGTTAGTGTTAATTCCAGCCTCACAATATACATGATATATGACGAATGTGATAAAAGAACTTGCCAGAGACAAACTATGTATTACTTTAAAGGAGCAGGAGCATAAAGGCCTGGGTTTGGCCCAAGAAAATGAAATGTTTGATAACTATTTCAAATTGGCACATTATTTAGAAATGCATAGGGTCAAGAAATGTAAATGAAAAGCATAAGGTTTTTATCTGATGACATCACAATCACGTCAATACATGATATGGACTGTTTTCACAAAAAAGATGAACAATACAGTATTTATGCAGTTTTCTGTCTTTATTTCCATCTTGTGCAGACAAGAAACAACAAAATATTTCCACATTCCTGACATGATACAGACAGTTTGGCATCCCAGTGATAAATTCATTTAAGTTAACCATGATAGATACATGATATGTACTTTAGAAATGTATGAACAGTGTATGCATACACATAAGTATCTGTTACGAATTAGACGATTATCTATACCAAATATTAAAGGTAATAGATTGTAGTCAGTATAGGTAACAGTACATCTGTAACAATAGGGAAAGTCCATATGATAACTTAAAGTCAGCTATAAAAGAGAATAATGGTCAAAAAGAGCAGAGCAACAATGGCGCTAAGATGAGATAAATCTTTCAGACAGACATGTATCTGATATAAAAAAAAAAAGAAGATGTGGTATGATTGCCAATGAGACAACCATCCACAAGAGACCAAAATGACACAGTAATTAACAACTAGAGGTCACAGTACTGTCCTCAAAAATGAGCAAAGCCTGATGTTCAGTAGTTGTCGTTTGTTTATGTGGTTCATACGTGTTTCCCGTTTCTCATTTTTATGAGCATTTTTATATAGATTATACCGTTGGTTTTCTCGTTTGAATGATTTTACTCTAGTAATTTTTAGGACACTTTATATCTTTATCGGTCACCTTACAATCATTCCATAAAAAATTATACCAAATATAGTAGACCTATTAATAACCACCACTGAACCATGAACATGAGGATAGGTCAGATGACACCTATCAGTTGGACATGTACATCTTACAATTCTTTTGTACACCAAATATACTAGATGTTTTGCTTACGATATCTGAGATTTGGACTTCTCAACCAAAACTTAACTTTGTTCACTGATCCATGTTATCCGGTCGAGGTCAAGTGAGATCTGACAGACATGAGGACCTTGCAAGGTACGCACATACTAAATATTAGTTATCCTCTTGCTCATAATAAATAAAGAAAATTAAGTTATCGAGCAAGCAAGTCGGTATATGGCATTTAATCTGCACGGCTCTGGTGGCCCATATTAACCTAAACGACGTAGGAGTTCGGGTTAAAGGGTCAGCCCGAGCAATGCATATTAAATGGTATATACCGATTTGATTGACCAATAACTGTTTTTAGTCATGACGCCGCCAATTAACGTGAACATTTTTAAAATATGAGTACGATATTCTGCAATTCATGGCTCAAATGAAAGTTTCTGATAGAAAAAGAAAATTTCGATTTAAGGATAGATCTTTTTTGATCGATTCTGGTAAATTAATTCAATAATGTGGTCATTTTTAAAATTTCCAGTTAACAAAACTTTAAATTTTTCGAAAAACTAAGGATTTTCTTATCCTAGTCATATATATATTACCTTAGCCGTCTTCGGCACAACTTTTTTGAATTTTGGATCATCAGTGCTCTTCATCTTTGTACTTGTTTGGCTTTAAATATATATTTTTAGCTCACCTGGCCCGAAGGGCCAAGTGAGCTTTTCCCATCACTTGGCGTCCGTCGTCGTTAACTTTTACAAAAATCTTCTCCTCTGAAACTACTGGGCCAAATTAAACCAAACTTGGCCACAATTATCATTGGGGTATCTAGTTTAAAAAATGTGTGGCGTGACCCGGCCAACCAACCAAGATGGCCGCCATGGCTAAAAATAGAACATAGGGGTAAAATGCAGTTTTTGGCTTATAACTCAAAAACCAAAGCATTTAGAGCAAATCTGACAGGGTAAAATTGTTTATCAGGTCAAGATCTTTCTGCCCTCAAACTTTCAGATGAATCCGACAACCCGTTGTTGGGTTGCTGCCCCTGAATTGGTAATTTTAGGGATTTTTTGCTGTTTTTGGTTATTATCTTGAATATTATTATAGATAGAGATAAACTGTAAACAGCAATAATGTTCAGCAAAGTTAGATTTACACATAAGTCAACATGACCAAAATGGTCAGTTGACCCCTTTAGGAGTTATTGACCTTTATAGTCAATTTTTAACCGTTTTTCGTAAATCTTAGAAATCTTTTACAAAAATCTTTTCCTCTGAAACTACTGGGCCAAATTAATCCAAACTTGTCCACAATCATCTTTGGGGTATCTAGTTTAAAAATGTGTGGCGTGACCCGGCCAACCAACCAAGATGGCTGCCATGGCTAAAACTAGAACATAGGGGTAAAATGCAGTTTTTGGCTTATAACTCAAAAACCAAAGCATTTAGAGCAAATCTGACATGGGTTAAAAGTGTTTATCAGGTCAAGATCTATCTGTCCTGAAATTTTCAGATGAATCAGACAACCTGTTGTTGGGTTGCTGCCCCTGAATTGGTATTTTTAAGGAAATTTTGCTGTTTTTGGTTATTATCTTGATTATTATTATAGATAGAGATAAACTGTAAACAGCAATAATGTTCAGCAAAGTAAGATTTACAAATATGTCAACACGAACGAAATGGTCAGTTGACCCCTTTAGGAGTTATTGCCCTTTATAGTCAAATTTTAACCATTTTTTCGTAAATCTCAGTAATCTTTTACAAAAATCTTCTCCTCCGAAACTACTGTGCCAAATTTAACCAAACTTGGCCATAATCATCATTGGGGTATCTAGTTTAAACATTAGTCCGGTGACCCGGCCAACCAACCAAGATGGCCGCCATGGCTAAAAATAGAACATAGGGGTAAAATGCAGTTTTTGGCTTATAACTCAAAAACCAAAGCATTTAGAGCAAATCTGACAGGAGTAAAATTGTTTATCAGGTCAAGTTCTATCTGCCCTGAAATTCTCAGATGAATCGGACATTCCGTTGTTGGGTTGCTGCCCCTGAAATGGTAATTTTAAGGAAATTTTGCTGTTTTGGGTTATTATCTTGAATATTATTATAGATAGAGATAAACTGTAAACAGCAATAAAGATCTACAAACACATCACCATCACCAAAACACAATTTTGTCATGAATCCATCTGTGTCCATTGTTTAATATTTACGTAGACCAAGGTGAGCGACACGGCTCTTTAGAGCCTCTAGTTTTATATGAGCGTCACTGATGAGTCTTATGTAAACGAAACGCGCGTCTGGCATACTAAATTGTATTCGTGGTACCAGATAACTATTATTCACAATTTTCATATACATTAATGACGAATTAGATATTGGCATATTGTGTAGACACCTATCTATTGTTGAAACTTATACCGAATAAGACTATTTACCGGATTCGTAATAACATAAGCAACAAGACGGGTGCCACATATGGAGCAGGATTTGCTTACCCTTCCAGAGCACCTGAGATCCCCCCCCCCCCCCCCCAGTTTTAGGTTGGGTTCGTGTTGCTTAGTCTTTAGTTTTCTATGTTTTGTCTTCTATACTATTATTTGTCGGTTTGTCTTTTTATTTATTAGACATGTCAGTTTATTTTTAATGTGTGAGTTTGACTGTCCTTCTGGTTTCTTTCGTCCCCCTTTTATACTTGTGTGGCCTTCTTGATGTCCTTAGTTTGTTATTGTCGTATGGTTGCAGTCACTTGTCTTTGTATATGGGAAGGTCGACTATCCATATGTTATGTAAACGAAACGAGCGTCTGGCGTATTAAATTATAATCCTTGTACCTTTGATAATTTTATACATAGTCGACCTCCACATGTGGAGATGTACCTTTAAATTAAAAATATTAAGAAAACAGAAAAAAATATTTAACTTCGCCTCCCCCTCCTATTATGTTTCTACTGTATCATTATTTGAAGACATGGCGCGTCCAAAGAAAATCTGATTGATCTGCAGCTTATCTCTCTTCCCCCACGCTGTTCTGGAACTTACTTTAATATGAGTCTCATTAAATTCGATCATAAAATAGTCGAGCAATGTGTTTTCAATTCTTGATTAATATTACACCCTTTTCAAAATTGAGGCTCCGCCCCTAAAGGTAAATGTACCTTTGAATTGTGCAGTATATCTGATGTCGTTAATGCACACCTCAGCTGTGCATTATCCAGATTATAGCACAGTAAGAACAAAATATTTTACCCTTGTCACGTATTAGCATAACATAAAGTAGTCACTGAGCTAGGAAAATGGGGTCAAGGACAATGGGCATGTGACAGACGGAAATTTAGTAACGTAAGGCATCTATATATTCAAATCATGATGCACCCAAGTTTGCCACCCTCTTCTAAATATATTTTTTTTTAAGAAGTTAGCTAACACCGCCGCCGGATCACTTTCCCTATGTCGAGCGTTCTGCAACAAAAGTTATAGAATCAACCATTGTTTTCCCTCTGCATTATTGACGTATCAAGGTAAATATATGCACAACTCGTGTCAACCTGGTCTGTTGATAACTATGCAATACACCAAATATACTCCGATTTACTGAGTCAACGACATTTAGAATAAAGGATTGCAAGATTTCAAATGAATACGTTCCACATTTGAGCTTGCATTCAGTAACTGTGAGCATATCACATCCTAGTATAAAATTCGGGGCAATTGAAACATAAAGTAGAAACATATCTATAATTGTCGGGGAAATTGTAATCATAGATGTAATAACATCTACTAGTGTGTTGTAATATAAAGTAGATACCTATATTTGATTGGCGGAAAATACAAAAATGTAGTAATATTAAGTATACACCAATTTATGATTGACGGGGAAGTTGAAAATAAAGTAGATCCCTATCTATAATTGGTCACCAAAATGCTTACGGTACTGGAACTTGGAAACATGCAGTCCAGAAGAACAAGCGAAAGACTGCGGAATGTATGTATATGTACAAAGTGATTGTGGGTTTGATTCCAGCTGTCAAATCTGACGAGTTTTTGGTAAAAAGCAAGGCCAAAAGGATCAACAAGCCTACATGCTTTGTAGACTTTGAAAGCCCTTATATATTTCCAACTCAGTTGAAAACAACGGACTAAAAAACAGAGCAAATCGTAAAGACTGTGATTCATTGGAACCAACTGGTTGAAGACAATTGAAGTCAGTTGAAAGCTTCAAAACAGATCTTCAACGCTCTCCATGCGAGTTAGAGCAAGAATTAGTACCTTCGACGTAACAATACAGATACGGACATGATTGGCAGAGATATTTGGCTTTTTTTTTTTTTTTTTTTTTTACTTTTTTGGATTCGAGCGTCACTGATGAGTCTTTGGTAGACGAAACGCGCGTATGGCGTATATATAAAATTTAGTCCTGGTATCAATGATGAGTTTATTGACACATAAAGCAGACCCCAATCTATGATTGGCGGGGACATTGATACATAAAGAAGATGCCTACCTATGATTGGAGGGGACATTGATACATAAAGTAGACGCCTACCTATGATTGGAGGGGACATTGATACATAAAGTAGACGCCTACCTATGATTGGATGAGATATTGAAACATAAAGTAGACACCTATCTACGATTAGCCAGGAAATTGTAATATGAAGTAGACATTTATATCTATGATTGTAGATCGTATGTCCTTTAAATTCTAATTCTTAAAAAAAAGAAAAGACAGAATGAGATCTGAGAATAATCGCAGTAACCTTGGTTACTGACAGCTTGATCAAAGGCAATAACAACTTGTAAAAAAATCATGTTCAAAAATATCAATCAGTAGACATCCTACATGCAATGGGTAGGTCTTATGGAGGTTCGCTACTCAGTTTCAAAATAACAAGCTTTTCATAACACTAGTATATATTGATAGGGGATTAATAAAGGGACCAAAAGAGTAAAAAAATATAGGTCAATGTGCTTGTTTTCGAGATATTAGCCATTGAAAGTTTAGCGGGAAAATGTTCTCTCTTGATTTTTCATAGCTTTATCATTGAAAGTCCTCAAAAAGTATTAAAAAATAACAAAGATTTTATAAGACTTATACAGATGGCTTATAACTATACATGTGTAACACTGGTTCAGAAATGTTTTAATAGGATAACTTTATACAAATACAACATAGAGTTATTCATCTATACACTTCACAATTGTAAATATCCTCAATCACTACGTAATATCCAACTGTACGACTCACACTACCGGAAACACCTTCTCTCTTCTCCAACACCTAAAACCTTCGATGTCCCGACCAATTTCAAGGTGTCACACATGTAACAGATTTATAAAAAGAAAAATAGGGGGGGGGGGCAGAGGGTTAAAAAAATATGACAAAAATCCCAAAACATGACAAGCGAACATCCTTAAGACAATAAGACGTATGGTGTTTACATATCTCAGTTGGTACGTTATGCTCGTGCATGTTCACACTATACGGACTTCATATACAGGAGTGTGCTCCTAATGCAAAAACTGCTCGTACAAAGTGATGAGGAGGACAGATTAAAAAGACACTCCGTAAATTTTACGGACACCATCACGAATTGGTTGATCCATACAATGTGTCTTTGTTCAAACTAACTAAGGACATTTTACCACGTGTTAGATTGTGGTTTGTCATTTCGTCGTCTGATCTTTTAACTAATTACCGAACGTGAATTATTCCCGATTGTGACTGTTTTGCTTAGTGTGAATTCGCATGGCTATAAGACGTGTCACGGTACTTTTCTATCCAAAATTCGTGCATTTAGTTTTGATACTATATTTGTTATTCTCATCGGATTTTGTCAAATATCGTTTGTAGTTGTAAATGTTATTTTTTCCTGTTGTATTCGTGTGTTATGGTTAAGATAATTAAGCACCCAGATTCATTTATTAGATTGTATACGACATATTTGGTTTACAGTTTGATTTAGAAGAAACACCGACATAGCTAGATAATACAATTAATGATCTAATTACTACCACAATTTTACATTAAATAGTATTGTAATTTTCATTGTTATTCATAAATGTTATATCAGTATTACAAACCTAATCTTGAATTCTATCCTATGTTGGAGATTTTTTTTAGAAATTCCAATGTAACGTCACTTTGTACGTTGATCTCTTTGGCTAACTCAGCTGTGACTTTTTATATGCTGGTTTAGGTTGTATTATGTATTCGATTTTATTCTGTAGTTGATCACCATTTCGGTGTTATCATTTATATCTATTATATAGTCATTTTATAAATTTACTGTTTGTAAAAGTATGAACTATTCTAAACAAGAGTGCACACGCTGAAATGTCTCGCCTTCTTTACTAATCATTGATTTTATGTTGATAGTCCTAAGTATAAAGCTTTATTACAACTGTCACATAAACTTAACATTAACCAAGAAAACTAAACATTGACCAATGAACCATGAAAAAGAGGTCAAGGTCAGAGGAACCATGCCGGGCAGGCATGTACAGCTAACAATTCTTCCATACAACAGTATAGTTGACCTTATAGTTTAAAAAAACCAGATCAAAACACAAAAACTTAACACTGAGCAAAGAACTGTGAAAATGAGGTCACGTTCAAATAAAACCTGCATGACTGACAGATCATAAAATATTTCCATACACCAAATATAGTTGACCTATAGCATATAGTACTAGAAAAATAGACCAAAACTCAAAAACTTAACTTTGACCACTGAACCATGAAAATTAGGTCAAGGTCAGTCGACACCTGTCAGCTAGACATGTACACCTTACAATCATTCCATACACCAAATATAGTAGACTTATTGCATATAGTATAAGAAAAACAGACCAAAACACAAAAACTTAACTATAACCACTGAACCATGAAAATGAGGTCAAGGTCAGATGACACCTGCCAGTTGGACATGTACACCTTACAGTCCTTCCATACCCTGAATATTCTAGACCTATTGCTTATAGTATCTGAGATATGGACTTGACCACCAAAACTTAAACTTGTTCACTGATCTATGAAATGAGGTCGTCAAGTGAAAACTGTCTGACTGGCATGAGAACCTTGCAAGGTACGCACATACCAAATATAGTTATCCTATAACTTATAATAAGAGAGAATTTAATATTACAAAAAATCTTAACTTTTTTTTCAAGTAGTCACTGAACCATGAAAATGAGGTCAAGGACATTGGACATGTGACTGACGGAAAGTTCGTAACATGAGGCATCTATCATATACAAAGTATGAAGCATCCAGGTCTTCCACCTTTTAAAATATAAAGCTTTTAAGTAGTTAGCTAACACCGTAGCCGCCGGATCACTATCCCTATGTCGAACTTTCTGCAACAAAAGTTGCAGGCTCGACAATAAAAAGGATGTTCTTATCCTAGGCATAGAAAGAAGCCGTATTAGACACAACTTTTTTTGAACTTTTGGTCTTCAACTTTGTACTTGTTTTGGCTTTCAAACTTTTTTATCTGAGCGTCACTGGTTAGTCTTGTGTAAAAAAAAAAGCGTGTCTGGCGTATTAAATTATAAACCTGGTATCCTTTGATAGCTATTATTCGTGCGTTTCTCTGTCTTATGTTCTCCTATTTATTTGTATTGTAGTCCTGGCATGTAATGTTGTCATTTCAATGTTATATTCAACATTGCAATAAAAGCGGGAATTTTAGCTGCCATCAAACCAGACTCAACCCATAATTTTTTTCATAAAATGTTCTGTACCAAGTCAGGAAAATGGCCATTGTTATATTATAGTTCGTTTCTCTGTGTGTTACTTTTTATTGTTGTGTGTCTGTTGTGTCTTAGTTCTCTTATATTTGATGTGTTTCCATCAGTTTTTGTTTGTTACCCGGATTTTTTTTTCTCTATCGATTTATGATTTTCGAACCGGTATACTACTGTTGCCTTTATTTACAGATCTAGATGCACTGTTACCAATACTGGCTGAAATCTTCCACTTTTAATATCTGGTATATTTATCTAATTAGCTACATATCCTTATGAATACAATGTTTATATATTTCTAAAGTATAAATGATATATTCACGGTAGATATAGTGTCCGGCTAGGATCGTGGTTTTTCGAGTGATTTGATTGGCAATTATCAACAGGCAGGTGGACACGATGGCAGAAAGCCCAGCCGAGACAGCAGATGATGCCGAACTCCTAATCAGTAAGATGCACCAAATGCTAACAAACGCAGCAAATGAGAGCTCATCTAATAAATCCAAGTACAAGGCAAAACCAAAACTGAAAGTATGGACACCAATCATCAAAAGTAGCTTGAAAGAGATGAGAAAATGCTATGATATATGGAGTAGAAATGGGAAACCCACCAACCCAGATGACAAGTCTTATCAAGACAGAGTCAACAGCAGAAAGGAATTTAAAAAGCAGGTGAAAGTTGAGCAGGCTAGAGAGCGTGACAGAGAAAAACAAGAGATACTGGAGGCAAGAACAAGAGACAGTAAGCTGTATCACAAACTAGTAAAAGGCAACAGGAATAGAAACAGAACTGGTATAATGGACCTACATGTAAATGATAATCTTTACTCTGGTGACCAAGTAATCGAAGGCTTTACTGAACACTTTGGAAATCTAGCATCAGCAGAAAAATCATCCCAGCTGAAGGACCAACACTATCACGAACTGGTTGAATATGAAATCAAATTAATCAACGACGTGGTAAAAAGTAAGGAAACTCCCCTGGCAACCCAGACAGAGCTTAAGAAGGCCATAAAGACCCTAAATAGAGGTAAATCTGCAGACATATATGGCATCACTGTTGAGCACCTCATCTATGCAGGAGAAAAGCTAGAACAACTACTTTTAAGGCTCATCAATCTGGTATTTAAACATGGCTGTGTCCCAGACATACTTAAGAAAGGACTTCTTACACCTGTCTTCAAAAACAAGGGAGACCGATGTCATGTTGCCAACTACAGAGGTATAACAGTACTGCCAGTCGTTAACAAGATAATAGAGGCAATAATCAGGGATAGAATACAACCAAGAGTCCTTAAAGATCAAAATCCAACCCAACGAGGTTTCACAGCAAAATCATCGCCACTGAACGCAGGTCTGGTTGTGGAAGAAGTCTATCGAGAGAGTGTAGACAGTAACCAAGAATTTGAGCTGGTTTTACTAGATGCAAAGTCTGCATTTGACGTAGTGGTACACAGTCACCTCATGCGACGACTATTTCATTGCGGTATCGACGACACTCTCTGGAGGATAATACAGAGTATGCACTGGCAATCAACTAGTGCCATCAAATGGGAAGGAATGATTGCTGACGAGTTCCCAGTGAGCCAAGGTGTGCGCCAAGGAGGAATCCTCAGCACTGACTTATACAAGGTATATGTTAACCCTCTACTGAATAGATTACAACAATCAGGCCTTGGATGCAAAATTGGCAATGTCCTATGTAATACTACAGCATGTGCAGACGACATAGCATTATTGGGAAAAAGACCACCTGATATGCAGGTACAAATAAATATATCTGCCGACTACGCAGGAATGGAAGGCTATAAGCTCCAACCCCAGAAGAGTGTGGCAATACACATCAAACCTAAGCCAACCAAGAGCAATTGTGAACCAGAACACTACCAGTTAGGAGAAGATCCAATGCCAAACGTCACAAAATCAACACATCTTGGTATAATAAGGACAACATCAATGAGACAAAACATTGAGTCCAATGTTGAAGAAAATGTCAAGAAAGCAAGAAGAAGTGCCTATGCCTTGTTCGGAAGTGGATTCCATGGAGAAAACGGATTAGATCCTGAAAGCTTAATTCATCTATACAAGACTTACATACTGCGAAAGTACTTTAATTCGTGGGTATCAATTTTCGTGGTTTCAGCAATATTTACATGTTCATGGGTTTTTAAATTCGTGGATTTAAGTTTTCAAGAAAGAAAATAAAATGAAAAATTGAAGCCTTTAGAAACGACGGTTACACTCAGTCCGGATTGAAGGAAATTGGTAAGTAAACATTGACCCGTATAAAATCGTAGTGACAACACTAATTAACCCAAGATGAAGTGATCAACAGATTAAAGACCATCAAATGTGTTAATTGGGCCATAAACATGTCACCTTAAGAAAGCAGTAACATAAACAAATGCTATAAACGTATCTTGCATTTTAGAATAATTATTATCAAAATCAAGCCCAGCATGAAATTATTAATCCCCATATGTACGAGAACTATGAGGATATAAAATGAACACTTTATCACAATAGCATATCAATACCGGAAATCTGACTTTCATCGATCAAAACTATTTTTATGAGAATTAAAAGTTCAAAAATTGTACAGTTTAAGCAATTAAAGATTAAATGGATATAATCCTGCATGCAGTTGTAGTTCATAGTGCATTTTCCCTGTGACTACTATTATAGTATTCTCAGATTTGTCGTTATTCAATATATTCTCTAGATCATAACAGTATCAAACCTACATGAGTATCTTTCCATGTCTTGATTTAGACAACGGTTGATTTATTTCGTTGGACACTTAAATTCGTGGATAAAGTCATCCACGAATACCACGAAAATTGGTACCCCACGAATAAAAGTACTTTCACAGTATCACCAGTACTACTCTACGGGATGGAGCTTCTGACACCAAAATCAGCACACTTGGAAACCCTAGAAAAGTTCCAGAAAAAGATGCTCAAACAAATTCTCTCAGTCCCTATGAGTACTCCTGATCCAGCAGTGTACATTCTAACCGGCATCCTACCAGTCGAGGCACAAATCCATACCAAAATGATGACATTCTTTAGTAACATATGTCAGCAATCAGACAATAGTGTTGAAAAACAGCTTGGTAAAAGACAACTAGCTGTAAAATCCTCAGGAAGCCACAGCTGGTATATTGAAGTACAGAGGGTCATGTTCAAATACAACCTCGGCAGAGCCATTGATATGCTGAATAATGCAGATGTGACTAAAACCACTGTCAATCAAATAAAAAGACAAATTGCTAACCACTGGGTCAACGAAATATCAGTTATTGCCAACCTGTATCAAGGGCTAAAATACCTTCAAACAGACAACTTCATGGCAGGCAAAATCCACAGCATACTGAAGATTAAAAGATACACCAACAAAGACCGTTTTAGAATTCCAATCAAACTAAAACTCCTCACTGGAACCTACTCACTGCAGCCCCTGAGATATAAAATCTACAAAGAAGGAAACCAGGAAATATGCAACGCATGCAGCCAGGAAGTGGAAACGGTTGAACATCTATTGATCAAATGTAAAGCTTGGGATAAGATCAGAAGACCTGTAATTAAAGAGATAGAGAACATATTAACAAGCAACAGCAAAATAGAGTGGGAATCTCTTAATGAAGGGACCAAAATACAGATATTGATGGACATAACCATGGTACAACGACAACTTCGTCTGAACAGTGAAGAAGTCTCAAAGATAGAACACCAAGCAAAACGTCTCATATACCTTATACACAGCGCCAGATGTAAACTTCTACTTCAACCATAGCTGATTGGAAGATGCTTTGATCAGGGATTATGGTAGGGTTGGGTCTGGGTGTGTAGGGCAGCCAATTCCAAATAAGTCGAGCTCACTGTATAACATGTTAATTTCAAACGCTTCGGAATTCATGGGTGTAATTAGACCATATTTACAATGAACATTATGCAGAATGCTGCAACAAATACGTAATATGGGTGTGCCGGTGCCAACACAGATGTGAGATAAAATCTTTTACCTTTTAAAGACAAGCTTTTAGAACTATATTAATAAACATATGACAATTACTGCTACATTACAGTGCGTGCCTAGATCGTAAACGTCGCACAAAGTGCTAATATATAGATGCAACGAAATCTTAAAAATCTTGTTCTATATTTTATGATGTGAAATTGTCTATTTATATGCGTGGATTAAGTTTTTAGGCAATATGAACATTTTAATCAATTTTAAGTATATGAAAAGGAAAGAAAGTGATTTTCTTTTAGCTTTTAGATCTTCTTATCATATCACGAAAGGCGAATTATTTTACATTTTACTGCTGCAAATCTATTATTCTTTTTATTAGTGCGAACTTGAGTGTAGCAACTTATTTTACAACATTGTCTTTTAAGAATGAACTATTTTACTACATTGTCTCTTAAGAATGAACTATTTTACTACGTAAACATATATAATCCCATTGTATATATGTCCGGTAACTAGCCTAACAATTTTAAACGCAACTAAGAATACATACAACAAGATATATGTGAAACTACAAAAGTGATCCTGTATATAGCGGTGTAGGATGGAATTATTCAAATTATAGTGTAAATATATTCCTACTTGTATGGTGGTGGGTTTTGTTTTACATGCCTTAACGGTGTGGTTGTCCTACAAAGGATGTGAAGATTTGGAAGAAGAAGAAGATTGGGCTTTTTCGAGTGTGGCCACTTTTTTTTTCGAGTGAATATGATCAAAAATGTAAACGAACAGACTTCCTTTCTGACAAAACGTGAAATAGAAGCTTCAGTTTAATATACAAGTTAATACAAGGTATGTTAATTATTAGTATTTGAGTTAAAAACTTAAGATATTATCATTTTGACATTGTTTTTCTTAAAAAAGTTAAATTAAGCCTTACAACATGTACAATGCTTTTATTCCAAAATACAGAATTTTGCTATTTTCAAACACATATCAATGTAAATGTCGACGGAAATGCATACATAGTTCCATACATCCTTAGATATATTATACACTCTACAAAAATTATTGTTAAAATGCATTGAAAACCACATTTTGAGACTAAATTTATTTCTTCATGTCCGGGTTTTTTCGAGAACAGTCCGGGATTTTTCGAGTGCTTCCTTGTTTTATTGAGTGATTATACAATGTTATGTGTTGTATTTACGTTTAAAACAACTACAAAATTAAGGTTAAAATTAAGTACTTTCAAGGCACATGGTGTATTTACAAGAAGAACTTATATAAATCTGTCTCCGTTTAAAAATATTACAAATTGGGAACATAGTGTACACAAAATGTCACGTTGTGCATGTATACATAATACATGTATGCATAACATGCACAAGGTTTAGGTTAATCCCCAGAGTGTTTTCTAACATGTGTATCTCTGCTATGACTCTCACTAAATCCTTTTCCAAACACGTCACATTCATGACATTGATAAGTTTAATCTTCAGTAAGTTCAGTGTGTGTTCTCATGTGTCTCTGTAAGTCATTAAACTATGAATGAATTGTGTATCACTTTTGTCACATTTTATTATGTTTATCACTAGTGTGTGTTCTCATATGACTCTGTAAGTTCCAACAACCAGCAAACCCTCTTTAACATACATTACAAAGGTTTTTTTTCAATATGCACATAAAAGTGTTGTATCAAGCACTGGTCCTGACTAAACTCTTTACCACATTCTCCACATTTATAAGGTTTATATTCAGTGTGTATATACTCATGTCTACGTAAGTTTGGAATCGTACTAAACACTCTACCGCATATTGTACACTTATGGGAATTGTCTCCAGGATCACCAGTATGTATGTTCATGTGCTTCTTGAATTTGTAACTAGTACTGAATCCTTTACTGCATACCGTACATTCATAGTGTTTTTCACCAGTATGTACTCTCATGTGCTCCTTCAATTGAGTTCCTATACTAAATCCTTTACTGCATACCGTACATTCATAGGGTTTTTCACCAGTATGTACTCTCATGTGCTTCCTCAAAAAATCCCTCCTACTAAACCCTTTACCACAGACTATACAGTCATGGGGTTTTTCACCTGCATGCATTTTCATGTGCCTACGTAAGTAATTACTCAAACTAAATCCTTTACCGCATTCTGTACATTCATGGGGTTTTTCATCAGAATGTGTTCTCATATGATCCTTCAAGTAATAACTTAAACTAAACCCTTTACCACATACTGTACACTCATGCGGTTTTTCACCAGAATGTATTTTCCCATGTCTTTTTAATAGCCGTTTCGTACCAAATCCTTTACCGCATACTGTACATTCATAGGGTTTTTCACCAGAATGTATTTTCCCATGCCTTTTTAATAGCGGTTTCGTACCAAATCCTTTACCGCATACTGTACATTCATGGGGTTTTTCACCAGAATGTATTTTCCCATGTCTTTTTAATAGTCGTTTCGTACCAAATCCTTTACCACATACTGTACACTCATAAGGTTTTTCAGTTAATGTGTCAGACATTTTGTTTTCCATTTTCTTTGTGAATTGATGTCCTTTGTTTTATCAAATGGCCTGCAGTCTGAATAAGAAAAGATAATCATAAAATTTTGAGAAGCGGACAAGCATATTTGCAATCTTTATAGCTTTTGTCCACTCATTAAATCATGCACAGGTTGTTTTTTTTTTTAAACTTGAATTTTAAAGTATAGAAATAGGTGAAATATTGGAGTACCTGAAAATTGGAAATGAAATGGAAACAGAATGGAACAAAATATATCTAAATGAAATGAAACAGCGCAAAATAAAACGAAATACAGCAAAACAAAAAGATCTATATGAATAGAACAAATTGAAATGAAAAAAAACATGTATTTATAGGTCTTTTAACCTTTCTGTGGAAAGACCTTCTTGTTTTTGTTCTGACTAGGTCTTTCCACTTTTCTGTGGAAAGACCTATTATATTTGTTCTGATTATTAGGTCTTTCCACTTTTCTGTGGAAAGACCTATTGTTTTTCTTCTGATTATTTTTTTTTTTCTTCCGCCAAATTTTGTTCTTGCGATAAATATTTGTTTCGCAATATGTCGCTTAGATATTTGGTATATGATATCGAACAGTTAATGCGCCTTTGAAATTTACCCTGCGTGACTGAATACTTTTCTTTGTAGGAGTTATCTCCCCAAACACTGTTTTCCTTGTGTCCACTACTCCTTCGCAACCGTAAAAGATTACGACAAATTTATTTTATAAAATTGATCGTTATATCCTTCGCATGATTTGTCCTATTTTGACGGAAGCAATATGAACGCTCCATATGGCAGTTATTTCCCCTTATGCATTTGATATAAGTGATATGCATTTCTATCATGTAAACCATAAGTGATAGAGACCTAGGATCTTTTGATTTGAGGTCCTTGGTCCAAAAAAATGAAAATAAGGTCAAAGTCAAAGGTCAAGGTCATATTCTACTTTTTGAATTTGGTTTATTTTCACTCATTCCCAAAAACCATATAAGATATCAACAAATTATTTTTACTAAATTGTTAGTTGCAACACGTAAATTTTGATTGCAAGGGTACATTGAATGTAAAAGGGAGCTTTCTCCCCTCTAGTATTTAAAAATATGCACATGGTGATATCAATCATTAACCAAATAGAATTAATATTTTGACCTTTGCTTTTACCTCATATGTATACATGATAAAGCCATGAAACTTTTGGCAATAGGTATCAAAGCATTGAACCTTGAAAAAACAACGGGAAGTGACCTTGTGTAAACCGGAAGTAGCTTTATTTATACTTTATCAATATAAAAGTATATAGAACAAGATATTTTTGGAATCAGTGTCAAGTAAATATTCAAATATTATTATTATAGGTAACATTTTTCAAACCGGAAGTATTAAATTATCTTTCTTAAAAAATATTGTATAGAAACCATATATTTTTTTAATAAGCGTACAATAAGCTATCATTTGATGATTGAAATGACCTTTTAAACTTAATTTTACTACTTTCATAGAATACATTATTTTTGGTGGAAAGACCTTCAATTGTTCTCTGAACAATTGGTTTTTAATTATTATATTTTTTTTCTTCCCTCAAATTTTGTTCATGCCATAAATGTTTGTTTCGCAATATGTTGTTAAGATATTTCTCATATTGTATCGTATGGCGCTTTTAAATTTCACCCTGCTAAGCCGAACCATTTTCTTTGTAGGAGTTATCTCCCAATTCACTGTCCATCATATGCATGATATGTGTGCATCTCCTTTGAAACAAAAAAAGATATCGACAAAATTTCTATTACTAATTGGTCGTTACTTCCTCAGGAATTTTCACCTAATTTGGATCGAAGCGATTCCATGAAATTTTATGGGAGTTATCTACCTTTACAAAATAAATTTGTCGGTATGCTTTAACTCATAAACCTTTATCAGTAGAACTCTGGCACCATTTAATTGAAGTCCTTAGGTTCTAACTGAGAAAATGAGGGTCAAGGTCAAAGTTCAAGGTCAAGTTCTAAATTTTGACTTTTGCTTATTTTTGCATTTTCCCAAACACTTTTAGAGATATATATATATTAAAGAACAAGTGCAAAATGTTTGTTTTATTGTATGAAGAAATGTTAAATTTGGTATGAAACAATCCAATTGCATCTTATAGGAGTTACTGTCCCTGAAATGATTAATTATAAGGTTAATTGATTATTACTTCAACTTGGTTCATTATAAACTAAAAGCCATATGACCTTTAACATAATATTGGGTGACATATGACCTTGAAAAATGTCAACCAGAAGTGACCTTGAGAGCTAGTAACCATTTTTGCACTTTTTTCATGAAAAAGTACTTGGAATTCACATATTTTGTAATTGAAATACATTAACCTATCACTCAGGACAAGAAATGACTTTTGATCAGCCAGAAGTGGCCAATTATCTGGTTTAAAGGCTTAGTATATGAAAAACTATATATTTTTGGAATCAGTGTGAAAGATGCTACAGTGTTCTAGCATGTCTAGCCAGGATTTGAAAAGAGGAGGGTGCGAGTCAGAAAAAGGGCAATTTTAATGTGTAAATTTATTTTAGTCTTATAATTAATTAGCACATAATTTTGAGCTTGCATTATTGAAACATCAAGTTTCAGTTAAAATGGAGTTATGTAATTTATGTCTTTTGGCACTATTTTTTTTTATAGTTGACTTTATAAAATCTATGGTCATGATGCTGATACCCTCTTTGGGAAGCATTTGTCTAATATTATACATTAAGCTGTCTTGTAGTTGCTGTTACCATGTATATTATAGCCATGTGCATGGGTTTTATATCTATGCTGTCATCATACCAGGTAACCAGGCTGACTCTCAACAGGTTATAATTTTAGGAATTCATCATTGCTTTTGATAGATCAATTAATGGAAGTACAGATGCAAAACTTGTTTGGAATTCACAAATTATTTATGACCTGAACCTAAGGTAATTGGTGTTAATAAACAATGTTTTTGACACCAAAGCCGTCAGCATGGTCAGGTAAAGCCATACACTTAATGGGTCACTAAATTTGACAGCTTGAACAGGTAGCTGAACTTCCTGTTCATGGAACATTTACGATTTTACCAGTATTTTAATGCATAAAAATGACAATTTTCGGTGATAAAAACAGCAGGGCGCCCGAGGAACGACAGAAAAAAGGTACTGGCGTCAATAAAAAAGAGTGGGCGCTGTGCCCTGTTCAAACGTTGTAGCTAGAACACTGTACTAGCAAATGAGACTGAAAATGACATCTGATTCACCAGAAGAAGCAAATTATCTCCCTTATTTCACTCAAAAGTATATCAAAATCACTTCAATTTTCATCAGTATAAAGTAATAAGCATCTTTTCAGAATTTCTTTGATGTGGAAAGACATTTGGTTTTTATTTTATTTTAATTATTATTTTTTTTCTTCTGCCTTATTTTGTTCTTTCTCAGTATTATTGTTTCACAAGATGTTGCTTAGATATTTGGTATATGATATTGAACAGTTTATACGATTTAAAACTGACACTGTTGAACCGAAGACTTTACGTTGTAAGAGTAATATCCGCCAAACACTGTTTTTATTGTGTCAACTACTCCTTAGCAACCATAAAAGATTACGACAAAATTATTTTACCAAATTGCTCGCTATATCTTCAGGATGTTGAGTTGTGTTTTAACTGAGGGGGTAGGAGGGGTCCTGATCCCGAAATCCCGGACTTAAAAACATGAAATCCCGAAATCCCGGGCTTAAAAATAGGAAATCCAGAGGTCCCGAAATTCGAAAAAAATAATTCCCGGATCCCGAAAGTGTCAATCCCGAGCTTAAAAACACCCGATCCCGGAGTCCCGATAAAGGTCCTATCCCCCCTCTTAACTGAAGCGTTCTGGAGACTCCATATGAGTTATTCCCCCTTATGCATTTGATATAAAAAAAAATGATTTCATCAAAAATTGTAAGTGTCATCTCTTGTTTTTGGGATAAAAAATTATGCACCCCCCCTTCTTTCCCTCCCCTCAATATTATTGGAGTATTGTCCTATCGTAGTCTAAAATCGTTCATCTTGTCAGTTCGTTAGGTATTTGTGTTTGAACTTAACACACGGGGAAACTCCGCATTGACGTCACTACGCTACTTCCGGCGTAGAAAAACAATGTAGAATACGTTTTTTCTGCACTTTTGAATAAAAAAACATTTCTGAAGGTAAGTTTTCATTGTTGTTCTCAATTATTGCTAAAAAATGGCAAATTTCTAATGCCCGTTTCAATCCCGACTTCCGAATGTCTAAAAACATTCTAGAACTTCACAAAATCCCACTTCCGGCCTCCATTGCTTTGTGTACATTCCATTCAGCGTCATCAATCTTGTGGCAGGCAATACAGGACAAGCAAATCGTATTTTTAGGAATTTTAAAATGTCTTTCGCGATTTTCCCGCGAAAAAAGCCCAACCAAAATGAAAGGAAAACTAATTGAAAAAACGATGCCCGTGCCATAATTTTGTACAGGAATATAGAGTAGGTTAATGAAAAATAATTTACATTTATTTTTCATAGAATTTTCTTTTTATTCATTATAAAAAGATCGATATTCTGACCATCATGACTGTAGATAAATATTCATACAGAATTCCATTGATGTCAAAAGGGATGGCAAAAAAAGAGTTTTCCTGTTGAATAAAACCCAAAATTATTGCAAACTATTTTGAAGCAATATCCCACAAAGAAATAACGTAATTGCCGTAGACTGGAAAATCCCCTAATTGACAGTAGAGCAATTTGATTGGGTAGAACGAATTGACATCACGTGATTTTGACGCCATTGAAATTTAAATGTAAACAAACAAGGTCAGAAGGTTCAGTATGGGACAGCATCGTACATTTAGTTACTGACAAATAATTATGAGTTACCAAGCTTGACAATGCATGGTAATAAAAAATGAAAGCTAAGTGTACAGAAAAAATAAGAAAAAAAACAGCCTTAGGATAACGACTTATCATTACACCTGGATATTTATGATCTTGGTATCACAGACAGGGACTTTCAGTATCTCTTAAATTTGGACCAATACAATATCAGATTTTCATGACAACACCTCAATCCATTACACATGAGTATATTCTCACCATATAAATAAGCTTCAATACATTATAATCACTGTATCAAGTAATATAATCTTCATTCACAAAATCACCGTTTTCCGTCAGTGATGTCAATATCTAGGATGTTCCAGTTTCCGGAAGTAAGCCAAGTCGCCCCACACCAAATCGCCCCACTTTTCATGAACTCGTCACCTTTTTAAATGAATATAGTCCGACGCCCAATTAGTCCGACACCCCATTGGTCCGACACCCCAATAGTCTGACACGAAACAATTGAACAATATTTTCAATAAATAATCTCTTTTTCAAGAGAATAATCCCATCAGTTAAAACTTAAACCTCCTGAGAGTGATCAAAATAATAACACCCCAGCTTTATTGTTATACTTCACGGTTTCTATTTCTGATATCATATTCATACAGGTTGCAACAGAAAAGCCACTATTGCATATCATTTACTTAAGGTCCATGTGTGTACTTCTACTTCTACTTCTACCGGATAATGGCCACAATCAACTAATTGAATATTTTGCCATGACTTCGGTGCGCATACGGACCCCTCCCCCCATATTGTTTGAATTTAGTTCAGCTTTGTCACCGAGGCTTTAAAAGCCTCGACTGACGGCGCTGACACTACCCCAGGAGGGAGACTGTTCCAATCTTTGATGGTTCGTGGAAAGAAGGAAAATTTCCGGTAATCATTTGATGCTGCTGGAATTTGGAAGCTTCTGTCATGCATATTTCTTGACAATCGTTTAGTTGGAATCAAACGATCTTCCTTTGTCACAGCAACTTTCTCGTTTACTATTTTAAAGAGCATGGTTAGTCTTGCATCTTTTCGTCTTTGTTCGAGTGATCTCCATTCTAGGTGGTTTAGCATCTTGCTTACACTTGAGTGATTTTGGTGTTTATTCATCACATAACGTGCTGCACGTCTCTGGACCATCTCAATTCGGTCTATTTCTGTTTTGTTGTATGGATCCCATACAGGACTGGCGTATTCTGTTATTGGTCTAACAAGTGTTTTGTACGCACTTTCCTTTACAGACGTTGATCCGATGTTCAGGTTTCGTTTTAGGAAGCCGATTGTTCTATTGGCTTTGTTGCAGATGTTGTTAACATGGTCATTCCATTTCATTTCGGACGTGAATGTGCAGCCTAGGTATTTTGCGCTTTTGACAGGTTCTAAAGTGTGACCATGTAGTTTGTATGATGTTGCAATGGTGTTGTTTTTCCATTGCTTCAATTGGGGGTAACAAAACAAGATACCTATATTCAGGTGCACATTTTGTGCCATATCTATATTCATAAGGTACTTGCAATATTATATTTTTGTTTCATGTACAGTGGCAAATATAACATTTATGTTCAGGACGAGAACAAATCAACAATAAACTCAAAAGGTAGGTCCTGTAATCTGAGACTACTTTTATAGAATTCTCAGCTGTAATAGATCATGCCATCCAGGATGAAAAAAAGTCAATGAAACTTGGACTGTCACTGAAATATGAAAGTATATTGAACAGGGACAGACGTTTGCCTTGCAACAATCTGAGACAAAAGGCCACCATCGGCCCCTCAAAAAGTTGTTGCAATGGTTCAAATTAACCTGCAGAGGAGAGCGTGGCACTCTCTTTGCCAGAGGAATCGGATAAAACGTCATCACTAGATGTACATACCGCGCACAATTAAACGGACGTCCAACTTTGGCAAGGGCAAGGGTTTACGTCCAGTCGGAAGAAGACCAAAGTAGTAATTTTATTCCCACTTGCATTTTTCATGTACATGTATATAAAAAATCTCTTGACCTTGTCAATCGAATGACTAAGAACAGGTAATTCAATTTATCAAGGTTGGTTGGTAGATAAGTATATTTGTGAAAATAACAGGATATATTTATAACCCGAACAAAATATAGAATGACTGAGACGAGAGTAGCGAACATTTTGCCAAACTAAATACACTTTGTAAAAATTTGTCGAATTACTAATATGAAGATAATTATGCAGATTTGTACCCCTCCCACATCAGAGATTCAATTAAAAATAGGAAAGTTGAGACTCCAACTGCTTAAACGATTGTTTGTGAGATGCTTGGTTCAGTGTACATAATTATTTTTGGAAAGAACATTAGTTTAGTTTGTCTTCATAAAACAATGTTTGTACTTAATTGCAGAGTTAATTATTTAAAGTTAATACATTAAACTCTTAAGACAGTGGTAAGCAATATAGAACAAATTCGTGTGACAGTGTCAATGTCAAGAGACATGGCGTGGGTTGCTAGAGTTATTTTCATGTAGTATGTTTAATTTGCTCGTGTTTTTAAAGATGCAACAAAGAACAAATATGAAAATATATATATAGTATATAAAGGGGGCAATACCTTTTCATGTAAACCTGTTTTGGCCTTTTTCAAGGTGTTGTTATCCGAGATAAAATTGAACTGTTTTCAACCCAATTTGTTAACTGTTATCAGATTTTTGCAGTTGTTGTTAACTGTTTTTGCCAAGATCGAGGTGTTGTTAACATGTTAACGGACCCCCTATTGCGCCCCCTCTATATACAGAAAAAACGTGTTGTTTTTTTATAAATATGCAATAACATATACTATCGCTTATGTAATCAGTACATGCACATGGCTATTTGTACATTAATGTTTTTTATTTGTTGGTCTAATATTCAGTAGCAAACTTATATGTCATGACTATTCCGTTCAAGTTCATTCATTTAAATCAGAGTTCGTAATAAAGTCCTTTTTGTATAAAAAAAATAATACTCATCGGACAACTTTACTATCCATGTTATAAACTAAAACTCGCCAATTTTCGAGTGTATTAGAATCATTTTCATAACAGCGTGGACCATACCATTTCTTGACACGCTCAGGTTATATAGGTTCTGATTCATCAGACTGAGTGTGTGTTTACAAATGTTTATCTCTGTTATTACAAATGTATTACTCTAACTGAATCCTTTACTTGCCAAAATCTACATGTATACATGTATGTAGGATTTAATAATGTCCTGCATATCTATATTTTTTAATAGAATTATATATACATGTATAATTCAAACTCAAATAAGTAACAGATGTTGTTCAGTATTATTTTCCTTGGATGACCCAATTTAATAACATTCGATAACTACGAAAATTTGTTCTGCAGATGGACCATATTTCACAACTGTTGCTGTAAATGCTGTCCAATTAGCCTTGAATTAGGAGACAATATTTCATGGCAATGGCCATTATTTTGTATTGCCTTCTTCTCTGACATAATATATTTAATATAGTAAAGTTCTTCATATTTGATTTTACATTTCCTTCTTATTGTTATTCTTTCATTGTCATTACCATTAATGCTGGGAATTTCTTAGAACTTAAATTTCTCTATATTCACTTTCATCCATTATTTATTTTTTTACATTTGTATATTGATCAATTTCTCATCAATCCTTCATATTTTAATTGAAATTCAAGTATAATAAAACTTTGTAATGAGCTTTGTATAACTTCCCTTGGAGGACACAATTTACTGTATTTACTAGCTATGAAAATTTGTCCTGCGAATGGACACTATTTCATATTATTAGCAGTAAAAATCTGTCCTTTTGAGGGACGCCATTCCATGGCAATGGACATTATTAAATATCAAATTTCAATCAAAAACTGTCCATGTGGACACTTTCACAAGACACTATTATGTCTTACATGTATACATAACATACATAACAGTCACAAGGTTAAGGTAGATACATGGTATTCCGCCATCTTGGATTGTACAATCACAGTAAAATATCGGTCTAGTTATTTGCTTAAATCTGCAAATTTGGAGACAGATTTGCAATTGAAAGGATAGACTGTTAAATAATATAAAGAAAACTTGGTAATTTATTGTATAATTTAAAATATTTAAACAAATATCGTTTTTTGTTTGTTTTTAGAATCATTTTGTTTCAAATGAGCGATTTAAGGGAAGATAACTCTTTTAGTAAAAAAATTATACTGGTCTGATAGGGAAATTTTTTCATTTTACTTGTAGCAAGAAAACAAGTTCGGTGACACCATTTTTTCTTTTTATTTTCTTAAAATATATTACAAAACCTATCTTTTCACAATTTATTTCAAAATTCTATCTCAAAGATTTTTATTTGCACACAAATGTGTTTTTCCATGAACAATCTAACCAAATTTAGGCAATTTTCAACGACTCATAGCTTGAAAAATAGCATGGTGACCCATACTTTTTATTATATTTTTGAAAAGAGCATAGTAAAATCTTCATTTTGGCTAAGTATAAGAAAATTCTGTCTCAAAAAATATTTACTTATGTTCTACATGTACCTTAACCAGGCCCGTAACTAGAATTCGAATTCAGGGGAGGCAGGGGTTTGGGGCCGCCGATTGAGGCCCTCTTAGAGCGCCTCCCGCCGATTTTTTTCTTTCAGTAAAATGGCTAAAAATGACCCGTTTTCCTTCGATTTCCTTACTTTAAGAAACATCAGTATTTCTTGAACATGGAAGCAATTTTTATGCAAAAACAAGCTGTTTGGGGTGAGCCAAGGGTCCGTCTTTAAGGCCGTACTTTGACCTATAATTATTAACATTAAATACATTGTGACCGCGGATTTTTTTCCCTGCTACAATGAATGGGAGTGTTTAACCACTAAGGCATTGACCATAATATTCTCGTACGATCGGGAGACGTTAATCAAAGAGCTGAAGAGCTATGAGGGAAAAGACGGCCATTGTTTCAATTTTTAGGGGGGTATCTTTTGATAGTCTACATACAAAGAATGAGCAAAAGAACAGCTAGAACATATAGAAAGGCTGACAATAATGAAACTAATTGTTGTTTATTGTTATTTCATTTCCTTAGGCAAGAATTCATCATAGAGACAATTTGGACCAATGACATCTGCACCTTCTAAATCAAAACATTTGATTAAAGTTGGGAGTTAATTATCTAAAATTCAATTGAATTTAACAACTACTACAATATATTTTAGAATTTTAATCATGTACAACTGAACGGCAGACTAAGACCATTCTCAATTTTTTGTGACAGTATTCTCAAGAAAGTGAGGACTGAAAAATCTATTCAGTTTTAATTTTCCATTGATTAAGTTCCCATCACAGGGATACATGTACTTATAAAATCAAATATGATTGATATAAGCTGTGTGAAGTTTGTTTCCAGATCCCACATTTTGATATATCTGTAAAATTCATGAATAAATAGCTTTAAACTACAAAAAGCAATATTTAAAAAAAAAAAATTTTTAAAATGACCACTACAATAATTATGTTGGTACGCAAAATTATTTTTTAATTGATGACTACTTATCATATATATACTTAATGTGACATTCTTAGTGTTCATATACATTAACTTTCATTTTAGTGGGTAATTACTCATCAATTGAGGTGCTCCTTAATTGGAGAAAGATTATAAAAACATAACTTTACAGAAAGAATGAAAACTGCAGTTGCTCTCCCCAATCTCAATAGGTATAAACTACAAAAAGCAACATTTTTTTTTTAACCATTTCAATAATTATGTTGATACACATTTTGTTTTTATATAGAAGACTACTTATCATATACTAAATGTCACATTTTAAATGTTCAGAAACATTTACTTTGATTTTAGTGTAAAATTACTCATCAATTGAGGTGCTCCTAAATTGGAGGGAGATTCTTAAAACAGAACTTTACAGAAACAATGAAAACTGCCGTTTCTCTCCCCAATCTCATGAATCCCCATTGACATTGTTTACCGCGAAAGTTGACCTATATATTATGATTATAGCCTCAGATTAAAGCATTGCATGTTGGTGTGTGAATCATCTACACTACAGCAAACATCATTAGGTTTATATTTAACAAATACGGATTTTAAATTAGTATACAAATAATGTGAATGACTTTTATAATGAATAAAGGATATCCCTGTGTAGTGTGGCATTCCAACAATGACGTCACTAGGTTAGATATATATAGAATATTTCGTAATACTGATTTTTCCGGACTGTAAAAGAAACGTATATAGTGTAAGGGAAAGCTCAATATACGATAATTTCATGAGAAACAGAAGGGAAATGTGTAAAACATGTATTTAAAGTCAATCTGTTCTCCTTGTCATCAATTTCAGTATGACATTTTGAGGGGGTTTCCAAACTATCAAAACAAAATGATTGACGTGAGGGAATGATACCCTGGCCAATCCCATTAGGGAATTGACGGCTTGAAGCCGTCTTTCCCCCAAAAATGATCCAACAGCTGATTAAGCCGGTAACGATTTCCGAGATATCATAAATATTCAATACAAAGGGAACTACCCCTGCTTAATTGAGCCCCTAAATAAATGTGAATAGTTAACTTTTATTCAAAATTGTCGAAAGCAAAGTTTCATATGTGTTCTCGTACGAATACTGAATAACAGACGGACGGCCACACGATCAAAATTCCGGAAAATGACAGATATATCACGTATCATGATAACACTTTTAAAACTGTAAACTTATGTTGTTTATAATATAAATTCAAGTTCTTCGTGTACAGATTGTAAATATTTCATTTTATTACTTCAAAAAAAAAAAATTGTGTAGAAAAAACACGCATATATATAACATTCACAAACTTTAACATGTTTAAGGTTAATCACCGGTGTCCTGTGTTCACAAATGTTTATCTCTGTATGACTCAGGCTGACTCCTTTACTACACAAAATAATACAAACATACATGTAACACACATAACATAAATAAGTATTCAAAGTTTAATCACCAGAATGTGTTCTTAAATGTGTATTTCTGTTATTACTCTGACTAAATCCTTTTCCACACACATGACATTCATAAGGTTTATCGCCTGTGTGTGTTCTTACACGTGTATTTCTGCTATTACTTTGACTAAACGATTTTCCACACACATCACATTTATAAGGTTTATCTCCAGTATGTGTTCTCATGTGTCTCTGTAAGTCAAGCCTTCGAATAAATTCTTTATCACATTCTCCACATTTATAAGGTTTATCTCCAGTGTGTATAAGCTCGTGTCTAAGTAAGTTCCGACTCGTACTAAATCCCTTACCACATACTGTACAATCATTAGGTATGTCACCTGTATGTATTCTCTTGTGCCACTTTAAGTAAATACTTCTACTAAACCTTTTACCGCATAGTGTACATTCATGGGGTTTATCACCAGTATGTGTCCTCATGTGAACATTCAAGTTATTTCTCAAACTAAACCTTTTACCGCATAGTGTACATTCATGGGGTTTATCATCAGAATGTGTTCTCGTGTGCACGTTCAAGTTGCATCTCAAACTAAACCTTTTACCGCACACTGTACATTCATAGGGTTTATCACCAGTATGTGTTCTCATGTGCACGTTCAAGTTACTTCTCAAACTAAACCTTTTACCACATACTGTACATTCATGGGGTTTTTCACCAGTATGTGCTCTCATGTGAATCTCCAATTGGTTAATCCTACTAAACCAGTTACCACATACTGTACATTCATGGGGTTTATCACCAGTATGTATTCTCATGTGCTCCTTCAAAGGATTACTCAAACTAAACCCTTTTCCGCATAATGTACATTCATGGGGTTTTTCACCAGTATGTACTCTCATGTGCTTCTTCAAGGGATTACTCATACTAAACCTCTTACCACATACTGAACATTCATGGGGTTTTTCACCTGTATGTATTTTCATGTGCCTACATAAGTAATTACTCAAACTAAATCCTTTACCACATACTGTACACTTATGGGGTTTATCACTAAATGTGTCAGACATTTTTTCTTCCTTTTCTTTGTGAATTGGAGTCTTTTGTTTCATCAAATGGCCTGCAGTCTGAATAAGAAAAGATAATCATAAAATTGTGAGAAGTGGACAAACAAATCACAAAAGTATATTTGCAATCAGTACATGCACATGTACAAAAATGTATCAGAACTCTTTTTTGTCAATTTATCGTTTTTCGAGATCTAAATTGACAGCGTGCCAGTACGGGGCGCCGAATGGGACTCTTGTGGTTTTGTACAAAATTCAATTCTGTCATAACAAAATCATTTTTGTCTTACAAAACTATGTGATACAGACTTGTTTTATGAGAACTTCAATTTTGTATCACAAAATTCATTTTTGTAGACAAAGTTCATTTTTGTCATGACAAAAGTCAATTTTGTCATAAAGGTATGCAAATATAAACTTATTTGCATACAAAATTGACTTTTGTTACCTGATATGGAAATTAAAACACAAAAGTCAATTGTGTGAGACAAAATTGACTTTTGTGAGACAAAATTAACTCTTGAGACAAAATTGACTTTTGTGGGACAAAATTGACTTTTGTGAGACAAAACTGACTTTTGTGAGACAAAATTCAATTTTGTATCATAAAAGTCAATTTTGTATGCAAATTTGTTTAGTTTGGAAATAATTAAGGGTCCGGAAACGGTCATATATGCCAGACATGACCGATTTGGAAACTCAAAAGTCCTAATCATTTATTGGGATTTAGGTCAAATTTTATTTTTCAACAGAAATAATTTCGGTCATTTCGTTGAGATTGAGTTTCAAATCGCCATTTTAAACATATATTTTTGTTTTGTTATCGATTTTATGTAATTAAACTGCCACTCCAGTAAAGTGTTGTAATCCTGAGGGCCCTCCTAATACTATATTAATGCCTCGGGGAGCTATTGGCTAATGATGGCTAATCTCTTTACCTGTGTTTTTAATTCACACCTGGCTATTAATCACAAGCTCCGAACTAATATTATGAAGAAATTAAAATTCAATACCAACTGTCTTCATTATTTAATTACTTTTCAGCTAAGACAATTGTCAATTATGATTTAAAATTAAATTAAAACTTGATTTAATTTACGTAGAAAAAAGATTTTTTTTTCACTACTAACACACGTGCTTTGTTTACTATGATACGCATGCCTAAAATTCTCTTCCGCAAATTTGACTAAATCGTAAATTTAAAATGATTTCTTGCTAAATAAAGCAAGTGCAACTATTTTCATTAATATTCTTACACTATTAAAGGCAGAGACATATAATACAATTGTATTATATGTCTCTGTTAAAGGTAAAATATTAAAAAAAACGATGTTTTCCTGTGAATTTGATAAACAAAACTAATCCCGGGAATAAGTCCGGAATTGTTCGTTTTGGTATTGTCGCATTACATCCGGTTTGAATTTCGACTTCAGAATCGAAAGAAACGTAAGCCATGACTGAGAAAATTACGATTTTGAGTCATTAAAATCATTTTATTCTTAAACTGTTGCCTTCCCTTAATTGCTCTTGATCGATTTTAGGAAAATGGTAGGATAAATCATGAAGTAAACGCGATGCAACAGTTAAACAAGTTCGTTGATGCTACGAGTAGGAGCATACTCATGCAGTAATGAGATTTTGACAATCTGTTTTTGAAAAGGGGCACCAACTTTTAAGTTATATGAAAATGATCGAAATTAGGTGAAAAAATTTCCGGATCCTTTGAACTTTGGATTATGTGAACTAATTTACATACAAAATCGACTTTTGTGATACAAAATTGACTTTTGTGATACAAAATCGACTTTTGTGAGACAAAATTGACTTTTGTGAGACAAAATTGACTTTTGTGAGACAAAATTGACTTTTGTGACACAAAATTGACATTTGTGAGACAAAATTGACATTTGTGAGACAAAATTGACCTTTGTGAGACAAAATTGACAAAATTGAATTTTGTCACACAAAAGTCAATTTTGTCTCACAAATGTCAATTTTGTGTCACAAAAGTCAATTTTGTCTCACAAAAGTCGATTTTGTATGCAAATTGGTTCACAGAATCCAAACTAAACAAATTTACATACAAAATTGAGTTTTGTGAGACAAAGTTGACTTTTGTGAGACAAAATTGACTTTTGTGAGACAAAATTGACTCTTGTGAGACAAAATTGACAATTTTGTGAGACAAAATTCAATTTTGTCAATTTTGTCTCACGAAAGTCAATTTTGTCTCACAAATGTCAATTTTATCTCACAAAAGTCGATTTTGTACGCAAATTGGTTCACAGAATACAAACTAAACAAATTTGCATACAAAATTGACATTTGTGAGACAAAATTGACTTTTGTGAGACAAAACTCAATTTTGTGAGACAAAATTCAATTTTGTCAATTTTGTCTCACGAAAGTCAATTTTGTCTCACAAATGTCAATTTTGTCTCACAAAAATTCAATTTTGTCTCACAAAAGTCGATTTTGTATGCAAATTGGTTCACAGAATCCAAACTAAACAAATTTACATACAAAATTGAGTTTTGTGAGACAAAGTTGACTTTTGTGAGACAAAATTGACTTTTGTGAGACAAAATTGACTTTTGTGAGACAAAATTGACAAAATTGAATTTTGTCTCACAAAAGTCGATTTTGTATGCAAATTAGTTCACAGAATCCAAACTAAACAAATGTGCATACAAAATTGAGTTTTGTGAGACAAAGTTGACTTTTGTGAGACAAAACTCAATTTTGTGAGACAAAATTCCATTTTGTCAATTTTGTCTCACAAAAGTCAATTTTGTCTCACAAAAGTCAATTTTGCCTCACAAATGTCAATTTTGTCTCACAAAAGGCAATTTTGTCGCACAAAAGGCAATTTTGTCGCACAAAAGGCAATTTTGTGTCACAAAAGTCGATTTTGTATGCAAATTAGTTCTCAGAATCCAAACTAAACAATTGACTTTTGTCGCCCAATTTTCAAATTAGGTAACAAAAGTAAAGTCTGTGTTACAAAAATGAATTTTGTCATGACAAAAGTAACTTTTGTCCACTGAAAGATAATTTTGTATGACAAAATTTTAAATTTGTAGTATGCTACAAATTTTGTTAAACTGAACTCATTTTTGTTGAACAAAACTCACTTTTGTCCGTACAAAATTGAATTTTGAGTACAAAATCACAAGAGTCCCATTCGGCGCCCCGTAGCTGGTGGCATCCCTCAAATGGTTTTCCATTTTAAAGTTTGTAAAAGGTAGTTGGTAATTAGACAATGAGTTTTAACTTGAATTTTCCAAAAGTACCAATATAGTAATTGGTGAAATATTGTCCTCATTCATTTGTCATTTGGTGTTTGAGGTTTGCCTTTTATAAGTTTTTCAACACGTGTACAAATCAGCGTAGTTCTTATGTTGATGTTCTAAGTAATAAATAAGAAAGGTCATCTCTGTGTAAAATAAGATTGAGTGCACAAAATCTTGCTATTAAAAAAGGGCGACATTTAGGTTAACCCAATGATGAGTTTATAATATATTTCAATCGTGTGAGGTAGAAGATGAAAACAACTTTTTACTGAAATGTGAAAAAATTTCTAACTACAGAATAAACTTTAAAACTGTAAAGAGTATTATATTAAATAATAATAACATGTACTGAAAATGAGCTAAATATTAAAAGTTGCATTAATAGTAATTCTTTAAAAGTTCTGAAATTGACAAGTTCTTTTTATATAAAATGTCTGGTATATGGAATTGAGATTCTTAACTATAAACATATTTAATTATAATGTATTCATTGTTTTAATGTACTGAAATAATTCACTATAAATTGTGTTTGTGCCAATAAAATATTTGTATTTTTGTATTTCATAAGGGATCTACCATTTGATTTTTATGGGGGGGCTAGGATGAAATTTGAAAAAAATAGGCAGGACAGGAGTTGAGTAAAAAAAAAGGCAGGATGAGACACTTGCAAAAAAAAAAAGACAGGTCGACAATTTAGGTTAAAAAAAGTCAGGATAAACTAAAAAAAAAAAAGGCAGGACCGAACAGAGTGAAAAATAAAAAGGCAGGACAGAGATTACAGCTAAAAAAAATGCAGGACAAAATTTTTCATCCTAGCCCCCCCCCCCCCCCCCCCCCTAGTCCAAATAATTATGACGTCTTGAAAGGCTATTATAATTTTTTTCTTTGACGCCTTACTTCGACGTCAAAGAAAAAAATTATAATAGCCTTTCAAGACGTCATAATTATTTGGACTAGCCCCCCCATAAAAATCAAATGGTAGCTACCTAAATAAATCATATCATTTTTATGACACACCTAAATTCATTACATAAGAGCATATTCTCACCATATCAATATTCTAAGCTTTAAGACATTATATTCAATATAATCATCACTGTGTCAAGATGTTATCTTCACAAATTGACAAAAACACCATTTTCCGTAGATGTCAATATCTAGGATGTTCCAGTTTCCGGAAGCATGACACCAAATCGCCCCTATTTCTCCACAAACTCGCCACTCTTGTTAACCATGTTAACTAACTCGCCCCACTCAGTGGCGGATCCAGGGGGGGGGGGGGGGTTCCGGGGGTGCGCACCCCCCCTTTATTTTTGCCGATCAATGCATTTGTATCGGGACATATGTTTTGCACCCCCCCTTTGCCCTGGGTGCCCTGGGTTAGCACCCCCCCTTTCGAAAATTCCTGCATCCGCCCCTGCCACTTATGAAAAATGGTTACGCTCCATCTATTGTTTTGGTCGTATATTAAAAAAAAAAAAAAACTCGCCGGGATCAATGGATTCGTTTTATTCATTGTAACCTGAAACAAATCATTTTATAAACAGACCAAATATTTTAAAATTTCAAGCTAGGTCTCATGAATAGTCGGTAGCAACCCGTCTGAACTATAAACAATCTGTACAAGTTTATAAGAATTATTTTAAAATAAATGCCTAGAATCTCCTGGGTAATTACTTAATGTCTGTATTTTACATTTGTATTTAAAATTTATACTGTGTTAATTTATTTGTATATGTCTCTGTACCATTGTACTTTGGTTTACGAGAATAAAAATATATATATGTTATCTGTTACCTAGTCTTTATCTTCCTCCGGCTAACAGCCAGGAGCTTCGCTTCTACAGCGTACTTCTTTATTTGCAACCTTACCCTTACACACGGGGCACTCAGTTCAAACGCTATAGATCCTTGTTATCATAAAATCTATAAAAAAAAACTGTCCGCTGTTCATTAGGTAAGCAATTATTCTATATACAACACTCCTGGCTGCCCTCGCATTAGCGTTTACTGTTCAAACACTAAGTACTATAGCTAGTATATATCCTTAATTGCTATCTTAAAATATAAAAAAAAACTCTCGGCCACTGTTCATTTGGTAATCAGTTATTCTATATATAACACGCATACGAAATACTTAAAATCTAAAATCAGTTGATATCTTACAAGCCTCGGATACGAGTTTTCAGTTCAAACACCTCTTAATATTGCAGAATAAGAATCACTATATAAGATCATATAAATCCTGACATTGTCTTAAGACTAAACTCATTGGACGTTGGATGTGTACTGACTGATCGATATTTAACATATTTTTTTAGAAGTTGTTATTGGCTTTGATCTATAGCTGTCGGTAACTGCGAGTATTCTTAGATCTCATATTCTGTACTTGGTGTCTTTCTTTTTTTAATTAGGAATGAGATTCTAGAGAACATACGATCTACAATCATAGATATACATGTGTCTTCTTTATATTACCATTGCCAAGCTAATCATAGATAGGTGTATACTGTCAATTTCCCCGAATCTTCAATGATGTGATATATATACAAACTCAAATGTGCAACATACATGACATAATCATTTGCAATCTATATTTTCAAATGTGGAACATAATCATTTGCAATTTGTATTTTCAATTCTAAACTAAAGGAAGTAATTTAATCAAAAGGGCCAAAGTCACGTGGTACAAATCATATGAATAAAGTACCCTTGATTTTACTATACGGCTTATCATAGATAGGTGTCTGCTATAATTTTTATATTTCAATTACCCCGAATCTTCAAGGATGTGAATCTGATATACAAACTCAAATGTGCAACATAATGTCCATAATCATTTGCAATCTTGTAATTTATTAGACTAATGTCCGTGCATGGCTGTTTGATTGGAGTATATTTGTTAGGGGGTCTCATTGAGGGGTTCTGATCCTGGATCCCGTTTACTCATATCCAACTAAGTTAGACATCACTTTTGTGACGTATACTAGCCGCCATTTTGTATTATATTTCCCCATATAAAATGCACAGATGCTTCAATAAAGTTTAATTTTCTCATAAACCTGACCCGTTTTCTAACATTTGCAAATCAATTCTTGATATTCAAAACATATTTCTATCAAACAATGTTGGTCCTAACAGTTTAATTTTAGATTAAAGTCTGTCATTTTAGAGTTGTAAAACATGCACTTTTTCTCGTCATTTCTCCGTTGACTCAATGCTAAATTACCGATACCCATGTCTACTTGTACAACAAATAAAGAAATTCCGTAAATGAAATGTACAACAAATAAAGAAATTCCGTAAATAAAAAAACAAACTTTGCAAATCGATTAAGTATATTCAAACATATATCTGGCGAAGAATACTACTAAAAACAGTTTAATTTCAAGGCAAATTCTGTCAAACATAGACTTAAAAAAGGGAATTTTCCGGGATTTTTCAAAATGGCGGATGATGTATATGGAAATCAAGGATTTGTATAGTAAGACTTTTCTAGATTATATTTAAATTTTCATTCAGAATCTCTGATATTTCTGTTGTTTTCTTTGGTGACATTTCGATATGATTGATTTCAAAATTTCTTGATAAAGAAAATATTATTTTAAGTGTGACACGGGAACATTCATTTTGACAGATATACAGGCTAAACTGTTACCAGAAAATAGTTTACAATAAAAAAATTCTCTTCTTTTTTAAAATGTGTTTTTCCTGTTTTCTGTATATTTTATCTTTCTATAGAAATATATTTATACATTCCTTATACACGCCTGGTAAACCATCTAATCTCAACCAAATGTTGAGACGGAAAAAAGTATTCTGGCACTTCCTGTTGAGCTATTCTGGTTCAAAATATTCAAAATAAACACAGGGTAGGTCGACTTTTCGTCAATTTACTGAAAATCAATGCGTTTTTTGTAAAATCGTAGAATGTCATGCCAGAGATATTTGAATTACAGTTTGTCTCGTTTATAACACAAATGAATAGGATTTAAAATGACATCGTAATGACTTTTCTCCAGCAGGTAAATGTGGCCAGCGCAGTCAGCTATTGACAAAATGACAGTGATATCATTGATAAACTAGCATATATATTAGTAAATTATTATTTTTCTAAAACATTATAAACATAAAATTATAGTTTGTTATTTTTCTTTACTAATATAATTTCATTATGCTTAATTTGTTATAAAGTATGTCATGTTGAGATTTTCTGGTATCGGTTGAGATATTCTGGAACAATGTTGAGATCTTCTGGTGAATGAAATTTTGAACTATAAAAAGGAAGATATGACTGCCAATGGGACAACTGTCCACAAGAGAGCAACATGACACAGACATTAACAACCATAGGTCACCGTACAGCCTTCAACAATGAGCAAAGCCCATACCGCATAGTCAGCTATAAAAGGCCCCGATATGACAATGGAAAACAATCTAAAGGAGAAAACCTTATTTATAAAAAAAAAAAAAAATCACGAAAAACAAATATGATTCAATATTTAACACATAAACAAACGACAACCACTGAATTACAGGCTCCTGACTTGGGACAGGCACATACATAAATAATGTGGAGGGGCTAAACATGTTATTGGGATCCCCCCTTACCTGGGACAGTGGTATATATAACAGTACAACATAAGAACATAAGAACGAACTATAAAAATCAGTTGAAAACGGTTTAACTCATCAGATGGACAAAAATACAATTGGACGTGGCCGGGTTCTTGAACATCCCGACAACAAAAAGACAATAGGAACAGATCTGAGAGTACTCGCAGTTATCTGACAGCTAGTTCAAAGCCACTAACAACTAATAAAAAAACCATGCAGGTAAGACTAAACTATCAATCCGTACACATCCAACATCCAATGAATTTAGTGTAAAGACGTCATAAACAGTCAGAGAAAAACATGACCTTGTGTAGCTTAGTATCAATTACATATACAACTGTCAAAATTCATAAACTTGCCGTATATTGTTTGACATTTCAACAGTCATTTTAATCTTGTCTGTAGTTATCACAGCAGCTTCTAAAGAGGCCTTTGCATTGGTTGTAATAGAGTCTAAATAGTAAATAGCTGTGTTTTTAAGTACTAGTATTAAAGTTCTAACGCTGGAGATTAAGTCTAGCGTTTGAGATGCAGTTTTGTACAGAATCTTTAACGTCAATAATGTTGTAATTGACATCTCCAGGGCTAGAATTTGTCTATTTTTTTATGTGCAACATATTTGTTTTTCGTTCATTTTTTTTTTATATATCAATAAGGCCGTTAGTTTTCTCATTACAATTGTTTTACATTGTCATTTCGGGGCCTTTTATAGCTGTCTATGCAGTATGGGCTTTGCTTATTATCGAAGGCCGTACGGCGACCTCTAGTTGTTACTTTATGTGTCATTTTGGTCTCTTGTGGAGAGTTGTATCATTGGAAATCGTAACACAGAAAGATCATTGATAATAAAACGGATACATAAAAATTGAAAACAAATCGCGTAAGAAAAATCAATTATTGGTATGTAAGTTTTCTTTGGTATCATTAATATTTTTGGCTCAACTTCTTAATCATGATCAGGCAAAATTATTGGCTTTTTATTCTGACATTATTTTTTTTCTTATTCCTCTTCCACCCCATTTTTCGGCATATTACACGTCCGTTTTATTTGGTCATTACATCGCGGACTCCTAACGGATGCAAAAATTTTGTAAATGTAAAACTTTTGTTTATCCTTTCGGCGTTAGTTCGAGCTATCTGGTAAGGTGTGACCACAGTTTTTAGCAGATATCGAATGCTTAGCATAGACACACACATTTTGTTTTAGAATTTAAGTTGACCAGGCCAGAGTTCAAACTAACTATCTCCCACAATTTACCTACGTCGAATCCAGTTTTAAAATATTTCAAAAGAAACCTGAATTAATATTCAGAAATGGATAATCATTAAATTCATTCATTTCATCAAAAGTTATTCTCATTCAAAAAATTGCAAAGGAGATGTTCATACAATGGAGATTACCTCTAACTGTCATAATCTGAAGGAGAACTGTTCTAGCGGACAAATGTGGAACTATCTCCTGACACTTTTAAGACAGTTCTAGCTAGAACAGTTCTAATCAAGAACTGATTTGGTCATTGGTAAGTTCTATACCTAGAATCGATTTACACAGTTCAACATGGAACTGATCCTGACAGTTCCACGGCTAAAAAAAATCGTAGTCTCGATCATTCAGCCGCTTTATTTTTTAAAGTAGATAATATTTAAATATGCGTCTGGGTAATCGAGACTAAAAAAATCTACGACTAGAACAGAACTGCGACCTGATTTCGCCACGAACGCATCACGATTGTTTTGAACATGTTTAAATTAATAAAAGTTGGCTACTCTCAACACGAATACCAAGACCTCATCAAGACCGTAACACGACCATACTGCACTACGATCGCCAATAGCATTATATTTTTAGAGATCGTTGTGCGATCACGGCCTAGTGTGACGGGGCCCGGGTTATAATATAAATGTTGCTGAATATTACCAAATATTAAGGATTTGCCCTGAATGCAGTTGTGAACAAACATCTACGTTTTAATTATTTCAATACAACACCTGTGATTACACTAAGTTGGACGTCACTTATAATACTTACAAAGCAATTTTAAAATCGAATCATATTTTTTTGTGATAAGTATTATAATGACAAAAATGACATCTTTTACTCATATTAAAGTTATCACCACCTTTTACCTGAAATAATGTGTACGATAAAATAAACCTGTTCGATTGTTTAGTTTTTAACTAATTTTTAACGCATTTTCGGCATTAAATAAATTTTGATGTCTGTTGGGAATCGAATTCATCCAAATCATATTTATTTAATAAATAACCATTGTAAAATAATCTTATTTATATTTGTAAGGCATGTATTTTTCTATCGGCAATGCTTAAAATTGTATCTGAGTGTATTTAGATTGTATGTTACCACAGACAGAAAACATGAATCAGGTTAACCGTAAAAAAAGGTAAACTCGAATAGTACAGCGCAACCAGAAAGTCTCAACATCGTGACAGAAAGACTCAACCAATACCTTTATATCTCAACCATTTATATTTTTTTTTTATTTTTCTGCTCAGAGTAGGCTTGACAAAAAAATATTTGGGCAATTTACAGACGTGGTTATCGTAAAGCCTAAAAAAACACAAATAATTGACATATTTTCTTGCTAGTCATTAATATCATAGCAGTTCTATCGGATTTAAAGAATGTAAACATTATTATCCGTAGGAGAAAAGTGATTGTGACTTCAATCTAAAATATTTTAAACCAAGAAGAGACATATTAGTTACAATTATGATTTATCTATGGCATGACATCAGTGGCGTAGCTGGGTCATTTTTACGTGTACGCCCGAACCTTGGCAAGGGATATGAGGGGTGCCAACCGCTCAATGTTAAAGCACCTGCTGGTAGTGTGTTCGAAAGAGACGAAAGCTATCGAGAGTGAGATACCGTAATGATTCCTGTCAGTAAAATATCATTGATAGCAACATACTTTTGAATCTAAATGGTTTGTTTGTTTTGGTTAAATTTTGTAATATGTTAACTTATTCATCGTGTTAAACTGGAAGCTAGCCTAATGGCTATTGCTTTTAGAGAAAACGTTCAAACCAATATTACTTTTAAATAAGTTTAAAGGGTGCCGTGAGTGAGCATACAATCGACAAAAGCACCTTTAAATGAACACGAAAAAAAATATTTCTAAGAGGTGCAATATAAGAAAATTCTGGATCACCTAAGATTCTTCCCACAAAAAGTGAATCAATTTATCATTCCTTTAAAGGGATTTAAAAAAAAAATATCAAATTTTCTTTTGATATTTTTTCTTGATCTGGAATATTTCACGACAATCTATGAAGGTTTATAAATTGAGCATGTAAAACAATTAATTGCGTAAAGAAGAGTCCAGCTATCTGTATATCAGAAAAGAACAGAAAAATGATGGAAAACAAATGCTTTTAAAATTTTAGCTTTAGACATAAGTCATAGAAAAAAAACTTTCATAAAATTCGATGACGGTTTGGCAAGAAGTTAATGTACTTGAGAAATAACAAAATGTAAGCCCAAACTGCGACCACTTATCAAGTTCAGAAAGAAATACATTTTGTCCGTAAAATGCGGGAAAATTAAAGATATAACTGCATTATTATATTGCTCTGAATACTCTTTTGATCATAAACAGTTTCTGTCAAACTTTCGAAAAATTTCACAGAGAGTCATTCAAAAGACTTTATCCCCATTCGGAACCTAAATATTGACGCCGCTTTGTCTCGCTTTTGGGACATAAATCACAGGCTCGACAAAAATACCAACAGCATATCGAATCTATGCAGATAGTTAATTGCTTTAAATATAAGAAAAGTACGTAGAATTCATAGTAGATTCAGACTTTTACAAAAGATTCGAACAAATATATTAAATGATCTATTTGAGTAAATTTAGTCCCTTTTTATTCAAAATTACAATCCATTGAAAAAAGAAGCACAAGGCTGATGTGCTTTTGACCAGTTTTTCTTATTCTATGTCAATTATTTATTTTATTTTCAAAATTTCAAGTGTACGCCCGAGCGTTTTGACGTAAACGTAGCTACGCGTATGGACATTCTCCGATTTTACAAAAAAGTCATTGATTTTCAGTAAATCGACGAAAATTCGACCTACCCTGTGTTTATTTTCAATATTTTGAACCAGAAAAGCTCAACAGGAAGTGCCAGAATACTTTTTTCCGTCTCAACCATTTGGTTGAGATTAGATGGTTTACCAGGCGTGTTATAGAACAAAAAATGTTTTCATCCGATGAGAAAAAAACCCAATGCCCAACAATTATTACATCTAAATATTATATACCTTTATTAAATTTCATCCCGTTACAAAACAGGTTAACTCTGACCGACTTGGGTTATAATGTTACGTAACAATATATTGTCAGGTAGACGTGCAAACCAAAAGCAACCAGGTGACATTAAACATCCTGTGTATACATGTATTACCAGAGTTTAAATTTTATGATATACAAAAGTTTTCATAAATGTACAAATAAATATCTTTTCTTAATTTCCCCTGAGACTACTATAACAGTGTTATAGTAGTCTCAGATTTCCCGTGTCAAATCAGAAGAAGTATGTATCATAATAAACTTTAAGAACATATAAAAGATATTCAAATATTTATGTTTCCATAATTATTTTAAAGAAATATTATGATTCAAATTTAAATTTAAATGGATTTTTAAAAATTATTTTATAGGAAATCAGAGACATATATACACATATATATGTATATCATATATACACATATATATGTATATGTCTCTGAGGAAATTCAACGAGATTTCATTGCATATCATTTTATTATTTTATTTTTTTTTATTCAATATTTTAAGCTAAATCCTGGCATTCAATGAATCGATATAAAGTTTAACTTGTGTAAAAAGTGTTATTGTATACATTTCAACAGAGACGTTTAATACGATTGCTCTGATTTAAACAATATTGTATACCCTATATTATCTATCGACAGAGTTATCGGTCCTGAATAGGACTGATATATAGTTGGGTATGGTTTTGTCGGATTCCCGTATCCCGCTTACACTATAGTAAGAAATTGACGTTACCATTTGAGACGCAATATTGTGCTTAACGTCTATACAAGTAAGCAAATCTCATTTTTTTGTAATTTCCCGTGTCCCGCTAGACTTCATTTCCCGTTTTCACGACACAATAATTTGACTTTCACGTGTCACGCTTACAAAAAATCGGCAATCCCGCGTCACGCTTAGACCCCAATGAGACCCACTTGTTACATCGCATAATTATGATCAATTATCAATAGATTAGGTTGACAAGAGTTGGTGCATGCAATTTACAATTTAGTCAATATATGGGTCATTTTCAAAAAATGTCGAATTTTCAGTACACCCATGCTAATTTTTTTTTTATTTCTAATGGAAATTTCAGTTGTAATGGTTTAAATGAAAGCTTGTCGGATTTATGATTCAGAACATTAATAATAAAAACACCTTACATCTATTTTGATAAGATTAAACTGCATTTAAGTCCAATTTTGGGGGTATTTGTGTGCGTACAGTGTCAGAAAAACACATTTCAAAGGATTTTTTTCCAATTTTCTGATCGCCTTGATATATGCAAAAGGGACTTTATAAGAACGTTAACTATTACTCTAACGAAAAATTGTAGCTTCTTTATCATTGTATGTAACATATTATCTACAAACTAAATTCAATCAGCGTACGGGAGGTTCGTGTCTATCATGTTACCGCTACTTAAATCAGCCGTTAAATTAGGTAAACGGACAGAAAGTCACAGGACAAAAAGTCACAGGACATAAAGTCACAAATTTGGTAGGACAAAAAGTCACAGGACAAAAAGTCACAAATAATATGTTGACAATTGTTTGAATATCTAAGAGAAATATCTTGAAATATTTACTTTTTAATACATATATTCATATTAAAGTTAAGGAAATGTGTCATCATACTTGAGAAATGAAGATGATTTTTAAAATTTTATCCTGCAAAAGAAAGAATTCTTGGCACCATGAAGCCATTTAAGTGCTAAGTCACTTTGACATTTTGTTTTTTTAACAATTATTTGATTTACTTTGATATCTTTTTGATAAATTTTGATTACAAAGTTAGATTTTATACAATAGTTCAAGAGAAATACAAAATTATTTTTGTAGAAATAAGCGTTTTTTATTCAAAGAAAATAGTCAGAAAAAATGAATTGTGACTTTTTGTCCCGTGACTTTTTGTCCGTGACTTTTTGTCTGTGACTTTTTGTCCTGTGACTTTCTGTCCTACATTCTTAAATTATTCTCCCTATGAATATTGAATCAGTCAGTGTTGATTTCAAAAGTGAAAAGTAATCTTTACATTTAAAACGCCTCATTTCTTTAACGACAGTGTAGAGAAAAGAAATTTCAAGACATTTAGTGAAAAAAAAGAGTGTATTTTTTTTCATGTCTATGCTGTTACCGACAGTTTTGATTAATTACACCAACAGTATGCTTGTAAAAAGTGCAATAACATGTTGGAAACCAAATTCACAATAGAAAACCATAATCACTTCACCAAAGGGAGTAGTTATTTAACAACAGCAATCAAAAACGAAGAAATTTGTCTATCCTGTTACTATGGTTGTTATGGTTTCAGTAACAGGATAGACAATTGTAGACCAAAACGTTGTTAAATTTTTTATCTAAACATATAGGTGCAACAGGGGCGGATGCAGGAATTTTCGAAAGGGGGGGTGCTAACCCAGGGAACCCAGGGCAAAGGGGGGATGCAAAACATATGTCCCGATACAAATGCATTGATCGGCAAAAATAAAGGGGGGGTGCGCACCCCCGGAACCCCCCCCCCCCCCCTGGATCCGCCACTGTGCAAAACGAATGAAATATTTCGTTGTTTGAACTCATTTTAAGGTTATAACGTCTTAAGCTTCCCAATTAAGCATTTGCAGGTGCAATACTGATATCGGTAACAGGATAGACAAAAAGGTAAGGCAGCAACCATTTGATTTTCTGGGGGGGGGGGGCTATGGTTTTTTTTGGAAAAAAAAAGTTTGTTTCCAGTTTTTGAAGAAAAAAATAATTTGTTTTTGATTCTGAGAAAAAAAAATTGTTTGTTTCACCCTCAGCTGCCACTATATGTAATGCTAAAATTGAAAGAAAAAAATTGTTTTCGACTTGTCGTGAAAAAAATAGATTGTTTTTCGACGCAGGCGAAAAAAAAAAAATTGTCCAGAAAAAAAAACCATAGCCCCCCCCCCCCCCCCCCAGAAAATCAAATGGTTGCTGCCTAACAGGATAGACTTTAATATAGTGATATATCACAAACGTACGTTCCTGTTACCAATGAAATAAAGAGAAAAGTAAACTAAATTATGAGGGATTTACTTGATGTTGGGTTTGTTTGAAAGGGTGAAAAAATGCCGAACAATATAATTTCTATCTTAGACTTGCATTACTGGTGGTAATTTTTACAACCTTTGAAAACCAATTTTTAGGGGCATTTTTCAGTACAACCCGGAAAATTGGAAAATAATCTATTAATTTTCAGAATGAATATATTAAGAAGTTTATTCTCTTGAAAACTATCTAATTGGCTACGTAAAACAAGCTTAACATTTTATCTAAACCTTTTCTTAATAACCCAAAATTTCTTTTGAAAATGGTAACAGGATAGACAAAATATTGTACCACCGATCAAAAAATGTTTCAAGATATTCTTGTTCATTAAGATTGCATCTTTTAATATGTTGTTCTTAAAGTACTGTTTGTTTTGATTTGCTTATGTAGAGGGTTGTTTGAATAAGTTACTTTTAATAAATTTTTCAATTTCAAAATTCCACATATATCATGGGACGTCAGTGTTGCAGAGATAGACATTTTTGTCGAGCCTGCGTCTATTGTCTCAGAAAGCTCGACATATGGATTGTGAACCGGCAGTGGCGTTGAGTAACCACTTGAAAGCTGTATATTTTAGAAGATGGAAGAACGACGGAACTAGTTGCTTCATACTTTGCATGAAGGTGCCTTATGTTACGATGTTTCCGTTTGTCACATGACCATTGTCCTTGCCACCTCACTTTCGTAGTCCAGTTACTACTTGAAAAAAAGTTTGGATTTTTTGTAAAGTTAATTATGAGTAATAGGATAACTATATTTGTTATGTGCTACCTCGGTTTGCAAGGTACTCATGCCCGTCAGACAGTTTACACCTGGCATCGACCTCATTTCATGGATCAGTGAACAAGGTTAATTTTCGTTGGCAAAGTCCATAGTCCCAAATACTATTAATTAGCGATATACATAGGTCTTGTATAGTTTTATGGAAGGATTGTTAGGTGTGTATGTCCAACGGGCAAAGTTGCGATGCGGCACAGTTGCGGTAATTTTTTACATTTGTTTGCCAAAAGGTCGAGGTTGGCACAGATCAATAACTTAATTTCAAATCTTCTGGGGACTAAAATGATTGCCTCAAGATTGTTGCAACGGCTTCACCACAAGGTTCTAGCAAAGTTTCTCCTTTCATAATGGGCTTTTGTGATCAGCTAACATCACTGAGCTATTTTCTCTAGTCTAACAATCTCAATCTATATACAAACACCGGCTTAAATCGGGATTGTCTTTAAATATTTTTATCAATTTATATATAAATGTTTGCCAATCACGCATGCGCAAAAACTTGTATTCTTCAGTAGTGGAGCTTTGTTGGTCCGAAGAAGAAGATATATTTATCGGGATTACCTTTTCATTTATAATTGAGGCGAGTAAGTTAATAAAATTGCATGGGGCGATTTTTAAAAAATTGTGGCGAGTTGGTGAAGAAGTGGGCGATTGGTGTGGGGCGACTTTGTCTTCCTTCCGAATACAATAACATCCTAGATATTGACACCAACGGAAAACGGTGTTTTTGTGAATGAAGATTGTGTTACTTGATACAGTGATTATAATGTGTCGAAACTTATTTTTACATGGTGAGAATATACTTTTGTGTAATGATTTGATGTGTTGTCATAAAATTATATAATTTAATTTATTTATGAAATACACGCACAGGCACTTGTTTCTATCCATGGGAAGACCCACTATCAACGTAAATGTTGAGCGTAAATGTACGTTGATAGGAATTATAGGTGTCAGACCACCAATTAAAAATCCCTATCTGTTCAACCAAATTTTGCAATTTTCACAGCTTTCTAAATATTTTACCTTAAGTTTAACTTCAAGGAAACCAGGTATATCCTGAATTGTACATGTATCACCTTTCTACATGCCAATTTTCAACCAATGTTAAAAGTCTTGTAACAAATTTCTGATCTTGAAAAGACAGGTACTACCAAAATAACTCCCGGTTTTCTGGAAATCTTAAATTAGTGAACTATGTAGCGCATTAATCCTGAATTTTTAATGCAAACTCATAGACAAGTGAATTTTGGCTCAAAATGGTCTAAATATATTTCCCTTTCACCAAAAGTTTCATTTCTGCAAATTTGTTGGTTAGTTTAGGTAAACAATGACATCAAAAGCACTATTTTGTGTCAGAGTAGGACTTCTTTTACATACGTTCTAAATTGGAGGGAGTAATTGGTGGTCTGACACCTAAAGAGCCAAAAAAGTTGCTCAGAAATCTTTGCTTTGCTTTATTCTTAATACTTAGTCAATTTGAAGTCAGAAACATCCTATCTGAGCATAATGTGACTTATATTACAAATTTCACAGCTCAATTTAAACTGACTGTAATGTATGACTTTGATAGAAAATACTTGAAAATTTCATTTTGGACTACAGGAACATAAACTTTCAATATCAAGATCAGTTTTGTTGATTTTTTTCTTGTTTGTTCTACTTCTTTAAAGACTCTCCACAATTTTTACAATGGGTTAAGTAAAAAATCCAAGGTATTGAAGAGTCAAGGAATATTGACCCCCCTTTTTTACACCTGGTGTAAGTAATGGTACTATTAAATGATCAAAAGTGCAGTCATGGTCATTTAACTGTTTTTATTTACTATCAGTTGATACAACTTAAGGTATAAAACTTTCATTTGAGATAATAAATGGGATTTTTGTGAGTTTTTGCAATGTTTACATCAGGCTCTGTTATCTGCCATATACATGCTATGACGCAATGATATAAGGGATAAAAATCAAATAATTTCATTAAATCTTGAAGACAACAACTTTTTTTTGTGGTAAAATAACCATGTTTTAATGTTAATACCACGCAAACAACTTACTGTGCATTTATAACAATTTGGGACATTTTTTTAAGTGAAAGCATATTGTCAAGGTGGGAAAAGCTAAAAATAGCACAAATTCAGGTCTAAGGCTCTAAATTTGCAATATGTGACTTTTTGCCCCCAAAAAGATTGAAATGTGACTACTATCACTTCATATGATCAGTTAAGTAAAAAAAATCAATTGTTTTCTGAATTTGGGGTTTCACCGCATTTCCCTTAAAGGTGTCAGACCACCAATTAAAAATCCCTATCTGTTCAACCAAATTTTGCAATTTTCACAGCTTTCTAAATATTTTACCTTAAGTTTAACTTCAAGGAAACCAGGTATATCCTGAATTGTACATGTATCACCTTTCTACATGCCAATTTTCAACCAATGTTTAAAGTCTTGTAACAAATTTCTGATCTTGAAAAGACAGGTACTACCAAAATAACTCCCGGTTTTCTGGAAATCTTAAATTAGTGAACTATGTAGCGCATTAATCCTGAATTTTTAATGCAAACTCATAGACAAGTGAATTTTGGCTCAAAATGGTCTAAATATATTTCCCTTTCACCAAAAGTTTCATTTCTGCAAATTTGTTGGTTAGTTTAGGTAAACAATGACATCAAAAGCACTATTTTGTGTCAGAGTAGGACTACTTTTACATATGTTCTAAATTGGAGGGAGTAATTGGTGGTCTGACACCTAAAGAGCCAAAAAAGTTGCTCAGAAATCTTTGCTTTGCTTTATTCTTAATACTTAGTCAATTTGAAGTCAGAAACATCCTATCTGAGCATAATGTGACTTATATTACAAATTTCACAGCTCAATTTAAACTGACTGTAATGTATGACTTTGATAGAAAATACTTGAAAATTTCATTTTGGACTACAGGAACATAAACTTTCAATATCAAGATCAGTTTTGTTGATTTTTTTCTTGTTTGTTCTACTTCTTAAAAGACTCTCCACAATTTTTACAATGGGTTAAGTAAAAAATCCAAGGTATTGAAGAGTCAAGGAATATTGACCCCCCTTTTTTACACTTGGTGTAAGTAATGGTACTATTAAATGATCAAAAGTGCAGTCATGGTCATTTAACTGTTTTTATTTACTATCAGTTGATACAACTTAAGGTATAAAACTTTCATTTGAGATAATAAATGGGATTTTTGTGAGTTTTTGCAATGTTTACATCAGGCTCTGTTATCTGCCATATACATGCTATGACGCAATGATATAAGGGATAAAAATCAAATAATTTCATTAAATCTTGAAGACAACAACTTTTTTTTGTGGTAAAATAACCATGTTTTAATGTTAATACCACGCAAACAACTTACTGTGCATTTATAACAATTTGGGACATTTTTTTAAGTGAAAGCATATTGTCAAGGTGGGAAAAGCTAAAAATAGCACAAATTCAGGTCTAAGGCTCTAAATTTGCAATATGTGACTTTTTGCCCCCAAAAAGATTGAAATGTGACTACTATCACTTCATATGATCAGTTAAGTAAAAAAAATCAATTGTTTTCTGAATTTGGGGTTTCACCGCATTTCCCTTAAAGGTGTCAGACCACCAATTATAAATCCCTATCTGTTCAACCAAATTTTGCAATTTTCACAGCTTTCTAAATATTTTACCTTAAGTTTAACTTCAAGGAAACCAGGTATATCCTGAATTGTACATGTATCACCTTTCTACATGCCAATTTTCAACCAATGTTTAAAGTCTTGTTACAAATTTCTGATCTTGAAAAGACAGGTACTACCAAAATAACTCCCGGTTTTCTGGAAATCTTAAATTAGTGAACTATGTAGCGCATTAATCCTGAATTTTTAATGCAAACTCATAGACAAGTGAATTTTGGCTCAAAATGGTCTAAATATATTTCCCTTTCACCAAAAGTTTCATTTCTGCAAAGGAGTATGGCCACGAAGTGCCGATATTGGCCCTGTGAGGTGACAAAAATAAAAATGAAATAAGGTTAATCCTTTATAGCTAAAACATACCTATGTATATTGTTATTTCTTATTATAGTATAAAAACAAATTTTTGTGACGTCATCAATGTGACGTAATACCCGGAATCGAACCAGAACGCTCAAAATGTCCAAATTTGTAATGAATTTCACACTTCCTTGTTGAAATTCGCATTGGCCACAGGCCTCGACCAAAATGATGTTACTCTCATTTTAATTGTTTGATATTTTGACGCAGTTTACAACAATATTTAGCGTGGTCGAGGCCTGTGGCCACATCGAAAATCTAACTTTTGCTAATAAGCAAATCCCGATTCAACGCCAACATTTCCGAGGTACGATACATTCATGACATTTTCTGACGAGTAACTGTACCCAGAACTTGTCAAATATTGCTATAAATGTGATACCTACAAATAAATTCTATTTGGATGAAATAAATATTGTGAATTTGTAAATTATTTTTACAGTTTCCACAGTATTTGTAATATCTAGCCCGGTCGAACTACTATGCATAGTTGAGTGAAAATTAGGCTTTTCTTCGTAACATTCTACAGTCAGCAGATCGATATGGGTGCCAACATTAGAGAGGCCCCTCATGGGGGGGTCCTAGTAATCACATAATCACCATTTTTTTGCCAATATAATCACATAATCATTAAATATTTGCTTATCTTTAGTAATCAAATAATCATAAACTAAAAATACAGTCCTAGGTAATCAAATAATCATGAAATATTTGGCTTAATAATCAAATAATCATTAAAAAAACGGCCAAGTAATCACATAATCAAAAACCCCATGAGGGCCCTCATTAGAAATTAATACAAATATCCTTTTAATAGATAAATCCTACACATATTTAATAATTTTGTTTCATTAAGACGAAATAGCCGAAATATAACTTTCATGGAATGTAATCTCATGTTGACGTTTTGATGAAGTGCTTTCTTTCACGTCCGCATTTATTATCGAGTATGGCAGGCCAAGTTAACATTTGTCTTACATATATTCTACGGATTGTGAAAACAAATAACAGCAAAATTAACAATAATATAATTTAAAATCGTTGGACAAAACACGGTAGAAATCACGTGAGAGTTGTTATATCATATTGAACAGTCACACTGTGGTTGAATAAGCTTTTTAATATTTTTTTTTTCATAAAGATAAAAATAACGATGCCTTGAGAGGAGGGCATGGTGTATACTATCCGTGACATTCAACCAAAACAAATATTTGTTTTATATTAAAAACTGAAATAAAGATGAAACAAAACTATGATATAGCTTGTCTAACTTCAAATAAATATCTGATAGTCATGCGGGATAGCACGTATAATTGGTCATCAGAATGCATACAAAGAGAAATGTTTATCTGGTCCCTTTTTGGTGGTCTCTTTTAAGTTTGGGTGAGACTACTTCAAGCGACCATGCTTACTATGAATAAATTATCTATGAGATGTTTTTATCTTTCTTGTTTTTGTTGAGGCCCTAGCTTCGTGTTGAAGCTGTAGTTACCTGTTATTATTTATATTTTGTTATTGTTGTTTTTCCTTTTGTCGCATTCATTTATTAATATTAAATATTCATTTATTAATATTAAAAAATCGGCGTATTATTTAATATTAAAAAATCGATTTATTAATATTAAAAAATGATTTTGTAATATTAAAAAATCATTTTTTAATATTAATAAATGATTTATTAATATTAATGAATAGGGAATAAATTCCACAACGGCTTGCCATACGCATCTATATATTCATGGTGTTGTAAGATTTTTTTGGTCTTATGATTCTTTATTACGCCCCTCCTTTTCATCTCCTAATTATTATTCATGACAACACATGCAATTTCTTGTTTCCTGTGTGAAATAAATTCTGTAAATTGGTCTCCGTTATAAATATGCATGATATATTTGCCACTAGACGTTCGCAAAACACCTATCAATCATAGCTCAGCTAAAGCTAAAAGTACTATAATGAATTTAAACATAATTTTATAGATAATTCACTGAATATCAAAGAAAACCACCATTTTATTTAAATGTGTTGTTTGTCTCATGATTATTTAATGTCCAGCGCTAGTTAAATGCATATTCCGGATGAGATCATGTTGATTTGCACACATTGGCTACTATATGTATACTCATAATATGGACATCACACATGGAATGCAGAATTTAGGAGCTTCTCTTGAGGATGCAGCATGCCGTAGACGAAAGTGACAATCATCAGAGTGTAGATTAAGACTAGAATATTAATTTGATCATTGCTAGGTTACTGTCACATTGGCGTTTATCTGAGAAAAAGTTCACAGTATGGTAATTAATGTTATAGATAATACATTACTTGAATAAACGCAGCTTAGGCCGTGTTCACACCAAACGCCATGTACACTAAACTTGTTTACAATTAGTTTAATGTACTGGACATTGGTTTCACATTAAATTTGTTCACATCTATACACCTTGTTTAATTACCTGTACATAAGATTTGTTCACACTTGTAAACTTTATGTCATTTAAATGTGCATTACGTAGAACTGAATGCAAAGTTTTCGGACAACTTTTCTAGCAGTAAGGGAACGACCATTTGACTTCAAACGGAGGTGTGGGTCTCGATGGAAATATTTCGAACCCCAATTGGATAAAAAAAAAAAAAAAGGTCCTACAGATGATACAAAAATATTCTAAATCAAAAGTTTCCCCATACATTATAGTGTTAAATGTTGAAAAACAAAATTGATTACCAGTTTCGAAAAAAAAAAACCGGAATAAAACGTTTGCTCGGAAAAAATTCTGGCTCAGATAAATTAACAAAATACCCATCCCCCCTTTTTAAGTTAAGTGGTTGCTTCTTTGTGAAAGCCATTTTGACGATTTGCAGTAGTTTAACAATAATAAAGATGTCGCGATTAAGCATTAGAAAACGTAGGCTGCAGCAGCGTGCTTACAGGCGAAGAATAAATATTTTTATTCTCATAAAGCCAATAGCCAATGCATTACATCGGTACAGAGATTGAAGGAGAAGAAGGAATGATATATTAGGGATCACTTTATTCCAATCTTTTCTGTTTGTTTCAAATGGTATTTCTTCTCCAAGGAGTATTTGGCAAAGGGAGGGGGTAATGTTTTTTTTTCTAGTTTTAAGGGTAATTTAACGGATCCGAGATACATATACTAGACAAACAATACATTTACCTCACACTTTTTAAGTAATGCATTTATGAGTGAATCGTTTTTTTGAGTAAAGACCAGTGGCAAACATTTCTGTGCAAGTCAAGTCGATTCGGAAATACCTTATTTTTCAAATGAATTATGTGTTCGGCAATGATGCTGCTTTGAGTCTTGATAACGGCTTAATAAAGCTACGTTAAGTTTAAAAAAAATAAAAATATATCAAGTTTAGACAAATATTTCTGTAACGAACTTTATTAATGATTGTTATAAATATCAATTTAATTCAAAAATTGTTTCTTCCTTAAATATGCAAGGTGAAACTAATGTTTTAAATGACTAGTTTTGTGTACACTTAATCTACACAAGGCCTACATCGAGTATCGACTGCATGTAGATAAAACATGTTTTACACTACATGTAAACATTGAATTTTATCAATGGGAACGTAATTATGTTTAGTTTACGTGTGAGTTACACTTACACAACACCGAGTTTAGGTCAATGTGAACACGGCCTTAGTTACATACAATTATGTTGTTACAATCAACGCCAAATTTAAAAAACCTGATATTCATGGATTTTTATTACTTTTAAAATGAATCCATGCACGTCATTTGGTATCTGGTTGAAAGTAGTCTCTTTTGTAATAATATCACATCTTCTCATTGTCATAAGGATTGAGGCATGAATCTGTTGAATTTGACCACATGATAAGAATAATAACAAACACACTCAAACTTTTTTCCAGTTAGGAATTGTAGTTGTATATGGAATACTGGAACACTTTAAACACGAGTAAAACGAGTTAAGATTACAAGATAAAATCTAATTAAGAATAAATTGGCAATGCAGTAACAGTATTTCAGTCTGAAACTTAAAGGAGTATTAGCTGTCGATGGTATTCCCCGATTTCTCCCTATTCTCCTATTCGACTTATAACATACTAAAACGTACATCCAAATTAAAAAAATATATAAAATAAACAATTTACGATGCATAGAGTCGATAGATATAGGTAGATGTGGTGTGAGTGCCAATGAGACAACTCTCCATCCAAATAACAATTTATAAAAGTAAATCATTATAGGTCAATGTATGGCCTTCAACACGGAGCCTTGGCTCACACCGAACAACAAGCTATAAAGGGCCCCAAAATTACTAGTATAAAACCATTTATGCTGAGTTCACACGTAATTTGAATTTCGATTCGCATTAACTAATTCAAATTAGTTTAATTCGCATTCGAAACCTTTTACGTTTTACGTCCTCACGTCAATTCTAATTCCAATTGCAATGCGCGTCAAATTCGCTAAACTGTCCAAACGACGTTATTAGGGACGACATCAAAAGTTCAATGAAGGATAAAAAACTTAATTCAAATAGTTTTTTCACTGACCCCCCTACCCCCCTATTAACTTAATTTGGGAAAAATGGATTGACCCATATGGATATATGTAAAAATCAATGTCGGATAACCAAATCTTGCAGCAGTTCAACCCCACCCCTAAACTATTTGAATTAAGTTTTTTATCTTACATTGATCTTTTGATGTCGTCCCTAACTGTTACTTCCTATTAACAAATGTATTAGTTCTTTTAAAACGTAATTGATAGAAACATGCAAAAGTCGGATAGATTTAATTGAATATAGCTGAATTGCTTAATGAAATCGTCATTAATAGACAACTGAAAATGAGCATTCTATATATTTTTTTTTAAACTAGGCAGTGGCTAATTTTGATTTAAAAAATATCTTAATTAAAACGAGCAAAATAGCATATTTCGATAGCAATGGCACCTGCAATATAGTTAAGTTGTTATGTTGCCAGTTCTTTGTAAAGAATGAATGATAACTTTAGAAAAATACTACGAAAATAAACATTGTCATAAAAGAATTAAATTATTACTAGTATTCATCATTTAAAAGGCCGTGTTCAAACCAAACTCCATGTACAGTAAACTTGTTTACAATTAATTTAATGTACTGGACATTGGTTTGATGGTTTCACATTGAATTTGTTCACATCTATACACCTTGTTTAAATACCGAACCCCAAATTGGATAAAAAAAATCTGGTCCTACAGATGATAAAAAAAAAATGAATCAAGAGTTTCCTCGTACATTATAATGTTAAATGTTGAAAACAAATGATTACCAGCATCGAAAAAAAAAATGAATAAAACGTTTGCGCGGAAAAATTTCTGACCCAGATAAATAAACAAAATACCCCCTTTTTAAGTTAAGTGGTTGCTTCTTTATGAAAGCCATTTTGATGATTTGCAGTAGTTTAATGATACTAAAGATGTCTCGATTTAGCTTTAGAAAACGTAGGCTGCAGCAGTGTGGTTACAGACGAAGAAGAAGGATTGATATGTTAGGGATCACTACATTTTATCTTTTCTGTTTGTTTCAAATGGTATTTCTTCTCCAAGGAGTATTTGGCAAAGGGAGGGGGTAATGTTTTTTTTAGTTTCAAGTGTAATTTACGGATCAGAGATACTAGACAAACAATACATTTACCTCACACTTTTTAAGTTATGCATTTATGAGTGAATCGTTATTTGAGTGAAGACCAGTGGCAAATATTTCTGTGTAAGTCAATTCGATTCGGAAAGACCTTAGTTTTCAAATGAATTATGTGTTCCGCAATGATGCTGCTTTGAGTCTTGATAAGGGGTTAATAAAGCTACAAATGTACGTTAAGTTTGTTTTCTAAAAGAAAAAATATCAAGTTTAGACAAATATTTCTGTAAAGAACTTTATAATTGTTGTAAATATCAATTTTATTCAAAAATCGTTTCTTCCTTAAATATACTAGGTGAAACTAATGTTTTAAATGCCTAGTTATGTGTACACTTAATCTAAACAAGGCCTACATCGAGTATCGACTGCATGTAGACAAAACATGATTTACACTACATGTAAACATTGAGTTTTATCAATGAGAACGTAATTTTGTTTAGTTTACGTGTGAGTTACACTTACACAACACCGGGTTTAGGTCAATTTGAACACGACCTTACACTTACACAACACCGGGTTTAGGTCAATTTGAACACGACCTTAGTTGAAGAAGATAAGTGTAACAATATTTGAGATACATATAAACGTTTAAAAACATTTATGAGTAAAAATTTGGACAAAAAAAAGGAATAAAATAAAAACTATTGTAGATCAATTTGAAGCAATGGAATCATATTAAAAAAATGTAGTTGAAATTATTTCTAAAATCATTTAAATGCTACATGTATGCATAAAAATGAAATCTCAGATTTTTAAACTATGCTGTAAAAACAATTGAAAGATAAAAATCATAGAGCATATAGATCTGGAAAATAGCCACTGCCTTTGAACTATTATTTTGTCTAGCAAAAAAGTTTTTGGAAAATATAAAAAGGATGCATTGAACTATTTAAAGCAATTATATTTCATTTTAACAGGTGACTACATATTTCATGCACTTCAGTTTAGGTAGAAATGGAGAGAGTACTATATAATGTCAGTAATGTATAAATGGCAGTATATAAAGAAACTAGCGTTCATTCAAATGTTAAATTCTAAATAATTATTTGAAAGTATAAATCGGTATGATCGCCAATGGGACAACTCCTCATAAGACCAAATTACACAAAAATTAACAGCTATAGGTCACCGTATAGCCTTCAGCAATAAGCAAAGCCAATACCACATAATCGGCTATAAAAAAGCCACGAAATGACAATTGCAAAACAGAAAACTAACGTTCTAATTTATTAAGTATTTATAAAACAATGAACGAAAAACAAATAACACAGCAAGCATAACTTGTATTCTTCTGGAATGAGTATAATATTTATGAGTGCACGTGTGGTTCTAGTGTCTGATGACTTATATATAAATATAATGTGTTATATGATTATGAAGTACATGCACATGAAATTTTATGTACTGTCTTTAAACAATTTCTTTCTTAACTGTCTTTTTATGCTTTACTTCTGTACTTGAAAATACACATTTCTATGTGTAAGTACATCACGGCTTTTCCATACATACAAATAAGATGATGTGGTGTGATTAACTATCTTCATACATTTTTCCGACTGTACATCGCTCGCCAAGATATTTTACAGCTTTCAATCTAATTTCCTTCTGACAAAAAAATCATTTATGACTTTTAATTTAATCTATGCTATAGAAATATGTTTGTTTACGTGGTCTCTGAGATTTATATTTTGTAAATATCAATGCAGAAAACTAGTATACGAGCCACTTATATATTATTTAAGTGAAGCGCTTATGTGCAGCTTAAACCTTTTAAATACTAGTAAGTTTCTTTTAATATAGTTAAAAAAAAAACACCAATAAATATAAACGAGATTCAAGGAATATTTTGTGAAAAAGTTCTTGTGGTGAAAACGTTAAAAAAAGAGATGGAAATAAATTTTAACGTTACACACAAAATGGCTAAAATACCATTGTACCTTGGTCTTTTCTGACGCCGTGGACAATTATCCAACCACAGCTACAAGTCTAATGGTTATCATTTTATGAACTACACTAGTAAGTGATCATTCTGCAGTAATTTCGTAAATTTCTGAGACAGGGCCGTTTTTAACCCTTCGTGGCCATACTCCTTTGTTGGTTAGTTTAGGTAAACAATGACATCAAAAGCACTATTTTGTGTCAGAGTAGGACTACTTTTACATACGTTCTAAATTGGAGGGAGTAATTGGTGGTCTGACACCTAAAGAGCCAAAAAAGTTGCTCAGAAATCTTTGCTTTGCTTTATTCTTAATACTTAGTCAATTTGAAGTCAGAAACATCCTATCTGAGCATAATGTGACTTATATTACAAATTTCACAGCTCAATTTAAACTGACTGTAATGTATGACTTTGATAGAAAATACTTGAAAATTTCATTTTGGACTACAGGAACATAAACTTTCAATATCAAGATCAGTTTTGTTGATTTTTTTCTTGTTTGTTCTACTTCTTTAAAGACTCTCCACAATTTTTACAATGGGTTAAGTAAAAAATCCAAGGTATTGAAGAGTCAAGGAATATTGACCCCCCTTTTTTACACCTGGTGTAAGTAATGGTACTATTAAATGATCAAAAGTGCAGTCATGGTCATTTAACTGTTTTTATTTACTATCAGTTGATACAACTTAAGGTATAAAACTTTCATTTGAGATAATAAATGGGATTTTTGTGAGTTTTTGCAATGTTTACATCAGGCTCTGTTATCTGCCATATACATGCTATGACGCAATGATATAAGGGATAAAAATCAAATAATTTCATTAAATCTTGAAGACAACAACTTTTTTTTGTGGTAAAATAACCATGTTTTAATGTTAATACCAAGCAAACAACTTACTGTGCATTTATAACAATTTGGGACATTTTTTTAAGTGAAAGCATATTGTCAAGGTGGGAAAAGCTAAAAATAGCACAAATTCAGGTCTAAGGCTCTAAATTTGCAATATGTGACTTTTTGCCCCCAAAAAGATTGAAATGTGACTACTATCACTTCATATGATCAGTTAATTAAAAAAAATCAATTGTTTTCTGAATTTGGGGTTTCACCGCATTTCCCTTAAAGGTGTCAGACCACCAATTAAAAATCCCTATCTGTTCAACCAAATTTTGCAATTGTCACAGCTTTCTAAATATTTTACCTTAAGTTTAACTTCAAGGAAACCAGGTATATCCTGAATTGTACATATGTATCACCTTTCTACATGCCAATTTTCAACCAATGTTTAAAGTCTTGTAACAAATTTCTGATCTTGAAAAGACAGGTACTACCAAAATAACTCCCGGTTTTCTGGAAATCTTAAATTAGTGAACTATGTAGCGCATTAATCCTGAATTTTTAATGCAAACTCATAGACAAGTGAATTTTGGCTCAAAATGGTCTAAATATATTTTCCTTTCACCAAAAGTTTCATTTCTGCAAATTTGTTGGTTAGTTTAGGTAAACAATGACATCAAAAGCACTATTTTGTGTCAGAGTAGGACTACTTTTACATACGTTCTAAATTGGAGGGAGTAATTGGTGGTCTGACACCTAAAGAGCCAAAAAAGTTGCTCAGAAATCTTTGCTTTGCTTTATTCTTAATACTTAGTCAATTTGAAGTCAGAAACATCCTATCTGAGCATAATGTGACTTATATTACAAATTTCACAGCTCAATTTAAACTGACTGTAATGTATGACTTTGATAGAAAATACTTGAAAATTTCATTTTGGACTACAGGAACATAAACTTTCAATATCAAGATCAGTTTTGTTGATTTTTTTCTTGTTTGTTCTACTTCTTTAAAGACTCTCCACAATTTTTACAATGGGTTAAGTAAAAAATCCAAGGTATTGAAGAGTCAAGGAATATTGACCCCCCTTTTTTACACCTGGTGTAAGTAATGGTACTATTAAATGATCAAAAGTGCAGTCATGGTCATTTAACTGTTTTTATTTACTATCAGTTGATACAACTTAAGGTATAAAACTTTCATTTGAGATAATAAATGGGATTTTTGTGAGTTTTTGCAATGTTTACATCAGGCTCTGTTATCTGCCATATACATGCTATGACGCAATGATATAAGGGATAAAAATCAAATAATTTCATTAAATCTTGAAGACAACAACTTTTTTTTGTGGTAAAATAACCATGTTTTAATGTTAATACCACGCAAACAACTTACTGTGCATTTATAACAATTTGGGACATTTTTTTAAGTGAAAGCATATTGTCAAGGTGGGAAAAGCTAAAAATAGCACAAATTCAGGTCTAAGGCTCTAAATTTGCAATATGTGACTTTTTGCCCCCAAAAAGATTGAAATGTGACTACTATCACTTCATATGATCAGTTAATTAAAAAAAATCAATTGTTTTCTGAATTTGGGGTTTCACCGCATTTCCCTTAAAGGTGTCAGACCACCAATTAAAAATCCCTATCTGTTCAACCAAATTTTGCAATTGTCACAGCTTTCTAAATATTTTACCTTAAGTTTAACTTCAAGGAAACCAGGTATATCCTGAATTGTACATATGTATCACCTTTCTACATGCCAATTTTCAACCAATGTTTAAAGTCTTGTAACAAATTTCTGATCTTGAAAAGACAGGTACTACCAAAATAACTCCCGGTTTTCTGGAAATCTTAAATTAGTGAACTATGTAGCGCATTAATCCTGAATTTTTAATGCAAACTCATAGACAAGTGAATTTTGGCTCAAAATGGTCTAAATATATTTTCCTTTCACCAAAAGTTTCATTTCTGCAAATTTGTTGGTTAGTTTAGGTAAACAATGACATCAAAAGCACTATTTTGTGTCAGAGTAGGACTACTTTTACATACGTTCTAAATTGGAGGGAGTAATTGGTGGTCTGACACCTAAAGAGCCAAAAAAGTTGCTCAGAAATCTTTGCTTTGCTTTATTCTTAATACTTAGTCAATTTGAAGTCAGAAACATCCTATCTGAGCATAATGTGACTTATATTACAAATTTCACAGCTCAATTTAAACTGACTGTAATGTATGACTTTGATAGAAAATACTTGAAAATTTCATTTTGGACTACAGGAACATAAACTTTCAATATCAAGATCAGTTTTGTTGATTTTTTTCTTGTTTGTTCTACTTCTTTAAAGACTCTCCACAATTTTTACAATGGGTTAAGTAAAAAATCCAAGGTATTGAAGAGTCAAGGAATATTGACCCCCCTTTTTTACACCTGGTGTAAGTAATGGTACTATTAAATGATCAAAAGTGCAGTCATGGTCATTTAACTGTTTTTATTTACTATCAGTTGATACAACTTAAGGTATAAAACTTTCATTTGAGATAATAAATGGGATTTTTGTGAGTTTTTGCAATGTTTACATCAGGCTCTGTTATCTGCCATATACATGCTATGACGCAATGATATAAGGGATAAAAATCAAATAATTTCATTAAATCTTGAAGACAACAACTTTTTTTTGTGGTAAAATAACCATGTTTTAATGTTAATACCACGCAAACAACTTACTGTGCATTTATAACAATTTGGGACATTTTTTTAAGTGAAAGCATATTGTCAAGGTGGGAAAAGCTAAAAATAGCACAAATTCAGGTCTAAGGCTCTAAATTTGCAATATGTGACTTTTTGCCCCCAAAAAGATTGAAATGTGACTACTATCACTTCATATGATCAGTTAAGTAAAAAAAATCAATTGTTTTCTGAATTTGGGGTTTCACCGCATTTCCCTTAAAGGTGTCAGACCACCAATTAAAAATCCCTATCTGTTCAACCAAATTTTGCAATTTTCACAGCTTTCTAAATATTTTACCTTAAGTTTAACTTCAAGGAAACCAGGTATATCCTGAATTGTACATATGTATCACCTTTCTACATGCCAATTTTCAACCAATGTTTAAAGTCTTGTAACAAATTTCTGATCTTGAAAAGACAGGTACTACCAAAATAACTCCCGGTTTTCTGGAAATCTTAAATTAGTGAACTATGTAGCGCATTAATCCTGAATTTTTAATGCAAACTCATAGACAAGTGAATTTTGGCTCAAAATGGTCTAAATATATTTCCCTTTCACCAAAAGTTTCATTTCTGCAAATTTGTTGGTTAGTTTAGGTAAACAATGACATCAAAAGCACTATTTTGTGTCAGAGTAGGACTACTTTTACATACGTTCTAAATTGGAGGGAGTAATTGGTGGTCTGACACCTAAAGAGCCAAAAAAGTTGCTCAGAAATCTTTGCTTTGCTTTATTCTTAATACTTAGTCAATTTGAAGTCAGAAACATCCTATCTGAGCATAATGTGACTTATATTACAAATTTCACAGCTCAATTTAAACTGACTGTAATGTATGACTTTGATAGAAAATACTTGAAAATTTCATTTTGGACTACAGGAACATAAACTTTCAATATCAAGATCAGTTTTGTTGATTTTTTTCTTGTTTGTTCTACTTCTTTAAAGACTCTCCACAATTTTTACAATGGGTTAAGTAAAAAATCCAAGGTATTGAAGAGTCAAGGAATATTGACCCCCCTTTTTTACACCTGGTGTAAGTAATGGTACTATTAAATGATCAAAAGTGCAGTCATGGTCATTTAACTGTTTTTATTTACTATCAGTTGATACAACTTAAGGTATAAAACTTTCATTTGAGATAATAAATGGGATTTTTGTGAGTTTTTGCAATGTTTACATCAGGCTCTGTTATCTGCCATATACATGCTATGACGCAATGATATAAGGGATAAAAATCAAATAATTTCATTAAATCTTGAAGACAACAACTTTTTTTTGTGGTAAAATAACCATGTTTTAATGTTAATACCACGCAAACAACTTACTGTGCATTTATAACAATTTGGGACATTTTTTTAAGTGAAAGCATATTGTCAAGGTGGGAAAAGCTAAAAATAGCACAAATTCAGGTCTAAGGCTCTAAATTTGCAATATGTGACTTTTTGCCCCCAAAAAGATTGAAATGTGACTACTATCACTTCATATGATCAGTTAAGTAAAAAAAATCAATTGTTTTCTGAATTTGGGGTTTCACCGCATTTCCCTTAAAGGTGTCAGACCACCAATTAAAAATCCCTATCTGTTCAACCAAATTTTGCAATTTTCACAGCTTTCTAAATATTTTACCTTAAGTTTAACTTCAAGGAAACCAGGTATATCCTGAATTGTACATATGTATCACCTTTCTACATGCCAATTTTCAACCAATGTTTAAAGTCTTGTAACAAATTTCTGATCTTGAAAAGACAGGTACTACCAAAATAACTCCCGGTTTTCTGGAAATCTTAAATTAGTGAACTATGTAGCGCATTAATCCTGAATTTTTAATGCAAACTCATAGACAAGTGAATTTTGGCTCAAAATGGTCTAAATATATTTCCCTTTCACCAAAAGTTTCATTTCTGCAAATTTGTTGGTTAGTTTAGGTAAACAATGACATCAAAAGCACTATTTTGTGTCAGAGTAGGACTACTTTTACATACGTTCTAAATTGGAGGGAGTAATTGGTGGTCTGACACCTAAAGAGCCAAAAAAGTTGCTCAGAAATCTTTGCTTTGCTTTATTCTTAATACTTAGTCAATTTGAAGTCAGAAACATCCTATCTGAGCATAATGTGACTTATATTACAAATTTCACAGCTCAATTTAAACTGACTGTAATGTATGACTTTGATAGAAAATACTTGAAAATTTCATTTTGGACTACAGGAACATAAACTTTCAATATCAAGATCAGTTTTGTTGATTTTTTTCTTGTTTGTTCTACTTCTTTAAAGACTCTCCACAATTTTTACAATGGGTTAAGTAAAAAATCCAAGGTATTGAAGAGTCAAGGAATATTGACCCCCCTTTTTTACACCTGGTGTAAGTAATGGTACTATTAAATGATCAAAAGTGCAGTCATGGTCATTTAACTGTTTTTATTTACTATCAGTTGATACAACTTCAGGTATAAAACTTTCATTTGAGATAATAAATGGGATTTTTGTGAGTTTTTGCAATGTTTACATCAGGCTCTGTTATCTGCCATATACATGCTATGACGCAATGATATAAGGGATAAAAATCAAATAATTTCATTAAATCTTGAAGACAACAACTTTTTTTTGTGGTAAAATAACCATGTTTTAATGTTAATACCACGCAAACAACTTACTGTGCATTTATAACAATTTGGGACATTTTTTTAAGTGAAAGCGTATTGTCAAGGTGGGAAAAGCTAAAAATAGCACAAATTCAGGTCTAAGGCTCTAAATTTGCAATATGTGACTTTTTGCCCCCAAAAAGATTGAAATGTGACTACTATCACTTCATATGATCAGTTAAGTAAAAAAAAACAATTGTTTTCTGAATTTGGGGTTTCACCGCATTTCCCTTAAAGGTGTCAGACCACCAATTAAAAATCCCTATCTGTTCAACCAAATTTTGCAATTTTCACAGCTTTGTAAATACCTGGTGTAAGTAATGGTACTATTAAATGATCAAAAGTGCAGTCATGGTCATTTAACTGTTTTTATTTACTATCAGTTGATACAACTTAAGGTATAAAACTTTCATTTGAGATAATAAATGGGATTTTTGTGAGTTTTTGCAATGTTTACATCAGGCTCTGTTATCTGCCATATACATGCTATGACGCAATGATATAAGGGATAAAAATCAAATAATTTCATTAAATCTTGAAGACAACAACTTTTTTTTGTGGTAAAATAACCATGTTTTAATGTTAATACCACGCAAACAACTTACTGTGCATTTATAACAATTTGGGACATTTTTTTAAGTGAAAGCATATTGTCAAGGTGGGAAAAGCTAAAAATAGCACAAATTCAGGTCTAAGGCTCTAAATTTGCAATATGTGACTTTTTGCCCCCAAAAAGATTGAAATGTGACTACTATCACTTAATATGATCAGTTAAGTAAAAAAAATCAATTGTTTTCTGAATTTGGGGTTTCACCGCATTTCCCTTAAAGGTGTCAGACCACCAATTAAAAATCCCTATCTGTTCAACCAAATTTTGCAATTTTCACAGCTTTCTAAATATTTTTACCTTAAGTTTAACTTCAAGGAAACCAGGTATATCCTGAATTGTACATATGTATCACCTTTCTACATGCCAATTTTCAACCAATGTTTAAAGTCTTGTAACAAATTTCTGATCTTGAAAAGACAGGTACTACCAAAATAACTCCCGGTTTTCTGGAAATCTTAAATTAGTGAACTATGTAGCGCATTAATCCTGAATTTTTAATGCAAACTCATAGACAAGTGAATTTTGGCTCAAAATGGTCTAAATATATTTCCCTTTCACCAAAAGTTTCATTTCTGCAAATTTGTTGGTTAGTTTAGGTAAACAATGACATCAAAAGCACTATTTTGTGTCAGAGTAGGACTACTTTTACATACGTTCTAAATTGGAGGGAGTAATTGGTGGTCTGACACCTAAAGAGCCAAAAAAGTTGCTCAGAAATCTTTGCTTTGCTTTATTCTTAATACTTAGTCAATTTGAAGTCAGAAACATCCTATCTGAGCATAATGTGACTTATATTACAAATTTCACAGCTCAATTTAAACTGACTGTAATGTATGACTTTGATAGAAAATACTTGAAAATTTCATTTTGGACTACAGGAACATAAACTTTCAATATCAAGATCAGTTTTGTTGATTTTTTTCTTGTTTGTTCTACTTCTTTAAAGACTCTCCACAATTTTTACAATGGGTTAAGTAAAAAATCCAAGGTATTGAAGAGTCAAGGAATATTGACCCCCCTTTTTTACACCTGGTGTAAGTAATGGTACTATTAAATGATCAAAAGTGCAGTCATGGTCATTTAACTGTTTTTATTTACTATCAGTTGATACAACTTAAGGTATAAAACTTTCATTTGAGATAATAAATGGGATTTTTGTGAGTTTTTGCAATGTTTACATCAGGCTCTGTTATCTGCCATATACATGCTATGACGCAATGATATAAGGGATAAAAATCAAATAATTTCATTAAATCTTGAAGACAACAACTTTTTTTTGTGGTAAAATAACCATGTTTTAATGTTAATACCACGCAAACAACTTACTGTGCATTTATAACAATTTGGGACATTTTTTTAAGTGAAAGCATATTGTCAAGGTGGGAAAAGCTAAAAATAGCACAAATTCAGGTCTAAGGCTCTAAATTTGCAATATGTGACTTTTTGCCCCCAAAAAGATTGAAATGTGACTACTATCACTTCATATGATCAGTTAAGTAAAAAAAAACAATTGTTTTCTGAATTTGGGGTTTCACCGCATTTCCCTTAAAGGTGTCAGACCACCAATTAAAAATCCCTATCTGTTCAACCAAATTTTGCAATTTTCACAGCTTTCTAAATATTTTACCTTAAGTTTAACTTCAAGGAAACCAGGTATATCCTGAATTGTACATATGTATCACCTTTCTACATGCCAATTTTCAACCAATGTTTAAAGTCTTGTAACAAATTTCTGATCTTGAAAAGACAGGTACTACCAAAATAACTCCCGGTTTTCTGGAAATCTTAAATTAGTGAACTATGTAGCGCATTAATCCTGAATTTTTAATGCAAACTCATAGACAAGTGAATTTTGGCTCAAAATGGTCTAAATATATTTCCCTTTCACCAAAAGTTTCATTTCTGCAAATTTGTTGGTTAGTTTAGGTAAACAATGACATCAAAAGCACTATTTTGTGTCAGAGTAGGACTACTTTTACATACGTTCTAAATTGGAGGGAGTAATTGGTGGTCTGACACCTAAAGAGCCAAAAAAGTTGCTCAGAAATCTTTGCTTTGCTTTATTCTTAATACTTAGTCAATTTGAAGTCAGAAACATCCTATCTGAGCATAATGTGACTTATATTACAAATTTCACAGCTCAATTTAAACTGACTGTAATGTATGACTTTGATAGAAAATACTTGAAAATTTCATTTTGGACTACAGGAACATAAACTTTCAATATCAAGATCAGTTTTGTTGATTTTTTTCTTGTTTGTTCTACTTCTTTAAAGACTCTCCACAATTTTTACAATGGGTTAAGTAAAAAATCCAAGGTATTGAAGAGTCAAGGAATATTGACCCCCCTTTTTTACACCTGGTGTAAGTAATGGTACTATTAAATGATCAAAAGTGCAGTCATGGTCATTTAACTGTTTTTATTTACTATCAGTTGATACAACTTAAGGTATAAAACTTTCATTTGAGATAATAAATGGGATTTTTGTGAGTTTTTGCAATGTTTACATCAGGCTCTGTTATCTGCCATATACATGCTATGACGCAATGATATAAGGGATAAAAATCAAATAATTTCATTAAATCTTGAAGACAACAACTTTTTTTTGTGGTAAAATAACCATGTTTTAATGTTAATACCACGCAAACAACTTACTGTGCATTTATAACAATTTGGGACATTTTTTTAAGTGAAAGCATATTGTCAAGGTGGGAAAAGCTAAAAATAGCACAAATTCAGGTCTAAGGCTCTAAATTTGCAACATGTGACTTTTTGCCCCCAAAAAGATTGAAATGTGACTACTATCACTTCATATGATCAGTTAAGTAAAAAAAAACAATTGTTTTCTGAATTTGGGGTTTCACCGCATTTCCCTTAAAGGTGTCAGACCACCAATTAAAAATCCCTATCTGTTCAACCAAATTTTGCAATTTTCACAGCTTTCTAAATATTTTACCTTAAGTTTAACTTCAAGGAAACCAGGTATATCCTGAATTGTACATATGTATCACCTTTCTACATGCCAATTTTCAACCAATGTTTAAAGTCTTGTAACAAATTTCTGATCTTGAAAAGACAGGTACTACCAAAATAACTCCCGGTTTTCTGGAAATCTTAAATTAGTGAACTATGTAGCGCATTAATCCTGAATTTTTAATGCAAACTCATAGACAAGTGAATTTTGGCTCAAAATGGTCTAAATATATTTCCCTTTCACCAAAAGTTTCATTTCTGCAAATTTGTTGGTTAGTTTAGGTAAACAATGACATCAAAAGCACTATTTTGTGTCAGAGTAGGACTACTTTTACATACGTTCTAAATTGGAGGGAGTAATTGGTGGTCTGACACCTAAAGAGCCAAAAAAGTTGCTCAGAAATCTTTGCTTTGCTTTATTCTTAATACTTAGTCAATTTGAAGTCAGAAACATCCTATCTGAGCATAATGTGACTTATATTACAAATTTCACAGCTCAATTTAAACTGACTGTAATGTATGACTTTGATAGAAAATACTTGAAAATTTCATTTTGGACTACAGGAACATAAACTTTCAATATCAAGATCAGTTTTGTTGATTTTTTTCTTGTTTGTTCTACTTCTTTAAAGACTCTCCACAATTTTTACAATGGGTTAAGTAAAAAATCCAAGGTATTGAAGAGTCAAGGAATATTGACCCCCCTTTTTTACACCTGGTGTAAGTAATGGTACTATTAAATGATCAAAAGTGCAGTCATGGTCATTTAACTGTTTTTATTTACTATCAGTTGATACAACTTAAGGTATAAAACTTTCATTTGAGATAATAAATGGGATTTTTGTGAGTTTTTGCAATGTTTACATCAGGCTCTGTTATCTGCCATATACATGCTATGACGCAATGATATAAGGGATAAAAATCAAATAATTTCATTAAATCTTGAAGACAACAACTTTTTTTTGTGGTAAAATAACCATGTTTTAATGTTAATACCACGCAAACAACTTACTGTGCATTTATAACAATTTGGGACATTTTTTTAAGTGAAAGCATATTGTCAAGGTGGGAAAAGCTAAAAATAGCACAAATTCAGGTCTAAGGCTCTAAATTTGCAATATGTGACTTTTTGCCCCCAAAAAGATTGAAATGTGACTACTATCACTTCATATGATCAGTTAAGTAAAAAAAATCAATTGTTTTCTGAATTTGGGGTTTCACCGCATTTCCCTTAAAGGTGTCAGACCACCAATTAAAAATCCCTATCTGTTCAACCAAATTTTGCAATTTTCACAGCTTTCTAAATATTTTACCTTAAGTTTAACTTCAAGGAAACCAGGTATATCCTGAATTGTACATATGTATCACCTTTCTACATGCCAATTTTCAACCAATGTTTAAAGTCTTGTAACAAATTTCTGATCTTGAAAAGACAGGTACTACCAAAATAACTCCCGGTTTTCTGGAAATCTTAAATTAGTGAACTATGTAGCGCATTAATCCTGAATTTTTAATGCAAACTCATAGACAAGTGAATTTTGGCTCAAAATGGTCTAAATATATTTCCCTTTCACCAAAAGTTTCATTTCTGCAAATTTGTTGGTTAGTTTAGGTAAACAATGACATCAAAAGCACTATTTTGTGTCAGAGTAGGACTACTTTTACATACGTTCTAAATTGGAGGGAGTAATTGGTGGTCTGACACCTAAAGAGCCAAAAAAGTTGCTCAGAAATCTTTGCTTTGCTTTATTCTTAATACTTAGTCAATTTGAAGTCAGAAACATCCTATCTGAGCATAATGTGACTTATATTACAAATTTCACAGCTCAATTTAAACTGACTGTAATGTATGACTTTGATAGAAAATACTTGAAAATTTCATTTTGGACTACAGGAACATAAACTTTCAATATCAAGATCAGTTTTGTTGATTTTTTTCTTGTTTGTTCTACTTCTTTAAAGACTCTCCACAATTTTTACAATGGGTTAAGTAAAAAATCCAAGGTATTGAAGAGTCAAGGAATATTGACCCCCCTTTTTTACACCTGGTGTAAGTAATGGTACTATTAAATGATCAAAAGTGCAGTCATGGTCATTTAACTGTTTTTATTTACTATCAGTTGATACAACTTAAGGTATAAAACTTTCATTTGAGATAATAAATGGGATTTTTGTGAGTTTTTGCAATGTTTACATCAGGCTCTGTTATCTGCCATATACATGCTATGACGCAATGATATAAGGGATAAAAATCAAATAATTTCATTAAATCTTGAAGACAACAACTTTTTTTTGTGGTAAAATAACCATGTTTTAATGTTAATACCACGCAAACAACTTACTGTGCATTTATAACAATTTGGGACATTTTTTTAAGTGAAAGCATATTGTCAAGGTGGGAAAAGCTAAAAATAGCACAAATTCAGGTCTAAGGCTCTAAATTTGCAACATGTGACTTTTTGCCCCCAAAAAGATTGAAATGTGACTACTATCACTTCATATGATCAGTTAAGTAAAAAAAAACAATTGTTTTCTGAATTTGGGGTTTCACCGCATTTCCCTTAAAGGTGTCAGACCACCAATTAAAAATCCCTATCTGTTCAACCAAATTTTGCAATTTTCACAGCTTTCTAAATATTTTACCTTAAGTTTAACTTCAAGGAAACCAGGTATATCCTGAATTGTACATATGTATCACCTTTCTACATGCCAATTTTCAACCAATGTTTAAAGTCTTGTAACAAATTTCTGATCTTGAAAAGACAGGTACTACCAAAATAACTCCCGGTTTTCTGGAAATCTTAAATTAGTGAACTATGTAGCGCATTAATCCTGAATTTTTAATGCAAACTCATAGACAAGTGAATTTTGGCTCAAAATGGTCTAAATATATTTCCCTTTCACCAAAAGTTTCATTTCTGCAAATTTGTTGGTTAGTTTAGGTAAACAATGACATCAAAAGCACTATTTTGTGTCAGAGTAGGACTACTTTTACATACGTTCTAAATTGGAGGGAGTAATTGGTGGTCTGACACCTAAAGAGCCAAAAAAGTTGCTCAGAAATCTTTGCTTTGCTTTATTCTTAATACTTAGTCAATTTGAAGTCAGAAACATCCTATCTGAGCATAATGTGACTTATATTACAAATTTCACAGCTCAATTTAAACTGACTGTAATGTATGACTTTGATAGAAAATACTTGAAAATTTCATTTTGGACTACAGGAACATAAACTTTCAATATCAAGATCAGTTTTGTTGATTTTTTTCTTGTTTGTTCTACTTCTTTAAAGACTCTCCACAATTTTTACAATGGGTTAAGTAAAAAATCCAAGGTATTGAAGAGTCAAGGAATATTGACCCCCCTTTTTTACACCTGGTGTAAGTAATGGTACTATTAAATGATCAAAAGTGCAGTCATGGTCATTTAACTGTTTTTATTTACTATCAGTTGATACAACTTAAGGTATAAAACTTTCATTTGAGATAATAAATGGGATTTTTGTGAGTTTTTGCAATGTTTACATCAGGCTCTGTTATCTGCCATATACATGCTATGACGCAATGATATAAGGGATAAAAATCAAATAATTTCATTAAATCTTGAAGACAACAACTTTTTTTTGTGGTAAAATAACCATGTTTTAATGTTAATACCACGCAAACAACTTACTGTGCATTTATAACAATTTGGGACATTTTTTTAAGTGAAAGCATATTGTCAAGGTGGGAAAAGCTAAAAATAGCACAAATTCAGGTCTAAGGCTCTAAATTTGCAATATGTGACTTTTTGCCCCCAAAAAGATTGAAATGTGACTACTATCACTTCATATGATCAGTTAAGTAAAAAAAATCAATTGTTTTCTGAATTTGGGGTTTCACCGCATTTCCCTTAAAGGTGTCAGACCACCAATTAAAAATCCCTATCTGTTCAACCAAATTTTGCAATTTTCACAGCTTTCTAAATATTTTACCTTAAGTTTAACTTCAAGGAAACCAGGTATATCCTGAATTGTACATATGTATCACCTTTCTACATGCCAATTTTCAACCAATGTTTAAAGTCTTGTAACAAATTTCTGATCTTGAAAAGACAGGTACTACCAAAATAACTCCCGGTTTTCTGGAAATCTTAAATTAGTGAACTATGTAGCGCATTAATCCTGAATTTTTAATGCAAACTCATAGACAAGTGAATTTTGGCTCAAAATGGTCTAAATATATTTCCCTTTCACCAAAAGTTTCATTTCTGCAAATTTGTTGGTTAGTTTAGGTAAACAATGACATCAAAAGCACTATTTTGTGTCAGAGTAGGACTACTTTTACATACGTTCTAAATTGGAGGGAGTAATTGGTGGTCTGACACCTAAAGAGCCAAAAAAGTTGCTCAGAAATCTTTGCTTTGCTTTATTCTTAATACTTAGTCAATTTGAAGTCAGAAACATCCTATCTGAGCATAATGTGACTTATATTACAAATTTCACAGCTCAATTTAAACTGACTGTAATGTATGACTTTGATAGAAAATACTTGAAAATTTCATTTTGGACTACAGGAACATAAACTTTCAATATCAAGATCAGTTTTGTTGATTTTTTTCTTGTTTGTTCTACTTCTTTAAAGACTCTCCACAATTTTTACAATGGGTTAAGTAAAAAATCCAAGGTATTGAAGAGTCAAGGAATATTGACCCCCCTTTTTTACACCTGGTGTAAGTAATGGTACTATTAAATGATCAAAAGTGCAGTCATGGTCATTTAACTGTTTTTATTTACTATCAGTTGATACAACTTAAGGTATAAAACTTTCATTTGAGATAATAAATGGGATTTTTGTGAGTTTTTGCAATGTTTACATCAGGCTCTGTTATCTGCCATATACATGCTATGACGCAATGATATAAGGGATAAAAATCAAATAATTTCATTAAATCTTGAAGACAACAACTTTTTTTTGTGGTAAAATAACCATGTTTTAATGTTAATACCACGCAAACAACTTACTGTGCATTTATAACAATTTGGGACATTTTTTTAAGTGAAAGCATATTGTCAAGGTGGGAAAAGCTAAAAATAGCACAAATTCAGGTCTAAGGCTCTAAATTTGCAATATGTGACTTTTTGCCCCCAAAAAGATTGAAATGTGACTACTATCACTTCATATGATCAGTTAATTAAAAAAAATCAATTGTTTTCTGAATTTGGGGTTTCACCGCATTTCCCTTAAAGGTGTCAGACCACCAATTAAAAATCCCTATCTGTTCAACCAAATTTTGCAATTGTCACAGCTTTCTAAATATTTTACCTTAAGTTTAACTTCAAGGAAACCAGGTATATCCTGAATTGTACATATGTATCACCTTTCTACATGCCAATTTTCAACCAATGTTTAAAGTCTTGTAACAAATTTCTGATCTTGAAAAGACAGGTACTACCAAAATAACTCCCGGTTTTCTGGAAATCTTAAATTAGTGAACTATGTAGCGCATTAATCCTGAATTTTTAATGCAAACTCATAGACAAGTGAATTTTGGCTCAAAATGGTCTAAATATATTTTCCTTTCACCAAAAGTTTCATTTCTGCAAATTTGTTGGTTAGTTTAGGTAAACAATGACATCAAAAGCACTATTTCGTGTCAGAGTAGGACTACTTTTACATACGTTCTAAATTGGAGGGAGTAATTGGTGGTCTGACACCTAAAGAGCCAAAAAAGTTGCTCAGAAATCTTTGCTTTGCTTTATTCTTAATACTTAGTCAATTTGAAGTCAGAAACATCCTATCTGAGCATAATGTGACTTATATTACAAATTTCACAGCTCAATTTAAACTGACTGTAATGTATGACTTTGATAGAAAATACTTGAAAATTTCATTTTGGACTACAGGAACATAAACTTTCAATATCAAGATCAGTTTTGTTGATTTTTTTCTTGTTTGTTCTACTTCTTTAAAGACTCTCCACAATTTTTACAATGGGTTAAGTAAAAAATCCAAGGTATTGAAGAGTCAAGGAATATTGACCCCCCTTTTTTACACCTGGTGTAAGTAATGGTACTATTAAATGATCAAAAGTGCAGTCATGGTCATTTAACTGTTTTTATTTACTATCAGTTGATACAACTTAAGGTATAAAACTTTCATTTGAGATAATAAATGGGATTTTTGTGAGTTTTTGCAATGTTTACATCAGGCTCTGTTATCTGCCATATACATGCTATGACGCAATGATATAAGGGATAAAAATCAAATAATTTCATTAAATCTTGAAGACAACAACTTTTTTTTGTGGTAAAATAACCATGTTTTAATGTTAATACCACGCAAACAACTTACTGTGCATTTATAACAATTTGGGACATTTTTTTAAGTGAAAGCATATTGTCAAGGTGGGAAAAGCTAAAAATAGCACAAATTCAGGTCTAAGGCTCTAAATTTGCAATATGTGACTTTTTGCCCCCAAAAAGATTGAAATGTGACTACTATCACTTCATATGATCAGTTAAGTAAAAAAAAACAATTGTTTTCTGAATTTGGGGTTTCACCGCATTTCCCTTAAAGGTGTCAGACCACCAATTAAAAATCCCTATCTGTTCAACCAAATTTTGCAATTTTCACAGCTTTCTAAATATTTTACCTTAAGTTTAACTTCAAGGAAACCAGGTATATCCTGAATTGTACATATGTATCACCTTTCTACATGCCAATTTTCAACCAATGTTTAAAGTCTTGTAACAAATTTCTGATCTTGAAAAGACAGGTACTACCAAAATAACTCCCGGTTTTCTGGAAATCTTAAATTAGTGAACTATGTAGCGCATTAATCCTGAATTTTTAATGCAAACTCATAGACAAGTGAATTTTGGCTCAAAATGGTCTAAATATATTTCCCTTTCACCAAAAGTTTCATTTCTGCAAATTTGTTGGTTAGTTTAGGTAAACAATGACATCAAAAGCACTATTTTGTGTCAGAGTAGGACTACTTTTACATACGTTCTAAATTGGAGGGAGTAATTGGTGGTCTGACACCTAAAGAGCCAAAAAAGTTGCTCAGAAATCTTTGCTTTGCTTTATTCTTAATACTTAGTCAATTTGAAGTCAGAAACATCCTATCTGAGCATAATGTGACTTATATTACAAATTTCACAGCTCAATTTAAACTGACTGTAATGTATGACTTTGATAGAAAATACTTGAAAATTTCATTTTGGACTACAGGAACATAAACTTTCAATATCAAGATCAGTTTTGTTGATTTTTTTCTTGTTTGTTCTACTTCTTTAAAGACTCTCCACAATTTTTACAATGGGTTAAGTAAAAAATCCAAGGTATTGAAGAGTCAAGGAATATTGACCCCCCTTTTTTACACCTGGTGTAAGTAATGGTACTATTAAATGATCAAAAGTGCAGTCATGGTCATTTAACTGTTTTTATTTACTATCAGTTGATACAACTTAAGGTATAAAACTTTCATTTGAGATAATAAATGGGATTTTTGTGAGTTTTTGCAATGTTTACATCAGGCTCTGTTATCTGCCATATACATGCTATGACGCAATGATATAAGGGATAAAAATCAAATAATTTCATTAAATCTTGAAGACAACAACTTTTTTTTGTGGTAAAATAACCATGTTTTAATGTTAATACCACGCAAACAACTTACTGTGCATTTATAACAATTTGGGACATTTTTTTAAGTGAAAGCATATTGTCAAGGTGGGAAAAGCTAAAAATAGCACAAATTCAGGTCTAAGGCTCTAAATTTGCAATATGTGACTTTTTGCCCCCAAAAAGATTGAAATGTGACTACTATCACTTCATATGATCAGTTAAGTAAAAAAAATCAATTGTTTTCTGAATTTGGGGTTTCACCGCATTTCCCTTAAAGGTGTCAGACCACCAATTAAAAATCCCTATCTGTTCAACCAAATTTTGCAATTTTCACAGCTTTCTAAATATTTTACCTTAAGTTTAACTTCAAGGAAACCAGGTATATCCTGAATTGTACATATGTATCACCTTTCTACATGCCAATTTTCAACCAATGTTTAAAGTCTTGTAACAAATTTCTGATCTTGAAAAGACAGGTACTACCAAAATAACTCCCGGTTTTCTGGAAATCTTAAATTAGTGAACTATGTAGCGCATTAATCCTGAATTTTTAATGCAAACTCATAGACAAGTGAATTTTGGCTCAAAATGGTCTAAATATATTTCCCTTTCACCAAAAGTTTCATTTCTGCAAATTTGTTGGTTAGTTTAGGTAAACAATGACATCAAAAGCACTATTTTGTGTCAGAGTAGGACTACTTTTACATACGTTCTAAATTGGAGGGAGTAATTGGTGGTCTGACACCTAAAGAGCCAAAAAAGTTGCTCAGAAATCTTTGCTTTGCTTTATTCTTAATACTTAGTCAATTTGAAGTCAGAAACATCCTATCTGAGCATAATGTGACTTATATTACAAATTTCACAGCTCAATTTAAACTGACTGTAATGTATGACTTTGATAGAAAATACTTGAAAATTTCATTTTGGACTACAGGAACATAAACTTTCAATATCAAGATCAGTTTTGTTGATTTTTTTCTTGTTTGTTCTACTTCTTTAAAGACTCTCCACAATTTTTACAATGGGTTAAGTAAAAAATCCAAGGTATTGAAGAGTCAAGGAATATTGACCCCCCTTTTTTACACCTGGTGTAAGTAATGGTACTATTAAATGATCAAAAGTGCAGTCATGGTCATTTAACTGTTTTTATTTACTATCAGTTGATACAACTTAAGGTATAAAACTTTCATTTGAGATAATAAATGGGATTTTTGTGAGTTTTTGCAATGTTTACATCAGGCTCTGTTATCTGCCATATACATGCTATGACGCAATGATATAAGGGATAAAAATCAAATAATTTCATTAAATCTTGAAGACAACAACTTTTTTTTGTGGTAAAATAACCATGTTTTAATGTTAATACCACGCAAACAACTTACTGTGCATTTATAACAATTTGGGACATTTTTTTAAGTGAAAGCATATTGTCAAGGTGGGAAAAGCTAAAAATAGCACAAATTCAGGTCTAAGGCTCTAAATTTGCAATATGTGACTTTTTGCCCCCAAAAAGATTGAAATGTGACTACTATCACTTCATATGATCAGTTAAGTAAAAAAAATCAATTGTTTTCTGAATTTGGGGTTTCACCGCATTTCCCTTAAAGGTGTCAGACCACCAATTAAAAATCCCTATCTGTTCAACCAAATTTTGCAATTTTCACAGCTTTCTAAATATTTTACCTTAAGTTTAACTTCAAGGAAACCAGGTATATCCTGAATTGTACATATGTATCACCTTTCTACATGCCAATTTTCAACCAATGTTTAAAGTCTTGTAACAAATTTCTGATCTTGAAAAGACAGGTACTACCAAAATAACTCCCGGTTTTCTGGAAATCTTAAATTAGTGAACTATGTAGCGCATTAATCCTGAATTTTTAATGCAAACTCATAGACAAGTGAATTTTGGCTCAAAATGGTCTAAATATATTTCCCTTTCACCAAAAGTTTCATTTCTGCAAATTTGTTGGTTAGTTTAGGTAAACAATGACATCAAAAGCACTATTTTGTGTCAGAGTAGGACTACTTTTACATACGTTCTAAATTGGAGGGAGTAATTGGTGGTCTGACACCTAAAGAGCCAAAAAAGTTGCTCAGAAATCTTTGCTTTGCTTTATTCTTAATACTTAGTCAATTTGAAGTCAGAAACATCCTATCTGAGCATAATGTGACTTATATTACAAATTTCACAGCTCAATTTAAACTGACTGTAATGTATGACTTTGATAGAAAATACTTGAAAATTTCATTTTGGACTACAGGAACATAAACTTTCAATATCAAGATCAGTTTTGTTGATTTTTTTCTTGTTTGTTCTACTTCTTTAAAGACTCTCCACAATTTTTACAATGGGTTAAGTAAAAAATCCAAGGTATTGAAGAGTCAAGGAATATTGACCCCCCTTTTTTACACCTGGTGTAAGTAATGGTACTATTAAATGATCAAAAGTGCAGTCATGGTCATTTAACTGTTTTTATTTACTATCAGTTGATACAACTTAAGGTATAAAACTTTCATTTGAGATAATAAATGGGATTTTTGTGAGTTTTTGCAATGTTTACATCAGGCTCTGTTATCTGCCATATACATGCTATGACGCAATGATATAAGGGATAAAAATCAAATAATTTCATTAAATCTTGAAGACAACAACTTTTTTTTGTGGTAAAATAACCATGTTTTAATGTTAATACCACGCAAACAACTTACTGTGCATTTATAACAATTTGGGACATTTTTTTAAGTGAAAGCATATTGTCAAGGTGGGAAAAGCTAAAAATAGCACAAATTCAGGTCTAAGGCTCTAAATTTGCAATATGTGACTTTTTGCCCCCAAAAAGATTGAAATGTGACTACTATCACTTCATATGATCAGTTAAGTAAAAAAAATCAATTGTTTTCTGAATTTGGGGTTTCACCGCATTTCCCTTAAAGGTGTCAGACCACCAATTAAAAATCCCTATCTGTTCAACCAAATTTTGCAATTTTCACAGCTTTCTAAATATTTTACCTTAAGTTTAACTTCAAGGAAACCAGGTATATCCTGAATTGTACATATGTATCACCTTTCTACATGCCAATTTTCAACCAATGTTTAAAGTCTTGTAACAAATTTCTGATCTTGAAAAGACAGGTACTACCAAAATAACTCCCGGTTTTCTGGAAATCTTAAATTAGTGAACTATGTAGCGCATTAATCCTGAATTTTTAATGCAAACTCATAGACAAGTGAATTTTGGCTCAAAATGGTCTAAATATATTTCCCTTTCACCAAAAGTTTCATTTCTGCAAATTTGTTGGTTAGTTTAGGTAAACAATGACATCAAAAGCACTATTTTGTGTCAGAGTAGGACTACTTTTACATACGTTCTAAATTGGAGGGAGTAATTGGTGGCCTGACACCTATAGTTAACCCGTACCATTGTAAACTCGTAACAACGTCAACTCGTACCACTAAAAAAAAATTCGTACCAATGCAAACTCGTACCACTGCTAACTCGTACCAACTTATTTAAATGCATTTGATTGGTGTTTAATGATGAATATATACTGTTATTTCACTCTTAAGTCTGTAAAATGTATATAAATTGAAAAGTACAATGACCAATTTGTAGCTAATGTTCTTTGTGTATTGGATAGACAATACCGTGGCAGATTTGCTTTGTTGTCTCCCTTGAATACACTCTTTTTAAAATTTTTACTTATACATGTAACTACTGGATTTAATTTTTAATCATTCCAAATCAGTAACATTGAAAAGATTTGGGTACTTTTCTTTTGTTTCTCAAAGGAATTTTATTCATTGAAAGAATTAATTTATTGTGTTTTAAAGGTTGTAAATTGTTTATGACCAACAGTTAAAAGTATGAAATTTATTAGATATAATATTCAGCACAACCTTATGAAAATCCAACCGTGCAAGGGCTGTGTAGCCAGCCGTTAAATACTTCTATCTGTTGTTATCATAAGTTAACATGACTATTCTTTTATAATATGAAGTAAAGTCATTTTCATGTTATGGGTCAGATATGCATGTCTCTATGATAAAGAGTATATGTAGTGGCCCTACACACAATCAAAGGAATATAATATAATACTTAGCAGGGTAATTAAGAAATTACATTTATATTAGTGTCCAAGTTAAAAAAAAAAAAACGTATTTTTGTCTAAGTTTTCATTAAAATCCAGTATAAAATTCCAGTAATTCAACTTTTTTTAATTAAGTTTACAAAGAAAAAACACCATAAAACATTCGTATTTTTGAATATATTTTTAATGGTACGACTTCCCAGTGGTACGACTTTACGTTGGTACGAGTTAACTTTTTTGGTATGAGTTAACATGGTACGAGTCTCCTGTGGTACGAGTTAACTTGCTTCCCGTTGATAGTGGGTCTTCCCAGACTATCAACGTAAATGTACGTTGATAGTGGGTCTTCCCATGGATAGAAACAAGTGCCTGTCATTATACACGTGTTGGAAAACATATTAAAAAGGCAAACCTTAAACACAAAGGCAAACGACGAATGAATGCATACAGAATATTTCATGTATGATGTATTGAGACAATATTTATTTCTGGAACTGTAAACAATGGTAAAGAGCGAAATGAAATAGAAACGGAACAAAACGAATCGAAATGAAATGAAATGGGCCATAATAGTGAAACGATGTAATGCAGAATGAAACGAAATAAATATTTTTTTTACAATTTCAACTTAAAATAAAATGACTTAGATGTACCAATATTATTAAGGCACTGGCTACGCTTACATGGAAATGTAACAATAATAAATATTATTGTTACATTGGTGACTACATGCCGGAATGCATGATTAGGTAAGGACCTGATTAATTACGAATGTACCAATAACTATTGAAGCTATAGTTTATACATAGCGTTATTGTAACATGATAAACAACAATGGGACTTGTACTATGTAATTGTTCTAAATAATAAAAGTCAAAGACATTTATTTTATATTTACAATACATAGAGATTAATACATGGCCTTTTCCATATCAGCCTGGGTATCATCCCAAGACCCCCATATCCATGATATCAGCCCAAGACGGAGTCGAGGTGCTGATATGGATCGAGGGATGATACCCAGGCTGATATGGAAAAGGCCATGTATTAATCGCTTTATCATATACTTCCGACAATAGTTTTATGTAAGGCAAATAAACAAATGCAATAACTAAAACAGTCAAAAACTTTATAAAGAAGTTAAATTATGAATCAAATATACTATAATTGTCCAACAGCATCACTACCTCCATATATATATATATATATATATATATATATTACGGATTACAAATGTGTCGAGGTTTGTGATTGGATAACAACACAGAGATGTCAGTATTTATTCAGGAAACTGCCGGGGTATATACGACGTTTTTATCCCCAATTGGAACCTCAAAAACGTCATCATAACACCGGTTACTATGTGACGTAGTCAAAAGCTATCAGACTGTCAGAGGCTCACAGAGGGAAAATAATGACGTGCTTCAGTCAATAATACATTTTTGATACAAAATCACGCATTTTACACTTTTAATACTTAAATTTAATGTTAAAAGTGTTATTATAAATTATTACATACACGATAAAATTATGTTCACAGCAAATTAGAAAATCCTTAACGTATGCCGAACATATCAGGTTGGGTTTTTCAATATATAAGTGTTGTCAACAAATACCTGCACTGGAAAATAACATTAAGTCAGGGGTAATCCGTAATATATGTGTAATTCAGGTCTCAGAAAGGGTATATACTGTGACATTCCCGGCTTAGGGCTTATATCCCCTTCGCCTTCGGCTCAGGGGATATAAACTCTAAGCCGGGAATGTCACAGTATATACCCTGTCTGAGACCTGAATAACATATAATATATCATATATGTTTGGTAACATTTGCTATAGAGGCATTTTGAAACATTGACAATTTGGAAGAGTTTTATGATCATTACTCCATGTTTGTTGTACTATAAAATGGTTCATAATTGCCAATGGCATTTGATAGCAAGTACTACTAAACTATCCCCACAAAAGTTCCCATAAATTTGAAAAAAAAATGTCTGACGTCACAATGGAAAAGTAAACAACCGATACTGAAAACACCGGAAGTAACTTGCACGAGAGGCACTATTATGGGTTTTGTGCACGAGATGCACCTGATATGGGTTATCAGCCCAGGTGGGAAATTATGGCTTGTTTTCTTCCACTCATTACACATATGCAAAAGCCATGAAAGCTATCATATCAATGCTAAGTATATGATAAATAGAATTATTACATACAATTTTAGTTTATTATTTACAATGACAGCTTCTACATATCCAGTAAGTGGTTTTTGTAGCATGTTCAAGTCCGACACATTTTTGATGAATCAGGCCACTCCAAGCAACCATCACTCACCAGTGATGCCGCTTTGTGAACATCTGTATCGCATACCGTGCAATTCCATTCTGCAATATTCCTCAGTTTTAGAAGATAAGGCAACCTTTTATGTTTGCCATGCTTCTGGTGAGAAATACTTTTTTACTCTAGCAATGTTGATATTCTCATCCAATATTTTGGTTGGAAGTATTTGGTGTAGTTTCATGTCGTCTTTTGATATGATCGCATTTCCATCCATTACGGGTTTTAGGTTTACCTCACATTTCAATATCCAACTTAGCAGTTAGCAAACTTTGCTTTGATGTATCATTTTTTATGCCCCATTTATGGGCATTATGTTTTCTGGTCTGTGCGTCCGTTCGTCCGTTCGTTCGTCTGTTCGTTCGTCCGTTCGTTCGTCCGTCTGTCCCGCTTCAGGTTAAAGTTTTTGGTCAAGGTTGTTTTTGATGAAGTTGAAGTCCAATCAACTTGAAACTTAGTATACATGTGCCCTATGATATGATCTTTCTAATTTAAATGCCAAATTAGAGTTTTGACCCCAATTTTACGGTTCACTGATAGAAAATGATAGTGCAAATTTCAGGTTAAAGTTTTTGGCTTCAGGTTAAAGTTTTTGGTCAAGGTAGTTTTTGATGAAGTTGAAGTCCAATCAACTTGAAACTTAGTATACATGTGCCCTATGATATGATCTTTCTAATTTAAATGCCAAATTAGAGTTTTGACCCCAATTTTACGGTTCACTGAACATAGAAAATGATAGTGCAAATTTCAGGTTAAAGTTTTTGGCTTCAGGTTAAAGTTTTTGGTCAAGGTAGTTTTTGATGAAGTTGAAGTCCAATCAACTTGAAACTTAGTATACATGTGCCCTATGATATGATCTTTCTAATTTAAATGCCAAATTAGAGTTTTGACCCCAATTTTACGGTTCACTGAACATAGAAAATGATAGTGCAAATTTCAGGTTAAAGTTTTTGGTCAAGGTAGTTTTTGATGAAGTTGAAGTCCAATCAACTTGAAACTTAGTATACATGTGCCCTATGATATGATCTTTCTAATTTAAATGCCAAATTAGAGTTTTGACCCCAATTTTACGGTTCACTGAACATAGAAAATGATAGTGCAAATTTCAGGTTAAAGTTTTTGGCTTCAGGTTAAAGTTTTTGGTCAAGGTAGTTTTTGATGAAGTTGAAGTCCAATCAACTTGAAACTTAGTATACATGTGCCCTATGATATGATCTTTCTAATTTAAATGCCAAATTAGAGTTTTGACCCCAATTTTACGGTTCACTGAACATAGAAAATGACAGTGCAAATTTCAGGTTAAAGTTTTTGGTCAAAGTAGTTTTTGATAAAGTAGAAGTCCAATCAACTTGAAACTTAGTATACATGTTCCCTTTGATAAGATCATTCTAATTTTAATGCCAAATTAGAGAATTTATTCCAATTTCACAGTCCTTTAAACATAGAAAATGATAGTGTGAGTGGGGCATCCGTGTACTGTGGACACATTCTTGTTTAGAGCTGCGTTTGTATCTATAGCTGTATGAAATTTGTGTCATGATATTGTTTCAGTTTCGTTTCAAACGCATCCCAAGTTTTAAAATTTTCATCCAAAACAAAATTGGTAATAGGACTAATCTCCTCATCCATTTCAAAGTATACTGACAGTAATTAGAGCAGTTGTGCAGTTAAATACTTTAAAAAGTGAACACTTTTTTCAGCCCGAGTTCTCAACAACAAACCATTGAACTATATTTTTCTCCTTTGGCACTTAATATATATATATAACTAATCTGAAGTAGTACCTTTAAGAATATCAAAACCATTAATAATTAAAACTATTTAAACACCATTTGTTGAATAATAATATTCATTATTTATCATTATTACAAGTATTATATAGTACAACCAATCAACCAGCTAAATAACATATTTCTATAGAAATGGCTTTTTTGACCGGCACCAGCAATATAGCGATTGCAAATATGTTTTTTGCCTACAGGGGGCTTCTCACAATTTTATGATTACATTTTTGTATTTTTTTCTTATTTCAGACTTCAGGCCATTTTGATGAAACAAAAGATGGCAATTCACAAAGAAAACAAAGAATTCATGATGTCTGATACTGAAAAACCCCATGAATGTACAGTATGTGGTAAAAGGTTTAGTTTGAGTAAAATTTTGAAGGAGCACATGAAAATTCATACTAGCGATAAACCCTATGAATGTACTGTGTGCAGTAAAGGGTTCAGTAGAAGTAATCACTTGAAGAAGCACATGACAATACATACTGGTGAAAAGCCCTATGAATGTATAGTATGTGGAAAAGGGTTCAGTGGGAGCAATCAGTTGAAGGAGCACATGAGAGTACATACTGGCGAAAAACCCCATGGATGTACAGTATGTGGTAAAAGGTTTAGTTTGAGATGCAACTTGAACGTGCATACGAGAACACATACTGGTGATAAACCCTATGAATGTACAGTATGTGGTAAAGGGTTTGGTTTGAATAAAATTTTGAAGGAACACATGAAAATTCATACTGGTGAAAAACCCCATAAATGTACAGTATGTGGTAAAGGGTTCAGTAGGAGTAATCAGTTGAAGGAGCACATGAGAACACATACTGGAGAAAAACCTCATAAATGTACATTATGCGATAAAGGGTTCAGTGGAAGTAATCACTTGAAGGATCATATGAGAACACATACTGGTGACAATCTTTATGAATGTACAGAATGCGGTAATTGGTTCAGTAGGGAAAATCGCTTGAAGGGGCACTTGAGAACACATACTGGTGAAAAAACCCATGAATGCACAGTATGCATTAAGGGATTAAGTACGATGCACACCTTACGTAGACATGAGGATATACATACTATATACATGATATATAAACCTTATAAATGTGGAGAATGTGGTAAAGAGTTTAGTCACGAACAGTCCTTAATACAACACATGAAAACACACACTTTTAATAATGTGGTTAGCAATTAATTCAAAGGTTTCACCTAGAGACATATGATAACAAATACTGGAGATAAACCACATAAGTTTAACAAATATGATTAACAATTTGTTCAAAGGATTGACTTACAGAGAGTCGGAGACACATGAGAAGACATACTGAAGATGAACCTTATAAACGGATGTGTTTGGATTTTTTTTTAGTCAAGAGTCATAGCAGAAATGCACATGTAAGGACTGGACACAGTGTATGGATTAATCTTTTAATCCTTATGAATGTTATTTAGATTATGTTTGTATGTTTTGTTTGGTAGAGGAGTCAGTCTTAAGTCATAATATAGAGATAAAAATTTACGAACACACACCACTTATGATTTACCATAAATCTTAAGCTTGTGAATGTTATGTATGTTATGGATACATGTAAATTTTGTGTAGTAAAGACATCAGTCAGAGTCATAGCAGAGAGACATGTACACAGCTACTTTTGCATAGGTACTATTTCTGTACTAAAATATGTAGTACTGGAAATTTACTTTTAATATTTAGTACTATTTCTTTACTTTAAAATTATTGTAATATTTAGGTACTTGTATTTTACAGTACTTGATTTGTACTAAATATTTTGGTACATAAATTATACAATATTCCATGTTTGAAAATCATAATTTTAAGAGATTTGAAATAGAAAAACTCTCAAAATGCTGAAAATGTAACGGTAGTAACCAAAAATCTGTAGTACCTAAATTTCAAGTACAAATTAAGTAAGTCATGTAAGTACTGTAAAATAAAGGTACCTAAATATTACAATAATTTTAAAGTAACAAAATAGTACTGAATATTAAAAGTAGATTTCCAGTACTACAGATTTTTAGTACAGAAATAGTACCTATGCAACAGTAGCTGTGTACTCTAGTTATAAATCTCTTAAATATGATATATGAGTTATAGGGTTTGTTAGTTTTAATTTACAGCCTGCCCTCACACGAGAGGTACCATATTATGTGACAGTGGGAATGTGTCAAAATGCTTGGCCAGAGACTGACTGTTTTTATGCCCAACCTACGATAGTAGAGGGGCATAATGTTTTCAGGTCTGTGCCTCCGTCCCGTCTGTCTGTTCGTTCGTTCGTCTGTGCGTCCGTTTGTCCGTTCGTCCTGCTTCAGGTTAAAGTTTTTTGTCAAGGTAGTTTTTGATGAAGCTGAAGTCCAATCAACTTAAAACTTAGTACACATGTTCCTTATGATATGATTTTTCTAATTTAAGAGCCAAATTAGACTTTTGACCACAATTTCACAGTCCACTGAACATAGAAAATGAAAGTACGAGTTGCAGGTTAAAGTTTTTGGTCAAGGTAGTTTTTGATGAAGTTGAAGTCCAATCACCTTAAAACTTAGTACATATGCTCCCTATGGTATGATCTTTATAATTTTAATGCCAAATTAGATTTTTTACCCAACTTTACGGTCCATTGAACATGGAAAATGCTAGTGCGAGTGGGGCATCCGTGTACTTTGGACACATTCTTGTTTTTGTCGAGCCTGCAACTTTTGTTGCAGAAAGCTCGACATAGGGATAGTGATCCGGCGGCGGCGGTGTTAGCTCACTTCTTAAAAGCTATATATTTTAGAAGGTGGAAGACCTGGATGCTTCATATTTTGTCTATAGATGCCTCATGTTACGAAGTTTCCGTCAGTCACATGTCCATTGTCCTTGACCTCATTTTCATGGTTCAGTGACCACTTGAAAAAAAAGTTCAGATTTTTTGTAATGTTAAATTCTCTCTTACCGTAAGTAATAGGATAACTATATTTCGTATGTGCGTACCTTGCAAGGTCCTCATGCCCGTCAGACAGTTTTCACTTGACCTCGACCTCATTTCATGGATCAGTGAACAAGGTTAAGTTTTGGTGGTCAAGTCCATATCTCAGATACTATAAGCAATAGGTCTAGTATATTCGGTGTATGGAAGGACTGTAAGGTGTACATGTCCAACTGGCAGGTGTCATCTGACCTTGACCTCATTTTCATGGTTCAGTGGTTATAGTAAAGTTTTTGTGTTTTGGTCTATTTTTCTCATACTTTATGCAATAGGTTTACTATATTTGTTGTATGGAATGATTGTAAGGTGTACATGTCTAGCGGGCAGATGTCATCTGACCTTGACCTCATTTTCATGGTTCAGTGGTTATAGTTAAATTTTTGTGTTTTGGTCTGTTTTTCTCATACTTTATGCAATAGGTTTACTATATTTGTTGGATGGAATGATTGTAAGGTGTACATGTCTAGCGGGCAGATGTCATCTGACCTTGACCTCATTTTCATGGTTCAGTGGTCAAAGTTAAGTTTTTGAGTTTTGGTCTTTTTATCTAATACTATATGTCATAGGTCAACTATATTTGGTGTATGGAAATATTTTATGATCTATATGTCAGTCGCGCAGCTTTTATTTGACCTTGACCTGGTTTTCACGGTTCATTGCTCAGTGTTAAGTTTTTGTGTTTTGGTCTATTTTCTTAAACTATAAGCAATAGGCTCAACTATATTTGTCATGTTTGTTGTATGGAAGCATTGTTAGCTGTACATGTCTGCCTGGCATATGGTTCAACTGACCTTGACCACATTTTCATGGTTTATGTTAAGTTTATGTGACAGTCATAATAAAGCTTTATATTTAGGAGTATCAACATAATATCAATGATTAGTAAAGAAGGCGAGACATTTCAGTGTGTGCACTCTTGTTTAAAAGTCTGTTAAATTTTGTTTTTTAAATTATAAATTTATGTTTATCGTCGTTTTTACCTTTATAATTATGATAAATATAAGAAAGTTGTTTGTGGATCGAATTAGTCAATCAAATTATTTACCTTTGTTTCACTTTCCATGTTGACATTCTTTTCCTTTAAATAACCATACACGGGCAATGCATGCGTTATTCCATCTCTTTTTACGGGGTTGAATTAGAGTTCACATGAATACGGATTTAATGAGGTCGAATTATTCACTTGCAAGTGAATAACTCATAATCAATATTTATTAGCTTAATTTGACAAAATTGAACCATTTTAGCTAATACAAGTAAATTATTATTTCACTATTTCACTTTCATTAATGATTGAACAAAAAAAATCAAACTTTAGATTTTTATATATCTCGTAGCTAGTGCCCCTTTAGATAAGTTAACAATGATAAATATATCATAATTATCTATTTTAGAAATGTATGAACATTTTATCTGACCTCCGATAGATTTAGAGGGATATGTATTCGTTAAAGGACTACACGTGGTAACTATATATATTTAGTATAGGGTGTCCTAAAAATATATGGTTAGTCACCATATAGGGGTAGTTACCATATGGGGTTAATAAGGAATTGATTTGTAATTCAGTGGTTGTCGTTTGTTTTTGTGTTTCATATTTGTTTTCCGTTATTTTTTTATACAAATAAGGCCGTTAGTTTTCTCGTTTGAATTGTTTTACATTGTCATATCGGGGCCTTTTATAGCTGACTATCCGGTATGGGTTTTGCTCATTGTTGAAGGCCATACGGTGACCTATAGTTGTTAATGTCTGTGTCATTTTGGTCTCTTGTGGACAGTTGTCTCATTGGCAATCATACCACATCTTCTTTTTTATAATTATTTCCCTTTCAAAACAAAAAAGATGTCACTTCCCCTTATAAAAAACAACACGGTGTTGAGGAACAGGCTAAAGGTTCCAAAGACGAAGAAATTGGGGGTAAAAGATTAAAATAAATTCATAAAACCAGAGACATATATGTCTCTGATCTCTGATAAAAATGTACAGATTCAAAGCTAACAAGTTCTTGTTGTTCATTGTTGTTGGCATTTAGTAGGGTATCCGGTCGTTCCGGCCCCAAACCGATCCGGCCCCAAGTCAATCCGGCCCAAAGTCGATCCGGCCCAAGTCGATCCGGCCCACGTCGATCCGTCCCCAAGTCGATCCGGCCCCATAATAAAATATGAATTAACTAGATTTTGGAGGAATTTGTCACAAACTTTAACAGTATAAATGGAATTTGAAAAAAGTGTCCGATCGATGATGGTGACAACAGGTCAGTGAAGTATTGGAGTACCAATTAACGAACTATTTTAAATCCATACGAAAATTAGTGTTATTGTGTCTGGTTGTATCGCAGTTTCTACATTTTTAAATTATGAAGTTATTTTCACTGATAACTTTTACTTTGAATTTCATGGCGATTTTAATTTATTAAGTTCACACACAGAATAGCTAAATAAATATTTACAGTCCAATGGAACTTATAAAATTTAACGCATAATAATGACTTATTTAATCAAATCATTAGTCTATAATTGGTTTGTTTATTCAACAATTGTCTGATGATTGTGAACTAAGGTAATGCCACTCGTAATCACTTAATTCAGTCCAATACTGATTAATAAAAGTTACGTAATCTGTTTTTCAACAAGAAAATGCTAATTACTGCTGATTAATGTTGATGCCTGAATTCTTTTATATACGTTTTAATATAATTATACCCAATTATCTTGAAAACTTGTAATAAAGACATAATCAACCTATTTGTTTTATACTCATCTAAAGAACATATTTTTCAAAGGCCTTTTTACTTTTTTTACCGTACATCTTTAACATTATAATAAAAATAATAAACATTTCTGAATTACAATTAATATATATATTTATTTTTATTCCTTAGAAATATTTTTTCTTATTGGGGCCGGATCGACTTTACATGTGGGCCGGATTGACGTGGGGCCGGTTCGACGTGGGACGGATCGACTTGGGCCGGATCGACGTGGGGCCGGATCGACCCGAAAGCTCAGATCGGCACCTGGTCAAATCGGCACCCATAGAAAAAGTCAAATCGGCACCTGGTTAAATCGTCATCTAGTCAAATCGGCACCTATTTAAAATTCAATTCGGCATCCAATAATATTTGATATAATATATGGGACTGGGACTATATATAAGTTTGTAATTTAAGTATACTAGCATAAAAGTCCCCCACGGTCCCAGTTTGTCTGGCAAATCAGCCGTCGGACATCAGAGTAATCTCGAACTATGAAGTGAAATACCTTCTCTCTCTCTCTCAGTGACTGCTGTGGAAAGTAAACTTGGAATTGATAGCACACAAATAAAACACAATAAGTACATTGCTCGTACACTTGTATCCGGGATTAGCTATTTTTTAAGTTGAGTGACTATTCAGATTTATATTACCTTTGCATGTGCAGTTGAATTAGTTTTGAAAATAATAGTATCCAGCGGTCATAAAACTTTAGAAAACTTCGAAACTTTTTTTTGTACTCATACTCGAAAATCAACCAACGAAATTGCTTGATTTCTTGTTTCGAGCATGATTTTTGTGCTCCAAGCACTGAGCAAAGTTTTATGCCTTCAAGGCATGTAGTCCAAATAATTACGACGTCTTGGAAGGCTATTATAATTTTTTTCTTTGAAGCCTTACTTCGACATCGAAGTAAGGCGTCAAAGAAAAAAAAATATAATAGCCTTTCAAGACGTCATAATTATTTGGACTATCAAGGCCAGGGCTGCCAAAAATGCGTGAGACTCACGCATGTTCATGCTTTTTTGCAGCAGTATCCTTGGATAAATTTTTTCCTCTTTGATCTTTTCTATTTTGGCCAAATCTCACGAATTTGCTTAATGAAAAGTTTGCAGAACTGCTATACATGTGTCAATGAAAACTATATGGCATTCTGCTCTTTGATTTCTACATAAAGATCAAACATGATTTGATGATTTTTATGGTAAATAATTTCCTCATTCTTATTTAAAAAATAGGTTATGGACATTGGTATTATTTATTATAAAGCAATAAAATAAGTTAGGAAAAGAAGTTCTGATTTGTCTTGGTCCAGAAATGTCTACTGCCTTGCCAAACTGTATATTAATCATGTCATACATCTAGTTATTGAAATAAAAAAAAACATTTGTCTTATCACGTTGAATGCACAGCAGATAGAAAGACATAAGTGAAATAAAACATTTTGCCAGACAATAATTATAGTGACGTAAATTGGATGATAATTGGATAGACTTTCTTTGAAGATAAAATAAAAAGTATGTTCAATTTTTGCCAGCAATAATCTTAACAGTGTAAATTTTATTATTGTTTCATATGCCCTTCCCTGGTAACACTTACTACTGTAAATTCAGACATTTTTGCATGCATTTATTATTGCAATTTTGTCATTTTAGACCTAAATGTGATTTTATTCATTGCGATATTGAGAATTGACATTGCAATAATTTCTGGACTAACAGTATGATAATTTGAAGCCAAGTTGCTATTATCAAAGTTTAAACTTGGTCTAAGTTTTCATTGACCAGATAAACTTGGTCCAAGTCATCAGTTGTCACCAAGTATTTCATCAAACATTTAGTCCTTAGAAATTACTGCATGGTGATTGGATAATCTCCCTCTAAGTCCAGTCCCCCTTATGGAGCTTCATTTATGGTAAATCCCTGCTATTTACTGGTGTTGAATACAAATTTTGTCTAGTTTAGAATAAACACAGACCCCCCTTTTACCAAATCCATCCACATCAGGAACATTTTTTATTGTGACAATTTTTACTTTTGCACTTTATAAGTTTTGCTATTTATATGATTTTCAAGATTGTACTTTGTGATATTTCTAAGAAATAAAGCAGAGAACACATACAACTAATCTGTTTTCCAAAATGAAACACATCTACATGTATGTGATAACTGATAACAATATGTGTGATTGATTTCATATTTGTAGTGTTTTGTAAATTTTATCTTTTTAACTAATTTAAAAAGTGGTCTTCAACCCTTGGGTGGATAAGTTTTAATGCTTGGCAAAAAAAATTGCAAATAATCATTTACAGATGTTCAAAATTTCAAATACACAATTAATAATTTTGATAAAAGGGAGGTAATTAATACATATCAGAAGCAAAGGGAGATAATTAACTTATTGCTGATAAAACTTGATAAAATTAAGGATTAAAATGCATAAATAAATAAAGAAGTTTGTTGCTGATAGGTTCATTACAGTTTTTATGTACTGTAAATTTGTTAAACATTTTCATTGATCAGAGAAACATTTTCAATGATCAGAAAACGTTTTCAAATGAATAACATCTGTGCTGATTTTAAAAGCTCCTGAATAGTGTATCCAGACAATGTGTTCCTATTGCAAAGACCAATACTGAGGATTCATTTATTTTCATGGAAAACAATTTACGTAGCTTGAGGAAAACTTGTATATAATATTTGATTTCTATGTTTTGCCCACTTCTGCATACATAGACTATAGAAAATTTGTAAGTCATTGTACCTTTGAATTCCTTTAATACCATGAACCCACTAGACAAATATTGCCCTTCTAGAATTACAGAAGGAGATTTCCAAATTAAACTAAAAATCAAAATATATTTTTGCTAAGGGGCCAGCTTCAGCACGCCACCGGGTGAAGGATTTACTCCATATGTTGAATACCCATTGGTGGCTTCAGGCTGTTTTCTGGTCTTTGGTCAGGTTGTTGTCTCTTTGACACATTCCCCATTTCCATTTTATTTTGAGGCTTATATTAACCACTGATTTCTGAAGAGCTGACTTCTAAGAATTCTGCCAGTCTTGAGATATTTACATACAGGTGTCTATGATAAAATATACAGCTGGTATCTTTCAGTACTCATCAGTTTGTGTGTTTAACATTTCAAGAAATGAAATAATGCAAAATCCATGCATATTTCTCAGCATGTATCATAAATATGCTTAATATCAAACAGAGATAAGATTCACTAAGATAATAACAGATCAACAAAGTGCATAGTTTTATTTCCTTAATCAAAATTCACTGGAATAATTTAATATCTTTGTAAGTGGCAGGGTGGGTTGTCGATAAATTTATCTGATTGTTAAAAAATGAAATCCCAGCATGCTTAGAAGGCGTTTTCCCCGTGTTTTTGCGTGTTTTGCCAGCGTTTCCACATTTACTGCCAGCGATTACATGTTTTATTAATAACCATCAAGGAAAACGTATAAATGTTATATTTTTTTAGGATTCATTAAGTACATGTTAAGATTATATGTCAGAGTTAATACCAAATTCTATAATTCTTTAGTAAAAAAAATACACTGTCTTAAAATTGTAAGACAGAATATAAATTATAATTAAATGCGGTTCCTTCAACCAACATACGTAATAAATCTCAAGACTTTACCCCGTTTTTTTAAATTTCATTTAATGAATGCTAGTTTCCTATAATTAAAATAATAACTAACAGTGTTTCGGGATTTTTTGCTTATACTATTAAAGCATGGGTCCCTTTTCAAAAGTCTCCCAACTATTTCCTTGATTTAGCAAGGTATTCTTTGATATTTTTGTTACGTTTATACGCTATAATAGGCACCTGGGTGAAGATTTCACTACATTGTTTGTCTTTTTGTAGAGTGCTCCAATGTTTTCTTATAACCTTACTAAGGTTTTTTACCATTGGATTATATTTAGTAATGAGAGTGAGTGGGACATTCTTTGTCCTATCGGCCTTCAATAAGGTTGTTTTTCTGCTTGTGGTATCTTTAACGTTTCTAATAACATTCTCTGTTTTATTTTTACAGTATTCTCTTTCAACTAACTTATCTTGTAAGAATGAGGTTTTGTTCCATGTTGAAGACTGTAACTTCGAAAGGAAGAACAGTTATATCTGTGTGATGAATAAATGTCTGTCACCAGTGATTTTTTATTGCAATGAGGAGGTGATTCTTTTTGTTATTTTTATGCCCCTCCAATAGGAGAAGGGGGCATTAGTTTTCTGGTCCGTGAGTCTGTCTATCAGTCTTGTACCAGGTTACGGTAGTTGTAGTTACTCTGGTCACATCATTGTGAGACTTGATACCTCTGTTTATTATAACATAATTTAAATACTTGCCTCTGGACATAAAGAAACCAACAACTTATCAAACAATCTAAATTCTGAATTTAAAGGCAAAATGAAACAAAAAACTTTCATTTAATCTTGTACCAAGTTTAAAGTTGAAAAATCTAATTTACAAAAGTCAAAGCAGGCCTCTACAATAACTTTTTTTCCAACTTGTCCAGTAGGACAAGTACATACCAAAACTAACTTGTCCGAATGAAATTGTAACTTGTCCAAAAAAAAATCTTAATATTGACCTTTTTGCATTTCAAGTTGATTCAAGGAACCAAAGTGAATTAAACCATTGAACAGAATTTGATTTATATCCTTTGAAATACTTTTAAAAGATATGAGCCATGAACAACTGAATTTAGTTTTGTCACAGGACTTAGGTTCTAGTTTTTATCAATGTTAAAGTCTCATCATACTTTGCACATGAGGCACCATCTGATTGGCCTCTAAATGTACACTCATTGGATTTTTTTCCTATTTTTTTAAAAGTTGAAAAAAGTTTATTCAAATGCAATCAATAAAAAGAATATGAGGTATGAATGTCAATGAGACAAAAGACCAAATGACACAGAAATTAACAACTATAGGTCACTGCATTGCAAGTATTGTTTTTGGGATACGATTGCTTTTAAGCAATCTGTAGACTTTTACCGTTGACTCGGGGCTCATTCCCTCACGTCAACCGTTTTATTCTAAACATTCAGCAACATCTCAGATTCTTATGATTGTCTTGCGTTAAAAGGTAAAAACAAGCAAAAGGATTGAACATAAACAACTTTCCTGTAATGTTCTTCTCATAATCTTCATGTTTGATTTTTCGCTTGACTTATATGCGTGTTTTTAACAACACGGAAAATCAGAATTAAGCAGTATTTATATTTAGTGTTTTTATAAATTTAGAAACACGTCAGAGGGAATTCCCCAGTTTTGATAAATGCGAGAGTTCTTTGAATTCCGATAATTCTATTTCTGTCATATAAGAACTGAAGTAGAGTTTTCTATATTTACCGTTATGAAACTGATACTGTACTCTCATAAAGAAATTGAGACTCATTCATCATATCATAAATTAAATAAACGTTCTTGTTCCAAATCGCAAGTCGCTGGTTTGTTTATGTATTAATGCGCATGCGTATAGTTTTCTTGATTTCAAGGGGTATTAGATTGAGTGGTTGTTCTAGATTCCCCGCTTATTAATTAATTTGAAACTCATTGGATTCTTTCTATGTCTGCCTGCTATTGAGGGTTTAATATTGTTGTTGCATAATTTAAAATCATATGTATCATTTAAATTAAAATCAATGAAGTTTTACCTATAACACCCCTTTAGCCGAAATGGAGTCTTCCATATTATCGTTTCGAGTTGTCTCCCTTTCAGAAGTATTTCCCGTCAAAATCGTCAAGAAAAAATTAACTCGTTAGATGTCGATAAACGTCGTATAATATTAAGAACGATCTCAATTTAAACAGAGGAGTGTGTACGGAAGGATTCATGCCCACTGACCCAAAGGAAATTAATAATTAAAGAGTTAGAAATGGGGTTCCTCCTAGAATTAACGGTGATAAGATACGAAGTGAATAGTCCGAGATTACTGGGTACAAGTCAGATCGAGGTATCCGGTCGTTCCGGCCCCAAACCGATCCGGCCCCAAGTCAATCCGGCCCAAAGTCGATCCGGCCCAAGTCGATCCGGCCCACGTCGATCCGTCCCCAAGTCGATCCGGCCCCATAATAAAATATGAATTAACTAGATTTTGGAGGAATTTGTCACAAACTTTAACAGTATAAATGGAATTTGAAAAAAGTGTCCGATCGATGATGGTGACAACAGGTCAGTGAAGTATTGGAGTACCAATTAACGAACTATTTTAAATCCATACGAAAATTAGTGTTATTGTGTCTGGTTGTATCGCAGTTTCTACATTTTTAAATTATGAAGTTATTTTCACTGATAACTTTTACTTTGAATTTCATGGCGATTTTAATTTATTAAGTTCACACACAGAATAGCTAAATAAATATTTACAGTCCAATGGAACTTATAAAATTTAACGCATAATAATGACTTATTTAATCAAATCATTAGTCTATAATTGGTTTGTTTATTCAACAATTGTCTGATGATTGTGAACTAAGGTAATGCCACTCGTAATCACTTAATTCAGTCCAATACTGATTAATAAAAGTTACGTAATCTGTTTTTCAACAAGAAAATGCTAATTACTGCTGATTAATGTTGATGCCTGAATTCTTTTATATACGTTTTAATATAATTATACCCAATTATCTTGAAAACTTGTAATAAAGACATAATCAACCTATTTGTTTTATACTCATCTAAAGAACATATTTTTCAAAGGCCTTTTTTACTTTTTTTACCGTACATCTTTAACATTATAATAAAAATAATAAACATTTCTGAATTACAATTAATATATATATTTATTTTTATTCCTTAGAAATATTTTTTCTTATTGGGGATTGACGTGGGGCCGGTTCGACGTGGGACGGATCGACTTGGGCCGGATCGACGTGGGGCCGGATCGACCCGAAAGCTTTAGTAGTTACTTCCTAGGGCTTTCAATACAGAAAAGAAATTTGAAATGTTGCAACAGACGCAGAAATTGGAACATTTAAAGAACGAGTGGTATAAATACATCAAATTTAGAGCTTACAACTACAACTTGTTATCGTTTGCATTTTTATGCAGTTAATCTGCATTATGCGAGCACCCTAGATTTGTGGTCTACCCAAAAAATGCTGAAATACTTGCCATTGTTATTATCTAGCTGGCTACTATGTTATATATAACTAATTGAACACTTTTTTAATACTTTTTATTCTAGAATATAAAAAATATTACCATAAAAACGTTAAATGGTCGTCGATTTTCCCAAAAGTTTTGAAGTTGCACATAGGAAGTAGTGCTCATTAGGAATTATGTAGTTTATTATCGCCTGTGCTTTTGGCTAAGATGTCAAAAAACAATTGTACGAAATATTTAATCGCCGAAAATCTTTCAGACAAGTAGTTAAGATTTCCCAAATGGCAAAAGTCGTAGGAATATTGTTTGTCGTCAATACGTAGTACAACTACGTCAGTAGTCTATTATATAATAAGTTCAACTGTTCATGCTGTTGGCGGCAATTTCAAATTAGAAGACGAAATTCGTATCTTTTCAATTTGGAGGCAGGGGTTCAAATTAGCGGTGGTCCGAGGTCCGCGACCTTCCACTTTCGAATTGGTTACTAGCCACGCCCGACGGGCTTTCCACTCTGAGACAACTATATCACAGCTAGAGTAGTCTCAGTTCCACTTGAAAGAAAATAAAAAATAGTTTTGCAAACCTTTTCGCCAAAGTCTCCAAATCAACGATCTCAAAACTTATTTTAATCATTATTATTCATGACAGCGATGTCAATTTTGTTCAATCGCTAGCTATATACAGAAAATCGCCGACAAAAAATGTGTTAATACGAGTAAAATCGTATCTGACTGACAAAAACAACATTTGAACACAATGACAATGGCTGCCGTGAAAAGACAATTACAATTTCGGATCCGTTTCCAGAAGCGGACAAGGGTAATTTCGGGTTTTCGGCGAATCCAGGCAGGTGACAAAATACATCTATGCATGGTAAATGAATAATATAAACACTAGAATTAAAAACCAAAAGATATATGTAAAAGAAAGAAAAAGCAGAAAATATTTTAAACAGAAACTCAAAATCACTTTTGACAAATTTTAATGTCAAAATCCAATACAATGTGACAGCTTGGAACAGTATATCTAACAATATTTGTTCCTGGTCACACAGTTTAAATTTTCTTTATCAGTGATAAATGTTGATAATGCATGTAAGATGCTTTTAAAGTGTAAACATTTTACTGCAATTTTGAAGGGGTATTTTTTTTTTCTCAATTTTGAAGGATCAGTTATAAAAGTAGCTGGAAGATTCTTACTTTATTTTCACAAATAACTACCTGAATGTAGGCAAATCATATGATATATAGGTGGCGTCCTTTTGGGCCACTCTACCCCCTCCTGTTTGATAACTTTGAAACGGATGACCTCTCAACCATATACATTCATGTATGGGACTATATATATAACTAATCAAATGAAATATAATGGGAGTCCATGGGGTGACCCACCCCCTCCTGTTTGGGAACTTACGAAACGGTCGAGATCCCCACCCCTAAACAATATATATTCATGTATGGGTCAATATAACTAATTAAATGAAATATAGGGGGAGTCTCCCTACCCCCTCCTGTTTGAGAACTTGGAAACCGATGAGATCCCCACCCCTAAACCATATACATTCATGTATGGGACAATATAACAAAACAAATGAAATATAGGGGAAGTCCCTGGGGTCATCCTATCCCTTCCTGTTTGAGAACTTGAAAACCCTCGAGATCCTCACCCCTAAACCATATATATTCATGTATGGAACAATATAACAAATCAAATGAAATATAGGGGAAGTCCCTGGGGTCACCCTACCCCTTCCTGTTTGAGAACTTGAAAACCCTCGAGATCCCAACCCCTAAACCATATATATTCATATACAATGTAACCAGACAATATAACAAATCATTTACATTTACTATGGGCTGGTCAGTCAGACCTCACCTTTGATCCTTGTAGTAGTGAACATTTGTCTGATTTGTGTCGCATAACTATTGTACTATATATATACTCAGTTTTCTTTACAGGGAAACTAGTCCATTCATACTATTACATGTTCGTACTAAGTCAATACGTACTACTAACAGTCAACTAAAACCAACGTTAACTACCAACTAGAACAACTACAATCATTGCGAACTTGTACTGACCACTGCAGACTCACCATAAAAAATATACATTTATATATTCATTGCTATTGAAACCTTGATCACATATAAATTATTTGCCTTAATAATTAATTCATTAGATAAACATAAATGTACAATATATGAATGTTTAATGCCACATCAGAGGCGGATTTAGAGGGTTTTTCAGTGCCCCCCTTTCCATTTTTGAGGAAAAAAAATTAGTTGATTATATAGGGAATCACTGAAGCATGACTGGAGCAGGTCCTCTGTTAGGCAGGCAGTGGGCCCCCACTTATGAAAATTTCTGGATCCGCCACTGCACATAATTACGTTTGCCTGGTTTTTGGTTAACTGCCTTCAGCGCTTACAGCGCTTTGATTTTTTTTGCATAGATAAATAAACGTAGGTACTAAATATTGAAGACATAATCACTTTGTTCGGCCGCTAGTCTAACTGCCACAAGTGAAGATAGTCGGTAAGAAAAATTCGTTGTAAACACGGTGTGCTAGTGACCTAATACGATATATATGGGGTCAGTAAATTCCATATGGGGATTCGTGCTTCGCTCTTACCCCATAAGGAATTTACTGACCCTATATATATCGTATGAGGTGACTAACACACCATGTAGCTAACAGTGTGCATAAAATAAGGCTATGTTGCTAATTAGATAAATATTTCATGTATTAAACATGTTAAAGGTAGTATATTTTAGCCAGTATAGGTAACAGTGCGTCTGTAACAATAAGAAAACCCCATAACCTAAAGTCAGCTATAAAATATAATAAGTGACAAAAAAGAGCAGAGCAACAAAACAAAACCAAAAAGACAACTCGCTGCAAGGTCATATTTACTCTGACTGTTAATAAATACTTCATTGGATGTTGGATGTGTACTGATTGATATTTAACATATTTTTGTAAGTTTTTATTGGCTTTGATCTACAATCTAGCTGTCGGTAACTGTCGGTAACTGCGAGTATTCTTAGATCTCTTATTCTGTACTTTTTGTGTTTATCTTTATTTTTAAGAATGAGAATCTAGAGAACACACAATCTACAATCAAAGATATGTGTCTTCTTTATATTACGATTTCCCAGCTCATCATTGATAGGTGTCTACTTTTGTCTCAGAAAGCTCGACACTGTATAGGGATGGTGAACCGGCGGCGGCGGCGTTGACTAACTACTTGAAATCTGTATATTTTAGAAGGTAGAAATTCTGGTTGTTTCATTCTTTGTATGAATTAAGGTGCCTTATGTAACGAAGTTTCCGTTTGTCACATGACTATTGTCCTTGACCTCACTTTCATGGTTAAGTGTCTACATGAGAATTTTTTTTTGTAATGTTAATTTCTCTCTTATTATGGGTAATAGGATAACTATATTTGTTATGAGCTTACCTTGCAAGGCCCTCGTGACCGTCAGACAGTTTACAACTGACCTCGACGGTTCGACCTCATTTAATGGATCAGTGAACAAGATTAAGTATCGGTGGTTAAGTCCATATCGCAGATACTATTAGCAATAGATCTAGTATATTTCTATGTGAGGATTGTGAAGTGTGCATGTCCAACGGACAAAGCCAGATGCGGCAAAGTTGCGGTAAACTCAAACGTTTTACATTTGTTTGCTGAAAGTTCAATGCTAGCGACAAACATTGATGAACAGCTTTCAGGTCTTCTAGCGAACTAAAAAAGATTGCTGCAAGATTGTTGCAACGGCTTACCGTAAGGTTATAGCAAAGTTTCTCTTTTCATAAGCGGCTTTTTTTTGACATGTAAGAGATCAGCTAACATCAGCTGTTATCTGTAGCCTCAAATAAACAAATTCAAACCAAATTCATTAATCTAATAAAATAACAATTTCGATCTGTATATATACAAACACCGGCTTAAATTGTCTTTAAATATTTTTTATTAATTTATATAAATTAATACATTATTCATTATTAATTTATATAGATTAATACATTATTACATTCCCAATGAAGAGAGAATCAACGATATAGCCTTCCAGAAGCAAGAGACTGAGTGACATCAATCAAAATAAAAAAAATAAACTTTTTTAATATACTATAAACCAAATAGTAGGCCCTCGTATGTTGATCAATGCAAATCCAAATGTGATAGATCAACATTATGTAGATTGAGGTTAAGTGCTCATACTTTATCTATTGAAACACAAGAGGGCGATCATACCAAAGCAGAGTAGGGTATTCTTTGCTGCAACAATGGAGACATTGAAGATGAACTACACTTTCTTTTGAAATGTTCCTCCTATAACTATGTGAGAGATAACCTCATTAAAAAAATAAATAATGTTCTATTGAACAATAAATTAACTTCTTTATCATATAACTTGCTTATATCAATTCCAAATAGTAATTCTCCAACAATATTAAAAATTGTTGTCAGCTATTTGAATGAATGCTGTTGGTGAGAAACTCATTATTAAAAGGTAATTGATTTCTGTAATTATAATGTATATGCTTCTCTTTTTATTTTTATATTTTTCTCTCATAAATATCCACTGTCACTCCTTCATTGTATATATATGTTATTGTAGTTTGTCTTAACTTTAATTTGTTGCCATAACCATTTATTGTCAATGTGTTAGTGCTAATAAAGTTATAAAGTTATCTTATAAATGTTTGCCAATCATGCATGCGCAACAACATGAATTCTTCAGTATTGAAATTCTTGTTGGTCCAAAGAAGAAGATATATGGGGGGGGGTCCTGATCCCGAAATCCCGGGCTTAAAAACACGAAATCCCGAGGTCCCGAATTCATATAAATTTAAATCCCGACATCCCGAAATTCGAAAAGATAATTCCCGGATCCCGAAAGGGTCAATCCCGAAATCCCGAGCTTAAAAACACCCGATCCCGGAGTCCCGATAAAGGTCCTACCCCCTTCATATATTTATCGGGATTTAACCCTTTTCATTGATAAGTGAGGCGAGATGCATTGAGGCGAGTTAGTTCATACATGGAAGTATTATATTGACGGGTCAATATAATACTTCCATGGTTCATAAAATTGCATGGGCGAATTTATAAAAATTGTGGCGAGTTGGTGAAAAAGTGGGGCGATTGGTGTGGGGCGACTTGTCTTCTTTCCGGATACAATAACATCCTAGATATTGACATCAACGGAAAACGGTGTTTTTGTGAATGAAGATTGTGTTACTTGATACAGTGATCATAATGTATCGAAGATTATTTATATGGTGAGAATATACTTTTGTGTAATGATTTGATGTGTTGTCATAAAAATCATATAATTTAATTTATTGTAATGATTTTATAGGGATTTGTGTATGCAATATATTACCTATAATATCACAATCCTAGGCTTGAGCTGTTGAGTCAATGGTTATCTTTGGTATCAGGTCCGTTCGCGCCCAATATAGTTTCGCACCCTACACGTTCGCACCTCACATTTTCGCCCCCCCCCCCCCCCCCACGTCCGTTCGCACCCTACATGTTAGCGCATATTGAACCTAGGGCTGATAATACATGCGATATGAAAAATGCCATGTAATAATCTGATAATATTGTATCGTCAAGGTTTATTTTAAAACGTCCTATACAATAATATTGATAACAAAGCTCTAGTCAATGCTAGTTTCAACACGACATCTTGTGATTGCTGAACAAGTTCGTCTATTCAGAGGATAGCATATTTGGAAGTAGAATTATCCAAAGAATACAATATGCACTAAAAAAACTGGATTTTTTGGGGAAAAAAAGTTTGTTTCCAGTTTTTGGAGAAAAAAATAATTTGTTTTTGACCCTGAGAAAAAAAAAATGTTTGTTTCACAATCAGCTGCCACTATATATAATGCTAAAATTGAAAGAAAAAAATTGTTTTCGACTTGTCGCCAAAAAAATAGACTTTTCTACAATTTACACAAGTATTCCACATTCCAAACTAAAAGACAAATTGAAATAGTTGGTATTGCGGTGACATCCTATTTGTCCGACAACCATTATTCCGACAGCACATTACTCCGACAGCCCACGATTCCGACAGCCCATTACTCCAACAGCCCACTATTCGGACAACCCATTACTCCGACAGCCCATTATTCCGACAATGCATTTTTATTATGTGTATATCCCTCTTTCGTTTTTACGTGTCTGAGTATCTTATTTGTCTTTATATTTCGTCGTTTGTGTGTCCACTCTCAGTCTGTACTGTTCTAGTTTGCTGTTGGTTTTTTTGTGTCTTGATCTACCTTCTTTCACGGCCTTTCGCATGTCAGGGGAGTGATGTTTCACTACTATTAGCTACATAAATAAAAATATCAGAGTTGTATAACACTACCCGCCCTCCTTCGTCGCAACACTTTCTACTCCTTGTATCACTCATTTGAGATTATTAATTAAAATTAATTTTGTCGCAGAAATAAGGGACTTATGTAGCGTCAGTCAAAATGAGAAAAACAAAGAGACAAATATATACCCAGATCCTTAAAAATAAAATGACAAATAGGACGAAATATGTGCTCAGAAAAGATGAGTAATACGCTGTCATGTCGGGAATGTGAAGGCACGAAATACGGAGACAGTACACAGCACTTCCAATAGCGATCGATCAGACCATGGAAGTATTATATTGACGTCAATATAATACTTCCATGATCAGACATAGTCTGAGAAATGACACTCAATATATTTGAAGGGATACTGATTTCATATCCCGAGCTTATTTTAAAATCTAGAAAAATATGCCTCTTTTATAATGGTTGGTGGAGATGCAGGAGTCAGCAGGACAGATGATTTATGACGGACATGAACATTTCGGCAACTTATATCTTAATATTCATAAGGAAAAGTGATATCGGGTCAGTGACTGTATATATGACATAGAAATATACAGTCAACGTATTTTGACTGCTCAAATAGAACGAGTGCAGTATGAAAGCCAATAACAACTAGTAAAAAACCTAAGACAATGTGTGACATACTTGAGGGGGGGGGGGCAAGGGGGGTCCCAATAACAGCATAACAGCAAATTGATTTGGCTTATAACAGATAACAAGGAATTAAAATGGACAAATACAGATAACAGTAAATGAAATATTAAAATAAGTCAGGCCCTGGACTGATTGAAAGATAATGTCTCCATCATTATGAAAATCAAGCACAATCCCTTCCGTTGCTGAATTTTTTCATTAATTGTAACTCATTACAATACAGAAACAGGTCCGTAATAAGTGGTGCACAGGTAGTCCCCATTGGAATTCTGATAGCTTGACAATATACGTAAACTCCATAGCAGACAAAAATTATATCTAGTAAAAATTTAAGGGCAGTTATGGTATCAAAGCAGGTCCAATTGACATAGTTCTTTTGTTTGTTATTACTAAAAAATGACTTGAAAGAGTTTGAATATATATATTTGCATTCTGATTTTTTTTAAATGCACGTTCAATGCATGAGATGTGTGATGTTTTTCTTAATAAGACTACGAGGCACAGTGGTATATAGGGTAGAAAAATCAAAGCACAAATTATAAGCATGCAATTTATCAAGTACTTCAAAATAATTTTGTTACTCCAATTATTCCACTATTTTCAAAGGCCTTATTTGAACAACTTATTATCAGGTTTTTGAGTATACCAAGTGTACTAGTAAGTAAAATACATAGTTTAGTAGTGGAACAATGGCTTAAAGACGAAATAAATCTTTGTTTGTAATGAGTTATGTGCAGCTTCGGAACCCAGTACATGGTTTGAACTTTCATTGTACAATGTATTTGGTTCTGCTTTGAAAAGAATCACAGATCTGAGTCTGTGTACTTTATTATATAAAATGTTAACTGGTAGTAAAGACCTACATGTAGTTCTTAATTGAGATCCTCATCAGATATCCCTGGCCATATATTTTCCTTTTTGTCATATTAATTAAGAAATGCTCGAACTTAATATGTACGTACGGGAAACAAGGAACATTATCCCCATACAAAAAAATAATTCTAAATACATAGATATAGGAAGATGTGGTATGAGTGCTAATGAGACAACTCTCCATCCAAGTAATAATTTATTAAAGTAAACCATTGTAGGTAAAAAAAAAAACAGCCTTCAACACGGAGCCTTGGCTCACACCGAACAGCAAGCTACATGTTCATAAAAAAATGGATTTTATTACAAAGGATAATCATAAGATATACTGGAATTGTCCTGGATCACACTGATATTAATATGTTTATGTGTTGATCTGTGATGGGTATATATTAATGAAATCCTTCACTGAATACGGGACCACCATATTACTAGTGGTAGACCCCAACGTCCAATAATCTTCAATTTCTACCGAATATGGGCTGTCAAAAAAAATGCTAACATTCCAATTTTCAATAACAGTTAACAGCAAATATATTTTCACAATAACAGATAACAAAAAACATATTAGTCCAATAACAGCTAACAATGAATAAGACAATAACAGCTAACAACAAATATATTTTCAGAATAACAGATAACAAAGGATTTCTGTGCTACGTTCTTTAACCATTAAGCTTGCATTACTATTTAAAAAAAATATATGATGTGTGTATCTACTGAACATTTCTTTAGTGCCATTGTATGTTGTGTGAATCATTGAATCTACTGAACATTCATTTAGTCACGGTGTGCTATTGATATTTCTATGCCAGTATTTTATAACCATTGTGCTTGAATTACTTTTGCTTTTGTTTATATATATATATTTTGTTCTGTTCAGTCTTTGTGTATTAAAACGTATTCAACTTATACTTTGTCCCATTTGGATCATGTGATCAGAAGAACAGAAAAAAATGAATGAAGAGGATCTATTATACACAAAAAAAAGCTCTATCTCATTGACAAATCTCTTCATGAATAAAAGTGCAACTGATGTTTTTTTATCCAATTCACATTTTAATTAATGGTTAAAAAAACTTAAAAACACTTTTAAATGAATTTACATTACATTAACTAAATGTCAGTTTAACACGCTATGCTAAATAATACTACAGAAAATGCTATGTACATATACGCATTGTATTACACTATCTAGTCAGTAAGATTTTCTATGGGTCGTTCTTGAAAATACAGTTTTTGTTTCGTTTCCTTGTGTTATGTTTCTACATTAACATGTTTGTATTGTTTTGTTTTGTTTTGTCATGTTTCATTTCGTTTCGCTATGTTTTGTTTCTGACCAATTTCTCACTTTCCATGCTTTCAGGGGAATCATTGGCCCATGGTCAGGTATTTAAAATATAGGATAATATTCACAGGAATCTTTTGATTCTTGACAAAAAAAGTGTTTCTGTTACCATGGGCATTATTTATGAACAAAGCAATACAGATTGCAAATATGCTTTTGCCTGCATGGTGCTTTTCGCACTGATTTTATGATTATCTTCTCTTATTCAGATTGCAGACCATTTTGATAAAACAAAAGACGTCAATCAACAAAGAAAACAAAGAAAGAAATGTCTGACACATTAACTGATAAACCTTATGAATGTACAGTATGTGGAAAAGGGTTTGGTACGAGTCGGAATTTACAAAGACATGAGAAAATACATACTTGTGAAAAACCCTATGAATGTACAGTATGTGGTAAAGGGTTTAGTTTGAGTAGTTACTTGAAGGATCATATGAGAACACATTCTGGTGAAAAACCCCATACATGTACAGTATGCAGTAAAAAATTTAGTATGTGTAATTACTTAACTAGGCACATGAAAATACATTCTGGTGAAAAACCCTATGAATGTTCAGTATGTGGTAAATGGTTTAGTGTGAATTATCTCTTGAAGAAGCACATGAGAATACATACGGGTGAAAAACCCTATGAATGTACAATATGCGGAAAAGGGTTTAGTTTGAGTAATCCTTTGAAGGAGCACATGAGAATACATACTGGAGATAAACCCCATGAATGTATAGTATGCGGTAAAGAGTTTAGTACAAGTAATCAATTAAAGAAGCACATGAAAATACATACTGTTGATCATGGTGATAAAACCTATGCATGTACAGTATGCGGTAAAGTGTTAAGTACGATTCATGATTTACATAGACATGAGTATGTACATACTGAATATAAACCTTACAAATGTGGAGAATGTGGAAAAGAGTTTAGTCAGCAACAGTGCTTAATACAACACTTTTATGTGCATACTGAAAAAAAGCCTTTGTAATGTATGTGGAAGAGGGTTTGCTGGTGATTTGAACTTACAGAACCACATGAAAACACATACTGGAGATAAACCTTAAATAAATGCATTGAAATGTGATGTGTTTGGAAAAGGATTTAGTCAGAGTCATAGCAGATAAACACATGTTAGAACACTTTTGTGATTAACTTTTTAAACCTTAATTATGAATGTTATGTAGGTTCTGTTTGTACATTTTGTCAGTCTCAGTCAATGATAAAAATTTGTAAACACACACTGGTGATTAACTTTTGGTAATGTTATGTAGGTTTTGTGTAATAAAGACATCAAACATCATAGTCGAGAGACACCCACTAGTTATATATCTCTGAAGTACGGTATATGAGATATAGGGTTTTGTTTATTTTAATTTACAGCCTCACATGAGAAGCATCATACAATGTAATAAGATAAGATAAGATAAGATAAGAATTTTATTAATCTAATCAAGAACCCATAAAGGGCATCATTTTACAACACAATATGATTGGAAAAAGCAAAACAGATATGAGACGAATGTGATAAAAGGCTTGGCCAGAGACTGACTGCTTACTTTATATATTTGTAATTTTTATACGACCGCAAAAATTAAAAAATATTTGGTCGTATATTGGTATCACGTTGTCGTCATCGTCCGAAGACTTTTGGTTTTCACACTATAACTTTAGTAAAAGTGAATAGAAATCAACAAGGTTTATGACCATAAAAGGTAGGTTGGGATTGATTTTGGAAGTTTTGGTCCCAAAAGTTTGGGAATTAGGGGCCAAAAAAGGGCCCAAATAAGCATTTTCTTAGTTTAAGTAAATAGAAATCTATGAAATTTTGACACAAGGTTTATGAACACAAAAGAAAGGTTGGGATTGATTTTGGGAGTTGAGGTTCAAAGTTTAGGAATTAGGGGCCCAAATAAGCATTTGTCTTGGTTTTCGCACCACAACTTAAGTATAAGTAAATAGAAATCTATGAAATTTAAACACAAGGTTTATGACCATAAAAGGAAGGTTGGGATTGATTTTGGGAGTTTTTTAGGAATAAGGGGCCCAAAGGGTCCAAAATTAAACATTGTTTGAATTCATCAAAAATTGAATAATTGGGGCTCTTTGATATACCGAATCTAACTGTGTATGTAGATTCTTAATTTTTGGTCCCATTTTCTAATTGGTCTACATTAAGGTCCGAAGGGTCCAAAATTAAACTAAGTTTGATTTTAACAAAAATTGAATTCTTGAGGTTCTTTGATATGCTGAATCTAAACATGCACTTAGATTTTTGATTATGGGCCCAGTTTTCAAGTTGGTCCAAATTGGGGTCCAAAATTAAACTTTGTTCGATTTCAACAAAAATTGAATCCTTGGGGTTCTTTGATATGCTGAATCTAAACATGTACTTATAATTATACGGCCGCAAAAATTTTAATTTTTTGGTCGTATATTGCTATCACGTTGGCGTCGTCGTCGTCGTCGTCCGAATACTTCTAGTTTTCGCACTCTAACTTGAGTAAAAGTGAATAGAAATCAATGAAATTTTAACACAAGGTTTATGACCACAAAAGGAAGGTTGGGATTGATTTTGGGAGTTTTGGTCCCAATATTTTAGGAATTAGGGGCCAAAAAGGGCCCAAATAAGCATTTTCTTGGTTTTTCACACTATAACTTTAGTTTAAGTGAATAGAAATCTATGAAATTTTGACACAAGGTTTATTACCACAAAAGGAAGGTTGGGGTTGATTTTGGGAGTTTTGGTTCCAACAGTTTAGGAATTAAGGGCCAAAAAAGGGCCCAAATAAGCATTATTCTTGGTTTTCGCACAATAACTTTAGTATAAGTAAATAGAAATCAATGAAATTTTAACACAAGGTTTATGAACACAAAAGGAAGGTTGGAATTGATTTTTGGAGTTGAGGTCACAACAGTTTAGGAATTAGGGGCCAAAAAGGGGTCCAAATAAGCATTATTTTTGGTTTTTGCACCATAACTTTAGTATAAGTAAATAGAAATCTATGAAATTTAAACACAAGGTTAATGACCATAAAAGGAAGGTTGGGTGTGATTTGTGGAGTTTTGGTCCTAACAGTTTAGGAATAAGGAGCCCAAAGGGTCCAAAATTGAACTTTTTTTTTTGTGTGATTTCTTCAAAAATTGAATAATTGGGGTTCTTTGATATGCCGAATCTAACTATGTATGTAGATTCTTAATTTTTGGTCCCGTTTTCAAATTGGTCTACATTAAGGTCCAAAGGGTCCAAAATTAAACTTAGTTTGATTTTAACAAAAATTGAATCCTTGGGGTTCTTTGATATGCTGAATTTAAAAATGTACTTAGATTTTTAATTATTGGCCTAGTTTTCAAGTTGGTCCAAATGGGGGTCCAAAATTAAACTTTGTTTGATTTCATCAAAAATTGAATAAATGGGTTCTTTGATATGCCAAATCTAACTGTGTATGTAGATTCTTAATTTTTGGTCCAGTTTTCAATTTGGTCTACATTAAGGTCCAAAGCGTCCAAAATTAAGCTAAGTTTGATTTTAACAAAAATTAAATTCTTGGGCTTATTTGATATGCTTTATCTAAATATGTACTTTGATTTTTGATTATGGGCCCAGTTTTCAAGTTGGTCCAAATCAGGATTCCATATCAAGTATTGTGCAATTGCAAGAAATTTTCAATTGCACAGTATTGCACAATAGCAAGAAATATCTAATTGCACAATATTGTGCAATAGCAATTAATTTTCAATTGGAGTTATCTTTCTTTGTATAGAATAGTAGTTGATAATATATGTTGGAAATTTGCCAGACATGACTATGATGTCATTTTCTATTTTTATTTGCCAATAACTTTATGTAAATAACTTCATTGGAAATTTGCCAATATAAAATGTTGCTGATGAAGCTTTTTTTCCTTATCTTATCTAAAATGTTTTTAGATAATGTATGTTGGACATTTGCCAGACATGACTATGATGTCATTTTCTATTTTTATTTGCCAATAACTTTATGTAAATAACTTCATTGGAAATTTGCCAATATAAAATGTTGCTGATGAAGTTTTTTTTATTGTTTTATACAATAAACAATGTATATTCACTTTTACTACCAACCAATCTTTACCATTCAGTGATAACAAGCACTTTATTTTACATTTTAATATTTTATGATGTATTTAAAAGAGTAGTTATTGTTGCAAACTCCATTAGAAATATGAATTGATATCAGTTTTGGTAAAAGGGAAACAGGGATGTGAAAAAAAAGGGGGGGGGTAAATTTTTCTCATTTCAGATTTCATAAATAAAAAGAAAATTTCTTCAAACATTTTTTTGAGAGGATTAATATTCAACAGCATAGTGAATTGCTCAAAGGCAAAAAAAAAAAAAGTTCATTAGACCACATTCATTCTGTGTCAGAAACCTATGCTGTGTCAACTATTTAATTTTAGATTTAAAAAGTTTGAAGAAGAAATCTTTAATTGATTTGTAAAATCTTGACATTTGTTTTGTGTGAAAAAAAAACATGTAATGTCAAAAATTTTATCACAATCCAAATTCAGAGCTGTATCACGCTTGAATGTTTTGTCCATACTTGCCCCAACTGTTCAGGGTTCGACCTCTGCGGTCGTATAAAGCTGCGCCCTGCGGAGCACCTGGTTTTTATTATGGGCCCAGTTTTCAAGTTGGTCCAAATTGTGGTCCAAAATTAAACTTTGTTTGATATCAACAAAAATTGAATCCTTGGGGTTCTTTGATATGCTGAATCTAAACCTGTATTTAGATTTTTGATTATAGGCCCAGTTTTTAAGTTGGTCCAAAATTAAACTTTGTTTGATTTCAACAAAAAATGTATATATGGGGTTCTTTGATATATGCTTAATCTAACCATGTATTTAGATTTTTGATGTTTTGGCCCGGTTATCAGATTGGTCCACATTCATGACATTGAGGTCTAAAGGGTCCAAAATTGAACTTTATTTGATTTCATCAAAAATTGAATTCTTCGAGTTCTTTGATATGCTGAATCTAACCATGTGTTTAGATTTTGGACATTGGACCATAATAGGTAATGTTCAATTTAAAATTTAAAGTTTTTAAGTTTAAGTTCTTAGACCACATTCATTATGTGTCAGAAACCTGTGTTGTGTCAACTATTTAATCACAATCCAAATTCAGAGCTGTATCAAGTTTGAATGTTGTGTCCATACTTGCCCCAATGTTCAGGGTTCGAACTCTGTGGTCGTATAAAGCTGCGCTCTGCGAAGCATCTGGTTCAATATGTAATGTAAAATGTGACTGTCATTAAAAGTATACATGTAATGTATGTTAACGTCATGTGTGATCATGTGTGTTATTAAAAGTTTGAACATGTATAAAAAATTAAATGTCATTAAAGTATAGACATGTATTGAAATGTTCTTCACCTTCTTCCACCTTAGAGCCAGTGGCGTAGCTAGGTCATTTTTACGTGTTCACCCGAACCTTGCCGAGCAATCCAATGATCACAAAACGGGTCCATGTAGCGGGCTAGAGCTAGGGAGCGAAGCCTCCGGAATCTTAAGAGTTATCGAGAATGGATACCATTCCTGTTATTAAACACTCATCAGTAGCAACATACTTTAGAATCTAAATGGTTTATTTGTTATGTAAAGTTATTCATTTTGTTAATTTGAAATATAATGGTCATTGGATTTAGGGAAAATGTCAAAACCAGTGACTTTTTAAATATGGTTAAAAGGAGCCGTTGTGTAAAGCACTCAACCAGCAAACACACCTATTTTATGTCCAAATTTCGTAAATGAACATGTAATAATTAATCTTCAGAGATTTTCAGGAGCAATATTAAATATCTTTAAGGGTTCTGCGAAACCCTGGTTCTCATCTGGGATATTCCTCGCAAAAGTGAATCCATTTATCATAGAAATAGGAAGATGGGGTGTGAGTGCCAATGAGACAACTCTCCATCAAAATAACAATATATAAAAGTAAACTATTATAGGTCAATGTACGGCCTTCAACACTGAGCCTAGGCTCACACCGAACAACAAGCTATAAAGGTCCCATTGTATGGCAGCTTCTATGTCTTCTTGAAGCTTGAGGCAGTCGTTTTGAGTTTTAATTTGTCGGTAGATTATAATAGTTATCAAAGGTACCAGGACAGGATTATAGTTTAGTACGTCTTTTATACTGTCATCTGCAAAAAGTCTGATTTTGCTCTGTTGGATGTACTCTGGGAGGTCATGTATGTAGATTAGGAATAGAATTACAAGCTATTGAAGAAAGATTTACAAGCCTGGTGTGCTTTAACCAAAATCTTTTTATTTATTGAGATTAAAATAAAAAAATTGTATCAGAATTTAAGTGTATTTTATACATTATATGAGATATCTTATATGTTTTATAAGATACAGTATCTTATATAAAAATTATTTATAAGATATCTCCTAAAGTTTATAAGATATCTTATATAAATAATTGCATTGAAAATCAAAGTCTCCCTTTATGCTAAGCTTGTGTACACAGCTTCTCATTCACATTTATGCCCCCGCGACAGAATGTGAGGGCATATTAATTTACCCTTGTCCATCTGTTCGTCTGGATATAGATACATGGTTTGTCCGGCTATCTCCTACAGTTTTTGAGCTACAGCTTTAATTTTTTGCAGGATGTTTATATACATACTGAAGGTGTGCATGTTCATAGGACTTTGATTTTAATAAAATATTCTCAAAATGACAGGTAGTTGGACTTAGTCATTTTCTCGTACTATCTGCATAAAGGGAACATGGTTTGTCCGGCTATCTCCTCCTACAGTTTTGGACCTACAGCATTAATATTTGCAGGATGTTTATACTCATAATGAAGGTGTGCATGTTCACTGGATTTTGATTTTCATCAAATATTCAAAAATGACAGGTTGTTGGTTTTATTGTACTAGCTGCATAAACAATGATAAAGGGAACATGGTTTGTATGGTTAACTCCCCCTACAGTTTGAGAGCTACAGCTTTAGTATTTTGTAGGATGTTTACACATAATAAAGGAGTGCATAGGACTTAGATTTTCATCAAATATTTGATAATGACAGGCATTTTAATGCCCTGCGATGAATTTTGTATGGTCAGGCGGGGGCATAATTGGTGTCTTACAGACACATTTCATTAAAAAAAACCCACAACAGTTTCAAGTTGTGCTTCAGCATCACTTTTTGTTTCAAAAGTTAATTTGTGGAACTATACTCATGCACATGGCAAGGCAGCTGGGGCTTCAGCCATATCTAGTTATCCAGGTGATTTTGAAAAATCCTCACAATATGCGCACTTTCAAGTTGAAATCATCCCTTCGTAAATTTTACGGACGCCATCACGAGTTGGTTGACCGTTATGGAATAACCGTTTCACAAATGATATCGGATATGTTCCTTACGTCGTAACTACAATCCCCTTCCCTTTCATGAATATGACCTACCGAATTAGACTATTTACCGGATTTGTAATCACATAAGCAACACGACGGGTGCCACATGTGGAGCAGGATCTGCTTACCCTTCCGGAGCACCTGAGATCACCCCTAGTTTTTGGTGGGGTTCGTGTTGTTTATTCTTTAGTTTTCTATGTTGTGTCGTGTGTACTATTGTTTTTCTGTTTGTCTTTTTCATTTTTAGCCATGGCGTTGTCAGTTTGTTTTAGATTTATGAGTTTGACTGTCCCTTTCGTCCCTCTTTCATATCATATTAATTTTAATAATATTTAATTATTCATTAAAATATACTACATATCACTGTTGATGTTGACAAAACAACTACCCCAAAAGACCCTCCTGTCTGTAATGTTATCATTAATGAGAAAGTATTCAAAGTTTCAAACCTTTAAAACTATAGAACTGGAAGGAGTGACAAGATGTCGGCGTCGTCCACAAATATTCACTCTGTGGTAAAAGTATTGAAATTTTAATAACTTTATTGAATTATCCTGGATTTCTACCAAACTTTGACAGATACTTGTTTATATATTTTGGCTGCTGGTTCTGCGAAGTACATAGATAGTTTAACTGAAATTTTATAGCAATTTAAAGCCCCGATTTACAGTTTTGATAAATCTGAAATAAATCTTAAAAATGTTAACAATACCTATTCTTGAAATTAATTGTTAATATCTAAATGGAACATATGAAATATCAGAAATGATAAGTATGTTGATACTATTGAAATTAAATTAAATGTAATAGAAATAGCAAGTTCAAAATTGAAAATTTCACTTCAATATTTGTATACAAGGATGAGTTCCGGTCAACTTTTTGCCCTTTTATAGTAATATATTTATTGTTTTCTTTATATCATATTATTTGTCATTTAAATGTCTTAAAGCATCAATTGACAGACTTTGACTGGGCTTTTTATATTTTTGTGAATTTTGATTAAAAGTTGAAAATTTCACTTCAATATTTTTGTACAAGGGGGTCTTCCGGTCAACTTTTTGCCCTTTTATAGTAATACATTTATTTTGTTCTTTATATCATATTATTTGTCATTTAAATGTCTTAAAGCATCAATTGACAGACTTTGACCGGGCTTTTTATGTTTTTGTGAATTTTAATTCAAAGTTGAAAATTTCACTTCAATATTTTTGTACAAGGGGGTCTTCCGGTCAACTTTTTGCCCTTTTATAGTAATACATTTATTTTGTTCTTTATATCATATTATTTGTCATTTAAATGTCTTTAAGGGTCAATTTACAGACTTTGACCGGGCTTTTTATATTTTTGTGAATTTTAATTCAAAGTTGAAAATTTCACTTCAATATTTGTGTACAAGGGGGTCTTCCGGTCAATTTTTTGTCCTTTTATAGTAATATATTTATTTTTTTCTTTATATCATATTATTTGTCATTTAAATGTCTTTAAGGGTCAATTTACAGACTTTGACCGGGCTTTTTATATTTTTGTGAATTTTAATTCAAAGTTGAAAATTTCACTTCAATATTTGTGTACAAGGGGGTCTTCCGGTCAATTTTTTGTCCTTATATAGTAATATATTTATTTTTTTCTTTATATCATATTATTTGTCATTTAAATGTCTTTAAGGGTCAATTTACAGACTTTGACCGGGCTTTTTATATTTTTGTGAATTTTAATTCAAAGTTGAAAATTTCACTTCAATATTTGTGTACAAGGGGGTCTTCCGGTCAATTTTTTGTCCTTTTATAGTAATATATTTATTTTTTTCTTTATATCATATTATTTGTCATTGAAATGTCTTTAAGAGTCAATTTACAGACTTTGACCGGGTTATATGGTTTTTCGTGAATTTAAGTTTTAATGTTCAAAAATGTGTTGCAGAGTCGCACTAAGAAAGCCTTCCGGTCAATTTTTCGGTAAAAAAGCATATTCAAATATATATTTTTTGTTATTTTTATGTTATAGACTATTATATTATCTTTCAAAATCAGTTTTATTTATTAATTTAGCTTTAGCGGTTCTAAAGATATTAGTTATAATACACTCATTTTTCATTTCCGCGTTTTCTATTTCCGCGTTTTAGACCTTCCCCTTGTTGCGTAAACCCCTGAGGGTTTACGCAGTATATATTGGACGATATCTGTAGTCTTTCGGAACACCGGATGTTATTCGGAACACTTCTGTTCTTTCTATGACCACCTTTCAAATACATGCGCAATAGCTTCTATGACCACCTTTCAAATGCATGCGCAATAGCTTACTAATCTGTTGAATAAGCATTAGCATCTTAAGTTGCTATAGAGATATTTTACGTATGATCTGAAATTTATTATGATATAATATTTCCTTGCACACGATTACAAGCTTCTAATATTAACATGCATGCGTATATTTTAATTAGAGTCAAACGTTGAAACCAGCTGTGTTTAGATATGAGATAAGATTTCATGTAAACAATGCGATTTATATTCTGAACGAGAATAATTAAAAATAAAATCTTTAAAAAAAGTATTAATAGCATTTTATTTTAGATTTTAAGTTTAGGGAAGATGTACATAATGTAAAAAGCAAGCTATTTATTTTTTTTTTACTGAAATTAAAGGGAAGTCTTTCTTGCATATGATTAAATTACAGTTATTTTTTGTGATTAAATATTGCAACTTTAATAAAAAAAAAAAAAAAAAAAAAAAAGGTTATTAAAAATGTAATTAAATAGATACTGAATATGAAAAAATTAAATTTTTAGATACCGAGTGATGACAGATGCAGATAGAGATAAGAACAAATACTTTCATTGAATGACATATATAATTGGAGATTACTTTCTCTAGATTCAACTGGTTTGAGTTAAAAAAAATCAATATTGGAAATCAATTAATTTTTCATTCAAAACAGATTCGCTTTAAAATTCAGAAGATGTGGTATGAATGTCATTGACACAACTCCCTTTCAAGACACAATTAATGTGGTACAATTAGGCAAATGTAAATTTACAGGTTACATTTTTTCTTTCAATACAAACCATCTCAGTGATCAGTAGGTTATACAGTGCACCCAAATGACTAGACTAGTATAAGAGAAGAAGGATAGGTCAATATAAGAAACCTACAAGGCTACTTCAGTTCAATTTAAATATTTAGATTATTCTAATGAAATAATCAAATGTCAGAGAGAAAATGTGTTTGTAAAGTGGTAGGAATACCAAAAGAGAACTCTCCAGTAAGATACAGTGTAGTTAAAGTAAGGAATTACAGGTTATAATACAGCCTTCAATATTTGGCTTACTTTGAACTGTATTCTACTAAGTGTACCAAAACACTGTTATAACAATTCAAACAACATGCTTCTGACTAAAACATGAAATATGAATATGAATATGAATATACCTGTTTTAAAAAATCTTACATACATACCATAAAACATTAATGTAACTATACCATGTAAAAGACACTTTTTAAAAGTTAATGAAAGAACATGTTTAAATATAAAAGGAACACCTTACAATTTTCATAATTGTGAATTTTCTTTGTTCAAATAACTATGAACATACACTACAGCGCAGGTGGATTCTGCTTTGTCTACCGGTCCACCAAAGGAGTGGGCACCGGGTGGGCAAAAATTCTACCTTGTCAACTCTGCCCACCCATAGGAGTGGGCATGTAGTTTCTTTTGTTTAATCTAAAAAAACATGCAAGTACAATCACTTGAAAAAAGCAGATAAGCATTTGTAATCAATATTTTTACAAAAAAAAAAAGATTATAGCTAGAGTGGGCATGGGTGGGCAGGTGGAAAAAGCAAAATCAAACACAGGCTGTTGTGTATCTCAAATTCCAATAAAAACACCTGATAAGTTTCACGTATTGCATTTCTATTTTATAAGCACAAAAATAATTAATTTGTAATTAAGCCTAGAAACCAACTCTTTTCTTAAAAAATATCTAATATTTAATACCAAACATGCATTTTGGGTTTACGATTGCATTTCTTTTTTTAAAGAAAGCAACTTGTTTATGTTCATAAGATAGTATCCAGAAGTAAATTTTGAAAAAATGGAAATTCCGTATTTTACTTATAAATGGACTAAGAGTTTTTCTGCCAGGAACCATTACATTCACTCTAGCTTCCCTTACCGGACCTACTACTTTTAATAACTTTCTTAAACTATCCTGGATTTGTACCCAACTTGGATAGAAGCTTGTTTATGATCATAAGATAGTATCCAAAAGTAAATTTTGTAAAAATAAACTTTTTCTGTATTTTACTTATAAATGGACTTTGTTTTCTCCCATGAAACATTACATTCACTCTGTGGTCAAAGTTTTTAAAATTTTGATAACTTTCTTGAACTATCCTGGATTTGAACCAAACTAGGACAGAAACATGTTTCTAATCATAAAATAGTATCCAGCAGTAAATTTTGTAAAAAAAAACACATTTTCCCCGTATTTTACTTATAAATACACTTAGGGTTTCTTCCAGTTAACATTACGTACAGTCTGCAGTTAAAGTTTTAAAAAGTTTTTTTATAGATTCTTAAACTATCCTGTTTTTTTTTTTTTTTTTACCAAACTTGCAAATTGGACAGAAGCTTCTGACAATCAAAAGATAGTAGGCACTGGCTACGGTTACATGGAAATGTAACAATAATAAAAATATTATTGTTACATTGGAGACTAAATGCCGGATGCATGGTTGGGTAAGGACCTGTTTAATTACGAATGTAACAATAATTATTGAGGCTACGGTTACATTGCGTTAGGTAGCACTCCACAGTTAGGTGTGTAGTTTCGCATTTTGGCCCCTGTGGATTTTTCAAATATGAGAGCTAGTGTGCAATAAAATTCATTTTTGGATAGCTGAGTATTAAAATAGCCTTTGTATTGGGTTTATATGAACATCAAGATTATGCAATGTATGTAATATAGGCTGTTTTCTGTATGACAGTCCGTATTTGCATGTCCCTACCATACATTGGTCCGGCAATTATTGTAATGTTTTTTTCCAACTTTTTATCGCACGAACTTTGTGATTGGATTTTACGAAAAAATGAGGCGAAAGACACCCATTTTTTTATTTAATCATTAGGAAGATTTATAAAAACAGTTTTTAAAAAGGTATCACTCAAAGGCATTGAAATTCTAGTTTGATCCAAATTTTGGGGGGATATGTGACATGTCCACCCCCCTTTTTGCAATATTTTTAATATGGTAAATAAATGTAGAATGTTGCCATGGATACACATAAAAGGAATTAATTTTCACTCTTTTAATTTTTGAAAATCAAATCTATGGAATATACTGATTACATACATATGCACATGTACAACACAAACAGTTATGTTAATGTATTAGAAATCCAGGAATAGGAGATGATAAAAAAATTTGTGGCTCATTTTTAATTTTATTTTCTAACTGTGGAGTGCTACCTTATTGTTACATGAAAAAAAGCAATGTACGATGGGACTAGTAATATATATGTACGAAATAATAAAAGTTGAGGACATTTATTACATACATTTATAACATACAATTTATTTACTGTAATTTTTTATTTACAATGACAATTTCTACAAATCCAGCAAGTTGTTTTTAAAGTCCGACACATTTTTGATGAACGGAAATTACGTCCTCCACGGATACGTGTATACGTACATACATAATTTCTTAGTATTAAAGTAACAGTTAGCAAACTTTGCTTTTTAATGGTCCAAAGTATAATGACAGTAATAATAAGAGTGGGTGTGCAGTTAAATACTTTAAAAAAGTGAAACCATTGAACTGTATTTTTCGCCTTTGACAGTCACACTCCTAATCTTGAGTAGTATCTTTAAGAACATCAAAACCATTAATACGTAGCAAAACTATTCAAGTTGTACACCATTTGTTGAATAATAATATTTTATTATTTATCAGTATTAAATTACAAGTATTGTTTAGTACATATGAAAGAATGAAGCAATACCACTATAGAATATTTAAGTTTAATCAATCTAGCGTACATTGCTGTTTTTCATGTAACAATAACGCAATGTAACCGTAGCCTCAATAATTATTGTTACATTCGTAATTAATCGGTTCCTTACCCAACTTTGCATTCCGGCAATTTGTCTCCAATGTAACAATAATATTTTTATTATTGTTACATTTCCATGTAACCGTAGCCAGTGCCAAGATAGTATCGAGAGGAATATTGTTATTTATTTTTTAACTCAATTTTGTTAAGTGTGTGATTAACAGCAAAAGTTGGCAAGACACTGGGTTCCACGAATCTCATAGGATCCCATACAAATTTTATATTCAGTATGAGCATAGATATCATGAAAACGGGATTGCATCTAGTTTGTCGAGTTGACATTGCTAAATTCGTCAGGATTTATCTATTTTTCACAAGTGGGGCGAGTTGGCAAACCTTTCTTTTAAAAAAAAAATGCAAATCCCAAGGGCAAAAGACTATTTTATTTGAAGAAAACAAAATTATAAATAATTCAAAAGATGTATCAGATATTTTTAATAAATTTTTTGATATTGTTGGTGAGAAGATAGGAAATGATGTTATATATGATCCATTAAACAATCATAGCATAAATGTCATACCTGAACAAAATCACTTGAAAGCAGATGCTAATTTTAAATTTAAAGGTGACATCAGAAAAAGTGGGAAAAATCATCAATAAAGTTAATGTGAAAAAAACAACTGGAACAGATGGGATACCAGCAAAAATAGTTAAAGTAAGTAAATCTGTCGTTGCACCTCAGCTGACCAGTCTTATAAATTTGATTGTGGACACAAGCATATTTCCAGAAGAACTTAAAGAAGCCCAAGTTACACCCTTACATAAAAAGAGCGACCCACTACTGAAATCAAATTACAGACCAGTCCCAGTTTGTCCCCAATTTTACATACAGATATTTGAAATACAATTATACGATTTCTTCGATTCCATCTATACATGTGCTTTCCGTAGAGGACATGGATGTCAGACTATGTTGCTCAGATTACGGGAAGACTGGCGTAAAGCTTTAGACAAAAACTTTAAGCTGCAGTTCTTATGGGTTTATCAAAAGCTTTTGACTGCTTACCTCATGAAATTTTACTAGATAAATTACTAGCATATGACTGTATGTTGTTTCTCCACATTCAGTATCCTTATTAAAATCATATCTTTCTAATAGAAAACAGCAAATTAAAGTAAACGGTGTTCTGAGTAGCTGGGCTGACATCCAAAAAGGGATACCCCAAGGCTCTATATTGGGAGGGAAAAGAACCTTTGCAAAAAATCAATCTATACAAATTCAGCAAAATATTTTATCATGTGAAGAAACAGTAAAGTTACTTGGAATTGATATTGATTACCAACTAAAATTTGATGCACATATAAGTAACTTGTGTAGAAAGGCATCACAACAGCTGAATGTTCTCAAGAGAATTGGGTCATTTTTAAACAGATTAAATAAACTTGCAAATTTTCATACTTTTATTTTGAGTAATTTTAATTTTTGCTCTTTGGCTTGGCATTTTTGTACAGAGAAAAATTCAAAACTTGAAAAAATACTAGAGAGATCTAGAGCACTAAGATTTGTATATGACAACTACATTTTTTTACTTATCATCCACCGAAACTCTTCTTGAGAACGCGAAGGTTCCAACCCTACAAGTAAGACGCATTAGGACAATGGCACTTGAGACTTATAAAATTTTAAATAATTTGGCTCCTGTATGTTTACAAAATTTACTCCAAATTAAACACACTAACTATTCTTTTAGATACAGTAATATTTTGGAAATACCACAGGTAAGAACTACCTCATATGAAAAAAAAATCTTTTAGTTTTGCTGCTGCTTCTTTATGGAATAGCTTACCAGACCATTTCAGGACTGTTAACAGCTTCTCACATGTTAAAAGTCTTGTTCAGTCCTGGAGTGAAACAGAATGTTTTTGCTCTTAAAAACTACAAATTTTTAAAAAATTTAGTGCCTCATATATATGTTTTGGTATTTTGCAAGATACATGTATATTATATGCTATTGCTTAGAGTTAATTTTTGGTGCTCGGCTTTTTATTATTTATAGCATCATGCCTTGTTTTATTTGTTATTGCATATGTTTTTATATTTGGTGAAAAGCTCATTAGAGCTTATATTTGTACTGTTTGTCAATATGCCGAATCTAAATAAAGTTTTACTTACTTACTTATTTCAAAGGGATTTTTACCATTTTCATAATGATTGAGCAAGTTATCCAATCGGCCTATTTCCAATGGGATTTTCCTTTTTTTCTTAAGCGGGCTAGTTGGTTAACAAAAATGGGGCGATTTTTCGAAAAAAAAAGAGGGGCGAGTTAATGAAAAAACTGGGGCGATTAGGTATGGGACGAGTTTCCAGTGGGGCGATTTGTTATAAAGATTATTCATCCTAAGCAATAAATAAAATCCGTATTTTTCACCGTCCTAGTTCGAAATTTATAATATTCATAAGGGAGATAATTTGCAAAACACATGAATTTCTGATATATATATATATATTTGTTTTATAAGTTTTGCAATTTTAAACTCTCCATTGATTTCAAATGTTCTGGTTTCGACAGACATAAAGATCTTAATTCATGAAATCTAACACCAGCATAGTCCGTCAGTTTCTGAAATTTCGCCATTGCAACCTCTTTATAAAAAGATCTGTTGCTCATGTTGCTGGCGTTGGAGTTATCAAAAAGAAGCTTATACAAAGTTGCTGTCCATCAAACTGTTACTGCCTTAATAAACAAAATATTGCAACATATGTCAAACTTAACCAGTGAGTAAAATAACGATTCAAAATGAAATTGAAACAGCAGTCATATTGATTCATGTCAGAATCATGGTCATCACAAGTCCAAATAATTATGACATCTGGCAAGGCTATTTTAATTTTTTTCTGGGATGCCAGCCTTGCCAGACCTCATAATTATTTGGACTAGGTCGTCACCTTTTCACAATCTCAATCAGAACAAAAACAAACAAATATTTAAAGCATATGTCAAATTGAACAACCACATTTATTGCTTACTGTACTTATTTTTTAATTTTAATTCTCAAAAAAAATGCATGTTTAACCCCGACAAATTTTTGCGCCTGTCCAAAGTCAGGAGCCTCTGGCCTTTGTTAGTCTTGTATGATTTTAAATTTTAGTTTCTTGTGTATAATTTGGAGTTAAGTATGACGTCCTGACTCCAGTATCACTGAACTAGTATGTATTTTTGTTTAGGGGGCCAGCTGAAAGACGCCTCCGGTTGCGGGAGATTCTCACTGCATTGAAGACCTATTTCTGATCTGCTGTTGACTCTGCTCTATTGTCGGGTTTTTGTCTCTTTGACACTTTCCCCATTTCCATTCTCAATTTTAAAAAGTATAAATTGAACAATAACATAATGGTGTGAGGTTTAAAGTAGTGCCACATCATATTTATTAAAGAAACATAAAACATCACAGGACAAAGCAGTGTAACTATTAAAACTAAAAGATAATACAAACAACACATTGAAAACACCTGAAATAGCAAGAGTCACATAACTGTACACATGTATAAGATAACAAGGAGTCAGCTGCACATGAGATAAGGGAGTTAGTTGCACATGAGATAAGGGAGTTAGCTGCACATGAGATAAGGGAGTTAGCTGCACATGAGATAAGGGGGTTATCTGTACATGAGATTATTTTCAAAAGTCTGCTGTACAACAGATTTAAGACAGTATAAGCTGTACATAAGATTACACCAATCAGCTGTACATGAGAAAACATGAGACAGCTGCAGGGGCAGATACAGCCATTTTAAAAAGGGGGAGTTTCCAATCTAGGACAAAGGAAGGGTTCCAACTAAATGTCCCCATTCAAATGCACTGATCGTCCAAAAAAAAAAGGGGGGGTTCTACCCCCTGGAACCCTCTCCCTGGATCTGCCACTGAGCTTTACATGAGAAAACACGAGTCAGCTGTAGATAAGATTACATCAATCAGCTGTACATGAGAAAGCAAGAGTCAGCTGTACAGGAGTTAACAATATTTTATGTAAATGAGATTATATTAATCAGTTGCACATGAGATAAAGAAAGTCAGCTGTAAATGAGATAATACATTTGGCTGTACATCTTTTTATGCTCCCGTCATAGCCAAGCCGAAGGCATTAAGTCTTATCCTTGTCTGTCTGTACAACCATCCAAACGTCCGTCCGTACGTCCCAAAGTTGGTTTCTGTTCTCTAACTTAAGCTTGCATCAACCAAATATTATGAAACTTATACACAATGGTTATTACCCCATAATACAGATCATGTTCATAATTGGGTGACATCACTTTTACCATACTTGAGTTATGCCCCTTTATAAGCATGAACATTGCTGAATTTTTTTATGATTTAATATGTTTAATAAAAACTTGACTTTTTACAGATTACAGAGTGATACTTCAACTATAAGTAAGATTGATATGGAGGATGGATTTGAAGTTGACCTGGTGGATGCATTGAAGACAGTGGTGAAAGACAGTGGATGGCAATGTCTAGGTTCAGTAACAGACCTGAAGAAAAATAAATGTAAAAGGTATTATTTTTATAGTTCGTTCTTATGTTGTACTGTTATACCACTGTCCCAGGTTAAGGGGGAGGGTTGGGATCCCGCTAACATGTTTAACCCTGCAACATTATTTATGTATGTGCCTGTCCCAAGTCAGGAGCCTGTAATTCAGTGGCTGTCGTTTGTTTATGTGATACATATTTGATTTTCGTTCATTTGTTTACATAAATAAGGCCGTTAGTTTTCTCGTTTAAATTGTTTTACATTGTCTTATCGGGGCCTTTTATAGCTGACTACATGTATGTGGTATGGACTTTGCTCATTGTTGAAGGCCGTATGGTGACCTATAGTTGTTAATGTCTGTGTCATTTTGGTCTTTTGTGGATAGTTGTCTCATTGGCAGTCATACCACATCTTCTTTTTTATATTTGGTAATGTATCAAAACTCTAGGCATCTTGATTGCTAATTCCATTCGGTAACAAATCTTATATTTGATTTATGAAATTGATATGGCCATATGATAAAAAAGATTATCATTCTTTACCCTAACCCTACCTACCTAGAAAATAGCTGCCTACTCTTAAGTTAATTTCGCAATGCCACCGTCGCACTTCAGCGTGATAAAAACCACACTACAGCATCAAACCATCGGACCTAAGCATGTCCATCACAGTCAGAGTGCCATCATGGTACAGTCTTACAATATCTAATACTGGTTACTTTCAGGTTTTATGCAGAAGATGGTGAAGATCTTGTTCTGATTTATGTACCAGGGCAAAATACATTTTATTGTATGGATGCTGCATGTTCACATGAAGGTTAGTCCAATATTTTATTTGAATTTTGTATGAGGGGAGGGGAGGACCTTTATTGTAACTCCGGGATCAAGTGTTTTTAAGCTCAGGATTTCAGGATTGACCCTTCCTGGATCTGGGATTTCTTGTTTTATTTTGGGATATCTGGATTTTGGTAAAATTCCGGACCTCAGGATTCCATGTTTTTAAGCCCTTGATTTCGGGATCTGGACCCGTCCAACCCCCCCTCCCCCTCTATACTGGATGGACTGGACCATGGTTTACAGAATAGAGAAAAATGGCCTAAAAATAGCATTAAAATACAAAAATAAGGATCCCAATCTACACTAACATGTGGTTTTACCTCATATTCTCTTGAACCCTTCATAATTAAATTGAGAATGGAAATGGGGAATGTGCCAAAGAGACAACAACCCGACCATAGAAAAAACAACAGCAGAAGGTCACCAACAGGTCTTCAATGTAGCGAGAAATTCCCGCACCTGGAGGCGTCCTTCAGCTGGCCCCTAAACAAATATATACTAGTTCAGTGATAATGAACGTCATACTAATTTCCAAATTGTACACAAGAAACTAAAATTAAAATAATACAAGACTAACAAAGGCCAGAGGCTCCTGACTTGGGACAGGCGCAAAAATAAGTACATATAGAACATAGAAATTTAAATCTGTGTCAAAAACTTTTTAAATTAATTTATATTCCATTGTTACATTGATTTCTTTGAATATTATATACAATAGGTATTACAAATAAAATGATTTATTTTCACTTTTTAATAAATTGGAATTTCCCATGGCTAAAATAGGGTTGGAATATAATCCAATATACTAACTGAGTAACTAATTTGACAAGCTTTAGGAAAAAGTGAGCTTGAATTTTATGTTGGAGAATATTATAGGGGAAAAGGTAAGAGAGAGAAGGGGGTACTGTAATATTATAGGGGAAATGGTAAGAGAGAGAGAGAGAGAGAGGGGGGGGGGTACTGTAAATTCAGAAATTATTGGGATGTTTTTATTATTGTGAAAAATGTGACAAGATTATAATCACAATGATTTAAACTCACATTTTGTTATATTTTATATGAATTAAAACAGGATTTTTCTCAATATTTAAAAATTAAAATCAAATTTTAAACCTAAAATGACAAAATTACAAAGATGAATGCTGACTTAAATTTCTGAGTAATTGGAACACTAAAAGTGTCTAATGATGTATGAGTTACTATGATTATGTGTTAAGGGCCTTTCCAGAATTACTTGTATGTTGTTTTTTTTTTTTTGTTGAGGGGGGGGGGGGGAAGGAAAGGAAGGCACTTTTATTAAAATTTGATAGATGGTGGTTATTTAAGAAAGATTGCTTGAACATTTAAATGAAATATCCAATTCAAATACATGGTGGGTCAAATAACAAGTGCCTTCCTTCATTTCTTACATTTATATTTGGAACAGCCCGTATCAAATCTTATAAAAAACTAGAGATTAAATGATATGGACAGAAACATATTTTTTTTTAATGTTTTTTGACAGGTGGACCTCTGGAGCAGGGTGACATAGAAGACTTTGATGGAGAACTGAAGATTGTCTGTCCATGGCACAGCTATGATTTTGACCTGAAAACAGGAATCTCTTCCTCCGGACTACATGTAATATTTTGTTTTGTTGTTTTTACCTCTATTTAACTTGCTCTTTCACTAAAATATGCAAGTTATACACTGTACACACACAGATTCTATTAGTAGCACAGACAACAAAAACCAAATGACAATTTGTGTCCCTGAGCCTAAGAGTATATTACAGGGGGGGGGGAGGGGGGAAGCTAAATAGTTCATTTGCTGTTTCAGTGGCTGTGAGGTGAAACCCTGCAAAAGGGATTTTGGAGTGCTTCAAACTCCAATCTGATTGACAGGGATTTCTAGTTTTAAATGCAGAATATTATATGTGAGTCGGGCTACCACCACAAATAAAAACATTTCAATAAAAAAAACCAGTAGTGCTGAAAGAAGCATTCAACACTAATGTCGTAATAAGGAAATGTAAAATAATCAATATAGTGCATTGACCTTTGCCATTTATCCAAGAAATAATTTTGTCACACATTCTTCACGTGTTTAATACTGAAGTTCAGTAACTGAACAGATACTCCAAATTTAATCATTTTAAAAAAATACTTACTTCGTGTTTGCTGATACTGATTTTTTTTTTCAAATTTTATCTTTCATGTACTCTGTTCTTTCATTATTTAAGGTCTGTTAGGTTGCATTGATGTAAATATATATTGGTTCTGATATATTTCACAATGTTTACAGTTCTAAGATGACCGATAGAAACATGAAACTGACATTTTTATTTCTTTATTTAGCAAGAAGTATATCAAGTAGAAGTAGTTGGAGACAAGGTGTATGTAAACTACCCTGAAGACTTACATACAAAACCAAGTAAAGTTAGTCCTACATCTGTCAATAAAGGTAAGTATATTAAGTATTATAGGTATTATCGTATTAGGGCTATTCCAAAAAAAAATGTATGGGGGGGTTGGAAGGCAGTTTTTGTCAGCACCCGCCACCCAGACAATTGTAATTGAGAATTATAGTGCATTATAGTGTGAAAAGTTGCTCTGATAGCCATCACCCATGTATTATTAATATAATAAGCCTTCCAACCCCCATACATTTTTTTCTGGAATAGCCCTTATGGGAATTAAGTTATTTTTCAAAATGATAAAAAGAATATTTTATGATTTCTGTTCTTCATAGAATTAAGAGAATGTAATATGATTGCCAATAAGACAACTTTTCACCAGAAACTGAATTATGCTGGAAGGTAGCAACTAGGTCACTGTATGGTCTTGAATCATACTGAAGCATATAAATATGTTAAGAAATGCTATCGCAAAGTAGAATATGTTGCTGAAAGCATATATTAGGGTTTTCTTTTTATGTAGTATTTTACTTCATTATCAACCTATAGAAGTTATTTTACACTGCTCATGTAGGCCTTGTTTCAGCCAAAGGTCATAGTTCTCTCCGGGCACTTCATCTTTCTCCACCAATAAAAATTGCAGAATCAATGAATGGATGACTGTTTAATAACCTAGTATGGCTAATTAAATATATATTCAGAGCCAGGTAGTTATCATGCTAGTTCACAAGGTAATGGTCTTCAAAAAGACATGTCATCATACCCTGACTACATAGTATGGGCTTTGCTCATTGTTGAAGGTGGTTCGGTTACCTATACTTGTTTATTTTTCGAGTTATTTTGGTCTCTTGTGGAGAGTTGTGTCATTGGCAGTCTTTGCCCTTACTCTTGAATCTTATGCTGAGAATTATTATTTTCAAGTCTTTGGTTTGACACTACTGAAAAAACTCTGATCTACATAAATTTTACAGCAATGAAAGTTTTATGTTAGCTAAATGTATTGCTCTCATCTGTGTTAGTTTTCAGCTGATGAACCAAAGACAACAGAAAATATGGAAGAAACAGACACCCTTAGTTATTGGGCTGTCAAGATTCTAAACACAGGAGACCCTGATGATAAGGTATTGTGTGTATGCCTCACTATAGAAAAGGGTAGTTTGGTATCAAAAGAAGGTGTTAGTATTATATAGGTACTGTAAACCACCAAATGTGTGGAGACTAGTAAAAAAAAATGCCAAATTACTGTGGATTCATTATTATTCGTTGTATACCAATTTTCGTGGGTACAGGTTAACCACGAATTCATATGTTCAATGAATATCATATTTTCAATAGGATTTGTATACAGCGATAGGCAAAACCACGAAATTAAATATCCACGAATATGCAAGTTTTCAGCGATCCACGAAAATTGATACCCACGAAAATAAATGAATCCACAGTAAATCCTTATCTTAAAGTTATCTATCTTCATGTATATAAAAATACATTACATTGTCTACAGCTCGGGTGGTTTTTGCTTTGTCCACCAGCCCACCATGGGAGTGGACACCTGGTGGACAAAATTTATACCTTGTCCACTCTGCCCACCCATAGGAGTGACCATGCAATTTCTTTTATTTAATATAAAGACTTGCAAGTACAATCACTTGAAAAGCAAATAAGCATTTGTAATCAATATTTTTACAAAAAAGAGATTATAGCTAGAGTGGGCACGGGTGGACTGCCCATGGTGGGCAGGTGGAAAAAGCAAAATCCACTCGGGCTGTTGATGTATCTTTAGTACTTTGTAAAAAAATCTAAAAATTAACATAAACCACAAAGTTTTCAAAAAAGACCAAAAGGTGACTTAAAGTAAGAGTGAAAACAAATAGATGTAGTTACCTACACATTTCGGAGGCGTAACTTTTACAGATCTCTAGTGATGTCCATTTAAACAAAAAGAAACTTTTGTATCAAGTGTTTTGCATGTTTTTACAAAGATTAAAATGTTGTGGTACATACAGGTAACTCTCTTTGTCTCGAACTTAGTAGATTCGAAATTTCAGATGGGTCGAAGTTTTCAAGTGGTTCTGAACTTTGTTCAATATAAATGTATGTATTTCAACTCCTGATGAGTCAAAATCGGATGAGTCGCAATTTCTCTGATACGGCTGACTTCGAGATAACAAGAGTCGACTGTATGTTTATCTACATTTCTTTAAGATCAAGTTAACGTTTGATGTTGGTGAAAAATGGCAAAAAAGGGAGATAACTTCACTTGGTCACATGATTCCACCTGACCAACCAAAACGTGCAGACCAGCTGAATATTGTAGCTCCTGGAAAAGAAAAGAGGAGAGGAAAAGGTGGAAGTCTGGTAATAATCTTTTTTTCTTCTGATTCAGTATAAATTTATTATAAGTAAAACCAAAAGGTAAAACAAAATATATTAAAATAAAGTATTAATAAAGAGTGGTATAAGGTATCAATGTCAATCTTATATTCAAGTGGTCAATAACGAAAAAACGTTCACATTATTTGATTTCAATATCAATGCAATCAACACTGATGACAGCAAAAATTATATAGATAGATGTCATCCCTGGATGCCATTCCAAATGTCACCAAAACCCTAGGCAAAGTGGGGCATATCTTTGCTATGCTATACATGTATCATATATGCATACATTTGCAACCATGTCAGCTCACCCTATGGTTAAATCACTTGCAACATCATTTAAAGTGGTCAGTGGTGGACTGTTGTAAGGCTTTATTGCTGTTCATATCCAATATACTCTCATTTTCCAACCCCCTAACCACTTCACACATCATTTGATCCAACTCCTATTGTAGGACTAACCAATTGTTGCATCTGTTATTTTCCTGAACATGCCTTAAATATTAGCCATAAACAAAACCTCGTTTAATTATCGATTACCTATTTATAACTTTTATATAAAAAAAATGAAAAAGGCTTTAATTTATTTTATGGTACCTGGAACAACCGTAATTTATTTTAGGTTAATTGAATAGAAATTTTGACATTTACACTAAAAAAAATCATGTATTTTTCTAGGCCAGCAGAATATCCAATCTTCATTCTCTTGCTAACATAGAACAATGGGCTGTAGATTTATCTTGGGATATTGTTGTCAGGTTTGCCCATGTGACGGTGGATGATCAACAGTTACCACAAGAATTCTTTGATGACTTTATACAGGTGGCAATTGATGAAGCAAAGGTAATACTCATCAATACAGGCACAGTGCATTTATTATTATTCGTGTGATATCAGTTTTCGTGGATTTTGTGGGTGAAAATAATCCACAAATATAAATGTTCTATGAAATAAGAATGTTCTTTAGTATCTTATACAGACTTTGACAAAACCACAAAATTAAATATCCACAAAAATGCAAAGATTCTCAATCCACTTAAAATTGATACCCACGAAATTGAATGAATCCACAGTATATGAAAATAATTTGATTTTACATGGGACTGAATTGGTAAAACATAGTATAATATATAGTCAATTTTTGATACCTTTAAATGCAGCAACAAAAAAATTACAACTGTTTCATTCAAAATTTATTTTATGTCATACTAGAAAAAAACAAAAACGTACAAGTTCTAAGTTTCTTTATTTCCATACACTCACTTATTAGAGTAGTGGTTGTTACACAGATATGTAGGTATAGTGGGAAACAAGGTAATTTGCCTTTTTCTTAAAAAAAAACAAAACAAAAAACTATGTAAGCAATTTTAGTAACTGCTGTAAGTTTTAACAGTATTAACCTCCCTTTCTTTTGTATAATTGCTACCACTTTAACATTTTTAATTAGAATATCTTGATAGAATGTAATAAATTTGATAGGTAATAGTGGATTAAACCAAAGTAACCAATGCATAGATTTCCAGGACATACTCATAGAAAATCAAAGGGTATGGGGTATCTACCCATGACAAAAAATTAGTACATGCACAACAAGAAAACATAAAAGAGGAAAGGAACAGCACTTTTATTGCTGTTCTTCATCTTATGTTTGTTTACTTTTATTTCAGCACTATGGTATGATAAGTACACGACTGAAAGATCTTGGTAGTCATTTCGGAGCTCTTCCAGTTCATAATGGTTTGTAAATGTTACCATCATCTTTTTATTTGAAGGCTGTTCAAGAAAATACTATGTTCCCCCAGGGATGGCACCTTTTTTTCACCCTGACAACCCACATTAAATTTTAAAAATTCCTTTCAGTTAAGGGGGGGGGGGGGGGGACTTAGTATATTTTGAAACAGCCCTATTTGGGCTGTGGCATAGTAGTACATGTATTCCAAATCTTGAAGGGGAGCAATTTTTATATCAACAAATCTAAAGAATCATATGAGTGTAAATCTGAATTTAATGCATAAGGGGGATAAAAGGTACTTTTAAAATTAAGCACCTCTAACACCATTATAATACCAGATATGAAGGAAAATGCAAACACCTACAATTCATACTTTTAGTGCATTTCACTACCCCCCTCCCCTATAAATTTTTGGTGCAGCCCTGATAAATTATAATTTAATAAAAGTCAACATACAAAGGGGAGCAATCCATATTATATTGAATTATTACCTCCCCTAATTAATACTCTTTTTCAATTATGCATGCAGTGATGCACTGACTATTCATTATGATTGATGATATCTTGTATTTTATTTATCATTTAAATGTCTTGAGAATCGTTGTAATCACTTTATAAATTTCAAACCACAGAGTTCCATAATTGATTATTAATGAATTTGTAATTCTTAACAAGATTAAGTATGAGAACATTATATATAAATAACCATGAACAATATTCTTCCATAATTAAATAGCAAACACTGAAACAAATACAAGGTTTAGTTATTGGTATTACTTTTGACAAAAAGTTGCTTAAAACATGATCATATTCCTGGAGAAATGCATACACATTATAGGTTAAACCCTTATTAACAAATCTGTGATACTAAGGGAGTAAAACTTTTTTCATGGCATTCAAGGGGAGATCATCAAAATGATGTGTACACTCTATGAATGTTGGTATTCGTGGCTGCCATAACTTCTATTTTGGCTTCTGTACATGCTTTTCATTACTAACTTTGAGTAAGATGTTTAACAACTGTTTCATTGTCTTTAAGTAATTTTTTAGTATTTCTTTTTTAGCTTTATGGGATTCAGCCACAGACACTTGTGATAGTTTACTGGCAAGACTAGCAATAGTTCATATGGTACATGAAGCAAGGTAATGTCATACTTAATATTTAGAGTATGTTTTTTTTAAGCACCTGCCATAGGCCACAGAGGCATTACGTGTTACTTTTGACAGTTCATACTTCTTTCTAAACATCATTCTATCTACTTTTGTAGGTCAAATTTTGTTGAAAAGCTTAAGCGAGGGCATTTATGTCCTCAGACACATTCTTCTTTTTCTTTTTTATCAAACTTAAAAAAGGAAACAAAAAATAAAAAAAATAATTTGTACTTAAGGTAGATGGGATGTCTAAATTATAATCCATAGAATTTTTTAATAATTTGCCAAAATGTAGTTTATATCCTGCTTGTTTAAAAACAATAACAAAAAGAATGGGTCACAGGACTTATTTTCACACTACAGGTTGTGCAAAATTGTCAAATTTTGTATAGATTATGCATGGAAAACCCAATTTTCCGCCATAAAACGAAAACTACACCATCGAATTTTGAGATAAAATATGAGAAGATAGCTCCAATATTATGCTTTCAGATAAGAAAAAGAAAAAACTGGGTCACCGAACTCGTTTTCTTGCTATATAATAAAATGGGTAAATTCCTAACACATTCTATTGTAAAAGTAACATTATTTGAATTATCTGCCCATGCATTTGAGTTGTCTCCCCTTATTTGGCAAAGTTGGAAAAAGTTGAATCAAGCAAAAGTATTAGTTATTTTGAAAAATACAACCATAAATATGATAAAACATGGCATTTTCTATATTACAATGAAAATTCTTACACATGAATTACCTACTGATCTCAAAATTTGCACATTTTATCTAGACCTTGTTTTCTGGTATTTCAAAATCCAAGATGGAGGAAGACACCCTATCTACCTTAATACCCAGAAAGTATTGTCTTCCAAAGGTAGCAGTCAAAGATATAGAAATTGTTATGATTTGTAGTGATAGAATACACTGTCTTTAGGAAATGCTGTTATTTTTCTAATATTTATTAAGTTTATTAGTGACTGCAAACTGTCTATTTATTTGAAGCTTAAATGTGAATAATGAAAACAACTGAAATTTAACCAGCCCCCTCTACAGACATAAACAAAAAGAAAAAAACTCTAATGTAAAAATAACCTTATATGCATGGTTTAATACCAATGGCTTTTCCTCAAGCAACTTTAAAATGTGAATCCAATCATATAAGTCATCCTCATTCCTAGGATAGTTTGCACTATTGAAAGGTTTTTATGCCCCATTTATGGGCATTATGTTTTCTGGTCTGTGTGTCTGATCGTTTGTTCATCTGTCCGTCCGTTCGTCCGTCCATCCATTCATCCCTTTTCAGGTTAAAGTCTTTGGTCGAGGTAGTTTTTATAGGCCGTCAAAATTTTAACGGTACGTATTATGATATACAAATGTCTGGTGTCCGTCCGTCTGTCTGTCTGTCCATCTGTCCGTCTGTCTATCCGGCATAAACATGTCGCAGCGATACTTGAGAACGACTTATTTCATGAAACTTAATATAGTTGTTTCTCATGATGGTCAAATGATCTGTACAATTTTTGTATTAAAATCATGTGAGTTTGGTGAATATAAGATTAAAACTTTTTGAGTTACGGCACTTTGTAACTAAAACAGGGGTGTGTTTTTTTTACATGTCGCACTGTATCTCAAAAACGATTCTTGATTATGTCTTAAAACTTTAAATACTTTTTAGTTAATATCTGTATACTTTTTGGTGGTGATTCAAAATTTCATTTTTGAGTTATTGAGTATTTTGTAAAAAAGGGAGAGGGGTTTTTTACATGTCGTGTCTTTGTTATATTAATCTAAAGATCTGTATACTTTTTGGTGATGATTCAAAATTTTATTTTTGAGTTATTGAGAATTTTGTCAAACAGGGGAGGTTTTTTTACATGTCGTGCCGTATCTCAAAAATAATTTATGATTATTGCTTAAAACTTTACACACTTCTTTTTTTATATTTATCTAAAGATCTGTATACTTTTTGGTTTTGATTCAAAATTTTATTTTAGTGATATTTAGTTTTTTGTAAAAAAAAAAACAGGGTTTCACATCATGCACATGTCCCACCGTGTCTCAAAAACAATATATGGTTATTGCTTAAAACTTTCTCAGAAACTATTTATGATTATTGCATAAAACATCCACACAAGACGTCGGGTGTATCATGCGCTCATGGCGCAGCTGTTTATTGATGAAGATGAACTCCAATCAACTTGAAACTTAGTATACATGTTCCTTATGTTATGATCTTTCTCATTTTAATGCCAAATAAGAGATTTTATCCCATTTTCATAATCCACTGAACATATAAAATGATAGTGGGGATTTGGCATTCATGTACTTGACACACATTCTTGTTTAGTTTAAAATGTATTTTATTTTTCAGAGGCCTAGATGTACAACCAAAGACTTTAGAAAAGTTTGCTAAGAATAACGATCCAGAGTCAGTCAAAGTTTTAGAAGTTATTTATAGAGATGAGATCACACATGTTGCAGCAGGTCTTAAATGGTTTACTTTCATCTGTAAAAACTCTCAACCTCCATTGGTAGGTGTTATATACATGTATTTCTCTAATTTTTATTCTACTTTCACGTTTCTTGAGCAGTATGAGAAAAATATTTCTCATCACTAGTGAAATATCTATTCTCAGCAAATGATTGGTCCAAATTTAATAATGATACTGAATTTTCTTGCTTTCTTACGACTTTCCTATTGGAAGTCCCAAAAAAAAAAGGTGACTTAGTATGCCTGATGACATCACATATAAAGAAAACAACTTTCTGCAAATGTACATGTTTGAAAAGAAAGGAGAAAAATCAGAAAAAGGAAAAACAGATTCCACCATTATAACTTGTGTATTACAATATTTTCAAACTCTCAACAGTTAATTTTGAATTATTTAAAAAGGTTATCAAGCTTAATACAATTTAATTCATGCTCAGCATTTAAAGGGGGCAATAAATAAATTTTCCTTGTGCAGTTTACACTGATTCTTTTGTGTCAGATGTTCTTTGCCAAAATGTTTCAGAATTTAAAATATATTGAAATGTTTGAAATGAAAGAACTGATTGATAAATAAAGATTTGTTTTATTTTTACAGGACTGTATACCAACATTTCATGAATATGTGAAGAAATATTTTAGGTAACTTAATTTCATATTTGTTGAACTTCTTATTTAATATGATAGATGTACACCATGAAAAATTGTGAATTAAACAGTTATGTATATTTGTTCCCAACATTTAATCTATTATTTAAAAAAAAGTAAAAAATGAGTTGTTATCAACTTAATCATGTTAATAAAATTCCATAAAACTGTGTTTGCATTTGGCCCTTGATTTTTGTCGGAAAAGTTTGTGTGAGACCCAATAACTCTCTTTTTTTAACGTTTATTGCATTAATTCAATTGACAGAGATCTTTTGAATTACTTTTAAACAGTTTATGGGTCACATATATATTCTTGAAATATATCACAATACTCTGAATGGAAAAAAAAAAAGTATATGCAAAAAGATTAACTGCTAATTATATTTTCATATTCAGATCTTATTTGAAGCCACCATTTAATACAGAAGGAAGACAAACTGCAGGAATGTATGAAGAGGTAAAGGTCTTCAATTTTGAGACTTGCATGTATTTATTTTTTGGGGGGAGGAGGGGTGTACCGTGTTACAAAACAGGTTCCTTGGTTTATTTATTCCCAAATTAACTCGACAATGCTCTTTTCACAAAAAATCTTGCAAGTAAACTTTATAGAGATAAGACCCATGGTTTTCATATTTGAATTGTTTTACACTAGTTATGTTGAGACTCTTTATAGCTTGTTGTTCAGTAAGAGCCATGGGTCTGTGTGCTGTAGGCTGTATTTTGACCTGTAAATATATAACAGAAAGCAACTAAAAGAACCCATTGAATATTGGAAATTCAGAAATTATTGTGAAAGTTTTTATTAATGCGAATAATGCGACTAGTTGATAATCCAGAAGATAAAAATTTGCATTCTGAATTTACAGTAACAGGCTCCTAACTAGGGACATGCACAAATAGGATGCGGTTGAGTTAAACATGTTTTTGCACTCTCTCAACACTCCAATGAACCTGAGGGAAAGTCTTAATAGCACTTAGTCATGTTAGTCAAGATTGAATGGTAAAAATCAGCTGAAAATGACTTGACTCATTATATTATCAGCACAAAGCACAAAAATCAACTTACATTAAGACATTAAGTACAGATATAAAAGCTAGTTCAGGGCCAGTAACAAATCATATTGTGAATTCACTTATTTTCTTATATACCAATTTTTGTAGACTGAAAAAAACTAACATTTTCTAAAATGATAAAGATAATGGTTTTGCCAAAGTTCTTTAAGTTTCCGCACACCATCATACTATTGATGACTATGTTCCGTTTTTATACATGCCTATTGAAAATTGTAATTCGGAACATTTAAATTCAAATTTCATGTATTCACAAAAAATCCAGTTAATAATAATTCATGTTTTAGGTAACTAAAATATCAACCATTAAGGTGGTACCCAACACTTTAACTAAAATTAATTTGGCTCGTTTAATTTTCTTAAAATCTTGACAAAGTATTTATTTGACCCTTTTACAAAAATATAAAAATTTCAAAAAATTTGAACCAACCGTTTTATCAGAAAAATTACACTGGTTATATAGCAGTTTGACAAACACTTATTTTGATCATTGAGAAGCTAGATATTCCTTTAACAACACAACATAATTAAAACGTTTAGCTGATTTTACAGAGTTATCTCCCTGTAGTGTTAGGTACCACCTTAAACATCCAACACAGATTAAGATTTAAAAAAATGAATATGAAATTAAAAAAAAATCCTATACTAGGTAGAATTAGTGAAAACGACGAAATTATAATGCTTGCATGTATCCTTCAAAATACATTTGTTTCTGATCCAACAAAATTGGTATTGATTGAAAAATAAATAAATCCACAGTACCTTACTTTGTATGATAGTACACATTTTGTTTAGAAGCCTGCTAAAGCATGCCTTCAGGTGCAGGGTTTTGTTGCTGTGTTGAAGACACATTGGTGGCATTCACTGTTGTTTGCTCTTTTGTTGCATTTTTGTCTCTTTTAAACATTCCCCATTTCCATTCTCAATTTTATTTGTACATGTATAACTTTTCTCTTTTCAGTGGTACATGCCTCTTGTAAAACCAAAATGATGAATCAAGGAATAATCGGTATAGAGAATGAACTGTAACTAGCTCAATAGACACAGAAGACAGCTTTTAGTGAAATACATGTTTATGAAAATTATGATCTTATACTAGGTGCTTTAAGTGAAATGCATGTGTATGAAAATTATGATCTTATACTAGTATCAACTATTGTTGAACTTTATCACTGGAATCTTATATTGATCGAGATTTAATATTAGAATAAAAGATACAAGGCTGAAAAATAGTCACAAAACACTGATTGAGATCTTCAAATATTTGAGTTGTGGGCAAAGTCATATGTGTTACTTGCCTCTTAAATTAGAAAATAGAAATAATAAATTCTTAATTCTATTTTCACTTTATTTACAGTATAAAATTATTGCTATTTTTATAAAGATAATAATATGTGGAATGATTGCCAATGAGTTCAAATGACATAAGAGTTACGGTGCAGTCCAGTGTATCCGCGCACCTAAGACTTATGACTTCACTCCATTCAACTGATAAAACCAATAATTGGATAATATTGTGTGAACTCATTCATAACGTACTTTTATTTCATTAATTTATCTGTTTGTATGGTTTCCCCTCAAGATTTTGTGTAATGTGTGTCCAAAATTAGGGAACCCCTGTTCTAAGAGTTCCTCCAATGTTCGATGATTTCGCGCATGCCTTCCAAAAATAGCTTATTTTAAATAAAGGAAAGATTTTCTGCTACAAAATATAGCTGAATTTGAAAAAAAACACACTGACAAGAGCAGATCAAAAACTATATCAATCTGATATAAATTTGAAATAGATAAAACAAATTTTATCTGATGCCTTGTAATTTTTTTTAATGGAAATTGGCCAAATATTGTAAATAACGGGAATGCAGTTCTTGAACTTATCAATTTTATTCTTTTTTTTTTTATCCCTTTGGAATGCTAAAACAATAACAAGAACAATTGTATTTGTGTTACTGTGTTGATATGACAAAATCAGCTAATGCGAAGTATAAGCGGCCACGCAGACACTGGGGACTCCACTGTAACAACTGTAAATCAACTGCAGGCTTCTACAATGTGAAAAACCCATACCACATAGTAGCTTTAAATGGCCATGAAAAGACAAATATAAAACAATAAATGAAATAATTGAGAAAATTACATTCTGGTTCGTTTACAAAAGATAAACTAAAAACAATTATGGTATAATGCAACTACTGAAAGCATGCTCCTGAATTGGGACAATTTGGTGCAGTTGTATATGTTTCCTTGTTCTAAACCCTGCCCCCTAATCTGGGTCAGGGGTGTAACAGTACAAATCAGTGGAAAAATGCTAAAGTCATTTAATTGTTACAGAGCACCAACAGACATAACAAATGCAGAAGAATAACATATCCCAGATCTAAGAGTATTTACAGAAAACTAGTTTATATAAAAAAAAGAAGATGTCCATAACTACTAATAAAGAAAAAACATGTTTATAGACTAATATATCAATCAGCTCACATCCAACTTCCAATGGATTAGTGTAAAGACATCATTAACAGTCAGAGAAAACCATAACCTTGTGCTATGCCAAAATCTAGGTATCCACAGATTGTATTACCATAAATGGACACACCATATGTGTATAACAATAAAATTTAGTTGGATTTTAATTTATTGATTATAAAACTAAATTCAACGATCTGATCACACTGTTGAATTGGTAGTCTTTTATAACAAGTTTATTGAAAGAATTCATAAGTTTACCTGGATACTAACTGAATTTACAGACTTTTTGTTTCCTTTTAGAGTTATTATTCTCAGCAGCATGTTCAACAAAAATCATAAAACTTAAAAGTCATGTTATTGTTGCTTACTCTATCAATATCTATTTATAGACTAATATATCAATCTGTCCACATATATAAGAAGATGTGGTATGAGTGCCAATTTGTAAAAGAATACCTTTATAGGTTGAGGTATGGTCTTCAACAAGGAACCTTGGCTCATACTGAACAGCAAGCAAGCCCTAAAAATGACTAGTTCAAAACCATTTAAACAAGAAAACCAAAGGTCTAATCAATTTAAAAAACGAGAAACACTTATGAACCACATCGACTAACGACAACCACAGAACATCAGGGTTCAGACCTCCATGCACTTAAACCAGAGAACAATCAATCCATTTATCTAATAATGCATCTCCTAAAAGTGCTCTTAATACAATATAGCTGTCAACACTAATATTCTTTACATCTATGATATACAGTCATATATACATGTACATTATAATGCAAGAAAGTCGTGGTAAGAAAGAAGGAGTAAAACAAAAACTGGTCAGCTTGTAGATTCACAGTCGGACCGATTTATGTTTTATTAGCCTAAGGGTAATATGCCTTCCTGGGATCTGGTGACTCGGTATGATAGTAAAGTATAAAGCGTGGTAAATTTATATTTCATTTACATGTTATTCTCCTAATTATGTATGTGATATTTGCAGCTGAACGTTAACCAAAATTTAATCATTCAATTCACTTTTGGGGCATTTCCCTTTCTCTAAGCTTATTGGCTAAATCAGGTTAAAATTCCAACATAGCCTAGTGGTCTATCCATTTGACAATAATTTAATTTTGGATGTTACATGTCTTCTGATTGGCTGACGTTATTTTGTTATCAGCCCATTAACATAATTTAGTCATGTGACCGTGACGTCATCAACGTTTTTTCATGGTTTTCTACGGTTTAAAATGGAATTTAGAATTAAATTATAAGAAATGGCTGTAATATTTTTTCTGTCTATTCGAAATAACATAAAAAATGTGGTGCACACTGTTAAATAACTCGCTACGCGCGTTATTCAGTGTGCACCAAATTTTTTATGTTATTTCTTCATAGACAGAAAAAAAATTACAGTCATTCCTTAATTAACTTATTTCCCTGTTATGGTAAAAGTCGTTTAACGCTATATAAAAGTGCTATTTAGGGTTTAATTATTTATCAAATGAGAATGCAAGTCATTTTAATAATAACAAAGGGAATTTGAATTCAACCTGAAAGAAGTAAAAAGGCTATTTATCTTACTTCTATTGTTTTCAAAGAATGGTACAATTCAAAATGACAATACCATATACTATTTAACTTAATCATTATACGTACAAAACATTAGTTCTGTATAAATGTACATGTCCTGAACATGCTTGAAATAGTTACCACTGGACGTCAATTTAGCAACTCACACTCAATCATTCATTAGAAATGAGGTAATAAAGCATACTAGTTCAAACTCGGTTAACACGCCCCGATCCTTTTACCATGAAACATAGTCGCACTGATTTAAAAAAAATTTATCATCGTCCGTTACGACTACAATTTGCAAGGACGATACGTCGGTAAAATATTTAGTGACGGAAAATGTATTCCGCAAGTATTTGATATAATTTGATAAATACGAAACCCTCTTTTTTAAAATATAAAAAAAGGAGATGTATGCATAATTAAAACCGAGATATCATTACTATTCACAACTTTAAATGTGAATGACTATACGGTAGGTCAATAGTCAGAAAAATACCGTACGTAAGTTATAGAAACTAGGCCCCTGTAAGTCAAAACATGAAACTAATTTGAATAGTACAAATGTACGATTTGTGTATATAGCAAACTGTCTATTTACTTATAAATTACGATAGTTTTCTTTTGTTTTCTGTAAATTTAATATGTACGCATTAATGCTTCATAATTCCCATTGTGATTTACATTTAAAACAATGCACGAATCACTTAAGAATAGAAGTCGATTTTTAAAAAGAAAGAACAAAAATGGATATTTAAAATCACAGATCTATCTAATATTTCAAATGTCTGCGTTGGTAAGTATGCCTTTTATACTTGAAACAAATATTTATCATAATACAATTAACACTTTTCAAACGTTTTCAAAATACATATTTTTACCATTGCTATTTTCTTTAGATAGACCAAAAATTGAATGTATTCACATTTATTCACACTATATTTGGCCTCTGCTAAATTTTAAAACATGATTATTGCATAATTCTTAGTTTTCATGGTTGGATACAACACTGACCAAAGTAAGCGAAAAGAAGATCAAAGTTTATATAAGAAAATTCATGTATATGTTCCAGACCGTATGAGTATTTGGACCGTACGCGTACGGTCTGGACCGTATGCGTACTTTTTCAAAATACGCATACGGTCGGACCGTACGCGTACGGTCTGACTGATATTAAGAAGTTGGTCAAGCTTATTAGATACAAATGTATATGTTCCAGACCGTATGAGTATTTGGACCGTACGCGTACGGTCTGGACCGTATGCGTACTTTTTCAAAATACGTATACGGTCGGACCGTACGCGTACGGTCTGACTAATATTAAGAAGTTGGTCAAGTTTATTAGTTACAAATGTATATAACAGATCAACATAACTTATATCTCAAATTAATATAAAAAGTTCAATAGTAATTGAAATAAAAACTTAATATTTTAACTATTTAAAAAAATCACGCTTATTTAATCTGTTAATCTCCTGTATTTAGCATGTCAGTAATTCATTAAAAAAAATATGACGTTCCTTGTGGTAGCAAGACTAGTGTCACCTTGGGCCAGAGTAACAAAATAGGATTCAGATATACAATTAAACAAATATTTAATGTCAATTGTTCGCTTATTCACTTCATCCATCTATTTGTAATAATAACAATTTGTATAACTAAAAATAAAGATTTTGATAAATATTTGTTTTAACCCATATGATCTCAAAACATGTCTGGTCAGCTGGACCGTACGCGTATACTCATACGGTCCGACCGTACGCGTATGGTCGGACCGTACGAGTATACGTATACGGTCCGGACCGTACGCGTACGGTCCAAATACTCATATGGTCTGGAACATATATAACAGATCAACATGACTTATATCTCCAATTAATATAAAAAGTTCAACAGCATTTGACATAAAAACTTAATATTTTAACTATTTAAAAATATCACGCTTATTTAATCTGTGAATCTCCTGTATTTTGCAGGCCGGTAATTCATTAATTGCAGCTCAGTATGCTCATTGAAATTGAAGTTGTCGGAAGTAAACATAATGTGGGAGGACAATAGTTTTAGAATATTTATGAACTTTACAAAAGAAATGCATACGCAAAGGAACATGCATTAACAAAACATGTAAATGTAAAAAATACGACGTTCTTATTAGAAGCAAGTGTCACCTTCGACCAGAGTAACAAAATAGAATTCACGGATATACAATTAAGCAAATATTTAATTTCAATTGTTTGCTTATTCACTTTATCATCGGCCATCTATTTTGTAATAATAACAATTTGTATAACTAAAAATAAAGATTTTGATAAATGTTTGTTTAAATTTAACCCATATGATCCCAAAACGTATGATCAGCTGGACCGTACGCGTATACTCATACGGTGCGACCGTACGCGTATAGTCGGACCGTACGAGTATACGTATACGGTCCGGACCGTACGCGTACGGTCCAAATACTCATATGGTCTGGAACATATACATTAAAAGACCTCATCTGGCATGTTAACGCAAGCCGAAATAAAAAAAAAAATCAAACATTAAATTGACAGCACGGAATATAAAAAAAAGGATCTACAAGAAGCATCATTTTTCCGTACTGAATTTTATTGCTTGGTTAAAGGAACCTTTTCATAGATGAAAATGAACAATTTCCAGCAGTCTGGCAACATATTTTAACTCTACCACTTTTCCACCTTCCTTTAGCTCATTTAGTCATTTCTTTACAAGTTCTATATAATATTGACTATTTCTTTTTCTAGACAAAGTATTTTCTCTCTACAGAGCTAGCCATATTGTATCGATGTTGTACGAGTCTTTCGTTTAGAACCGTATGGTGACCTCCAAATGTACTTGTCTCATGAGTTATTTTTATGATATTGTTTCGTCAATATCTTATTGACTCTTGTCCGACATTTTCGTTGATTCATTTTGAAATGGGGAAATACAAAAAGGGAGGCAAAAAAAAAAATTGGAGCCTAATTATTTGCTTCTATAATATTATAATTGATTAATTATTGGTTGCTTAATGTCCAGTCGCAAATATTATGATATTGTGAAATATAAACATTTGATCTGTTGTACATTTTATAAATGGAAGTATACAATTGTTTCTTGGTGTGATTTCCAGACTTGTCTTCCATTTGTTGATGTGTTTGAGATTTTAATTTTCTCATTTGAAAATGGGCTTTCCAATTTGAATTTTCCTTGGATTTAGGTATGTTTGTTATTTTACGTTTTACATAAAAGAAAACAATAGGCAAAAAGGGAGGGCTAAAGGGTTTTAAAAAAACAAGGAAAAGAGAAAAATAGACCAAAAATAAGAAAAAGAGCGAGTATTCAGAAGTTAAAACATTAATGATAGAGAATAACAGATACAATTATAAATAAATAAGGAACAGAGAAACATGTTCTAAAGAAATTTTGGACACCTATCCATAACCTTAAACAACAAGTAACGCATAAAAGGACATATAACTATTTCGTCTTTAAATACATTTTAACAAAAGTTGACTAAGTGTAACAATTTATTTTGGATAATATTACCGTATGGGTTTCAAGTGAATAGATCGTTAACTTAGATCAATTTAAACAAAATATACACTTTTATATATGAATGTTAATTGCATGCACAAATATTCAATAAAAACAGTAACATTTATCAAGGTTAGTGCATCATTTTGCAGAATGCTGTCTTTGACAAACTTTTAAGAACTCGACACTGCATTAAGATGAAAGCTCAAATGAAATTTGCCAATCAGCCAAAAATGGTCATACGTGTACTATTCAATTATAGGTTATCGACTGAAAGATTAAGTGAATGTGCTTACAGCATAAGATATAGGAAACCTTCTTCTGTATAACTTTTGAACGAGTTGATTAAATTCATATTTTGCTACAGAAGCCCTAGACGACCGCATCATACAAATTAATATAAAGTGATACACATTTCCGTCCGTCCGTTCGTCCGTCACAAAATGTATTTAATTAAAATACTGCTCGACCAATTCTTTTGATATTTTAATACAATTTCAAACATGATATTCGATTCTGATAGTGTTGACATTAACATTCCAAGCGTTATACACCTCAGTTTATTATCAATGGGATTTTCCTCGTGTTCCGGATGGTAACTTACTAACATGCCGATTTGTCAAATATTTTTCAATTAGAACACAATGTCATGGATTATAAAATGTAGGGCAAATGCGATTTTGATGGTTTTACCATTTACCGTTCCAGAGTTATGTCCTTATATCTATGCATGCATAGAATACTTTAAAAATTAAATGGGTTATTTGTTTAAAATATTTGTATGATCCTGATCCCGGATCCCGCTTACTGTTTTGTTAGATTCCCGTATCCCGCTTACACTATGTACGTAAGCAATTCTTATTTTTTTTTGATACTTCCCGTGTCCTGCTGGACTTCATTCCCCGTTTTCACGGCACATAAATTTGACTTTCATATGTCACGCTTACAAAAAATTGGCAATCCCGCGTCACGCTTAGACCCAAATGAGACCCACTCTATTGACTGATGTTTGTTTTACACACAGTGGCAAATATTTCATGTACGTTCTTCACTGAAAAGTAATAAATTTCTTGCTTTTTATTCCAGCTATATGCCCTCAGATGATCTTTAATTCTTTATACCATGTAACCATACTACCTCACCTAAATGGACGATTATGATGACGAAGACTACAACAAAACGCCGACGCCACAGAACGGAGGACTGAATTTTTTCAGCAGGAACAGTAGCCGCGCTTCGAGTTCAACTCCCCCTAATAATCTGTTTAACAAGACAGCACGTGAGCGTACTGACGCTTCTTCTGCATCTTCACGTGCATCCGGAAAAGTTGGTTTCCAATCGAACGTACCCTCACGAGGGACAAACTCACGAGCTACACCAATCAATTCGGTTAGACGATCTGTTAGTTTGCGTACAGGAAGCTCCGCCGCGAAAACATTACCCGAAAGGAAAGCAAGTGGACGAAATAGTGTGATTGCTAAAACCACGGACGATATCAAGAAAAAAAGCACAAACGGAAGAAACAGTGTGTCAAATAAATTGGAATCTGATAATTCAAAACTTGTTCTCGATTCAAACGCTATAAACTCATTATTTTGTGAACCTTGTCAACAACAGTGTATAGACGTTAAAGCAGAATCCTATTGTAAAACCTGCGAGGAAGCATTATGTGATAGCTGTGCTGGGACGCATAGAAATTCTAAAATAACACGTGATCACGCAGTGCTATTGTTAGACGAAATGTCCAACCCAAGACCAAAGGCAAGAGACGATCAGTACCCGTCAAAACCAGGCAAACCTGAGAAGGTTTCTATTGAATCCACTACATGTACTATAAGCTGGGAGCCGTCTACGGGTCCTGTTGACTGTTATGAAGTTAGATATAAGATAAAGACCTCTAAAACATGGTCCAAAGTACAGACAGAAGGCCCACAGTGCATATTTACTGTTCAAAACTTAAAAGGAAGGACGGCTTACAATTTCCAGGTCCGTGGTATTGCCGGTTCTATTGAAGGACCGTTCAGTTATGTTAGTGAGCCATATGAAACCAAGGTTTCGTTAGCATGGAGATTGATGCAGTCAGCAAGGAAAGTAGAGGACGGGAGTCCTGCTAAATATAAACTAGAATTAGACGAAAAGCTTTCAGCAAGAAACGAGAAGGCAAAGACAAGAAAATGTGTACTTGGTGAGTTTGGTATACAACTGTTGTGAAGTAATTGAAAATACAGAAACAATTTAAAAGTATAGTTTCATTAATTCTACTCGTTTTATAACATACAAACAAATATATTCAGCAAAGAATTATTATTCTCGTTATCATTAGGTGCATGTTTGTTATTTGATTCGCAACATTTGGGTTGATGTAACACTGTGTTGTGGGTGGACGTCATTAAAAGTCGTGATGATCCTGTTGACAATTTGTTTCTTAAGTTTTAATTGTGTCTCCTAATGTTTTTCCAAAGGTGAAAGCTTATTAGTTTTTTCTATGTTAAAAAAAAAAAAAAAAATGATAACGAAAGAATCATTGATAACGAAAGAATCATTTGATTGGATTAGATTACGACGAGTACTTCACGTTCCGCTCTGAGTATCAAATCCCCTTCTGAATGTATTTATAGAGAAGTATCCGAAATGAATTTCTGTTTTTTATGAATATTTTGTTGTAACAAATTTGAAATGCTGGTGTAAGAGTACTAAATCAACCAAATATATTTTATTTGCACAACGTCCAATGGTATACAAGTTTAATGAATATTCACTACAATTCAATTCTGGCACTAAATGTCTCCCGATGTTTTACACGTTTTAAACAGAGTGAAAAATATTCATTCAGAAACCAACGAACTCGATTGCACAATTTTACTTTTAATATTTCACCTACTATTGAACCATCGTGGACCCCTCGTCAAAGTTTCATCTTCCAAGTACATGTAGCGGCCATTTGCCACACATTGTATAAGGAAACTAGTTTCATATTCTTGAATAAATGTGAAGGTTCTTTGTATTTCTTAGATACCAAAATGGGTAGAATGGTATAAGCCGGTTAAAAAAAACGAAGAAGATGTGGTATGAAATATGTCACTTCAGGCCTTCCACATTGAGCAAAACACTTATACCCTATAATAAATTATGTGATGGTAAATTAAAGATACAACATTTGTTTATTGAGAAGAAAGACATACGACAAAGATTTTCTCCCCAACCAAGAATGGTGGACGTCCTCTACTCCAATGTCGAATACGCCACTGATAAATCCAACTCATTGAACCGCAATAATGACGTGATTGTATATTCTAGGTAATAAACGCCTTGGTGTACCGGTAGGAGAAAAGACTATCATGATGGTGGGCGCCACTGGGGCAGGCAAGACAACGCTTGTCGATGGCATGATTAATTTTATCACTGATGTCGCCTTAGATGATGAATTCCGATTTACTATGATAGATTTAACGTCAGAAGAGAAAAACAAAGAGAGCAACCAGGTAAGGTTCTGAAAGAATTTACAAAAGGGTTTCTCAAGGTGTATTTCTTTGAATCCTTTTTTTTTTAAATTTTAGTTTATCTATGATCATACATTGTGTTTCTTATGTTAACTGGTTAAGTAACTAAAATACTAGAGTGCACTAGAGAAGTTTTTAAAAGCCCATACTTGAGTAGATAAAATCAACAACAGAGAATAACTGAAGATTTTAATACGTATTTTCGAGCATTGTTGAAATGTTGAGGGTCGTTTATTGGTTGCGTTTTATTTTCTAAATTTTATTAATAGTTATCTATATTACTGTATATTTTTGTTTTTGTATTTGTTTTTCTAAGTTTGATATATGTTAATAAAAATACTATTTATGGAACATTTGCATATTTTAGGCTATATCACAGACTGAGTGGATAACATGTTACCAGATCTGTCATCAGGAGGGATGTAAGGTACCGTTCAGTGTCAACATCATCGACACACCCGGGTTTGGTGACACACGTGGTATAAAGAGAGACGAGGCTATTGTGGAACAGATCCGAAGTTTCTTTACTACGCCAGGCGAGATTGGAATCCAGACATTGGATGCAGTTTGTTTCGTTGTCCAGTCACCTTTAGCTAGGCTTTCGCCGTCACAACGTTATATATTTCACTCAATTTTATCGATTTTTGGTAAAGATATTGTAGATAATATCTTCGTTCTTATAACATTTGCAGACGGAAATATCCCGCCAGTGCTCGCGTCGCTGAAGGAAGCGGAAGTACCGTTTAAAGAACATTTTTCTTTTAACAACTCTGCTTTGTTTGTAGATCCTACCAAGAATAAAACCGCGCCAATGTTCTGGGAAATGGGACAAGAAAGTTTTGACATTTTTTTCCGAAACTTACAAACTGTTCAGACAAAAAGTCTACAGTTGACGGCAGAAGTCCTTGTCGAAAGACGACAAATTGAGTTGAATATAAAAAGTCTACAAGAAGAAATTAAAGTTGGTCTTCATACATTGCACAGAGTAGAGATAGAAAAGAAGATTATAAAAGATCACGAGAAAGATATTAACGCGAACAAAAATTTCATATTTACCGTTCCCCAAGAATATTTTGTCAAGGTAATGTTACCTCCGGGGCAACATACCACGACATGCCTTCGGTGCAATCGAACATGCCATGACGACTGCACGTACCTTGACAACGACGAAAAACACAAATGTTTTGTTTTCAACAAACGTGGTTTCTGCACTATTTGTATCGAGCATTGTTACTGGCGTGAGCATGTCAACTGCAATTATATTTATCAAATGAGAGTACGTCACGTGACCGGAGAGTTAAAGGAATTGCGACAAAAGTACCAAATTGCATCGAATGAAAAAGAGAAACACGAAAAGTTCGTCAAAGCTGTAACCGTGGAGCTGAACAAGCAAGCGAATGAAGTTTGGAATAAAATGAAAACGGTGAGAAAAAGTCTTCAGCGTCTCTCTGAAATTGCCCTGCGTCCTAATCCCCTTACCGACGTCGAATATGTTAAGCTTCTGATAGAAAACGAGAAGAGGGAAGCGAAACCTGGCTGGCAAACACGAGTACAAATGCTGGAAGAATTGAAACAGCGCGCGCAAATTATTACTGAGATGCCGGAAAAGAAAAGTCAACTATGGGAAACTGTCAAAGCAAAAGACTAGAGAATTGTTTGGAACGCACTGATAGAAACATATTATATGTCCTTTCGTACACAAGTTTTGCTGTATCACATACTATTTGTTTGTATTTTAGAAACAAAAAATATTACTAGTAAATAATTTATATTACATGTTTTTTTAATGAATATCTACTACATTGTAGTTATAAAATTTTGTTATGGCAAAATCGATATCAATTATACGTTATAATTATGGAATTTGTGATGTCAAGTACATAAAAATTGTTAAAAAAGATATGAGAAAGTCTGGTTTTTGGTTAACAGTATACATGTAGCTAGAATAATGACATATATACATACAGAATAAAGGTAAAAAGAATAACGTATAGAGAAAAAAAAGCCGCCTTTACACAAAATTAAAGAGAATGATTAAGTTGAAAGACATAATGCACACTTCATTTAAGACATCCCCTAGATTCAGACCCTATTTAGAGTTATTGAGTATGCTGTATGGTATTAAAGTTGACGTGTTTAGGGTTTGTTACCTCTCATTGATTTTGTGATGATGCTTACATAGCATCATACCTGGCCATGAAGTCATAAAGCTTTCAATTTATTTTTTCTAATCATAATCCAAATTTAACCAATCGAAATGCTTGATTTCATGTTTTGCGCATGATTTATGTGCGCTGAGCACTGAGCAAAGTTTTATGACTTCAACCCCAGGTCTCTTTTCTCTTTGTACTCATGTGATTCCCTCTTTTCTGTCTTTAAAGCTTGCTTTTCATCTTATTAATTGTCTCTTATTACCTAAAGTATACCCACAATACTCTCTGTCTGCACACGAGTCTATAGTATATGATTTTCGAAAGGATGAATTTACATCTTAAAAAATCTAATGTTTTTAAACAGTTGTTGTCTACTACTGTCATACTTAAATGTTGCACCACCCTCTTCCCCGCACCAAAATCTGATTTTCTTTAAACAAAGTTTTAATGTAATTTTGTTAAACTGATTTCGAAATCTTTAGGAAAAATCACTAAACTTATAATTTATACTGAAATTACCTAGAAATCCGCACATAGTAATGAATTCTACAAAAGACTAAATCAGCCATTAAAAATTAAGACGAAGAAAGGGAAATAGTTGATCATTTTTTCTTTACCAGTAAGTCAAGTATTACGTATCTTTTATTTACCAAACAAGGTTATCCTATATGTATCCTTCATCTATGGTTTGTTCTACTAATACGTCTTACAAATGTAGGTAACTTCCTAAACATGTATATATATAATCTTTTTTCTTTACGTCTCTCATAATCATATTTTACAAAATTAATATGAACATCAGAGTTGCCATTTGCGTTTTTGCTTATCTGTTTGGTAAGTAAAACTTTATATTTTCTATAAAGATTTTCGGAAAATTGTATCTCATTTTACCGATAACATTAAAGTTGGATAGTATTTTCTAAAGCTTTAGTTAGATATAAACTCATCATAGATACCAGGACTAAATTCTATATATACGCCAGACGCGCGTTTCGTCTACAAAAGACTCATAAGTGACGCTCGAATCCAAAAAAATCCAAACAAAGTACGAAGTTGAAGAGCATTGAGATCCAAAATTCATAAAAGTGTTGCCAAATACAGCTAAGGTAATCTATGCCTGAGGTAGAAAATCCTTAGCATTTCAAAAAATTCAAAACCCTGTAAACAGTTAATTTATAAATACAACAATACCAATGACAATTCATGTCAGCACAAAAAGTGCTGACTACTGGGCTTGTTATACCCTCGGGGAAATAAATCTTCACCAGCAGAAGCACCGACCCAGTGGTTGTAAATAAACTCATCATAGATACCAGGACTAAATTCTATATACAATGTATACGCCAAACGCGCGTTTCGTTTACAAAAGATTCATCAGTAACGCTCGAATCCAAAAAAGTTATAAAAAAAAGCCAAACAAAGTACGAAGTTGAAGAGCATTGAGATACAAAATTCCTAAAAGTGTTGCCAAATACAGCTAAGGTAATCTATGCCTGAGGTAAAAAAGCCTTAGTATTTCAAAAAATTCAAAACCCTGTAAACAGTTAATTTATAAATACAACAATATCAATGACAATTCATGTCAGCACAAAAAGTGCTGACTACTGGGCTTGTGATACCCTCGGGGAAATAAATCTCCACCAGCAGTGGCATCGACACAGTGGTTGTAAATAAACTCATCATAGATACCAGGACTAAACTCTCTATATACGCCAGACGCGCGTTTCGTCTAGAGGTAACAAAGTTCAAAGATCAAGTTTTCTGGTGGAATTTAACTAACTAATAGAGATATAAAAGTTATTAATCACTGTTCAGCTAAATTATAGAAAAAATATGTCCGTTAAACAAAATCACGCTTTACATTTTTCACATAATTTCAAACTAATCTCTCATCATTTTGTTCTTGTTTTCTGATATGTCGCGTGAGGAGCTCCGACGCGACATATTAGAAAACTGGAGTGATGAGGATATCGGGTTTTTATTACATTGATAATGGTTATTGATCAACTTTCGATTTGTGTTCTGATTTGGTCCCCGTAATGTATCTTCCCGGCCTAAAAATATTAAAAAAAGACAGATATAGCTTTTTCAGCCCCATTCCGAGACATTTACCTCGAATTTGACAACAGAGGTACCCGAATCTATGACAGACAATACGATTCCAATTTTACATTTCAAAGTTTCCTCATCTTAGCAACAATATACAAATTCAGTAAACATTTTTTTCAACTCATACGACATTCAAGAGCTAGCAGCTACTACTCATACTTTGTAAAATGTTATTAGTGTCCAAGCAACCAAAAAATAAAGCAGAATTTTGTCAAGAACTCTTAGTGTTTTCTTTGTTTTTTTTTAAATCATCTAAAAGTACCAAGATCTACTAGTTAAAAAAATTAGTGTCTACTTAAAAAAATTAACATGGATACTAGTAGCTGAAATTGATCATAACTCTATTTTTGGTTAGTTTTCCTGTTATTTGTATGCGTTATACCAGTAAACTGTTTCTTTTATTCGTATGACTTTTGACGTGACTCGGTATTCGTGCATCCAACCATTGGGTTTTGACTATGCATGTTTTTCGTGCAGATGGGTCCTTATGAGTGATTCAGACACAAAAGGTTTTTAAAAACTGTTCTTTGGTTTTTTGCAAACCCAGTATTTATAGTATTTTTTTTACTTTATCGATGTAATACTGTATAATAATGTTTACCTTTTACCTTCTTTCAACTAAATATGCAGTACTGTCTAAAATCCGAAAGACGCTAATATTCGAAGTTACATGTGCTTAAGTTTCAATTAAATGTTCATGATAATCAAAACAAAACGTGTTATGAAATTTGAAAAAAAGAGGTTGATGATTGCTGCCGAAAAAAAAGAATAATGCATGTTGCTATAGACCTCGCCCGGGGAGATAGCGTCATAGGTTCGACACAGATTAAATTTTACAATTTTTGTTAATCGTTTATAGCTTTTAACGATTTATTTAAAAAAAATGGTGAAATGGGGGGGGGGGGGGGGGGGGGAAATCTCATTACATGAACTTAGTCCAATTTTTGCAAAGACAAATTGGAGACACCAAGACAGTCCTCTAAATGTAAAATGCGAATTCAAATTTATGTTACGTAAGTTCTCCGAAATAGATCATTTAAAGTCGTCACTTCAGTAAGATGCAATCACCAATATTAAAAGACTTCATACCAGTTCACGGAATGTTTTACTTCGCGATTTGTCCTGCTATTTATGTTATAACTGTCGTGATGAAAGTAATTCCTGTACTAGAGAAGCCGAAACTTTTCGTCAATATAAACTTGTGCATGAAATGGGGGTAATTGAAAGACGAATCCCAAACATCGACGAAAACCGTTTCATCGAATTAATAAAAACCCAGGATTATATTAGCCGTTTTCGCTGACGATCCAGGAGTAGATTACTATATTTTGAAATGTATATCAAAAGTTAAACAATTTAAGCAAACAACTATAGATGACTTGGAAAATAATTCTCAAGCCACGGTTCAAGTAATTGAAGGGTTGTATTTCGACAAATTATGTGCCCGGCAAAATACAATTATATTCAAATTCAACCAAGGGTAAAAATGTTTCGATTTACTCGCAGAGTGTTAGATATTTTTGTATTGGAGTTGAATTAAGATATAGAAATTTTAAAATGACAGATGATATGCACCTTGAAAGTTAAACATCCTATGATAAAAGTTTTGTACATCTAAAAGGAAGATATTCATGAAAAACCGTATACATTTACTTCCGTCCCATTTTCCCTGCCTACATTACTTAGGACAGTACTGCATTTTTAGTTGAAATAAGTTAAAGGGTAAGCATTATTAAATAGATGTCCTCAACTTGAGGTAATTTATGATAAAATGACATCACAAAACGAACAGAACCAGAATCAACCAACTTATAAAAAGCCAAATAAAACTTGCAAAAATTAATCGAAGTCAAAAACCCTCTTCGACGCCGTATATTAAGTGTAACGTCGTGTTGTAGGAACATCGTGCCCAACGTTTGAATACAGTACTTCATTTCACCCTTGATACAAGAAGGCTAGTAGTATGCGCTAATTTGAATGGGTTGGAAAGCTTGGATTGCCTTAGTTACATTCATTTTAAAAATTAACGACCATGACTGGCTATACATCCCTTACACGGTCGGATATAGATATATATTACCCTACATTGGGATCTACAGAATATAAATGTTTATAACAGAAGGTAACCAAAGAAGGTAACCAAAGATTTTGCGGCGATGCAAATATTAAACTTTACAATACAAATAAATATCTTTAACCAATGAATTCAAATAGCGAAAGCTATGCAATTAACAAATATATACTTATTAAGCTACATGTAAATTATTTAACAACGAAATACATTAAATATGAAATTTTGAGTTTAACCAAGGGAGCTAATAATTAATTAATAACACTCTGCCACACAGCATTTCGGGGACTCTCCCTCTGGTATCTTTAGTCCCTCTTTTATTGCTTACTATGCGGGGGCTTTTCTAAATTTTGAGGGCATTATGATGACTTATAGTTGTTAATTTCTGTGTCATTTAGTCTCTTGACAATCATAATACTAGTACATATTCTTATATATATATATATATATATATATATATATATATATATAAATATAGCGTTGTCGTTATTACGACATAGCTATGTCGTTGTAACGACATAGTGATGTCGTTATAAAGACATGTTATGTTGATATTACGACATAGCGATGTCGTTATAACGACATGTTATGTCGAAATTACGACATAGCGATGTCGTTATAACGACATGTTATGTCAAAATTACGACATAATTTTTTTTTTGAATGGCCCTTATCGGCTTCCGTAAAAAAAACAGAGTTTATTCAATACGTCATACGAATGTGTATATATACATTGGTAACAATATGCTATTTATATGATTGTCTTTGATAAAAAAAAAAAAAAAAAAAATACAAAAGGAATGTAAATGTACTGATATCAAAGTATTGCATTTCTATGTGAAACGCATTTTGAAATCTGGAAATTTGGATATATTTTAACAAGATCATACCATTATAAACATATTGTGCTTGATATTCATATGATGAAGACATAATCTTTCCATCAGTTTAATTGAGGTCTGGAGGTTGTATGTCAGTAATGCTAGTAGTGTTTTGTTATTTATCATTGTCATTTTGTTTCGTTTCTTTTGTTACCTATTTTGAAATTGGACTCGGACTTCTTTTGAACTGAGTTTTACTGTGCGTATTGTTGTGTGTTTTTTTTTTACATTGACTAGAGGTATAGGGGAAGGGTTGAGACATGTTTAACCCCGACGCATTTATGCCTGTCAAGAGCCTCTGACCGTTGTTAGTCTTGTATGATTTTGAATTATAGTTTTTTGTGTGTATATGTCAGAGTTTAGAATGACGTCCTTAATCACTGAACTAGAATTCATTTTTGTTTAGGGGCCAGCTGAAGCACGCCTCTGGGTGCGGAAGGTTTTCGCTGCATTGAAGACCCATTGGTGACCTTCAGCTGTTGTCTGCTCTTTGGTCGGGTTGTTGTCTCTTTGACATATTCCCCATTTCCATTCTTTATTTTATATTAAGTAGTTAGTTTCAAGTTGATGTGTCTGCAATTTATCGTAAACTTCATTAATTTCAAAACTCTTACCCAAACAGAGACGAATCAGGAAATAATAATAAAAAAAAACATAATGCTCCCGTCTATTGAGGCAGGGTATATAAGTCGAAACTTAGGCATTTTATATTTATATAATAGAAATATTTTATTCAAGCTTTTGTCATTGGGGAGCAGTGTTATCAAGCAAGCGATTGTACACAACTCAGATGTGGAAATGGACAAACTCTTGACTGTTCTCAAGGAAGGTGCATTTGTGTGTTATTGACTAGCATTAGTAAGTTTTTAATCAACACTTACAGCACGATTATGTGAAATTTAGGGCGGTTTGTTAAAATAGTCTATATTTTGACAATAATGAAATATACAGCAAATACTGACTGTCACTCTTCTATAACCATATTGAAATAATTTCATTTTTTTATTGCCGAAGAGATTTGCCCTACGTTGAGAAATGTATGCGTATGATGGAAGGTGTTGAGTGGTATACAATATCGCAAGCATTCTACGACACAAAATAATCAATAATAATTGATTGATTAATTGGTATCATGGCTTTCAAGACGGTCAGTTTTTTTTTTTTAAGAGAAGTTTTTGAAGAGAAATATCGACTTTTTGTGAGGAAAATGTTAAAACCGAACGCATCTTACCACTGGCAGAGTTCGAACTCGTATTCTGTGTGTTGACAGTCTAGCAGTCATCGAAGAAAACATCTAAGTACACAAGGCATACTATTTTGTACTACAAACACTCGTCGTGTCTACAAAAATGAATAATCAGTGACACCCGAATCAGAAAAGTGAAGAAGAATTATTGAAGTATGAAGATGGCGAGCATTGAGGATCCAACACTCCGGAATACATTTGCCAAATGTGGCCAAGTCAATAGTTTTTGAGGCCTGTTAATCGCAGCTGTCGAAGGATTTGTCCTTAGAAAAAATTTAAATGAATAAATGAAGATATTGTTAGGAACGACTTAAGACATGTCTCAGTCTGCACATCGAAGCTATCTATGTATTATCTTAACTAGGATTCTTAACCGTCGGCCTTTGCGTTAGAGTCAAAGAAAATATGATATTATTTTTTAAAGACATAAAAACGCATTTCTCTAGTTTTAGAAGTAAACATTTTAGAAATTGAAAACTAGAGTTATCAGTAATGTTGTTATAAAGATACCATATATAAAATTGTTGTTCTTCTATGAAACAAAAACAAAAACACAAAACATGTGAATACCGTTTATAAAAAAAAAATGAACGGCTTATTTGTAAATATCGACAACTTAATTTAAATTTGTGTGTGAGTTTAATTCAAAGTCTCACGGTTTTATATTCTACTAAGCTCAAATTCAATTTCGGGCATCTTTTATTTATACACGAAATTTATAGATTATTGCATAACTAATTACAGGCGCTTGGGGAAAGGTCCTCTTTTTATGAATCTTTTATTTTGTATTTGGACTTTTTTAAAATTAAATATACTTTAATTTTACTCCTTTTTGCATTAATCTAATGTGATTTATTTATATATGATGCCGTCTATCCTTATGTTTCAGTTGCAAAATAAGAAAAGATGTATCTCATAAAGATAAGGAACGACATTAAAAGCGCTTATATTTTATCTTTTTTGTTTGTTTTAGCAGATATACTGATTTTGTTTCATTGATGGATTCCTATATCCTTTCTTGTATATGCTCTCATATTGATATATGTCGGATAAAAACTGCTGTTTTTTATTATACCCCCGCTTTAAAAAAGGGGGGTATACTGTTTTACCTCTGTCTGTCCTTCCGTCAGTCCGTCAGTCCATCAGTCCGTCAGTCCGTCAGTCAGTCCGTCCGTCCCATGAATATTTTTCGTCGCATTTTTCTCAGGAACTGCAATACAAGGATTTCTGAAATTTGGTTTCAGGATTTATATAAGTCAGCTATACCGTGTGAGTCATCACTCGACAACTTCCTGTTTACCGAACACTTGCATATTTTTACACTATTAATATTATCCACTTGCGGCGGGGGTATCATCAGTGAGCAGTAGCTCGCAGTTTCACTTGTTTTTCTTTTTTTATATATTTCTTTCTAAAAATAGCAACAATTTTTGTTTTGTACACATTTTAGGCGTTTATAAATTCCTACTAGGACTTATCTTAAGATTCGAAAAGTTTCATAAGTTTTGTTTGTTAATCGATAATTTATGATTATTAACGATAAATCATGTCCACTGGGGCTTGTTCAAGCAGGTGAGTTATTGGAAATTTAACAAATCACAAAACACATAAAAAAGGAACAGTAACAACCTAATAATCATGTATTTACTACAATCGTACATTTTTAATCTTAATAAAATATAGTTAAAACCAAAAATATGTGTTTCATTATAACTTTTCTTTTGTAGCCTGTACATCTTCCTTCGAATGTCAAATGAAATGTAAAATGCGTAATGCACACTGTGTTGAAGGACATTGCGTTTGTGTTTTCATTTCCAAAAAACTATAAAACCTAAGAGAAGGATTGCACTAGATCAAGGTCACAAGAGTTCGCAAACAATAAATTATCACATTTTTTATACAATATAGTATCGACTTAATACATTCTATGTATTTCTTTTATTTCGCTTGATTTTATCATTGTCTTAGTAAAAACAAAATATAAAACAAAAATAAAGAAAATTATTATTCAGTGTTTTTATTTTGAATATCACCATTTTATAAGTTTTTCAGCGGGCAACGTACAGTAATATTTGCGCAAAGTAGTAATACCCCCTTTTCCCCCAAAAATATAGCATTTTTCAAATGTCAACTTATAGCTATTTATTGGAAGGTAGAATACATCTGTTCCATAAATATGTACCAATACAATGCACATGTAATACTATCAGGTAATAGCATAATAAGTTCGTGTAATATTACTGAAATCTTCAAAATTTATGAATGTATGCTAATTTTACAATCGTTTTTTGTCTACAATGGAAGAAGCTGCGTTTGTGTTGAGTTTTAATATTTTTAAAATATAAGTTGTATTTGATGATAATGCATAACATATATAAAGGTTAAGACTGAACACGAATGCGGCTACTTCCATTTTAGACAAAAACATCTAAAAAGTGACGTTTTAAGGCATAGTTGCTAGTTCTTTCATATATTAGCTTGAATTTGAGCGTCTTTAATGTACAAAATAAGCTCGAATCGTATACATATTGAATCAACTGAAGATGACACTTTAAAAGTGTTTCAAAAACGTAAAAAAATCTTTCATTTGATGTACTTCGAATATTATGCCCTTACCGGACCTTCTCCTTTGTATTGTGAATGTTTTAGGTTCCATGATATCAAGGATATATAAAGTTACCATATAAATCCTTGATAACAATAATAAGATATGCTTCAATCATTTCTTAAACCGGTAAATTTTGCGCAATCGTGAAAAGTTTTCCCGCAAACGTAGACCAAATTTGCGTCGAAAGCAGGCAATGTTCAATATAGTAAAAAAAATATTGTTGAGAATTTCCTGTTAGGTCTATCCTAAATGAAGTGGTGAGATGTAAAATGATATATACAAATAACCTTTGGTCGGTTTTATAGAAAAATTAATGATTAACTCATTGTATATGATCTCCGGTGAAGGCCTTACAGTAACATTCCATTAAGCAAAACAAACGATCGAACTTGCTATACAATGGAAAGGGTTGGATGCTGGATAATTGTCTCTGAATGACATGAACGAGTTCGCAAAATGAACGACGTAAAAGATCCACAAATCAATTAGAACTATAAACCTTATGTTAATACTAAGTAATAAACCTGTACAAATCGGGGGATTTTAAATCTTGTATGATGCGAGAATATTTAACAATTCGAATACTTGTTTTCTGTGGCAAACTTGAATGAATAACCTTTCAAAGGAGTTCAAAAGGGAACAACTGACTCTAATTATAAATCAGACGCCTTTCGAAATCCAATTGATCTCATTTCAACTAGAGCTTTGAGTACTATACACACATTTCAAATAATATTGACTGACTCTGTCGAGGCTGTCATGATAGAGTGTTTGTGTTTTCTTCAAATGTTCTACAGATTTGAACACAAAAATAAGGTGCACTGCCACCTTGGAAGGTCCATGGTTAATTTTGGAAGAGTCGGCCGATAACAGGTATGTGCAAATCATCAAACATATATATTTTCATTGTTGATATTGACTTTCACGGGTGTACGAGTTCCTACTCTATAGTCTGAATTATATTTCCAAAAACATCATTTATGTGTGGCATTTATTAAATGTAATACCACCATTGTTTTTCAATATATAGCTATCTGTCTTAGTTGTCATTTTTCAATAAAAAATGTTCAGAATCTATCTTTGTTTCAAATACAGAAACATATGAGTAAAGTTTTATCCTGTCCAGTAATATAAAAAAAATTTCACAAAACATGTCATTGATAATTAGAAAAAAAAAAAAAATCATTGGAAGTTAAACAATCAAATGCTTACCGTCCACCCCTTTTTCTTTTTACCTGTGTACAAGCTTTAGCAACTATGTAGCTTTAAGTTTCTAAAACGTTCTACAGAAACCACAAATAAAAAATAATGGTGCTTCGAAATACCAAAAATATATGTTTATGATCCCGAATTTTCTTTATTACAGTGACATGTAGGATTAAATACCCATAACTAAGTTCAAGGGAATATTTATTTCGACCTATTTTCATATGCAACTGGATGTTACGTACTATGATTTGGTGGTATTACACCTAGTATCCCACACACGATGAAGACGAAGTCTTTCAGGACGTCAACAATTTGTAACTGCTTGTCTCTTCCGTAATCTAACATTCGGTTGTTGTCATTGGTTGCTATTTATGATATTTGTATTTTCGAAGACTGCTTTATAATAATTCAGATTGTTATATACTTACTATTGTTTTACTTTTTGGAGCCCGTAAGAAGTATGATTAAAAATACCGAAGTCAAAGATATATTCACAAAGCGGATCGTTCATATTTTTATACATAAACCTGATAAATAAATCAAACGTTACACTGTATCAACCAAGGGAAAGCATATAAAGGTACTATCAGCTTTTTAACTTGGTACATTCATTTTTCGACGAAAATGGCGATTGTATAGCTAGCCAAACATCTTACTGAATTTATGATTTTATTCATATATTGCTTTTCTCCGTATACTGGGCTTAAACGACTGCATTTATTGCACTTGATCTCTAACAGGCTTCCGAAACCATTTAGGATTCCTACTATATTGTCCAATAAACATAATGGAGACTGTATACACTTGACACGTAGAGAAAAATGTTCGGCAAATCAATCAAGTTCAACTTTACTTATTTAAAAACCGGGTTCAACCAAGCATTTTTTTTCTTAAAATGTCCTGTACCAAGTCAAGAATATGGCCATTGTTATATTATAGTTCGTTTCTGTGTGTGTTACATTTTAATGTTGTGTTTCTGTTGTGTCGTAGTTCTCCTCTTATATTTGCGGTGTTTCCCTCAGTTTTAGTTTGTAACCCGGATTTGTGTTTTTCTCAATCGATTTATGAATTTCGAACAGCGATATACTACTGTTGCCTTTATATTTCATTTAGCACTTTTCCAAACCATATAATTACATTAGCTGTATGTTTCATTATAATACGTTATTCTGATTAGCTAACTGCTATCTCGCTTTTTTCCTAAATCAACTTTCATTCAAAATGAAATGTAACATTCATGTTGACACGTGCTTCTTCAATAAAATTCTAAGATAAATAAAAGAAAAAAACTTGATAGTAATCGCGTTTTCATGATCATAGCGAAAACATGTAATTATAAAGATTAAAATTGAGAATGGCAATGGGGAATGTGTCAAAGAGACAACAACCCGACCATAGAGCAGACAACAGCAGAAGGTTACCAACAGGTCTTCATTGAATGCTTCTTTTAGTAATTTCATGAAGTTGTAAAAGTGTGACAGTGCGCACATTTAAGAATGAAGCGCTTCATAAAAATGTACTTCGGTCAACGCTTTTACACCCCAATGAATTTACAAAAAGAAGCACTCAATTTTTAAATAAATATAGATGTGAATATTTGTATTTTTATCCATCTAATGAGTTAAGATATTTTGTAGTTCGTTCTTATATTGTACTGTTATACCACTGTCGCGGGTTAGGGAGGGGTTGAGATCCCGCTAACATCTGTAACCCCGCCACATTCTGTATGCGCGTGCCTGTCTGAAACCAGGAGCCGGTAATTCAGTGGTTGTCGTTTGTTTATGTGTTACAAATTTGTTTTTCGTTAATTTTTTTGTACATAAATAAAGCCGTTTGAAATGTTTTGCATTTTCATTTTGGGGCCTTTTATAGCTGACTATGCTGTATGGGCTTTCTCATCATTGAAGGCCGTATGGTGACCTATAGTTGTTTATTTCTGTGTCATTTGGTCTCTTGTGGAGAGTTGTCTTATTTGCAATCATACCACATCTTCTTTTTTATATGTCTAAATCAACAATGTATTACTTTATGCAAAGCCCGTTTAATCAATGAAACTAACTGATAATGATTTCTGTGCATACAAACATTTCCTTTTTTGTTGAAATTGGCAAAGCTGAAATAGTTTCTTCGAAAGTTATATGGACGTATTCTAGAGAAGCTTGGTATGTGTCACAGACGACCAAGGAGAAGATCCGATTGTCTTAAATTCTTTCTTGTTCTATTTTCCTCGATGGTAAAATCACCGAATGAGACTTATAGCCTTATTAAAAGACATGTTTGACGATTTGCAGACATGTGAAAACGTTTTGTGTTGTCATTCTTATCCATTTTTAGATGGTGACGTTCCCTTGTCACCATCTGACGGTGTTTATATATCTCAACTTGTACGATTCGCTCGTGTATGTAACAATGTTTTAGATTTTAACGAGAGAAATTTATGTATTACTGAAAAAATATTACACCAGGGTTTTCGATATCACAAACTAGTCAAAACATTTACTAAATTTTATCATCGGTATAAGGACATCATTCGTAAATATAGCTCAACATGCAGACTTCTTATACGTTCAGGTATTTCACATCCATTTTTTTTATGGAAATATTCTTTATAAAGCACACAGGTGTCAGTATTCACCTCAAAAACTAACAAAACCTTTGAATAGACTTATTAGGGATATAGTTACGATACTGTTGTCAGGTCATTAAAGATTGCATATTTTGGCGTTAATATTGATTCACTTATAGGGTCTTTGCATCGCAACTAAACACATTTATTCAAAAACCAGTTGTTGGCATGACACGGGTTATGTTCTTCTCATATATGTTATGATGGTATGATACTAAACCCCTAACGGGAAGGATTGTGCCTGATGTTCATATGATGAAATCATAATCTTTCAGTCAGTTTAATTGAAGTCTGGAGCTGGCATGTCAGTTAACTGCTAGTAGTCTGTTGTTATTTATGTATTATTGTCATTTTGTTTATTTTCTTTGGTTACATCTTCTGACATCAGACTCGGACTTTCTTGAACTGAATTTTAATGTGCGTATTGTTATGCGTTTACTTTTCTACATTGACTAGAGGTATAGGGGGAGGGTTGAGATCTCACAAACATGTTTAACCCCGCCGCATTTTTTTGTCCCAAGTCAGGAGCCTCTGACCTTTGTTAGTCTTGTATTATTTTAATTTTAGTTTCTTGTGTACAATTTGGAAATTAGTATGGCGTTCATTATCACTGCACTAGTATATATTTGTTTAGGGGCCAGCTGAAGGACGCCTCCGGGTGCGGGAATATCGCTACATTGAAGACCTGTTGGTGACCTTCTGCTGTTGTTTTTTTCTATGGTCGGGTTGTTGTCTCTTTGGCACATTCCCCATTTCCATTCTCAATTTTATTTAGTTTTTGATAATGTGTTTTGTGTATTTGTTTGTCTTTTCTATGTCGAGTGTTTTTATGACAGTTTCAGTTCGTTTGGTTTTTTAATGTCCCCCTAGTATTTTTATTTCTTTCATTTGACATTTTTTGGTACGCACGAAACGTGTGGAAGCCAACTACCATATATAGAAAGGTTTTTAAATGTTGCTTGGTAACACTTTTGATTGATCATTTCAGTAAACATCTATATTTTGGCATTGCACATGACCATGTCATTCTCGGACTCTTAATGAGGTCTAAACACAAAATCCATTGAATGTTTAATGTGTAGTGATTGGTAATTTAGTCTTAGATACATGTTTTTTTTCCCTTAGTTTTATTGACTATAACCTCGCTGTCAGTAACTCAGTTCTCTCAGATTCATATCCGTACTCATTTTCTTTTTTGTTGTTGGGGATGCGGGATGTATAAAAACTAAAATGACAAAAATACTGAACTCCGAGGAAAATACATCGGAAAGTCCCTAATCACATGGCAAAATCAAATGACAAAATACATCAAATGACAAAACACATCAAACGAATCGACAACAACTGTCCTATTCCTGCCTTGGTACAGGCATTTTCAAATGTAGAAAATGGTGGATAGAACCTGTTTTTTAGTGCTAAACACGCTGTCAAGTCTGGTATGTAATCTTATTTGATGTCTTACTGCTTTGAAACGATCTTATGAATTGAATTATTTTTATATATATGTATTATGTTGTGATGTCACTTAAATGTCCCAGATATGGGGAGGGTGGAGTTGCCACAAACACGTTTCCCGGCAACTTCTGTATGTGTCTGTTTAAAGTCAGGAGCTTATAGTTAAGTGGTTGTCGTTGGTTTATATCTGTCATATTTGTTTTTGAAATCATTTTTCGTTAAGGGGGCTCCTGGGTATAAATCAATTTTTTTTCTAATATAGGATTTCGCTATATTTTTTTATAAATCAACTTTATCATATACTTAAAAGAAAAATGAAATAAAAAAATGGGGTCACCGTTCATTTAAGCTCACAATCTGCCTCCGGAAGAAGCATACATTTTTTGGTAATGTCTTTTTTTTTTCTGTTGAACTAATACATATAAAACGATATTTCAAATTTAATGCCAAAAAATATCATTTTTGCACCAAAGGGAGATAATTTGGAGCTTTTTCAATGATATAAACATTTTAAAAGTCATTTGGGGCCAAACCGAATCAATTTTTTGGCTTGAGTTTTGTACCATATCATAAAGAAATAACTAATAGTGTAATGAATAAAATTTGTAATGAAAAAATAAAGGTTTAATTTTTTGCTGAAATTTTTGTACCCACGAGCCTCCCTAAGAACTATGCCGTTATTTTTTAATTGTTTCATATTGTTCATGTCAGGGCCGTTTATAGCCGACTAAACGGTATGTTTTATTTTATTGTTTAAGGCCGCTCGGTTTCATATAATTGCTAATATTCACTATATTTATACTTTGGGGGATAACTGTCACATTGTCAATCAATATTTTATGGAGCTTTGATGTGATTGCTCCTGAGACAATCCGACAACAAAGCAGACAACAGCCGAAGGCCACCAATGGGTCTACAACGAAATGAGAAAATCCCGCACTTTGAGGTTAGCTTCAGCTGACCTCTAAAAACAAATGTGTACTAATTCAGTGAAAATGGACGCCATACTTTACTCCAAAAATATTAAATGAACTCTAACTAATTAATATTCAAGACTAACAAAGTCCAGAGACTCCTGACTTTGGAAAGGCACAAAAGTTGGGCGAGGTTATTCATGTTTTATGAGATCTGAGCCATTACCCTTTTAGTACCTGTAGAGTAAAAATACCAAACCTCAAAGAACCATTGCGATCGTATATATTTAATTGCAAGAATGTTCCATGTTTCTGCACATGTGTTGATACGGTACAGTTTTGACATAAAACGACTGTCACTCTATTCAAACTTATAACAAAATGCGTATGCCTGTTTTGAATTCATGTTTGGATGAGTATTTGATGGTGAAAATAAAATATCTCAATAGTCTATTTGCCAATTCTCGTAATTGACCCTGTAATTAGAGATCCCTTTTTTAGTTGTCTCCCTTATAAGGGACATTAAAGTTTATTTACAACCGCTTTATTTACAATGAGTGCTAGTAGAAAGAGCAAATTTACCTGAGTGAATGTGAGTAATTTTTAAAAAGTAAAATCACAAAAATACTGAACTTACAGGAAAATCAATTCGGAAAGTCAATTATCACATGGCAAAATCAAATAACAAAACGCATAAAAAACGAATGGACAAGAACTGTCATATTCCTGACTTAGTACAGGCATTTTCAAATGTAGAAAATAGTGGATTAAACCTGGTTTGATAGCGCCAACCCTCTCACTTTGATGACAGTGTCATCAAATTCCGTCATATTTACAATGATGCGTTAACTAAACAGACACAATAAATGAAATAGTCAAAATATGGGTACTGCAGTCATCATCGTGTAACAATTTTAAAAAGAACAATTTAACAGAACACAAAAACATCTATCTGAGACAATATCTGAAAAAAAGTCTAATTTCCTTGCCCGTCTTTCACCAGCAATTATATTTTCATTCAGACATCTTTTTGGGAAATTTAGGTTTCAGTATTAACTAGAGTATATAATGCACCAACTGCACCAAATTAAACATTCTTTTTAATATTGTTTCTTATAAAAAATTTAATTTAAAGGGTCAACCCCCCCCCCCAAACAAAAATCATGGGGTCCCCTGTTATTTTCTGAAAATTAAATCATTCAAAGAATATCTAAATTAAGTAAACAGCCTTCCAATTTTCACAAATATGATAGATTATATAAAACACTTCTCTATTACTGGTCTGATCTCGTTATAACTAAAGCATGTAGAAATTTTGCATTTTTAAGCCTAATTCAAATGTTGTCCCCCGGGGGTAGTTTCTTTCCTGTTACCTCTGCGTTTTTTCCACCTGTGGACAAGTCTGAAAGACCAAAGTTTATTTCTTTTAATACAATGTGAAGAGCATAATTTCTTGAATGTATGACTCCTCATGTTTAGGTGAATAGCAGCCAGTTTGAAAAATTTAAACTCTCCAAAGATTAGAATTTGGAGAAAAATAATTTTGGTGTTCTCTCCTGTTACAGCCTTGTTGTGTATCCTCTGAGAATATTTCATTGTCAGCACTATAACAGTACATGTGTTTTTATAGTATCTTATCAAATTGATATGTAGATGGAAGTAAACTTCTACACAATTCGAGTTAATGAACAAAAAGTACTGCGTAATTCCTTTCTGTTACGTTCTGTCCTGTTACTTGATCAAAAGCAACAGCATAACCATAATCAGTAACAGGTAGGATGTTCAAGACAATTTCACTGATGAATCAAAAAGCTAATCTACTATATGCCAACCATTTCATTTAATATAAGTTATCATCACCATATTATATACATTTCAAAATAATATACAGAATATTGAATGAAAAAATAGGTTTTTTGCTTTTGATAACAGAAGAGAACATTGTGCAATTCAAGTATGGTAGATAGTAACAGAAAGGAATTTAGTTTAGATTTTTTCATTACCTAGGCAGATTTTTTATCTTGCAAATACAGTTTCAAAGGATAAATGGCATTGTTTGCTGTTATCTTCCAATTGTGACCAATCTGAAATGATGTATTTTTCTTAAACTATAAAATAAAGCATTTTTTGGAGAAACAAATCCTTTCTGTTACCAACTTTGTCCTGTTACCGTTGTCCTGTTACTCAAGATTCTTTCATGTTACCAACATATCTGACTATATTTTTGTATATTTCTAAACCTTTCGTATTGAGAATTGCTAAAATCAATAATTGGCATTTGATAAACTATTGCAGGATATACTAGTAAACCACAAATAGTGTCTTAAACTTATTCCTCATTCCCATTAGAAGCTTTTGAAAATTGATTCACTTTGGTAACAGGAAAGAACTGGATTTTTTTTTACCATTTTTAAAATTGCCATTGTGTCCACATTAAACAATTGTTTGAATTACAGACAACAGTTCCTAGATCCTCAATGTTTGTTCTTCGATTTGTGCTATTAAAATACTGGATGTAAAGACATTTTTTTTTCAGATATTGTCTCTTCATTGATTTGAGTGTCTGACGTCAGAAAATTGTATACGTCACATATATTTGTCGTTCAATGTACATACAAACAATTTTAAAAAAAAGTTTGTAAGAATACATTTCAGAAATAGAAAGAGATTTAAAATAGTCCAAAAGTTATATAGAATTTATAAGAATCCACAAATAGTTAATTCCACTACGCGATTGAATATTTTTCACGTTTGTGGTTCAGCGTATTTTGTAATTCATAACAGAAATATATCATAATGACATAAAATAGAACAATATCATTCTGACGGGATCTTTTAAAGTACAGAGTCACGTTATAAGAACCAAAGAAATACAAAACGTCGCATATACAAAACCCACTACTAAAAAATGAAAGACCATACAAACATATTGATAGGTTGCAAAAGTTCCGAGCCACGTTAAACGGATACCACATAAAACAATCCAACAGTAGGTTTTCAAATTTTTCAATCACATTTATTTGTTGTTCAGCTAAATTCTTTTGACATCAGAAATTATTTTTCATGAAAAATAAGTTAAACCGCCAATACATCACTTTCAATTCATCATGCATTGCATTCGCAAAAGATAGTTTTTTCCCAGTATGGAACAAGTCTATGATTGACAAAGGGAGGTCATTTGTTTAAAAAAGTGTGTAATAACAGAATCAAATCGGTAATTGGCAAATAGACTATTGCAAGGAAATTTCGAAAAAAAAGCGCCCATGACAATGAAATATGAACTACATAACCAGCAAAAACATCAAAGTACGAAGAAAGAAAAACGTTCATCAACGTATCTTCATTGAGAAGTCAAGTATTGCGTATTTTATTTTATTAACAAAACAAGATTTTCCGTTATGTCTACTTCACCTAAAGGGTTTTCTACCAATACATCCTTTAAATGTAGATAACTTCCTTATCATGTTAATGTATTTGTTTTTTGAAATTGTGTTTGTTTTACGTCTCTCTTAAATATATGTGTTGTGCACAAGATGTAAGTTTGTACAAATTATAATATGTACAAGGGTCTGGTACAAATTATAAGTTTTTTTTTCACACATAACTTCTTGCATCTGGGGGTACAAGTTTATCTTTCAAAATATACCAGTTTAATGTTCTAAATTTAAATTTATATACTTCAATTTAACATTGAGTGCTTTTCTCCTTGTCCTCAAACTGGAAATGATGATACACAAATGGTTTAAATTCTAATTTTGTTTTTCTCCTTATACCATATTCATATCCATAAAAAGTACTTTTGTGGTCTTATAATGTGTTTTGTATCAATGGTCAGTATGAGACTGTATGCATGTAGTTGTGAAAATATGACAGAAATATGCGAAACAAAAGACTGTGTGCTTGTATCATTCTTTTGTGTTATGCAGTTCATAAAACACTGATATATTGTACAAAATATCTGTAAAAATTATAATTTGAACAACATTATCACTTGTACACAACATATATACCAAGCTAAATACCAAAGATAAAATTTGAAGTCTTGCTTGTTTCTTTTGCTAGGTGATAAAGTTATATTTGGCACAAATGCTCTTCAACTCTGTACGTGTTTGGCTTTATAACTGTTTTGTTTTGAGCGTCACTGATGAGTATTATGTGTTACATATTTGTTTTTCGTTCATTTTTTTTACATAAATAAGGCCGTTAGTTTTCTCGTTTGAATTGTTTTACATTGTCTTATCGGGGCCTTTTATAGCTGACTATGCGGTATGAGCTTTGCTCATTGTTGAAGGCCGTACGGTGACCTATAGTTGTTAATGTCTGTGTCATTTTGGTCTTTTGTGGATAGTTGTCTCATTGGCAATCATACCACATCTTCTTTTTTATATAGCCTGTCTGGCGTATTGAATTATAGTTCTGGTACCTTTGATAACTATTCATACTATCTATGGTAGTTTTTGTTGCATAATCGTATTGAAAAAAAATAAGTCAATAAAACAAACACACGTTTCAACAGAAAAAAAAAATTGTCAAAAATTTAAGAGAATGTTTGATATAAAAACAAATGTTTGCTATTGATCTTGTGGAATAACTCACGAAAACAAACCCCAATTTACATTGAAGTGGAATAATTCAAACAAACATTGGTTCCTAGGGTTTCAAGTCCCGCTGATTTTTTTTTAAATTTTCAAATTCAATGAATCAACACGTAATTTCCCAATTTTCTACCCTTAAATTCATTGGGTAGCAATAACTTATACCAAATAAAGTACAACGACTGATTAGATATTTGATAATGCACCTGTTCTAAAATTGTCACGAAATAGAGTAATCGATGCATGGAAAACGGATATCAACGTATATATATATTGGCAAGTCGGGTATGACGTGACACCAAACAGTGTTAGAGTTAGATTTTCTGCTGACAAATTTTTGTCCGTCCCGTAAGCGGGATTCGAACTCACACCTTTGATACACTACAGCATCAATCGCTTAGCCTCATGGCTCTAGACCACTCGACCACATCCTCTATATAAAATTTATATTGAATAGTCGTAGTGTTACCTTGTCACGGAAGGCGAATATAGAGATAGACATAAGACACGTGGTATTAAGCGTGCGCAGATGTTATATTATATATATATTTTGCTCTTTTTCTTTACGTCTATCTTTAATATACTTACAAGTATGAACACCAAAGTTGTTTTTTGCGTTCTTGCTAGTCTGTTTGGTAAGTGATAATGTTATTCTCGTTCATATGGTTATAATTACATTAAATTTATAACATTCAGTAATTGAATAAACCAAACCAACGTTTTAAATGTAAAAGAGTGTTGTTGTGTATACTACATATATACAATTGTATCATAAGGTTATCAACATAATAAATCTGTACATGTAACAATACAAAAACGTTTCACACCAAGCGGCAAAGATCTTTTTGCATTAAATGAAAGAAATAAGAAACAATGTCATTTGTTCATTAGACACAATATCTCGCTCGCACTATCTGATTTCAACACCAACATTTGATAAAACTCTAATTTGGCATCTTTCAACAAAATCAACTTCATAATGAAAATGCGTGCTGCGAATCAAATTGGTGGAAATTGTGTGAAAAGACTGACATAAAACACGTAACATGAAAATGTACTTTAATTTTAGTTTCTTGTGAACAATTTGGAAATTAGTATGGCGTTCATTATCACTGCACTAGTATATATTTGTTTAGGGGTCAGCTGAAGGACGCCTCCGGGTGCGGGAATTTCTCGCTACATTGAAGACTTGTTGGTGACCTTCTGCTGTTGTTTTTTTCTATGGTCGGGTTATTGTCTCTTTGGCACATTCCCCATTTCCATTCTCAATTTTATATTTTATGATTCGACAATACACTTTTCAGCATTAGTAAACAAATGAAGCTGGAATAAACTCCAGATAAGTATTAAAGATTTAGCACATATATTAATTATTTGACTTAGATTTTAAAGATTATTTACATAGTATGAATATTTTGATAACATATTAAAAAATTATCAGCAAAATAAACATAAGTATTAAGTTGAAACGACTACACATATATGGTAAAATTGAGAAAGGAAATGGGGAATGTGTCAAAGCAACAACAACCCGACCACAGAGCAAACAACAACCGGAGGCTACCAGTGGGCCTTCAATGTAGCGAGAAATTCCTTCAGCTGGCCCCTAAACTACATTGATCACTAACGAAACTGATACCGGTCAAACGACACAGACAGGCGAAACGTTATGCCCTGTTTATCGTATACGGGGCATAACGTAAGCTCGCATGTAGCCATTGCAATGCGTGTCTATGTATAATGGTATCATTTTATTTCAGCATTTAACAACGGCGAAGTATGTAGACACGAGAGTGATTGTCAACTAAGAACATGTGATGTTAATGAAGTTATTGCTTGTATTCGAAACTATTGCTCTTGTGTGATACAGACTGGATACAGTAAGTTTTTAAAGTACACTCATTTAAAGCAATGCGTTGATGTATGAAAAAAGGAATACAATGTTACAAATAAAACATAAGTATGCATTAAATGCTGCCTTTATGCTATTTGGTATAATCTATTTCTAAACACCACATACGGGCATGCAACTAAGACAATTAGAAGGGTTACATTAATCTACAACTAGAGAGGTGGACTTCTATAGTGTACGTTCACCTAATGAAACACTACAAGTTATCTTTTGAAGAAAATATTTATCTATTCAGGCTCTCGAATAGAACAGTTTACCAAATGAGAGTAATAGACATGTATCTTTTAAAACAAAATGTTACAAATTTGCAAGCAATTGTTCAAATAGATATGTTTTTTTTTCTATCATTCATATATATCCATATACAATTATATATTGTGTATATAAAATATAAAGTGAATGCATTTTATAAATATGTTATTTTTTCTTGAGGACTTTCACAGGAATCTCACTTTTAACTAAATTTATAAGCCTCTTGCAATACATCTTTTTATATCAGTCCGATTCAATCCAAAAGATGAATCTGTCATTTAAAACAAAACATTCACTTTTATTTATTTTTGCAGCTTGTACCACTGCGCAGGATTGCAGACAGCAATGTCACGCATACACTTCTCATTGTATTGTTGGTGCTTGTGTTTGTGGTATTGTTCGTTAGAAATCCTAATAATTTAATTTTGGATGTAACGCGTCTTCTGATTGGCTGACGTTATTTTGTTATGAGCCCATATACATAATTCAGTCATGTGACCGTGACGTCATCAACGTTTTTTCATGGTTTTCTACGGTAGAAAAAATATTACAGTCATTCCTTAAATATATTTTCACCATTGTCATGTCATATGAGATAACTTAACTGCAATTAGCTCTTCTATAATTCAATGTTAGCAAAATTATGTATGTGATTCTTATGTTGCATATGTTCTTGTTAACTAATAAATTTAATGTTTTACTGTGTTTCTTTATACTCCAAACCAATGTAAAAACTATTATTGAAGGCAAATAATTAACATTATCAATGGTTTGCGCGTTATTCCATCTCGCCATTTGTAAAAGTAAACCATTAAAGATTAAAGTACGATTTTAAACACAGAGCCTTGGTTCACACCACACACCAAGCTATGAAGGGCCTCAAAAATATCAACAAACGAAAACCACTGAACATCAACTTCCTGACTTAGAGTGCGAACAAATGCAGCGGATTTGAAGTTAATTTTTTAGTAGATACCAACCTTCACCCGTACCTAATCCATTAGTGAAACACCATAACATAGTAAGACAAACTGTAAAAAAAAAAGATCAATTGACTTCAGCAAACTCGTTGTATGCGTAAGTTTATACGGTTTCGAGAAATGCCGATCCATTGTCCGAAAATACAATAAAGTAGTCCATATCTCGCAAAGTGTTTCTTAATGATTCCAATGACTTATTTTCCATACTTGTTGTTCAATCTGTCAATTTCAAAGTAGTCGGAATAGAAATCAAAGATCGCAAACAATTTTCTTCCATTGTCTTGTTCAAAGTTCATGACTATGCAAAAGTTTTATCTGTTGTTCCATGATGAATGTTTTGCAAGTTTCATATGTGTTATTGTAATTTTCAATATCCGATTTCATATTCGGCTATATAGTTGGAGATATTGTGGTGATAATTGTGCAAATCGTGATACAAGCATGAAATTTGGTATAGAGGTTGACTAAACGATAATAAAAAAAAAATCAGCTGCTGGCCATCATTTTTTCAAGATGGCCACCGCTCATTTAAAAAATGGCGTCATATCCAATTCGCTATATTTCGCAACTCCTTTTAAACTTGTGATATAGGTATAATCCAAAGTCAATTTTGATAAAACGGAAAGAACAGTTCCTGAAGTACGATAAAACAATACGTAATTGCCGGTTCAAAAATGGCGGCAATTACGTTCAAAATGACTACATTTCGTAAATCCTTTAAAAGCTGTGTTTTAGTTATAATCCAAAGTAAGAATTGATAAAACGAAAATAACAGTTCCTAAAGTACGATGAAACAATATATTAAAACACGAAAAAGTTACTTCCGGTTTCAAAATGGTGGTAAAAACGTTGAAAATGGCTACATTTCGTAAGCCTCACTGATGAGTATATCGTAGACGAGACGCGCGTCTGGCGTATATACAGAATTTAGTCCTGGTATCTATGATGAGTTTATTTGTAGGTATAATCCAATGTAAGTTTTGATAAAACGTAGATTACTGTTCCTAAAGTACGATGACACAATACATACACGACGAAAAAGTAACTTCCGGTTCCAAAATAGCGACAAAAACGTTTAAAATGCACTATTTTTTTCATTTTCTTAAGAGATATCACTTAAATTGTTAAATTCAAATACCTAGTTTGGTTAGAAAAGGCAGTTTGCATTCCGTATAATTATCTGACAGTTTCCAACACACAAACGCGTACAAGGTATAGGCCAGAACGGAATCGTTTACAGTTATCAACAACCGCTTTTCAAAGGTTTCTGATACGAGGGTGCAAATGCAGCCAAAGAAGTCCATTTTGGTTTCCAACTATCAGTGTTTGTTTTTCTTTCATCCAAACCCAGTGTTCATGACTTGGTATGTGTACCTGTCGAATGCACACATCCAGTTGAGCCCACCTTGATATGCTTCTCGTTCGATGTGCTCCGGAAGAGAACAACTTGTAGGGGGAATAGTATCATAAGGGCGCTGCTTCCTGACAAATAATTCAAATCGTGCCTTGTTAACAGAAAATGTTGATGTTGCCGTACATGATGCAAGCAAATGCTTCTATGATGTCCATGTTTTCATACAGAACTAATTTAAAAGCGAGCAACAACATCCTTTACATCTGGAAATAATTCCAATGTATGCCAAGCTGACCTATTCACTATGCCAATAAACGCTAAATGCCTAGAAGCAAATAATAGCAGCTGCACGAGGACCAAGCACATTTGATATGTCATATACATATAGCCATCACAAGTCTTTATTCCCTCAAAAACCTATCCACACTTTATCCATACCTAAAACTGCAAGAGCTGCAATCCTAATACTACTTCATCTGTATCAGTTCTACTTAAAATTACTTTTATCAACCATTTTCAGTAGCAAGCTTATCACGGACAAACATACGTGTATCTGCTTGTTCTTGGTTATAAAGGGATAGCTGAGAAGTATCCGTATTGAAATTACAAAAAATATTTTACCTCGAGTAACAGAAACATTTTCATAAGTCTCTAAAGAAGTAATTCTGTCGGCAACAAACTTACATCATTCCGTTTTGTTGTCATCTTCACAAGAAAAACGACTCCAAATCTTTAGCGCTTTATCAGAACCAACAACTTTCCGTCTAGCACCAGCACCTTGCCTTTTCTCGGTCCAGCTTTTAAATTATTCATTTCGTAAACATCAAATACAATGTCTACTCTTCAATACTTAACGCTGCAAGATTTTATGTATACAGGATGACATCGATTGCATAATCATCAAATAGTTTTGCACGTGGTTGCTTGGAATTGACCTTTGCTGGCCCCTCCAAACGGTAAATGCGTCAGAATTTGGATCAGTTGATGGCAAATCTCACAATGTATCAAGTATACCCTTTTGCTGCGATTTAATAGTTTAAAGTGACATCTTTAGACAAAGACAGAGAAGTAATTTTGCTTTCATGGATAGAGAAATCTTTGTGTTTTCGTAGAGTCTTCATGATGTCTTCCATCTGTTTTAAAATGGCTAAAACCACTATTTCGTTCAAATTCATCTACCAGTCTACTGAAATCCATCCATCCATCGTCTCAAGGAGATCTTCAGCGGCACCAACATCGCCCTTCACAATTACATTATTTTGTGTTTGTTGCTGGTCTTACGTACAGTGAAATTACCATTGGCACCTTGTTGGTGATACTCGTGAAGGTAAGCCATAATTCGGAGATGGATCCGTAACCGTCGAACATATTTTTCATGATCTTGACCAAAACAATACGGTATCATGCTTGATATGGACTGTTTGTGAGGTACGATATCTGACTCATAAAAAAGGCGTACCACCGAAAGAACAAACGTTTTTAATTCATAATTGAACGGCAGATATTAAACTGTGGTCGAGATGACTCTTTCTCCTTACACCAGTCTATCAAATAATCAAACGACACAGAGTCATGCGATATATTTTCTGCGTTTAGACATTAATGGTTCAAACAAAAGACACGCAGTTATTTGATTCGCATGTCCAGACGTAGGTTTATTTGAATAAATATGAAAATAATATGACGTTCTAGGTGTTGCAATGTCGGCTTCAGTGAGGGCACAAGTCCATCCACTTTCATGCAATATTTCCCCATGAATTTAAAACAAGCCATTTTAATGTACTTTCCACCAAACATAACGATAAACTTATCTTCTCCGTACAAATCTGGCCATTCATACGGAACTTACTGGTGGAGTAAGTAAGTTCTGTTTGATCTGCAGTATATTCTGGTTGATCTGCAGCTATAATTGATGTTTGGTCGGGATTTTAAAAGTTTAACCACTTTTTTCACCTTTCCATCGTATGATTGATCGATTCAACTGAATGGGCGTGTTTTCAAACAGTGGCATCATAGAAGTTACAGTTACTTGAATAGAAGGGTATAGTTTTTTAGAGGAATGAAATGACGACCAAGATATGTTTACGAAATTCAAATCCCCTTTTGTTACATGAACTATAATTTTCATCAGTGTGCCTTGTTAGCGGGTGCACATCGCTCTGTATGTCTATAAATAGTTTGAGCATGCGCAAAATTGATAAACGCATTTGTTTCATAACCTTAAATAAATTTATCAAACCAATTCATAATATCATTAAAAATCCAAAAGCACCAAGTAAATAGTAAATAGTTCAAATGTTTATGTGTGTGTTTTGTTACATTTTCGCGCATGCACAAACCATGAAGAGTCAAATATTTATTTCTATTTAAAACGTCGAATGCAAAGAATGTCGCCACCAAACCATTTATTATTTTACACTAAAAGAAGGTCAAGGAACAAGTTCTGTAGAAAAATAATTATTTTTGAACTGAAAAAAAACAGCCATTTTTCATAAAGGCCGTGGCCATCTTGAAAACATGATTTTTTTTTCATGGCCAGCAGTTTTTTCCTTAGAAAGTATATAATAATGCATGATGCTTCGTGCTAATTTTCATGCTGGTATCATCATTTGCACAATTCCCTCGATTTTGTTTGCTAATATCTTCCACTAATACAAACATATCCTCGCTCGTCGTATAAAGCATACTTGTTTTTCTGTGTGATTAGAATGTGCCTTTTTCTATAAGATTAACTCATACATTATTTGCACTACAACCCTATCATTTAAATATCTATTCATTATGAATCATAAGCTCTTCTCGAAAATGAAAAGACTTCATTATCTTAAGATCTTCGCCGTTCTTGTTTATTGGTCACCTTTTTATAAGTTTCGAAATAATTTGAAGTTCTTCATCTTCTGCCGTAGAAGATTTTAGTGTTTTTCCTCTGTCGGCATTGAATCGCAGTCATAGTTTAAATTTCCTTCTCGGTATTCATTCGTTTTTCTTGATTTTTTCTTAATATACGCGCTACTCAATCTGTCGGCCATCTACATTTTAACTCTTGGTTTAAAAACAGAAACAAATTCAAACTTTTGTGAAAGTAAAAACATCCTTTGTTGTAGTGGTCAGGAACTTTCTTACATATGATATCAAACGTTTTGTGATCTTATTCGACGATGATTTTTCTTCCACAACCTGTAGGTCTTCAAAAACTACAGCCAGTAACTTTTTTTCAATTTGAGCGTCGGTGCTTATGCTGTCGACGCATAACATCCTGGTTGCCCCTCCTGCAGCAAGTAAGCACCCAGTCCTGTGTTTGAAGCAACACGGTATAATTTGAAATCTTTCTTTTTGTCAAAGCATCGAAGTACCGGTACATTTAACAATATCATTCTAATAGTCCAGGTGGAATGTACACGGAATATAGTAGGAATATTGGTCTGAATTCATACCAGAAAAGAGTGATAATCCAGTCAGACAGTAGTAGCAATCCACACGGAAAATAGCCGAAAAATTTAAATTAGCAGGAATTTCATAGTAGGAATATGCAAATTAGCAGGAATAATTTGATAGGAAAATAAAATTCCTACAAGAAAACTTAGAAGGAATTTTTTAGAATTTCTTCCAGAAAATATATTTTCTGGAAGAAATTCTAAAATAGCCGAAAATAGCCGAAAAATTTAAATTAGCAGGAATTTCATAGTAGGAATATGCAAATTAGCAGGAATAATTTGATAGGAAAATAAAATTCCTACAAGAAAACTTAGAAGGAATTTTTTAGAATTTCTTCCAGAAAATATATTGTCTGGTAGGAATCTAAAAATATACAAAATGTAAGTGTATATTCACAAATACACAACTGGGTCAATGATTTAAGTTTGAATCTCAACAACAAAGAACAAAGGAAATTCATGGAATAAATTCATTTTAAAAAAATAGATTTTTGAAATGTATAAGAAGTAAAATCACAAAAATACTGAACTCAGAGGAAAATCAACTCGGAAAGTCCATAATCACATGGCAAAATCAAATAATAAAACGCATCAAAAACGAATGGACAAGAACTGTCATATTCCTGACTTGGTACAGGCATTTTCAAATGTAGAAAATGGTGGATTGAACCTGGTTTTATAGCTAGCCAAACCTCTCACTTGTATGACAGTCGCATCAAATTCCATTATATTGTCACCGATGCGTGAACAAAACAAACACACACAATAGGTAAAAATGTCAAAAATAGGGGTACAGCAGTCAACATTGTGTTATCATCTTAATCACTTTAATTGAAATGTATAAGGAAACTGCGATATATGCAACCTAGAAATTGTGTCATACATAAACTTGAAAAAAAGCCAAAATATGCCTAGTCGAAATTAATAGTTATGAACAAATAAAGAGTAAAATTATGTTCTATTGTTGAATTAATTGATAACTAAATATTTTGGCAGGCAGATAAAAAATCATTTTGAATGTATAAGAATTACCTTCCTTAATGTTCTTCAACTTCGTACTTTATTTTGCCTTTTTTTCACTGTTTTGGATTCGAGCGTCACTGATGAGTCTTTTGTAGACGAAACGGGCGTCTGGCGTATATACAAAATTTAGTCCTGATATCTATGATGAGTTTATTATTCAATCTTTATAAGCCATATGTTCTTACATTTCTATATTGTAGTTGTGTGACTCTAGCTTGCAGCATTGTGTTCAAACACAACTTTTCATTCTTTTTCCCTCCAACTTTTGAATTTTGAACTGGAACCTACTTGCATGTACCACTGCAAAATGTGTGTTCTTAGCAAACAGGAATCCATTGCAAGATAATTCCAGGTAGAAAGATTATCTGGTAGGAATCTATAAATTGATTCTGGTAGGAATCTTGTACAGATGGTAGAAAAATAAATAATCAAATCAGATTTTCCAAACAGAAAATAATCCATACAGACTTAAAATTTAAGATTCCACCTAGGTTGTAGTATTTTGGTAGTAGGAATATAAAAATTCCAGTCAAATTTTGTTCATTTTCCATGTCCGCCTACTTTCTATATGGAATGTTTGATTCTAGGTAGATTCCTACTTCATTCCTACTAGTGTCTAGAAGGAATCCTACTACATATTTAGTACGGGAGAATCTATTCAAATAATTGTCCGGGTACGTGAGGATTCCATTTGAAATACTTTTCAGACTTAAGTAACCTTTAACGGAGTGTTGATTTCGAATAGACACAGTGCACAATTCTATACATAGTTCACAATGTCCAGAAGTCTTCTCGGTCCTCATGTTTAAAGCATGTTCGTGATCGTTTTATTTTACTGAGTCTATTTAAGTCCTTCAGCGGTAATTTTATGCCCAAAAAGAAACTTCCTGTAGTCTTAGTTTCAATTTGTCTAAAATTAGTTTCGAGACTTTCTAGTCTACACCGCATTGGCGGATCCAGGGGGAGGGGGGTTCCAGGGGGTTGGAACCCCCCTTTTTTTGCCGATCAATGCATTTGAATAGGGACACACAGTTGAAACCCCTCTGTTTTGCATCTACTACTCAAATTTATACAAAGCTGTACGGACGATTTCGTTTCAACAATCATCGACTTTCAGTTTTATTTAAATCTAACTTAAATTTTGAATTCAAAATCAGTTTAACTGTAACAAAGAACTTAGAATTATATACAACATCTTGTAAAACCAGTTCACATTTCGTATACTGAAATCTCCTTTAAATCCTCAGACATTTAAAGTAATGAATGTAACGAAATACTATGTAGGCAGTTATAAATCCAGACGAAGAATATAAAACGCTCATTATTTTCTTTATCGGTTAGATGAGTATTACGAACTACTAATACGTCTGCGTTAACCTGCATATACTTTTTTTCTCACGTCTTTCTTAAGTATATTTACAATTTAGCATAAAACTCATCTTAATGATAGTGTGTACTCCAAGATAAGTTGTGGTGACGATAACTTTATGAAAAGACTGGCTAAAACCGAAACATACAAATGCGATGATTCGACACTTCACAGTTTCAGTCCTAGTTGTTAATGGAAGCTGGAACAAAATCCAAATTTAGCACATATATTAAAAAGTTCACAGCAAAATTAACATTTGTTGTAAGTTGATGTGGCTACAATTGCATCGTAAACTACGTTTATATAAAATTAAACTGATACGGGATAGACGAAAAAACAAATATACAAACAGGAGAACGTAATGCCCCTTCTATCATATGTGGGGCATAATATTAAGTTTGTATTTAGAGACATGCATGTCTATGTATTATAGAAACATATTACTTCAACATTTACCAATGGCGAAAAATGTTGGTAGGCAGGTGATTGTAAAAATAGAGAAAACAAATCTATTTTTGCTTGTATTCATAACATATGCACTTGTGCGATAGTGACTGCCGCTGACCAAGTGACAGAATACCAGCGAATCTTATAATGATGACGAAAAAAAAAATTTAAGTGGAAATCATATATAAAACTATTTTTGAAAATTGTGGTATGTCCAATACATGGAATATAGAGTTTGCTGTCAAATGGGTGTTTGAATGTGTTGAGCAAAAACTCAAAGTTCAGTTTCAACAAGACTGCTTTGTTTTTCTTGCCGAATCGCCTAGAACTTTATGTTCTTGTATTTGCAATGAAAAAAGTTACAATTTGAAAAGTTGTTTCACTTCCTACCTTACAAATTTATTTATACATTATGCAAATATAGATGTGGTAGACACTTGCCGATTGAGTGTGGGAGGTTGTAAATTTTAGAAAAGAGAGAAGACATAATCTGCCGACTCATTTAAGTTAAAAGAAAGAGATTTTTACCGGAAAACTGTCGGTCAAACCCCGTATAAACTGTAATTGGATCACATGTTTAACTCATCGAATATTCTTATATTGAAAAACTATTTAAATTTATCAAATTTGTAATTGCGAAAGTCAGTCCTTCAAGATAATCATTGTATTGTTCACACATGCATATACAAATTGTACATTATATGTACGTTCTCTAGAACTATGTAATTGTAGTTTTATGAGAAATAAAGTATTCGTTTTAGAATGTATTCAACAAACCAGTTCAAGCTTTTATGGAGGAGTTTTCTATTCCAAACAACCAAATACAAATCGTGAACTTATTAGTTTAGAGTAAAACGGGATAAGTATATAATCAACTACTCTTTACATTTTTAACAAGCCAGCTGCCGTCAAAATTAATTTCTTTCCGTTACATTTAAAAAAAGACTGGGTTAGTGTTATTGAAGCTATCTTAGGATTAGAACGTATCTTAAGATCATCTTATATCACGTCTTTGTCCTAAGACATTTCTCGAAGCTCTTTTAACTAAGGATATACATTGCGGTATAAGGTGTCTTACCTATATTAATCCGAACTTCATTAAGTTTGGAACTCGCCTTTTCACATTATATTACTTGATGACGTTGAACTTCGTGTTTCATGATACGATTTCATTACAAATTTAATTCTCATTCAACTTATAGTTACAATCAGTTTTTATATATTTTCATAATTTCATGTGAACTCATTTGATTCTATACTATTTTAATAATTGGTTTCGTCATTATTAAATGTTTTATCAAAAAGAAACTTCAACAATTAAAAGTTTGCACTTATATGTTTAAAACGTCTTAGGTGCGGGATATTCAAACTCATATATCGAAAATAGAACTGAAAACGCCATGGCTAAAATAGAAAAAGACAAACAGACAAATAGTAGTACAAAATAACACAAAAAATAGAAAACTAACGACTACGCAACATAAATATCCCAAAAATATTTGGAGTGATTGCTTGTTCTCCGGAAGGGTACGCAGAACCTGCTCCGCATGTTGCACCCGTCGTGTTGCTCATGTTATTACCAATCCGGTAAATAGCTAGTATTTTCTAATTCGGCAGGTCTCATTCATGAAAAGGGAAATAGATTGTAGTTACGAATTAAGGCACATATCCGATATCATCTGTGAAAGGGACATTCTATGATGCTATGATGGCGTCAATAAAATTAACGAATGGATGATTTCAAATTCATAATTTTGAACTCTTTGTTTAATAGTTTCCTTGTAAGCAGCAATCCTCTATCAAATAAATCATGATGGGAAATACAAGCCCGAGGATATCGTATCAATTGGGAGATATATACTCCGTATGCAAGCTCTGCTGGATTGTTGCTACAAAGAAATGGAAATTCAACAGTTGGGAAGCTGAACTCACCTCTTATATCTAACGTTTTGTTTTCGACCAATCATCTTTGTCAATTTCTGAAAAGATATGAGGCACACTTTACTTATCTGTTGTATCCTTTATCTCTTGTTCTTTCTTCCTACGAAGTTTGTAAGAATTCAGCCTCATAAGAATAAAGGAACAAGGCGACAAGAAGAGGGGCAAAATCAGTTCCTATTCGAATATCGATAGTTTGTTGAAAAGAACGTCTTCCAAACGTATGTAACAAATATATGTCGATCAGAAATCATGCATCCTGATAATGTCAGTTTCAGATATTTTTTGTTTGAATCAGAATGATTCTTTACAAAGTATGATTTATCCCTCCTTACGTCAAGATACTTTAGCCATTCTTTTTTTATGAAACAAAGCAATACCATCTCTTTCAATGTGTCTTTTACTTTAGAATTGGTTATACTGTAATTATGTAAATTGTAGAAAAGTCAAATGTTTTAATAATACTGCACGACGAAAGAGTTTTCTAGTGTATGTACTCTAAAAGGTCTTTGATTTTTTTAGTATCCACATCTGATTCACTCCATGTTAATCTGTACACGCAACATTATAAAAGATACGTTCGAGACACAACATAAGAGTGTTAAGGAGGATCCTAAGTCCGTCGTAAAATTGATTAATATGTGTCTTAGGACTAATCTTAGGATACTTTCGAGAACATCACCCCTTGTTGTTTTTTATTCCATTCTATCGAAATCACCGTCATTGAACATTTGGGAGGTGCCTTTAAAGTATGCAAGGCTTCATACTTATACCACATGTACCATACATTTTAATAGATATACAAGCAACAAAACAGAACATGTCAATAGCAAAATAGGACAATTCAAACTTTACGTAGATGGTATAAGAACTCGTATTAAATTACAGTCAAAATACCAAAAAACAACAACATTAAAACAAAATTATGTTCATTTGTACTTCATTTATTGCATTTGAAAAACATTTTTTTCGTTCGAAAAACTATTAAATATCATTTTAATTGAGTTGATTAAAATCTTTAGGAATAAAATCAGGAAAATTTTGATTAAGAAGAATAAATTTGATACAACGTCTGGTTAAACTGACCAACATATATTACAATGAATCCCTCCAAAATCTATATAGTAATCAAGGATACGAAATACTAATTAAGCAATTTAAAATTAGGACGAAGACTGGGTTGATCATATTTTCTTTACCAGTAAGTCGAGTATTACGTATCTTTTATTTATCAAACATGTATCCTTCACCTAGGGTTTGTTCTACTTATACGTCGTACAGATGTAGGTAACTTCCTGAACATGCATATCATAAGTTTATTTACAAATATGAAAATTGCAATTTGCGTTTTTGTTTGTGTGCGATACACAATTTTTTATTTCTTCATTGACAGATATTTTTACAGTCATTCCTTCAATAGTATCAAATAAAACAGTTAGTCCCCTACAAAAATCGCGCGTTTCAATTGAAAACATAAAGATTAATTTAAGAAAAAGTATATTCAATTGCATATAACAAGGCTATAACCAAGATTAATCTGTACACGTGGCATTACAATATCATTACAGTTCAATAAAAGGGGCTCAGATCTGTCTGTAATAAAAATGGAAGACATTAGAAAATAAGACCATGTGTCCATAAGAGATCATCTCTAGTTCGATCTATTCATGGTCAATGAACACAGACATCTTGATACAAACTGAAATTTGGCATACAGTTTTACAAATTACACATCGTAATGATTATGTGCGCTGTTGGTGTGATGATAACATTATGAGAAGACTGACTAAAACCGAAACATAAAAATGCAATGATTCCACAATTTACATTTTCTGCCCTAGTGAACAATTGCACATATATTAACAAGTAAACAGCAAAATGAACACCCATAGTAAGCTGGTGCGACTAAAATTTCATGTTAAACTAAACTTATCTTAAATTAAACTGATACGGGGTACTGATAGACGAAGAAAAAAAAAGGAAAACGTAATGTACCTTTTATCGTATGCGGGCATAACAGGAAACTTTCATGTGTCATGCATGTCTAGGTATAACGAACACATTTTATCTTAGCATTTAACAATGACGTGATATGTCAACAAAAGGTGATTGTAAAAATACTTGATGTAGAGGAAAAACTATTCCAGCTTGTATTTAAAGCAATAACACATTTCTGTCATAGTGCGTTGATAGATGAAAATAAGAATGCATTGTTACATATAAAAAATAATGGTGCACTAAATTCTGACTGTCCCTCTTTTTGAATTATTCAAAACTTACTCCAGCTTTGGACCGAAACATAGTGAACTATATTGAAACCTTTTTCAGTTTGTTCTTGTGTTTTGCAGTTACACCCCTGTCTCAGGAATATGCTATAGTATTATAGTAGAATTTAGTTAAAATCAGTTCAAATGGGCCAAGCTTATCAGATCTACACAGAGCATAATCAAAAACTAAAAAAAGACCCCCAGAACCGATCCGAGAGTGCTCGCAGTTACGGAGAGGTTCATTATTGGTTTAAAAACTATATTTAAATCCTGCATCTATGACAAAAACTATATAACTGCACACCAACTAAAATCTAACAGTACCACTATTTTAGTTTGCTAAAGAGCAAATTTTCATGCTATTTAGAGGAATCATAGAATACTGGACTTTTGACTTGGGTGAATGTAGGTTATCAGGCTTTTAGATTGCATATAACTGCTTGAATCCATTTCTTTCAAACTTTGATGGATAATTGTCACAATGGCAATCATACCTCATCTTCGTATTTTTTTATGATATACATTTATCAAAAGGAACCGAAGTTGTATCCGTCATTATGATTTTCTAGTATTGACATATTCTGAGAATCTGAACCATATAATCCTTATTATCTGGATTAGTTCTTGAGTTCCCTTAAAACACACACACACTCTTTGTCTTTGTGAGCAAGAGTGTTCTCACTCAGCTAGTAACGGAAAAGGATATTTTAAGCTAAGGCGAGACAATTGACTATACACTATATTCTTGACATTCATAGTTTCGTCAGTGAAATTTTTATCTTTTTATTTATGTAGATTAAACTCTTGCTCAAGATTGTACCAAACAAATGTCGCAAATATACACCTTACTGTGTTGATAAACGTTGTAAGTGCTGCTCACTAGACGTTGTAAGAAAACAATATATGTTTTCACCAGACTTAAGTTATATAAATGTATATTGAATGTAATTCTGTTATTGCGTATAATCTTGTTATTAACCGTTATAATAAAAAAGTGCACATAAAATGCGGGACTTTTGACGTTTGACTGGTGAAGGTAGTGAAGTAGGCTTCGGGATTAAAAATTAGTACTTTTTATCTCAAAAGATTGAATGAATGTTGTTTCCTTCTATCTTTATAATGGACACAAAAATACTGCATCAAAATCTATTTCGACAAAATGTATAGACCGGACTAACGATTTTGCAACCGGTCATATTATGGCAAAAGTGTTTGTTTCGGTTTTCTAACTCAAGAGAGCCTTGTGTTCTGAACATGGGTGTCTGAATTATAATCCACAAGTTGAATGAACGCATCTTTCTCATGATTTGACTGAAGACAGAAAAAGTCCAGGCCTTGAAGGCATAAAACTTTGCTCAGTGCTCTGAGCACAAAAATCATGCTCGAAACATGAAATCCAGCAATTTGATTGGTTGATTTCCGAGTTTGAGTACAAAAATCATGCTCGAAAGTTTTATGACCGTGAGGCCAGGTGACAATACTTCAGTATTTCCTTCTTAAACATTCTCAAAACAGAAAATCATTTTTTTTCCTTTCCATTACACTTAAAAATAGTCTATCGAAATCACCGTCATTGAACATTCGGAAAATGTCGTTATGATATGCAGGGCTTTATGCTCAAGAGGACAATACAAGTATGCAAGCTTTACGTAAATGGTATAAGAACTCGTATTTAATCACAGTCAAAATATACAAAAAATACCAACATTAAAAATAATAATGTCTGTGTAATTCAGATATCATATTTAAAGTATAAAAAATAATGAGTCTTTTGGAAGACGATAAAAAAGGCGAAACGCAATTCTTGGGAAATCCAAAATTTCAATCCTGGTATCTATGATGATTTTATTATAGTGGTGAAGGTAAATAATCACAAAATCAGCAATTAAAAAATTAAGACGAAGAATAAAAAAAAATATTGTTTGTCTGTATTGGCAAGTCGAGTTTACGTTTTTTTCAAATATACAAAACACGGTTTTCCTGTATGTCTCCTTGAACTAGAGTTTGATATAATAATACGTCTTTCTAATGAAGGTAACTTCATCAACCTGTGTTTTTCTTTATTTTTTATAAATGTATTTACAAAATTTATATGAACATCAAAGTTGCCATTTACGTTATTTTTGCTTGTCTGATAGTTAGTACTAAATTATAGTATTAACCCTTTAACGTTCCTATCGGTCAATTTGACCGACAAGCTGAATTGTTTGATAATTACGTTGCATTTTATCTTGTATCGTTGACATTTTGACGTACAGGTTGAGGGCTCAAATTAATACTAGGAATACAAGCAACATGATGTATTGTACCTGCAAGTAGTACCATACATTGGTATCACAAGCCCAGTAGTCAGCACATTTTGTGCTGACATGAATTGTCATTGATATGGTTATATTTATAAATTTACTGTTTACAAATTTTTGAATTTTTTGAAATACTAAGGATTTTCTACCATAGGCATAGATTACCTTAGCTGTATTTGGCAAAACTTTTAGGAATTTTGGTCCTCAATGCTCTTCAACTTCGTACTTTATTTGGCCTTTTTAACTTTTTGGATTCGAGCGTCACTGATGAGTCTTTTGTAGACGAAACGCGCGTCTGGCGTATATACTAAATTAAGTCCTGGTATCTATGATAAGTTTATTTGCATCAATTCGTCCTTTATTGACATGAATGTTTTTTTAAAAAACGTGTTTTATTTCAATTGTTTGATACATCATTTTCACTGATTATCATAAAACAAATCATTGATTTAAAAACCAAAATGACTATTTTAATAGCTGTGTCTTTTGTTTTTACAAACATACTATCAAAACTATAATTAAAACCGTCACACATATAAAGAATCTGATTGATAGAGAATCAACATGAAGACAAACCCAAAAACGCACTGAAAATTCATGTTTCGTTTTGTCAGTTTTTACGGCATCTTAACATCTAAAATATACTGAAAATTGTTTGCGGAGTCAAAATAGGAATAACAAAACTATTTTTCTTTAATGCTTTATTATTAGGATATTGGACACCTTGTCGACTTTTGTACAATTTACACAAGTATTCCCCGTTCCAAACTGAAAGACAAATTGAAAGAGTTAGTAATGCGTTGTTTCATAAAAAAGAATGGCCAACGTAAATACAAATATCTTGTCTTAGGGGGAGATAAATACTACTTTGTAAAGAATAAGTCTGATTCAAACAAAAAATTGTCTGAAACTGACATTATCAAGATGCTTGATTTCTTGATTGACAACATATATGTTACTTTTGGAAGACGTGTTTTTCAAAGGACGGTCGTACTTCAAATGGGAACCAATTGTGCCCATCTTCTTGCAAATTTGTTTCTTAAACATTATGATGCTGACTTCATACAGAAACTTCACAGGAAGAACGATAAGATGTTAGCAATACCCTTTTACTTTACTTTCCGCTGTATAGATGATGTTCTTTCACTAGATAATTCAAAATTTGGTGACTATGTTGAACAAATCTATCCCATCAAGCTAGAGATAAAGGATACAAGTGATACAGTTAAGTCTGCCTCATGTCTTGACTTACATCTAGAAATTGACAACGAGGGTGGAAAACAAAACTTTACGACAAAAGAGATGATTTCAACAACATTCCAGCAGCGCCTGCATACGGAGTATATATCTCTAAATGGACACGGTGTTTCCTATCATTGATTTCCTTGATAGAGGGTTGCTGCTCACAAGAAAGCTACTAATCCAAGAGTCCCAAAACGGTGAGTTGAAGTCCTTTTAGTAAATTTTAAGGATGCCATCACAAGTTATGGAATAACCGTTTCACATATGATATCGAATATGTATCTTATGTCGTAACTAAGCTGCCCTTCCATTTTCACGAATTTTACCTACCGAATAAGACTATTTCCCGGATTAGTAATAACACGAGCAACACGACGGGTGCCACATGTGGAGCAGGAGCTGTTCACCCTTCCGGATCACCTTAGATTACCCCCACTTGTTGGTAAGGTTCGTGTTATATAGTCTTCAGTTTTCTATTATATGTTGTGCCTTGTATACTTATATTTGTCTGTGTGTCTTTTTCTTAATAAGCCATGACGTTGTCAGTTTATTTTTTATTTACGAGTTTGACTGTTTCTTTGGTACTTTTCACTACTCTTTTATAACTCAGCTTAATAAAATTTAAGCAACAAAATATACCAACATTTCTGAATTACTTTACAATATATTTGCTTGAAAATATATGGATTTGCAGTACCAGAGAAAATAACTTGAATGATGTTCTTCCAAAATGTTTACCCTTCTTATCGCGGGTAGTAACATCATCATTTCAAGGAGCGTTTAGTACAGTGATTTTGTCATAATTTGGTTAAGTTAGATAGTATTGTATGAAGTGTTTTGGAGTACAAACAATGCCACAATATAAACATTCGAATATTTTGTTTAAAGAACTTCTAACCATAGACATCTTTGCCCATAGTTTATATGTAAATACATCAAAATATGTATCATATAGTTAATGACTTTTACACAGAATAATGCTTGCGTTTATCAAAATTTAAAAGTTGTTATTCGTTTCTAATGCATGAAGAACATTGGTTTACTCACTGTCTGAAGAATAGCTACTCGTCAACACAGTTTAAGATTACAGAAAATTTACTGTCATGGTTAGGTTCAGTTGTGTCATGTTCGAAATGGGTCAGTAATGCGATTCTTGTCGTATATGAAGGTAGAGTAATCATTAAAATAAAACGACATTATACACCCATAGAAATACGTTGTTTTTAAATCATTGTACTTGGAATTACAGAAGGACACATGAACGAAAATACTGCCGATGAGATATCTATCCATCCGCGACGTTAGATGTTAGTAACTAAAATGTCGCCACACTGCCTTGAACGAGAAAAATCCATACCGTTCATAATAGTAATTGATAACAATTGACATGATATCGGCTTCATTCTAATTCGAAATTGCCATCTTGAAATATTTACTTATCACATATAGTTTCAGATTGGTTGCTTTATGGTGCGACTGATATACAGCAACAGCTATTGACTTGAATGAGATAAACAATTACAGACTTTTCCCTTCTCAGGATAAGACATAAAATGCCGGAAAATAAACTATGTGTATTTCATTTCCAATCAACTGTCAATAATTCATGTTCGTTTTATTATGCAGATATTGCACACATAAATTCAATATTGAAATGTCAATTATTAAAACGAGTGCATTTGCCTTGCTAATCTGCAATATGCACGATTTGTTTTGCTAAACATTGTTCCTATACAATGTTTACAAAATGCACGATCTGTATTTTATACCTTCTGCCAATCTAGGCACATCTCCAGAGAAGTGCCTATTTGTAAAGTGAATACAAATAAATCGTATCTGATATTTTTCCTCAGTCATAGTTAACATTCCATCGTTACTGAACAGTCAGTTTTAAAATTTAAAAAAGTTCACCTAAAAATTTACCGTATCACCATGGTGATGCGGTCTGATTAGTCAGAGGCTGGACGTCTGGAATGTAGTTAATCTCTTAACGGTATTGCTTTGGTTATACGTACTATTTAATGGCTGCTTCACGGTTGCTTCCGGAATGATTCTGAGGAAAATGAAGGCCATATTAACGTCTGATTGGCTATTATTGAGTGGTATGCATTATGTGTCAACGCGTCCGTATGTTTGGTCGGATAAAAATCATGATAGTAGGTCATCGGTATAAATTATAATGAAGTGTTCATTTGCTATCGTAAAGAGCTATAATGTTAATTCAAGAAGCACTGTCAATTTGTTGCAATTAATTAAATCAATATAATTCTGTGACAATGAAAACATGTAATCTTGAAACTATGTTGCAGTTTTGATCTGAGGCTGTATATTTATGTATCATTGATATTCTTTAAAAAAAGAACAGTAATACACATAATCTACACTTTAGACTGTAGATGAAAACGGTTGAATGATTTAGTTACTTTAGTGTTTGATTTCTTCGTAATCTTAGATTTTAAATAGTAAATACACAAAACGTATGCTCTATGTATAAAGATAATTTATTTTCCATTGCTTGGACATATTGATTAGAAAATATTAAAATCACAGAATTTACCGTAGATGTCATTTCGTTTCCCGCGTTTTCACCGCTTCATTGATTTTTGGAGTAAATAAACAAAACCGACGATAGGAACTAACAGCTGAGTGATTAGAAGAATACAAAACTTACAAGGTGAGCAATATGGTTTCTTGTGGGCAAGGAAGCCTACAACAAGCATCACGGTATAGTTATTGGCAAGGGTTTCAGTCCACTATAGTGTCAGCTGTTGCAATATTAGCCTTTTATAATTTATAGTTCTATATCTGACAATGACCCTCTAGTTGGACGTCCACGACTATAGATGATATTATTATTGAAGGCAGCAATTTATACGATCGGATCTTATTTCCTTCAAACCAAAAATACTTGCAAAACAGCGTGCTCCCAAAAGATGTTCGCATGTGGGGTAGACAGGAAATTACGATTCAATTTTTTTCTAGGAGTTACGCCCCTTTGAACTTTTTTACTTTAATGTAAAAAAGAAGATGTGGTATGATTGCCAATGAGACAACTATCCACAAAAGATCAAAATGACACAGACATTAACAACTATAGGTCACCGTACGGCCTTCAACAATGAGCAAAGCCCATACCGCATAGTCAGCTATAAAAGGCCCCGATAAGACAATGTAAAACAATTACAACGAGAAAACTAACGGCCTTATTCATGTAAAAAAATGAACGAAAAACAAATATGTAACACATAAACAAACGACAACCACTGAATATACAGGCTCCTGACTTGGGACAGGCACATACATAAATAATGTGGCGGGGTTAAACATGTTAGCGGGATCCCAACCCTCCCCCTAACCTGGGACAGTGGTATAACAGTACAACATAAGAACGAACTATAAAAATCAGTTGAAAAAGGCTTAACTCATCAGATGGACAATAATATAAGTGGACGTGGCCGGGTACTTATACATCCCGACACAAAAAGACACAATGAACAGATCTAAGAGTACTCACAGTTATCTGACAGCTAGTTCAAAGCCACTAACAACTAATAAAAAAATCATGCATCTAAGACTAAACTATCTGTACTACTTCAACAGTTTGTCATCTCAACTTCTCTGAAACCACACAACAGAATTTCATACAACTTTGTAGATAACAAGGATATATTACGTAGAAGTGCATATCAACAGGAAATTACGATTCATTTTTTTTTTCTAGGATTTACGCCCCTTTGAACTTATTTGCTTCAATGTACTTCTGCAACAGTTTGTCATCTCAACTCCTCTGAAACCACACAACAGAATTTCATGAAATTTTGTAGATAATAAGGACATACTATTTAGATGTGCATATTGACAGGAAATTATTATTCAATATTTTTTCTTATACTTATTTAATTTCTCCAATGACAATGTGGGGACGTGGGGTATGTGAGCGCGCTCACTAAGGTTCTTTAATTGTGATTATATTTATGAAAGATGTAAAGGAAAGACTAAGTATAAATACATGTTGAGGAAGTAAAGTAAAATTGTAATACGCATTAGTATAACAATCTGTAGGTTAAGGATACATACCGGAAAATTGTTTACACAGTGTTTACAACACAAACGTAATACTTTACTTGTCGCAATGGACAATGGACAATCTTATATTATCTCAGATAAACTAGGATTATCTCAGATAATCTCGATTTATCTCACTATTTTTCATTGAGCTCAGATAAACTGGAATTACCTCGATTTTTTTTCAAATAATCCCGGTTTTTCTCACAATTTTCGTTCAGATAAACCTATATTTTCTTAATATTTTAAAATAAACCGGGATTTTCTCCAGATAATGAATTTTCTGTATTTTTTTTTAGAAAAACTAGGATTTTCTCGAAGTCGAATAAAGGTAGCAGTACAGTCTAACAAGGATTTTTTGAAGATATTTGTTTTATCTCATAATTTTGAAGTGAGCATTATTCTGCACAGTATGTTAAAATCCCAAAGTCATTATCATATCACAACAGGAAGTAAATTGATAATGAACTTATGTGAAGAAAAGCACATGGTAATTAATCTAAATATATAGGCATTTGGGAGGGGCTAATATATCAATCATTTGTTGATACCAGTGTCCAGCTGTTAATCCCTGACCACAAGATAAATATTGTAGTCTTATCTCATTGTTTTGCGACAAAAATTATTCATATAACATGGAAGTGAACAGAGAAAAAGAAAAAATCTAAAGAGAAAAAATATACCAAAAATGAAAAGCAAAAACTATGGAAAAGAGTGGGAAAGTATTTTTGAAAGCCTCTGCATGACTGCCTGTATACATGTCTTCTCTTTGATCTTCTTCATTTAAATACAGGTTTTGCATTTTAACTAATTTTCAGTTTATGTGTAATTTTTCAGTTCCATTAAATTGAAAATCATGTAGGAAAGTATATTTTCAAGAAGAGAGTGGTCTTCATCTTTTTATGAACATGTTTTTTGATGCACACTTTTGATGTTCTAGCTAATTTCAGTTTATATCTTTTATTAAATTAAAATGAAAATTATTCTTTATATATAGAGAATAATGATGTTACACATTGATCATATGTAGCTGGTCAATCATGTTATTCTCTTATCTCAGCCTGTCTGGAAAGAGGCGGAGCTTTGTCTATATTTAATTACTACATCACAGATGTTGGTCACATCTGTGACGTCAAACTCCCGCCAAATGCCAAGATAGTGTTGGACAGTTCAAATATAATGCAGAATTTACAGTATTAGAGCATCAAAGACACAAAGTGTGTGGTTTCATGAGAATTGTAAGGAAAATATGAAAATAGAAACTTAATGGGTACCCCCTTTGGCTTGACTTTGATATATATGATTAAAGGATGTATTTTCTACAATACCGTGTCCCAGTTTTTGGATAATTTGTTTCTAAATGAATTTATAGTTCTCCAAAGATAAAAGGTGAAATAAGGTTTGGCACCCAGCAGTTAAATCAATATATCTTCTTACTGGAAGCATATATCAAATATCTAAGACACGGTTTTAGAGATTGTATATGGTTGATTAAAGGAATGAAAACAAATTTTCACTACCATTTGACATGAATGTGCCATTTTCATCCATGTTGGAAGACCACCTTTTTTGGCAATTAATGAGCTATATTTTGAGATTATTCAAACCAAAAATAAATTGACATATATATTAACAAAGAATTATATTTAAGCTTTAAAATGAGTTTAAGATTTTAAAAACCATATTCAAACCAAAAATAAATTGACATATATATTAACAAAGAATTATATTTAAGCTTTAAAATGAGATAAAGATTTTGAAAATCCATATTCAAACCAAAAATAAATAGACATATAATTATTTTCTGTGACTGTATATTACATTAATTTGTAGGATCCTTTACTATAGATAATTTAGCTGATCTGTAACAATAACATCTTAATGCCTTATATATCATGTACTGTAGTACGCCGCTAGATTAAAACTGACGAGGAAAGGTAACACACGGCCAGCAAAAACTCTTTTTATGAGAGCCCAGTTGGTCGTGTGGTCTAGCGGGACGGCTGCAGTGCAGGCAATTTGGTGTCACGATATCACAGTAGCATGGGTTCGAATCCCGGCGAGGGAAGAACCAAAAATTTGCGAAAGCAAATTTACAGATCTAACATTGTTGGGTTGATGTTTAGACGAGTTGTATATACATTATGTACACAGCCATGTATCACCATCATTGATGGCGATCCGATGGATACATCTGTTGTAGAGTTGTCACTGACTCAGACGTACTTATAAATATAATTATTTTCTGTGACTGTATATTACATTAATTTGTAGGATCCTTTACTATAGATAATTTAGCTGATCTGTAACAATAACATCTTCATGCCTTATATATCATGTACTGTAGTACGCCGCTAGATTAAAACTGACGAGGAAAGGTAACACACGGCCAGCCAAAGCTCTTTTTATGAGAGCCCAGGTGGTCATGCGGGACGGCTGCAGTGCAGGCGATTTGATGTCACGATATCACAGTAGCATGGGTTCGAATCCAGGCGAGGGAAGAACCAAAAATTTGCGAAAACAAATTTACAGATCTAACATTGTTGGGTTGATGTTTAGACGAGTTGTATATATATATTAACAAAGAATTGTATTTAAGCTTTAAAATGAGTTTAAGATTTTAAAAATCCATTGAGTAGTTTTGGAGAAATTGATATTTAAAGACTGTTGATTGGAGTCAGAAATTTCTGACTGTAGTGCTACCTGAGATAATCTTAGTTTATCTGAGATAATCTAAGATTAATTATAAAAGTGGTTCAGGCGTGCCATACATACCATAAGTCTTACCAGTTGGTTGAAGGTATACGGAATAAGACTCTTATTAAGGTTTTATGTGCGTAATAGATTTGTTTTACATCACCTAGAAAATTTAATCAGCAGCATGAGCAAGGGATGAAATAACGAATATAACGGCCAATGCTATGTGAAATAATTAGACATATATGGCTTGAATCTATTATTTTAATTCTGATAGTACAAATACAGTATTTGAAAACTGCATCGAAGGTTAAACTTCTGTGTATAAGCCTGTTCTTTTATACCCCCTATTTGATAAAAGGTACACATTACAAATAAATCTTAAGCTTTCATGAAATAATTCTTATTTCGTAATAAGCCACTACAAGTAATCCTAATAATTTTTAAACCAAATATTTGTTTTTGTTGGCAAATATTACTGTCAAATCCACAAACTCAGAAATGAGTCGCCATGTTAAAATGCAGAAAACCAAAATGTGCGAATGATGCAAGAGAATAGAAAATTTAACATCACCTACCTCAAAACTATTCTATGCAATAGCACCCAAATTCAAAGAAAAAAAAATGTAACGGAATAATTAGAGCATTATTTGTTTGACGTTATGTTTTCACATGATGCGCCAAGATCATTTCGCGAAATTGTATTTCTTTTGATTTAATTTAATACATTATTTTAAGATCTGATCACTTTATTATACACTAAAATAGGAATAACACATAGTATTAACGATACATGTGGGTTTACGTGGGAGGTTAATTGTAACAGCCATTTACATATTCACTTCTAAGACTGCTCAAAGCATAGATATAGCGAGAAATTTTATCACGCTGTTGTTTACAAAGTGAGAGAAGCCCGTCATGTTATAGAAATGGAATAGTTGCAAAATAATTGCGAAATAATGGTCGACTAATATGCTTGTCCCATACATGACGACTGTGTAAAGCAAAATTATATCCGGGTGAAATTTGATCCTGAGGAAAAAATGTCACAGTAGTTGTTGTTATTTTTTTATCCGGAGGAACACATTTCCCTGGGATATTTTTTCCTTTGCCGTGAAATTCTATCTGGGTAGTTAACTTATTGAATAGTTATTAGAAAAAACGTATCCTTTACAAATACTATGAAATAACAATAGTGTATTTGAAGTAAAGCAAAATTGTTAAAAAAAAAATGTATTATAATGGGAAATAATTTTACAAATTATCCTTGAAAAAATTTCCTGAAATATTCAAGTCAATATCATCCTTTTAAAATGAAAATTATCATGAAACATAGGGAAGAAAACCAGAAGTAATTTCAAAGATCGTAATTGTGAAAATAATATCATGATTAAATAAGGTTAGTGAATATACATGTAAAAGTGAGTTGTTTTCAGATCTCAGTACAAATATAAATTTAAAAGTAAGGTAGAAATATAGTTGCATTACTACTGTGAACAGTAATAGAAGAATTTGATTATGATAATATTTTTAACTAGATAAATAGTTTTGTCTGGTGACAGAGATGTAGTTTTTGATTTTATGGAAATCAGATAAATCATAGCATAACAATATATTTGAACAAAAGCATGTTTAACAGCTGGATAGCTTTTACCTATGAAATGTTATCTGTCTTATTAAATCAAGTTGTAAGTCATCTTTTTATATAAATGAATATATAAAAAAAAAGATTCAAGGAAAAATTTCACTATATTAAAAATAGATTCAGAAATATATGATATTAAAATATCTTTAAAATATAAATTGCTCATAATTACCTCCCTTTGATAAATTATGCAAATTTGGTCTACCTTTGTGAAACATTTTATAATTATAGTCAAGTATATATTGATTGTGAGTACGTTACATAGTAGTTAATGGGACTCTATTTCACACGGTTCTGTGAAATATAGTACGGCAAATATATACCGCTATATACTATCCGCATAACACAGATAGATTTTCACTCCTTTGGAAAAAATCAACCTGTGAAATACCATGCCTGGAAAAAAATTACCGGGACAAATTATCCTCAGGATAAAATATCACAGAGGAAGAAATAAACCGTTACAACGACTGCAGCTGAACGTCAGGACTCGAACAAAAAATTCATGACATATATAACATAAATAAACCACTCTGTAATTATCTCAGATGGTGCCATTAAAACAAAATACATATATGGTTTGGCGATATCTGGCCACAGCTTTTATTCATAATATGATAGATTCATATAATATATAATATATATATATATATAGATAGATAGACCATAGATTTATATGTATATGTAGATAGATCTATGGTCGGTTACCCGAAGATAATATGGCAACCAGATAGATAGATAGATAGATATATATGAAAATGTAAAGATGCACCGTGGGATACACTGGTGCTTTAAATTTAGAAAACACCGTGGGATACACAAGTGTAGTCTGTATTATCCAAAAACCTAAAATTTCATAGTTAACATTAAGATTCTATGCAGCGAATTCTGCCATTTACGGGAATATATTTATGATGCTCAAAGTTCAAATAAGTCACTTTTCTCAACAGCAAACAAGTTAACATCATCAGTCAAATCTGTATCACCACTGTCACCGACACAAACCTGAAAAATAAATACAAAAGAGCAGTATCTTGTACAATAAAAAGGAGTGGGAGGGCGGGTTTTCAAGTTTACCGCTTACGAAATTTAAACAGCTTGCTTGCTGCGATGAAATTCTAAAAAGGACTAAATGACGTCACAGAATATAACGTCACTCATGTTGGGTAAATCTAAAACATGAAACACAATCCGTGAGTGGCCCCAGCGATAACTGAATTTAAGTCTATTAACTTAAATTCCATTATCTCAGATGGTGCCATTAAAACAAAATACATATATGGTTTGGCGATATCTGGCCACAGCTTTTATTCATAATATGATAGATTCATATAATATATAATATATATATATATATAGATAGATAGACCATAGATTTATATGTATATGTAGATAGATCTATGGTCGGTTACCCGAAGATAATATGGCAACCAGATAGATAGATAGATAGATATATATGAAAATGTAAAGATGCACCGTGGGATACACTGGTGCTTTAAATTTAGAAAACACCGTGGGATACACAAGTGTAGTCTGTATTATCCAAAAACCTAAAATTTCATAGTTAACATTAAGATTCTATGCAGCGAATTCTGCCACATTGACGGAGGAAAACAGAGACTCTGTCAACCGCCATAAAAAGGGCGGTTCGCTGCAAAGCTGTGAACCAGATATGAGATAACTACAGATAGATAGATAGATATTTTTATTTAACGTACAACTTGGTACATATATATATTAAATAATCTAGATAGATAGATAGATATTTTATTTAACGTACAACTTGGTACATATATATATAGTAAATAATCTAGATAGATAGATAGATATTTTTATTTAAAGTACAACTTGGTACATATATATGACAATAATATGTTAAATAATCTAGATGATGTTTTGTGAACAACTGTTCAAAACATATTTACCTACACAGATAAAAATACTTACCAAAACTACAGCAAACCATAAGATAGTTGATTGTATTTGTATATCATAAAATATAGTATATTATAGTATATCAACAAATAATATTAAAGATGTTTAAGAATTCATTTCATAAGCAGGTTAAGGGTGACAAGTGAAAAACATCCAGTTGAAAAATTTCTGGTCTGATCGAAAATTATAATATTTTATGTAGCAACCCTGACAGCTAATTATAAAGGCAATAAATAGTTGTAAATTCTATAGCAGCACCGTCCATGTTTGCATTGGTCAAATTTGAGACCATCCTTACTTAAGAATGATGAATCTCACAATCCATCTGATCATGTTCTTCATCTCATTGTGCAAAGACCCACTCTAGAACTACTTGTGTCATTACCTGCTACAAGTTTATTAAAAATATGTTGGATCCTTATAGTTTCATTATATATTCTGAGTTAACTTATTAACATGCGACAAATATGCCACCACAAAAATGCATTTCTGTGGCTAGACCTAAGTCAACCCCATCTGGAGGATGTCAGTCTGCTACAAAAACATACTTACTATTGAGGATTTTACTATTCAAACATCAAACATTAAAGCTAAAGGATCTCCTACAAATCTTGTACGGCAAATAGCTACATGGAAGTACATGTATAGTTACATAGTAATACGAATACAATTTAAAGCATAATAAATCAAGAAAAATAATCATTCTCTGTAAAACCCTGTATTAAGTGTCAGTATTGGATCTCCAACCCTTTTAATAATCGTCCAAAAACAATTGAAAGGACAGCTTCAAATACACTGAATTCATACCAAGTATAACCAACACAAGATAAGAAAATATTGCTAGACTTCAGCATGACTCTGGTTGTGGTAAATGTAAAGGCCTGGAGTGTTTAATACCTTCTTAAAAACTCAAACCTCAATTTTGACACATCATTAAATTACGAAAAAAATATCCAATCCTAGTAAATTAGTAATGTCACAATTTTTGTTGAGAGAGATACAAAATGTACAAGTAAACAATACCTTAACCATTCATAAAGAGATAGGAAATGTATTCAATAAATCAACTAGAGAACCGAACTCATGAAAAAAAGGAAAGACTGTCCTCTCTGATACATCTGTATGTACTGGGTGGTGTGGAACTTACAAATAAACGGTTACAAAAGGTCTGAAATAACAGTAATAAATTCACTTGGGGTAATAGCAGGATAAACATCTGCAGTTGGGACCAAGCATCTGAAGCAATCCCTCTAAAAACCAGAAATGGCTTCAGCCATAATGCAAAATTTGTACCAGATCAGTGATAATGAATGTCATACTAAACTCTAATCTAAAATAAAAGTTCATACCAAACTTACATAGGCCAGAGGCCCCAGACTTGGAACAGATACTAAAATGCCAAGGGGTTAAACAAGTTTTTAAAATCTCAACCAAATGAAGAAGAAACAAACACACAGCAATATGCACAGTAAAAATCACACAGTTTAAAGAAGTCCAGTGGCGGATCCAGAACTTTTCCTAAGGGGGGCCCGCTGACCGACCCAAGGGGAGGCCCGCTCCAGCCATGCCCCAACGACTCCCCATATAATCAACCAAACTTTTCCCACAAAAGGGGGGGGGCCCAGGCCCCCCCCCCCCCCCGGATCCGCCTATGAAGTCAGAGTCAAATATCAGAATAGGTAACAAATCAAACCAAACAAAAATTGAAAATGACGATATTACATAAATCAACAACGGACTACTAACAGTTACCGACATGCCAGCTCCAGACCTCAATTTAACTGTTCGAAAAACTATGTCTTCAATATACGAAATATCTAGCACCATCCCGTCATGGGGGTTTAATATCATATCATCATAAAATATATTAGAGAAACATAACTCTTATCATACCTGCAACTGGTTTAAAAATAAAGGAGTTTTAGTCCGATGCAAAGATGTGCAAGTGAATCAATATTGAAGCCAAAATAAGCCGTATATATGCAGGCAACAGTATCCCTACTTTATATAAGTTTGCTTTTATGTTTCGTTAGTTTTTGAGGTAAATGCTGACATTTGTCCGTTGTAAAATTCTTATAATGTAAACGCCCATAAATACAAAGCAAGAATAACTGGATCAACTCAGGCAAACGGAAATTAAAAGAATGACTTTGAGAACCCTATACTAGAGTCTAAATCCATGTAAGCAGAAACAAACATTTAGCATAACAGCAGCAACCACTCTTTCTCTCTCTCGGCTTGGGTTTGAACCAGGTTGCCCAAAAAAAACACTTATTTCCATTAAAGGACTAGGTGATTTGAACTTGGATATCACAAGAAGGCCTAGATTATGCAAAGTAAACATGGTTAAAGTTACCTGTTAGGACATCCAAAAGTTATAAAGGATGACCTGTGTTACACAAAAAAAAAAAAACACAAACAAGTGCTTAACAACATCTAGATACCCTCATAATTAAAAGCATAACATTTCAAATAGTCCCAGCGTTCATGCTAACTGAAATTCAACCTGTACTATAATTTTCATTAATAAATAACAACCATAATTTAGAATCAACTGTTGCCGAGCAACCAGTAGGGCCAATGATTTTATGCAAATGAAAAGTTCCTCATAATGCTTCCAGCCTAAAATAACAAACTGACACCTAAACATACAGCGTACAATACTCATAAATTGCGCAACTCCTAGAATCTCCCAGGATGAAGATTACAATACATTCTAGTATATATATAAATTAAAGCTGAACATTGTCGACACCTAAATACTAAAGATTTTTAACGGTGGAGCAGACTGCAAGACAAGCTGTAAATAATTACTTAGTTTGTACTAGATTTGCTAATATTACATGTACATACATGTATATATCCGTTTAACTGCGACGACAAATTTAAATTACACAAAACTTGTAAGTCTCATTTTAAAAGTTGGTTACAAGATAAAACCATTTGGCCCCTTTTTTCCCTTAATATATATATTTATAAAAAAAAAACAATAATAATGAAAAGTTCCCACACACTTAAGACTGGTTGGTAGGGTTTGTGGCAAACAGAAATATTTGCAGTCTGTCCTAAAATGGTGATCAATAAATACAGACTTCTATAAATTTTGTCCTTTAAATTGTGGTACTTTATTGCAAAATCTGTATTCAAGCAGTACATGCATATCTGATTTTTAATATTCAGATTATTAAACAAGATAAATTATTATAATGTTATATAAATCGGTAGCGTCCTCCATTCAAAATGTGATAATATACCAAACAACATTTAAAAGTTTCACATGTAATATATTTATATAACAATTATATATAATTGTACTAACCTCATATTTACGAATGTTTTTTATTTCAAACACATGATGCGGCATCCCATCATGTTATGGCCATATAAATTTGTAAAAGTAACACATTCAGCAATATTTTATGGATTTTAAGTTTAGAAACTGAGATATAAACGTTGCACAAATCTTTTCAATCTAACCCTTAAGATTAGAAAAAGTTGTCTTAATCTTTATAAATATGTTTGTTATATGTTGGAATCACATGTACATTTTGTACATGAGGGGTTTAACTTAAAAGTAAATACTGCTTTTAACTAATAAATCTGACGATTACCTGATAAATTCTCAACTGGATCATACTAATGCAGAGCTCTAGGGGTTTGCATAAATAACGTCTGATGATGATCCAATGTACAAATGTATGTGACCAAAGGAGTTGAGTTAGTGGCATGATGAGTCGTGAAACCAGTCCAGTCTGGTGACCCATCGTAAAAACTGGTGTGTCCTTGTTGTCTAAGTCTCTGGTCCAACTGTTACAACCCTTGGCCGTGTTCTGTGGCCGAGCAAGGTCTCTAACTGATCTTCCCAACATTGTGCTACAACTCAACAAAAAGTAAATATTAGTTCCACAATGCTACATAGCATTGACATAACAAAACCAAATGACTGTACAAAGAAACAATAACAATAAAAAATTATGTATACTCATACATGTAGTTGTGTCGATAATAGTTACAATAATTTAAAAAAATTAATAATTCAAAATTAGTATATATACAGATTTATATATTATCCATAGTCAGTTGATAGTAACATAGTGTAATATTTGTACTGTATATAATTGAGTTATTACAATAATAATTCAAGCTGTGGCCTGTTGACATATGGCTAAATTCTTGATTTAACGGAACTATTCATACCATATCGACCTAGTCTAGGCTAGAGAGTAGTAGCAACTAAAAAATGTATACATGTCACTGTGATGAACGACTCTTGACAGTTTTTAGTACACAAAAGTGTAGGTACACGCAAAATTTATAGCCGGATATATACAGATAATGATAATAAAATTGAGAATGGAAATGGGGAATGCGTCAAAGAGACAACAACCCGACCAAATAAAAAACAACAGCAGAGGGTCACCAACAGGTCTTCAATGTAGCGAGAAATTCCCGCACCCGGAGGCGTCCTTCAGCTGGCCCCTAAACAAATATATACTAGTTTGCTTAAATCCACCAGCAAGCTAACATTTAGCAATGATTTCTTTTGGCTACTGCTTCTTAACTCCGGGTATGGTCTCTGTTCAAGATTTCCAAGATTTGTTTATTTGTATCGAAAGTTGAACTTCCGGTTACGAACCTGGGTCCTTCGCCCCAAAGAGTACGTCCCTTTTACGTTCATATCCTTTCATGGAATATTTGCTGTATATGTGCTATGAAAGATCCAGATACACAATTACCGATGTATTACTTTTAATTCGGAAGTTTTCGGGAATTCATTAGATAACACCTGCCCCACAACACATAATCATTAAAGACACGTTACTAACCTGCATGATCTGTTACAGCGCAAAATACAATTAGTTAGGCTTACCCATAGGCATAGGCACTAGACGATCTGTCAATACTCAATTTCAATAGTATAAGATATGGGGGAAAAGTAATATATAAAAAAATTAAAATAAAAACAAATTAAACTCATCGTCACGATATAAATATATCATGATAATTATACACACGAATACATGCATCCAATTCTATGTAGAAATATACAATGACGCATGGTAAACATTATTATAATCTGCAAATCTTAGGACAATGTTGCATCTAATTACCCACACTTGTAAAAAAATAAATAATAATTATAAAAATGAAAACGACATTCATGGGACCAATTTCTCATTCAGTCTTTGCATGTGCTCTCCACGTGGCGATGAAATATGGTTAAAAATGACGATCGATAAAACGAATTCTTTCTAAGATTACTTCTAATAAACATTAGAAGCATGAGGCAGGTTATAACCATACAAATTCTAACACTAGTCTACTTTACAATTTCAATTTTCAATTTTCAAGTTTACCGCTTACGAAATTTAAACAGCTTGCTTGCTGCGATGAAATTCTAAAAAGCTTTTCAAGTTTACCGCTTACGAAATTTAAACAGCTTGCTTGCTGCGATGAAATTCTAAAAAGGACTAAATGACGTCACAGAATATAACGTCACTCATGTTGGGTAAATCTAAAACATGAAACACAATCCGTGAGTGGCCCCAGCGATAACTGAATTTAAGTCTATTAACTTAAATTCCATTAACAAAAGTACAGATCACTATAGACTTTAAAATTGAAGAAATACTTGAATTGTCCACCTTGAACATATGTGAAGCTGATTCCGAAGAAAAAAAAAACAGTCTAGCGAAGATGAATCTCACTTCGAAGTTCATTTTGCATGACATACTGACTTTAAATCATAAAAAGGAATTGCAAGTGGACGTGTTGCGGGGACTTGAACTCCACGCTACTGCAAACACTTCGTGCATCTAATCTTAAACGTACGAAAACATGATTTTTAATGAGTCAATCCATTGTTTAAATAAACTAGTTTAAGCAAGAATTAAAGTTGATCTTATCTACGAAACGATGATACTGAGAATGAAAACGGAATAATATGCCAAAGAGACAGCAACCACAGGAGTTTGAAATCCTATCAATAAGGGGGTAAAAATATACCAAAGTCGACTATCACAGTAGAGCTTCTCTTGCATTTTCCTACTGTTTTTTAAAAGGGACGTTTTGGGTCGGAATAAACGCTATCCGTCAATTACAAAACATATTTTTACTTCAATTTACCATTTAAATTTCTTTGCAGGTCACTAATTATTCATTTACAGCAATATTTCTGTAACTCCATTAAAGGAAGTCCTAATAGAATGAGGCTCGCACTGAATATAATATCAGTAACTGTTCCGTCGTTATATGTCTCCACTCATCAAAAATGGGATTTTCCTCGGGTTCCGAATGTTAACTGACTAACATGCCGCTTTATCAAATATTTTACCAAAAAAAAAAGGAAATAAAATAAATATTTTAAAATTAAAACACAATGTCATGGATTATAAAATGTAGGACAAGTTCTATTTTGATGGGTTTACCATTTACCGTTCCAGATTTATGTCCTCAAGGCTTATATCTTTAAAAAAAAAGAGCTATTTATTTTATATATTTTCATGATGGATTGATTGATGTTTGTTTTACGCATAGTGGCAAAAGTTTTATCTATGTTCTTTACTGAAAAGTAATAAATTTCTAGTTTTTGTTTCTTAAAGCTATTTGATATCAGATGATCTTTAATTTCTTTGTACCATGTAACCATACTACCTCAACTAAATGGATGATTATGATGACGAAGACTACACCAAAACGCCGACGCCACAGAACGGAGGACTGAATTTTTTCAGCAGGAACAGCAGCCGCGCTTCGAGTTCAACTCCCAAGAATAATCGAACGCACAGACGCTTCTTCTGCATCTTCACGTGCATCTGGAAAAGTTGGTTTTTAAGCGAACGTACCACCAATGGGCACTAACTCACGAGCTACACCAAACAATTCAGTAAGACGATCCGTAAGTCTGCGCACAGGAAGTTCAGCCGCAAAAACATTGCCCGAAAGAAAAGTAAGCGGACGAAATAGTGTCATAGCTAAAACCACAGACGATATAAAGAAAAAAAGCACAAACGGAAGAAAGAGTGTGTCAAATAAATAGGAATCTGATAATTCAAAACTTGTTCTCGATTCAAACGCTATTGTTTTGTGAACCTTGCCAACAACAGTGTATCGACGTTAAAGCCGAATCCTATTGTAAAACCTGCGAAGAAGCACTATGTGATAGCTGTGCTGGAACGCATAGGAATTCTAAAATCACACGTGATCACGCAGTGCTATTGTTAGACGATATGTCCAATCCGAGACCAAAAGTAAGTGACGATCAGTACCCGTCAAAACCAGGCAAGCCCGACAAAGTTTCAATTGAATCCACAACATGTACTACATGTACTATAAGCTTGGTGCCGTTTACAGGCCATGTTGACTGTTACGAAGTTAGATATAAGGAAAAGACTTCTAAAACATGGTCCAAAGTGCAGACGGAAGGCCCACAGTGCATGTTTACTGTTCAAAACTTAAAGGGCAGGACGGCTTACAATTTCCAGGTCCGTGGAATTTCAGGTTCGATTGAAGGACCGTTCAGTTATGTTAGTGAGCCATATGAAACCAAGGTTTCGTTAACATGGAGATTGGTGCAGACAGCAAGGAAAGTGGAGGACGGGAGTCCCGCTAAATATAAACTGGAATTAGACGAAAAACTATCAGCAAGAAACGAGAAGGCAAAGACAAGAAAATGTGTACTTGGTGAGTTTGGTTCACAACCGTTTTGAAGTAATTGAGAAAAAATACAGAAATATGTTTAAGGAGGCTCGAGGGTATAAAAATTTCAGAAAAAAATTAAACATTCGTTTTTCATTACAAATATTATTTATTACCTTTTGTAGTTGTTACTTTATCATATGGTACAAAAATAATTCAAAACAATCAATTCATGTTGGCCCCAGATGAATTTTAAAATGTAAACATCATTGAAAAATTTCCAAATTATCTCCCTTTGGTAGAAATATGCCATTTTTTGGCTTTAAAATTGAAATATCTTTTTTAACTCATCGGTGACCTATATTTTTTAATATAATTCCCATATAAGCTGTACTTAAACTAAATTATTCTAAAATTTGAGCGATTTCTGTAATAAATTTCTTTTTTTTTATCTCGATATTACCTTTATTTCTCCTATTACTTCAACAGAAAAAAAAACATCTTTACAAAAATGTATGCTTCTTTCGAAGGCAGATTGTGAGCGCAAATGAACGATGACCCCACTTTTTTATTTTATTTTTCTATTAACTATAAGATAAAGTTCATTTACAGAAAAATATAGAGAAATCCTATATAAATGATTTAGACCCGCGAACCCCCTTAACGTATAGTTTCTTTAATTTTACTCATTCACCATACAGACGAAAATATTCAGCAAAGAATTTACATTCTCGTCTATTTTTGTAGTGCATTTATCATAATCATTTTTTTTCGGGCTTACGTCGGCATGTGCATATATTTATAGAGTACAAAACCAACCAAATATATTTCAATCTGCTTTACCTCCAGTGGTATACATGTTTCATAGATATTTCCGTACACGTTCATTCTGACACCAATTGTCTCTCGTTGTACATGTGTAAACAGGGTGTACAGTATTCATTCTAAACCATTGAAACTCGTTTGTATTATCTCACCTACACTTGTGATAACTGATACTTGTTCAGTGTGGACAGCGCGTCTGCATTCTCCTTTTCCATATTTACTAGGATAGACTGAACTTTCGTAGACCCCTCGTCAAATTTCCATTTTTAAGTACTTTTAAGCCAAATTGCCACACGTTGTATACGAAAATTAGTTTTAAGTTAAATAATAAATGTTAAGTTTTTTTTGTATTTATACTTTACCAAAATGGGTAGAATGGTATAAAAGTGAAATAAAAAAAAGTACTGAACTCCGTGGATAATTCAAAACTGAAAGTCTTTTATCAAATGGCAAAATCAAAACATAAAACACGGCAAATAAATGAATAACAACTATCATATTCCCGACTTGGTACAGGCATTTTCTTATGTAGAAAATGGTGGATTGAACCTGGTTTTATAGCTACCTAAACCTTTCACTTGTATGACAATCGCATCAAATTCTATTATATTGACAACGATGTGTGAACAAAACAAACCGACGTATAAGGTAACAAGTAATAGCTTTTCTAAAAAGCTTGCCGTATTTTAGCTGATTATATTGAGATCAGTGGTTTGTGAGTAGTTTATTTTTATTGGAATATTGCACTTCAAGCAATATGAAAACGTAGCTTTTTTTCTACTAATTTGTCATTTTTCTTGTATTATTGGTGGACCCGTGTTATAATGGAAGGAGACTTAATAAAATTGAGAATGGAAATGGGGAATGATATTATAATAAAATGTATTCTGTGTCTATAATCAACTTGATAAAAATAGCATATAACCTACACATACCTTTGAGGATTACTACTTGACAAAATGGACAACAACAGAAGGCAGTGGCGGATCCAGAGGGGGACGTAAAGTGTGTACGCCCCATCCCCCCCCCTTTTGCTCGTTTTTTTTTTAAATGATTAATCATACGCGACTTTGTGAACTTTGCCATTTCCTGTGTACTCTATTATTTAATTTTTATCCGACAAGTCTTTACTTATAGATATTTTTCGCTGGAATTTACTGATTGACAAAGTCATGTGATTCGCTATGGTGGAGGTGACCAGTGCTTCGAAAAACGTCGCTCAGTCATTTTGAAATTCAAATTACAGTAACACATTGCTTAAGCTGAGGATTACAATCATGACACCTTCAAAGCGACATAGGATTGAGCAAGAACGTATTGACTTCTATATCACTATTCCACCAAACAGGAAGTAATACTCTATAGACTATAACACTCTCATGAAAAAAGTTCCATGGCAATATTATTTACCTACGAAAACATGTTTAACCCCAAACGCCATTGTCATGATTGATATGGACTATATAAAATTGCTGTTTGGTGTGAACCAAGCTTTGCGTTGAAGACCAAACTACAACCTTTAATAGTTTACTTTTATAAATTGTGACTTGGATAGACAGTTGTCTTTGGTACTTACATGTATATGAGATCCAGTAATATCTATCTACAAGATTGAGAACACATTTTTTTGTAATAAATTTAAAACATATTTAATTCTGTAATATCTGATAATATGTACCAGTTATTTGTGATTTTTCATTTGATGTGTACTCTCTGGTAATGTCAGTATCAGCATGATCAGTTGATTGGTTGTGATTAGAAAAATGGGGCAGTTTACAATTGTCATGTGCAGGTACACCACATGTGGATCTTCTTTCCCCTCTCATTTATAAAATTGTGCATGATATTTATCACAGAAACGCACCAGTATTTTGGTGAATGAAACACTTGTCATATTAAATTAAAGTCAGAGGTGGAGTTAGAGGGTTTTCCGGGGAGCCTGGGCCACCCCTTTTTTAGGAAAAATTTTGTTGTTTTTATAGGGAATCACTGAAGCATGACTGGAGTTGGCCTCTTCTTAGGCAGTCAGTAGGCTCCCGCTTATGAAAATTTCTGGATCCACCACTGAAAGTTTGAGTAAAGTTAATAGATAAGGATTTATGACAAATTATGTTGAAATTTGCACAGATAATGAATGAAAAATCTAGTAAATTAAAAAATAGGCACTATTATTAAAAGCTTTCCTTGCTTATTCACAAGGACATATCATATCCTCCATGCTATTCCGATCTGAGTTTTTATTCATACATGTACAAACATGTAGTCTGGTGCTGTTCCAAGTAGTCTTCTTTTTTCTGTTTCTTGAGAAGTATTTGTTTTACCTGTTCAGTCACTGTAAAGTGTTACAATTCATATTTAAACGCAACACATAAATAGTGACCAAAAAGGTATGGCTATCACATGAGAGAAGATAGAAAAAAGTCAAATGTATACATTTTAAACATTTTTGTGGGACCATGAAAATGTGGTATATAGATAGATATGCATAGATAGACCATAGAACAAATAAGAAAACAATTCAAAGGAGATGTACATGTATGTAAGATGAATTTTGAAAAAAAAGGGCCATGGCCAGGGGCCCCAAACTTGATAGCATTTGGTGTTGAACAGGTAAAATGTTTGCAGTGACAATAAATATAGCCTTTGTTAGAGGTGACCCTGGTCGCCTTTCTCTAAATCAGCTATATTAAACATATTTCTGGGCCAGGTTGAAAAATAAATGAAAATGACTTTAAAAAAAGCTAATAGAAATACACCAAATTTGGGAGACATCTATTTAAATGTTTGAAATAATAAGAAAGTTGACAAGAACTAAGCTTTTTCAGATAATATACAGACTATTGCAGTCAGCCTATAATAGACTCTTTGCCTCCTGAAATGTTTGCTTACAATGTATACACTGTGCTTTCCTATAATGATTTAAAATTAGTGTGATAGTTTTCATGAAGAACACTGAGCGTACAGGTATTATGACAAGATAAATGTTGTGTTACATGTACATGTACATTGTATCTACCCAAATAAGTAAAATATAAAAATTCTTGACTTCTAAACCAGTGATTGATCTCCTGATTTATATCTCACCACTCTATGCAGATGCTGTGTGAAAAAAAAAAATTGACTTACCAGTATGCTTCTATCCATTGAGTTGATTTATTATTGATTATTTTGCTTTGGATACACCTTATTGCTACAATATGTATACATGTATGTCTGCCATTACAAACTGTACATGCATGTACATCACATATTCCATGTAAAATTTTGATGTTTTAATACAAAATATATGATGCCACAATAGAAAAGTAGTTGTTGTATGACGTTAATGGTTAAAATGGGACAGATTCTCAGGTCAGCTGGGACAATAAAGGGGAAGGGGGGGGGGGGGGGGGGCTGGGGGAGGGGGCGACTTCTCCAGTCATGCTTCAGTGATTTCCTACATAATCAATCAAATAGTAATGTTCATCACGAAAAAATATACTAAGTGTAAGACCTGATGATCATGATGTGAATAAATTGAAATCAGACATATCAAATGAAGTTTTCAGTGCTTTTGATATATCAATGGGCAATCTGAAGAGTTAAGCTTTTTTTGACTGATTTTTATAGTTTGTTCTTATGTTGTACTGTTATACATGTGCCACTGTCCAAGGTTAGGGGGAGGATCGGAATCCCGCTAACATGTTTTACCCCGCCACATTATTTATGTATGTTTCTGTACCAAGTCAGGAGCCTGTTATTCAGTTGTTGTCGTTTGTTTATGTGTTACATATTTGTTTTTCCTTCATTTTTGTATATAAATAAGGCCTTGGTTTTCTGGTTTGAATTGTTATACATGTCATATCAGAGCCTTTTATAGCTGACTGTGCTTTGATCATTGTTGAAGGATGTACGGTGACCTATAGTTGTTAATGTCTGTGTCATTTTGGTCTCTTGTAGACAGTTGTCTCATTGGCAATCATACCACATCTTCTTTTTTATAATGACTGCTGATCACCACTGTGTCCAAACTGGGACTATTATGGTCCAACAACCAGTGGCGGATCCAGAAATTTTCATAAGTGCCGGCCCACAAAATTTCCCAGAAAAGGATGGCAAGCCCCCTGGACCCCTTCTAAATCAGCCTCCTGACATCTCCAAAGAATAAATCATCATGTACGAGTACATCAAAGATCATCAAACTGTCTACCCCACATGCAAACATCTTTTTGGGAGTTCACTGTGTTGCAAGTTTTTTTGGGTTCGAAGGATCGTATAAAATGATTGCTTTGGGGGTCATTGTCAAATATAGAGCTGTGCATTGTAAAAAGCTAAATTATATAATTTGCAACAGCTGACACTATAGTATCCTATAGTGCACTGAAACCCTTGCCAATAACAATACCGTGATGCTTGGTGTAGGCTTCTTTGCACAAGAAACCATATTGCTCACCTTGTAATTTTTGTATTCTTCTAATCAGTATCGTCGGGTTTGTTTATTTACACCAGAAATCAATGAAGCGATGAAAGTGCTGGAAACGAAATTACATCTTCGGTAAATTCCGTGATTTTAATATTTTCTAATCGATATGTCCAATTAAGCAATGGTTATTATTTTTATACATAGAGCATACGTTTTGTGTATTAACTATTTAAAATCTAAGCTTTATACGAAGAAATCTAACACAAAAGTATCTCAATCATTTAACCGTTTTAATATGCAGTTTAAAGTGTAAATTATACAAATTACTGTTCTATTTTTAGAGAATAGCAATAATACATAAATGTACTGTTTCTTACCAAAATAGCAACATAATTTCAAAATTAAATCATCACATTGTCACATGATTATATAATCTGTACCAAATTGACAGTTTGTGATGAGTTATCATCATAATTAATCACTATAGCAAATGAACACTTTATCACAATATGTACCTATAACCTAGTATCATGATTTCAATCCGACCCCACTTACGGACGCGTTGAACATATAATGCATGCCACTCATTAATAGCCAATCAGACGTTAAAATGACCTTCATTTCCCCCATAATCATTCCGGAAACAGCCACGAAGCAGCCATTAGATAGTATTTATAACCAATGAAATAACAGAAATACCGTTAACAGATTTACCCGAACCTGACGTTTAGCCTCTGACTAATCAGACCGTATCACCATGGTGATACGGTAAAAATGTTCAAAATAGGGATACATCAGTCAACATTGTGGTATAAGCCGTTTTTTTTAATAAACAATAAGAAGATGTGGTATGAACGTAAATGAGACAACTTTCACCCAGAGTCGAAATGACGGTGATGTAAGCAAAAATATGTCACTTCAGGCCTTCCACAATGAGCAAAACACATATACCCTATAGTAAGTTATGTAATGATAAATTAAAGATACGACATTTGTATATTGAGAAGAAAGACATACGACAAAGATTTTTTCCCAATCAAAAAGGGTGGACGTCCTCTACTCCACTGTTGAATACGCCACTGATAAATCCAACTCGTTCAACCGCAATAATGACGTGATTTTATATTCTAGGTAATAAACGCCTTGGTGTACCGGTAGGAGAAAAGACTATCATGATGGTAGGCGCAACTGGAGCAGGAAAGACAACTCTTGTCGATGGCATGCTTAATTTCATCACTGATGTCGCCTTAGATGATGAATTCCGATTTACTATGATAGATTTAACCTCAGAAGAGAAGAACAAAGAAAGCAACCAGGTAAGATCCTGAAAGAATTCATAAAAGGGTTTCTTAAGGTGTATTTCTTTGAATCCTTTTTTTTTTATTTTAGTTTATCTACGATTCTTCATTTTGTTTCTTATGTTGATTAACTTAAATACAATGTACTAGAGTGCACTAGAGAAGTTTTTAAAAACTCAAGTCTGATTTATAGTTATCTATATTACTTTCCTTTTTTGTTGTTGTACTTGTTTTTGTGAGATTGATATAATATTATAGTGTTTGTATTGTTTTCTGGTCTGTACGTCCGTCGTACCGTTCGTTCGTCCGTTCGTCCGTTATTCCGTTCGTCCCGGTTCAGGTTAAAGTTTTTGGTCGATGTAGTTTTTGATAAAGTTGAAGTCAAATCAACCTGAAACTTAATAAACATGTTCCCTATGCTACAATCTTTCTAATTTTAATGCCAAATTATAGATTTTATCCCATTTTAATGGTCCACTGAACATAGAAAATGATAGTGCGGATGGGACATCCGTGTACTTGGGACACATTCTTGTTTTTAAACTTTATTGAAATTTACTATTAATAGAACATGTGCATGTTTTAGGCTATATCCCAGACTGAGTGGATAACGTGTTACCAGATCTGTCACCAGGAAGGATGTAAGGTACCATTCAGCGTCAACATAATTGACACGCCCGGGTTTGGTGACACACGTGGTATAAAGCGAGACGAGGCTATCGTGGAACAGATCCGTAGTTTCTTTACTACGCCAGGCGAGATAGGAATCCAAACATTGGACGCGGTTTGTTTCGTAGTACAGTCGCCTTTAGCTCGACTTTCGCCGTCACAACGTTATATATTTCACTCAAATTTGTCGATTTTTGGTAAAGATATTGTAGATAATATCTTCGTTCTAATAACATTTGCAGACGGAAACATCCCGCCAGTGCTGGCGTCGCTGAAGGAAGCGGAAGTACCGTTTAAAGAACATTTTTCTTTTAATAACTCTGCTTTGTTTGTAGATCCTACCAAGAATAAAACCGCGCCAATGTTCTGGGAAATGGGACAAGAAAGTTTTGACATTTTTTTCCGAAACTTACAAACTGTACAGACAAAAAGTCTACAACTGACGGCAGAAGTCCTTGTCGAACGACGACAAATTGAGCTGAATATAAAAAGTTTACAAGAAGAAATTAAAGTTGGTCTTCATACGCTACACAGAGTAGAGTTAGAAAAGAAGATTATAAAAGATCACGAGAAAGATATTAATGCGAACAAGAATTTCATATTTACCGTTCCTCAAGAGTATTTTGTCAAGGTTATGTTACCCACGGGCCAACACACCACGACATGTCTTCGGTGCAACCGAACGTGCCATGATGACTGCACGTACCTTGATAACGACGAAAAACACAAATGTTTTGTTTTCAACAAACGTGGTTTCTGCACTATTTGTATCGAGCATTGTTACTGGCGTGAGCATGTCAACTGCAATTATATATATCAAATGAGAGTACGTCACGTGACCGGAGAGTTAAAGGAATTGCGACAAAAGTACCAAATTGCATCGAATGAAAAAGAGAAACACGAAAAGTTTGTCAAAGCTGTAACTGTCGAGCTGAACAAGCAAGCGAATGAAGTTTGGAATAAAATGAAAACGGTGAGAAAAAGTCTTCAGCGTCTCTCTGAAATTGCCCTGCGTCCCAATCCCCTTACCGACGTCGAATATGTGAAGCTTCTGATAGAAAACGAAAAGAGGGAAGCCAAACCCGGCTGGCAAACACGAGTACAAATGCTGGAAGAATTGAAACAGCGCGCGCAAATTATTACTGAGATGCCGGAAAAGAAAAGCCAACTATGGGAAACTGTTAAAGCAAAAGACTAGAGTATTGTTTAGAACGCACTCAAAGAAACATATATATTATGTCTTTAGTTCACAAGTTTTGCTGTATCACATACTATTATTTTTGTATTTTAGAAAAGGAAAAACAATATTAGTAGTTATTAATTTATTTTATATGATTTTTCTTGATGAAAATCTTCTACATATACATTAATGTAATTATAGAATTTGTGATGGCAAACTTATTTTCAAATTAGGTTATACTAATATAGTTTTTGATGGCAAGTACAAGTAAAAATGAGTAAAAAGATATAGGAAGATGTGGTGCGAGTGCCAATGAGACAACTCTCCATCCAAATAACAATTCATAAAAGTAAACCATTATAGGTCAATGTACGGCCTTCAACATTGAGCCTTGGCTCACACCGAACAACAAGCTATAAAGGGCCCAAAATTATTAGCGTAAAACCATTAAAACGGGAAAACCAACGGTCTAATCTATATAAAAAACGAGAAACGAGAAACACGTATAAATTACATAAACAAACGACAACTACTGCTCATCAGATTCCTGACTTAGGACAGGTGCAAACATTTGCAGCGGGATTAAACGTTTTAATGGAACCAAACCGTCCCCCTTTTTCTGAAACAATAGCAAAACATAACAACATAGAAAAACACACGATAAAATATCAATTGGAAGGCTTAACTCAATCAAAACACGTAAATTAACACAAGCATATAAGATATACAGTTTATAGAATAGTGGGCATAAACACAGAATAAAGGTAAAACGAATAACGTATAGAAACCAAAAGCCGCCTTTTAACATCAAAATTGCCGTAATAAAACTGTGCTCAGTGCTCGGAGTACAAAAAACATGCTCGAAACATGAAATTAAGCATTTTGATTGGTTGATTTTGGAGTATGAGTACAAAAAAATGACTCGAAGGTTTTATGAATTCAAGGCATGGTCTCTCTTTTTCTTTTTACTCAAGTGATTCCATCTTTTCTGTGTCTTTAAGCTTGATTTTCATCTTCTTAATTGTCTCTTATTACACAAATTATACCCGCACTCTTTCTATACATGAGAATATTGTATATGTGTTGGGTAAGGGTGAATTTGCATTTTACAAAATGTAGTGTTTTTCAAACTGTCTGTAATTTACTTCTGTCATGCTTAAATAGTACACCGCCTTTTTGTTTAGTTTTAATCTCATTTTAATCCTTACGAATCTTTAGGAATAAATTCAATTATCTGTAATATGGAAGATTAAATTCAGTACAACATCTGCTTAAAAGAGGGGCGAAAGGTACCACAGGGACATCCAAACTCATAGGTAAAAAACACTGACAACGCAATGGCTACAAAAGAAAACGACAAACAGATCAGTAATTCGAGTCTTTATGTTGTTGGGATAATAAGTACCCGGCCACGTCCACTCTGTTTTTGTTTGATGCATTTCTATTTGTATGATGAGTTCAGCCTTTTTCAACTGATTTTTATAGTTCGTTCTTATGTTGTACTGTTACACCACTGTTCAAGGTAAGGGGAGGGTTGGGACCCCGCTAACATGTTAAACCCCGCCACATTCTGTATGTGCCTGTCCAAAGTCAGGAGCCTGTAATTCAGTGGTTGTCGTTTGTTGAAATGACATATTTGATTTTTGTTTATTTTTTGTACATAAATTATGCCGTTAGTTTTTCTCGTTTGAATTGTTTTACATTTGTCATTTCGTGGCCTTTTTATAGGTGACTATGCGGTATGGGATTTGCTCATTGTTAAAGGCCGTACGGTGACCTATAGTTGTTAATTTATGTGTCATTTGGTCTCTTGTGGAGAGTTGTGTTATTGGCAATCATACCACATCGTCTTTTTTTATATATATAAATATAATTTATTCAAATGCGTTTTGTTTAAATATACTTTTTTACTTTTTTGGTCTTTTGGAAAATGTTGTTTGTGCTGTTTTTAGACCCTTCTACAACGAAATTTGTTTTACATGCACACGTATAAAAATTGCGGTTTTTATCCAACGCAATCATAGGTTTGAACGTAGTTTTCAATTTAGACTCGTTTATATTTTTTCGTTTGGGCTTGTATCATATTTTCCCTCCGGTTTATATGATCCGTTCATCCTATATTGACTCTTAAAATTCAAGAGTTTATCTAAAAATGAGGGTACTTTTTATATGGCCTTCCATATACCGTTTCCATCCCTAACATCACTGAAGAGACATTTATTGTCGAAATCCGGATCTGGTGTACTAAAAAAATATTGACACCGTATGTTTGTGGCATAACATCGTGGCCACAAGTTAATTTTTTTTTCTTTTTCTGTTTAGTATTAAATTTATATTAAGATCTATTTTGTTACATCTTGTGATCAATTTTATTTGGCAATCGCCAATGGCAGTCAGCAGGGTTAAAGAACATCAGTTGTTCGACCTGTTAGTCAAATGCGTTTTGTTTAAATATACTTTTTCACTTTTTTGGTCTTTTGGAAAATGTTGTTTGTGCTGTTTTTAGACCCTTCTACAACGAAATTTGTTTTACATGCACACGTATAAAAATTGCGGTTTTTATCCAGCGCAATCATAGGTTTGAACGTAGTTTTCAATTTAGACTCGTTTATAAATATATAAATATATATATAAACAACAGTACACAAAACACAACATATAAACATAAAGACTAAACAACACGAACCCCATCGATAACTATGAAACCGAGCCACAGATCTCATACTGAAATTACCCAGAAATCTGCTCATAATAATGAATTATACAAGTCGAATTCACCGAATATAAAGATTAAGACGAAGAAAGGAAAATTGTTGATCATGGTATTCTTTTTCAGTAAGTCGAGTATTACGTATCTTTTATTTACAAAACAAGGTTATCTTGCATGTCTCCTTCACCTAGGGTTTGTTTCTACTAATACGTCTTACAAATGTACAAATCTGTAGGTAACTTCCTAAACATGTATATATACTCTGTTTTTTCTTACGTCTCTCATAAATATATTACTCGATATGAATACTAAAGTTACAATTTGCGTGTTTGCTTGTCTGTTTGGTAAGTTATACGTTTTTACTTATTATGATAGTAATGATATAGATAATGAATATTTTAATGTTGTTCTTGTGATATAGCACATCGATAGATGTATGAGATGTCAAGATTGTTCGAATGATAGACCGACCACAAGAAAAACTTTAAAAAACACATTATCTGACTTATATACTGAAAAAAAATACTATTTTTTGTTCGGAGTGTTTTGTTTTTCCCTTTTCTCCATTTTCCCTTATGTTCTATTTTTAGCCATATCTGCCATCTTGGTTGGCAGAAAGGTTCATCGGATACAATTTTAAACTAGATACCCTAATGCTGATTGTGGTCAAGTTTGGTACAATTTGTCTAAGTTGTTTCAGGAAGAGACTTTTAAGATAACCCACAACGCCTTGTCTGATTCATCTGAAAATTCCATGACAGATAAATCTTAACCTGGTGAACATTTTAAGCTGAATGCTAATTTGCTCTAACTGCTTTAAATTCAGAGATATAAGCAAAAAACTGCATATAACCCATAGTTTCTATTTTCAGCCATGTCGGCCATGTTGGTTGGTAGGCGAGGTCACCGAATTTTGTTTAAAATAAGATACCATTTACAAAAATTTACAAAAAGAAATGATAGTTTTTTTCTATAAAGGACAATAAATCCTTAAGGGGTCACTTTTGCTATTTACAGTTTATCCCTACCTATAATAAAATTCAAGATAATAACCAAAAGCTGCTGATTTCCTTAAAATTACTAATTCAGGGGAAGCAACCCAACAACGGCTTGTCCCGATTTGTCTGAAAAATTCAGTGCAGATAGATCTTGGGCCAGGTGAGCTTAAATGTGTATACATTGGTATCAATATGATATACTCATGGTTATTCTTTAATCGAAAAACGCAAAAGAATCACACAATAGAGCAAACACTAAAATGGATTTTATCAAAAACAAAAACATGTAATCATAGGACTCCATGTGCCGCTCAGACCCTCATAATTTAACATTGATTAAATCGCAATGTATGGATTAACAAGAAACAACATATTTAAATTTGAGAAAGAAATCATCAAAGCGTTTTCATGCTATCGTGGAGATACTGTTTGGCAGCCACCCACCGGCCCGCCTGTCTGCACGCCGTACTCCAAATCAATAACCGATATTTATTTCGAAAATCAGGTTAAAAGTTGAACGCATTTTGAAACCCGGAAATTAGGATATATTCTAACAAGAATATACCATAGCATGCATAATAAACATACTATTATGTATATCAAGTAGTTTCAAGTTGATGTGTCTGCAATTTATCTTAAACTTCAATAATTCAAAACTCTTGCCGAAATCGGGACGAATCAGGAAATAAAACCCATAATGCTCCTGTCTGATGTGTATTTATAACTACATTTCAGTTTTATATATATAACACAACTACTAAATAAACGTGACTGCTTCTATAACTACATTTTATTAAACTGAAGTATTTCATAGAAACATTCATTATGAAAGGTATGAAAGATAGAAAGACAAATGATATTAATTGCCTTACTGTTTACAATGTCAGTCTCTACTATAGGTTTAAAAATGCGAATACTTTAGTATATGATGTGAATATTGCAGTACGTGATGCTAGAACTGTATTACGTGATGTGAACGTCGCCTAAAGCCTCGGTCACAGCTTACCGGATAGCACAAACGGACGCCTACCGGATGAAAATAAAAGTTGTCCGTTGACAAAATTGTTTTCCGTTGGGAGTCCGTTGATGTACTGACGAACGGACGCATAAAAAGGACACACACCGGATATGATGCAACGTACGAGACACGGAAACGTACCAGACAGAACAGATATCGAACGTACATCCAACGGACGAAGACCGTATAAAACGGACACCGTCCTAACGGAAGCGTAGCGGACAAAACGGATGAACAAGACGCTATACGGAAATATTAAAGGCGACAATAATAATACATGTAGATCGTATATATATTCGAAAAATTTTGGAGGTTTGGTTTGTTCTTCAAAATGCCGCCAAGTGGTAGTGTCTGGCCTGAATAAGAGCTGCTTGATAGTGAAGACGTGCCCTTAATCTAAGATCGATTATGAATAATAAGAATTCACGAATCTCAATATGTATTGCCATGCAATACTCTCAGAATGCTGGTCTGTGTCCACAATTGTTATCTCTGTCTTTTACTTCTTTGCCATTTTTTATGCATTTATTTTTTTAAAGTTTAAATAAATTAATAAATGAATTAATTTGAAAGTGAGATATGTAACAAAGTAAGCGAGACAATTGTACATGTACCGTATACTAAGTAGCTTCTGGATGTAGGAGAAGTATTTTCAAATAATTTTTGGTAGGGATTTGCCAACATTGCCTCTCAAAAGTACAATTAAATGAATTACCTTGAATTAGGTTCCTATATTTATATACATATATTCAAAAAATGACTTATACTTAAAAAGAGGGGGGGGGGCAATACCTTTTTATGTTAACTTTTTTTTGCCCTTTTCAAGGTGTTGTTAACTGTTTTCAACCCACTTTGTTAACTGTTATCAACATTTTTGCATTTTTGTTAACTGTTTTTGCCTAAATCGAGGTGTTTTCAACATGTTAACAGACCCCCTATTGCCCCCCTCTTAAAAACAAAATTTAAAATATGACACGGCCATGTTTATATAAGCTCTAAAAAATTGAGATAATTTCATGTGTCCAAAGCACTTTTCTGGATTAACCTATATTCGGAACGCTCAAAGTCAACCATTTGATATCCGAAGATATATAAGTACCGAAAAGGTTGAAGAACTATATAACAAAAATGCCTAAAATAAATAGCCAAATTCATCTAAAGTCAACTTTGCCTGAGGGAGTTGAAACCTTAGTTTTTTTAATAATTTCAAAATTTATAAACGGACAATTTTAGAAAAAAATTGTTAAATCATGTGAGTACCGAAGTACTGACTACTGAGCTGATGATACACTCGGGGACTGATATATGTAGTATCTAAATGTACTCATAATTTACAAAATTTTATATACAATTCCCTTTAAAATGCATTTAAATACCACAATAAGTCATGACTATATGATTTTCAATAGCATATTTATATAAAATACCATTACCCGAAACAGTTATCTAATCATAATGCATTTTGATATAGAATTTCATATAAAAAAGAAGGGTCATTTGATTTCTATATAAATCTAGCAAAATTATGACCTATATTTTTGGCACATCCAATTCATTGTATACCCATTTGAAGGAATTTAAGTTAGCCCCCCCCCCCCCCTCCCAAATCACCACCATCACCATATGCATAATATGTATTATGTATCTGTGTAAGACTCTCAGTTGATATAGTAATCAAATTCAATTTTAGGTAAAATAAAAAGGGGGGCAACAAATTATCATGTCTTCAAATACCTTAATTAATACTATAATGTATAGAATTTCAATTTGATAGATTTTACACAAAGCGGAATACATATTATATAGATATCAAAGTTATTCAATTTGGTGAACTTGAATAGTGAAAAGTGAAAAAAAAACACTATTAACTTTTCATGAATTTTGAATAGTGAAAAGTGTTAAGTGCCCGGTAATAAACTTACGAAACGAAGAACAAAATGACTGATATTACGTTTTAATTTTTTTCAAAATTTGAATGACATCCGCTATGCCTACTTTTTCTTTCGGATGCCCTTATGCCTTTTACATTCTATAAACGCCATGCGTGATAACGTCCGAGAGGTCCCGTGTTCTTATAAAGATGTTTTAAACATAATGAAGTGTTCACATAACGTCATATATGTTTCTTACCTCGTAATACTCATTTGACATTACCATGTATATCTTTTGGCCAAATGTAATAGAAATACGACATAATGATTTTTTTAACATTACCAGCTGATAACGTAAAGAAAGTTTCGCATCATGTAATGAATCTTTCAGATTAGGTAATGGAGTTTTCACATCATGTAAAGAGGAAATCACATCGTGTAATGAAGTTTTCACATCATGTAATGAAGTTTTCACATCATGTTTTGAAGTTTTCACATCATGTTATGAAGTTTTCACATCATGTTATGAAGTTTTCACATCATGTAAAGAAGAATTCATATCATGTAAAGAAGAATTCACATCATGTAATGAAGAATTCACATCATGTAAGCAACATTTGCATTATGTCATAGTTCAGTAGTTTCTTCTTATAGGCAGTGATGGCGTTCCATACTCATCCTTATATTGTTGATATGTCAAGTCAATGTACTATTATTGTCTATATAATCCGTTAATTGATAGGAGATAATATAAAAACAGACACTGTATACAGTCTTTCGTATGCAGGGTCTATAAGTCGACATTTAGGCATTCTAAAGACTTGTATCTATGTAATAGAAATAATTTATTCAAGGTTTTGTGATTGGTGAAACCTGTCAGCATGTAAGCGATTGTGAAGGCATCTGTGGTTATGGTCAAACTGCTGAGTGTTCTGGAAAAAAATGCAATTGTATGATATTGACTGGCATTTGTAAGTTTTTTTAACAACACTTTCAACAACAATGCGCTGATAATATGAAATTTAAAATGACGCTTTGCTGAACATGTTAAAATATTTGATTTGACGCTTGCAAACGGTCTTTGTCTACAGAAATCTTTTGGTCTACTCCCTAAATATATGCATACAAAGGGGTTGTGTACTATTACAAAATGTAATGTATATATATAGAGTATCTGATATAAAAAGATGTGGTATGAGTGCTAGTGAGACAACTCTCTATCCAAGTCACAATTTATAAAAGTCAAAACCCCCAAAATAGTTCCAATCTTGCTAATAGACATTTTTTTTTATTAAAGTTATAACCTTCCTACGACCACCATACGACACCTAAATAGGTGACATTAACTTAGCATGATTCTGACCATGTCATCTCTAAGTTACGAAATGTTAAATAAACCAACAGAAGACAAAGATTAACATAACATAATCAGATAACATCGACAAATGACCTAGTAATAAGGCTCAATGAGTAAAACATACAAGCTTTTTTGAAAATCCTGTAATTGATGACTATGACCATATCTTCGATAATTTATGTCAACACAGAAGTGCTAAATACTAGGATGGTTCAAGCAGGTGTGTTAGTGATAATTCTACAACACGCAAATCAAGTCAATAAATATAAACATAAAAACCCAGTAATAGTTTCAATCTTTCTAATAGCATAATAAAGTGTTTCATCATAGCTTTTCTTTTGTAGCCTGTGCAGATGTCACCGATTGTCATGGTATTGGAGCATGTAACAAGTACAGGGTACCTGCGCACTGTATGGATGGACAGTGCGTTTGTTTTATTCTCTTGTAACAACCTTCATTCTGTATTAAACTTCACTAGATAATACTAGTCTTATGTACGTCACCCCATGATAATGTATGCCTTTGAAATATCTTTACTGCGAAAGTATAAAGAATACAAAACTCATAATTAAAGTGCAAAGCTACACGACAACGCCGCTGCTGTGCCAAAGAACGGGAGAAATCGTATGAAAAAAATAGAGATTTATTCAAATATATATCTATAGACCCAAATTTAGTAAAACCAACATTCAGTCGGAAATAGAGTCCTTCACATAACCATCTTTCGCAGTCTCCAATTTCCATCGTCCATGCCTTTTAAACAGTCTGTCCGAAATTCCAAAATTACAAGCTGCAGATGCTCCACCTGCTCTCAAACTATGGAGACCAATTGATTTTATGTTCGGCACTAATGGAGTAAAAACTTCAAGTAAAAGCTCCTTCATTCTTGTACATGTATATGGCCCGAGAACACAGTTATTTCGTAGTGCATTTCTTTTAGACAATAAAATCAAATTAAAAAAATCGCACCTGCTCTTTCTCAAAAAGATTTTTATAGTGTAGTGTACTACCAGTGAGAAAATAATATCTACCAGCTCTAACTCAAAATATTGACAATTCTATGTTAAGGGGGTGTAAAATTCAGTTTGACAGCTTCAGACGTGATAACATTTGACCTTTTTGAACTGGACCAAATCACTACTTAACATAAAGATTCAGCACCCAAATTTTTTTAACATGTAATTACATCCCTCTACTTAATATTTCATGCATTAAATATCAAGAAATAAATTGGGAAAGTGTATTAAATAAAACATGCAAGTTATACTATGTTCTCACTAGGGACAACGAAAACCAAAGGACGACAACTGTGTCCTTGGACCATATGAAAGAGGATTGTTGTCTTTACGGAATGTAAAACTATCCTTGGATTTCGTCAAATTAATCACAATCCGTTTCATTATTACTCCATTCCATGCAAATACTTCTCTAAATTCTTTACAGGGCACAATTTATTCCCGGTTCTAGCGATAATTATTCTATCATCATCTCTGTAAATATCGGTTTTACTTTTCTGTATAGATACGGACATATGACTTTGAAAAAATAAAACATCACAGGTTTTAAGATTCAACAATTCGGACACACGCGTAAGAAACCAGAATACGATAACAAGCAGGCACAAATAGAACGCTGGTTATACAGATTATCTTCGCAATAAAATTATCAAACATATGCGAAAGCATGTCTGGAGTTATGGGCTCTTTCTTCTTAACCGGAACTGATAGACGTCTCTTAGCTCCTACCAGAATATTTTTCACTAAATCGGAATCAGTAGGAGAAATCTCACTCGTAATTTTATGTGCCCACCTAATACTATAAAAAGCTTGATTGATAGGACTGGGCGTATGATTTTGTTGCACTAAACATGCTAGATATAAAGCCACATGAATTGGTTTGGCCGGTAAAATAAATTCACTAGATATTCCATTCGACAAAGCCCATGTTTTCCATCTTAAAAACCATAATAATAATTTTGAACTGTGTTGCTCGCTTTACTCTCCGTTAACAAATCAGAAAGTAAGGACACTTTTTCAATCAATGAAGCAGGTAATTCCAACAGGTCGTTTTTGAAAGCCTGCAAAAACATACGTAAAAATAAAACACACATTAATACATTATATACATACAAACAATTTAACTAAGTACTTATTTACTAATGTTTTAAACACTTCATCTTTCATGAAATATAAACAACCACCACTGTCATTCAGACTGTCTAGAAAATATGACTTTATACCACCACCATCTCTGTATAGCTGAAATAAACCACCACACACTTAAAAGCTTTAACATGTTAGTAGCTGACAGGTTCAAAAACCATTTTCAAAGCCAGCACCCTAAAAGGTAAATCGATATTCCCAAATACTGATTTATTTCCTTTACCAGGGGTATAGTATTCCTTGTTAGTGGGTAGGTCAATAAATCCCTTCACCTCTTTAATAAACCCTTCACCAGTGGGACATAAAATCGTCCAATAGCTTGCCGATTTCCATAAAGGCAGAACAATTGTTCCATGTGCCAAACATTGCCTCATGTAACGAAGTAATTTCGATACTAAACAGACGGGAGGTACAAACCAACCATTCACACCATTCCAGTTCACAGTGAATGCATCAATACCAATCGAGTTCAGCGTCCAATAACGGGAATAAAATACCGTTTACGTGTGATTGTCATCATTAGCAAACCAGTCTATATCGTGGGGTCCCCACAGGGAATCTAAATACGTAAACAATTGTTCACCAACGCCCCAATCGTCGTAATCAATAATACGACTAATGAAATCCGCTTTCTCATTAAAAGTTCTAGGTACCCATTCTGCATCGATGGATATATTATGTGTCAAATAATTTTCAAAAATGCACAGAGCAATATCCTGTAATTCATGTTTCATACTACCTTTAGCAACAATACTCACTACGTTCTGGTTGTCACTAAACCATTTGATTCGTTTATCTTTTAAAATATCTACCATAGATAAAAGAATATGCTTGACGGCATTGAGCTCTTTCCACGTAGAACTTTTAGTAGACTCACATTCGGACCACATACCATGAGCTATATTAAAAGGTGTTTCTACAATGTAACCACCATATCCTGTATTACTAGCGTCGCTGTAAACTACGGACTGACATGCAAAATTTTCTTTCCAGAAATTAATTTGTATCAAACTTGCTTTTGATAACACAATGCAACTATTCCATGAAGTTTTCTCTAAAATATCAATAAAATGTTTAGACATAATGTATGCAACATTGCAAATTACATATATGACTTTGATACTATTTGTCCCACCAAAAAGGCAACCAATCTAGCGTGAACTTTTCTGTATTTTAAGTTGTAATATTCAATGTCTTCTATAGTTTTTAAAACCTTTTGAATTCTGTCACCCGGTATTTTACAATACTCTGGTAAGTGTCAATTAATAAAACCCAAAAATATCAAATTTTTCAAAGGTGACCACTTAGATTTTTTTCATTTTTGGGAACAAAACCACTCATAATAAAATCTTGTCCAACTTGTTCAGAGACGGTTTTACAAATATCTTCAATTGTGTGAGTACCTAAACCATCATCTAAGTACATTAAAACTTGTTTACCTTCACCCCTCCATTTCTTTATAAGTGGCCTGGTGATCTTGGTAAATATATAACAAGCTGAAGATAGCCCAAAAGGAAAGACTAGAAATTTATACCATTTTACAGTGTTTTCATACTTCCAAGAGAACCCCAAAAATTCTGTATGGGGGTTAAACATATTTATATGGTGATATGCTGAAACAATGTCAAACTGGAAACAAAAAGAATTGTTTGTGACGAATTGCATAGCTATACGAATATCTTCAAATTTTACACTGGTTTTCCAAAGATGTTTATTAACATATCTGAGATCTAAATAAAATGAGACGTTTTTTTTACTGTTAGACGCAGAAACTGAAAGTGGATTTACAATACGTGTTTGAATGTCACATTCTTCAATCAAACCCCTAATCAATAGATCGTGAAAAGCTTCAGTTACAAACTCGCTATGGATGATTGCCGATCGATTGTTTTGTAAACATATAGACGGTGGAGTACTGTAAAAAGGCATTTTGTAACCGTTCAAAAGGGTGTCCAAAATAAATTCATAACATCCTATACTTTTCCAAAATAAATAGTGATTTTTTAGCCTGTCCTTAACAACAATATTAGCCTGGCCTTGTTCATACTCGTAATAATCAGTAGTGAGATTATCGGATTCAATATTAGAAACAACTGACGTAGTATTATCAGTTAAAATATTCAAACTATACTCATCTTTTTATAAAATCTGTCTTATTTTGGTTTCGAAATGGTGCCAGGTCTTGGTTTGAAAGGACATTGGTTTCTCCAATGCTGGAACGATCCACATCCATAACAAGCTCCTTGGCGTTGTTGATTTCCTCGCTGATTACCACTCGAGATCTTCCTGGCTTGACTGACTTGACCATGGTACAAGGCTTGTCCGATGTACCATGACTGGGGTCAAAGGGCTGATTTTTTGCTGAAAAAGTAGCATTAAATTGAGAAGGAGCACTCGATTCATAATTAAAGTTAGGCTTAGCAGCCGCCTTTTTCCCTTTTGAGTTGCGTTTACGTAACGCCTTGTTTTCTGCTTTATTTATTTTGCTCTCATCGTCAGAGTCACTTGCTACTGGGTTAGTTTCATACTGTCGAACAGTCTCCCACCCCCCTTCGCTGCTATCGGCGATTTTGATAAGTTAACTTCGTTGATAGTATCTCGTGCGTAATCAACTTTTGAGTTATCAATTGCCCAAATGGATTGTGTAAGATCTTCTAAAACTTCAGTGTTAAGAAGGAATTGAAATTTATTCCCCTCGTATTTCAAATTATACTGGGATTCAGTTTTTAACTTTTTAACTTGGGAAGCAACAGAAACAGTAGCCCCGTGAACTTCTTGTCTTTAATCGGAAATGTCTTTCCTTAAACTAGCGTTAAATTCACCTTGCGTTTTTACAGCTTGCATCACATCACTAAGTGAAACCTCACGGTCATGCACATCTAACTCCTCATTTTCAGCCATTACCAACAATCAATTTACCAAGTATTTAGAAGAGGACCGATCGCTTTGGCGCTGTCGTGCTGAATGACCGAAACACCCGTTTCGGCGGGAAACTTACCACACGATAGGTACGACACCTATATACATCATGAAAAGACAAGAGAAAATAATTTCACTCTAATTCACTACGTTCAACCGTATGAAATTATATTTATTGACCCATTCGGTATACATAAGAAAAAAAGAGAAGAGCCTCACTAGATCTATTTCACATGAGTTGTCAAACATTACAATAAATTGATTTTTTTCATACTTGAATTTATGTTTGTATTAGTAAAAACAAAATGTGAAACGGGAACACTATTATTTAGTGCTTTTTTTAGCTAATATTTGCATTTAAAATATGACTTACTTTATAAGTCTTACTCATACTATAGCAGGCGACGTACATTTGCGCAAATTTGTATTTTGACAAGAATGTTTTCAGGATCCATGATATCAAGGATTTTTAAAGTAACAATATAAATCATTGATAACTTTTATAAACTATACCTCAATCATATGAGAATAATGAAGTAGTTATTTAACAGAATTTTGCGCAAGCGTATAAAGTGTACACGCAAACTTAGATCAAATTTTAATGCAGGCAATATAAAACAAACTTACTATAAAGTGGAAAGGGTATGATGCTTGATATTTGACTTGTAATGACATGGTTAGCCAACTACAATTCTTTCTCCTAATTTTTTTTTACAACATAAATAAATATTTATTTCAAATATTGGCTTGTTACAATATCATTCAGGAGTCCAAGCTCCTCCTGATGTTCCCTGTTACAATCCACGAATTACTCAGGGTAGTGATTAGTTGTAAAATACATATTACATTTTTACATCATATATATGTTACAGTAAATAGGTGAAATTAGGAATTACATGTAATTACTAAAATTTAGGAATTACATGTAATCCCCGATGTACTTAGTAAATACAAGTAATTCCTGAAACGGCCCAGTTAATACCAGTAATTACTAATTTTAAAATGAATTTTTACACCTATTTACTAACTGTTAAAACAATGTTGTAATATGGTAAGCTGATCAAAAGTTATAGTAATTCTAGCTATAGCTAGAAGATCAGTGAGTACTGTTAAAAAGTTATCAGCCTAAAATGTACCTTTTTTGTTATAAGAGCATTAGCTACGAGATATAAAATAAATTAAATATGATTTTTTGTTAGTTAAATCATTAATGAAAATTATATAGTGAAATTATAATTCACTTTTAGCAGTCAATTTGGTTCTATTTTACTAAAATAAGCAGAGAAACATGGTTGATGATTTTTGCACTTGCAAGTGAATAATTGGACCTCATTGAATACCTATTCATGTGACCTTCAATTCAACACCTAGCTTGAGATAGGTTACCGATGTATTCAGATTTAAAATTGTAAGGTTTTCGCAGAACCCAGTATCTCGCATACTTTACCTGTTAGTCACAGGCTCAACAAAAATGGGGGAAAATATCAAATCTTTTGACTAGTGCTGTAAGAAGCTTCTGTCCAAATTTGGTTAAAATCCAGGATGGTTTATGAAATCTAATAAATGTTTAAAAAAAACTTTAACCGCAGAGTATACATGTAATGTTAACTGGGGAAAAAACCAAGTCCATTTATAAGGAATATACGAAAAGGGATTTTTTTTACAAACTTTACTTCTGGATATTATCTTATGATCATAAACAAGCTTCTGTCCAAGTTTGGTAGAAATCCAGGATATTCTGAGAAAGTTATCAAAATTTTAAAAACTTTAACCACAATGTGAATGTAATGTTAACAGGCATATAAGTCCATTTATAAGTAAATACGAAAAAAATTGATTTTATTTTCACAAAATTTACTTCTTGAAAATTATCTCATAATTATAGTCAAGCTTCTGTTCATGTTCGACAGAAATCCAGGATAATTTAAGAAAGTTATCAAAATTTAAAGACCTTTAACCACATAGTGAATACTTGTGGATGATGCTGACGACAGAATGATTTGCCCTGTCTCGCTTTTGCGACAAAGGTCGCAGGCTTGACAAAAAGAAACATAATCATAATGACAACATTGAAAGAAAATCAAAAGGAATGGCTTATTAAATCCACAAAAGATCATTCTTATACAGATAAAAACGATAATAAAATTTTGATGCAGGTATATAAGCTGGAGTTTGGGGGTCTTGAAAAAACTCATAAAAAAGAGAAACACAAAAATATGAAATGTGACTCTTAACACCATCAAATTGTATACATTTGTTTGTGAAGAATGCCAGCTTTATCACAACAGTCTGACAAAAGAAGTCGTAAATAAAACTATTTTGTAAAAGGAATTTGACATATGTCATTGGGCAAGTTTATATGCAACAACATCAAGAAACAACAAATATTTTATTTGCCAATCACGGCGCCCAAAATGAGCAGAACAATTACAAGGCAATTTTCAAACATAATGTAAAGTAAATTAAAAATAGGTTAAAAAGGACATAATATGATTGATTTTGATTTAATTGATTAATATAATATATTAAAGCAAATGAAGTAAGCAGAGTATGCCTGATGGAGATTGCAATATAAAGAAATTATGAGATTTTAAGAATTATTCAACCAAATTTGGCATTATCAAATGTTTATTATCAAAAAGAGCTAGCAAAGTTGCCTATAAACCTCTCACAAATGTATATCTCAATTTTGGATTGATATCATTGTCTTGCATGCTGCAAATGATATTAAAGGAGTTTCAATACTTTTAAAACAACCATTTTTCAGTTTCAATTCACAACCACTAAAGGTGTGACTTATATTCATTAATCCTTAATTAAGGCAGCCCTAAAACACCTACCCTTTTACTAACTTATTTTGTATCTTGGATTATATCTTTAATTTTAAAACAAAAATATCAAGTTAGTAAATAGCTGTAAAAATGACAAAGAAAATCAGTGAATACCAGTAATCACTGAAACAACTAGTAAATACATGTAATTACTAAATTGGCTAGTAATTACAGGTATTTACTGAAATGTTTAGTAATTACGTGTAATTCCTAATTTCACCTATTTACTGTAACATATATATATCAAATAATATCACTTAATCACTTAATATGACTATTCATATGTTTTCTAATAGTTGCTAAAACATTACTTTTAATTTTCAAACATACTCTTCTATTGAACTCATAAAGAAAAATTGAGAAAACATTGACATTTTTTGTCTTTTGAGCAGATATGTTGTAGGCTTTGTAAATTGAAAAACCCACAATTGTTAAAAAATAGTTTAAGTCAAAATATTCTTCTTCAGAAGTTTTATATCCAAATACTAAGTGTCTTAGTTTTATCTTAAAATATATTTTACTGTTCTTTAAAACTTCATTTATTTTATACTTAAAAAGTTTTAAATACGGACACAGTATAAAGAAGAGATCATAATCTTCTTCTTGTGTACAAAAATTACAAAAACTATTGTTTACAATTTTCCACCTGCATAAAAGTTTCTTTGTAGGTAGAATATGTTGTAGTAACTTCCATCTAAAAATTATAAGTTTATTTTCTTTTAAATATCTGAATAAAAATTTATATAGATAGTTTTGATATAACACATAATTTATATCAAATATACACAGCCATTTTTTGGGTCCAATAGCTGGTTCTTTTTTATTCATCAGCGAGTTATATAAAAGTTTATTTGTTAATGCTTCTAATTTTATAGGTAAACCATCCAATATAAATTGGTTTCCTTTTATATTAACAATACTTTTTATAGAATTTTCAGATTTTAAAATTGCTGCCCAGTCTTTTGGTATAGATTTCTTTACTAAATTAATTTCAGCTATCCAGTTTGATTTATTTTTTAGTTTATTTAAAATGATGTCTTGAGAAATACAGCCTTTTTCATCTATGATATCATTTTCATAAATAAGATCGCTTTTAATCCAATGTTTTAAAGATATAGCTTTATTTTCAAATTTAATAAATTTATTGTTCCATAATATTTGTTTTCTTATATCTGTAAATGGTTTTTTTTTGTTAGACCTCCACCAGTTAATTTCGAACATTTAATAATATCTTTATAAAAATCTGAGATATTTTCAATGCTTTCGTCTGTCTTATCCCCACTGTTTGTTTGAAACACTAACCAGTTTGACCCAAAATTATAAAAATAGTGTTGAGGTATGATTGTCCACCCTTCTTCACAATCATTTATTAGTCTTTTTACCAACAAAGCTTTTAAAGCAGTGAAATAACTTCTGATATCTATCATATCCAATTCCCCCTTTTCATATGGACCAATAATTGAATTTCTTTTTACTTTATCTGGTTTATTATCCCAAACAAATTTAAAACAACTTTTTTCTATTTCTTTTAAAAAATTCTCTGGAACTCTGCAAGCAGATACCACAAATTAAAGTAAAAATGGGCACAATTAATGTTTAAATTATCAAATTTTTTCCAAAAATAGTATGAAAATAGTTCCAAAAACAAAATAATTTATTCATCTATTCAATCTTATTTTCCCAATTTAGTTTTTCACATTCCTGTACAATTCCAAAAGTAAATGCCAAGAGTTTTAAATGGTCCATTGCTCAAGTTGATTCCCTCAATTTTGTCTTTACAAGAATTAAGCTTTCCTACCCATAACCCCTCTGTTTTGTTTCTGTTTAATTTCAGTCTTGAATAAGAACCAACAATTTCAATTTCATTCATGTAGCTACTTGAACATCATATTTAGAACAACAAAATAAAGTAGTATTATCTGCCAGTTGCGAACTTTTTATAGTATGGTTTTTGCAATCTAATTTGACTCTGATACCTTTAAAATCAGTACTGCTTCTTAATCTTGAAGCCATAATTTCCACAGATAAAACTAATAATAACGCCCTTGTGTTTTTAAAGACCTTAGATATCCAACCATTATTCATTACACATGTTTGAATATCGCTATATAAAGTCTTAACCCATCTTATAAAAAAATAATTAAATCCAAAATGTTTTAAAACTGAAAACATAAAATTCCATTCTAGAGAGTCAACCGCTTTAGAAAAATCAACAAAGACTATAGCCCCCTCAATTTTGTATAAATCACTAAAATCAATAATATCTTGTATCTGTCTAAGATTAAAACCAATATTTTTTTTTTAACATATCCAGTCTGATCTTCTTTAATAAGTTTTGGTAAGATATTTTTCAATCGTTGTACGATAGAAGTTTCATGTCAATATTTAAAAGAGAAATAGGACGGTAATTATCTAGTGACAATGGGTCACCTTTTTTTTTTAAAATAAAAGCGTTAATACACCCATACGCTGTGAATATGTAAGTGTTTGATCTGTATTTCCAATATTAAGAATGTTTACTTCTATGAACTTTAAGTTATCCCAAAATTTTCTATAAAATTCAACGGCTAAACCGTCTAATCCAAGAAGATTTATTAAGTTTCATTTTATAAATAGCATCTGAGCATTCTTCTACTGTAATATCTTCATTTATCATTTTTATCCATTTCTTTAACGAGTTTTGTCTCAAATATATATTTGTCGCTTGATGTTTTATCAGGGCTTCGCGTCGAAGTATAACTTTTTATAGTATTCTCTAATACTTCAAAGTATATCACTTTGATCCGTTAAAATCTCACCATTTTCCCCTTTTAATTCATTGATTGACTTTTTTTACCTGTCTCTGTTTTTCTAAACCTAAAAAGTACGAGTTGTTTTCAACCCAATTCTCTCGTGATCTTATTTGAGCCCCTTTAGCCTTTTGTTCATAAATTTTGGCAATATCATTTTCATGTTCTTCAATATCTTTATCTAAAACGTTATTCTCAGATTCTTGTTCATCTCCTAAATTAGTTCGCAAGAAGGTGGATGAAAAAAGATCAACACGAAAAATTTCAAACGATAGACTATATCAACCAACGAAAAGAATGGAAAACAACCATCATGTTTTTAACTTGATTACGGCATTTTTCGACGAAAATGGTGGTTGTATAACTAGCCAAACATCTTACTTAATGCATGTATAATTCCGATATTGCTTTTCTCTGTATAATGCGCTTGAATGTCAATTATGTGTTCCATTTTTTTTTTTATATAAATTTCCTGTTTACAAAACTTTGAATTTTTTGAAAAACTAAGGATTTTCTCATCCCAGGTATAGAATACCTTAGTCGTATTTTGGTACAACTTTTTGGAATTTTGTATCCTTAATGGTCTTCATCTTTGTTCTTGTTTGGCTTTATAACTATATTGACTTGAGCGTCCCTGATGAGTCTTATGTAGACGAAACGCGCGTCTGGCGTACTAAATTATAATCCTGGTACCTTTTTGAGTTATTCGATTGCATTGATTGTACATAATCTTTAACAGGCGTCTGAAACCATTTTGGATTCCTCCTAGAATGTCCAATAAACATAATAGAGACTATATACACTTGAGTCCTCCTTAATACTTTATACTTGTTTGGCTTTATAACTATATTATTCATGAGGGTCACTGATGACTTTTATATATATCATGGTACCTTTGATAACATTTAACATCAATTGGTCGATACCACTGCTGACGGATGTTTCGTCCCCGAGGGTATATCGCCAGTCCAGTAGTATGTCTTTTATATGAATTATGCGTAATCTTTCTTGCTTACAAAACATGAATTTTTGGATAACTAAGGATTTTTCTATCCAAGGAATAGATAACCTTAGCCTTATTTGGCAAAACTTATTGGAATTTTGGGTCATCAATGCTCTTCAACTTTGTACTTGAATCGCTTTATCATACTGTTTTTATCATACGCGTCACTGATGAGTCTTACATAGACGAAACGCACGTTTGGTGTATTAAATTATAATCCTTGTACCTTTGACACGTTTAATAACTATTGACTCATAGAGACAATTATTCGGCAAATTAATCAAGTCAACTATACTGGTTTAAAAATCGTTGCATTGACAAAATTTTACGGTGTGGAGTTGCAAATAGCTGATTCTGTCCATGCCGTTTGGTACCTGTTTTTTATGCAGTTAATCTGCATTATGCGAGCACCCAAGATTAGTGTTCTACCCAATAAATGTTGAAATACTTGCCATTGTTATTATCTAGTTGGCTACTGTGTTATTGAACACTTTTTTATTACTTTTTATTCTGGATTAGAAAAATATGATCAGAAAAACCTTAAATGATCGTCTAATCATCCAAAAGTTTTGAAGTTACACAAAGGAAGTAGTGCTCAATAGGAATCCTTGTTTATTTTATTATGACCTGTGCCTTTGGCTAAGATGTCAAAGAACAATTGTATGAAATATTTAATCGCCGAAAATCTCTTAAGACAAGTAGTTTAGATTTCCTAAATGGCAAAAGTCGTAGGAATATTGTTTGTCATCAATACGTAGTACAACTACGTCAGTAGTCTATTATATAATAAGTTAACTGTTCACGGTGTTGGCGGCAATTGATAAAACGAAAAAAATCGTATCTTTTCAATGTGGAGGCAGGGGTGCAAATTAGCGGTTGTACGAGGTTCGTGACCTTCCACTTTTGCCAAAGTCTCCAAATAAACGATATAAAAACTTATTTTCATCATTATTATTCATGACAGCGATGTTCATTTTGTTCAACCGCTAGTTTTATACAGAAAATCGCCGACAAATAATGTGTAAATTCAAGTAAAATCGTATCTGATTGACAAACATAACATTGTAAACACAATAACAATGGCTGACGTGAAGACAAAATTTTACAATATCGGACCCGATTCCGGAAGCGGATAAGGGTAATTCCGGGTTTTGGCGATCAACTACAAAAAAATCCAGGCAGGTGACAAAATACATCTATGCATGGTAAATGAATATAAACACTAGAATTGAAAACCAAAAGATGTATGTAAAAGAAAGAAAAAGCAGAAAATATTTTATACCGAAACTTAAAATTACTTTTTGACAAATTTTAATGTCAAAATCTAATACAATGTGACAGCTGGAAACAGTATATCTAACAATATATATGTTCGTGATCACAGTATAAATTTTCTTTATCAGTGATAAATGATGATAATGCATGTGAGATGCTTTTAAAGTGTCAACATATTACTGCAATTTTGAAGGGGTATTTTTTTCTCAATTTTGAAGGGTCAATTAAAGTAGCTGGAAGTTTCTTACTTTATTTTCACAAATAATGCAACTATATTATATAATACCTGAATGTAAGCAAATCATATGATATATAGGTGGCGTCCTTTGGGCCACTCTACCCCCTCCTGTTTGATAACTTGGAAACCGTCGAGATCTCCACCCCGTAACCATATATATTCATGTTTGTGACAATATGAAAAATCAAATGAAATATAGGAGAGTCGCTGGGGGTCACCCACCCCTCCTGTTTTAGAATTTAAAAAACGGTCCAGATCCTCACCCCTAAACCATATATATTCATGTATGGGACAATAAAACAAATCAGATGAAATATAGGGGGAGTCCCTTGTATCATCCCCTCCTGTTTGAGAATTGAAAACCGTTGAGATCCCCACCCCTTAACCATATATATTCATGTATGGGACAATATAACAATTCAAATGAAATTTAGGGGGAGTCCCTGTGGTCACCGTACACCCTCCTGTTTGAGAACTTGGAAATGGTCAAGATCCTCACCCCTAAATCATATATACTCATGTATGGGACAATATATACAAATCAAATGCACATTCAACATTTTTTATCGGATATTTTTTACTGTATATGCCAGAAATTTTTTATGTAGAATGATAAATAAACAGACGACTTTTTTTTTTATTTTTGAAGAAAATGAAGAAAATTAGTTAAAAAGTATATGTTAAGAAACACATAATACTAATAAAACAAAGTAAGAGATGCGAACGGGTTTTTTTCGCGCCTAAATCCAAATAGCTGTGAAATATATACCAAAATAGGTGAATATTTAGGACATTTCACGAACAGATCGTGCAGGTGTTTTATAACTAACAGGTAAGATGTTGTTGCAGAAAAAATATTCATTTCAACACAATTATTAAAGTTGTATAACGTAGAATAGGTTTTGTCATTCAGTTTCTTCATATTAAACTGAATTCCACTGTGATGCTTTCTTTATGCGAGTCATGTTTACTGTCGAATAATGATACTTTTCTTTCATTTTCACTGTAGAGCGATTCATTATTATTGTATATGCGGCGCATTTTCACTGTATGATATATTTATTTTTATAACTATTACAGCGTATTTTTTTAAGCATGTAAAGCAAGACTTTAGTTAGCGTGCTTGCTTTTTTTTTACAATCATTATGATAACACCCAATTTAATTCAAATATAATAATTATATAAATACAGGTTAAACTATGCCGATACATATTGTTTAAAGATGTCAATCTTATTTACAAAGTTTGTATAAACAATTATACAAACTAAGCAAGCAATTCAATCAAAGTTTTGCTTTACATGCATTAGGAAATTAGCTGTGAAGCCTTAATTTAGCCGACTTGCTCAAACAATAGATAGAGTAAGGGACGGATTTGATAAAATTTAACTTACGGAGGAAAGTTTGGTTTTAAAACACTCTAAATAAATTCAATAGAAATAACATTTATTTCAAATGTATTCCATTTAATTTCTCATAAATCGTATAGGGATCTTTATCATTGGTTTTTTTTATCCATTTCCATATCCTTGTTTTTTTTATCCATTTCCATGACACTTCACCACTAATTACGTACATCTTGATATAGATTGAATTGTTGGTTTTCCCGTTTGAAAGGTTTTACACTGGGGCCCTTTATAACTTGCTGTTCGGTGTGAGCCAAGACTCCATGTTGAAGACCGTATTTTGACGTATAAAGGTATACTTTTATAAATTGTGACTCGGATGGAGAGTTGTCTCATTGTCACATATGACATCTTATCTATCTGTGGCTCAAACCGAAACGAGACGGGATAAAAAGGGATAAAAAACAAACTTTTTTAATATATTTATAATGGGCTTAATATGAGTCAGAAAAGAGTAGAATAGTGGGTCGCGTTGGGGTAAGCCGATTTATTTGTAAGCGAGACACGTGAAAATCAAATGATTGTGTCGTGAAAACGAGAAATAAAGTATAGCGGGACACGGAAAATATCAAAAAATGAGAACTGCATAGTATAAGCCGGATACGGGAATCTGACAAAGCAGTAAGCGGGATCAGGGATCAGACCCCCCCCCCCCAATGAGACCCCAGAATAAGATATTTTTTTATCTTCATCCTATTGTTACAGTCATGCCTTCAATAACAAATGTATCCCATGCATGCATTTTTATATTTTGTTCCCTTTTTCAAGTTTGTGGTCTCCAAATTTATAGACAAAAGACCTTATGGATATTTGGGTTTCTTTGACATGCTATCCAGTTTGGGGATTTTTTACCAAGTTACCGTAATAGCCCACATAGAGGTCCAAAGGGTCTAAGATCATCAAACATGAATTGTAGCATTCATGTCGTGTAGAATTACCCATATGTGCATTGTTTGACCTCTGTGGTAGTATCCACTCGCGGATCTAGAATTTTTTATACGTAGGGGTCCAATGACTGCCTAAGAGGGGTCCCACTCAAGTGATTCCATATAAAAGTACATGTAACCAAATGTTTTCCCAAAAAGGGGGCACCCCCCTGTCCCCTAAATCCTCCTCTGGTATCGAGCTGTCCATTACGGATATTTTTTTTGTATCAAGGGTGCTCTACTTCACGTACCAATGCAAACAAAAAATTTCGCCCACACACCTTACATTTCATATTTTAATGACTGTGGATAATTTATGTCACATACCGTTTCACCTTATACAGTAAAAATCATGCTAGCAACAATCGAGTCAAGAACATTTATTCTACCAAAACTGTCTTTTTCAGAATATGGAAATTGAAGCAGTTGAGGGTACAACTGGGAAAGTTAATCTTTTATAAGCTTTTCTGTCAACATTGCGTTTCAAGATGCATATTTATCTATTCGCAAGTGTATTTATTGCGTGGAAGATAACGTCCTCAAATGTACTCGTCTCTATTTTACACAGACTGCACTTAAACTCCGCCATATCAATCTTTGACTTAAAAAATACAGAAATATCTTTTAATTCTTTTTTTTAAATCAAGGAAAAACGTAATTTGAAGAATACAATTATATGACATTTTGAGAAGCGTTTTTGTTACAAGTTTGAAAAGCTATAATATATTTGATAAAGAATGAATGAGGAGTTTGTATTTCAATTTGAAAATACATTTATCATAAATTCTAAAGTCATCAACTAAGTTTTTTCATTTGTTTCAAGTGCATTTATCACATAATTCTACAATAAAAATTCCTCGCATCTTCGAAAATTCCACATCAGAAATGACTGCACTAACAGTGATAATTCATCGCATCTATAGTTAAAATGGATCGCTTTCAATAATCGATATGCTATATTATGTTGCTTTTATAACACTTATTCGAACTTTAATGCTATGTTTGGACATAATAAAGACATTTCACAATGAAATTATGTAAACACTTTCCTTTAAATCAATCAATTTGGTATTTTCAAAATGTAAACAAATACAGTTTTCCCATGATCCTTTATTCTACAATAGACATACCCGCATATGACAGTAAAAATGAACTAGCTGGATTCGCACTTTATATACACTGATCAATGTCGAACAGCAACGTTCATATCATTTACATTCAACATTTTTTATCGGATATTATTTTTTACTATCAATGTTGAACATTGCTGTTCAACATTGATAGTTAAAAAAAAATATCCGATAAAAAATGTTGAATGTAAATGATATGAACCTGCAGCGTCTTATATTATAGGACTAGTGGTCACCCCACCCCTCCTGTTTGAGAACATGGAAACGGTCGAGATCTCCACACCGAAACAATTTGTGTTCATGTATGGGCCAATATAACTAATTAAATGAAATATAGGGGGAATCCCTGGGGTCAACCTACCCCTCCTGTTTGAGAACTTGGAAACCGATTAGATCCCCACCCCTAAACCATATATATATATTCATGTATGGGACAATATAACAAATCAAATGAAATGTAGGGGAAGTCCCTAGGGTCACCTTGATAACATATAAATTATTTGCCTTAATAATTAATTCATAAGATAAACATAAATGTACTATATATGAATGTTTAATGTTAAAGCAACATTGCCACAGTTTTCATAATTACGTTTGCCTGGGTTTTTTGGTTAACTGCCTTCTGCGCTTACAGCGCTTTGATTAATTGTCTCCTCGGAAATCACCCCCTAATTTTGTTGCCAGTTTTTAGTTTTTGATAATGTGTTTTGTGTATTTGTTTGTCTTTTCTATGTCGAGTGCTTTTATGACAGATTCAATTCGTTTTCGACCTAATTTGTTTTTGAATGTCCGGTTTGTATTTTCTATTTCTATTTGGTACGCACGAAACGTGTGGAAGTCAACTACCATATATAGAAAGATTTTTAAATGTTGCTTGATCACACTTTTGATCATTTAAGTAAACATCTATATTTTGGCATTTCACATGACCATGTTATTCTCGGTCTAAACACTAAATCCATTGAATGTTTGATGTGTATTGATTAGTAATTTTGTCTTAGATACATGTTTTGTCATTAGTTTTTATTGACTTTAACCTAGCTGTCAGTAACTGTGAGTTCTCTCAGATTCAGATCCGTACTCATTTTCTTTTTTGTTGTTAGGGATGCGGGATGTATAAAAAGTAAAATCACAAAAATACTAAACTCCGAGGAAAATTCAATCGAAAGGTCCCTAATCACATGGCAAAATCAAATGACAAAATACATCAAATGACAAAACACATCAAACGAATGGACAACAACTGTCATATTCCTGACTTGGTACAGGCATTTTCAAATGTAGAAAATGTTGGATTGAACCTGTTTTATAGCGCTAAACACGCTTGAAAGTCTGGTCTGTAATCTTATTTGATGTCTTACTGCTTTGAAACGATCTGATGAATTAAATGATCTTTATATATATTCATTATGTTGTGCTGTCACTTAAATGTCCCAGGTTAGGGGAGGGTTGAGTTGCAAACGCGGCAAATTCTGTATGTTCTGTCCGGAGTCAGGAGTTTAGTGGTTGTCGTTGGTTTATGTCTGTCATATTTAATTTTCGAAATAATTTTTCGTTAAGAACTATGCCGTTATTTTTTAATTGTTTCATATTTTTCATGTCGGGGCCGTTTATAGCCGACTATACGGTATGTTTTATTTTATTGTTTAAGGCCGCACGGCTTCATATAATTGCTTATATTCACTTCATTTATACTGTGGGGATAACTGTCCCATTGGCAATCAATATTGTATGGAGTTTTGATGTGATTGCTCCTGAGACAAATATACCCAATGGATCAAATGACATGAAGATGAGACATTACAGATCAGAATCAAGGTAAAATAACTTAGCGATCGTGTTGTTTTTTGGAAGCAGTATGTTTGTTTATTTTATCTTTAATGAAATTTAAGCATAAGAAATCCTCCAGAAAACATTGAGATAGATTTTAATAAACAAGATAAGATGTAAAATATGGTAACCAGCAACTATATGGTTAGCGACCATAAAGACAATTCATGCAAGAAGTACATATTTTACACAAAATTGTTTTCACGCATATCTGCATTTTGAAAATTAATAGCACATTTTTGTGATGTTAATATCAAACCTAGGCTTAGTACATGAAATAAATGTATAGTACTTGTCGAACGATGTTTTACAAAAAAATGTACATTAGATTTAAAAAAGAGAATGGAAATGGGGAATATGTCAAAGAGACAACAATCCGACCACAAAGCAGACACCAGCCGAAGGCCACCAATGGGTCTACAACGAAATGAGAAAATCCCGCAGTTTGAGGTTAGCTTCAGCTGTGTCATTTTGGTCTCTTGTGGAGAGTTGTCTCATTGGCAATCATACCACATCTTCTTTTTTTTTTATATGAAAATGAATTATGCACTACATAACCACCAAAAACATCAAAGTATGCAGGAAGAAAAAGTTGATTATCGTATCTGCATTGAAAGTCGAGTATTGCGTATTTCTTTATTTACAAAACAAGATTTTCCGGTATGTCTCCTTCACCTAGAGATCTTTCTACCAAAACGTCCTTTACATGTAGGTAACTTCCTTATCATGTTAATGTATTTGTACTTTGAAATTTTGTCTTTCTACGTCTCTCTTAATATATATATATATAACAAGATTAATACCAAAGTTGAAATTTGATTTCTTGCTTGTTTCTTTTGCTAAGTGATAATGTTATACTATTTATGGTAGTTATTATCGTATATTCGTATTGAAAACAAATTAAGTCAATAAAACAAACACACGTTTCAACAATAAAATAACGTTGTCAAAACATTTAGAGAATGTTTGATAAAAAAAAATTATTTACTACTTATCTTATGGAATATCTCACGAAAACAAACACCAATTTACATTGAAATGGAATAATTCAAATAAAAATGTGTCCATAGGGTTTCATGTCCCGCTCATGTTTTCAACTTTTCAAATTCAATGAATCTCCAAATATGGGTCAACAAGTAATTTCACCATGTTTTACACTTAAATTAGTTGGGTAGCAATACAAGAGGGACGAAAGATACCAGAGGGAGAGTCATGTAACTTATATCAAATAAAGTACAACGACTGGTTTGATATTTGACGATGCACCTATTCTGATATTACCACCAAATAAGTTAATAGATGCTTTATTGAAAATCAAGACAAAGCATGGCAAACGGTGTATGAACGAATTTGTATTGGCAAGTCGGGTATGACGTATAGTTATATATCAATTATAATTTCCTGTTTATTCCTTCCCTAGACTCTTTGCTAGTAATGCGTCTTATAAATGTAAATCTCCTTTATATATATAGACTTTATATTTTTTTCAATCAATTGTGTTTTATATGTTTTTAAACATGATTACAACAGCTAAGATTTGCTTTTTTGCTTGTCTGATTGGTAAGTAAACATTATGGGTCCACTAAAATTATTTATTGCTTTATATGCATTGCAAATGAGCAAGTCAGGTACACATTATGATTACGTTAACACGATGCCGTCACGAAGAAGCATGCTATTTACACGCTACACTTTAACAACAATTTCTTTATATATGTATACAAATTTCATACATCTGTTAACCGATGAACATGTTACAGGAAATTATTTTACCTTACTAACGTGTGATATCAACTGAGAATAAAACAGATCAACATCTGATTTATATCTATTCGCAAAATTAACGCTTTTATTCGCTCTCACCCCATATGGAATTTACTGACCCCATATATACCGTAGTAGCACACTATGTAACTAATAATATTTGACTCATTTGGCCATGTATTTTTCTACACAATCTACTCTCGAATACAGACAAAAAAAATAATCTAGAAACGTTTTAAATCATGGCAGGTTTGTTTTTAAATTTCCTGTTACACATCTTTGAAAGATTTGAAAAACTGATTTCTTATCCCATGAATAGATTACCTTAGCCGTATATGATACAATTTTTTTGAATTTGGGTTCATTAATGCTCTTCAACTTTGTACGTGTCAGGCTTTATAACTTTTTTGATCTGAGCGCCACTGATCTATTGTAGACGAAAAGTGCGTCTGGCGTATAAAATTAGAATCCTGGTACAGTTGATAACTACTTAGATATATAAAATTTGCATGCATTTAATTCTCAGGAAATAAATAAAAACTTACCTGGATTTGAATGTTCAATTTTTTAAAGTTTGCATACGATAGCAAAATCACAACAAACGCAATACTTTTATTTGATATGGTCAACTGAGTTACACAGTTTACATAATATGTTGATACATGTGATATGCAGATAACGATTGTCTCCTATTGTCCACATGAATCAATACAGTTGACAACATGTACTATATACTTCGCAAACCTCTTTCCAACACATTTCGTCTTGGCGCCTTCCAAAGATATGAATACAATAAACGCATAGCATAATCAAGTTAAATTATAATATTGTAAAACTGAAAATTCATTTGAAAAGTATTGATAGTCTATATCCAATTTTACAGGTGTACAATTATATTTATACTTAGAGTGAAATTTATAGTAAACATACGGCCATGTTTGCCAAAAGGGTAATATGCATAACTGAATGATTCATGTGTATTGAGAGTCCTTTTAAGCATTTTTCAATCTTTATTGCTTTCAAAATAACATCACTTGTGATTAACATGTACGTACTAAGACATTCGAATAAAAAAAACATGTTCTTTCTGCAAGAAAAATCATATTATATATGTATGGAAAACCTATTATATATGGATAAAATCATATTATGTATGTACTGAAAATCATGTCATTTATGAATAAAAATCATATTATATATAAATAAAAAGACATCACATGCTATATTTCAGCCTTTACCATGTGTCAGCCATGCAACGACTTTAGTGATTGTGAGACTACAACATGTTCAATGCCATTTATAAAAGAATGCTTTTCTCGTATTTGTACTTGTGTGAGTCAAATTGGTAAGAATTAAAAGTGTATTTAAATTCAAAAAATAGGCTGTAATTTAAAAAACAATGATGATCTCTACAAAATATGAACTACTTCAAAACAATTGGCACAGCCAAATCTTTATATTTTCTTACTTAATTGCAATTTGTAAGGATTAAAAATTTCAAAGCTAATTATTGAATACAGGTTTCATTAAATAAAACAAATCGTCAGAAAGAGAAATATATTCCTCTCTTTTGGAATGAAGCGTTAAAGAAAAATCCTTGAAATAAAACACAAAAATTTATGTTAAAATGATCTTGATTCCTTACACTATTGAGAACAACTGCTTTAGGGATGCAAGCTAATAGTGAAATATAGGCATTAAATTCATGTTCGAGTTACGTAAAACTTTTTTTTATGAATATTTAAATATTATAATAATGTTAACTAGGTCTTGATTACATATACAAAGATTTTGGAAAGGTATTGGCTATTACCATGCAAACTTTAGGAGTTAAGAAGGAACTACAAAAGAAAAAAAATATCTATAGGAATGGATTTTTGACAATAAGATAGGTATGGTCATTGAATGACGACGTGTTTCCTTTGTTGTTGTTTTTGTTTAAACTATATGGATAAAGAGAAACTGAAGAAGGTAAAAATTATCACAATGTCAAAATCTACTAGGAAGTCATATTCAGTCCTGATTTTTACCCATTTCTAGGTATAAGAATAATTGTAATATCACAAAACACCGAAGTCCGAGAAAAATTCAAAACGGAAAGTCCGTAATCAAATGGCAAAATCAAAGTCTCATACACATCAAACGAATGGATAACAACTGTCATATTCCTGACTTGGTACAGGCATTTTTTTATGTAGAAAATGGTGGATAAAACCAAGTTTTATAGCTAGAAAACCTCTCACTTGTAAGACGGTTAAAAATGAGGCACATCAGTCAGTATTGTGTAATAGTCGTAATCGCTATAAAACAAACAGATATTATATTTTGTACTATTGTTTACCTGTAACTGTTGGCTTCTATTTTTAGATTGAACGTATTTAGTTAAATAAAGCTAATTGAGCTATACAAGCTCATTTGAACAATTGTTTACTCATCTATTTGTTTTTGTAGCATGTGTAAATGCATTAGAGTGTATGCATTTTAATTTTTGTCATAGAAGTAGAGCATTATGTGCAAACAGACGTTGTGCTTGTACAAGTGATTAGAAATGCAAGAGGAAAGAATTCATATAACAATGCAAATGTTCAAAGATTTATGTCTTATGAAACGGCAATCAATGTAATTATCTCTTTTATCATATAACGTTATACTGACCTAATACATTATGTCCTTATGTATCATTTATGTTTTTACAAATGAAAACAACACGAGAAAAAGTCAAATAGGTCGTATAAGCAACTGTTATGTACTTCTCTGAATATAAGTCAATAAACATGAGTTATAAGATTTTCAAAATGTTTTATTTCTGTAGTTGCATATTTCCCAGTAGTGCAGTACATTTATGTCATATATATGTTTTGAATAGATTAAATTGTATATGCTCACCTACAAAGGCTAATAGTACAAAAAGTTTATTTATAATGTTTATTTGAATAAGGATATATATATAAAAAAAGAAGATGTGGTATGATTGCCAATGAGACAACTGACTGTCCACAAGAGACCAAAATGACACAGAAATTAACAAGTATAGGTCACGACCTTCAACAAAGAGCAAAACCCATACTGCATAGTCAGCTATAAAAGGCCCCGAAATGAATAATAAGTCGAATTGATTTGATGGAGGCTTTTGGCACGGTAAGTGTACATATTTTTACAGTTAAATTTTTTGGAAAAGTACTTTATATACTTAAAACTCATAAATCATAGAAATTGTAGAAAGAATGATTCATGTTACAAAAATCTAGCTTTAAACGTGTAACAATTGGGCCTTCAAATAGTTGTTGTAGAAGTTCCCCAAGGTATCGATGTTCGAACACGATGCAACTGATTTGAAGGCGCTTTTCGGTATGTGTCAATTCCAACCAACATAGTTAAGTGATCTCTCAATTTAACATAGTTAACGCAGACGGGACATGCTCAGGTGAAAATAAACATATGATCGTGGTATTCTTTAAAGAGTGAAGGCAGTTTTACCCTTAGGTTTGCATGAGAAAAATGTTCATGCCAAGAAAGGCATACATGTTCATTTCTGGTAGAAAGCGTTTAATCGAAACCAAGATATATATACTTACGAATACAAAATTCAATTTCATGCAGAATTATGATAGAAAGACTTTTAAAACAAAATATCTAGATAACTGTGCCAAAAAGGGAGGGGATGCAAGGTTAGCTACTTTCCGCTCTTGGCATTTGTCCCTCATCCAACGTCTTTTGGAAACATTTACTGGTCTGCAATTTGTAACCAAACTCTGGACGCTTTTTCCCAAATGTATCCAATAATCCCATATCCTGATAGTATGGGCATTTCGAGGCCGTATCACTGAAAACGAATTGGCATTCCTTTAAAAATTGGTGTTTGTTATAAGTTTGTGATATTTTTATAATAAAATAAAGCCGCAAAACTTCCATAAATAGTTTTAGGTCTCATTGGGGCATTCTTTAATCTTTCCATTGCAGTGATGAGATGCATGGTATGCGTAGAAATTGTTTTTTTTTTTATTTGAATACTTCGTCGTCAGGGGAAAATAACCTTTTCGTCTGTTTTTTTTTTGCCATTATGCAAAAACCTTGTAGCAGTTACAGATATCATTTTCATGATTTTCTATGAAAATTCTAAACCATAGTCTTCGGTATATTGTGATGGCACTGTACATCTAATGGTATGTTTACATTTAAGAACTGCAGGAACCGTATTGAATTTAATTATCTGAATTAAGAGCAAGGGAGCACCTGAGATCACCCCTAGTGTTTGGTAGGGTATGTGTTGTTTACTCTTTAGTTTTCTATGTTGTATCATGTGTACTATCGTTTGTCTGTTTGTCTGTTTCATTTTTAGCCATGGCGTTGTCAGTTTATTTTCGATTTATGAGTTTGACTGTCCCTTTGGTATCTTTCGTCCCTCTTTTTTAAAGCAACACTCTTAATTGTTGTTAAGAAAACACCTATAGAATTAGATATTTTTACTTCGGCGATAAGTCTTTTGGTAATAAAGGTTCTCTTTAGCCTTTTTGGCAGCATACGTGTTATAACAGTAACAGTGTTTGAAACAACTTATCATCATACATTGTCATAGTTTATCGTTGAAATAAAAAATACGTATTGTTAAAACATAACAAATTTTCCTGTATATCTCCTTCACCTAGACGTTATCGACAACACATGCGTCTTTCAAATGCATGTCACTTCCTTAAAATGTATATAAGTATGTTGTATTCTATTTATAAGTCTCTCATTAATATATTGACAAATATGAATGTCAAAGTTGCAAGTACCTTTTTTGCTTGTCTTATTGGTAAGTGAAAGTTTTATTCTCAGAAAACATTATGCTAAATCTTTTTTCAAGTATTTACGACATAATATCTAATAAGTATAAGCATTCATAAACACGTCATTTTGTTTTCTTTTAAGGTCATATTTGAAATTGGTGAGCCTGCTTTTCGTATGTTAAATTATGTAAGCAGTGTTTCTAGTGATTATTAGTTATCTTCGACTTAACATACGTTAGTTAAATAGGAATATGTTATCTGTTAAGGAGAAGTGATGAGCTTCAATTTTAAAATGATAAATGCATTTTTTGAACTATTTGGTATTTCATGGCGGACAGTTTTTAATTGATTGAGGCTACTGCAGTGCCAGGAAGGATAAAAAAGATCGTCTGAAAGATAACCAGCAATCCTCGTCAATTAAGATTTGAAACCTGTCACGTTCAAGGTTCGAACTTAGAAACTCAGTGTTGGCAGTTTAGTGACACTACTGATAAGTCGGCCACTCTTAATTCATTGAGATGAAATATGGAACCGAATAGAAATTGTTGCAACAAACTACGGGATAGCTAGTCCATTTCTGGATTTTATACATTATTGGTAGTAGAAAAGCGTACATTAACACGTTGCTATTCGATGAAAATACCTTAACGACAGATATTTAACCAATTTACCTCTGTTAGTCTTATTTTTGATTGGATTTTATCCATATGCAATTGAACAATTTTATAAATAACTTAATTTTAAAATATTCCAAAGAATTATATTCATATAAGATGCAACGATTTATAATGTACTGTACTGTTTGACCGCTGATTGGTTTATAAGAACACCAAACAGCATGGGTTATTTTAGACAACGGACTGGTCTTTAGGGATAGGGGCAGTCGGTTCCATTTTGATCATATTATACATTTACAATTTGAAAACAATTCTCTGTGCGTACGTACTTCCTTTAAATTGGTCGTTTGACTCACTATTGATGATTTGAACGAATGATAATGCCATTTGTGGCAATCACCGATAAAAGGTAGGCAATACCACATCTTACATTAGCAGAAAACAACAGAAAGACGAAAAATACCAAAAAAAATTCAAACTTTTAAATCGAAAATAATCTGAAAATGTCGGAGTTGTTGGTTATTTTAGTATAAACCCTGTGATAAGTAAAGTATTCGTTCATGATTTTAGGGAATTTTATAAAATATCTAATTTAAATCATCAAAATCAAATGAGGTCCTTCCTTTTTTCTCCCCATTAACAATGAATTGTCATCCCCTTTTACCTGTTCTCGAATGTTTTATTGTTGAAGCATGGAGACAACACAATTACACTTTAAAATCAGGTACGGCTACGGAAAAGTAAAGGTTTTATTAGTTTTTCAAATCAATCTACTATCTAATAATGAACGTCACCAACAATTCTATAATTTTAGTTTATTATTTATATGCATTCAAGGAAAGGTATTTTGTTATTTCTGTTGGGTCGACGTATTTTCCCATAGACATGATAGGGGAACGCAAGCAAATTAAAAGGTCGGCTCTATGTTTTGATCTTGAATCAAGAAAGAAGGGTCAATATCCATTTCACTTTTTTTGCCCCACTTACGATAGTAGAGGGGCATTATGTTTTCTGGTCTGTGCGTCTGTTCGTTTGTTCTTTCGTCCGTCTGTCCTTCCGTCCGTTCGTCCTGCTTCAGGTTAAAGTTTTTGGTCAAGGTAGCTTTTGATGAAGTTGAAGTCCAATCAACCTGAAACTCAGTACGCGTGTGCCCTATGATATGATCTTTCTAATTTAAATACCAAATTAGTGTTTTGACCCCAATTTCACGGTTCACTGAACATAGAAAATGAAAGTGCAAATTTCAGGTCAAAGATTTTGGTCAAGGTAGTTTTTGATGAAGTTGTATTCCAATCAACTTGAAACTTAGTATACATGTTCCCTGTGATATGATCTTTCCAAATTAGAGTTTTTATCGCAATTTCACGGTCCACTAAACACAGATTATGTTAGTGCGAGTGGAGCATCCGTGTACTATGGACACATTCTTTTTTGAGAAATGTTTTCGTCTAGAATAGGTGCATACTACAGTTTTTGTTGGTATTAAAGAGGAAACAACTATATCTTAATTGACATATGTTCAATATTTTATATCAGTTGAAGCTTCTCCTTTACATATTAAAAGTATTTATTTAAAAAGTGTTCTCCACTTTATAACATTTTGCCTATACCAAGGCCGAAATATTGCAACTGTTTTTCACTTGTTCTGTTTATAAATAGCTTTCGATTTTGTCAGTTTGAGTGGACTTCCCCTTTTGAAATTTTAATTGGAGTTTAAAAATGTTCTTGATTATACATGTTTCCATCCTTTCAATATAATTATTGAAGTATTGTCATGATCAATCTGAGGACACGTTAAGGATATCTTTAGAGCTTCAGCTATTCAGTAGAAATAGTTTTTTTTTTATATAAAAAAACATAATCGGAAGTAGTGTATAAAGATATTCAGGTTCATATCTGTACAAAATATTAAATCACGATACTGCATATTATAAACTAAATAGACAACTAACGTCAATTGAATCTGTGTGTTAAAAACGTCATTTCATTTCAGTATCCTCCATTGGCGAACCTTGTAGAAATGAAAATAATTGTGTAAACACACGATGTGTAAACCGGACAGTGATTAATTGTATTACCAACTTATGTACTTGTGTAAATTCGTCAACCACCAGTAAGTATTAAGATACAGTATTACTTTCAATTCCAGCAAAACATAGTCCGATACTGTCAAAATGGGATGACCAGCCAAATGTTTTTATCTATTTATTGATCAAATTGGCATTGAGAAAATACAAAAGCAGGGGGTATCTTCCCATAAAAGGTTTGCACTGACATGTCCCTTGTATCGGTCATTGTTTTGGGAATATTAAATATATGCTTAGTGTCAATATAACATATAACATAGTGTGCTAGTGACCTAATACGGTGTATATTGGATCAGTAAATTCCATATGGGGTGAGTGCGAAGCTCGAATCCCCATATGGAATTATTGATAATAATCCAGAATATGCATGAAATGTAAAAACGTTCATTTTTTTGTAAGGTTTTAATGTTCACATGTCAAAAATATTAAAAGAGAGTCATACGAAAATTATTTAAATAATAGAAAGCTTATGCGTACGATAAGAATCGAAAACAAGAAGACAAAGAAGGAAAAGACAGAAAGTCAGTTTAACTATAGAAAGAAGGAGTAAAGGATACAAATTAGTTTGAAAATCATAAGTAACTATTAATTATATCCAGTCTCTAAACAACATGCACGATTTAACCCACAGTACTGTAATATTTTTGTTTTTACTGAGTTACTACATTCTTTCTTTGTAGAACCAACTAACGGCTGGAATTGTAAGTACAGAAATGTTTTAGAAACATGACGAGTATTTATATGTATATGCCATGATGGTTTCAATTTATTTCTCTGCATAGATTTACAAATAACTATAGTCTGATAATTTTTGCCACTCGTCTATTAAGTGAAAATATATAATTCTTCTAATCCTCGGTACCATCAGAAATCGGCAGTATGCTTGGCATTTTTCCTTTTTATACTGTTTTTCAATTTGAGTGTATTTTTTTATTAGACGTGAACAAATTAAGATGGCATTGCATATTTAACGCTGACAAAGGCAAAACAGTAAGAAATTAACATTGTATGTTTTCTTTTCTTTTTTTGTAGTTTGTGAAGTTGACAGTGAATGCGAATCATTATGTCATCCATATCCAGGACAATGTCACGGAAGACGATGTTTGTGTAGCAGACATTAAAAATACAAAAGAATAAAATATGTTTTCACCGGAATATTTACACTTGATATGGAGAACATCGCAAATATCATGTTTTTAATATTTTGTAAAATTGACAGAATACATTACTTGTTTCTGTATTTCTTATAAAAAATGAAAGATCAGTACTATAGCATTGCGGCATGAAAGTTACCTCCACTGACCTTTTATAAACCCTTTCATTTGATTTAAGTAACTGAATTAGCACATTGAGTTATCCAGCGGTTTAGTACAAAGTTTCAATGTCAATTTCTACATACACGTAAGAACTTATTGCGATATTAACTAATTTCCTTTTACAAAAACATGTCGAGTTTGACGAATCGAACTTTATTATCTTAAGATATATATTCTTTTCTAAAAGCCTTTCTAAATAAACCGTCTTTACCCTTTATAAGGAGTTTGACGTGGAATATCAACGGTATTTGGTGGGGTGCTTTTTGCTCAGTCTTTAATTTTGTTGTGTTCTGGATACTATGTTTATCTGTTGATCGTTTTACAGTGGGGTTTTGTCATAATATTGTCAGTTATTTTCGACTTAAGAGTTAAACATCTCTTTAGTATCTTACGTCTCTCTATTAAATGCTCACACTGTAATTTTTAGTAGCTGTATACATAATGAATATATATATATATATCTGTGTGTGTAAATGACATGAACACAGCAAATAGATATCGCTACATTTCGTAAACATGGTAAATATGACTAACAATGAGTCTTGCATAAACTAATTTATTTCAACAAACTTTACCTACACCTACATTCAAATATCTGTATTGGCTAAATCAAAATAGTATCCTTAGATGAGAACTAGTCAATGACATGTCCGCAGTGTTTACAGCATCGTAGTGTGCCATTTTCGACTGGACTTCCGCTTGCATTGCCATTGGCCGATTTGAAGTCAGTAAATTGTGATATGTGAACTTGGACGGTAGGGTTTTCTTCTTCGCTCGACTGATTTTGTTCGGAATCGGTTTCACGTATGTCATCTATATCACAAACGCCATTTCTTTGGTCGTTCAAGGTAGACAACTCAAGTATTTCCTCAATTTTTGAGTCTAGCGATCCGTACTTTTGACGATTACAAAGGGGTCGGTTTATCTTATATGTGTCTAGACTTTGTTGTTTAGTACTGTCCTTAAGTTTTAATCGTCGTCGAGGGGACAAACGAATTGGTCTACCGTTAAAATCGGTATTTGTTATTTGTTTTGCAAATTCCACAATAACGTCATTATTGTCAAACAAAGCTGCAAAGCTTCCATTGATAAGTTTAGGTGACATTGGAACATTGCTCAATAAGAGGCTTATTCCGTAATCCTTCCGTTTCAATGGTACGACACGGGGAACGCGCAGAATAGGGATTTCCTTTTCAAATACTTCGTCGTCAGGGGAGATTACTTCCTCGTCTGTTGATTCGTCATCGTGTAACACTTTTGTAGCAGTTGCAGATATAATTTTCCAGTCACGTTCTATATCACAGTCTTCAGTATATTGTGACGTCACAGTAAATCGAATTACGTATTTCCCTCTGAGTAATGCAGGGACCATATGAACTTTTCCTGAACGGTTAAGCCGTTTCAGTAACATTTCGGTCAGTTCATTTTCACCCTAAAAATAAGAATAAATACGTATCGTGAGTATAACATATTAGACCATTTATTTTTGTGTTCTGATTTAAACCTTGTTTTTTTTTAACATATATCAATCAAGACGCCATTGAAGATGCACGATTATGCAACTTCAATGCATCAATCATGTTTATAACGTTGGACGTTATAGATCAGTATATTGTGGTGACATAAAAGAAGTGTTAACCGCTGATTTTGAGGATAAATTTGCTGTTTTGAAATGAAACGATTATTGACAAAGTTGTTATAGTTGCATCAATTCGTTTACTTTATTTATTTTATGATACAATCATCAATACACTTCTGGCTATAGTTTCAATCATACAAAAAAGTTACCTTCAGTCGAAAGACAACCATTCCCAGAATTCTTTTGGCAGCCACTTCAAATCGACTATCATTTCGTACAAGTAGTTCAAATTTTGTTGCCAATCGTATGCCCTACAACAGAAATATTTCAATATTAAGAACTACAGCACCGCCTTTTACTAAGTGTTTTGTGCGTTCAGTCTTTTAAACTGTTGTTAACCTTCTATTGTAGAAATTATTTTTTTCTTTTCTTTTGGTTATATTATGAGGGTTTTGTTTTCTGTGCATGTATGTTATTGTCACATGCTATTTATTTATTTTTTTACACGTTAAGATAATTTTGTATGTTGTTTTCAATACAAAATCCCTGTATTATGTTATTAGGTATTCTAAATGTTAAGAAACAAACATCATTCGAAAGAAACTTGTAAATGGATGTGTCATTCGCGAGCAAGCTCAATGTAGACCTCGATTACAAAAAAAAAAACCAGATACCTCCATATTCAGCTCGATACCATTACTAATACCGGCTCCCATTTTATTATATATATCATATTTCAATTATAAACAAATTGATAATAAAAATTGTCATAAGTCTTGATTGTTAAGATTTGCATATTTTCGTTATATATAAATATACTTGCTTTTCTAATATGCATCTGTAGACCCTCCACACCAAATGAACGTATTACAAACCAGAGTTTCAGTGATCGGAACCTTTTACTAAGAGGTATTTGCCAGTGCTGTGAATTACAAGTAATGTACATATTAAGGTAGCATAATACAAAGATGTTTTTACTTCCAATCACTAACCTTTAAAATACTGTAACTTTCTTAGGAATTGGAGTTATAAAATCTTTGAATTGTGCTACCTTTACCACTCAGTTCAACCAAATATGCCGTCAATTATTCAACCTTTAGTAATAACCATTTTTACAAAAACCAGAATGCACCTGTTAAGTGACACATTCACGGTTAAAATAAAAAAATATATGAACAACTCAATTCGATGATGTTTTGATTAAATAAGATTTCTTCTGTGTCGGTGATTTGTTGTGGTTGTTTTGTCATCAGTTATACTCATCATCTACATTTCTTTTCCTTTTTTTCTTTCAAAAAATATTTTGTCAAGTTTTAATTTTATCTTTTAAATGTTTAAGTTTTAAAATTTATTTTAAATGAAAGAAAAATACAGACATCTCAGTAAACGTATCGATACATTGTCTTGTGGTTGTATTGTGTATTTCTTGATTTAATAGCACATTAAACAAACTATAATCAAATTAACTCAGGTGGTTGAGATTGTAAACTTATCTAATTGACATCAGTGTGAATAAAAATAAATAAACTGATCATAGATACCAGGATTAAATTTTGTATATACGCCAGACGCGCGTCTCGTCTACAAAAGACTCATCAGTGACGCTCGAATCCAAAAAAGTAAAAAAGGCCAAATAAAGTAGGAACTTGAAGAGCATTTAGGACCAAAATGCCTAAAAGTTTAGCCATAATATATATACATATCAGGCTGTATTGATAGTTAAGGTTTTAGTTATATAGCTCTCAGCTCATTTTTTTTTTACATACATGCATTTTTGTTGCATTTTATATTTTGTTATTTTGAGCGCTGCTAATGAAGGTCAATACAGAGAAGCTCATCAGACGAAGAACATTTGTTTTATATATTTTGAAACAAGTATAGCATATACAAACTCTGTATTGGATATCTGTTATCCAAACACATGTGCATATTGGTTCTAGAATTATCATAGTTAGTACTAAAATAGCAAAAAGGTAAATATATGCATACTGTAAGTGTCAACTACCCGTATCAGCCCTCTTGAAATCTGCCGCAATCTGTTTTTCTCTGGATATTTTTAGTAGTCGACACAGTGTTGTATTTTTTTGTTTTGTGTATTGGAATACCTATTATAAGGAAATAATAAATTATGACGAGACATTCAATTGCCATTCTGAGTGTGTTAATTTAGTTTTTGCAATTTCTGCATTTTTAAACTTAGAATAAACAGAAAGGTGTGAAATAAGTACAATGTTTTTATTTGTCAGGTATATGACTGAAATCGTTTTATGAAATAACTTTTTCAGTATTTCATATCGGTTTTTATAAAGAGATATACATGTTTACTTACCATGTAGTCAATTGCAGCACCTAGAAAAGGGTAAATTCACTAATTAATCAGTTACATGTAAATTTCAAATGCCATAATAACTGATGTAGATTCATTATACTCCTCCTATAACCAACCCCTATTATCGGCTAGATGATATGTGGTCCTGATTGCTTTTCAAAAATAAATCGTTTTGGCTACATGTATTGTATATCGTGTATGGCAAACTTTAGTCTACGTTTCCGAATGTCATTGCAGTTTAGTAACATTAACAACAGTGTTATGCAAGTTTGGTCTATTTATCCTCAACGATAACCGTAATGATAGCGTGTACTGGAATGTTCTAACATTAAAACATAACATGACAAAATGGTAGAATGATGGTATGAGACCTAGTACAACTAGTGTTTCAGTTACAATCAAAATAACAATATGTTTTGTATTTTCTTTCTACATGTCCTATTCATTATATATCTTGAATTAGAATTTTTGCATTCTAAAACAAATTACACATTCATTGCATAACTCACTGCATATCAGTCTATAGTTTTCTATGTTTTATATTGTGTACTATTGAGTGTCTGTCTTTTTATCCTTTTTCGTCTTAGCGTTATTAATTTATTTTCGACTTATGAGTTTAAATGTCTATCGGTTTCGTTTGTCTATCTTTTAAAGGTCGAGATGACAAATGATGGCCTTATATTTTCTCGATGTTATCAATCGACCAACAAAGGATGGGGAATTTTGAATAACAAAGTAGTGTGACCTCTCAAGTGAAATATTTCTTAATTCCTCTCCTTATACTGGATTCCATTTCAAGTAATGGTCGATTAATGACCACTTTACCTATTTCCAGTGAAACGTAGTAATATGATCAGGATAATACAGTCAGAAGCCAAGACAATATCCCTATAAGATATTACTTTTCTTCATCCTTTTCTATCGAGTTGGTTAGATATTGAATAACATAAGTAGCTGTTAAATATCACTGTGTGTGAAATGCTGCCGGGTAAGTGTATTAAGAATTTATATTAAATTTGTTACTACACCAGTTATGCTGTACCTTGATAAACATTAACATTTTATCTTGAATGTGAACGAAACAGTGCATCCCTCTATTGAACCCAAGTAAAATGAGTTACGCCCCTTTGAAAAATTGGTTATGGAAAGTTGACGGTAGGAAATTTTTGAAACTTATCTTAAAATTTTACAAAGGAATTTAATACTATAAATTCAAAAATAATAGCACAGTTTTCAATAATGCGAAGTATGCGACTGGGTGAGTATTACAATAATTAGAACTCGCATTCTGATATCTGATACATTCTTGATAAATCGCAATGATAAATGTACGGAAAAGTGTCTGAATTCACAGATTTTCAGTGCATAGTTATTATTTATCAGAGTTGTTTTATCATGTTTATTAAAAAAATAATAATAAATAACATTTCTTTTTATTTTATTGGTGGCCTTAGTATGTCGACAAGGTTGCCAAAAAGCAACATGTCTTCCAAATTTAATCGGTATTTGAATATTTGAGGTTACCCCTTTGCAACTTTAAATTTAAAGAACGTTTAAATGATACTTAACAAACCCTCGAAACAGAAATGATGGTCAATTAATTTTAATTAAGGTTTAGCGTATTCTTAAATGACACTTAAATTAAAATCACGTTCGCGCAAACCAGTCCAGAAATGTCCAAAATCAGTTATAACACAAGTTGTTTTCCTAGTTTTCGCTCACGTCTGGTAGGATTTCGATAGACTGCCATTAAAAATCTCACAAAAACATTTCAATCGTTTGAACAAAGATTTTAATGTATATGGTTGCATTTGGTTCAAAACAAAACAGTTATACTGACAAAAATGTTGAACGCTAAGGTTCATTGAAAATGGAGAAGTCCATAAAAACTTACAAAATCAAACGCAATCAATCAACAGAACAATTGAAACAAATCTGCCATTATTCATAAAAAACCACTTCACTTTATAGTAAAGGTAAAAAAGATGACGATAAGGATGATTACGGCAAATGGCTGCGTAACGTCCAGCGGCAAGTTAAATGCATATCCAGGACGAAAACATCTAAATACAATATGAATATTATCCCTGCTTTGTACTAGATTGACACAATGAGCCTAATTTTTAACGTGTTTGTTCACAAAAAAAAAAATCAATATACAATACAGTTTAATTGCATTCTTAAAGTTCTAACAGAATTTTTTCATGTGGAGAAGTATCTGCTTACTCTTGTTTAGCACCTATGAATACCCAAAGTGTTTTTTTGGGGTACATGTTGCTCAGTCTTTAGTTTTATATGTATTGTTTTGAGTTTTTTGTTTTTTTGATTGGTCTTTTCTTTTCTTTTTTAGCTAAAGTGTTGTCAGTTTATTTTCACTTTCGAATTTGAATGTCACTTTGGCATCTTTAGCATCTCTTTACTTAAGCCAGCTAAAAGTATTGAACCTAATGATATCGTTGAAAACTACACTTAAATATATATGGCTGATTTTAGAGTAGATTTCATTCATCAACGCTCGCTGCACATACAAACTCTTGCGCCAATGCTTTGAGCATCCGTATTAGGCCAGCTGTTGCAAGGCTAAATTTGCCTCCTTACCAATATATTCGTTGTCCAGTGGTATTATAAGTTTCCTGTCCAATCTTACAGTCGACATACTATTACAAGGCCTACATATTGTACTTAAAATTTATATGTTCTCGCCACTTACATAAAGCAATATCAACTTCATAAATTATTCTATGTCAGAATGAAATTTCATATTCAATTTTGCATTTGAACATCACTGAATAATAAAGACGAAACTAAGATCTACAAATAAGTCAACATGACCATATGATAATTTTTACTTAAAACTATCGGAGAATTGTATGTTTAAATATCAAACTCTTTGTTCCTTTCGTTAAATCTTTTTGTTATTTTTTTTGTAGACTGTCAAAGTGATGCTGATTGTAGGGGAATATGTGGTAGTGGATGCGTGCCATATTGTATAGCTCACAGAAGAACTTGTACTTGTGAACATTGTTAGAATCGAAAATTTAAAGAAAAATATATGTTCAACAAATTAATATCATATGAAATGGCAATCTTGGCAATATTCACATTTCTCCAATCGATCAACAACATTCTATACTTTCTTTTTTTTTTGTTACAAATGAATAAATATGGAAAAAAAAACATGAACACTTTCAACCATGAAGTCTTTCTCTTAATTAAAACCTTTAAACAAGCAATACACAATTTGAGAAACTTTAATTTTTATAGTCGAATACCTGCAAGAATGTAGTACATACTGATTTTCACAGAAAAAAAAACCATCACGTACATTCGAAGTAATCTCACATATATAATCTTTTCCCGTTGCTCACCGACAAAGGCTTACAGTTCAAGTCGTTAATTCATTTAAATATTTATACAATATGCTTTCAAGAAGAATTAGTTTGTTAGGGGACTTTTGACATGGGATGAATACGTTAACCATTTCTTTCTGTTTTTCAAGTACCCTTTCACTCTTAGATTGGTTCATTGTGTTTCATAGAGTTAGGTGGCAATCAAAACATGCATGTTCAGGATAAGAACGCATTAAATAATGCATTAGCGTTTTGTTTTATGTTAAATTGGGATAGGGAACGGGATAATTAGTCACTTGAAAGATATAGATAGAAATTAAGGCTTGAAACAAGCAACGATCAGACTCTTGGGAGAGTTGTTGCGGGGTTCTTTAACGTGCGGAGTTCCTGGTTCTTTCCGAACACGATGCCACGGATTTGACGTCCCTTATTTGGAATGTGTCTGCGTCATTTGCAATGCACAATGCCAAATGACCACCTAATTAATCAATATTATTGCAGACGGTAAGATCCCAGGTGACAACAAAACTAAAAATGAACAAGTTAAAAATTGCATGCGTTCGAAGGGCTTTTCTTGATTAACCTTCATCTGGAACGCCTAAAACCGAATTTTTGAAAGCCGAGGACAGACACAGTTGAAATATTTATGAAACAAAAATACCTAAATAAAAGCCAAATGCATCTAAGACCAACCTTGCCTGAGGGAGTTGAAACCTTAGTTTCTTAATAATAACAAAATTTATAAACGGACAATTTTAGAAAGATTTGTTATAACACATGTACATTGTAAGTGACGAAATACAACATGCACTCCTGTCAACCCTTGGTGCATGCCCCAAAAAGTTAAATGAGTTATATGTTTAAAAGGTTTGATTGACGTGGACTTATAAACTGAACAGGTAAAACTTTTATGTAGAATACCTTTTTTCGGTATGCAACGAGTATAAACTGACTATTAATTTCACAATTGTTTAAGTGTTTAAAACAGAAACAGTCTTGCGGCCAAACCAAATTCTTATAATTTCCATTATGAAAGCTGGATTTCATCTAGCACTGCATTTGTGCAGTTTATGATTTAAAACTAATAAAAGAGAGGTAACATTGAAATAAACTTTGTGTTTGATAACTTAACAAAGATGTCTGAAATATTTATGGTTACCTACTTGTACATATACATGCATGCATCACATGTTTCGGACAAAACTTTGTTAGTTATAATAGATCAAGACTCTATAAGCTGTAACCTGTAAAAATCTTATGAACTGAAATATATTGATTGATAAAATGTAGGTGAGAAAGCCCCATTTTCATCATTATTGTCTTTTTTGTAGTGAACAGTTTTTATTGGTGGAAAAAGCAGAGTGCACGTGGAGAACCACCGACTACGACAGGAACACCGTCAATCTTAGTCAATTATGATTTGAGTTGAAAGTGCCTGCTATATGCAGAGTTCTAACTGACAGCCTTGATGTTGGTTAGCAATACTGTATTTGTTTATGCTTTTTGCCTTTTTTTTTATTATTGCAGTATAACAGCGTTGATAGTTATAATGCGTAGACCAAACTTTGAGATTCGAAAAACCAACAAATGGAGTAATGGAGTAATGGACGGATTTGAACTGAAAACAGATATACTACGATTCTTTTTAAACATATTACGCTATTGAAACTGACACTGACACTGAACATTTTTCCATGTAATAGTTATGTCCACAAACACTGTTCGACGTGTTATCCCTTCTATTTCAAAACCATATATATCATCATAATTTTTTGGTTATATATTAACCTACGCGATCCGGAGACTCCATATGAGAGTTATTTCCCCTTAAGTGATAAGTAATAGTAACTGGTAAACCACAAATGATAGAAACGTATGTTCTTTCGATTTGAAGTCCAGGGTCCTCCATAAGGTCTTTTCCAGTAAAGAGTAAAAATTTAACTAAGTTTCTTTAAATGGAAGTAATGCAACGTGGTCCATCGGTTGGTGTTTACACATCTCAATTAATTCGTTCATTGATGTATTTTCCGTCTATACGGAGTTTATTAACAAGGATGTATTCTTTGACAAAAACCGCTTGAACTGCATGAGTAAATACGTCTACAATTGGCAATGCATAGTATGAAAAGCGACACATTTGCATGGTTTTAGATTTTCAAATACCAGAAAAAAGAATAATCACAAAAGTACTGAACTCCGAGGAAAATTAAAAAAGAAATTCCCTATTCAAATGTCAAAATCAAAAGCTCAAACACATCAAACTTTCATATTCCTGACTTGGTACAGGCATTTTCGTATGTAGAAAGTTTTGGATTGAACCAGGTTTTATAGCTAGCTGAACCTCTCACTAGCATGACAGTCGCATCAAATTCCATTATATTGACAACGATGTGTCAACAAAACAAACATACACAATAGGTAAAATGTCAAAATTAGGGGTACAGTAGTCAACATTGTGTTATCATCGTTATCACTATAAAAGCAAACAAATATAACAAAGTAGCACAATAAGGCACACATCACATTGAACATCCTCATTTTGCTTTTTTTTTAAACGATTTTATGTATCCATGTAAGATCCACCCATAGAGGATTGAAAGATTTTAAGTACTGGTTTAGAATTGCGCGTTTGACATCACACAGGTAGATATAAAATAATTTTGTAGTTCAAAGTATGACGGGATACATAAGTACAGAGTCACGTCAAATGGATATATAAAAAAAAACATACTTAACAGTAACAGTAATATTAATAAAGACAGATACAAGAATACTATAACACGTTATTAAGATGATAAACAACGTCAGTATGCAGAATCTATTCTTCAAGACCATCGTATATTATTTGTGAAGTTGATACGGAATATATATCAACAAGGTCTGGGTACCTTCCGACGAACTTGTTTAGAAAAAGGACGAGACGTTCTTTGCCATACCGCTGGCTAATCAACTTACTGCTTAGACACTGGTGATGTTTTACACAGTATGAGTAGGAGCTGCAAACTCTTCAATACCGAATAAGTTGGGAAATGTATATCCCATATGCAGGTGAAGCTGGTATATTGCTACTAAGGTCGGAGAAATTGATAATTTGAAAATCAAAATCGTCTCGTTTGTCATAGATTGTGGTACCGAGATGACTGTGTATATTAAATTCGAGATAAAAGTATAAAAATGAGTCGGAGGAAGCCGTGTCTGTTGGTTCTTTAATTTCTTGTTCTGGGGGGTATATTAATGGAACCCTATCAGAAAAGACATTTGATCTGTAAATTTACTGATTTTGTCTTATTCCTAACAGAGACATTTGTAATGAACGAGGCTATACATGGCGGTCGATTTAGGAATAACAGTAAAGTCTTATTCTGTAAACTCACCCGGTTTCTCTCTTTTTGCTCCTAAATTATACGAGTATTAAGAGATTTGAACATCGGTAAACTACAACCGTGTCATTGAATGCATATAAAAGACAAGTGAAGTTAATACATAAAATTCAGTGAATTGTGAAAGAATAATATAACAAGGTTTAGAAATGATAAACAAAACCAATGAAATAAAGCTGCAAAAAGTAAAATCACAAAAATACTGAACTCTATGGAAAGCCCAAAAAGGAAAATCACCAATCAAATGTCAACATCAAAATCTCTAGCACAATAACACAATGACGGGATGTATAAGTGCACAGCCAAGTCATATATATATATTTATAGTCAAAGAAACACAAAAAGGCCTATAGACAAAGCACATTAGCATAAATGAAAGAAAAGAATACAAAATCTATCATAGACCAATAACACAATGGCGGGACAAATGCCAGTGACAAAATGTTTTGAAATATGCCGAATTATATTTTATATGTATATCAAAAACTAAAAATGCCTTTTAACACATATCATTCACAGTACGTCTTTTTGAAATTACAGATTGTGCAACACGAATTCAATGTATTCCTGTATGTCAAGGTCATGGTAAAGGAGTATATTGTCTAGGTGGAAGTTGTTATTGTCATAACAGAGAAATGCCATAGAAAAAAGCATCTGATTTCACTAGATTAATGTCATATAGGTTGGCAAGTTGTGGAAATATCACTTAATATATAATGTTATATTGACCAAAACTATTGTATGTTTTTCTTTGATAACTAATGCTATTATAACAATATTAAAATTTACATAAAAGAGAAAAGTAATTCTTTATTTTCAATCCCTCAATGAAAAAATCCGCATGCTAACTTTTTGGAACGCTAAAAAAACTTAAAACGAACAAAAGGATAACAAGTACTTTCGAACAAAGACAAGAAACCAAAGTTTTTCGTGAGAGCGAGATTTAAACTGTTTCCCCAATTTTTAGACAAGAAACAGAATCCGTTTTATGTTTGATTCGTATTCCGTTGGTTGGTGTATGTAGACAAAAAGTGTTTACACCCGTACAAAATTAAAGACTACTGGGCTGACGATACGCTTGGGTCTGATGGTAAAACAGCAAAGGTATATGACAGTCAGATTAAGATACATGATTTTAATTACATGACATCCTCGGGAGTTTTGGGGGATTGGGGAAGGGGTCTGGAGATTACATTTTGCGTAATGTATCGGGTAAGTTTTTGTATTTTGTACTAAAGGTCTAATACTCAAATGTCCCGATGTCCATGTAGTATTTCAATTCATAAAATGAGACATTTAAAATACAACTATCATATAAGAATGGTATTGATGGGATGTTTATAAATTTATCGGTTTACAAGAGCCAGATTGAAAGCACGTTATCTCTACAATGGCCTATTTTTTCAAGAAACAATAAGGTGGAATAATGGAGTGATCATTTTGTCGAAGTAGAATCCTGACTTTTATGGAAAAACGTTTTGCTTATACTACAAATGTAAGCATCTAAATCTATGTTTGTTTATGAATAAATGACATATACATCGTTATCTTGCAGGTTATTGTCTCTGACATATTCCCCATTTTCATTTAACAACGGATTGGCTGATCAAAACATCATGCTTTCGTACGTTTTAGATGAGATGCACGAAGTGTTTGCAGCATCGTGGAGTTCAATTTCCCGCAAACACATCTACTTGCAATTTTACGATTTTAATTCAATATATTATGAAAAGTGAACTTGAAAGTTAGGTTTATCTTCTCTAGACTTGTGGTTTTTTTTTCGAATCGTGTTCACATATGATCGAGGTAGACAGTTCAAGTATTTCTTAAATTTTTAAGTCTATAGTCATCTGTACTTTTGTCGATTATAGAGTGGTTTATTTATGTAATATGTGTCATGACGTTTTTGTTTGAGTCCTGTCGTTAAGCTGCTGTCGTCGTGTAGGTGACAAGCATATAAGCCTACCATTATGTCGCCATTATTACCAATTATAACTTCTTTCGCTTTGTAAACAACAGCGTGTAAAATATTCTCGATAAATCTATACTTTGAGCAGACTTAGAGATGAATATATTTTCAACAAACGTGGTTTCTGCACTATTTATATCGAGCATTGTTACTGGTGTGAGCATGTCAACTCAATTATATTTATCAAATGAGAGTACGTCACGTGACCGGAGAGTTAAAGGAATTGCGACAAAAGTACCAAATTGTATCGAATGAAAAAGAGAAACACGAAAAGTTTGTCAAAGCTGTAACTGGCGAGCTTAACAAGCAAGCGAATGAAGTTTGGAATAAAATGAAAACGGTGAGAAAAAGTCTTCAGCGTCTCTCTGAAATTGCCCTGCGTCCTAACCCGCTCACCGACGTCGAGTATGTTAAGCTTCTGATAGAAAACGAGACGAGGGAAGCGAAACCTGGCTGCCAAACACGAGTACAAATGCTGGAAGAATTGAAACAGCGCGCGCAAATTATTACTGAGATGCCGGAAAAGAAATGTCAACTATGGGAAACTGTCAAAGCAAAAAACTAGAGAATTGTTTGGAACGCACTGATAGAAACATATATATGTCCTTTTGTACACAAGTTTTGCTGTATCACATACTATTTGTTTGTATTTTAGAAACAACAAATATTACTAGTAAATAATTTATATTACATGTTTTTTTTAATGAATATCTACTACACTGTAGTTATAAAATTTTGTTATGGCAAAATCGATATCAATTATACGTTATAATTATGGAATTTGTGATGTCAAGTACATAAAAATTGTTAAAAAAAGATATGAGAAAGTCTGGATTTTGGTTAACAGTATACATGCAGCTAGAATAATGACATATATACATACAGAATAAAGGTAAAAAGAATAACGTATAAAGAAAAAAAGCCGCCTTTACACAAAATTATAGAGAATAATTAAGAGCAAAGACATAATGCACACTTCATTGAAGACATCTCCTAGATTCAGACCCTATTCATAGTTATTGAGTATGCTGTATGGTATTAAAGATGACGTGTTTAGGGTTCGTTACCTCTCATTGATTTTGTGATGATGCTTACATAGCATCATACCTGGCCATGAAGTCATAAAACTTTCAAGTCATTTTTTTCTACTCATAATCCAAATTTAACCAATCGAAATGCTTGATTTCATGTTTCGTGCATGATTTTTGTGCTCTGAGCACTGAGCAAAGTTTTATGACTTCAACCCCAGGTCTCTTTTCTCTCTGTACTCATGTGATTCCCTCTTTTCTGTCTTTAAAGCTTGCTTTTCATCTTATTAATTGTCTCTTATTACTTTAAGTATACCCACAATACTCTTTGTCTACACATGAGACTATAGTATATGAATTGCGAAAGGATGAATTTACATCTTAAAAAATCTAATGTTTTTAAACAGTTGTTGTCTACTACTGTCATACTTAAATGTTGCACCCCCATCTTCCCCGCACCAAAATCTGATTTTCTTTAAACAAAGTTTTAATGTCATTTTCTTAAACTGATTTCGAAATCTTTAGGAACAAATCACTAAACTTATAATTTATACTGAAATTACCTAGAAATCCGCACATAGTAATGAATTCTACAAAAGACTAAATCAGCCATTAAAAATTAAGACTAAGAAAGTGAAATAGTTGATCATTTTTTCTTTACCAGTAAGTCGAGTATTACGTATCTTTTATTTACCAAACAAGGTTATCCTATATGTATCCTTCATCTATGGTTTGTTCTACTAATACGTCTTACAAATGTAGGTAACTTCCTAAACTAAATATATACTTATTAAGCTTCATGTAAATTATTTAACAACGAAATACATTAAATATGAAATTTGGAGTTTAACCAAGGGAGCTAATAATTAATTAATAACACTGTCTGCCACACAGCATTTCGGGGACTCTCCCTCTGGTATCTTTCGTCCCTCTGTTATAGCTGACTATGCGGGGCTTTTCTAAATTTTGAGGGCATTATGATGACTTATAGTTGTTAATTTCTGTGTCATTTAGTCTCTTGACAATCATAATACTAGTACATATTCTTTTATATATATATATATAGCGATGTCGTTATTACGACATAGCTATGTCGTTGTAACGACATAGTGATGTCGTTATAACGACATATTATGTTGAAATTACGAAATAGCGATGTCGTTATAACGACATGTTATGTCGAAATTACGACATAGCGATGTCGTTATAACGACATGTTATGTCGAAATTACGACATGCTATGTCGTAATTACGACACAATTGGTTTTTTTTAATGGCCCTTATCGGCTTCCGTAAAAAACAGAGTTTATTCAATACGTCATACGAATGTGTATATATACATTGGTAACAATATGCTATTTATATGATTGTCTTTTATAATAAAAAAAAAATACAAAAGGAATGTAAATGTACTGATATCAAACTATTGCATTTCTATGTTGTACGCATTTTGAAATCTGGACATTTGGATATATTTTAACAAGATCATACCATTATAAACATATTGTACTTGATATTCATATGATGAAGACATAATCTTTCCATCAGTTTAATTGAGGTCTGGATGTTGTATGTCAGTAATGCTAGTAGTGTTTTGTTATTTATCATTGTCATTTTGTTTAGTTTCTTTTGTTACCTATTCTGAAATTGGACTCGGACTTCTTTTGAACTGAGTTTTACTGTGCGTATTGTTGTGTGTTTGTTTTTCTACATTGACTAGATGTATAGGGGAGGGTTGAGATCTAAACAAAACATGTTTAACCCCGACGCATTTATGCGCCTGTCCCAAGTCAAGATCCTCTGACCGTTGTTAGTCTTGTATGATTTTGAATTATAGTTTTTTTGTGTATATGTCGGAGTTTAGAATGACGTCCTTAATCACTGAACTAGAATTCATTTTTGTTTAGAGGCCAGCTGAAGCACGCCTCTGGGTGCGGGAGTTTTTCGCTGCATTGAAGACCCATTGGTGTCCTTCAGCTGTTGTCTGCTCTTTGGTCGGGTTTGTTGTCTCTTTGACATATTCCTAATTTCCATTCTCAATTTTATATTAAGTACTTAGTTTCAAGTTGATGTGTCTGCAATTTATCGTAAACTTCATTAATTTCAAAACTCTTACCCAAACAGAGACGAATCAGGAAATAAAAAAACATAATGCTCCCGTCTATTGAGGCAGGGTATATAAGTCGACACTTAGGCATTTTGTATTTATATAATAGAAATATTTTATTCAAGCTTTTGTCATTGGGGAGCGGTGTAATCGAGCAAGCGATTGTACACAACCCAGATGTGGAAATGGACCAACTCTTGACTGTTCTGAAGAAAGGTGCATTTGTGTGTTATTGACTGACATTTGTAAGTTTTTAATCAACACTTACAGCATGATTATGTTGAGAAATGTTAAATGCGTATGATGGAAGGTGTTGAGTGGTATACAATATCGCAAGCATTCTACGACACAAAATAACCCTTAATAATTGATTGATTGATTGGTATCATGGCTTTCAAGACGGTCAGTTTTTGTTTTTGTTAGAGAAATTTTTAAAGAGAAACATCGACTTTTTTGGAGGAAAATGTTAAAACCGAACGCATCTTGCCACTGGCAGAGTTCGAACTCGTATTCTGTGTGTTGACAGTCTAGTTGTCATCGAAGAAGACATCCAAGTACACAAGGCATACTATTTTGTACTTCAAACACTCGTCGTGTCTACAAAAATAAATCATCAGTGACACCCGAATCAGAAAAGTGAAAAAGAATTATTTAAGTGTGAAGCTGGCGAGCATTGATGATCCAACACTCCGGAATACATTTGCCGAATTTGGCCAAGTCAATTGTTTTTGGGGCCTGTTAATCGCAGCTGTCGTAGGATTTGTCCTTAGAAAAAATTTAAATGAATAAATGAAGATAATGTTAGGAACGACTTAAGACATGTCTCAGCCTGCACATCGAAGCTATCTATGTATTATCTTAACTAGGATTCTTAACCGTCGGCCTTTGCGTTAGAGTCAAAGAAAATATGATATTATTTTTTAAAGACATAAAAACGCATTTCTCTAGTTTTAGAAGTAAACATTTTAGAAATTGAAAACTAGAGTTATCAGTAATGTTGTTATAAAGATAATTATTGTATAGCAATATAATATTTCCCACAGAAAGTAACCAAAAGTTAGCGTGCAATAAATTCCAATATTGCACTAGTGCAATAAATCTTCAAAATTCATGACGTCATCAATGTCAAAATCTCAGTTTAAACCAATTTGTACTTTCAAATATTATATTGCTATACAATAAAAGGGTTATTGCATGAATATTGGGGAATATTGTCCCTCGTAGAACATATATTGCACTCACAAGCTCGTGCAATATAAAATTCTACTCGGGACAAGATTCCCCAATATTCATGCAATAACCCTATAATACCATATATAAAATTGTTGTTCTTCTATGAAACAAAAACAAAAACACAAAACATGTGAATACCTTTTATAAAAAAAAAAATGAACGGCTTATTTGTAAATATCGACAACTTAATTTAAATTTATGTGTGAGTTTAATTCAAAGTCTCACGGTTTTATATTCTACTAAGCTCAAATTCAATTTCGTGCATCTTTTATTTATACTCGAAATTCATAGATTATTGCATAACTAATTACAGGCGCTTGGGGAAAGGTCCTCTTTTTATGAATCTTTTATTTTGTATTTGAACTTTTTAAAAATTAAATATACTTTAATTTTACTCCTTTTTGCATTAATCTAATGTGATTTATTTATATATGATGCCGTCTATCCTTATGTTTCAGTTGCAAAATAAGAAAAGATGTATCTCATAAAGATAAGGAACGACATTAAAAGCGCTTATATTTTATCTTTTTTGCTTGTTTTAGCAGATAATATAAATATACTGATTTTGTTTCATTGATGGATTCCTATATCCTTTCTTGTATATGCTCTCATATTGATATATGTCGGATACAAACTGCTGTTTTTTATTATACCCCCGCTTTAAAAAAGGGGGGTATACTGTTTTACCTCTGTCTGTCCTTCCGTCAGTCCGTCAGTCCATCAGTCCGTCAGTCCGTCAGTCAGTCCGTCCGTCCCATGAATATTTTTCGTCGCATTTTTCTCAGGAACTACAATACAAGGATTTCTGAAATTTGGTTTCAGGATTTATATAAGTCAGCTATACCGTGTGAGTCATCACTCGACAACTTCCTGTTTACCGAACACTTGCATATTTTTACACTATTAATATTATCCACTTGCGGCGGGGGTATCATCAGTGAGCAGTAGCTCGCAGTTTCACTTGTTTTTCTTTTTTTATATATTTCTTTCTAAAAATAGCAACAATTTTTGTTTTGTACACATTTTAGGCGTTTATAAATTCCTACTAGGACTTATCTTAAGATTCGAAAAGTTTCATAAGTTTTGTTTGTTAATCGATAATTTATGATTATTAACGATAAATCATGTCCACTGGGGCTTGTTCAAGCAGGTGAGTTATTGGAAATTTAACAAATCGTAAAACAAATAAAAAAGGAACAGTAACAACCTAATAATCATGTATTTACTACAATCGTACATTTTTAATCTTAATAAAATATAGTTAAAACCAAAAATATGTGTTTCATTATAACTTTTCTTTTGTAGCCTGTACATCTTCCTTCGAATGTCAAATGAAATGTAAAATGCGTAATGCACACTGTGTTGACGGACATTGCGTTTGTGTTTTCATTTCCAAAAAACTATAAAACCTAAGAGAAGGATTGCACTAGATCAAGGTCACAAGAGTTCGCAAACAATAAATTATCACATTTTTTATACAATATAGTATCGACTTAATACATTCTATGTATTTCTTTTATTTCGCTTGATTTTATCATTGTCTTAGTAAAAACAAAATATAAAACAAAAATAAAGAAAATTATTATTCAGTGTTTTTATTTTGAATATCACCATTTTATAAGTTTTTCAGCGGGCAACGTACAGTAATATTTGCGCAAAGTAGTAATACCCCCTTTTCCCAAAAAAATATAGCATTTTTCAAATGTCAACTTATAGCTATTTATTGGAAGGTAGAATACATCTGTTCCATAAATATGTACCAATACAATGCACATGTAATACTATCAGGTAATAGCATAATAAGTTCGTGTAATATTACTGAAATCTTCAAAATTTATGAATGTATGCTAATTTTACAATCGTTTTTTGTCTACAATGGAAAAAGCTGCGTTTGTGTTGAGTTTTAATATTTTTAAAATATAAGTTGTATTTGATGATAATGCATAACATATATAAAGGTTAAGACTGAACACAAATGCGGCTACTTCCATTTTAGACAAAAACATCTAAAAAGTGACGTTTTAAGGCATAGTTGCTAGTTCTTTCATATATTAGCTTGAATTTGAGCGTCTTTAATGTACAAAATAAGCTCGAATCGTATACATATTGAATCAACTGAAGATGACACTTTAATTAGTTATCAAAAGTACCAGGATTATAATTTTATACGGCAGACGCGCGTTTCGTCTACATAAGACTCATCAGTGACGCTCAGATCAAAATAGTTAAAAAGCCAAACAAATACAAAGTTGAAGAGCATTGAGGACCCAAAATTCCAAAAAGTTGTGCCAAATACGGCTAAGGTAATCTACTCCTGGGGTAAGAAAATCCTTAGTTTTTCGAATAATTCAAAGTTTTGTAAACAGAAAATTTATAAAAATGACCATATAAAAGTGTTTCAAAAACGTAAAAAAATCTTTCATTTGATGTACTTCGAATATTATGCCCTTACCGGACCTTCTCCTTTGTATTGTGAATGTTTTAGGTTCCATGATATCAAGGATATATAAAGTTACCATATAAATCCTTGATAACAATAATAAGATATGCTTCAATCATTTCTTAAACCGGTAAATTTTGCGCAATCGTGAAAAGTTTTCCCGCAAACGTAGACCAAATTTGCGTCGAAAGCAGGCAATGTTCAATATAGTAAAAAAAATATTGTTGAGAATTTCCTGTTAGGTGTATCCTAAATGAAGTGGTGAGATGTAAAATGATATATACAAATAACATTTGGTCGGTTTTATAGAAAAATTAATGATTAACTCATTGTATATGATCTCCGGTGAAGGCCTTACAGTAACATTCCATTAAGCAAAACAAACGATCGAACTTGCTATACAATGGAAAGGGTTGGATGCTGGATAATTGTCTCTGAATGACATGAACGAGTTCGCAAAATGAACGACGTAAAAGATCCACAAATCAATTAGAACTATAAACCTTATGTTAATACTAAGTAATAAACCTGTACAAATCGGGGGATTTTAAATCTTGTATGATGCGAGAATATTTAACAATTCGAATACTTGTTTTCTGTGGCAAACTTGAATGAATAACCTTTCAAAGGAGTTCAAAAGGGAACAACTGACTCTAATTATAAATCAGACGCCTTTCGAAATCCAATTGATCTCATTTCAACTAGAGCTTTGAGTACTATACACACATTTCAAATAATATTGACTGACTCTGTCGAGGCTGTCATGATAGAGTGTTTGTGTTTTCTTCAAATGTTCTACAGATTTGAACACAAAAACAAGGTGCACTGCCACCTTGGAAGGTCCATGGTTAATTTTGGAAGAGTCGGCCGATAACAGGTATGTGCAAATCATCAAACATATATATTTTCATTGTTGATATTGACTTTCACGGGTGTACGAGTTCCTACTCTATAGTCTGAATTATATTTCCAAAAACATCATTTATGTGTGGCATTTATTAAATGTAATACCACCATTGTTTTTCAATATATAGCTATCTGTCTTAGTTGTCATTTTTCAATAAAAAATGTTCAGAATCTATCTTTGTTTCAAAGACAGAAACATATGAGTAAAGTTTTATTCTGTCCAGTAATATAAAAAAAATTTCACAAAACATGTCATTGATAATTAGAAAAAAAAATCATTGGAAGTTAAACAATCAAATGCTTACCGTCCACCCCTTTTTCTTTTTACCTGTGTACAAGCTTTAGCAACTATGTAGCTTTAAGTTTCTAAAACGTTCTACAGAAACCACAAATAAAAAAAATTGGTGCTTCGAAATACCAAAAATATATGTTTATGATCCCGAATTTTCTTTATTGCAGTGACATGTGGGATTAAATACCCATAACTAAGTTCAAGGGAATATTTATTTCGACCTATTTTCATATGCAACTGGATGTTACGTACTATGATTTGGTGGTATTACACCTAGTATCCCACACACGATGAAGACGAAGTCTTTCAGGACGTCAACAATTTGTAACTGCTTGTCTCTTCCGTAATCTAACATTCGGTTGTTGTCATTGGTTGCTATTTATGATATTTGTATTTTCGAAGACTGCTTTATAATAATTCAGATTGTTATATACTTACTATTGTTTTACATTTTGGAGCCCGTAAGAAGTATGATTAAAAATACCGAAGTCAAAGATATATTCACAAAGCGGATCGTTCATATTTTTATACATAAACCTGATAAATAAATCAAACGTTACACTGTATCAACCAAGGGAAAGCATATAAAGGTACTATCAACTTTTTAACTTGGTACATTCATTTTTCGACGAAAATGGCGATTGTATAGCTAGCCAAACATCTTACTGAATTTATGATTTTATTCAGATATTGCTTTTCTCCGTATACTGGGCTTAAACGACTGCATTTATTGCACTTGATCTCTAACAGGCTTCCGAAACCATTTAGGATTCCTACTATATTGTCCAATAAACATAATGGAGACTGTATACACTTGACACGTAGAGAAAAATGTTCGGCAAATCAATCAAGTTCAACTTTACTTATTTAAAAACCGGGTTCAACCAAGCATTTTTTTTCTTAAAATGTCCTGTACCAAGTCAAGAATATGGCCATTGTTATATTATAGTTCGTTTCTGTGTGTGTTACATTTTAATGTTGTGTTTCTGTTGTGTCGTAGTTCTCCTCTTATATTTGCGGTGTTTCCCTCAGTTTTAGTTTGTAACCCGGATTTGTTTTTTTCTCAATCGATTTATGAATTTCGAACAGCGATATACTACTGTTGCCTTTATATTTCATTTAGCACTTTTCCAAACCATATAATTACATTAGCTGTATGTTTCATTATAATACGTTATTCTGATTAGCTAACTGCTATCTCGCTTTTTTCCTAAATCAACTTTCATTCAAAATGAAATGTAACATTCATGTTGACACGTGCTTCTTCAATAAAATTCTAAGATAAATAAAAGAAAAAAACTTGATAGTAATCGCGTTTTCATGATCATAGCGAAAACATGTAATTATAAAGATTAAAATTGAGAATGGCAATGGGGAATGTGTCAAAGAGACAACAACCCGACCATAGAGCAGACAACAGCAGAAGGTTACCAACAGGTCTTCATTGAATGCTTCTTTTAGTAATTTCATGAAGTTGTAAAAGTGTGACAGTGCGCACATTTACGAATGAAGCGCTTCATAAAAATGTACTTCGGTCAACGCTTTGACACCCCAATGAATTTACAAAAAGAAGCACTCAATTTTTAAATAAATATAGATGTGAATATTTGTATTTTTATCCATCTAATGAGTTAAGATATTTTGTAGTTCGTTCTTATATTGTACTGTTATACCACTGTCGCGGGTTAGGGAGGGGTTGAGATCCCGCTAACATCTGTAACCCCGCCACATTCTGTATGCGCGTGCCTGTCTGAAACCAGGAGCCGGTAATTCAGTGGTTGTCGTTTGTTTATGTGTTACAAATTTGTTTTTCGTTAATTTTTTTGTACATAAATAAAGCCGTTTGAAATGTTTTGCATTTTCATTTTGGGGCCTTTTATAGCTGACTATGCTGTATGGGCTTTCTCATCATTGAAGGCCGTATGGTGACCTATAGTTGTTTATTTCTGTGTCATTTGGTCTCTTGTGGAGAGTTGTCTTATTTGCAATCATACCACATCTTCTTTTTTATATGTCTAAATCAACAATATATTACTTTATGCAAAGCCCGTTTAATCAATGAAACTAACTGATAATGATTTCTGTGCATACAAACATTTCCTTTTTTGTTGAAATTGGCAAAGCTGAAATAGTTTCTTCGAAAGTTATATGGACGTATTCTAGAGAAGCTTGGTATGTGTCACAGACGACCAAGGAGAAGATCCGATTGTCTTAAATTCTTTCTTGTTCTATTTTCCTCGATGGTAAAATCACCGAATGAGACTTATAGCCTTATTAAAAGACATGTTTGACGATTTGCAGACATGTGAAAACGTTTTGTGTTGTCATTCTTATCCATTTTTAGATGGTGACGTTCCCTTGTCACCATCTTACGGTGTTTATATATCTCAACTTGTACGATTCGCTCGTGTATGTAACAATGTTTTAGATTTTAACGAGAGAAATTTATGTATTACTGAAAAAATATTACACCAGGGTTTTCGATATCACAAACTAGTCAAAACATTTACTAAATTTTATCATCGGTATAAGGACATCATTCGTAAATATAGCTCAACATGCAGACTTCTTAAACGTTCAGGTATTTCACATCCATTTTTTTATGGAAATATTCTTTAGAAAGCACACAGGTATCAGTATTCACCTCAAAAACTAACAAAACCTTTGAATAGACTTATTAGGGATATAGTTACGATACTGTTGTCAGGTCATTAAAGATTGCATATTTTGGCGTTAATATTGATTCACGTATAGGGTCTTTGCATCGCAACTAAACACATTTATTCAAAAACCAGTTGTTGGCATGACACGGGTTATGTTCTTCTCATATATGTTATGATGGTATGATACTAAACCCCTAACGGGAAGGATTGTGCCTGATGTTCATATGATGAAATCATAATCTTTCAGTCAGTTTAATTGAAGTCTGGAGCTGGCATGTCAGTTAACTGCTAGTAGTCTGTTGTTATTTATGTATTATTGTCATTTTGTTTATTTTCTTTGGTTACATCTTCTGACATCAGACTCGGACTTTCTTGAACTGAATTTTAATGTGCGTATTGTTATGCGTTTACTTTTCTACATTGACTAGAGGTATAGGGGGAGGGTTGAGATCTCACAAACATGTTTAACCCCGCCGCATTTTTTTGTCCCAAGTCAGGAGCCTCTGACCTTTGTTAGTCTTGTATTATTTTAATTTTAGTTTCTTGTGTACAATTTGGAAATTAGTATGGCGTTCATTATCACTGCACTAGTATATATTTGTTTAGGGGCCAGCTGAAGGACGCCTCCGGGTGCGGGAATATCGTTACATTGAAGACCTGTTGGTGACCTTCTGCTGTTGTTTTTTTCTATGGTCGGGTTGTTGTCTCTTTGGCACATTCCCCATTTCCATTCTCAATTTTATTTAGTTTTTGATAATGTGTTTTGTGTATTTGTTTGTCTTTTCTATGTCGAGTGTTTTTATGACAGTTTCAGTTCGTTTGGTTTTTTAATGTCCCCTTAGTATTTTTATTTCTTTCATTTGACATTTTTTGGTACGCACGAAACGTGTGGAAGCCAACTACCATATATAGAAAGGTTTTTAAATGTTGCTTGGTAACACTTTTGATTGATCATTTCAGTAAACATCTATATTTTGGCATTGCACATGACCATGTCATTCTCGGACTCTTAATGAGGTCTAAACACAAAATCCATTGAATGTTTAATGTGTAGTGATTGGTAATTTTGTCTTAGATACATGTTTTTTTTCCTTAGTTTTATTGACTATAACCTCGCTGTCAGTAACTCAGTTCTCTCAGATTCATATCCGTACTCATTTTCTTTTTTGTTGTTGGGGATGCGGGATGTATAAAAACTAAAATGACAAAAATACTGAACTCCGAGGAAAATACATCGGAAAGTCCCTAATCACATGGCAAAATCAAATGACAAAATACATCAAATGACAAAACACATCAAACGAATCGACAACAACTGTCCTATTCCTGCCTTGGTACAGGCATTTTCAAATGTAGAAAATGGTGGATAGAACCTGTTTTTTAGTGCTAAACACGCTGTCAAGTCTGGTATGTAATCTTATTTGATGTCTTACTGCTTTGAAACGATCTTATGAATTAAATTATTTTTATATATATGTATTATGTTGTGATGTCACTTAAATGTCCCAGATATGGGGAGGGTGGAGTTGCCACAAACACGTTTCCCCGGCAACTTCTGTATGTGTCTGTTTAAAGTCAGGAGCTTATAGTTAAGTGGTTGTCGTTGGTTTATATCTGTCATATTTGTTTTTGAAATCATTTTTCGTTAAGGGGGCTCCTGGGTATAAATCAATTTTTTTTCTAATATAGGATTTCGCTATATTTTTTTATAAATCAACTTTATCATATACTTAAAAGAAAAATGAAATAAAAAAATGGGGTCACCGTTCATTTAAGCTCACAATCTGCCTCCGGAAGAAGCATACATTTTTTGGTAATGTCTTTTTTTTTCTGTTGAACTAATACATATAAAACGATATTTCAAATTTAATGCCAAAAAATATCATTTTTGCACCAAAGGGAGATAATTTGGAGCTTTTTCAATGATATAAACATTTTAAAAGTCATTTGGGGCCAAACCGAATCAATTTTTTGGCTTGAGTTTTGTACCATATCATAAAGAAATAACTAATAGTGTAATGAATAAAATTTGCAATGAAAAAATAAAGGTTTAATTTTTTGCTGAAATTTTTGTACCCACGAGCCTCCCTAAGAACTATGCCGTTATTTTTTAATTGTTTCATATTGTTCATGTCAGGGCCGTTTATAGCCGACTAAACGGTATGTTTTATTTTATTGTTTAAGGCCGCTCGGTTTCATATAATTGCTAATATTTCACTATATTTATACTTTGGGGGATAACTGTCACATTGTCAATCAATATTTTATGGAGCTTTGATGTGATTGCTCCTGAGACAATCCGACAACAAATCAGACAACAGCCGAAGGCCACCAATGGGTCTACAACGAAATGAGAAAATCCCGCACTTTGAGGTTAGCTTCAGCTGACCTCTAAAAACAAATGTGTACTAATTCAGTGAAAATGGACGCCATACTTTACTCCAAAAATATTAAATGAACTCTAACTAATTAATATTCAAGACTAACAAAGTCCAGAGACTCCTGACTTTGGAAAGGCACAAAAGTTGGGCGAGGTTATTCATGTTTTATGAGATCTGAGCCATTACCCTTTTAGTACCTGTAGAGTAAAAATACCAAACCTCAAAGAACCATTGCGATCGTATATATTTAATTGCAAGAATGTTCCATGTTTCTGCACATGTCTTGATACGGTACAGTTTTGACATAAAACGACTGTCACTCTATTCAAACTTATAACAAAATGCGTATGCCTGCTTTGAATTCATGTTTGGATGAGTATTTGATGGTGAAAATAAAATATCTCAATAGTCTATTTGCCAATTCTCGTAATTGACCCTGTAATTAGAGATCCCTTTTTTAGTTGTCTCCCTTATAAGGGACATTAAAGTTTATTTACAACCGCTTTATTTACAATGAGTGCTAGTAGAAAGAGCAAATTTACCTGAGTGAATGTGAGTAATTTTTAAAAAGTAAAATCACAAAAATACTGAACTTACAGGAAAATCAATTCGGAAAGTCAATTATCACATGGCAAAATCAAATAACAAAACGCATAAAAAACGAATGGACAAGAACTGTCATATTCCTGACTTGGTACAGGCATTTTCAAATGTAGAAAATAGTGGATTAAACCTGGTTTTATAGCGCCAACCCTCTCACTTTGATGACAGTGTCATCAAATTCCGTCATATTTACAATGATGCGTTAACTAAACAGACACAATAAATGAAATAGTCAAAATATGGGTACTGCAGTCATCATCGTGTAACAATTTTAAAAAGAACAATTTAACAGAACACAAAAACATCTATCTGAGACAATATCTGAAAAAAAGTCTAATTTCCTTGCCCGTCTTTCACCAGCAATTATTTTTTCATTCAGACATCTTTTTGGGAAATTTAAGTTTCAGTATTAACTAGAGTATATAATGCACCAACTGCACTAAATTAAACATTCTTTTTAATATTGTTTCTTATAAAAAATTTAATTTAAAGGGTCAACCCCCCCTCCCCCCAAACAAAAATCATGGGGTCCCCTGTTATTTTCTGAAAATTAAATCATTCAAAGAATATCTAAATTAAGTAAACAGCCAGCCTTCCAATTTTCACAAATATGATAGATTATATAAAACACTTCTCTATTACTGGTCTGATTTCGTTATAACTAAAGCATGTAGAAATTTTGCATTTTTAAGCCTAATTCAAATGTTGTCCCCCGGGGGTAGTTTCTTTCCTGTTACCTCTGCGTGTTTTCCACCTGTGGACAAGTCTGAAAGACCAAAGTTTATTTCTTTTAATACAATGTGAAGAGCATAATTTCTTGAATGTATGACTCCTCATGTTTAGGTGAATAGCAGCCAGTTTGAAAAATTTAAACTCTCCAAAGATTAGAATTTGGAGAAAAATAATTTTGGTGTTCTCTCCTGTTACAGCCTTGTTGTGTATCCTCTGAGAATATTTCATTGTCAGCACTATAACAGTACATGTGTTTTTATAGTATCTTATCAAATTGATATGTAGATGGAAGTAAACTTCTACACAATTCGAGTTAATGAACAAAAAGTACTGCGTAATTCCTTTCTGTTACGTTCTGTCCTGTTACTTGATCAAAAGCAACAGCATAACCATAATCAGTAACAGGTAGGATGTTCAAGAAAATTTCACTGATGAATCAAAAAGCTAATCTACTATATGCCAACCATTTCATTTAATATAAGTTATCATCACCATATTATATACATTTCAAAATAATATACAGAATATTGAATGAAAAAATAGGTTTTTTGCTTTTGATAACAGAAGAGAACATTGTGCAATTCAAGTATGGTAGATAGTAACAGAAAGGAATTTAGTTTAGATTTTTTCATTACCTAGGCAGATTTTTTAACTTGCAAATACAGTTTCAAAGGATAAATGGCATTGTTTGCTGTTATCTTCCAATTGTGACCAATCTGAAATGATGTATTTTTCTTAAACTATAAAATAAAGCATTTTTTGGAGAAACAAATCCTTTCTGTTACCAACTTTGTCCTGTTACCGTTGTCCTGTTACTCAAGATTCTTTCATGTTACCAACATATCTGACTATATTTTTGTATATTTCTAAACCTTTCGTATTGAGAATTGCTAAAATCAATAATTGGCATTTGATAAACTATTGCAGGATATACTAGTAAACCACAAATAGTGTCTTAAACTTATTCCTCATTCCCATTAGAAGCTTTTGAAAATTGATTCACTTTGGTAACAGGAAAGAACTGGATTTTTTTGTACCATTTTTAAAATTGCCATTGTGTCCACATTAAACAATTGTTTGAATTACAGACAACAGTTCCTAGATCCTCAATGTTTGTTCTTCGATTTGTGCTATTAAAATACTGGATGTAAAGACATTTTTTTCAGATATTGTCTCTTCATTGATTTGAGTGTCTGACGTCAGAAAATTGTATACGTCTCATATATTTGTCGTTCAATGTACATACAAACAATTTAAAAAAAAAGTTTGTAAGAATACATTTCAGAAATAGAAAGAGATTTAAAATAGTCCAAAAGTTTTATAGAATTTATAAGAATCCACAAATAGTTAATTCCACTACGCGATTGAATATTTTTCACGTTTTTGGTTCAGCGTATTTTGTAATTCATAACAGAAATATATCATAATGACATAAAATAGAACAATATCATTCTGACGGGATCTTTTAAAGTACAGAGTCACGTTATAAGAACCAAAGAAATACAAAACGTCGCATATACAAAACCCACTACCAAAAAATGAAAGACCATACAAACATATTGATAGGTTGCAAAAGTTCCGAGCCACGTTAAACGGATACCACATAAAACAATCCAACAGTAGGTTTTCAAATTTTTCAATCACATTTATTTGTTGTTCAGCTAAATTCTTTTGACATCAGAAATTATTTTTCATGAAAAATAAGTTAAACCGCCAATACATCACTTTCAATTCATCATGCATTGCATTCGCAAAAGATAGTTTTTTCCCAGTATGGAACCAGTCTATGATTGACAAAGGGAGGTCATTTGTTTAAAAAAGTGTGTAATAACAGAATCAAATCGGTAATTGGCAAATAGACTATTGCAAGGAAATTTCGAAAAAAAGCGCCCATGACAATGAAATATGAACTACATAACCAGCAAAAACATGAAAGTACGAAGAAAGAAAAACGTTCATCAACGTATCTTCATTGAGAAGTCGAGTATTGCGTATTTTATTTTATTAACAAAACAAGATTTTCCGTTATGTCTACTTCACCTAAAGGGTTTTCTACCAATACATCCTTTAAATGTAGATAACTTCCTTATCATGTTAATGTATTTGTTTTTTGAAATTGTATTTGTTTTACGTCTCTCTTAAATATATGTGTTGTGCACAAGATGTAAGTTTGTACAAATTATAATATGTACAAGGGTCTGGTACAAATTATAAGTTTTTTTTCACACATAACTTCTTGCATCTGGGGGTACAAGTTTATCTTTCAAAATATACCAGTTTAATGTTCTAAATTTAAATTTATATACTTCAATTTAACATTGAGTGCTTTTCTCCTTGTCCTCAAACTGGAAATGATGATACACAAATGGTTTAAATTCTAATTTTGTTTTTCTCCTTATACCATATTCATATCCATAAAAAGTACTTTTGTGGTCTTATAATGTGTTTTGTATCAATGGTCAGTATGAGACTGTATGCATGTAGTTGTGAAAATATGACAGAAATATGCAAAACAAAAGACTGTGTGCTTGTATCATTCTTTTGTGTTATGCAGTTCATAAAACACTGATAAATTGTACAAAATATCTGTAAAAATTATAATTTGAACAACATTATCACTTGTACACAACATATATACCAAGCTAAATACCAAAGATAAAATTTGAAGTCTTGCTTGTTTCTTTTGCTAGGTCATAAAGTTATATTTGGCACAAATGCTCTTCAAATCTGTACGTGTTTGGCTTTATAACTGTTTTGTTTTGAGCGTCACTGATGAGTATTATGTGTTACATATTTGTTTTTCGTTCATTTTTTTACATAAATAAGGCCGTTAGTTTTCTCGTTTGAATTGTTTTACATTATCTTATCGGGGCCTTTTATAGCTGACTATGCGGTATGAGCTTTGCTCATTGTTGAAGGCCGTACGGTGACCTATAGTTGTTAATGTCTGTGTCATTTTGGTCTTTTGTGGATAGTTGTCTCATTGGCAATCATACCACATCTTCTTTTTTTATATAGCCTGTCTGGCGTATTGAATTATAGTTCTGGTACCTTTGATAACTATTCATACTATCTATGGTAGTTTTTGTTGCATAATCGTATTGAAAAAAAATAAGTCAATAAAACAAACACACGTTTCAACAGTAAAAAAAAATTGTCAAAACATTAAGAGAATGTTTGATATAAAAACAAATGTTTGCTATTAATCTTGTGGAATAACTCACGAAAACAAACCCCAATTTACATTGAAGTGGAATAATTCAAACAAACATTGGTTCCTAGGGTTTCAAGTCCCGCTGATTTTTTTTTAAATTTTCAAATTCAATGAATCAACACGTAATTTCCCAATTTTCTACCCTTAAATTCATTGGGTAGCAATAACTTATACCAAATAAAGTACAACGACTGATTAGATATTTGATAATGCACCTGTTCTAAAATTGTCACGAAATAGAGTAATCGATCCATGGAAAACGGATATCAACGTATATATATATTGGCAAGTCGGGTATGACGTGACACCAAACAGTGTTAGAGTTAGATTTTCTGCTGACAAATTTTTGTCCGTCCCGTAAGCGGGATTCGAACTCACACCTTTGATACACTACAGCATCAATCGCTTAGCCTCATGGCCAGCGCTCTAGACCACTCGACCACATCCTCTATATAAAATTTATATTGAATAGTCGTAGTGTTACCTTGTCACGGAAGGCGAATATAGAGATAGACATAAGACACGTGGTATTAAGCGTGCGTAGATGTTATATTATATATATATTTTGCTCTTTTTCTTTACGTCTATCTTTAATATACTTACAAGTATGAACACCAAAGTTGTTTTTTGCGTTCTTGCTAGTCTGTTTGGTAAGTGATAATGTTATTCTCGTTCATATGGTCATAATTACATTTAATTTATAACATTCAGTAATTGAATAAACCAAACCAACGTTTTAAATGTAAAAGAGTGTTGTTGTGTATACTACATATATACAATTGTATCATAAGGTTATCAACATAATAAATCTGTACATGTAACAATACAAAAACGTTTCACACCAAGCGGCAAAGATCTTTTTGCATTAAATGAAAGAAATAAGAAACAATGCCATTTGTTCATTAGACACAATATCTCGCTCGCACTATCTGATTTCAACACCAACATTTGATAAAACTCTAATTTGGCATCTTTCAACAAAATCAACTTCATAATGAAAATGCGTGCTGCGAATCAAATTGGTGGAAATTGTGTGAAAAGACTGACATAAAAAACGTAACATGAAAATGTACTTTAATTTTAGTTTCTTGTGAACAATTTGGAAATTAGTATGGCGTTCATTATCACTGCACTAGTATATATTTGTTTAGGGGTCAGCTGAAGGACGCCTCCGGGTGCGGGAATTTCTCGCTACATTGAAGACTTGTTGGTGACCTTCTGTTGTTGTTTTTTTCTATGGTCGGGTTATTGTCTCTTTGGCACATTCCCCATTTCCATTCTCAATTTTATATTTTATGATTCGACAATACACTTTTCAGCATTAGTAAACAAATGAAGCTGGAATAAACTCCAGATAAGTATTAAAGATTTAGCACATATATTAATTATTTGACTTAGATTTTAAAGATTATTTACATATTATGAATATTTTGATAACATATTAAAAAATTATCAGCAAAATAAACATAAGTATTAAGTTGAAACGACTACACATATATGGTAAAATTGAGAAAGAAAATGGGGAATGTGTCAAAGCAACAACAACCCGACCACAGAGCAAACAACAACCAGAGGCTACCAGTGGGCCTTCAATGTAGCGAGAAATTCCTTCAGCTGGCCCCTAAACTACATTGATCACTAACGAAACTGATACCGGTCAAACGACACAGACAGGCGAAACGTTATGCCCTGTTTATCGTATACGGGCATAACGTAAGCTCGCATGTAGCCATTGCAATGCGTGTCTATGTATAATGGTATCATTTTATTTCAGCATTTAACAACGGCGAAGTATGTAGACACGAGAGTGATTGTCAACTAAGAACATGTGATGTTAATGAAGTTATTGCTTGTATTCGAAACTATTGCTCTTGTGTGATACAGACTGGATACAGTAAGTTTTTAAAGTACACTCATTTAAAGCAATGCGTTGATGTATGAAAAAAGGAATACAATGTTACAAATAAAACATAAGTATGCATTAAATGCTGCCTTTATGCTATTTGGTATAATCTATTTCTAAACACCACATACGGGCATGCAACTAAGACAATTAGAAGGGTTACATTAATCTACAACTAGAGAGGTGGACTTCTATAGTGTACGTTCACCTAATGAAACACTACAAGTTATCTTTTGAAGAAAATATTTATCTATTCAGGCTCTCGAATAGAACAGTTTACCAAATGAGAGTAATAGACATGTATCTTTTAAAACAAAATGTTACAAATTTGCAAGCAATTGTTCAAATAGATATGTTTTTTTTCTATCATTCATATATATCCATATACAATTATATATTGTGTATATAAAATATAAAGTGAATGCACTTTATAAATATGTTATTTTTTCTTGAGGACTTTCACAGGAATCTCACTTTTAACTAAATTTATAAGCCTCTTGCAATACATCTTTTTATATCAGTCCGATTCAATCCAAAAGATGAATCTGTCATTTAAAACAAAACATTCACTTTTATTTATTTTTGCAGCTTGTACCACTGCGCAGGATTGCAGACAGCAATGTCACGCATACACTTCTCATTGTATTGTTGGTGCTTGTGTTTGTGGTATTGTTCGTTAGAAATCCTAATAATTTAATTTTGGATGTAACGCGTCTTCTGATTGGCTGACGTTATTTTGTTATGAGCCCATATACATAATTCAGTCATGTGACCGTGACGTCATCAACGTTTTTTCATGGTTTTCTACGGTAGAAAAAATATTACAGTCATTCCTTAAATATATTTTCACCATTGTCATGTCATATGAGATAACTTAACTGCAATTAGCTCTTCTATAATTCAATGTTAGCAAAATTATGTATGTGATTCTTATGTTGCATATGTTCTTGTTAACTAATAAATTTAATGTTTTACTGTGTTTCTTTATACTCCAAACCAATGTAAAAACTATTATTGAAGGCAAATAATTAACATTATCAATGGTTTGCGCGTTATTCCATTTCGCCATTTGTAAAAGTAAACCATTAAAGATTAAAGTACGATTTTAAACACAGAGCCTTGGTTCACACCACACACCAAGCTATGAAGGGCCTCAAAAATATCAACAAACGAAAACCACTGAACATCAACTTCCTGACTTAGAGTGCGAACAAATGCAGCGGATTTGAAGTTAATTTTTTAGTAGATACCAACCTTCACCCGTACCTAATCCATTAGTGAAACACCATAACATAGTAAGACAAACTGTAAAAAAAAAAGATCAATTGACTTCAGCAAACTCGTTGTATGCGTAAGTTTATACGGTTTCGAGAAATGCCGATCCATTGTCCGAAAATACAATGAAGTAGTCCATATCTCGCAAAGTGTTTCTTAATGATTCCAATGACTTATTTTCCATACTTGTTGTTCAATCTGTCAATTTCAAAGTAGTCGGAATAGAAATCAAAGATCGCAAACAATTTTCTTCCATTGTCTTGTTCAAAGTTCATGACTATGCAAAAGTTTTATCTGTTGTTCCATGATGAATGTTTTGCAAGTTTCATATGTGTTATTGAAATTTTCAATATCCGATTTCATATTCGGCTATATAGTTGGAGATATTGTGGTGATAATTGTGCAAATCGTGATACAAGCATGAAATTTGGTATAGAGGTTGACTAAACGATAATAAAAAAAAAATCAGCTGCTGGCCATCATTTTTTCAAGATGGCCACCGCTCATTTAAAAAATGGCGTCATATCCAATTCGCTATATTTCGCAACTCCTTTTAAACTTGTGATATAGGTATAATCCAAAGTCAATTTTGATAAAACGGAAATAACAGTTCCTGAAGTACGATAAAACAATACGTAATTGCCGGTTCAAAAATGGCGGCAATTACGTTCAAAATGACTACATTTCGTAAATCCTTTAAAAGCTGTGTTTTAGTTATAATCCAAAGTAAGAATTGATAAAACGAAAATAACAGTTCCTAAAGTACGATGAAACAATATATTAAAACACGAAAAAGTTACTTCCGGTTTCAAAATGGTGGTAAAAACGTTGAAAATGGCTACATTTCGTAAGCCTCACTGATGAGTATATTGTAGACGAGACGCGCGTCTGGCGTATATACAGAATTTAGTCCTGGTATCTATGATGAGTTTATTTGTAGGTATAATCCAATGTAAGTTTTGATAAAATGTAGATTACTGTTCCTAAAGTACGATGACACAATACATACACGACGAAAAAGTAACTTCCGTTTCCAAAATAGCGACAAAAACGTTTAAAATGCACTATTTTTTTCATTTTCTTAAGAGATATCACTTAAATTGTTAAATTCAAATACCTAGTTTGGTTAGAAAAGGCAGTTTGCATTCCGTATAATTATCTGACAGTTTCCAACACACAAACGCGTACAAGGTATAGGCCAGAACGGAATCGTTTACAGTTATCAACAACAGCTTTTCAAAGGTTTCTGATACGAGGGTGCAAATGCAGCCAAAGAAGTCCATTTTGGTTTCCAACTATCAGTGTTTGTTTTTCTTTCATCCAAACCCAGTGTTCATGACTTGGTATGTGTACCTGTCGAATGCACACATCCAGTTGAGCCCACCTTGATATGCTTCTCGTTCGATGTGCTCCGGAAGAGAACAACTTGTAGGGGGAACAGTACCATAAGGGCGCTGCTTCCTGACAAATAATTCAAATCGTGCCTTGTTAACAGAAAATGTTGATGTTGCCGTACATGATGCAAGCAAATGCTTCTATGATGTCCATGTTTTCATACAGAACTAATTTAAAAGCGAGCAACAACATCCTTTACATCTGGAAATAATTCCAATGTATGCCAAGCTGACCTATTCACTATGCCAATAAACGCTAAATGCCTAGAAGCAAATAATAGCAGCTGCACGAGGACCAAGCACATTTGATATGTCATATACATATAGCCATCACAAGTCTTTATTCCCTCAAAAACCTATCCACACTTTATCCATACCTAAAACTGCAAGAGCTGCAATCCTAATACTACTTCATCTGTATCAGTTCTACTTAAAATTACTTTTATCAACCATTTTCAGTAGCAAGCTTATCACGGACAAACATACGTGTATCTGCTTGTTCTTGGTTATAAAGGGATAGCCGGGAAGTATCCGTATTGAAATTACAAAAAATATTTTACCTCGAGTAACAGAAACATTTTCATAAGTCTCTAAAGAAGTAATTCTGTCGGCAACAAACTTACATCATTCCGTTTTGTTGTCATCTTCACAAGAAAAACGACTCCAAATCTTTAGCGCTTTATCAGAACCAACAACTTTCCGTCTAGCACCAGCACCTTGCCTTTTCTCGGTCCAGCTTTTAAATTATTCATTTCGTAAACATCAAATACAATGTCTACTCTTCAATACTTAACGCTGCAAGATTTTATGTATACAGGATGACATCGATTGCATAATCATCAAATAGTTTTGCACGTGGTTGCTTGGAATTGACCTTTGCTGGCCCCTCCAAACGGTAAATGCGTCAGAATTTGGATCAGTTGATGGCAAATCGCACAATGTATCAAGTATACCCTTTTGCTGCGATTTAATAGATTAAAGTGACATCCTTAGACAAAGACAGAGAAGTAATTTTGCTTTCATGGATAGAGAAATCTTTGTGTTTTCGTAGAGTCTTCATGATGTCTTCCATCTGTTTTAAAATGGCTAAAACCACTATTTCGTTCAAATTCATCTACCAGTCTACTGAAATCCATCCATCCATCGTCTCAAGGAGATCTTCAGCGGCACCAACATCGCCCTTCACAATTACATTATTTTGTGTTTGTTGCTGGTCTTACGTACAGTGAAATTACCATTGGCACCTTGTTGGTGATACTCGTGAAGGTAAGCCATAATTCGGAGATGGATCCGTAACCGTCGAACATATTTTTCATGATCTTGACCAAAACAATACGGTATCATGCTTGATATGGACTGTTTGTGAGGTACGATATCTGACTCATAAAAAAGGCGTACCACCGAAAGAACAAACGTTTTTAATTCATAATTGAACGGCAGATATTAAACTGTGGTCGAGATGACTCTTTCTACTACACCAGTCTATCAAATAATCATACGACACAGAGTCATGCGATATATTTTCTGCGTTTAGACATTAATGGTTCAAACAAAAGACACGCAGTTATTTGATTCGCATGTCCAGACGTAGGTTTATTTGAATAAATATGAAAATAATATGACGTTCTAGGTGTTGCAATGTCGGCTTCAGTGAGGGCACAAGTCCATCCACTTTCATGCAATATTTCCCCATGAATTTAAAACAAGCCATTTTAATGTACTTTCCACCAAACATAACGATAAACTTATCTTCTCCGTACAAATCTGGCCATTCATACGGAACTTACTGGTGGAGTAAGTAAGTTCTGTTTGATCTGCAGTATATTCTGGTTGATCTGCAGCTATAATTGATGTTTGGTCGGGATTTTAAAAGTTTAACCACTTTTTTCACCTTTCCATCGTATGATTGATCGATTCAACTGAATGGGCGTGTTTTCAAACAGTGGAATCATAGAAGTTACAGTTACTTGAATAGAAGGGTATAGTTTTTTAGAGGAATGAAATGACGACCAAGATATGTTTACGAAACTCAAATCCCCCTTTGTTACATGAACTATAATTTTCATCAGTGTGCCTTGTTAGCGGGTGTACATCGCTCTGTATGTCTATAAATAGTTTGAGCATGCGCAAAATTGATAAACGCATTTGTTTCATAACCTTAAATAAATTTATCAAACCAATTCATAATATCATTAAAAATCCAAAAGCACCAAGTAAATAGTAAATAGTTCAAATGTTTATGTGTGTGTTTTGTTACATTTTCGCGCATGCACAAACCATGAAGAGTCAAATATTTATTTCTATTTAAAACGTCGAATGCAAAGAATGTCGCCACCAAACCATTTATTATTTTACACTAAAAGAAGGTCAAGGAACAAGTTCTGTAGAAAAATAATTATTTTTGAACTGAAAAAAAAACAGCCATTTTTTATAAAGGCCGTGGCCATCTTGAAAACATGATTTGTTTTTCATGGCCAGCAGTTTTTTTCTTAGAAAGTATATAATAATGCATGATGCTTCGTGCTAATTTTCATGCTGGTATCATCATTTGCACAATTCCCTCGATTTTGTTTGCTAATATCTTCCACTAATACAAACAAATCCTCGCTCGTCGTATAAAGCATACTTGTTTTTCTGTGTGATTAGAATGTGCCTTTTTCTATAAGATTAACTCATACATTATTTGCACTTCTGCCGTAGAAGATTTTAGTGTTTTTCCTCTGTCGGCATTGAATCGCAGTCATAGTTTAAATTTCCTTCTCGGTATTCATTCGTTTTTCTTGATTTTTTCTTAATATACGCGCTACTCAATCTGTCGGCCATCTACATTTTAACTCTTGGTTTAAAAACAGAAACAAATTCAAACTTTTGTGAAAGTAAAAACATCCTTTGTTGTAGTGGTCAGGAACTTTCTTACATATGATATCAAGCGTTTTGTGATCTTATTCGACGATGATTTTTCTTCCACAACCTGTAGGTCTTCAAAAACTACAGCCAGTAACTTTTTTTCAATTTGAGCGTCGGTGCTTATGCTGTCGACGCATAACATCCTGGTTGCCCCTCCTGCAGCAAGTAAGCACCCAGTCCTGTGTTTGAAGCAACACGCTATAATTTGAAATCTTTCTTTTTGTCAAAGCATCGAAGTACCGGTACATTTAACAATATCATTCTAATAGTCCAGGTGGAATGTACACGGAATATAGTAGGAATATTGGTCTGAATTCATACCAGAAAAGAGTGATAATCCAGTCAGACAGTAGTAGCAATCCACACGGAAAATAGCCGAAAAATTTAAATTAGCAGGAATTTCATAGTAGGAATATGCAAATTAGCAGGAATAATTTGATAGGAAAAAAAAAATTCCTACAAGAAAACTTAGAAGGAATTTTTTAGAATTTCTTCCAGAAAATATATTGTCTGGTAGGAATCTAAAAATATACAAAATGTAAGTGTATATTCACAAATACACAACTGGGTCAATGATTTAAGTTTGAATCTCAACAACAAAGAACAAAGGAAATTCATGGAATAAATTCATTTTAAAAAAGTAAAATCACAAAAATACTGAACTCAGAGGAAAATCAACTCGGAAAGTCCATAATCACATGGCAAAATCAAATAATAAAACGCATCAAAAACGAATGGACAAGAACTGTCATATTCCTGACTTGGTACAGGCATTTTCAAATGTAGAAAATGGTGGATTGAACCTGGTTTTATAGCTAGCCAAACCTCTCACTTGTATGACAGTCGCATCAAATTCCATTATATTGTCACCGATGCGTGAAAACAAACACACACAATAGGTAAAAATATCAAAAATAGGGGTACAGCAGTCAACATTGTGTTATCATCTTAATCACTTTAATTGAAATGTATAAGGAAACTGCGATATATGCAACCTAGAAATTGTGTCATACATAAACTTGAAAAAAAGCCAAAATATGCCTAGTCGAAATTAATAGTTATGAACAAATAAAGAGTAAAATTATGTTCTATTGTTGAATTAATTGATAACTAAATATTTTGGCAGGCAGATAAAAAATCATTTTGAATGTATAAGAATTACCTTCCTTAATGTTCTTCAACTTCGTACTTTATTTTGCCTTTTTTTCACTGTTTTGGATTCGAGCGTCACTGATGAGTCTTTTGTAGACGAAACGGGCGTCTGGCGTATATACAAAATTTAGTCCTGATATCTATGATGAGTTTATTATTCAATCTTTATAAGCCATATGTTCTTACATTTCTATATTGTAGTTGTGTGACTCTAGCTTGCAGCATTGTGTTCAAACACAACTTTTCATTCTTTTTCCCTCCAACTTTTGAATTTTGAACTGGAACCTACTTGCATGTACCACTGCAAAATGTGTGTTCTTAGCAAACAGGAATCCATTGCAAGATAATTCCAGGTAGAAAGATTATCTGGTAGGAATCTATAAATTGATTCTGGTAGGAATCTTGTACAGATGGTAGAAAAATAAATAATCAAATCAGATTTTCCAAACAGAAAATAATCCATACAGACTTAAAATTTAAGATTCCACCTAGGTTGTAGTATTTTGGTAGTAGGAATATAAAAAATCCAGTCAAATTTTGTTCATTTTCCATGTCCGCCTACTTTCTATATGGAATGTTTGATTCTAGGTAGATTCCTTCTTCATTCCTACTAGTGTCTAGAAGGAATCCTACTACATATTTAGTACGGGAGAATCTATTCAAATAATTGTCCGGGTACGTGAGGATTCCATTTGAAATACTTTTCAGACTTAAGTAACCTTTAACGGAGTGTTGATTTCGAATAGACACAGTGCACAATTCTATACATAGTTCACAATGTCCAGAAGTCTTCTCGGTCCTCATGTTTAAAGCATGTTCGTGATCGTTTTATTTTACTGAGTCTATTTAAGTCCTTCAGCGGTAATTTTATGCCCAAAAAGAAACTTCTTGTAGTCTTAGTTTCAATTTGTCTAAAATTAGTTTCGAGACTTTCTAGTCTACACCGCATTGGCGGATCCAGGGGGAGGGGGTTCCAGGGGGTTGGAACCCCCCTTTTTTTGCCGATCAATGCATTTGAATAGGGACACACAGTTGAAACCCCTCTGTTTTGCATCTACTACTCAAATTTATACAAAGCTGTACGGACGATTTCGTTTCAACAATCATCGACTTTCAGTTTTATTTAAATCTAACTTAAATTTTGAATTCAAAATCAGTTTAACTGTAACAAAGAACTTAGAATTATATACAACATCTTGTAAAACCAGTTCACATTTCGTATACTGAAATCTCCTTTAAATCCTCAGACATTTAAAGTAATGAATGTAACGAAATACTATGTAGGCAGTTATAAATCCAGACGAAGAATATAAAACGCTCATTATTTCCTTTATCGGTTAGATGAGTATTACGAACTACTAATACGTCTGCGTTAACCTGCATATACTTTTTTTCTCACGTCTTTCTTAAGTATATTTACAATTTAGCATAAAACTCATCTTAATGATAGTGTGTACTCCAAGATAAGTTGTGGTGACGATAACTTTATGAAAAGACTGGCTAAAACCGAAACATACAAATGCGATGATTCGACACTTCACAGTTTCAGTCCTAGTTGTTAATGGAAGCTGGAACAAAATCCAAATTTGGCACATATATTAAAAAGTTCACAGCAAAATTAACATTTGTTGTAAGTTGATGTGGCTACAATTGCATCGTAAACTACGTTTATATAAAATTAAACTGATACGGGATAGACGAAAAAACAAATATACAAACAGGAGAACGTAATGCCCTTTCTATCATATGTGGGGCATAATATTAAGTTTGTATTTAGAGACATGCATGTCTATGTATTATAGAAACATATTACTTCAACATTTACCAATGGCGAAAAATGTTGGTAGGCAGGTGATTGTAAAAATAGAGAAAACAAATCTATTTTTGCTTGTATTCATAACATATGCACTTGTGCGATAGTGACTGCCGCTGACCAAGTGACAGAATACCAGCGAATCTTATAATGATGACGAAAAAAAAAAATCTAAGTGGAAATCATATATAAAACTATTTTTGAAAATTGTGGTATGTCCAATACATGGAATATAGAGTTTGCTGTCAAATGGGTGTTTGAATGTGTTGAGCAAAAACTCAAAGTTCAGTTTCAACAAGACTGCTTTGTTTTTCTTGCCGAATCGCCTAGAACTTTATGTTCTTGTATTTGCAATGAAAAAAGTTACAATTTGAAAAGTTGTTTCACTTCCTACCTTACAAATTTATTTATACATTATGCAAATATAGATGTGGTAGACACTTGCCGATTGAGTGTGGGAGGTTGTAAATTTTAGAAAAGAGAGAAGACATAATCTGCCGACTCATTTAAGTTAAAAGAAAGAGATTTTTACCGGAAAACTGTCGGTCAAACCCCGTATAAACTGTAATTGGATCACATGTTTAACTCATCGAATATTCTTATATTGAAAAACTATTTAAATTTATCAAATTTGTAATTGCGAAAGTCAGTCCTTCAAGATAATCATTGTATTGTTCACACATGCATATACAAATTGTACATTATATGTACGTTCTCTAGAACTATGTAATTGTAGTTTTATGAGAAATAAAGTATTCGTTTTAGAATGTATTCAACAAACCAGTTCAAGCTTTTATGGAGGAGTTTTCTATTCCAAACAACCAAATACAAATCGTGAACTTATTAGTTTAGAGTATATAATCAACTACTCTTTACATTTTTAACAAGCCAGCTGCCGTCAAAATTAATTTCTTTCCGTTACATTTAAAAAAAGACTGGGTTAGTGTTATTGAAGCTATCTTAGGATTAGAACGTATCTTAAGATCATCTTATATCACGTCTTTGTCCTAAGACATTTCTCGAAGCTCTTTTAACTAAGGATATACATTGCGGTATAAGGTGTCTTACCTATATTAATCCGAACTTCATTAAGTTTGGAACTCGCCTTTTCACATTATATTACTTGATGACGTTGAACTTCGTGTTTCATGATACGATTTCATTACAAATTTAATTCTCATTCAACTTATAGTTACAATCAGTTTTTATATATTTTCATAATTTCATGTGAACTCATTTGATTCTATACTATTTTAATAATTGGTTTCGTCATTATTAAATGTTTTATCAAAAAGAAACTTCAACAATTAAAAGTTTGCACTTATATGTTTAAAACGTCTTAGGTGCGGGATATTCAAACTCATATATCGAAAATAGAACTGAAAACGCCATGGCTAAAATAGAAAAAGACAAACAGACAAATAGTAGTACAAAATAACACAAAAAATAGAAAACTAACGACTACGCAACATAAATATCCCAAAAATATTTGGAGTGATTGCATGTTCTCCGGAAGGGTACGCAGAACCTGCTCCGCATGTTGCACCCGTCGTGTTGCTCATGTTATTACCAATCCGGTAAATAGCTAGTATTTTCTAATTCGGCAGGTCTCATTCATGAAAAGGGAAATAGATTGTAGTTACGAATTAAGGCACATATCCGATATCATCTGTGAAAGGGACATTCTATGATGCTATGATGGCGTCAATAAAATTAACGAATGGATGATTTCAAATTCATAATTTTGAACTCTTTGTTTAATAGTTTCCTTGTAAGCAGCAATCCTCTATCAAATAAATCATGATGGGAAATACAAGCCCGAGGATATCGTATCAATTGGGAAATATATACTCCGTATGAAAGCTCTGCTGGATTGTTGCTACAAAGAAATGGAAATTCAACAGTTAGGAAGCTGAACTCACCTCTTATATCTAACGTTTTGTTTTCGACCAATCATCTTTGTCAATTTCTGAAAAGATATGAGGCACACTTTACTTATCTGTTGTATCCTTTATCTCTTGTTCTTTCTTCCTACGAAGTTTGTAAGAATTCAGCCTCATAAGAATAAAGGAACAAGGCGACAAGAAGAGGGGCAAAATCAGTTCCTATTCGAATATCGATAGTTTGTTGAAAAGAACGTCTTCCAAACGTATGTAACAAATATATGTCGATCAGAAATCATGCATCCTGATAATGTCAGTTTCAGATATTTTTTGTTTGAATCAGAATGATTCTTTACAAAGTATGATTTATCCCTCCTTACGTCAAGATACTTTAGCCATTCTTTTTTATGAAACAAAGCAATACCATCTCTTTCAATGTGTCTTTTACTTTAGAATTGGTTATACTGTAATTATGTAAATTGTAGAAAAGTCAAATGTTTTAATAATACTGCACGACGAAAGAGTTTTCTAGTGTATGTACTCTAAAAGGTCTTTGATTTTTTTAGTATCCACATCTGATTCACTCCATGTTAATCTGTACACGCAACATTACAAACGATACGTTCGAGACACAACATAAGAGTATTTAGGAGGATCCTTAGTCCGTCGTAAAATTGATTAATATGTGTCTTAAGACTAATCTTAGGATACTTTCGAGAAAATCACCCTTTGTTGTTTTTAATTCCATTCTATCGAAATCACCGTCATTGAACATTTAGGAGGTGCCTTTAAAGTATGCAAGGCTTCATACTTATACCACATGTACCATACATTTTAATAGATATACAAGCAACAAAACAGAACATTTCAATAGCAAAATAGGACTATTCAAACTTTACGTAGATGGTATAAGAACTCGTATTAAATTACAGTCAAAATACCAAAAAACAACAACATTAAAACAAAATTATGTTCATTTGTACTTCATTTATTGCATTTGAAAAACATGTTTTCGTTCGAAAAAATATTAAATATCATTTTAATTGAGTTGATTAAAATCTTTAGGAATAAAATCAGGAAAATTTTGATTAAAAAGAATAAATTTGATACAACGTCTGGTTAAACTGACCAACATATATTACACTGAATCCCTCCAAAATCTATATAGTAATCAAGGATACGAAATACTAATTAAGCAATTTAAAATTAAGACGAAGACTGGGTTGATCATATTTTCTTTACCAGTAAGTCGAGTATTACGTATCTTTTATTTATCAAACAAGGTTATCCTGTATGTATCCTTCACCTAGGGTTTGTTCTACTTATACGTCGTACAGATGTAGGTAACTTCCTGAACATGCATATCATAAGTTTATTTACAAATATGAAAATTGCAATTTGCGTTTTTGTTTGTGTGCGATACACAATTTTTTATTTCTTCATTGACAGATATTTTTACAGTCATTCCTTCAATAGTATCAAAGAAAACCGTTAGTACCCTACAAAAATCGCGCGTTTCAATTGAAAACATAAAGATTAATTTAAGAAAAAGTACATTCAATTGCATATAACAAGGCTATAACCAAGATTAATCTGTACACGTGGCATTACAATATCATTACAGTTCAATAAAAGGGGCTCAGATCTGTCTGTAATAAAAATGGAAGACATTAGAAAATAAGACATGTGTCCATAAGAGATCATCTCTAGTTCGATCTATTCATGGTCAATGAACACAGACATCTTGATACAAACTGAAATTTGGCATACATTTTTACAAATTACACATCGTAATGATTGTGTGCGCTGTTGGTGTGATGATAACATTATGAGAAGACTGACTAAAACCGAAACATAAAAATGCAATGATTCCACAATTTACATTTTCTGCCCTAGTGAACAATTGCACACATATTAACAGGTAAACAGCAAAATGAACACCCATAGTAAGCTGGTGAGACTACAATTTCATGTTAAACTAAACTTATCTTAAATTAAACTGATACGGGGTACTGATAGACGAAGAAAACAAATACACAGACAGGAAAACGTAATATACCTTTTATCGTATGCGGGGCATAAAAGTAATTTTTCATGTGTCATGCATGTCTAGGTATAACGAACACATTTTATTTTAGCATTCAACAATCACGTGAGATATTAAAACAAAAGGTGATTGTAAAAATACTTGATGTAGAGGAAAAACTATTCAGCTTGTATTGAAAGCAATTACACATATTTTTCATAGTGCGTTGATAGATAAAAATAAGAATGTATTGTTACATATAAAAAATAATGGTGCACTAAATTCTGACTGTTCCTCTTTTTGAATTATTCAAAACTTACCCCAGCTTCGGACCGCAACATAGTGAACTGTTTTGAAATCTTTTCAGTTTGTTCTTGTGTTTTGCAGTTACACCCCTGTCTCATGAATATGTTATAGTATTATAGTAGAATTTAGTTAGAATCAGTTCAAATGGATCAAGCTTATCAGATCTACACAGAGCATAAACAAAAACTAAAAAAAGACCCTCAGAACCGATCCGAGAGAGATCGCAGTTACGGAGAGATTCATTATTGGTTCAAAAACTATATTTAAATCCTGCATCTATGACAAAATCTATATAACTGCACACCAACTAAAATCTAACAGTACCACTATTTTAGTTTTCTAAAGAGAAAATGTTCATACTATTTAGAGGAATCATGGGATACTTGACTTTTGACTTGGGTGAATGTAGGTTATCAGGCTTTTAGATCTCATATAACTGCTTTAATCCATTTCTCTCAAACTTTGATGGATAATTGTCACAGTGGCAATCATACCTCATCTTCTTATTTTTTTATGATATACATTTATCAAAAGGAACCGAAGTTGTATCCGTGATTTTGATTTTCTTGTATTGACATATTCAGAGAATCTGAACCATATAATCCTTATTATCTGGATTAGTTCTGGTGTTCCCTTAAAACACACACACTCTTTGTCTTATGTTGAGCAGGAGTGTTTTCACTCAGCTAGTAACGGAAAAGGATATTTTAAGCTAAGACGAGATAATTGACTAGACACTATATTCTTGACATTCATAGTTTCTTTCAGTGAAATTTTTATCTTTTTATTTATGTAACTCTTGTTCAAGATTGTACCAAACAAATGTCGCGAATATACACCTTATCGTTGTTGATAAACGTTGTAAGTGCTGCTCACTAGAAGTTACAAGAAAACAATATATGTTTTCACCAGACTTATGTTATATACATGTATATTGAATGTAATTATGTTATTTCGTATAATCTTGTTATTTATCGATATAAAAAAAGTGCACATAGAATGCGGGACTTTTGACGTTTGACTGGTGAATGTAGTGAAGTAGGCTTCGGGATTGAAAATTAGTACTTTTTATCTCAAAAGATTGAATGACTGATGTTTCCTTCTATGTTTATAATGGACACAAAAATACTGCATCAAAATCTATTTCGACAAAATGTATGGATCGGACTAACGATTTTGCAACCGGTCATATTATGGCAAAAGTTTTTGCTTCGGTTTTCTAACTCAAGAGAGCCCTGTGTTCGGAACATGGGTGTCTGAATTATAATCCACAAGTCGAATGAACGCCTCTTCACCATGATTTGACTGAATACAGTAAAAGTCCAGATGACAATACTTCAGTATTTCCTTCTTAAACATTCTCAAAAAAGAAAATCATTTTTTTTTCTTTCCATTACACATAAAAATAGTCTATCTAAATCACCGTCATTGAATATTCGGAAAATGTCGTTATGATATGCAGGGTTTTATGTTTAAGAGGACAATACAATTATGCAAGGTTTACGTAAATGGTATAAGGACTCGTATTTAATCACAGTCAAAATATACAAAAAATACCAACATTAAAAATAATAATGTCTATGTAATTCAGATATCATATTTAAAGTATAAAAACTAATGAGTCTTTTGAAGACGATAAAAAAGGTGAAACGCAATTCTTGCGAAATCCAAAATTTCAATCCTGGTATCTATCATGAGTTTATTATAGTGGTGAAGGTAAATAATCACAAAATCAGCAATTACAAATTAAGACGAAGAATAAAAAAAAAAAAAAAATACATTGTTTGTCTATATTGGCAAGTCGAGTATTACGTTTTTTATTTCAAATAAACAAAACACGGTTTTCCTGTATATCTCCTTGAACTAGAGTTTGATATAATAATACGTCTTTCAAATGAAGGTAGCATCATCAACCTGTGTTTTTCTTTATTTTCTATAAATCTATTTACAAAATTTATATGAACATCAAAGTTGCCATTTACGTTATTTTTGCTTGTCTTAAAGTAAGTACTAATTTTGACCGACAAGCTGAATTGTTTGATAGTTACGTTGCATTTTATCTTGTATCGTTGACATTTTGACGTACAGGTTGAGGGCTCAAATTAATACAAGGAATACAATCAGCATGATGTATTGTACCTGCAAGTAGTACAATGCAATACGTTTTGTCAGTTAGTGCTTTATTGACATGAATGTTTTTTAAAAACGTGTTTTATTTTAATTGTTTGATACATTATTTTCACTGATTATTATAAAACAAATCATTGATTTAAAAACAAAAATGACTATTTTGATAGCTGTGTCTTGTTCTTTTACAAAAATGCTATCAAAACTATAATTAAAACCTTGACACATATAAAGTATCTGATTGATAGAGAATCAACATGAAGACACACCCAAAACGCACTGAACATTCATGTTTCGTTTTGTCAGTTTTTATGGCATCTTAACATCTAAAATATCCTGAAATTGTTTGCGGAGTCGAAATAGAAATAACAAAACCATTTTTCTTTAATGCTTTATTATTAGGATATTGGACACCTTGTCGACTTTTGCACAATTTACACAGTCAAGTATTCCCCGTTCCAAACTAAAAGACAAATTGAAAGAGTTAGTATTGCGTTGTTTCATAAAAAAGAATGGCCAACGTAAATACAAATATCTATTCTTAGGAAGGGATAAATATTACTTTGTAAAGAATCAGTCTGATTCAAACAAAACATTGTCTTAAACTGACATTATCAAGATGCTTGATTTCTTGAATGACAACATATATATGTTACTTTTGTAAGTATAGATGATGTTCTTTCACTATATAATTCAAAATTTGGTGACTATATTGAACGAATCTATCCCATCTACCTAGAGATAAAGGATACATCTGATACACTTAAGTCTGCCTCATGTCTTGACTTACATCTAGAAATTGACAACGAGAGTTGAAAACAAAACTTTACGACAAAAGAGATGATTTCAGCAACATTCCAACAGCGCCTGCATACGGAGTATATATCTACCAACGGACACGATATTTCTTATCATTGATTTCCTTGATAGAGAGTTGTTGCTCACAAGAACGCTTTTAATCCAAGAGTCTCAAATGGTGAGTCGAAATCACCCCTTAGTAAATTTTAAGGACGACATCACCAGTTATGGAATAACCGTTTTACATATGATAGCGGATATGTTCCTTATGTCGTAACTAAAATGCTTACTTTTTCACGAATTTTACCTGCCGAAGAAGACTATATACCGGATTTGTAATACCACGAGCAACACGACGGGTGCCACATGTGGAGCAGGAGCTGTTCGTCCTTCCAGAGTACCTAAGATAACCCCTACTTGTTGGTAGGGGTCGTGTTATATAGTCTTCAGTTTTCTATCATATGTTGTGTTTTGTATACTAATATTTGTCTATTTGTCTTTTTCTTAATTAGCCATGACATTCTCAGTTTATTTTTGATTTTTTTTCACTCCTCTTTTATAACTCTCAATTACAATTTAAGCAACAAAATATCCCAACGTTTCTGAATTACTTTACAATATATTTGCTTGAAAATATATGGATTTGCAGTACCAGAGAAAATAACTTGAATTATGTTCTTCCAAAATGTTTACCCTTCTTATCATGGGTAGAAACCTCATCATATTAAGAAGCGTTTAGTTCAGTAATTCTGTCATAGTTTGGTTAGATTAGACAGTTTTGTGCGAAGTGTTTTGGATTACAAACATTGCCAAAATATAAACATTCGAATGTTTTGTTTAAAAACTTCTTGTTATTAGTATCTTTGCTCATAGCCTATATGTTAGTACTTCAATACGTGTATCATATAGTTAATAAACTGACACAGAATAGTGCTTGCGTAAATCAAAATTTAAAAGTTGTTTTTTTTTGTTGTTTCTAATGCATACAAACAATTGGTTTGCTTACTGTCTGAAAAATAGATACTGTTCCACACAATTTATGATAATAGAAAATTCGCTGTCAAGGCTAGGTACAGTCGTGTCAGATTTGACATAGTTCAGTTATTGGATTCTTGTCGTGTATGAAGGAAGAGTAACGATAAAATAAAACAGACACTATATAACCATTGACTTATTTTTTTATAAAATCATTTTACTTGGCATTACAGAAGGACATTTGTACGCACATACGTATTGCCAATGAGATATCTATCCACCCGAGACCAAAATGATAAAAGATGTCAGTAACTTTATGTCGACTTACTGCCTTGAACAACGAGAACAATCTATACCGTTCATAATAGAAATTGATAACAATTGACATGATATCGGCTTCATTCTAATTCGAAATTGGGATCTTTTATATATTTAAATTCGGAAGTTTGTGAGTAATTTTTATTTAAAGTTCACTAATATTTTATAAAATAAGTAATTTAAATGTTGTCATGTCACGCGTTGATATCTTGTTTGGTGGATGGTTGTAGACTACTGGTGTCCCCTTAATATTGTTTAGTTAGATTTGTATTGGGTCACTATATCATTTATATTTTCTACATTTCCTTGTTTTCATTACAGACTGGTTAAAAATAAAGCAACATATGTATAGTTTGCTAGAAATAAATATAAAAACAACAATTAATTTTGACTAGCTGATACGTGTTGCAACTTTAAGCAGACATATTTTACTATTTGCAAGTGATGCTGCTGACACTCTCTTTTATGGTAAGAACTTTGACCATAACTATCCACAAATCTGTAGTTTTTGGATGCTTCTTACATTTACATTTCGACGCTTCTGACACATTTTTCATCTGTTTGTATATAGCTTTAACCTAGTACGTTTCAAAAAGATTTCGTGTATTGCTGTTACACTAAAACTATGCTCGATGTTAGTAACTTAGTTACATTTTTACTTCCTGTCCACTTGCATGTACATTTTGTCACATTTTTGTAGCAAGTCACATGACCTTTTGAGATATACCACGTAATCAAAGAAAAGCTTTTCTTTTCACATTTTTTGGAAACGTTTATCAATGATCTGTCAGCTTAGTCCAAGTTGGCCTTTGTATTAGCTTTTATTCAGATGTACAATTGATTAAAATTGGACATCATCATCATGTTTATTCGGGTAAAAATTGTAAACAAATCCTTGAACATTAAAGTGTTAAAGAAAAACAGATCGTTCAATAAACAAAACAACATTTTAATTATAAAATTGTGTTTTTGAAAATATATGGAGTATATTTAATATTTTTAAAAGCGTGTATAAAATTGATATACTCGACTAGCAACCTTTTTAAGATGTACACCTAAGTTAACATTATACAAAAATAATCATACACAGCGCCAAAAATTTACATTAAAATAGAAGAAACTAAAGTCCATAAGACACCATTTCTTGATCTAAATTTCTATTTGACATACATTTCAACATAATTTACCTTTGCATCCTAAGTAAACAATGATATCTGGAGCAAAATCAAGATTTGACATCTGCATTGTAGGTAAAAGATCACAACAAAATGAACATCTAAACATCAATCTAACATAAACAGCAGCAGTTGCCCTTTTCTAGTTTTAAACATTTCAATTTATAACGGGAAACTACATACTAGAATTTACGACAATAGAGACGAGTTTTCATTTCCTATTGTTAATTTTTTTATTTTTTAGACGTCGATGTGCCTTTGACTCCATCATACGGTGTTTATAGTTCCCAACTCTTTCGGTATGCCCGTGTGTGTTCTGGTGTCATAGACTTTAACGAACGTAATCAATGCATCACTTGGAAATTATTGTGTCAGGGATTTCGATACCATAAATTACTCAAAACTTTTACTGAATTCTTTCATAGATACAAAGATTTGATTAGTAAATTTGGCTGTACCTGTAGAAAACTTATTAAAAATGGTATTTCACATCCTAAATTTTACGGTATTATTGTACTTAAAGCGCGCAAATCACTATGTGATCCGTGTAAACTCAAAGAACCTTTAAACAAACTCATAAGTAAGGGTTATCGTACCTATATTGTAATTAGAGCTCTTAATATAGTTTACATCGCCACTAATATCGATTTTGTCATTAGGAAATTAAAACATAACTAAATTGTATAATTATTCTTTTTTTGAGACGGGATGTTTAGAGACACACACACGTTAATGTTTATCACTAAGTTGCTCCTCTTTATCCTACTACCTGACGTTACATATATTTTTGGCATTGCACAAGTCATGTTATCTCTGACTATTCATGACGTTAACAACTAAATCCCTCGGATGTGTTTTAGTTGATTTTGGTCTCTGATGCATTATTAATTTTATTATTATTAATTGTTTTTGGCTTTTAACTAGCTATCAGTAACTACGATCGAGTACTCTCAAATCGTACTTTCTTGTTAATTTGACCTGTTGATTCTATATGTAATGCTTTTTTGTTATTTTATATTAACATGGATCTTGTCTATATACTTGTTGATATTCACCACATATCTAGTGTTAAATTAGGTATTTATTTGATAAAACTTTTTTGGTATTCCTAATTATGGGAAAATGTTATATACACAGAAGTATATATAGTATACCTAAAACGACAAAATTATTTTTCATTTACCTGCGTATATTATGAAACCTTTTTTTGTAAAAAAAAATTATTTTCAAAGGGTTATTAAGTATTTTGCAGCGGTGTCTTGCCATGTCTTTGTTTTGACTTGATTGTTTACTTTTTGGCCTTGAATGTTTGTCCCTAATATTTTATTAACAATGTACTTGCATTGAGATGTTGCAGATTTGTTAATTTTATAATTCAAAAATTACGTAAAAATTAAATATTGAGGTCATACATGTAGTTAGTTTTCATCGCTAGTTGCATTCTTGCATGTACATTCCGGTAACTTCTGGTGTAACAGTTCATTTAGAATTTTTTGGAATTTAAGTATTTAAGTCGACATATTGACATTCACCCGTTATAACAAATCGGCAATGGTCATCGGTAATGACCATCGGTATAAAATGTGTTTATTATAGTTATAAACTTTGTGAAACTTCTAATATTTATTTAGCTAATCTTTTTACCATAATATAATAATAAAATTACCTATATTATAGCTTCTTTTTAATGAACGTGCATACCATATAAAGAGTTTAGAAGTATTAAAAGTAAGCTGTAACAGAATGTTAATTACCCCGACCATACGCATATGGTCGGACCATATGAGTATAAACCCATATTGTAATGACCATACGTGTATGGTCCAAATACTTATATGGTCCGGAACAAATTTATCATTTTAGTCAAATCAATATTTTGTTTTAGTTTAAAACTTGTATGTGATATTTTCCTGCGAAAGCTCCTTATACATAACCCTCAAAACCGAACGTCATACAATATGCTTATGATTCATATTGTATGACATTTCAAATATAAATGAAACTCGAACCACCTTGGTCTTTGTGCATACATGTATTAAACAAAAGACACAGATGGATTCATGACAAAATTGTGTTTTAATGATGGTGATGTGTTTGTAGATCTTACTTTACTGAACACTCTTGCTACTTACAACTTTCTCTATCTATAATAAACTTGGTCCTTTAGTTACAGAGGAAAATATTTTGTAAAAATTTACAAAATATTACCAAATTAATATAAATTGTTAAAAATTGAATATAAAGGGCAATTACCCCTTAAGGGGTCAACTGACTACTTTCGTCATGTTGACTTTTTTGTAGATCTTTGCTGAACATTATTGCTGTTTACAGTTTACCTCTATCTATAATAGTATTCAAGATATTCAGGGGCAGCAACCCAACATCCTGTTTTCGGATTCATCTGAAAATTTCAGGGCAGATTAATATTGACTTAATAAACAATTCAACCCCTTGTCAGATTTGCTCTAAATGCTTTGGTTACAGAGTACTAAGCCAAAATCTAAATTTTACCCCTATGTTCTATTTTTTGACATGGCGGTCATCTTGGTTGGTTTGGTGGGTCACCGCACACATTTTTTAAACACTATACCATAACAATGAATGTGGCTAAGTTTGGTTAAATTTGGCCCACTAGTTTCACAGGAGAGGATTTTTGTAAAATATTACAAAAAAATTGGTAAACATGACTATAAAAGGGCAAATACTCCTTAAGGGGTCAACTGACCATTTTGGTCATGTTGACTTATTTGTAGATCTTACTTTGCTGAATAGTATTGCTGTTTACAGTTTACTTGTATCTATAATAGTTTTCAAGTTAATAATCAAAAACGGCAAAATTTCCTTAAAATTACCAATTTAGGAGCAGCAACCCAACAACCCATTGTCGGATTCATCTGAAATTTTAGGACCGATAGATATTTACTTGATTAACAATTTAAACCAGTCAGATTTGCTCTAAATGCTTTGGTTAAAGAGTGATAAGCCAAAATCTACATTTTACCCCTATGTTCTAATTTTAGCCATGGCGGCCACCTTGATTGTTTGGGCGGGTCACCGGACACATTTCGTAAACAAGATACTCCAATGATGATTTTGTTGAAGTTTGGTCAAATTTGACCCAGTAGTTGTAGAGGAAAAGATTTTTGTAAAAGTTAACGATGATGGACGACGACGACGGACGACGGACGCCAAGTGATAAGAAAAGCTCACTTAGCCCTTTGGGTCAGTTGAGCTAAAAAGGTAACTGAGAAGGGTTCATAAGGCTCTTATATGGTCTTTAATTTTGAATGATGATTTATAAAAAATAATGACGTCACACATAGCACACATTTTGATTCTCCACGACATGTCAATGCAAACAGGTCAATGTCCACATATAAATCTTTTCATATTATGTTTGTCATAACATTTTTTTACATTTCTGACTTTAATAATATTTATTTTGTCGAAACCTGTTTCTCTATGTTTTTAGTCACATAAAATATATACGCATAATAGTCTGTATGTAAATGTTATTTATGAGTATGAGAGAATGTTTTAGTTTACAAGATCTAAAATAAATTAAACTGCCTTCATCTTTATCGTCCCTCCTCGTCCATCAAGAAAAAATTACAGATACAAACAAAACTGAAGACAATTATGAGTATCTATCAATTGGACAAACACTTAATATGTAAACTGTGTTCGTCTTATGTACTTAATGAAATCATATTCAATAAAACTATTTTAATAAAACAAAACTTCCAAAATGTATTTTTATTGCTCCTATCCTACAATGAAAATTAACGTCAAGTCATTGGTTAATTTTCCATTGTGTAGATTTCAACCAACCACGGCGTTTTCTTGCCCAATTTTGAAAATATTGCCCAGACTGTTCTGTATTCTGGAACAGCGTTTTAAACATCACCTAGGTACTTGTAACTAAAAATAGTATTTTATTTCGTTTTCTCTTTAATTAAAGGATTCGAAATCAAACATAAATTAAAGAAAAAAAAAAATCAGTCGAGTTTTAATTAAACAAATCAAATTAGAATAAATACAAAATATCGTTAAACTAATGTTTAAACAACAAGAATCTGCAAACACTAATGGTGATTTCAAAATACAGGACGTTGAATGGAAAATAGTTAAGCAGTCATGTATTTTCGTCGGTGACCCGAGTAATACGTTCTTTTTTTTTTATTACAAAACAAGATTTTCCTGTCATTTACCTTTAGTTCATTATCTGCTAATACGTCTCACAAATTATGATAACTTCCTGAACTTGTATGTGTATACTTTGTACTATTAGTATATGTACATCTCTCATAAATATATCAACAGATATAAATTTCAACTTGAGTGTTTGATAGTCTTTTTTTTTTCTTAAATGATAATGTTTTACCTTTGCTGTTAGTTAATGTTATATAAAGTACTATAGACAATATTAACTTTATAAAACAAAATCAGGTTTAAATTGTAAAATAATCACTTATTTATAGTGTCTTAAATAAAGATCTTTTGTCATAATGATTGTATGACCCGCTCGCAGTTTCTTATTTGCAAGTTCAAAAGAACATCAAAATATGGGTCTATGTATGTTTTTTTCTTCCAAAAAATCATAAGGTAAACATAATTAATCTTGAATTAAGTACACCGTCTGGTTTAATAGTTTATAATGCACATGAGCGGACATGTTTACGTCGTATGTAGTCCGATGTCAGTCAATACTTTATAAAATATCAAGGTAAAGAATAGAAAGCCGTTGATCTATATCTTTCCTTGTAAGTCGAGTACTACGTATAGTTATATAAAAAAAAAAACAAGATGTTCCTGCTGTTTGTCTCCTTCACCTAGAACTCCCACGACATGTAATGCGTCTTACAAATGTAAACCTTCTATATATATATATACAAAGATCGTTTTCCTCAATTTATAGTAAATACCATATTAACAAAGAAACATGATTGCAACAGCTAAGATTTTCATTTTTGCTTGTCTGATTGGTAAGTAAAGATATATACTCACTGTATGTATTTCTTGTTTCGTATGCATTGTATGCTGTTGTAAATATGTGTATTCTTGTCTTTAATTTGTGCAAATGAGCATTGTCTATATGTTTGTTTTGCTTATACCAAGTTCAAAATAAGACAGTTGCTATCCAATTTTTTATGTGTTTGAGCTGTTTTGTGATTCTATTACATTTTGGAAAGAAGTTAGTACTGTTTCTTATATTTATCCGATACCATAATTTAAATATTGAATTAAGGTGTTGCAAAATTGCAGTATTCATTTCATGTACATTATATTATCTCTTATATATATTATATGGAAATTTACAAAAAATCTACCATGAAGTACCTCCGGTATTATACATTAAAAAAAAACTGTCCAAGATAAAACTTTATCATGTATAAAATTCTGAACTATTGTTTGTTTTTGGGTTGGTTCAAGTTATTTTCCATAATAGCTTACGAGCTTTATTATTGTCTTTTGTACGTTGTACATGCTACACGATAACCAATAATGTATTGAACCTTAACCTTAATTTCGAAGTATTAAATAATGTATTGAGCTTCAATCTCAATTATGAAGAGACTATATATGGTTATTCGCAATAGTATGTTTAAAGTAAATAAAAAACTTGCCTTGAACAGGTTTTATTAATTAAGCTTCCTCAAAAAATCCAAAAATGACTCCAATTTAATTTAAATAAAACTAGATATGAATGTAAGCATTTTTTTCTTCTGTAATAATGTTTACACATGAATAAGAACTTTTAGTTGTTTTATAAGCATTAAGGACGGTATTATATATTATTTTAGCTTAAAGTAACAGGTTTCCATTTTTTTCTGTAGTTTAACTGTGCTTAAGATACTTTTTTGTGGTATCCAAGCCAAATTAATTAAGAAAATGAATGTTTCAGTCTTTACATCTTAAAAAACTATCGACGTGAAACTGTGTAGAGTAAAATACAAATATGCAACACTGTCGTTTAGGTATCTTATGGATTAAATGACTCAACAAATTATACTATGAATTTTAATTCGGCTGCATAATTGACCTACACGTGTAAGCATTTTATGCCCTCGAGTATATTTCATTGAAACGTTATAAAGTCCGGATAGTCGTTTTAAAAAACAATTTCATTTATTCTAGTAGGTATAATATATTAAAGAACAAGTTTAATGTATTTATAAAATTGATATATGTAAAAATGATATACATTGTACCAGGCAGGTTTTTAATGGAATGATTACAGTTGGGCCGACAAATCTGCTAGTAAACTTTAAGACTCATATTATAATTTTACAGAAGCTAATGGAATTGTTTTTCAATTTTGGCTTACTATTATCTATTAGTATTGTTAACAGAACCGTCATTGTCGTTTTTAAAACAAAGGATTCTTACCGTAATGCAAAAGTGAAAGCTAGATGTGAAAGCCTGTAGTTCATTTAATTCTTTAATTGGTGAAATAAAACATGTTGATATCACATATGATTTCCTATGCATGCATATTGTAAATATATAAATATATGTCTTATATATGTATGTAAAACCTTATCTTGTAAACACCATAAGTATAAAAATGCTATTCTTCAGCATTCACCATATGTGAGCCATGTATTAGCCGGAATAATTGTCGCCAAACCAGATGTAGAAGAGGAGTCATTGTAGGATGTGTTGTGGGTCTATGCACATGTCTTCAAAACTATGGTAAGAATTCAAATTATGTATAAGCAGTAATAGATGGATACTTCGGAAATAATTGTTAGTCGAGTCTTTTGAAAACAAATGCTGTTTTAAATAGACTGAATGTTGAATCATTCAAAACTCTAAGGTATAACAAACCCTGGAAAAGAAATGTTTTACCTGTATTCGACACAACTTGATGAAAGTGTGTCAAGCTCTTATTGAACAATAATTTGACATACTTATTCCATTGAAATCAGAGGGATTCACTCCTGCGTTGTTTGTGAGTAGCAACATTATTGTGCAGTACGATACAGTTATACTTAAAAGCCATCTTATGGTGCAAAATTCGAAATATTTGAAAAAACTATGTATCCCGTGTATTTGAAACAGTGATTTCAAATAAAATGTGCGATTAATGTTCAACAACTCATTAAATATACCAATTGTTTATCTAACATCAGCACGATCTATGAGTAAGAATAGTTATCTGATTTGTTTTCCAAGCTGTCGTAATTTTGGAAGATAATATGCATTTAATAGCATAACTTTAAGTTCTTGGACGAGAAATCCGAAATAACATCTGATAATGTTGACAAAAAAATCCATGGATGTGAATGCGAAAAGAGAAGTTCAGATATGAAATTCTGTATCTTCTTCACGATAAGTGTCTTTATCCATGTGTAGTTTATTCAAATTAGAATCATATTCAAAACAGTGTGGCTGTGGCCATTCATTGACGACTTAAATTATCCCATTGACTGTGACAGATTATGTGAACGTTTGCCTGTAACGACCACTGCTCACTATGTACTTGTTAAAAACACTTAAACTGTGGGGTCACCAAAGGTTCTCAACACCAAATGAAGTTATTCGAAAAATTAATCAGGAATAACACGATGTTATGATTTATATCAATAATATAAATCAAACCATAAAGGTTATTCTTGATTAATTTTTCGAATTATTTTATTATTGAAGTAGTTAAGAACCTTTGGTTACCCACAGTTTAAATTCTATAATAAGTAAGTAGTGAGCAATGGTAGTTACAGACAAACGTTCACCTAATCTGTCCCAGTCAATTGGATAATTCAGGTCGACAATCAATGGCCACAGTCACACTGTTTTGAATATGATTCTAAGAGAAAATCCTTTTATAAAGGAATCTATTTTATCTATTGGACCTGTTATAAAATCTCTATCAGCTGTATTGAACCTCGACTTTTTGGGTGTCTGGTCCACCGGGCCAATACAGAAACAGTCAGTTAATAACACTACAAAAATGATCAGAAAGATCAAATATTTAGTTATGTCAACAGTATCGACATGGTCAGTTAACTTCTTCAAGGATTTTTTTTTTATCAAATTTAGTTTTTTGTTATAACTATAATAATTAAGAATATCCCTAAATAATTAATATACTCCACAAGCTAAAATCTACAAATATGTTAACATTACCAAAGTTACTAGTCAACATTTAATGATAGTTGCTCCTAAAATAGAATTTTTAAGTTATATATCTGCGATGTGCAAATTTAATGCGCAAATACCAGTTGGGCGATACGGACTCATTTGGACCTGTTGATTAATATGGTTTTTTTTTTAATTTGTAGCATGTTTCAGGGATAGCGACTGTGATGGAACGTGTGGTGTTGCTAGACACCCAGAAGAATGTGTAATGTGGCGCTGTTCTTGTCAACGTTATGAACATTGAAAGTGAAACGAGATAAAATTATGTTCAACAAATTATTGTCATATCAAATGATAATCTTCGCAATACTTTCATACTCATATAACTTTTAACATGTTAAAGTGATGGAAAACATTCTGTATTTTCTTTATTTCTTCTTGCATTGTACAAAAGTATAAATATGGAAAATACGTGAAGAAAAAAAAAGTCACAAAAATCATATATAAATTGTTTAGTTTATCTAATTTCAATTTAAAAGATATAGATGATGTTCTTTCCATTAATAATCCGAACTTTTCTGATTGGGTTCCATTAATATATCCACAAGAACTAGAAATTAAAGAAACAACAGACACGGCTGTCTCATTTTTAGACGTATACCTCGAATTTGACATACACAGTCAATTCAGTACCAGATTCTATGACAAACGAGACGATTTAATTTTTTGAAATTATCAATTTCCCCTACCTAAGAAGCAAAATACCACCTGCATATAGGATATAATGAATGTGGTCGATATATGCTTTTGTGTGCTTCTTTGTTAAATATTTGTCGGTTTTTGTTCCAATTGAGATTGTGATATGGTGATGACCGCAGTATCCCTATTTTGATAATTTTAACTATTATGTTTATTTTGGTCATGCATCGTTGTAAATACAATGGAATTTAATGCGACTATAATACAAAATACAACTGAGATGTTTAGCTCTATAAAACCAGGTTCAATCCACCATTTTCAACATTAGAAAATGGCTGTGATATGTCAAGAATTTGACAGTTCGTTTGATTTGTTTGAGCTTTTGATTTTGTCATTTGATTAATACTTATATGTAGAAATTGACCACCATACCATTCTAACAAAATGAAATATGAAATACTTTGATAAAGTTCGTAACTTTTTTCCTTAAAGAATCCCGGTCAAGTAAATTTTGAAGTTCTCAGTAAAAGATTAAAACACCGTTTCAATTGATGGCTTCCGTTGTCTTTGATTTCTATATTTTGTGAAATGTCAGTTTCATTTTGGAACACCTTCTCCACAATCAGGGGTTCATTAGGGGATAAAAATAAGTTTGATATTAATGTTATTAATATATAATAGTTACAATCTAATTTAATGTGCAGTATGGCAACGATATTGGGTCTCTGTCATAAAGTATACACTTTTTATTGTATTCGGCATAAAATTAGGGAAGGGCTCAGAAAAATCTCACCCTTCCCAAGTTTCCATGCCCTATACAAATATTTTATATTTTTGTTTTTCGTAAATTGACCTTCTATTGTATATATAAAGTACTTTAAGATGGCAAAACATTTAAGTACTAAAAACGACGAAAATATTCAGTACTGTAAAATGACTCAAAATTTCAGTACTGAATAATAACTGAAATTTTTCGTTCTGAAAAATAACTGAAATTTACAGGACTGAAAATCGACTTAAATTTTCTGTATTGAAAAGTGACTGAAATTTTCAATACTGAAATCGACTGAAATTTTGTGTACTGAAAAGTGACTGAAATTTTCAATACTGAAATCGACTGAAATTTTGTGTACTGAAAAGTGACTGAAACCACTTTTTTCCAAAACAACTGAAAACATACATACAATTATTATTGAATATATATGAGCCAGTCCATGCGAAAAGGTACAAAAAGTCCTTTTGGTAAACTTTACAGGACACGTTATCAAAGTTTGTTATAGTATTTTTGAAAAACGATTTTATCCGAAAAAAAAATTACATTAATGTAAACATTCATAAGATTGTCAATTCTATCCCGAATTTGTCAACTGAAACCGAAAAAGACGTAGAAATATCTGAATTTTTGGTATTTGAGCAAGTGTAAAATCATTTGTTCCCCGGACTAATGCTATACCGACCAGAAACTACAAAACATTATGACACTACAGAGACAAAAGTCAATAATTTCCGTCAGTTCTACAGGTCTAAAGAAAGAAAGACAACATTAAAACATGAGGGAAAATGCAAAAACTATGACATGTTGTGTTTTAGAAATTGAAATTTAAGTTAAGTTAAGTTATTTAATATTATATAAATCAACCTTAGTTGCACGGGATTCGAACCGTTGCCCGGTTTGATTGCATTGATATCCGCATCGTAAGCGAGAGCCTTATCCCCACTGCTACCAGGTTTAACATTATCAATTGGCAAATCAAGCAATTTAAACTGTACTTTGAAAATGATTGAACTATATGAAATAATTCACTAAAAATCTTGATAAAACTAGGGGGGGGGGGGGGGTCCCAACACTCGCAGGTGCGTGTAGCTCACAGCTTGATGATATGAGGGAAAGTAAATGTGTTTTATAAATCACAAGTCTACTACCAATAATTATGCACACTTTTTAGAATTTCGTAAATTTTTCGTTTTTGTACCTTTTCGCATGGACTGGCTCATATAAGTGAGAGCTGTACTGTTTGATGACTTTTTATACCGGTACTGTATTTGTAGTGGCATTTATATTACATGAAGATACGGTATAAATTTATGGTAGTGTATATGAGGGTCGGTTTAAACAAAATTAATGATAGAACAGATGAATTTAGCTTCCCATTGGTGACCTTTTCATTTTAGACCATGAGTTCCACTTGGTGAAGTTAAAATTATCACTCCACAAATTTTATTGACGTAATCACGAGTTGACTGACCGGTATGGAAAACCGTTATGCAGATGATAACGGATATGTTCTTTATGTCGTAACTACAATCCCGTTCCTTTTTCACGAATGTGAAATACCGAATTATTCAACGGCATTATAATAACTTGAGCAACACGACGGTTGTTAGATGTGAAGCTGGTTTTGCTAAACATCCGGAGCACCCCTAGATTCTTGCGGGGTTTGTGTTGCTGTTGTATCCCTTTTGTGTAAAATTGAGAATGGAAATGGGGAAAGTGTCAAAGAAACAACAACCCGACCATTGAACAGACAACAGCAGAAGGTCGCCAATAGGTCTTCAATGCAAGAAACAACCACGTCCGGAGGCGTCCTTCAGTTGGCCCCTAAACAAAAATATACTAGTTCAGTGATAATGAACGCCATACTAAACTCAAAATTATACACAAGAAACTAAAATTAAAAAAAAAATACAAAACTAACAAAGGCCAGAGGCTCCTGACTTGGGACAGGCGCAAACATGCGACGGGATCAAATATATGTATGCTATCTGAACCCTGTATATACGCCCGACGCGAGTTTCGTCTACAAAAGACTCATCAGTGACGCTCGAATCCAAAAAAAGTTAAAAAGGCCAAATAAAGTACGAAGTCGAAGAGCATTGAGGATCAAAATTCCTAAAAGTTTTGCCAAATTTAGCTAAGGTAATCTATGCCTGAGGTAGAAAAGCCTTAATATTTCAAAAAATAAATATTTTGTAAACAGTTAAGTTATAAATGTAACCTGTAACCATATCAATGATAATTTATGTTAGCACAAAAGTGCTGACTACTGGGCTGGTGATACCCTCGAGGAAATAAATCTCCACCAGCAGTGGCATCGACCCAGTGGTTGTAAATAAACTCATCATAGATACCAGGACTAAATTTTGTGTAATAGCTGACTTTTAGGCATCAAGGAAAAACTAAAGTCGCTTTGCTAGGGTTCAGGATATTTATTGATCAGTAACGTTAAACACCCTGTAATAACAATGATAAAGTTATACTAGTTTTACAGATCAAACATAAATTTGTAATACACGTGAAAAGTATAATATTCTTTCATTACATATAATGGTATTATACAAAACATTACACTTTAAAAATACATTTAAGTTATGAACATAATGAGATCAAATATTATGTTTAATCATCAAATCATAGTATTAATGTCTTTACATATAATATTCAGTTGTTCAGATTAACAACATTGATAAATTAAACAAATATTAAAAGCATCTAAAATCAAGGGAAATAACTCATTATCAAAACTATGTGCTTAACATACTCCATAGCTAGTTCAACCTTTTAAACGAAATACATTATAATTTTAATAACATATTACTAATCCTTACCAACTTGTGGAGCAAGGTAGTTACTGTCGTGGCACAAGCCAATTCAAACATACATACTGGTATATCACACAATGATATCTATATGACATCTTACAAATTCTGTAAACCAAAATTACAATCATTATGTTAAATAACGGATTTTAATGAATCCGTATTTAAACAAAGACCTAATCATAAAACATACAATATAAATAATGTCATTGTATATAAAACAAAATATAACTCGGACAATACTTTAAATATGTGCAGAAACGTAGTTCGCTATCTAATACAACTTTGTTTATGTTTTCTATTTATAATCAATCAACAATGTTATTGTGTACGGACTAATTCACACAAATAATACACGGTGGTATTTAAAATCTACTCATAACAAAGTCTTATAATTATCGAATACACCTCAAAGTATCGATCGGAATGAGTGTACTTTCTAAACTGATTTACATATAGCTCTAACGAATGACTACCAGTACCTTATATAATAAAATAAGTGTATAAAATATGCATTTTATGTAGCGATAATACTTTTCGGAATCATAGAGAAAAATAACCATTCATACCAAAAATCATTCAATCTATGAAAATATATTAGAAATATTAATAAAGAAGTAGATAAAGAAAACTCACGTCAAAATGTCAAGTCTGTCAATGCAAATAGAATCATGACTATTCTCTATACTTTCTCAAACACTTTAATGGCTACTGGACATATACATCCGTCCATTTTGACTACATTAGTCCTTCTATCTCAAAACAAAGAAACTAAGAACTGAGTGGTAAAACTTTAAACTAACCAATCAAATCCAAGTAATCATGAATAATGTATGGAAACATTTCAGTGTAATAAAAGTTTATATGATACAATATCTTATGAAGTTTATTTAATATTAACATAATTATACATCTTTATTTTACAATTAAAGTATAAACAAAATAAAGAGGCTATCACATTTGTATAAAAGACTCATCAGTGACGCTCGAATCAAAAACAGTTAAAAAGGCCAAATAAACTACGAAATTTAAGAGCATTCAGGACCAAAATTCCTAAAAGTTTTGCCAAATTCAGCTAAGGTAATCTATGACTGAGATAGAAAAGCCTTAGTATTTCAAAAATTCAATTTTTTGTAAACAGTTAATGTATAAAATGTAACCATATCAATGATAATTAATGTCAGAACAAAAGTGCTGACTACTGGGCTGGTGATACCCTCGGGGAAATAAATCTCCACCAGCAGTGGCATCGACCCAGTGGTTGTAAATAAACACATCATAGATACCAGGACAAAATTTTGTATATACGCCAGACGCGCGTTTCGTCTACAAAAGACTCATCAGTGACGCACGAATCCAAAAAAAGTTAAAAAAGGCCAAATAAAGTATGAAGTTGAAGAGCATTGAGGAGCAAAATTCCTAAAAGTTTTGCCAAATTCAGCTAAGGTAATCTATGCCTGAGGTAGAAAAGCCTTAGTATTTCAAAAATTCAATATTTTGTAACTGTTACAGTTAATTTATAAATGTAACCATATCAATCAATGATAATTCATGTGTGCTGACTACTGGGCTGGTGATACCCTCGGGAAAATAAATCTCCACCAGCAGTGGCATCGACCCAGTGGTTGTAAATAAACTCATCATAGAAGTGACCGTACGTGTAAATACTTTTATCACTACTTAACAACGAAGGTTATTTGTGAAAATCGTTTATAACATAATCGACAAGTAATTTCTGCATGTTGATCATTTGGTTAGATAATCAGATCTAGAGTTTGTAAAAATCAGGTTTTACTAACTATTTGTTAGAATGAAAGAAACTTATTCTGTATTTAAACACGAAAAAAAAAAAGAATAAACAAACATTGGTACACAAAACACATCAAAGTAAACTAAAGACTGAGCACCACGAACCTCACCAAAGACTAGGGGTGATCTCAATTGCTCCGATAGAGATTGTTTGGAAGTGTAGTGAAAAGAGTAGAAAGTCAAAACTGTCAACAAAATCAACAGTACCAAAAGCACGTGATTTATCTAAACCATCCAAAGATTTTTGTACACTCCAAAAACAGTTAATCCCACTATTTTCATATATTTTATTAGTTGATAGGAAGCTCTTTGATAGGAACGTGTTAAAAGCACTGAAAGATATATTAAGTGCCAATGCGACGATTCTACACAAGAGCCCAAGTGACACATACATTGATAACGATAGGTCACTATACAGACTTAAACAATTACCAAGCCCATACCGCATACTCAGCTATAAAAGCCCCCAAAATGACAAATGAAAAACAATTCAAACGAGAAACCCAACGGCCTAATTAATGTAAAACAAATTAACGAAAAACAAATATGCAACATATCAACAAACGACTACCACTGAATTACATTCGCCTGACTCGGGAGACACATACATACAGAATGTGGCGGGGCCAAACATGTTAGCAGGATACCATACTATACCCTAACCTGGGACAGTGGTGTAACATTTCATCATTACAACATTAAAACGAACTATAAAAATCAGTTGAAAAAGGCTTAACTCATCAGATGGATATAAATAGAAAACTGCATAGAATGGACTTGGACGGGTATTTGTATATCCCAACAACAACAAAATACAGTAAGTACAGTACTAGATCTGAGAGTACTGACAGCTGGTCACAGGACACTAACTATTAATTAAAAACATCAATCATTTAAAACTAAATCATCAATCAGTACACGTCCAATATATAATGTATTTAGTGTAAAGACGTCATAAACATTCAGAGAAAAAAACACATGACCTTTTACAATGCCAAGATACAGGTATCGTCAGATAGTAGATCTATGAATGTGTATATGTAAATAACAATAATATAGATTACTTTAATTTACCAAATCCATATTAATACCAATAAAAACAGTATTCAATGATCTAATAACAGTGTTGAAATTATGAATTCGAATAAGTTTATTAAAAGGATCAATAAGTTTTCCAGGGTCGTTTCTACATTTACTGGCATTGTAAACAACATTTCCGTAAAATGAGGATATTCTATCCCGTTTGAAAAGTTTCTACAGTACAACCAAACTTCAAAACCAAATCTTAACAAGAAGTAATTGTAACAGCATGCTGTTACGAAATCTCTCAAACAAAGCTCCCTTAACTCACCATTCCTATTGTCCCAGTATTCATTTGATTTGTTTAATTGTCCCATACAAGAATATATATGGTTTAGGGGTGGGGATCTTAACCGTTTATAAGTTTTCAAACAAGAGAGGGTGGGGTGACCCCGAAGGGATTCCCTTTTTATTTCATTTCATTTGTTTTATTGTCCCCTACAATAATATAATATGGTTTAGGGGTGGGGATCTAAACCGTTTACAAGATAATAGCACATTCTCAAATTGAATGGGATGGGAGTGACCCCCAGGGACTTCCTTTTAATTTCATTTGATTTGTTTTATTGTCCCTTTCAAGAATATATATGGTTTAGGGGTGGAGATCTGGACCGTTTACAAGATAATAGCACATTCTCAAATTGAACAGGGTGTGGTGACTCAAAGGGACTTCCCTTTTTTATCATTTAATTTGTTCTTTCGTCCCATTCAAGAAAATATATGGTTTATGGGTGGAAATTTGGATCGTTTACAAGCTAATAGCAGATTTTCAAATTTAAGGGGGTGGGGATTACCCCACAGGGATACCCCTTTTGTTTCATGTGATTCGTTTTATTGTCCTTTGATCATTTCTGAAGACTGTGTGTGTTAATCACTTAAAGTTTTCAAGATATATTCATTTGAAAATTTTAGAAAAAAAACCCCATAGGGTTCTATAGTAAACCACTTCCCTCTTTCTGCCCCCCCCCCCCCAAAAAAAAATACCCCTTAATAGACCCAAATGCACAAACGAATAATTGATGGCTCACCTAGATATTTTAATCTAACATTCTATGAAATCCTAAGTAAATCAGACAACCAGTTTTTGAGAATCGCTGCGGAAAAGTTCATCTTTAAAGTGGCCGAAGAAAAAGAAAAAGAAAAAGAAACAGAAGAATAATAAGAATAATAAAAACTGAGCAAAAACAATAAGTCTCCAAACTTTTTTTTTTTTAATTTTTTTTTAACAACAAATAAATATGCTTTATTCTTCAAATGGCTTGTTCACGGCCGACACTCGGCTAACCGAGAGATAGGTCGGTTAATCTATATTGAGTATGCGGCTATATCGGCGGTTGGTCTGTTAATCGGGTTGGTTATACGTCTGTTAAGAGTAAAACGCACAATTTTAATATTAAAATCTATTTAATATACATATTTTAGGTACATTATGAGAATCAAATCAAAAAAAGAAAAGATCGCCCCTGTCATGGCGGCGCCCATGAAAATTTCTAGCTGAAGAAAAAAGAGTAACTTATCCATTTATTATGTGTTTATGTTGTGGAAAATATGAAATTAATATGAAATTAATAGTCATATAACAGTCATATAACTTTCAGAATATTGTGGTTACAAATAAACACTACAAAACAATATATCGAAAAAAATATCCGTACATAATTTGATTTGATTGATTGAAATTTGAATGAAATAGACATGGCGACAAAAGAAGACGTTGCTGACCTTAAAAACATAATGTTGAGTATAGACAGTAAGGTCACAAACTTTTCTTCTAGGCTCGACTCTGTTGAGAAAAACTTAACGGAACTTATTAGTGATGTGAAATCTGAAGTAGGGCAAGTAAAATCTGACCTTAGTATCACAAACACTGAAGTACAACAACTTAGGCAAGACCACAATGAGCTTGAGAGAGGTGTGGGACATTTGGAATCTCAGTTCAATTGTTTAGAAACCGAGAAATTAGAATTGCTCAAATTAGACATAGACAAAAAACTTACTTCACTCAAAGAATGTCAAGTACTACTTGAGAAACATGATAGGAAATACAATGTCCTCATCTATGGAGTCGAACAAAAACCAAATGAGATAATTTGGGAAGTGATTGATAATTTATTTGTTAAAGATCTTGGTATCGAAAAATTTAAAGCTGACAGTTTCCCTATTGCAAATGCACATAGGATTCCCGCTAAAGCTCCAGTTGAAGGTACAAAACGCCCGGATGCAATTATTGTTAGGTTCATGCATTATGACGACAAGCAATGTATTATGGCTCAGGCTTACAAACTTGCAAAAAAACGGATAAGAATTGTTGATGATCTCCCTGTTATTATGAAAGAGGCACGTAACGATCTTGCGAAAATAGCTTATAACATCAGGACTAAAGAAAAACTACAAACAAGGATAAGAGCAAGAGGTGTACACTTGGTTTTAGAAACCCGTCTAAATGCACGAGATGTCTGGAACGTCCGTAAAGACATCAGTTGTGTCTGATCAATACTTGTACATGTAGAACAAACAGTACACAAATTATATATATGTATCTCTGTTTTTTTGGTATATTTACTTGTTCGGTATAAATATGTATATTCATAAACAAATATACAAAAATGTATATTTAATACTTTAATATTTTTTAGGGTGTGACATAAAGTAAGTATAGATGTGTTAATGTTCTGTTTTTTTTGTTGGTTTTTTTTTTTTTTTTGTGATGTGTGTATGTTGGGATTTTTTTTCGTGCGTTTTTTGTTTGCTACAGCTTAATATTTTTATTTTAGTGCTTTCCAGCATGTAATGTCGGTAAAACAGGAATGTTTTTCTACCTCACTAAAATAGCCAAGATAGGATACTAGGTTAAACTATGTATGTCATATATACATATTATATAGTCTCCAAATTTTAAAGCTTAACGATTATTTTTTTTTCTCACGCTTAAATGACTGGTTGTAAGGTCAGTACTCACCAGATAATATAAACCGTAAACCAGTTAAATTTACACAAAATTCATCACTAGAAGCCTTGTTCTAATGAAACTTTATGGGACAGAATTTTTTTACTGTTATCTTGTCTCAAATAATACCATGATAGAAGGTGAGATTATTACAAATGACTTGAATGAATAAGTGAAGCTGACTTAACAAATAGTACTAATAATTGAAAATTTATTGCGAAATTTTAAATTTTATTTCTTTTAAAAGAGAATCAATCCTGTAGCCCTATCAAACATGCTTTATGTTTTCTACTAGTGCTTACTGCTTACTGCTTAGCTTATATTAATATGATTTTTATTTGTGTTGATTTGCCTGAAGCTTAATTTGTGCATGACTGAAGCTTAATTTGTACATGTCAATAGCTTTTAGATTAGCTGCTATTAATTATTAGTTACATATTATACATGCTTTCCTGTGCTCATGGTGTAAATATCATGAAGTGTATTAAGAAAAAAATAATCACTTGCAAAATCCTGAAAATGTTAACACTACATAAACAATATAAACAAAACAAATCTATTGATTTCATTGAAAATCAAACATTTGTTTTGTCTGTTTGTACATGTTGAAAGCAAAAACTAAATATACACATATTTATTGTCTTCATTAACCCACTATTTCTTTCGGTCTGACTCATTTGAATTGAAATGAAATAAAAAGTTACTTAAATCAACCAAAACAGTGTATATTTAATGCATTTAGATTTTGATATGAAAACACATTATATAATGGGAGATAATTTTTATTATAATTTAAATTAAATAGATTTATCTCCCTTTGTACACAGTATTTCTGTATTAAAAAATATTTGAACACAAGTGGATAGGTTACTCTTCAATACAATAGTAATTTGTTTTTAATTATTATTAGATGTTTGATATTTACACTATGATCTCAAATTTTCTCTCTTTTTGTTTTTTTTATTATTTATGTTTGTTTTTCATTTTGACACAGTATTACTTATTGTATGGAAACTATGATGTATTTAGGATACAGCAGGAAATTAAGGTAGAGGAGATCAGACATTTCAGAGTTACATTATCACTTACTTATATAAAACACTATCGGAGAAGACGGTCGCAATACTCTCATCAAATCTCAAGTATTTATTATTCAGCTATAAAAATAAAATTGAATAAATGAGTGATAGTGGTATAAAAATTGTTTCATACAACTGTCAAGGTTTAAATTCAAAGGAGAAGAGGAGAGATGTTTTTGATTATCTTAAAGCAAAAAATTGCCACATATATTGTTTACAAGATACACATTTTTCAGAAAAAGAAGAAATATCAATAAAAAATCTATGGGGAGGAGACTGTATTTTCAATTCTTTTGCAACAAACAAAAGAGGGGTAGCAATATTTTTTACCAAAAACTTTGAATACAAGATATATAGGATAAAAAAAGATGATCAAGGAAATCTGTTAGGAATTGATATTGAAATTGAAGGAAAAAGAATAACTTTGATATGCTTATATGGTCCAAATAAAGATTCACCTGAATTTTATTCTAGAGTAAGTGATACAATAGAAGACTTGAACAACCAATCAGTTTTAATAACTGGAGACTACAATTTAGTCCAAAACCAAAATCTTGATACTTATAATTACCAAAATGTAAATAACCCAAAAGCCAAAGAGAAAGTTTTAAATATAATAGAAAATTATGATTTAACAGATCCCTATAGGGAATTGTACCCTGAACTAAAAAAATTTACATGGAGAAAAAATAATCCCATTAAACAAGCAAGATTGGATTTCTTTTTAATATCGCAAGGCCTTAATCAACATGTTCATGATATACGCATTCTCAACAGTTATAGATCCGATCACTCCCCAATAATGTTACATTTAAAGATGAATAACTTTATAATTGGTAAAGGCCTATGGAAATTTAACAATTCACTTTTACATGACATTGAATATTCAGCTGCTGTTAAAGAGACTATAAATAAAGTTAAAGAACAATACGCATCACTAGTATACAAGAGAGAAACATTAGAAAAGATAAATGACTTAGAAATTCAATTTACTATAAACGATCAACTCTTTCTAGAAACTCTATTAACAGAAATTAGAGGAAAATCAATTTCATATGCTTCTTTTAGGAAGAAACAAAAAGATAAAAAAGAAAGAATACTATCAGAAGATATTAAAAAACTAGAAGAACAAATATTGACGGAAGAAATATTTATTGAAACTGAAAAAAAGAAAACTGATCTAAAAGTATTAAGACAAGAAAAGATGAGGGGGTCCTACATCAGATCCAAAATCCAATGGATAGAAGAAGGAGAAAAACCTTCAAACTTTTTTCTAAATTTAGAAACTAAACATTTTATAAATAAAACTATTCCAAAATTAGTCAATGAAAAAGGGGACACTATCAGTGAGCAAGATAAAATATTAAAAGAAGCAAACAATTATTACAAAAGGCTATATACTAAAACAGAAAGTTTGAATAATGTTAACCTAAACAATGAAATCCCTGATACTGATATTAAAAAAATAAATAATACCATTAGAGAATCTTTGGAGGGTGAAATTACTTATGGTGAATTGACAACTGCTTTGCGAAAAATGAAAAATGAAAAAAGCCCTGGGTCAGATGGTTTCACAAATGAATTTTTCAAGTTTTTTTGGATAGATATAGGAAAATTTGTATTTCGTTCTATAATTAATGGTTACGAAAAAGGGGAATTATCAATTACTCAAAGACAAGGTATTATAACCTGTATACCAAAGGGAGATAAACCGAGACAATTCATGAAAAACTGGCGACCAATAAGTTTACTAAATACCACATATAAATTAGCATCAAGCTGCATAGCTGATCGTATAAAATTAGTCCTACCTCAAATTATTAACAGTGATCAGACTGGCTTTATTCCGGGTAGATTTATAGGGGAGAATACTCGTCTTATTTACGATATATTATTTCATACAGAACTAAATGATTTACCAGGACTGCTCCTTCTCATAGATTTTGAAAAAGCTTTTGATTCTGTATCATGGAATTTCATTGAAGACGTTTTAGACTTTTTCAATTTTGGCCCCTCTATAAAACAATGGGTAAGAACCTTTTACAAAAATATAAGTTCTGCAGTCTCTCAAAATTGTTTTTTATCTGAATTCTTTGAAATTCAAAGAGGTTGTCGACAAGGGGATCCTTTATCACCTTATATATTTCTTTTATGTGCAGAAATACTTGGAATATTAATTAGAAAAAATAAAGATATAAAGGGAATTAAAATAGATGATACTGAATATTTGATCTCTCAATATGCTGATGACACATCAATTATTCTTGACGGTTCACCAGAGTGCCTTGACGCAACTCTCCGCTTATTACATAAATATGCTGAAATGTCTGGTCTCCATATGAACTTAGACAAGACAAAGGTGGTGTGGATAGGAAAGAAAAAATATAGTCAAGACACCATGTGTGTAAAGTGGGGATTGGAATGGGGTTCCAGTAGGTTTACACTATTAGGAATAAACTTTTCTGTCAATTTGCAAGAAATGGAATCTTTGAATTATTATCCTAAAATAAAAGAAATTGAAAATATAATCAATATTTGGTCTAGACAAACACTTACTCCAGTGGGAAAGATAACAATTATCAAGACACTAATTATTTCAAAATTAAATCATCTGTTTTTAACATTACCAACACCATGCAATACTACTCTTAAACAACTTATTCGTACAATCTATTCATTTATTTGGGAAAACAAGCCTGACAAGATTAAAAGAGAAATATTATGTCTGGAACATAAATTTGGGGGGCTGAAAATGTTAGATATTGAAGAATATATAAAAGGGTTAAAATTAACGTGGGTCCGACGGTTGCTAAAAAACAATACAAAACTCAAAAAGCTTATAGAAAGCACAGAAAATATTGATATTGAAAAACTAGTATTTCTAGGCCCACCAAACAAATGTAAAAACCCCTTTTGGAAAGAGATTTTTGAAGCATGGACAGAAATGCTAAATAAACTTAAACCAAAAAATGAAGAAGAATTTTTAACAGATTCACTTTGGAATAATGGAAATATTAAAATAGGTAGCAGAAGTGTGTTCTATAAAGACTGGGCTGATAACGGTATTTTATTGATTAATGATCTGGTAGATAATGAGGGTAAATTAATGTCGTTTGAGCAATGCAAAAATATTTATGAAATTAAATCTAACTTTCTAGTTTATAATGGAGTTATATCAGCAATAAAATCATATCAAAATTCTCTTAAACATAATATCTCTATAGAAAATCTTAATAAAGTTCATGGACCAATTCTACCAAATAATATTAGAACATTTTTTTTGTCAAATAAAGGGTCAAAAGATATGTATAATGTTTTCTTAGAAAAAAGTAGTACAAGGCCTAGTTGTGAAGATAAATGGTCTCTAAGATTAAATAAAAATTTTGATTGGAAAAAAGTGCATAATATGTCTTTCTACACCACAAAAAGCTCTAAACTTCATTGGTTCCAGTACAGAATAGTGCACAGAATCATTGGCACAAATGAATTTTTATTTAAAATTAAGATAAAACAATCAGATAATTGTACTTTCTGTAATGAAGCTATTGAAGATATTGAGCACATATTTTGGACATGCCATAAAATTTCAGATTTATGGATTGAACTTGGTGATTGGATTTATAACCAAACACAAATATTGATTCCATTTAATATAGATATTATTTTATTTGGAAATTTAGGTAACAACGGAAATAATATGATAAAAAACTTAATAATACTCCTGACAAAATTCTATATTTACAGAACAAAACTATGTGATAAAAAGGTAAATTTTACAGGACTTAAAAACTACCTCAAAGAATCTCTGGCATTAGAAAAGAATTTATTTTTTAAAAGAAAACCTTTTCATATGGCCAATATCTGCTGGGACCCCTGGCTTCCAATTTTAGAAGACTAGGTTGATTATCAAAAAATTGGTACATCATGTACCGGAATTGTTTTTATGTACATTTCTTTCCTTATCCACATCACCACCTATGTTTAATGATTTGATACTGTTATATGTTGGTTTATATATATATATATATATATATATGCTTGATGTTTTATTCGATGTTTATAACTACATGTATCTACCTCTAAGTTATTGCCTGTACGCAAATATTTGAATAAATAAATCCTGCAAGATACATTATGAATGCTGTAAGTAAAATATATTTTTTTTTTTTTTTTTTTTTTTCTTCCTTTTCCCAAAATTCCAAATTTCTGTGATTTTTATTTATTTATTCTTTATATTTTATTTTTTTTTATCTATTCAGATTTATTGATCATTCTGTATTGATAATGTTTTAGTTGGATATATTATAATTTACAATGATTTATAAATGTATATATTACAGTTAAAAAAACTAACAAATACTAACCAAATTGACTATATTTTGTATATGCTACTAACAGTTAACGAGGCCGGGATAAGGTACCGGTATTTGATGTATCCACTAACAAATGTCAAACTATCAATAAAGTATGATCAAATTTAAAAAAAAAAAAAAAAAAAAAAAAAAAAAAAAAAAAAAAAAAAAAAAAAAAAAAAGAAAAGTGTCTGACAAAATGATATATATCATAGAACATTTTCCAAATGTAAAAACATTTCATAGTCTGCGCAGTTTTCAGTAAAACTAAAAGGCGTCGCGCTAGTATGTAGTATTTATGCTTATACGCATAGCAATTTTTGTAATGAAAGGCGAAAAAAACTATTTTAGATATCATTTAAAGGACACAAAATCGTACTTTGGTTCTAAAATATAAATTGAAATTAGTAAATATTTCATAATTGTAATATAACGTGAGTAATACCACGTTTTAGTGAACATTATGGGAATAAAGTCTGTTAATGGGTTGGACAATTGAAATTGTGTCAGTTAAGAGTTATTTAGCCACGACAATAGTTGTGCTACCTTTATATTTTCCCTTTGAAAAAGTTAAGAATGAGATGCTCTTGAGTAAAACAAAATGACAATACGCTGCAACAGTATCCTTCTAGTAAGAACATTTTTATTTTGACTTCCTTTGCATTTTATTAAAGGGTGTGTCACTTCAATATATGGATATGGATTGCCTGCTGGAATATGTATGAATCTATTATTAACGTTTTCTTCAGCCTTAATTTTTGTGTCTGTTCAAAGTAGCACGTTCTCAAATTCGTCCGAAAGTGTCTTTCTAATACAACACAGGGTACATATAACGTGTTGTCGTTCTCATATGCACATGATATTTGTCACTGGACGTTAAACTCTAAATCGTCAACATCATCCGATTGGTTCTTTTCTTCTATTACTGAATCATCTGTTGTTTACAAATCAGTCTAAAGAAGTAAATGGAAAGGAGCGAATGCAGCTACATTTGGTTATCTTAAGTTTTAATTCATTTTATTCCGTTTAGTTCCTTTCTACATAAGTGCAGAGGAGAACTGCAGTGTCCGCATGTAAACTTTTAGCATTTATTACCAATATGAGTACAAAGCAATCCGTTACTGTTTCAACACCCAGGGGTGTTTCATGTCTTTATTCTCAAACAGTTATAATTATTTTTTCTATCTTTTTTTATTAATGCATCACTTCCTACTGTCCTTATCTATTATTCTATATATTCTGTGTTTCCATCCAGATTCTCGTGTATACAATGAGGGTCCGGATTGGGGGTGTTGTTTATTTCTATATTCTTTAAATTGTCTGTTACTTTTCTTTACATTTTATTTTATCTTACTCATTATTATTTCTTTATTCTTTATATATTCTAGCATCCCAATATATTTTACTTACTGATGTTTAGTTACATTACGACGTTTATCTCTGATTTATATACTGGTTAATACCAATTTAGATACAAATTAGTGTCATTCATGACAACCTAAACAGATATATGCGACCATTCTTGGATGAAATCAACATGTATAGATTATAACATGCCCTTTTCTATATTAGCCCTGGTATCATCCCGAGACTCCCGAGGCTCGAGGCTTTAGCCGAGGGCCGATATGGGTCAAGGGATGATATCAGGGCAAATATGGAAAAACATGTTATAATCTTTAAGCTATTTATCACATATTTAAGTGTTGCAGAAAAGAGGGAAAAAAAGTTCAATTAAAACAATTTAATGAAAAATAACAGGTAAATCTTAAAAAATTATCCGTATCCGTAACAAATATGTGATAAGATATAAATAACACATAGCTGAGAGGGTGATAGAGCAGATTGGGTCCCGAGAAAACATTGTCAACCGCGGCGAAGCCAAGGTTGACAATGTTTTTTCGAGGGATACCGATCTGCTCTATCACCCTCTCAGCTATGTGATATTTGATATATTATAATGAATGTCCTATCATCATTTTCTTTAACAGATGAGTTTTATTATAAAGTATTTTCTATGTAGTCACGTACTTGACAGCGTAACGGGTATTTGAAAAATCATCAGACGTGAAGTAAATAGACAATAGTAGTGCATTGACTTGACATATAAACGATACAAGGATTAGGCCCGAAACGGGAAAAAAAGTTCTGCTATCAAGAAAAAAAATATTTTCAATTGTTGTTATTTTGTTATTGTTATTTATTTTATTTAAATTTTGGGTAAATACCCCTTTCAAAAGGCCTCATATCTGGCTGAGAAATATACATCACAATGAACATGATGAAATGTACATCACCCGTTGAAACCCATCGATCGTGAACGAATGCGTTTAATATCAACAATAAGCATAACACACAATGATTTATAGGTTTTAAAGTAAAAATATTAGCAAGTGAAATACGTTTTTCCAACAATTGTAAAAGAAATAAGTTTAAGTCGTTCCACGCTTCGTTGTATAGTAAATTAGAACTTTAAGCATTGTCTATAAAATAACTTGATGTAGATTCAATTCATTGTCGTTTAAACTGCCGATTTTTGATTGGTCTAGCCGAGAGGGTGACATTCCAAAAAATTGTCACCCGCTCAGCCATGTGATAGAGTAAATTAACACCTTCGTATTAGGCAATCAAAATATGGCACTTTAACATGATGTATAATAATACTTTAATATTACACTTTTTTATATCAGTTTTCAATATTCATGGCCTAAATTCATTGTTCATGTCAGTGTTCACCGTGCAGTGTTTCCGAATATATTATGTTTCATTGCTCATGTGTTGTTTCCGTATATTTTAGCCACTCGTCTTGAGCCTACTCATTTGATCCGATAACACCCCATACAGCAATAAAATTATACTTTTATTGCCATTCATAACTCTTAACAGACCAATTAACAGACCGGGTTTTATACATCCGACCCATTAACAGACCAGGTTTTAAATAAAGATTGATTTATGTCACCAAAATACAGATTTTTGTGTAGATTTTTCACACAATGATATCAATTTGGTTGACAAGCATAATGCCTGTCTTTGTTCGATGTTCAAAATGTCGCATGCAAGTAAATTCAACCAACGTGTCTTTTTGTGTACATTTTGTGTGTGTAAAATGTGTATAAATTTATTGATGAGTAACACGCCTTTTCATTTTATAGATCGTACATCGAAGCTAGAAAAATAATAATTACACCACTGGATTCAGTACATTGAATTGTTTTGTTAGACATGAATAATTTTTATGATAAACATATATTTAAAAAGTTATACAATGAAACATGCAGAATTTCCAATGATTTCCTCGATAACACCTGATTAACAGACTTTAGCCAACCCGATTAACAGACCCACCGCCGATATAGCCACATACTCAGTATAGATTAACCGACCAATCTCTCGGTTAGCCGAGTGTCGGCCGTGTTGTTACAACTTTACTTCATTGTCCAAGCTTCAATAAAGTATCCCTGTGAAATACTTTCTGAGTATCCAGGAAAATACACAGAATATAATGAAATATAATTAAACATTATTTTTTTTCTATCAATCAAATCAATCTTTTTAACTTTATGAAAAATACATTTTGAGATACTGTTTTGTTCTCATTCATAAACCTTCGTAGCTCCTTTATAAACATAGCATACACATCTAAAAATTTCAGTTTTTGCTCGGATACATAGTACGACTTGTAAATAAAAAAACCTAGTATTGTCAAGAAATAATTAAAACCGTTATACCCTTGATCTGATATTTTGTATCCAAATACTATATGTTTTGCTAATATCTTGTTTTGAAAATTAATTTTTGCTAGAAGATTATGTACTTTCTCCCAAAAATCTTTCAAAAATGAACATGTAATAAAGAAATGCAAATAATCTTCTTCTTTTGTTTTACAAAAATTTCATTTATCGTTCTCAGATATTTTCCACTTTAATAGTAGCTGCTTTGTAGGAATAATATACTGGAGCAGTTTCCATCTGAAAATTTTTAACTTATTTTCCTTTAAAATTTTAAATATAAAATCGTATACAAATGACATATGTGGTACGTATTCTAAGTTAAATATCTTGTCCAAATGTTGATACCGATTGGCTTTATATATTTGTTATCTACTAAAGTTTTATAGATTATTTTATTGTTGATATCTTTTGTTTCAATTTGTTTATTTTGCCATCTTAAATTAACCTTACATATATTGATTAATAATTTATACTCTTAACGGAGTTTTCTTTTTTTTTTTAAATTGCATCCATTCTTTTGGGATGCAGGATTTTAACATCTTAAACTCTGCAATCCAATTTGTTTTATTAATTAACTATTTTAAAATAAAACTTTCGGATAAATTTCCTTCACGATCCAATATGTCGTTAATATACACCAATCCACTTTTAACCCAGTTTGGGAAAAACAAGCATTTGTTGCGATATTTAATATATTTATTTCCCCAAATAATCTGTTTTCTAATATTAGAAAAGTGATTAGAAAATGTTGATAAACCTCCTCTTGTTTTAACCCAACTTGAAATTATTTGTAAAAAAAATCGGGTATTTTTCCAAGTCTATCGATTGATTTAATATTATCTAAATTCATGTTAAAGACAAGAAAGTTTTTACCAAGATTGTTAAAATATTTAGTAGGAATAATCTTCCAATTCGGCAGATTGGTTGTTGTTAATTTAGAGACCCATGAGGCTTTCAGTGCTGTAAAATAACTGTCAAAATCAATCATTCTTAACCCCCCTTTTTGGTATTCGCCAATAAGTCTGCTTCTTTTAACTTTGTCATTTTTCCTTCCCAAATATATTTGAAACAGCAGTTTTCAATTTCTTTCAAGTAAATATCTGGAACTTTGCACGAAGTAGCCAAAAACGTAAATTTTGGTAATATTAAAGATTTTATGATCAATATTTTCCAAAACATTGTTAATTTTCTTTTCTCCCATGTTTTAATTAATGATTTCATGTTATCAATTTTAGGTTCCCAATTTAACTTTTCACATTGAAGTCTATCGTGACCAAAATAAATGCCTAAAGCTTTGACGGGTTTGTCTGTCCAGCGTATGCCCTCAATCTTATCTACGCTGTTTTTAAGCGCCCCAATCCAAATTCCTTCCGTTTTATTACGGTTTAGCTTCAACCCTGAGAAAGAACCAAATGTTTCAATTATATTCATAGCTTTAGATATATCTGATTTTGAACTTTTTTTGAATTTTTAATTTTTGCGGACAAGTTCATTTTTAAAGTGGCAGAAGAAAAAGAAAAAGAAAAAGAAAAGAGAATAATTAAAATAATAAGAACTGAGCAAAAACACTAAATCTCCAAACTTTGTTTGGGAGACTTAATAAAGTAATGGACGAATTTAGTAAAGGTTTCAAGCACTTTGGGGTCACAAAATAATTTACCAGTAATACATAGATGTTCGTTAAATCAAATTAAAACAACGTAAGGTGCTGCCAAAGGAACATCACCATCCAAAAATGGAAAATTAACAATAGGAAACGAAACATCGTCCCTTTTGTCGTAAATTTTGTGCAAAAACATGTCTGCTATTAAAGGGGCACAATTAGTGTGGCATACTTAAAACCTGTTGAAACGTACATAAATATCATCAAGGAGAAAGTTAACAGGTTCAATCATCTCATCACACCTTCAATAAGTTTATTTAGCATATTTACCTTTCTCATTAGAGAAGAAGCCTTCAAATATATTTACATTCTGAATTTCAGATTTACTAAACGACCATTTAACAAAATCAGAAAACTTTCGTTTGCTGAGATTGTGTGAAAGTGTAGTGTAAAGGGTACAAAAATCAAAACCGTCAACAGAATCAACAGTACCACCAAAAGCACGTGATTTATTTTAACCATCCAAAGATTTTTTTTACATTCTAAAAAATAGTTATTTCCACCATTTTCGTATATTTTATTGCAATACTTTATGATTAGCTCTTAGATAGGAACTTGTTAAATTCACTGTAATAGAGGCCGAGATGAAACCATATTTTATTGTTTTTGTGCAGTTTAGGAAACCAACGCATACAAATTTTAAGTTTCATTGAATATAACATAAATGTTTAAGTATACTGATATGCAAGACTTCCAATCACAATCAACTTGCAAGCTGTAAGTCTAACCTGAAAACATATTCGTCTAAAAGATCATACTGACTAAAGTGCATGTAAATGTGAACATCGTTTAGAGAAGTCTTTCTTAGACATTTCATATAAAAGACACATCAACAGCCACAAAGTAGTACGGTCAAACGATGCAAAAGTTGCTACCATTGGTCGACTAATTTTTTGTAAATGAAGCTTTTAAAAGAAAACGTGTTTTTTTTAGCAAATGTTCCTATTTCACTAAAAACATCGTTTGATTGTTCTTAATTCTGAATATATCGTTATGCTTAATTTTGACATGAAAATAATGGGACTTGGTTGATAGTCGAACTATAAATTTCAATTGTTTTGTGAATACGTATTGATGCAGTTTTATTAGTCGATTAAATTCATCATATCATTGGATTTGGTTTAAAATTAAAAAAAAAAATTGATGTGGTATGATTGTCAATGAGACAAATTTCCTCAAGAGACCAAAGGTCACCGTATGGTCTTCAACAATGAGTAAAGCCAATACCGCATGGTCAGCTGTAAAAGGCCAAACATGAAATGACAAGGGTAAAATAATTCAAACGAGAAACTAACGGCCTATTTTTTGTACAAAAATAGAACCTGTTTAATGAGTTTGTTTTATTATTTATCTTTTTTTTAGTTGGACCATCCCAGATCCCAAATAAATCAAAAAAGTATTCGGAAGCATATCATTTGTAAAGCGTTTCAGATAAGGTGTTCATCGTTGTTCGTTTAAGCAGTAGATTTAAAAGGCAGGGTGCAGAAACATTTGATCATTGTGGTGTCGTTTTAAAATGATCCATGCATACTTTTATCTTTTGTGGCATTTTCAATGTAAAATAAAAAGACCGATTCTATGTATTTTGGTATTTGCTTTTGTTTCATTTCAGTGTTTCCCTTGATCCGCTGTTTCCTCTAATAACTGATATGTTTCCCTCGGTTTCAGTTTATAACTTGGATTTGTTTTGTTAGAATCGATTTATCAATGTTGAACAGCGGTATACTACTGTTGCCCTTATTACACACAGTTTTCTTATTATGTCTGTCATTGTTCTATCTTTTTGTTAAAACACTTTCACTGTAATTAATGTCAAAGATATTTTTCCTTTAAACGGACATTATCTACTCTTTAGACAATGCAATTCTATCTTCTTTGTTTCATATAGTTATGAAATTTGAATTATTATATTATTACATTGGTTGCAATGCATTACATTGATTTCCCAGTGAAGTAAAAACGAACGTAGTTATTTGACTCCTCCGACGTCATACAATAATATGCGTTGTCAAGACGTCGATAACGACGGATCAAAACAAATTGTGAATGCGTAGAAAAATATATAGTTCCTTACATTTTCTACTTTAATTTCATAAAAAAAGACATCTGGAAATGTAATAAAAAGAATAGCTAATCAAAGAATTCAAATATCGAAAAATATTCGCGCGCATTCTTGAATTAATGTGTTGTTCGGTCACTCGTTGAATATTTGTTTCTATTTGAATTCTTCGATAAGTTATTTTATAATTAATTTATTTCGGTTCAAACTGTTTTGGTTCGTATAAAACCTAGCTTTTAATTTTAGGCTTTGAGCATTCTGTATGATAGTTAAGCCAGACAAGCGCTTCAGACGCAACTTTTCAATGTGAACATTTCGAACAATTTCAAAAGAAAGTCACAAGAGAACCATTACCATACTAGTAATACGTAGCTTAATAAGAATCAGATGCCAGATCATAAACATGATTCCACTTTATGTAATAATGCTTTATTTTGATTGGATGAGAAACATGGTATTTTTCACGGCAATGTCTATATATTGAGATTTTGTTTTCTCTGCCGGGGTATTTGCCATTAGGGAATTCCATGTGCCGGGGTATTTGCTAGCAAATACCATGGCAGATGGGAATTACTCTAGCAAATACCATGACAGATGGGGAATACCATGTCTAAAAACAACTCAATGAATTATTTCTATTCTAATATGACAAATTCATGGTCATTCTAAATGGTTCCAGATTAAATATTAAGGAGAAAAAGAATCATTATTGAATTTCGACCGAATGACGTATAAATTCCAGGAATGACGTCATAAATAAAACTCAACAGAAACGAATTATCAACCGGTCACATAAAACAATAATCCACTTGTATTACGGTTCATTGAAACTGTTGAACAAAGTGTAGTAGTCAGCCGAGAATCAGCTTATTATCATCAAAAAGAAGATATACATACAGTCAGTGACTGTACATAACAAAAATGATAAGAAATGACTATACGGTCAATGCGATTTGACTGCGCAAATAGCACAGCTGCAGTGTATACAAACATTATACATTCAATTCGAAATTTCATATGATACCTGGTTATAATAAACTTTCTGAGGTGGAACATTCGGTGGAATTAAACAATTATATCATGCTTACAAGGGGTATATGCCAACAAAGCCTTGTGAGCATGATATATTTGTATAATAATCCTGATAAGACAAAAGACAGAGTCAGAACTTCAGAAAGAAGGAGAAAATGAATACAAATCAGTTTAAAATCCTAAGGCCAACTAAAATTAATTAATAGATTTTCATCCGAATTTTTGAAAAAAATGGGGCGGGTGGGAGTATTTTATTTTTTAATTTGTATTTCTTATGAAACCCTCTTGTGACTGTTCTTCAAATATGCAAGTGTAATAATCAGCTTATATTATGTATTTATACTGCAATCAGCTATTTTACTATACAGATAAAGCTATACGTATAAACGTTAGCTTTATACGTCAATGACCTCAATTAACCTATAAGCCCCGCCTAATTACCGGAACTGCTGTATTTCATCAACAATGTCACGTCACAACCATTACAACGTGTAATAACAATGGTCAAACTTTTATGTATTTAAACTTGTTATGTCTTCAAATTGTTAATTTATATACCATGTGCATCAAATGTTATTAATTAAGTTCATTTTCTCTTTCTAATTCCTTGAAATTTTAATGTCTTACCGCCTGAACTACGCTCATAGGGAAATACCCAAAAATGGTACCTCAAGAGGGAAATTCCAAAACACTTTTTTGGCACAACTTTTTGGACTTTTGGATCCTCAATGCTCTTCAACTTTGTACTTGTTTGGCTTTATGAATTTTTTGATATGAGCGTCACTGATGAGTCTTATGTAGACGAAACGCGCGTCTGGCGTACTAAATTATAATCCTGGTACCTTTGATAACTATTTTTAACAATATTTGTTACATATTTTTTATTTATTTTTTTTATTTTTTATCGATTTCAGTATAAAAACAATATACGTATAGTGTCTTGAAATATGAAATTTATTTGTATTCGGCACGAAACGGGAAAATGCTCGGTAGAACCTCGCATTTCCCCCGTTTCTAAGCCTCATACAAATAAGCTTCATATTTCAAGATACTATACGTATATTGTCCAAATGATATATTAGGAATCGAACATAATATTTCAAATCTTAACATGAATAAAAATCTCTAATTGGCAACCACTGTTCTACATGTAATTGCTGCCTTTGAAACCTAAACAGCGAAAACATAAAAGAAGAATGCTCTCTTCAGTTGGACTACCTTCACCTAATTTAGTGTCTTTTTAAGCGACCATTTTTTGCCTACATGAAATGAAACAAATATGCAACTAAAGAATTACAAGTTCAGAATAAAATGAAACCGTTTTGAAAACAAAAGGGTTGGTGCTTTTATGATTCTTCTCATAGATGCAAATATAATTAATATGTAAAACATGAACTTAACCAAAAAGGAGAAGATGTTTAAAGGCTCTATTGAGCATATTGGGATAGAAGGTGTTTGTGCTGTTTGTCAACAAAAAAAAAAAAGTCATGGGTAAATCTAAGTGTATGTTTGCCGACTTTTTGAACTCAATTATTCTGTCATAAATCTAACAAGTTCGTGTTTGCGTCATTTCATTTATATAGTTATGGTTTTGTACGAATGTGTTCCACGATTCGTGCTCTTTAGGTATTATTCACAGTCCAAAATTCCTGCCACAAAGTCATTTTATCAATAAAAAAATCAACGGTTTGCTAAATCCCAGAAATTTGTGACATGCCGCGATTTTCCATCTTGGACACAGCTTGTTACTTGTAACCCGATTATTTCATGCCCTTCTTGAAATCAATCTCTATTCTCGGTAGACGATTTTGTCATCAAAAAGCAGCAGAATCTTTTTTAATTACTCAAAGTAATACGAAAACCGAAATTTGAAACAGGAAGTTAAAACGGTTACCGGAAACGGAGATGAACAAATCCGGAAATCGTAAATTTTTCAAAATAAAAAAAATCGGGGTGGGACGATTTCAGAGGGGCGGGCGGAGATGAAAATCTATCAATTCATTTTAATTAACCTAATAAGTATCTGTTACTTGTGCCCCGTCTCTAAACAACATGCACGATTACACTAAAAGTACAGTTAAGCTCATGTCTTTATGAGGTATTACAATTTGTTTGAGGCTCAAACTGTCAGTACATAAATATTTTAGAAACATGACAAGAATGTATGCCACTTGTCTATAAAATAAAGAGTAGCAACTATGATCAAAAATCGTATTTAAATGCATATAACATAAAAAAAAACATGATGAGAATAGAGAACCGCTATCAGTACTTACGTAAACAAGACAATGCATGTTCGGTTAATGAAATCAAACTGTTCTCGCTAATAGGGAGCTAGTCAAAATGATTTCAGCTGCTGGTGTGATAGTTTCACTATGTAACAAACTAAAAAAAAAAACACCACTCGCTCTTATTTTTACAGAGTAAGGGGTTATATCACATAAATAGCCATGATGTTAAAAGATTTCATAACATTGCCATGCTGTTGACAGATATAATAAAATTGCCATGCTGTTGACAGATCAAGATATCATAAAATTACCATGTTGTTGACAGATATCATAAAATAGCCATGCTGTTTACAGATATTATAAAATTTTCATGATGTTGAAAGACCAAGATATAATAAAATTACCATGTTGTTGACAGATATCATAAAATTGCCATGCTGTTGACAGATATAATAAAATTGCCATGCTGTTGAAATATCAAGATATCAAAAAAATACCATGTTGTTGACAGATATCATAAATTGCCATGCTGTTGACAGATATCATAAAAGTGCCATGATGTTGAAAGATCAAGATATCATAAAATTACCATGTTATTGATAGATATAAAAAAACTGCCATGCTGTTGACAGATATCATAAAATTGCCATGATGTTGACAGATATCATAAAATTACCATGCTGTTGACAGATATCATAAAATTGCCATGCTGTTGACAGATATCATAAAATTGCCATGATGTTGACAGATATCATAGAATTACCATGTTGTTGACAGATATCATAAAATTGCCATGCTGTTGACAGATATCATAAAATTGCCATGTTCGATTGATTACATCATAGCGTATTTTATTCTTTAGACGATATTACAACTAATGAAATGTGGAAAACATTAATACTTTGGTACTGTTTGTACGCAATGTTTGACAGTATTCAAAAGTCGATGTCTCGGTTAAAGAAACTTTTGTATTCAAGAAAGGTTTTCTGTAGTTTGCAAGAAAAGAACACTTTTTCATTATACAGTAGTGTTTAATGCCAATGATATCTTACCCGTAAGGTTTCTAATATTATCATTTGTGAACAGGGATATGATTAATATTTCTTGTACCTGATAGTTCTACTAATCTTACCTGATATATTTTTTTATGAATATTATAAGTTATATGGTTCGCTACTGACTCCATACGGATCAAAAGAGGGTGAGTAATATCGATAGGGAGTGAGGCCGCAGGCCGAATCTCCTATGGATTTTAATCACCCTAGGCCTTTATGGTCCCTTAGGGGGTCAAAAGTAACTGTATAACGAATTTATTGCACGAAGGACTTTTCTGCTGCGTTTTGCAGAAAAATAAACAATAAAACACAACAAAATTAATAGATGACGTCATTTTTAACAATAGACGTGATGAAACTATAAAATTCACTAACCCCCTTACGGATCCATAGGGGTCAATAAGTAACGGGGTTGAACCAATCACAACGTGATATTTTACCCGCGGTGCTATAAGATAGCAACCGCGCAGAGACCATGCATATATTACATATGGGGTTAGTATATGGGGCTTACTTCAATACAACGTATAAGTGGTGTTATGTCCCTTTATGAAAACAAAGCGCTGATGAAGAAAAATTTGAAAATTTTCAATAGACGAATAAAATTGACGATAAACGATTAAAATAAATTCATGAAACGCTTTTATCAACTTCTTATTGTTGACATTTTTTGTATAGTCAATATAAATAGGTTATCAATACTAAATATTGAGGTCAATATGTTCATGTACCACATGCTAAGAGAGTCGATCATAAATTCGTTACCCAGTGTGCTAGTAAACTAATACGATATATATGGGGAATCCAGCTTCTTTCTCACCCCACACGGGATTTACTGACCCCGTATACATGTATTTCGTTTTAGGTAACTAGCACACTAGGTAACTATTAATAGGCAAGGGTTAAAATGACCAAATGCCTTGTTGTATGCAGAGTTTTACAAAGATTTGCCAATGAATGAAAAAGTGGTACATAGAATGAACAAACTTTAAAGAAATACAGGTCAGCAGTAACACCAGGAATGTGCCCAATCCTTAGCATTTTTGTTGCGCATACATTTCTAAGAAATTAACAAGTTAACATATCAATATGGAGGGACGATGGTGTTTCATAATGTTGATGATGATTGTGACTTGCTTTGTCATTCATATCAAGGTCATTGTAATATAGGACGATTCATGTGTATCAGTCTTTAGAAAAACAGAAGAAAAAGAAAATGTCTTCACCAGAATAATAACATATGACATGGGGACCATTTTTATAAAAATCATATTTCTCATTTTATGCAATATCGATAGGAGACATTCTCTGTATTTCTAATGAAAGATTTACGATTAGTACTATGTTCCCTTCACAAATGAACTTTTGTTATAAAGCCTTCCATTTGGGTAAAGTAAATAAATTAGCTCATTAAGTTATCTAGCAATGCAGTGCAAAGTTTTAATGTAAAGATTTTACATAGACGTTAGAATTTAGAGCGGTATAAACTGATTTCCACCAGTATTTGGTGGGTCCTTTTTGCTCAGGCTTTAATTGTTTGTGTTTTGGATGCTATGTTAATCTGTTTTTTTTTATCATAACATTGTCTGTTTGTTTTTCGACTAATGAGTTTGAATATCTCTTTAGCATCTTTCGTCACTCTATTTAATGCCTACACAGTAAATTTTAGTAGCTGTATACATATTTATGTAAAAGACATATATATATATAGTTATATAAAGTATAGCTATTGTTTATTGCATAATTTTGTAGTGATGTTCAACTATATGTCTTGCATAAACTAATTTATTTCAACAAACTTTACATACACCTACATTCAAATATCTGCATTGGCTAAATCAAAATAGTATCCTTTGATGAGTACTAGTCAATAACATGTCCGCAGTGTTAACAGCATCGTGGTGTGCCATTTTCGACTGGACTTCCGCTTGCATTGCAATTGGCCGATTTGAAGTCAGTAAATGGTGATATGTGAACTTGGACGGTAGGGTTCTCTTCTTCGCTCGAATGATTTTGTTCGGAATCGGTTTCACGTATGTCATCTATATCACAAACGCCATTTCTTTGGTCGTTTAAGGTAGACAACTCAAGTATTTCCTCTATTTTTGAGTCTAGCGATCCGTATTTTTGACGATTACAAAGGGGTCGGTTTATCCTATATGTGTCCAAACTTTGTTGTTTAGTACTGTCTTTAAGTTTTAACCGTCGTCTTGGGGACAAACGGATTAGTCTACCGTTAAAATCGGTATTTGTTATTTGTTTCGCAAATTCGCAAATTCCACTATAACGTCATTGTTATCGAATATCGCTGCAAAACTTCCATTGATAAGTTTAGGTGACATTGGAACATTACTCAATAAGAGGCTGATTCCGTAATCCTTCCGTTTCAATGGTACGACACGGGGTACGCGCAGAATTGGGATTTCCTTTTCAAATACTTCGTCTTCAGGGGAAATAACTTTCTCGTCTGTTGATTCGTCATCGTGTAAAACTTTTGTAGCAGTAGCAGATATTATTTTCCAGTCACGTTCTATATCACAGTCTTCAGTATATTGTGACGTCACAGTAAATCGAATTACGTATTTCCCTCTGAGTAAAGCAGGGACCATATGAACTTTTGAACGATTAAGCTGTTTCAGTAACATTTCGGTCAGTTCATTTTCACCCTGAAATGGAAATACATGCGCATTGTGTATATCATATTAATAATCCATTCTTGCGTTCAAAATAAAAACTTTGAATTCATTATATTTGTTACACATATTAAGCTATCAAAGTAGAACAATTCTCCACTTCCATAGCGTAAGTCCTGTTACAATAATCTTCTAGTGACGGTCCCAATATATTTAAAAACTATTATTTCTTTTATGATACAATTTTCAAATCATTTCTTATTTTGATTTCAACATTTCAATCATACTATACATTACCTTAAGTCGAAAGACAACCATTCCCAGTATTCTTTTGGCAGCGACTTCAAATCTACTATCATTTCGTACAAGTAGTTCAAATTTTGTGGCCAATCGAATGCCCTACAAAATATAACAGGGGTATATCAATATTAAGAGGCATACCTCCTCCACCCTTAAATGAATGTTAGTTCAGTATGGTCAGTCTTTTCAGCTGTTTTCTGTTTTTTTTTTAAATTTTTGAGCAATTTTATTTTGTGTCGTAATTTTCTCTCGCTTCTTTTGACTTCACTAACTAAGATAGTTATGTTTTTTGTTCATATTCTATAACCTCTGTTTCGCTTTAAACTTCATTTTAATTGTTAGTGTGCTTCGCTTTCTACATCATTTGAAAAAGAACATTCTTAACGGATTTGTCATGCATGACCAAACTCATTGTAGTTATCGTTATTCGAAAATGTTATAAAAAACGGAAAGGTAACGCACAGCGCTCTGATATTTTGGTGCATCGTCTTCCTTTTGATACACCATGTTGTTGTTTTTTTTTAATAAAAGTGAAAGAGACCTCGGTACAAATGCTTGCTGTGTTGTTTTTTCATATCAACGAAAAAATATACTTGCTTTTCTAATATGTATCTGGAGACCTTCAACACCAAATGAACGTATAACAAACCACAATTTCAGTGATCGAAATCTTTTACTCAAAGGTATTTGCCAGTGCTGTATATTAAAATGAAAGAAAATATCGACAAATGAGTTTACCAAATTATGACAACGAATAAAAACACTACCTTTGTTATAAATTTACATGAGTATACAACAGTTTGTTATGTCTATAATAGATGGTCTTATCACGTTTCTTTTGATCAATTAGATTGTGGTCGTGTTATTTTTTTTTTTTTTTTTTTTTTTTTTTTTTTTGGCTTTCATTTAGTTAGGTGTTTTACCTTACTGATTCGCATTTGTTCAGAAATGTGCTCCGGAGGCATAACGTGCATATTTGTTGAAAATTTATCAAGAAAAATACGTATATGTTCCTTATTTGTCACAATCATTGTGCAGATTGCTTCTAGAATACTCATGCTTCATAGTTAATTTTCTTTTATTACTAAGTTACCAATAAGTTAAAATTGTGTATGGCAGGCTGTGCAAGTCAACTATTTATATCACCTCTGGGTTTCCACTTCCGGAAGTTGATATTGATCTGTTAGTTTTAGTGTATTTTTGTTCCTATAAGTATCAAAATAAAAAAAAATCTGCTGACGTAGTAATAAATGAAGACGATACATTTAATTGCCATTCTTTATTGATTTTTTGTATGTTTGTTATCGGTATACTGCTGTTGCCTTTTACATTTTCCGCATTGATCAAAGATACGAATATGTTGAAACATATATAAAATAAATACTGTACACTATTTGTATATGCAATTTTAACCGTTTTTGAAATTACTTTTTCAACATTTCATTTTATTTTTCTTCTTCTTAAGAGACATGTATACCTACCATATAGTCAATTGCAGCACCTATGAAAAAGTTAATTCATCAATTAAACAAGTTAATATAAAAATTCTATTACAATTAATGTATATTTCGTCCACTGTTACCCTAACTATTATAGTATTAATGAATGGGTGTTTTTATAATGGCCCTGTTATATGCCAAAGGTCTGTAATAATGGTCGAGGAAGTCTGTAATGGCCAAAGGCAGCGACGAGGGCCATTACAGACATCAGAGGCCATTATTACTGACCGAGGACATATAACAGGGTCATTATAAAAACACCCATTTCTTAATACATTTATTAACCAACTGAACATGCTGAACAAAAGTGTATGTGTTGCTGCCAACTTGATATACTCTCTACTCTTTTAATGACAGTTAAGTTTGAAAAAAATAATTTGTAATTCACCATGATAAAGCTTTAAATATACCAAATATCCAAGATATTAAGTTGAAAGAAGTTATGTGTTGAAAAAAACAGGATGAACAGTGATCCCTTTATATGGTTCTTTAATGTTGGTTGCTGGTTACTCAATTAAATAAAATACAAAAAGGTATTATACTCCTTACAACTTAATTTTGATAACTTTATTAAAAACCCTAACTGGGCTTAATACAGACAAACTGGGCATTAATACAGGGCCATTATAGAAAAACAGGGTCATTACAGAACAAAAACAGGGATATTACAGAAAATATGTATTTTTTAATCAACAGTCATTTTTGACAATAATGTACTTAGTTGGTTGATAATGTCTTATAACAGGCTATCGATACGGCATATACAAGACGATATGTGCATCCGTTGCTACTAAAGCTGATTGTAGTTTAGCTTTAGTATGCAGCTTATTCGTGTGTGTCTCTCCAATTGCAATTGCAATGCAATAAAATTTGCAACCATTTTAAGCAAGTGCTACCTAGTATTTACCTCTATCGAACTATCAGCTGATAATAGGATAGGATAATTATATGACATTAAGTCATGACATGATTTTATCATCGAATGATGGTATGTGACCAAATACATAATTAAGCGTTTCATCCCTATTCATGACATATATTTGAATCAGAATTACAGTATTACAAAAACAAAAGACAAGCATGTCATAAATAGCTGCATATTAGTATAGTTTGTCAAAAACCGCTGCATATCAGTCTTTTGATGTTTATGTTGCGTTTTGTTAACTGTAGTTTGTATGGTGTTTTTTTTTTCGTTTTTAGCAAGGCATTGCCAATTTTTTTTTTACTAACGAGTTTAAATGTCTGTCTGGTTTCTTCAGCCTCTCTTTTATAGATCTTTAATAAGTTCAAGATGACAAATGATAGCCTCATTGTATCTCTAAGTTGTCAATCGACCAACAAAGGAAACCAAACATTCTGGGGAATTGAATAATAAAGATGTGCGACCTCTTAAGTAAAATATCTCTTTATTCCTCTCCTTATCCTGGATTCCATTTCAAGTTTCAATCGATTAATGATCACTTTACTTATTTCCAGAAAAATGTAGAAACACGATCGGGATAATGCAGTCAGTAGCCAAGACAATTTCCACAGAAGATATTGCTATTGTTTATCCTTATCTAGTGAGTTGGTTAGATATTGAATAAAAAAGTAACTGTTAAATATCAAATTTGGGGCACTGTGTTTGAAACGCTGCCGGCTAATTTTACTTAATGAGGTAATATATTTAGAATTTATATTAATTTTAAACGAATAACAAGAATTCAAGTCTCTACTTCACATTTCTTTTATATTATACTATAAATGTCAGATAACAATAGATAGTTTTAAAGATATGCTTAATGGTCATTATGAACTAAGGGGGACATTACTACATTTAAAACTGAAGTTTGATAACTCGTTAGTGTATCGGACATACTTATACTTTTTAAATCAACACTAGATAGGAAATCACATGGGAACTGTGTCAAAAGTGAATACTCCGTGACTACTAACTTCCTGTATTTGATTAATCAACGTGTGTTGTTGTAATACAATTATCTTTAGTGCATAATGTAAACCAGCTTAGTTTCGCAAATACTGTATTTCGCGTTCAGTCCTTTCTATTCGACATCGCAGAGATTTATTTTCATGATATTTTAATTTGATTAATGTAATTATAAAAGAAAAGATCGAAGTTTAACATGTTTGCGGCAAATTTATATTTGCAATGTTTTGGTACTCGCGTAAGTTGTTATTCAGTTACTGCTCGCCAGTTTTCACAACTGCTAGGTCTCTTGATTTCACTAGAGGATGTTGCTCCACTTGGTCGCATTCTCATTCGACCTCTTCAATTTTATCTACATCAACATTGGCTCCCAGCTACAAGGATTTGGGAATATCCAGTTCCTATCATTCATCAGGAATTTTTTCCTCATTTGGTTTGGTGAACGTCTTAAGTAAACATTTTGAGAGGTCAACTTCTGTCCTCTCCAGTTCCAAATCAAACTCTGTTCACAGATGCCTTCAACCTCGGTTGGGGAGCTTATCAGTAAGGTCTTTCAGTGTCAAGAGTGTGGACTCCAAATTTGTTGAAGGAACACATCAACATACTAGAAATGAAGGCAGTTCTTCTTGCACTGTCTCATTTTCAGTCCCTACTGCAGAACAAATCTCTGGTTCTAGCAACTGACAACACCACTGTGGTGGCTTATTTGCGAAACCAAGGGCGAACTCATTGTTACGAGCTGTATCTTTTAGCAAGAGAAATCCTCCTTCTTTGCAACCACCTTCATCTACAGATTGTAGTTTGTCATGTCCCAGAGAAACTAAATGTGTTAGCAGATTCTCTGTCAAGAACACTTCTCCAATCAGTATTTCAGGCAATAACACTTCAGTGGGGGTCTTCTCATGTAGACCTGTTTGCAACAAGCCTCAATAACAAAGTTCAAGTGTTCATGTCTCCTGTACCAGATCCGAAAGCTTACACTGTAGACTGCATGAGTGTTTCTTGTGACAGAATGTTCGCTTACGCCTTCCCTCCGTTCAGACTTCTGTCAGAAGTTCTTCGGAAGATCTCAGCAGAGCAAGGGTTGATAATTCTTATTGCTCCAGCTTGGCCCAAACAAGCCTGGTTTCCAGGTCTTCTTCGTCTGTCTTATGCTCGTCCACTGGTTCTACCAGTACGACACAATCTTTTGTCCCAGTTCAAGGACAAATTCTTCATCCCAATCCAGAGAAGCTACATCTGTTTGCGTGGTTTCTCTCTGGAATAGCTTCATGGAGAGAGGTTTTTCTGAAAGCTCAGCCAGACATCTCTCCCGAGAAGTTAAAGATTCCACTAACATCGTCTATGATGCAAGTAGACTATCTTCAGTAGTTGGTGTAGTGAGAAGGAAATTGATCCTTTCCAAATTTCTGTACAACACTTAGCAGACCTTCTGATCCACCTTTTTGAAGAGGAGGGATTATCTCCCTCGACAATTAAAGGCTATAGATCAGCTATTTCTAGAACGATTCAACTGTCCGGAGGTCCAGACTTTGGTAATAATGAATTCATTTCTCTTTTAGTTAAAAATTTCACTCTTGAACGCCCTAGACAGAGAATTTAAATCCCGTCTTGGAATTTGAGTGTTGTTTTATCAGCTTTAAAAACCCATCCTTTTGAACCTGCTGAAAAGATTGAAATCAAGTTTTTATCGTAGAAGTGTTGTTTTCTTCTTGCCTTGGCCTCTGGTAGAAGAAGAAGTGAAATTCATGTGTTTTCCACTGCTGATTACTGCCTTTGTTTTAATAGGGATGAGTCATCTGTTACCCTATTAACGGATCCAACTTTCAGCGTTAGATATGTCAGATTAAGGAAGCATGTGATCATTGTGTTTTTAAGATGATTCATGAATATTAAAGGTTTGTTTTGCATTTGTCGTGTTATGTTGAGTATTGCAATTTATTTTGTCAATAATAGAATTATGTTTCTTTGGGTGTAAAAACAGTGTCGCAATGCGTGCAAATTTGTGCTATACACGTTTTTTTTTTTGTAAATAAGTTTGAGTGTGTTGTGTAACAGACTTACACACATTTTTTCTTATTATCTTTGTCACTGTTATCACTTTTAAAATAAAATGTTCTTTCACTGTAATTAAATGTCAAGGATATGTTCCATTTAAAAGTGAACTCTCTGCCGTTGATACAAAAGTACATATTTTTTTTGTCTCATATAGTAATACAGTCGGAATTGTTTTATAATGATTTTTTATATCAATTAGTGTTAAATATCTTTTCAAACTGTTTCGGTTCGTATATACACCCTTGGTTGTCTAATTTTCTGAGCGTGTTGAAGGCCGTACATTGACCTATAATGGTTTACTTTTATAATTTTTTATTTGGATGGAGCGATGTCTCATTGGCTCTCACACCACATCGTCCTATATATATGTATAATAAGATTCGAAAACGAAAAAAAAGAAGGAAAAGACAGAAAGTCGTTGAACTATAGAAAGAAGAAGAAAATGGCATAAATTAGTTTAAAAAGCATAAGTAACTATAACTTACATCCAGTCTTTAAACAACATTCAGGATTTAACCCTAAGTGAATAGCATATTCAGCTGACGATATCGGGATATCGGTATTTAGTCGTATGTTCTTGTGATTTGTTACAAACCGGAATTTTAGATATAAACAAACACATGTCGAAATGTTCAGGGATTAAATCTGTATTTTGGCAAGATGATGTAAGCATACGATTTTTATTGCGTCTTACACTTTGAGAAGCAAATAATATTTTACTACTTTATTAAAATATTGTGTAAAAACGTTAATTATGAGCTATGAAAGTCAAGTGGCTCGAGCATTTTTCTGAGGAAGTTTTAAAAAAATTCAAAGAAATACTTTTTACAGTGGGTTAGCTTTCATTAGTCTTCACTATCCTATAGATTAACAACTTTTGGTTATATCTATAATTTAGAATCTTCATTGACGGTGGAGCACGAATGCACAGTTAATTAATTATATTGATGTGTCATTTGTATACAAGAGTGACATTCCTTTGTATTATGTACCGATTCAAAAAAAAAAAAGTTATGCGAGTATTGTCCCCCTTTAACAGGTTCAATATTTTATAATTAAGTATAGGTTTCTGATATAATTTTGAATAATTACAATATGTATCAATTCAATATATTTCAGTTTTTCTTATTGGTGTATCAAAAACAGTGATGTACGAATATAATTTCATAAATTTGAAACTTGTAAAATGATTACATACCAATATAAAGGAACCGTTCATCATTTTTGAAAATGACTATAAATGAAAGTCGAATTATTTATCTCCTCTTCATGATAGATTGATTTGAAAATTAACCAGAGTTATGTAATAAAAATCACAGAGAGGGACTAGCCAGTAATTTTTAATTGTAGCTTATTTGTCGTTAAAAGAATGTTCCACTATAAACGAATGTTACTTTATACAAATATAAGGACTTTGTTAGCTTAAGCTACAAATTTTATTAGATATTATGAATTTTTATTACAATAGATTAATATGCTATAGAGTACTATTATATTTTTGTTTTTCATGATTTACTACATTCTTTCTTTGTAGAACCAATTAACGGCTGGAATTGTAAGTACATAAATGTTTTAGAAACAAGACGAGTATTTATATTTATATGCTATGATATTGTCAATTTTTTCTCTGCATCAATTTATAAATAATTAGTTTCATATTTGTGAACTCTTATTTATGCCACTCGTCTATAAAGTAAAAATACATTATTCTTCAAACCTCTGTAACATCAGAAATGGGCAGAATCCGTGGCATTTTCCATTTTCCATTTTTACACTGTTTGTGAATTTGAGCGTATTTGTCTTAGACATCAACAAAGTAACATGGAGGGACAAAAGTGTTCCATATCAAACGCTGATAAATTCAGAACAGTAAAAAAACAAGAGGCTGTCACAACGACAGCAAACCGGATTTATTAATATTTATTTGTGTCCTGGCAATATCACAAGAACCATTACTGATGAATGGTGAAAGTGAAAATCGTCAATATCAAATTTGACCTCCATTTTGTCATCAGTATCAACATCTTAAAATTTGAAAAGCTTAGATTGAATGGTTCATGAGTAAATGCAACAACGTGAATGGAAACGCCATTTCACAATCTTTCAAGAACCATAACTCCTGAACAGTAAAAGTCAAAATCGTCATAATTGAACTTGACTTTTAATTTGCCATCAGTAACAACATATAAAAATTTCAAAAGCTTTGGTTGAATGGTTCATGAGAAAATGCACGGACACGACTGGAAACACCATTTTTCAATCTTTCAAGAACCATAACTCCTGAACGGTAAAAGTCAAAATCGTCATTATTGAACTTGACCTCCATTTTGTCATCAGTAACAACATATTAAAATTTGGGAAGCTTAGGTAGAACAGTTCATGCGTAAATGCACGGACACGACTGGAAACTCCATTTTTCAATCTATCAAGAACCATAACTCCTGAACGGTAAAAGTCAAAATCGCCATTATTGAATTTGACCTCCATTTTGTCATCAGTAACAACATATTAAAATTTGGGAAGCTTAGGTAGAACAGTTCATGCGTAAATGCACGGACACGACTGTAAACTCCATTTTTCAATCTTTCAAGAACCATAACTCCTGAACGGTAAAAGTCAAAATCGCCATTATTGAACTTGACCTTCATTTAGTTGTCAGTAACAACATATTAAAATTTTAAAAGCTTTGGTTGAACGGTTCATGAGTTAATGCACGGACAACATTTGATTCCCGCCCGCCCGCCCGACCAACCGACCGCCCGCCCGCCCGACCGCCCGCCCGACCGCCCGCCCGCCGTACATCCCCAATTCAATAACCGACATTTTTGTCACAAAAATCCGGTTAATAACATTGTGTTCTTCTTTCCTTTTTTAGTTTGTGCAGTTGACAGTGAATGCGAATCATTTTGTAATCCGTATCCAGGACAATGTCATAGAAGACGATGTTTGTGTAGCAGTCATTAAAAATACAACAGAAAAAAGATATGTTTTCACCGGAATAATTACACTTGATATGGAAAACATTGCAAATATCATTTTTTTTTTCAAATTGACAAAATACTTTACTTGTTTCTGTATTTCTAATTAAAGATGAAAGATCAGTGCTGTTGAATTGCGACATGTAAGTTCCCTCCACAAATGACGTTTTATAAACCCTTCCATTTGATTTAAGTAAATGAATTAGCACATTGAGTTATCCAGCGGTTTAGAACAAAGTTTTAATGTCAATTTCTAAATACACGTAATAATTTATTACGGTATTAACTAATTTTCATATACAAAATCATGTTTGACGAATCGAACGTTTTTATCTGAAGATATATATTGTTTTCTAAAAGCCTTTCTAAATAGACCGTATTTATCCCTCATAATGTGTCACTATGACGTGGAATATCAACGGTTTTTGGTGGGGTGTATTTTGCTCAGTCTTTAATTTTGTTGTGTTTTGGATACTTTGTTTATCTGTTGATCGTTTTACAGTGGGGTTTTGTCATAATATTATAAGTTATCTACGTTCATATCCGTAGATATGGATATTTTAACACCCTGAATTACCGAAGTACACCATGAGGCGTAGCCGAAGGGTGTACAGGGTACTGAAGGGTGTTAAAATATCCATATCTACGGATATGAACGTAGATAACGAATTTATCCCCGGTCTTAGTCCGAATCGGGCGAGTTTTATGGAAATTCGGGTACAAAGCGTAACGTGAAAGCAACGTTTTTTTCATTATCTAAAAAAGTTTTATTGAAATTTTGAAATTTTACAGTTTCTACGGGGTGTAGGGTACTACCTTTGGTAGAACCCTACAGGTAGTCAAATATAAGACGTTTTTAATACGGAGACAGAGAAAATGAATAGAGTCAAATTTGGCGCTCAATGTTGTGAGAGTTACGTCATAGATGGTGTGACGTCAACGTGGGTCATTTGCATATCTAGGTCAGTAGTCCCATTCCTTGACAATGTGGCAGTCAAGTGATGCATTTAATGAAATGAGTGTAAATGATCAGCATAATAGGACAAAATCGTTAATGAATTAAGTATTTAATTACAAACATCATGGATAATCTACAGAATTCAATATTTCACAGGGAGCAATCATGGAACTAAGGAAAACTTGCGTAAAGTTCCCCGGGATAATGGTTAGCAACGTCCGGGGATATGGGTTAGCAACACCCTGGGGCTATGGGTTTTGTAACGACGTGCGTTAACCAATCAAAATCCTAGATATATACTAAGCCGGGGATAATGTCAGTTATTTTCGACTTAAGAGTTCAAACATCTCTTTAGTATCTTACGTCTCTCTATTAAATGCCCACACAGTAAATTATAGTAGCTGTATATACAATGTATATTTATAAACGAGTCTAAATTGAAAACTACGTTCAAACCTATGATTGCGTTGGATAAAAACCGCAATTTTTATACGTGTGCATGTAAAACAAATTTCGATGTAGAAGGGTCTGATAACAGCACAAACAAAATTTCCAAAAGACCAAAAATATCTGTGTGTGTAAATGACATGAACATAGAAAATAGATATCGCTACATTTCGTAAACATGGTAAATATGACAAACAATGAGTTTTGCATAAACTAATTTATTTCAACAAACTTTACCTACACCTACATTCAAATATCTGCATTGGCTAAATCAAAATAGTATACTTTGATGAGTACTAGTCAATAATATGTCCGCAGTGTTTACAGCATCGTTGTGTGCCATTTTCGACTGGACTTCCGCTTGCATTACCATTGGCCGATTTAAAGTCCGTAAATTGTGATATGTGAACTGGGACGGTAGGGTTCTCTTCTTCGCTCGACTGATTTTGTTCGGAATCGGTTTCACGTATGTCATCAATATCACAAACGCCATTTCTTTGATCGTTCAAAGTAGACAACTCCAGTATTTCCTCTATTTTTGAGTCTAGCGATCCGTACTTTTGACGGTTACAAAGTGGTCTGTTTACCTTATATGTGTCCAAACTTTGTTGTTTAGTACTGTCTTTAAGTTTTAACCGTCGTCTTGGGGACAAACGGATTGGTCTACCGTTAAAATCGGTATTTGTTATTTGTTTTGCAAATTCCACTATAACGTCATTGTTATCGAATAACGCTGCGAAACTTCCATTGATAAGTTTAGGTGACATTGGAACATTACTTAATAAGAGACTGATTCCGTAATCCTTCCGTTTCAATGGTGTGACACGGGGAACGCGCAAAATCGGGATTTCCTTTTCAAATACTTCGTCGTCAGGGGAGATTACTTCCTCGTCTGTTGATTCGTCATCGTGTAAGACTTTTGTAGCAGTAGCAGATATTATTTTCCAGTCACGTTCTATGTCACAGTCTTCAGTATATTGTGACGTCACAGTAAATCGAATTACATATTTCCCTCTGAGTAATGCAGGGACCATATGAACTTTTCCTGAACGATTAAGCCGTTTCAGTAATAATTCGGTCAGTTCATTTTCTCCCTGAAATGAGAATAAATACCCATTGTTGATATCATGTTGATAATCTATTCTTGCCTTTAGAGTATAAACATTTGATTTTTTTTATATTTGTTAAACATATTCAGCTATGGAAGTAGAACAATTATCCAATTTCAAAGTGTAACTCCTGTGAGTGTCATCCAGTGACGGTCCCAATATATGTAAAACAGTTGTGTAGTACTACGACGCACACACAGACCATTCGGTTTTCATCAATGTGTGGATTTTATAAATTTGTATGTTCAAAGAAGGATTAACATTTATCTATTACATGTATTAGTTCATGGCTTGCTGTTTTGAAAAGAAAATATTGTTGATAGAGTTGTTGATGTTAGCTGCCTGTTATCGTCGTTAGTTAACTCTTTTTCTTCTATGATACAACCATCAACACATTTCTTATAATGATTTGAACATTTTAATCAAACTAGTTATTACCTTAAGTCGAAAGACAACCATTCCTAGTATTCTTTTGGCAGCGACTTCGAATCTACTATCATTTCGTACAAGTAGTTCAAATTTTGTTGCCAATCGTATGCCCTATAAAATAAAACATATCAATATTAATAAGCATGTCTCCTCCTCCTTTAAAAGAGTGTTAGACAATAACAATCAAAACCAAGGAGTAAACAAATACTTATAAAACCAAAAGACATTTACATCTACAGTTATAGATAATAAATAAGAAACCACACGAACTCCACTAAAACAGAGAGTGAAATCAGGTGCTCCAGAAGAGTAAACATTTCCTGCACCGTGTACGGCACCCGTCATGTTGTTTCTTTGTTCAGTTCGGTAATGATGGAAGGTTATTATGACTGAGGAAAAATAACAGATATGATTTTTGACACACTTTTGTCATAATTGCCAATCAGCTTATGATGGCGACCGTAAAATTTTTTGAGTGATGACCTTAATTTGATTGATTCATAGCACTGTCTTAGTTAGTTATTATCGTCTGTTACCCTTTTTTGCATTTTTTAGCAAATCTAATTTTGTATTTTCTCTACATTCTTTTGACTTCCCCACATAAGGTAGCTGTGTTTACTGTTCATATCATGTAACGTCGTGCAATTTTTCTGTTTTGCTTTTAACTTCTGTATATTTATAATTGTAAGTGTGTTTACCACTTCAAATTACTACCATAACCATTTGAAAAAGAACATTCTTAACAGATGTGTCATCCACGACCAAACAAATTGCAGTTATCGTTCGGTATAAAAAAATATTAAAAATTAAAAGTAACACACATATAATCAACACTCTGATATTGGGTGCACCGTCCTAATTGTCATACGCCATGTTTAATTATGAAGACTTTGACTGAGAGCACGGTATAAAAGCTTGCTTATTGAGTTGTACAAGTCTCATATTAACCAAAAAAATACACTTACTTTTCTAATATGCATCTGGAGACCTTCAACACCAAATGAACGTATAACAAACCACAGTTTGAGTGATCGAAATCTTTTACTCAGAGGTATTTGCCAGTGCTGTAAATTGTAATTAAAGAAAATATCGATCAATTAGTTTAAGAAATTATGGCAACAATTGTTTGACCTTAGTACTGGACATAACCAGTATACACAAAATGGACAGTTTAGCGATACATTTTTCAGACAGCCAACAGTAGAAACAATACATTTTATCATAAATTAACATGAGTATACAGCATTGTATTATGTCTATAATTAATGGTAACGTTTCATTTGATAATTTAGCTTTTGGTCATATATATCCTAGTTTTAAATTCTTTGTGGTTTAGAAACAATTCATTTTATCATAAATTAACATGAGTATACAGCATTGTATTATGTCTATAATTAATGATCACGTTTCATTTGATCATTAAGCTTTTGGTCATATATCCTAATTCTAAATTCTTTGCGGTTGTTGTTGCTTTCATTTAAATATGTGTTTTGCGTTACTGAAGAGGATTTATTCAGAAAAATGCTTCGAATGCACAACATGCATTATTGTTGAAAAATAATAAAAAAAAATTATTACGTATACGTTTCCTATATTAGATACCACTTGTCACAATCACTGTGCAGATTTCTATAGAATCTACATGCTTCACAGTTAATTCCCTTTTATTATTAAGTAAACGATAAATTAAAATCACGTATGACAGGCTGTCGCAGTCAAGTATCTATATCACCTCTGAGGTCTCAGCTTAAGTGAGCAGTTGATACAAATTTTGCCATGGATTTTGGTCTAATGTAAACAGTGAGGTACTAATAAATAAGGACGAGACATTTAATTGTAATTCTTTGATGTTGTTTTTTTTTGTATATTTGTTACAGGTATACTACTGTTGCCTTTATTTACATTTTCCACATTGTTTTAAGTTACGAATATATTGAAACATATAAAGTTAGTACAATATTTGTATATGCAATTAAAAACCCGTTTTAAAGAATATAACTTTTTTCAATATTTCATATTAGTTTTTTTTTTTCTAAAGAAACATGTATGTATACTTACCATATAGTCAATTGCAGCACCTTTAAAAAAGTAAATTCATTAATTAAACAAGTTAAAATAAAAATGCCATTAAAATAAATGTGAATTCATTCCACTGTTACCATAACCAAAGCCGTATTACTGGCTATCGACACGGCAAATAAAAGAAGATATTATGTGCATATCTGATTGCTACTGAAATTAGTTGTAGTTTGACTTTTGTATGCAGCAGGTTTGTGTATGTCTTTTCGATTGGTATTTTAATGCAATAGAAATTGCAATCGTGTAACGCAGTTTTTACCTATTTACCTCTACCTAACTGTTGGCTGATAGTAGGATAGGATATTGAAAACATCAAGTCATAACATGATTTTATCAGCAAATGATGGTATGTGACCAAATACATAATTAGCGTTTTATCCCTATTCATCACACAAATTTGAATCAGAATTACAGTATTACAAAAACAAAAGACAAGCCTGTCATAAATAGCTGCATATCAGTTTAGTTTGTCAAAAACCGCTGCATATCAGTCTTTTTATGTTTATGTGTGTTTTGTTTACTGTAGTTTGTATGATGTTTTTTTTTTTTTTCGTTTTTAGACATGGCATTTTTAATTTATTTTTTACTAATGAGTTTAAATGTCTGTCTGGTTTCTTCAGCCTCTCTTTTATAGATCTTTGATAAGTTCAAGATGACAAATGATAGCCTCATCGTATCTCTTAGTTGCCAATCGACCAACAAAGGAAATCAAACATCCTGGGGAATCGAATAATAAAGATGTGCGACCTCTCAATTGAAATATCTCTTTATTCCTCTCCTTATCATGGATTCCATTTCAAGTTTCAATCGATTAATGATCACTTTACCTATTTCCAGAAAAATGTAGAAACACGATCGGGATAATGCAGTCAGTAGCCAAGACAATTTCCCTAGAAGATATTGCTATTGTTTATCCATATCTATTGAGTTGGTTAGATATTGAATAAAAAAGTAACTGTTAAATATCAAAATTGGGGCACTGTGTTTGAAAAGCTGCCGGGTAATTTTACTTAATGAGGTAATATATTTAGAATTTATATTAATTTTAAACGAATATCAAGAATGTAAGTCTCTGCTTCACATTTCTTTTATATTATACTATAAATGTAAAATAACAATAGATAGTTTTAAAGATATGCTTAATGGTCATTAGGAACTAAGGGGGACATTACTAAATTTAAAACTGAAGTTTGTTAACCCATTAGTGTATCGGACATACTTATACTTTTTAAATCAACACTAGATAGGAAATCACATGGGAACTGTGTCAAAAGTGAATACTCCGTGACTACTAACTTCCTGTATTTGATTAATCAACGTGTGTTGTTGTAATACAATTCTCTTTTGTGTATCATGTAAACCAGCTTATTTTCGCAAATACTGTATTTCGCGTTCAGTCCTTTCTATTCGACTTCGCAGAGATTTATTTTCGTGATCTTCTAATTTGATTAATGTAATTATAAAAGAAAAGATCGAAGTTTAACATGTTTGCGGCAATTTATATTTGCAATATTTTGGTACTCGCGTAAGTTGTTATTCGAATAAAAAATAGTTAGAGAAAAATTATGTGGTTTAGAAAATATGATAATCTAAATGTTTAATATAAATTCAAGTTTTTGGTTAAAATATGAATAAATTAATTACATATTTTCCTAATTTTCTAAACATGAAAGAATTATTAAGTTGTCTCTTCTGTATTGGAATTTCAAACATGATAGTTTATTCTCCAAACTTAATTATTTTCAGATACATTCATTATTTTGTTTATGTTGTCCATTTAACATGGCAATGGCCATTAAACATATGACATGCAATAGAATGTCTCATAATTCAGTATTGTGAAATAAGTGGAATTCAAGAATAATCATAAACGTATTGCCATTTTCTCTTATCTTCAATTGTCACATGGTCTTATATCAATTTCTCCTAATAAGATTTCACTTTTGTCATTATGACAAACAGAAGTGCTCTTTACCAGATTAATTATCTAAACATATTTTGTCAACAGTTTATTTCTGATTTACGCGAAGTGATAAGTCTCGAAACAAATTGACGATCCCACTCAATTCCCTATATTTATTGACCAATCAAATTAATTATATGTCGTGAGTGCAGATCATATTTAAATGGCGTTGCATGTGAGGAGCTGATAAGATGTCATTACTGATTGGAAATAATTTGTTCTTTAAACCACTCAATGAAATAAAGCTGATGGTGATTTGTGACGAGTCTAAATGTCAAACAAAGACGGAAAGCTTATTTTGAATAGTTTCTGTCTAAACGAAACAGCAATGAATTATATTGTGATCTCAAATTCATCTTTTGTAAATAAATAAGACTATTCTTCAGCTGACCGGTATGTGATACTAAAACTGGCTAAATGTAGTGTTCTTTTACTACTTAATGGTATATATGTTTAAGATATTTGATACTAAATCAACTTCTTTCATTTCTTAAGTTCCTTCAAACAAAAATAATTTCCTTAATAAAGCACAAAGAAACAAAAATAGAAACAACTTATTAAATCGCCATAATTCTATGCAGTTGACACATTCCCTGTTTCAATTTCATTTAATACTTCTTTGCAGACATAAGTCAAATTAAATAGTTTTTATAAGTTGTATCATGATCTTTAGCACATCCACATATGCGACCAATTTTTTTTTTTACAAAAAATGGTGTATTATACAAATACTCGTTTCTACTATGTTCAAACATTTATGATACATACGAAAAATGGAGAATTGTATTCATCTTTGACATTTTTTTTAATTGTAATTTTTCAATATCATAATGGTATCTCATTTGTCGAAAATAAACAGACAAAAAAAAGAAAAGGACCAAGACACATAAACATACAAATCAAAACACTTAAAACTTATGACTGAGCAACACGAACCATCACAAAAAACGAGGATGATCGTAGGTGCTCTGGAAGGTAAACAAATCAAGAACCTCATGTGGTACCCGTCATGTTGCTCATGTAAACAACTAAATCCCGTTTCCAAATATACGTGTCGCAAATCCTGAAATCTTACCTCACACATATGTTAAATACAAAGTTGTAATTTTTATTATCTTATTCAGGATTGATAAACCAAATAACACGTTGATCAATTAACATATGAAAAAAAGTCTCTAAGGGACGACATCAAAAGTTCAATGTAGAATATAAAACTTAATTTATATATTTTTTTCACTGACCCCTTTGACCCCCTTCTTAACTCAATTGGAGAAAAATTGATTGACCAATATGTATATATATAAAATCGATGTCAATTAAACAAACCTTGCAGCAATTTTGACCTCTCCCCCCTCAAGCAAAACTATTTGAATTAAGTCTTTTTTATCCTTCATTAATTTTCTTATGTCGTCCCTAATAAAAACAGTTTGCTAAAACGCAATTGCGACATCTATATCTAATTACTAAAAACAACGAAATTAATTTTAAATGTATAGTTTCATAATAACTTGATGTAATTCTAACATTTGAAAATTAAGCGGAGGTGTGTACAGACATTAAATCAACAATTAACAAGAAAAAAAATAAACATAATATAAGAGAAAGTTTATACATAATAAATGATGTGCACTTTATGTTTGGAATTCATGCAACGGATGAACACGAAATGTGTTATTATATAACCTTCAACAGGTATTATCGCAATCGAAATAGAAGCAAATGAGTTTAACGTTTAATTCCAACAGGTATAATTAAAGAAACAGCAAATCTGTTAAAACATACAAGGCCTACTATTTTGTACGCCAACGTGTGTTTCGTCTACATTCGGTCCTAATCTAAAACGTTACCAAGCCCAATCAATTAGAACAAGATGGAACGAGGGCAGTTGGCTGGCATTCTTAGTTTAAAGTAAAATGATAGTTTATTATCAGAAAATACTGAATGCAAATTAATCATTTAAGGTGGCTCGGGTGTCTTCCTCCATCTTGGATTTTGAAGAAGCTGATAACTTTGGTCTAGATATTTGATGAAATGTGCAAATTTTGAGAGTTGTATGAAATTTATTTAAAAGACTTTTGATATAAATATAGAAAATCGTGTGTTTTATCATAATTACAGTTGTAATATTTCAAAAACACCTTGTTTGTATTTGATAAGATTTTTTCAACTTTGCCAATTAAGGGGAGATAACTCAGATATAGTAATTTTTATAATAGAAAGTGTTATGAAATTACCTAATTTGTAGCAAAAAACAAGTTCCGTGACCCCATGTTTTCTTTTTCTCATCTGAAAGCTGGTTATAAGAAAAATCTTCCCACATTTTATCTTAAATTTTAAACAGTACGTTTTCTTTTTATCACACACAATTTGACCTTCCTTGCATAATCTATACAAAATCTGACAATTTTTCACAACCTGTAGCGTGAAAAAAGTTCGGTGACCCATACTTTTTAATGCATGATAAAAACTTCATTTTGACAAGATATCAAGAATTTCTATCAATTTTAATTAAGACGCCTTAGCCACTTTATGTTAATATTTTTTTTAGTTTGAAATGTTCTATTATCAGCGGCACTGGAACAGTCAAAGTTATATAAGAAATAAAACTCTTTGATACGTTTTCTTGAATGTCGTCAGACATACTTTTTGCTGGATATACTGCTTTTTACAATCGGTTTATTGTGTTTTATTCAATTCCTTATTAAATACATGTGTTTTAAAAAAAAAGAGACGTGGTATGATTGCCAATGAGACAACCATCTACCAATTGTCAAACGCAGTGGGTGTAAGCAATGATAGCCAATTGTACAACCTTCAACAATTAAAAACTATACCTTGTTTATGCATACATTTGGTATTCAAAGGTTATATCAAAAATAATGAATTCGTCGTTTTCAGTGTATTGATCACATTACTTTTATAAATCATTTGATTTGATATGATATTAAATCATCAAACAATCCGAGTCAAACTAGTTTTTTTCGTGTATTTTTATATCTAAATAAAAAAGAGTACCTGATCGTTTGGTTTGATTTTCTCTCACGGATATAAAATCATAAATGGTTGTGATAAATTATTCCTTACATTTCTTATTATATCGTTGTGAGAGAAGGTAAATTAATTAGTGTTATTGTTAGAAAAGTTGATATTTCAATCAAATAGCTTGTCGTGACATGAGTAATTTTACACCGTTAGTGTGTCTTTAGTATGCATTGGCCTCCTATAAAACAGATGTTATCTTAGTAAACTGGAATATCAACATGAATAAACAATGTAAATGAACAACATAAGGCTAAATAGAGGACACAGGCTCGTTTCAGAAACATTCAGGTTTGATAATTAATCGAATAAACCTATTATATGTCTATATTAATCATTGTTAATCATCCCTTGAGATTTCGTGTTGGCGTAGGAATTTTAGAAAAAAAAGTTCTGGTATATCAGAACTAGTTTAATTCAGAACTGCATATATGCTAATAGGTATCAAAGGTATCAGGATTATAATTTAGTACGCCAGACGCGTGTTTAGTCTACACAAGACTCATCAGTGACGCTCATATCATAATATTTATAAAGCCAAACAAGTACAAAGTTGAAGAGCATTGAGGATCCAATATAAGACAAACGACTTCTCGTTATCAAATTTACGACCTGTGCATGAAGATGGAGTATGATAGAAAAAACATAATTTGAAATTCTATTAAAACAATCAAATCATGATTATCAAAGATTGTTCCCTTTCTTTATTTTCAACACACATGCTAGTCTTTTCTCATTTTGTTTAGTGCGATTAGATGAAGTAAAGACAGACGGTTTCAATTCAGTCTCTGTTATTAATTGTCCTTTCTTTATTTTATAATGGCATATATTTAGTATGATATCTGTGAATGCAATGCAATTAAACAATTTCAGAATTACGTAAAGAACAAAAATGACAAAACAAAATGGAGTTCCTGTTTGGGAATTTGTTGTAAATTAATATTACAAGGATGCAGAGTATAATAAGCATGTTTTGTTTGGTATTTTTTACTAATACTTTATTTAACTTGTAGAGTTAATAAATATCAGTTTATATCATGGTAGATTGGACCGACCTGATAATTCTTAACAACTTTATGATATACAGTTACACCATTGTCCCTTTTTAAGGGAGGTTATGCCACCTTCAAACATGTTTAACACTCCGCATTCTTTATGTGGCTGTTCTAAGTCTAGCTAGTAATTACATGTTCTTGGTTTTTGACATGTCAATAGAGAATGGAGCGAATATGCTTGCTAGTGCGCCAAACCCTTTTCATAGCCTTGGGCATTAATGTAACAGTACAACATAAGAACAACCTATACACATTAGTATAAACTCATCAGATCAATACAAAGCAGAAAGACATCTATCAAAAACAAAGACCTAGAATAAGTTTAGATTGTCCCCTTTTGTTGCCGAAAACAATGATTACCTAACTACAAAACCTACTTTTTCTTACGACGAGGTTGATACTATCATACCCTTTATATTAGTTTCTGTCATTTGAAACGGTGGCAAAGTAATCTAAAAAAAAGGCACGAGTAGTATACCGCGGTTCGAAGTCGTAAATCGATTGAGAGAAAACAAATCCGAGTTACAAACCGAGCAAAACCCATCAATTATAAGAGGAAAAGAAAACGACGAAACAACAGAAACACTAAAGTGCAGCAAAAAAACAAACGACAGTGTAACACTAACAGAAACGAAATATAAAAAAAACAACTGTAATTTTTCTGATTTGGTACAGGACGTTTCAAGAAAAACATGATGGGTTGAACCTGATTTTGTGGTTAGGGAAAACTCGCGCTTTTATTACAATGTTAAATATAACACTCAAAGGACTACATTACATGACAGGACTACAGTAGAAATAAATGCAAGAACATTCAGGACAGAAAAATACACAAATAAACTATTCAATAGTACATTTCAACATGCTAATAGTTATCAAAGGTACCAGGCTTATAATTTAATACGCCAGACGCGTGATTCATCTATACAAGACGCACCAAAGTAGTCAGAAAGCCAAGTATAAAGTTAAAGATCATTGATGATCCAAAATTTCAAAATGTTGTGCAGAACAATAATTTTATAAAGAAATGACCATGTAATTGATGTTCATGTCAACTTCGCAGTGCTGACTAACCACAGAATAAAAACAAAAACGTAAAACAACCAAGGACAGAATATTCTCCTACTGTAATCAGTAGCTAGTTAACACTGAGGTTGTGAGTACTAATCCCGCTCGTGCGGGTACACTCGACTCCATTCTTAATTGGGTAGGATTGTCAGTTTTTTTATCGAAAGTCGGTGGTTTTCGGGCTTCCGCCACCAAAAATGCTGGTCAACACGAACAAAGTTCAAATGTGGCGCTTACATGTTAAGTTAAAACACCAACAATCAATCATGAAACGTTTACTTTATACGACTTATCACGTGACACGTGATACCTATCCACATGACAATGTTTGATTCATTAAGCAACGTGTTGATGAAATTAGATTTACATATAGTGCGACGTGATGTTATAAAAAAAAGAGACAAAAGGACCACAATTTCTTGTCATGTTGGTCTGTTTACATAGGATTTTATGTAATTTATACTTACTTGGTTATAATTTACACACTTCGAAATAAAAATCTGATACAAGTATTTGTATAAAATATTACTTACCAGTATTTTCATGTTGTAAATATAAAGGATCAACGTTGAAAGTCCTGTGTAATGCTCCACTATTTTTTACCCTTAAATGAAAATGCCATACTTATGAGTTGACTGAGGCTAATTATTAAATCGATGAGTTCCATTTTTGCCGTGCTATAGCATATTCATTAACTTGACAGATCTATGCTTATCTAAATACGTAAATCTAAATATGAATAAATCTTAAACAGTTGTTGTCCATTATTTTGGTGTGTTTGCGCTCTTGATTTTGCCATTTGATTAGGTACTTTCCTTTTTGAATTTTCCTCGGAGCTAAGTATTTTTGTGATTTTAATTTTTTCTTGATTGTTTAAATTATCTGCAGTAATGTATATCTACTTTAATTGCATGAAAGAATGAATATGTAAATCTACTTTACAAGTTTTATATAGACATAAAGGCATATTTTATGACCCCTAGTGCGCAGTAGAGCATGTAGGATGTGTCAATAAGCTTTGAATAAATTTGAACGAGAGAAAAACAATACATACAAAAGGAGAAGATTGGCATGCTGTGAGATGATGGAGTTTTATTTGTTATTTCAGATAAACCTTCAATTGACTACTAATTATGTTTTAATACAATAGCGAACGATTTTGCATACTCACTAGTTCATTATGTATGAGTGCACATGTTACAGTTGACATTTTATATCACTGAAGGTCGCATTTTAACCTGAATTCATTTATTCGATCGAACTTGAAATTAATGATACAACATATACATGTTAGTGTGCCCTATATCCAGAATCCAGAATTACATCTAAAAATTAGTAACGAGGGTTAAAAACAAAACTTTATGACAAAGTAGAGGACTAAAGCTTCATAATGCTTAACCTTTCATTTCATTTAGCAATATTTCTGCATATGGAGTATTTACTTCCCAGTTCATATGATAGTCCATAGGTTGCATGTTAGGTTTTGTATACTGCTGTTTGTCTTTTAATCTTTTTTCGTTGTACAGACATGACATTTTTATGTAGTGTATGACTTATCAGTTTGAATATCCTTTCGGTACATGTACCGTTAGTCCACTTTACACATATTTTTTGTTGTTGTTATGTTTTTTTGTATCTGACTCTTTCATGTCTTTGACAGATAGTTTTTATTCATAATCTAACCACCAATATAGAAAGTGGTTGCGAAAATATTGTGTTCAAGCTCCTCTGGCATATGCATATGAATATTTCTGTTCTGTTCTTGTCATATTAATTCCCTTTTAATGTGCAATATTTATATAATGTTTACAACATACCACAATGCCGTACAATCAAAATGTACCATCATCCATTTCGATGGGTTAAATGCAAACGAATTGGCATATTCAACCCCTTCCATATACTTCCTGAATTCTGGGCAGATGAATGCAGTTCCAGCATATGCTGCATCGATGTGAAGCCACAGGCCTTCTCTTTCACCTGCAGTACAAAAAAAGCAAAATCACAAAATGCTGAACCCCGAGGAAAATTTAAAACTTACAGTCCCTAATCAAATGGCAAAATCGAAAAATCGAAAGCTCAACCAATCAAAACGAAACAACTGTCAAATTATTGACTTGGAAAAATAAATAAAAAAGAAGCTATTAAAATTTGTCGCGGCAGTAGCGCGTTTTTGGATTTTCTTTGACCAGGGACGCGCATACCAAAATAAATGACGGGCAAGGATGCAAAACTATTGAAACACGTTACTTTCACCTACATAATAAATTAAAATGACACTTTGATAATGTTTTACGTCTGTATTTAAACATTTTTCTGGATTTTTAATCGACGGGAGAGCTCATACTCCATAGTATAGTGATAACTAAGGATGCATTGCTACTTTCCGTTTGAATTATCCTCGGTGTTCAATATTTTTATGATTTTACTTTTTACTACATGAGGAGCTATTGTTTTCAAAAGGGCCTAAAATTATATCTATATCCATCTAAGTTCAATTTTGATTAGAAGAGTTGAACCCTTACTTTTTCATGTTGTTTAAATAGTTTTTATTTATTTATTAATGATCATAAATTCCAAGTATCACGTATCACTCCTACATATTATAGAAAAACAAGAATGTGTCCATAATACACGGATGCCCCACTCGCATCATCATTTTCTATGTTCAGTAGACCATGAAATTGGGGTCAAAACTCTAATTTGGCAATTAAATTAGAAAGATCAAATTATAGGGAACATGTGTACTAAGTCTGAAGTTGATTGGACTTCAACTTCATCAATAACTACCTTGACCAAAAACTTTAACCTGAAACTTGCACTATTATTTTCTATGTTCAGTGGACTGTGAAATTGGGGTCAAAAGTCTAATTTGGCAATTAAATAAGGAAGATCATATCATAGGGAACATGTGTACAAAGTTTGAAGTTGATTGGACTTCAACTTCATCAAAAACTACCTTGACCAAAAACTTTAACCTGAAGGAACGAACGAACGGACAGACGGAAGGACGGAAGGACGGACGGACGCACAGATCAGAAAACATAATGCCCCTCTACTATCGTAGATGGGGCATAAAAAATCGTGAACGATGTTATAATTGTATGCACAATATTATATAATTTCAGCACAAAGTGTCAAAAATTCAATTTAATTTGCGTTTTAACATTCAATTTTACAATAGCTGTTAATAGGAAGAAGGGTAAAATTAATGTTATTCTATAATCATTAAGCCATTGTAGCATATGTAATTATTTCATAACATTGGCAAAGTCGTGCTTATACATTAATAAGCTGAGCTAAGATATAGTTCCAATGAATGTTTCACTTTTAAACATTTTCTTTTAGAATAGCCAAGATGCGATAGAGTTTATTTACGCTGTGTAAGATTGTAAATATTACGTGTTATAAGATTTGTGGTTATTTGTAAAAGAGTATAGTTGAAGAACATGGTAGGCAATATCGCCAGAAGACCCAGACTATTAAACTAACGTGTCAAATGACATTGTAAACATGTCAAATGCCAATATGTATTGCAGTGGGAGTTATTCTGAGTTTTATACGATGTATTTTGACATTATCTACGGTTTTATTTAATTATCTGAATGCAGTTATACTTACAAATTGGTCCAAGTTCTTTCAAGTTATCGAATGCGCATGCACCTGTTGTTCCCAAGGTGGCACACACCTACAAGTAGAATAACAGGGATGTATATTTGATTATCAGGCTCAAGTTAGTACACAAATATCGTGACTACGGATACTCCTACAATCCTTTCTACTTTTCTTATTTCTACAAATCTATCACCGAATTTTTACTTACCAATAAGACAACCTATTGATTGGTTCGTGTTGCACAACTTGTAATTTTCGATGTAGTTTTTTGGGTATCAATGTTGACCGTTTTACCCCTGTTCTTCTTATGCTGATTTTTTAAATTACCAACCCAGTTCAATAAAATCCTCTTGCTCTTCAGATTCCTGATGACTTGTTGTTTTCAAAATTTTATAGAAAATGTTACGCGGACAATGTTATTGGTTATATTAAAATGAATAGTTTCTTTGTGGTGATTTAAATGAAGTCAGCACACTTTGATTACACCAGTACATATATACATATCCTCTCACCTTCAAAATGGTACAACAAACTTTTGGTGGGATTCGTGTTTTCAAACTACAGAAGGAGTGACTCGAATTTTGGATGTGATGATATTGGGGTAAACTAGTAAGAATGTGGAATATAGAAAGCAAGAATAGTGTTACTGAGAAAGAGAATGGACACAAAGTTGAAAATGGGAATAATTACAAATATGCTGAATTTGAGCACTCCTGCACTTATAAACTTATTATATATATAATTCAGTTTACCTCTTGTTATATTATGATTAATTCAAGTGTAGATTCGAGGCTAATAATGAAAGTAGGCAATTTAAAAAACAAACAAGTCAAGTATCGAGAACCTTGAAATGAATTATAAAATTGAGAATGGAAATGGGGTATGTGTCATATAGACAACAACCCGACCATAGAAAAGAAACAACAGCAGAAGGTCACCAACAGGTCTTCAAAGTAGCGAGAAATTCCCGCACCTGGAGGCGTCCCTCAGCTGGCCCCTAAACAAATATATACTAGTTCAGTGATAATGAACGCCATACTAATTTCCAAATTGTACACAAGAAACTAAAATTAAAATAATACAAGACTAACAAAGGCCATAGGCTCCTGAATTGGGACAGGCGCAAAAATGCGGCGGGGTTAAACATGTTTATGAGATCTCAACCGTCCCCTATACCTCTAGCCAATGTAGAAAAGTAAACGCATAACAATACGCACATTTAAAATTCAGTTCAAGAGAAGTCCGAGTCTGATGTCAGAAGATGTAGCCAAAAAAAAAATAAACAAAATGACAAAAACATACATAAAACGGTATCAAACCGTCTTCTCTGTCTTTGTCTATAACCTCTTGTATTGCATCACCGCGCATGCTTAGTTCGTCGTCACATTCGATAAACCTCATTTTCACAAGTGCAATCAATCCTGCTTTTTCAACCGATGAATGAGCCTGAAAAATTTGAAAATAATTTTTCATAATATCAGACGTATTTGGTGAAACTGTAGAAAAGAAAATAGAAAATGAAAAATAACACACACAAGGACAATTAATGATAAAAACATTCGTTTTTTTGTACATTTGCAGGAAATTTTTACGTCTTTACTTAAGAAATAAATCCTTCTTTGTTATTAATTGATGGAATTTAATAAATGTAGCTTGCGACATAGTAACGCTGATATAAAATGTGTCATGATTGATTGAACTCTTTCGAACGTATTTTTTTTCAAATCTTTCAGTCGCAAATAATATAAAAATTACAATTTCTACGATTGTTTTGGAATTCTTACAAGATCTTACAAAACCGATCTTTTGTCATCGAAAAGAAAATGTCAAATGCCATCTGTTCTCTGTCATGTAAAGAATCGTTTGACATTAGTGGTATCAGTTATCTATTTGTCATGTGACATTAATGGCGGGAATATCAGTAATGACATCTATTTCTCATCAGGCCATTAATCAAATCTGATATATCTATAGTTACCTTGAAAGCAACAAGCAAAAGGAAAAGTACGAAAATGAGGGAATTTAATTACACTGTGTGTCTGAAATTCAAATTTCATTACACAACCAATTTGATAAGTATCTAGGTTAAATGTTCTATTTTCATCAGACATCGCCGTGTGACTTAATTTTTGCTCAAACTCCATGGGACGAACTCTTACTCTTTGGAATGAATCCAATCTTTTTTGGTTAATTTTACAAGGGAAATTAAACAAAATGTACATAAAAGTCATAAAAGCATCATGTAGTATTGAATAGTTCATACCTGGTCCGAACAATAAGCAACAAGCCTCGAATTGATTTCCATATCTTCTAGTCCTGAGTTTTTGAACTTCCGGAGTATTTCTGTTCTAGCAGCCAGCAATGCTATAAAGGTACAGTCACTTGCTGTTACCTGTTAGATATTAAGAGATTTGTCATTGATGTTCGATCACATAATGTGTACTCAATACGAGCAATTGAAACGGGTTGGGAAAAGCTTAAAGATCGAAGGGAGTCCCACAGGTTAATTTATTTTTACAAGATGAAAAATAATATTACTCCGGAATATTTATCAACCTTAGTTCCAGAGTCCCATGCAACCATACATAGTCATAATACGAGAAACTCGTCCCTAATCCCCCCTGTTCGAACAAGAACAGCCCTGTATTCAAATTATTTTTTACCGGCAACTGTACGTTCATGGAATCTCCTCCCTGAGAATGCTAAAACCAGTACTTCGGTGGGGGCATTCAGAAATTGTGTCCTGTCTCGGGCGATTAAACCTCCAAATTATTTTTACATTGGTAAGCGATTGGGTCAAATTTATCACTCAAGACTTCGTATGCAATGCAGTTCTCTAAATCATCATCTGTTTGTTAAAAATATAGTGGATTCGCCACTTTGTTTATGTGGTGCTATAGAAACGACAGCGCACTACTTGTTGCACTGCCCCCGTTTTCACATTATGCGTGAACAGCATTTTTATAATATCAATATAATACATTTTTTGTCGGAAGAAATCTTGCTACACGGTTCAACGGACTTCAGCTACGAACAAAACATTGAAATATTCTTGGCAGTTCAAACATTTATACTCAGTAGTAAAAGATTTGTCATATGATAGCACACATCTTGTTCAACAAGTAATACTTATATCTTAAATAATTGTGTCCGTTCAGAAACATACACTTTATTATTGAATTTCCGATGTATATTTTTTTCTTCTTTCTTGTGTGTCACAACCTTATTATATGTTTTTTTTTTCTTTCCATCTAGTGTAACATTGTTATTTTTTATAACATTTTACTCCTTGAGTATTACAATATGAAATGTTCTTATTAGGAAACGGATTAATATAAGCTAAGAGCTTGTTTCTGGATCCTATTAATTATTTCACATGTATTATTATGTAAATGCCTATGTATGTACCTGAATATAATTAATAAAATATGTTTACACTAATACGAGCAATACATTGGATGCCAGTGGCGGAGCAGGATCTTGCTAAATTGCCTTTCTGGAGCACCTGAGATCACCCTTATTTTCCCGTGGGTTCGTGTGGATCAGTTTGTATTTGTTTTAGAAGTTGTATTTTGTGAACATGTTCGTGTTTCGTTTTATTTATTCATGTACCACGATGTCTTTACTTGTCCAACCCACCCCCTTTTGTAGCATTTTCCAATGTGTTTTAACTTTTACAAAGCAATCGTTATACATTTCAAAATGCGCTTTAAAAGCGTACTTCGTATATTCTCTTCTAAGAAAATATAAAAACATATATTTGTTTATACTAGTTCTGTCATAATAGAATTCTTTGAGTGAAGATATTATTAAATATTATTGAGAGAAACAAAACATTAGTACAAAAACAGCAAATATATGTTGTGATAGATAGAATGAACTTAACTACCTGTATAACTCCTCCTCCCATTGTATTACCTGTATAACTCCTCCTCCCATTGTCTGTTTGTTACTATGTAAGAAGTCTGAAGGTAAACCAATCATTTTACCAAGCCAATCCATTACTATTGTCTCTAACTCTGTACACGCAGGACTAGAAGCCTAAATTAAATACCAAAACACATGGGTTGACGAATTTATCAATCAAATAATGTACAGTGGCAAACATTACACATATGTAGGACGATAAGTTGTTACTGATATATTGAGATACCTTGATTCTGATACAGAGATAAATTGTACCTTTTAGCGCATAATTTGACAACGCGTAGAAAGACATATTACTCCGACACATGATTCTGAACCCCAAGTCTACATTCTTTGTTTTAACTCCTAAATACCGCCTACATCTTTGAGAAGCTTCAAATACCAACAATATGTATCTGGTGTATTAAAATGGAGCCCGGAACAAGACAAAAGATACGCAGTATGGACTTATCTTGAAGACCGTACCTTGACCTATAATGACGGTCCTATAATGGTTTATTTTTACAAATTGTGACTTGGATGGAGAGTTGTCTCATTGGCACTCATACCACATCTTTATATATCTATTATCGTACATTTATTTGATCTGATAAGGTCAGCTGTTAAATCATAATGGTTAATAATATGTTTTGGTTGAAGCTAAGTGAGGACACATTCTTGACATTGCAGGTGGGTTTTTGTATTAAAAATGGTGGTCTGTAATTGTATCATGACTTAACTATAAAATAATTCTCTTTTTCGTTAATTATTCTTTTGAGATCGTAGCACTTTTTATTGATTGATGTGTCTATCAGAGGGGTAAAGAATTGCAAATGATATAATTTCACGTTTTTGTTGTATTTCGGAATTTTTGTTTTTTAGCACTCTTTACCTTGGTCTTTGTACTGCTTTGACTAGAGTCGTGTGTAGATGAAGCACGCGCCTCGCTAACCGAGGTTTTAGCTTAGAAACTTTGATGATTTTTTTTATTGTATCCACTCTCTTATGTTCCTTTGAATTCGTTTTGTATTAGCTGCATGGTTGCGATAGGCTTGATTTTATGATGATTCGCTCTTGTAACTAAAGCAATATCTTAATTATTTCTTTTCCTTTCATAAAAATGATTTAATTTGAACAAACTTATTTTATTAATAGACTAATTAACTAATTTTCCTTTTAAATTAATATTAGCTGACAAATATATTAAACGAATTTGGCAGATTGAAGTATAATTGCTTAAATTTGAATAAAATCAGAAACCAAATTTAATGATTTGCGTGCCAGCATGGTATAGCAAGTTAGTAGATTATATCTCAAAAAGAACTTGGAATAAAACTGTAGATTGCATCGCATACTTCCACATGCTACTTTTTATAGACGAGTTTATCCAAAGGCTTTGAGAGATTTTATCACGCTTGCTATTTGCTTTTAATTTCTCGATTAAAGTGTTTGGGTGATTATCTTGACAGAACTTTTAACACTTAATCCCGTGTAACTAACGTAATAAAATAAAAGTTTTTTCAGATAAAATAAAAATAAATTACCAAAAAAGAAGCATTTTACACTTCTTGCATGTTAATTTTTTTTTACCTTAATGAGGTTATGCTAAAATCCATAGGAGAAATCAAGATAACTGTGTGGTGAATAAATAATAAAAAGCGACCACACATAACGGACATGTTCCATATTGTACAAATTCTTCATTACAGTGCTTAAAATGGTTTACGGTTTCACACGCCATTTATGCAAATACCGATACATTGATATGCATGTACTATATCAAATGACAAAAAAGAAAGAAAGATAGAAATAAAATAAGCTCATGTATATTATTGCTCTACTAAATTATTTTTTTCCGCAAAATTAACGCATTTTCAGAATGGCGGGTTTTAATATCAGTCCTATTGTTGTATTAAGAAAGTAGCAACAACGGTCGTTTCTAAGACTAAGGGCTTGGTTTCCGACTGTACTGGCTCCTTCAAGTGCGATTTGAAGTTCGTCGAAAAACATATTACATTGTACAACTTAGTTGTATCTTTCAATGATACACATCTATTTAATGGGTATGTATACAAATGATATTAAAATGTAATTAAACATATTAGGACATTAACAATTTTATACTGATTTTTTATGTTCATGCAATCACAAAATACTTACCCAGGTAAAACCAAGACAGCCAATGGCATCCGCTAACATATCACCTAGCAACGACGGAAATGAGTTCAAGGCCGGAAAATATGCATGCATGTATGGGCTCTGCCAGTGTGTTATCTGAAATAAATTAACAAAAGTAACAAGTGCTGAATTTTCTGGTCTTGGATGAAATGTGTTTACTTGTAAATCGATTATGTTGATCGATGCTATATATAAGTTTTTTTGTTTATCAATCCGAATCACCTCCATTTTTTTTTTTTTTTTTTTTGCTTAGTCTTTAGTTTTCGATGAAGTTTTTTGTAGACAGTTATAAGTTTTATCATTCCTTAGTTTTATTTCAATGGGCAGTAAAACGCTTTCCAAAGTAAGGGCCCGGTTGGTTGATTGATGCAGAGATTCGCAGACACGTTAAAAAAGCTATAGGTTTGAATTGGGGATATCAAATATACGATCCGTTTTGTGGAAATCGATTGACGATCTTAAGAACGTATGCTACAACTATTTGAGGGATAGGCAGGTGGTCGTTCCCTATTCATTATACTTTCATCTTCAAGTGCAAGTCAAAGTTTCCCGCCCTTTATCCCAGGCGATCTATTACATGTTCTAACTGTTGTTATTAATTGTTTTTGTTTTGTCTTCGTCCTGTATATGAATAAAATATTTGCAACTGGACGTAAACCAAACACATTATTATCATAGTGACATGTTTACTACTGTATAAGAATAAGATTATTTCAAATTAACACATCTGGAACATTTGGTTGTGATTTTTTAATTTGAATTAATAAGAAATAAATTTGTACAAAAATACAGCAGTAAAGTGGTACAGCCATGAGTTGCAATAAATTACGGACTTGCATGTCTTTGGAAAATATAATTAAAAATTATAGGTGAGTCAATCGATCACATTTTGTTAAAAGTGAGAAATATTCATCTCCCGATTATTTGAATATAGCTTCCTCCTTATATCTCTATCAAATTATTATTCGGTCAGAAATTGGATTTCATCTTTAACCTCCCGGCACTGGTCGATAATTGTTTGATGCATTATACACAATATTGTAAGAAATATGTCGCTTATTAAATCACTCAACCGTGAACGACTGTTACAAATCATCTTTATAACAGATCATAGTATAAAATTGATACTGTGACATCATTTCTTAGAATTAATAACATAACTTCCCAAATGTTATATTAATTATAAAATAATTTTACTCGATCTATGATTAAAATACGTGTGATTAGGTGTAAAATTGAACTATACATTCGGTAGGACTATTTAACAATACTGTATGTGTGACCCGTAAAAAAAATCAATCCGATTGCGAATCTGTCGTGCGAGTTTTTAATAAAGAATGTCTATTAAAAAGACCTTTGTTGTTAAATTGGAAAAATATCTATTCGATAAAAGATTCGGTGTTTAATAAAACGGAAAAGGAATGAATAAAAATCTGAGTAGAAAAAGCGTCAGCTTTGATATACAGCTGCCTGTATCATAACAAGTACTAATGTCCGCATACAGTTACAAATTATGGGTCTTCATCAATGAGCAAAAAAGTTAACAAGAAGTAAATGTTTGATAAACACTTGAATACCAAAACCCAATAACAAATCATGTTAGGGAGTAACCATTTTACTTTAAGCGGGTTTATAGTTTTCTGTCTAATCAGAAACTTATCGAGTTATCAATTAAATTTTTTTTTTAATTTATCACTATAACTTATTAAAAAAATACTATATTTTGTTCGTCATCTGTACTTGACAACAATAATTTTACCCATCAAGTTGGGGATCATACTGAGAGATTTTTTTCAAGAAAACAGTATAACCCGTACTTAAATTAAATGGTCGTTCCCTTAGCGCCTTTTTAAAGTGCACATAAAAGACAGAATACATGGGTATAATATACATGATGCTTCAATTGATCATGTAAGACCTTCTGGTAACTTGAATTTAATCTTCAAATACACTTACATGTAAATAACTTGGTTAGTTTATAGATACAAGGTTGGTTTCCATTTTAGTCAAGTGAAATTCTTGAAGGCTATACTAAAGAACAAGTTTTTGATAATTTTTAATATGATAAGGGAGCTACCACTCGATCTGTAGGGGCGGGACGAAATTTGGTAAAAGACAGGACAGGCGTTTTGGGTAAAAAATAAGCAGAATTAACAACTTGTCAAAAAAAGAGGCAGGATGACAATTTATGTGAAAAAAAGTCAGGATAAACTACTAGTAATAAAAAAAGGGCAGGACCGAATAGAGTGAAAAATAATAAGTCAGGACAGAGATTACAACAACAACAATAATGCAGGACAACATGTACAGTTTCATCCTAGCCTCCCTCCCCCCGCCAAATCAAATGGTAACTCCCAAGTAAGAAGAAATTAATGTCAAATAAGAGGCGTTCATGGCAATAGATTCATATCCAAGATACATATTTATTTAAAATATCATCACTTACTCCTGGCATGATAACACGTTCTACATCCCTAAATATATCGTCCCATTGCTCTCCGTCTTGTGGTGCTGTTTCAGGTACCAGAGTACGCATGTAACCAGGTGAAACATTCGGAAAAACTCTTCTTTGTCTTATATTTTGTAGGTAATTTGCTATATAGTCTACCATCTCTTTACCTGAAACGAGAAGACATCTGTTTTAGATGGACATGTTCTCAAAAAGTTAAGGTTTTACTTCAAATTAGACTTTCCAAAAATAAAATGTGGACATGCGTGTTTGATGCTGTTCAATTCAAATATCAAAATGAACTTTCATTAGAATACAAAATATTATTGAAATCAAAATCAAAATAGTTATATTTTGTCATTTTATGTTTTGCCTAAAGTATAATACATCAAGTATTCTATATCACAAATTAAGCAAAAGACAACGGGTAAAATCCAGAACATCTACAGTGACGGTTTAATTGTATCGGCCGGAACACCAAAATAGTCACTACAGAATTAAAAGCATTGGAACCACAATGACCTGGCAAATACAATTCACTAAGAATTAAAGGTCATTCTTTGCAGGTGTAGTCTCCCGAAAAAATCTTCTCTGATCCTCCAATAGATTTAGGAAGATGTGGTGTGAGTGTCAATGAGACAACTCTCCATCCAAATAACAATTTTAAAAAAGTAAACCATTATAGGTTAATGTACGGCCTTCAACATGGAGCCTTGGCTCACACCAAACAAAAAGCTATCCTATAGAGGGCCACAGAATTACTAGTGTAAAGCAATTCAAACGGGAAAACTAACGGTCTAGTCTATATATATATAAAAAAAAACGAGAAACGAGAAACACGTATAAATTACATAAACAAACGACAACTACTGTACATTTTTGCACCACTTCAGTATAGAAGAAGATGAAGAAGATGCTTTATTTCCATAAAATGGGCTCACAAGGAGCATAATATAATATCACTATAATATTATTCTTTTACAAATATAATAAACAATACATAAAATTGAGAATGGAAATGGGGAATGTGTCAAAGAGACAACAACCCGACCATAGAGAAGACAACAGCAGAAGGTCACCAACAGGTCTTCAATGCAGCGAGAAATTCCCGCACCCGGAGTCGTCCTTCAGTATACATAGTTACAAACACAAATAAGTAACAACAGATTCATGTATTAGTATATATATAGGAGTATACATAAAACCTTCGTCTCAGGCACACCTCTAGAAAGTAACAAAAAAGAATACTGTGAGTAGGCTGAATATATCTAGCTGAACTGCAGGAGGCACCAAGGGACCATGCTATATGGCATGGTGGGTGCATATTAAAATGTGTATCGGGACATTCATGATATGGTAAGATATTGTAAGAAGTTGCACATAACTTGTATGTCATCCTCGTGCCTGGTGCGGAGGAGTCAGTACTATTTAAAGTGACACAACTGCAAGAGGCACCAAGGGACAATGCTAATTGACATGCCAAAGTGCACATATTACGAACAAGAACTATCTTTAAAAAAGATATCCGACGTATTTAAATTTGAGTATATGTTTAAAACTATCATTCCAATAACCTTCAGAAGCACAAGATACCATTTAAATAACGTTTTCTCTGTTTGTGTTCAGTATTTTCGGTCCTCGTATCTTTCTGTTTACACCAAAACCCCCCGGAAATCTCACATGCGTAGGTGCGTTCTAAAGTCATCTACGTTCGTATAACAAAGTTTACATTAAAAATTATATAATTGTCCCGAATAAACAGCTGTCACGGATGCAAAGAGCTATTGGAGAAACAATTATTTTAATAAAAATATAAATCTTTGTAAGATCTAGTTCAAATATTTATAGTTTTTCATTTGCTTTCCATCACCATATAATTAACGAGACGTTTTTTCAAACACAACCAAATCACCCACCATGACAGCATTTTGTCCAATCACAGAAAGGGTTTTTGAGCATGCGTATTGTGTTGCCATAGTTAAGCGTCCTTAAGTTCAAAGGGCACAAACCGAAACTATACCGACTACGTCGGAAAAAGATAAAATATTACCACTTTAATCAAAAATATCACAAACAGAAAGGTAATAGAACTTATACGATGTGACCTGTACCCCACCATGCCAACCTCGTGCCTAGTGCAGAAAGCCTGATTTAAATATTTATCTTTCAAGTTATATTTTGTCTTCATCAACTAACTCACAGACAGATATAAAGACATCAAGATTCTCTACATTAAGAAGCCGTATCAGTTTTTGACTACGAATCAAATACGTTAAGTTTGGGCATAGTGAGTTAATAGTGGAATTTAAACAATTTCTCATATTCTGTCTTGTCGGAGAGTACCCTGATAGCGACCTTGTTCAATTCTTAGTCTGTGAGAAGAAATACGCAATCGAGTGAAATTTCTCCTCTGCTCAGGTGATTGTAATAAAGTAAGATATCTTTATAGTCCAAAATGAGTCTTACAAGTGCTACAGCTACAAAGCTTAATTCCAATCAGCACAATTGTGCATTTGGTTTCTCCACTGTATTTCATAGTGCTGATTCAAAAACTTTTTAATTAAAATTTTGAATCTAAAGTTGCTTGCAAAGGCTAGACTGTCAACCCCCATTAATGTTTTTTTTTTTGGCAAACAGTTTAAAGATACATACCAAGAGGGAATTTTTTATTCAAATAATAGCTTTGACTCTAAATATGCATCTTTTAGTAAGGGAAAGGATGAACCCAAATTTTCAAGCCGGTGCCAGTATCTGATCATAGATTTGGTGATATCAAAATGTAAAGGAAATCTCCCAGGTATATGATATTACGTGCCATCATTTTCCAACATATTATTTAGTTGTTTGAATGTTAGGTAAACGTAAAAAGCTTTTTTAAGTACATGTATATGTACGATTACGGTCTAATTGGAAAAATACTCTGTGTCCACACTTTGCCTGTAGTGTATAGCTGATCCGTGTTTGGTCAATTCGCTTACAGCCAAATCTTGGACACACAAAATGTTTGCTAAAATGAATGTTCAGAAGTTTGAGCTTTAATTGAATTTGTTGTCTCTAACTTCAGACTTTCTCCTCCAGCAATGCATTGTGTATATATGTAAGCTTTTTACACGCCACTTCATTATCTCTAACGTACAGGAAATTATTAGGAATTTTATTAACTTCAACAGATTTAAGAAGTTCGAAGTTATTTACATACACATGAATTTTAACCAGTAAATCTAAAAATAAGAAGATGTCGTATGATTGCCAGTGAAACTATCATATCTATCTAAAGACCAAGTAAACAACATAGGTCGCCGTACTGCCGATATTAAACAATAAGCCTGTCTCATACTACAAAATATATATAGCAAGCTTGAATGGGCATCAGGATGACAAAATGTGATACATGTACTATTCAAAATAAAAAGAGAACGACAAAAAATAACTCGGATAAAAAGGATTTAATACAACACTTATAAACTTGGTGCCAGGATGTAAATCAATAAGTTACTACATTTTGATATAGCTTGAATTTCTCTGTTAAGCATTGCAAAAAAAAAATAATCATTACTTATCATATTATTCAATCGGTGCTTTATTAACTTGGCTTACAATACCATTTCAATGCGCAAACTTTAAAAGGTAGAAGAGAGCGTTGTCATATCATAGCATTTTGAAGAGAAAAAAGCTGTTTGCTACTGTAAATTCAGAAATCATTGCGAAGTTTTTATTAAGGCTAATATTAGGACTGGGTGAGTATCGCAATAGCAAGAAATCGCATTCTGATAACTGAAAAACATATCGGTTTGCACATTTTTTTCGAAATCACAGTTATTAAACTCGCATTTTTGTCCATTTTGTAAAAGTTGCACTAATTTCTGAATTCACAGAATTGAACATAATTACGGAGAACGTGAGACTTGTCATTTATTCCTTACTAATTGAAGCTATTTGTAAATTATCCGGTTCAAAGGTTACTAATTTATCATGACGTGTACTTCTATTGAAGCAAATAAAGAAGACAAAACGTGACAGTCAATAAATAGACGACTGAAATAAACTACAATAAAGCCACAGAAAGAATGGCGCTTGAAATAATCAAATATCTGTAGGCACAATGCACAACTTTAAATAATCTGTCTTTCTTTTTTGTCATTAGTGCACTTATTTTCTTCACCAACAGTTATTTGAATGCCGAGTTATAATTAAATTGCAATAAAATTTATATTGCTAGTAATATTTGCCACTGGACGTAAAAAATAAAAATCATCTATCCGCCCACCAATCTTATGATTGATATTAACTACAATGGAGATACAGAAAGATTGGCGTTTGGAATAATCATGTATCTGTAGGCACAATGCACGACCTTAGGCAATCTTTTTATTATTTTTTGTTGGGTCATTATTGCACTTATCCTCTCTTGAATGTCAACTACTAATATAACTGGAATTATATTCCACCTATCCCAAAACAAGGCCTTATAGGTAATCTTTCTATTTTTGTCATTAGTGCACTTATTCTCTCTTGATTGCCGAGCACTAAGGCCGCATTTCTTTCTAACCAAAATTTTGTAAACGTTGTGTCGTGTTTGTTGTTGTTTTCTAAACACTACAAAAGTAGAAACAAATACATCGTTTAATAAGTCTTTATTGACCCTGTTTGAACTTTCAATTATGCATGCACATGTTGTTGGTAAACAGACTTTTTACAAACGTAGGAACAAATACTTCGTTTAATCAGGTTGAAGTTAGAAACAAATGTAGCGTTTGTACTGACAAACGACAAACCACAAAATGCAGACGCATTTTTAGCGTTTGCATAGTTTGTCAAAGTTTATAAATGCAAACTTTTCAAACGTATGTTTGAAAGAAATGATCAAAACATGTGCGCGCTTAGGCGTTTGCATCGTTTGTGTTACAAAGAAATGCACCCTAATACGATTGGATTTATATTCCACCTATCCCAAAACAAGGCCTTGTGTAATCTGTTATTAGTGCACTTATTCTCTCCAGGTTCAGTTATTTGAATGCCGAGTATTAATTAAATAGCATGTGTTTATGTTGCAAGTAATATTTACCACTGGGCGTTAAAAATAAAAATTATTCATCAACCCAGCAAACTTATGATTGACATAAACTATGAAGCCTAAGAAAGGATGGCGTTCGGGATAATCAAATATCTGTAGGCACAATGCACAACCTTAAGTAATCTTTCTTTCTTTTTTTGTCTTTAGTACACTTATTCTTTCTTGAATGCCGAGTACTAATACAATTGGAATTATATTCCATTTATCCCAACACAAAATCTTAGGTAATCTTTCTATTTTTTTTTTTATTTTGTCTTTAGTGCACCTTTTCCCCCCCTCAATACATGTAGGTATTTGATTGCTGAATACTCGTAAATTGTACGGATTTATATTGCAAGTAATATTTGCCACTGGACGTAAAAAAATTGAAATTATTTATCCACCCAGCAATCTAATGATTGAAATAAACTACAACGTTAACGAAGCAACAAAAAGAATGGTGTTTGGATAATCAAATATCTGTAGGCACAATGCACAACCTTAAGTTATCTTTCTTTCTTTTTTTGTCTTTAGTACACTTATTCTCATTTTAATGCCGAGTACTAATACAATTTGATTTGTATATTGATTATCTCAAAACAAGCTGTAACATAATACTTAGAGTTGTTTATTTCTCACTATTTGTTGTCTATCCAGAAATTTGGCTTTTTTGAATTCATTTTCAAACTGTCTAGTTTATGGGTGGTAATAAATATAATATTGTTAAAAAAACCAGGCTTACCGTGTTGGACTAGTATATTTCAAGGTTCATAATTTAGATGCTCTCGTCCTGATATACAAGTAATATTTGCCACTGGCAAATAAAAATAAATATCAAATCTTAACTCTTTAGTTCGTTTACCTGACACACGAACACGTCGCTGTTTGAAAATCGAACGTTGCACAAGGTCATGTTTTTTTTGGTTTCAATTATTTTCCATTTGTCATTTCGGGATCATTTATAGCTGACTAAACGGTATGGACTATTCACATTTTTGAAGGCCGTACAGTGACCAATAATTGTTAATTTCTGTGTTTCTTTTAGTGTCTTGTGAAGAGTTGTTTCAATGGCAATCACACTACATCTCCTTTTTTATATTTACATGAAAGTTTGAAAATTGATATCATATAAACTTCAAACCGGAGCAATACAATGCACATGACGAAACCAACAAAAGCCGGCATAAAAAAAAACAGATTTTGAATGGTGGACAAAACAAGAAAATAATACGTTTACTAGTCGAAGAATTTGAAATATACTATGCATAATGAATTGGAGATTATATACCTATGTTCTGGTTTAAACAAATATTTCAAATTTCTTTAAAAAAATATGTAGGTAAAGGTTTATTTTGATCTTATTAATTATTTATTTAAACCGTTTACTAGTCGAAGAATCTGAAATATACTATGCATAATGAATTGGAGATTATATACCTATGTTCTGGTTTAAACAAATATTTCAAATTTCTTTAAAAAAATATGTCGGTAAAGGTTTATTTTGATCTAATTAATTATTTATTTAAACCAGTATGATACTTCAATTTTTTTCTTTTAGTGCTATAGCAGTGTCGATTTGTCAATACCTCTGAGTAAAAAAATCTTAATGAATGTCAATTTTATCAAATAATTATATCAGTGTTCTGTTGTCACACTCTCTTTCAACTTTATATGACATATCGTGGCGTAAATCAGTCGCGAGCAACTGTCAAGCTAGTTTCTTTATTGGGGAACCAAATCTTAATATAGAAACTCAACTATAAATAAGAAAAAAATGCGTGTATGTTTATAAAATCCGATAAGGTAAAATAAAATTAATTTAAGATTGCAATCGTGTGACAAAATAAAGTGAGGAGGATCTCATTACAAATAAACTTATCTTGTGGAGGCCGGGTTGTGTCATTGGCAATCATACCACATCTTCTTATCTTTATATGAGCTTAAAGTTAATCGCTGCACGACAAGTAATAAACTATACAACTTTTAGAGTTTGTTGGTTTAAATTAAAGAATTCATAATAATTGATAAATACATCATTATAGAAAAGAGAATTATTCGGTACTTAAATAAACTGAGAAGAGAATTATGAGAATATAGAGAACAAAAGAGAAAACATAAATGAAGAGCCGTCTTTTTTTTTTTACATCCCCCTATTTTAAGTTTTGTGAAGATCTTTGGTGATCTTTAAGAAACTTATTTACGACTGTAATTTCTTAGACTCGTCGTACGGTCAAAGAAACACTTCTTTGTATTGATCGGTAATCGGAATTGGGTGCAACTGTTTCATTGAATCAAATGTATCCCTTAAAATGATGAAGATCAATGTTCTTTCACAACCGTATTTTAATGAGCAATAAAAAGGATTTTTTTCTCTATGCGAGTTGTTTGATATGACATTGTGTAATGTTCCCGAGCATGAACAAGTTTGATATGACATTGTGTAATGTTCCCGAGCATGAACAAGTTTGATATGACATTGTGTAATGTTCCCGAGCATGAACAAGTTTGATATGACATTGTGTAATGTTCCCGAGCATGAACAAGTTTGATATGACATTGTGTAATGTTCCCGAGCATGAACAAGTTTGATATGACATTGTGTAATGTTCCCGAGCATGAACAAGTTTGATATGACATTGTGTAATGTTCCCGAGCATGAACAAGTTTGATATGACATTGTGTAATGTTCCCGAGCATGAACAAGTTTGATATGACATTGTGTAATGTTCCCGAGCATGAACAAGTTTGATATGACATTGTGTAATGTTCCCGAGCATGAACAAGTTTGATATGACATTGTGTAATGTTCCCGAGCATGAACAAGTTTGATATGACATTGTGTAATGTTCCCGAGCATGAACAAGTTTGATATGACATTGTGTAATGTTCCCGAGCATGAACAAGTTTGATATGACATTGTGTAATGTTCCCGAGCATGAACAAGTATGACCAGCTAACATACTATCATTGACGAAGCTAGCTATTGTTCCTTTTTACAAATCATACAATATAAAAAAGAAGATGTGGTATGATTGCCAAGTCTATATTTGCTAGCATTGTTATCTGATTGTATTATCTTGCATTTAAGTACATTGTTATATAGGTTTTCTAATATCTAACTCGAATACACAAGAACGTTAAAAAAAAACACTAAATTGATATGCGACGCACATTTTTGTTATCATTAAATTATTACAAATTTAAAATAGAGAATATGTCAAAGAGCCTGACAACAACCCAACGAAAGAGCAGACAACAGCCGAAGGCCACACATGGGTATTCAATGCAGCAGCGAGAAAATCACGCACAAGGAGGCGTGCGTCAGCTGGATCCTAAACAAAAATGTATACTATAAAAAAGAAGATGTGGTATGATTGCAAATGAGACAACTATCCATAAATGACCAAAATGACACAAACATTAACAATTATAGGTCACCGTACGGCCTTCAACAACGAGCAACGCCCATACCGCATAGTCAGCTATAAAAGGCCCCGATATGAAAATGTAAAACAATTCAAATGAGAAAAATAGCGGCCCTATTTGTATAAAAAAAAATGTAAAACAATTCAAACGAGAAAAATAAGGCCTTATTTATATAAACAAATGAACGAAATAAAGTATGTAAAACATAAGCAAACGACAACCACTGAATTACAGGCTCCTGACTTGGGACAGGCACATACATAAATAGTGTGGCGGGGTTAAACATGTTAGAAGGATCCCAACCCTCCCCCTAACCTGGGACAGTGGTATAACAGTACAACATAAGAAAGAACTATGAAAATCAGTTGAAAAAGGCTTAACTCATCAGATGGACAAAAATACAAGTGGACGTGGCCGGGTACTTGTACATCCCGGCACAAAATGACACAATGAACAGATCTGAGAGTACTCGCAGTTATTTGACAGCTAGTTCAAAGTCACTAACAACTAATAAAAAAATCATGCATCTAAGACTAGTTTGAAGTGATAACGGACGTCATACTTAACTCCGAAATATATAAATTAAGTTCGCCATCTAGACCCTTAGACATGGCCATTCGATAACGTTCGTGATACAAAGAAAATACAATCACAAACATTCATTAATTTGATTATCAAAAACAATGAAATATTAACAATGACATTTGTGCAATGTTCATTGTCAATCTATTTCTATAACTAAGAATGAGGGAAATTTATCTTAACACGAATACACACACGTGATGCATCCGTCCCGCGGAGGAATCTACCGTCCGTGACAAATTTAAATTGCTAAATTAATGCTCAGACAATGTTTTTGTATATTAAACTGTGAATGACAGAGTTCGGAGATTAATAAACAGATAACAATTAATATCATTGATGATGATATATTACAAATCTGTATATTCCAAATTATCAAATTGTTATATGTCGCACACTGCTCTGTGTAGAAATAATGGTTACTAAAATTAATATAAAAAAGGAGATGTGGTATGACTGCCAATGAGACAACTATTAAAGATCTAACAACTGTGTACATGTAAACATTGTGTCACCATACGGCCATCAATTATGAGCAAAACATACACCGTATGTTCAGCGAAAAAAGGCGCCGACGCCGTAAAATTGTGAAAGTATTTAGATGAGAAAATCGAAAGATTTACACTAAAACAATAAACAAAAAAACAAATATTATAGAAAGCAAGTAACGCCCATCACCAAATAACGACCATGACTTTTTGCATGTGTTGTTAACTGGTTTTGCAAAAATCAAGGTATTGTTAACATGTTAATTAACGGACACCCTATTGCCCTCTCTCGCGTAACGAATGTTTGTAGAAGCTCATATCACTTTTTTCCTATACTGGGACAGTGGTTTAATAGGATAACTGACCATAACAATGATTTTATGCGGACATTTTGCTTTGATATGGAACTTAAATAACACGAAAATGTAACAGTTCGTAATGTCATATTTCTATGATCAATATACATGTGTACAAAAAACATGAATAACGTTAAGCAAGCGCACTTTTTTTTAAATTAAGCATTGGTATTTATGCTTATAAAAGGAATCCTGGAGCATACGTTTCAAGACAGCAATCCAATAGAGAAACATATACATTTGGTACCTCTACTGGTAAATATGTCAAATTTTTCGACGTTAAAACTGATACATACATATTATATATAGGTTGTTTTCTTCCAATGTTTATTAAATCATGGTTATACCTTATTTTGTCTAAAAGAATACAATTTTTTTAAAAACAATAAATAGTCTTGAAAAAGCCACATATGGAAATCAACATTATTGGCCTTGTGCGCATGAGCAGGATTTAGTAAAAAATAAAGACGTTATTAACTTTGGATAGTTTACATTCTTTGATGCATTAAGGTTCATATCTCTTAAATAATTACAGAAATGTTTGCAAGGCATATTTTCACAAATTCTGAATATCTCTCCCGTAATTTTGATCTCTTTAAATTAGATATATAAAGTCGCTGTTGGTTTCCCATTCTAGCTTCTTATAATTTATTCTTGGTCGTCTCACTAGTCTTATCCGTTTTGCAATATTTTTAAAAAAGTGTCTCTCGTTTCTCGTTTTTATATAGATTAGACCGTTGGTTTTCCCGTTTGAATGGTTTTACACTAGTAGTTCTTGGGCCCCTTTATAGCTTGCTGCTCAGTGTGAGCCAAGTCTCCGTGTTGAAGGCCGTACCTTGACCTATAATGGTTTACTTTTATAAATTGTTACTTGGATGGAAAGTTGACTCATTGGCACTCGCACCACATCTTCCTATATCTACCGTTAAACTAAACTACCATTGGATATTTAGCAAGCAACACCAGTCAATCATTTAAAAGTCTATATTTTATGAGAACATGTTTGTTTTCCGCTGTGTACATGTATTACCTTTTAATTGTTTCTTACTTTGTAATAATGGTGACAATTTTATAGCTGGGAATTATATATACCGTCAGTATAGTATGTCCTAGTTTATAGCAGACATTTGGATAGATTAGAAAACATCCGTTCAACAACAATTTAATTAGAAAGATAAATTAACGATTTAGTCACAAAGAACTAAAATAATGTCTTTTATTAATTGGACAGATTGATAGGAAAAAGAGAGAAAAAAGTGTTGGATCAATGATATTTAGCTGATTTAGATGACATCCAGACACCGCTCTCGTAAATTACTGCAGTCTCTTCAGAGGATAATGTTTGCTAAAGGCGCAGAAATATGTCCCGATTTGGAAATTAATGGGTTACCTGGAACAAATGATCTACCCTTTAGGCAGGTATTGTCTCTTAAAGTACAAATTGCTTATGGTAAATTTTTAGAATAATTAATCCATGAATTCACATATGATCCAGTTTTGTTTTATTGGAATCACTATATTTTTGAACTTTCAAAACCTGATATTTTGTACTCATAAAAGCTTTAAGGGAGCTGGAAAGCGTTCGGTAATGTGTAGTAACGAGATGTATATTAAACAGTGCCATGTTGCAAAGGTAAAGGATAGTATTTTCAAAATCAGAAGTAACATACATTGTATATCTATGGCGGATCCAAGGGGTAGAGGGTTCCAGGAGTTGGACCCCTTTCTTTAAATTGACTATCACCACTTTTGAATGGAGACTTATGGTTAGAACCCACTTTTATAATTAGCTATATCCGCCCCTACATGTACGTTTGTAAAAAAGACTATTTGATGAACAAAAACAAAACACAAAAGGAAAAGGAAAAGTAACGAGGACATTTATGGTTGATGTACAGTTTTAGTTTAAACATATTTATTTATAGTGGATTGGGAAACAAGTTTTGCAACTTATATTAATCCTTTTCCACTTGCGGGTGCGAGTGCTGCCTTGTAGCGGCATTAGCCTACTCTTTTTCGAAATCTACAAGGGTATCTTTTACGTGCTCTCTCTTAACACGGGTCAGCCATTTATCGCCCCCTTCCGACGGACTATCATCGTTTCCTAAATACCATGTACAGTTTTGCTCGTTGTTGTCAGGACGGCGCCGTTCCTAGGCATATATTTGCTTTATCCATGTTATTTGGGCCGTGTTCGTTTGTTGACTCATTGCCAATCATACCATACCTCATTATTTTATGAGAGTTTTTAACCACAGTCAATGACTTGATGAGCAAGAATATCGAATGAAACTGTTGAAACTGTTTGCGTGCTTATATCCAAGCTATGTACTGGCTATTTGTTTCAGCAATGTGTTTTACGCGTCAGGGTTGTCGTCGATGGTACCGTATGAATAAGCTAAAGCACATTTCATTGACTAATGGCTTAGGTGGATATCATGTGATGGACATGTAATGTACGTCGATGTCAGGGTTGTCGTCGATGGTACAGTATGAATAAGCTACAGCGCATTTCATTGACAAATGGCCTAGGTGGATATCATGCGATGGACATGTAATGTACATGATTCTGCATGTGATGTTGCACAAGAATCTCTCACTGTAACTAATATCATTGTGCTGTACTGTTAAATGACATAGAAAATGTCTATAATGTTATATAACCAGACAGGCCACTTTAAAATGCATATTTTGTGTTCTAAATAGCAGGACATATCAGAGATGTCTCTGGACATGTATAATAATGTACACACAGTTACATCACATAATGTTTCCATTTATGCTACTGGCACGTTTACAATAAGTTCACGTGAAGTAGGATGTAATTTCAGCGTCCCAGTGACGTTTTATAACTGTAATGGAATTATTCTGTTTATAATATTTCATTAATTGCAATACACCCGGAAATACATATCATAAAAATTAACCTAACAATAACGGAAAATACAATATTCCGAATTTTTTATCGAATGTTTATAGTCTGAATGAAGTGCTGAATGAATCCAAATTACATATAATTATTGCTCATTTCTCTTTTTGTGTTTTATTACTTATTTACGGTTTTTTTTTCTGGACAAATTTTTTTCGCGACAAGTCGAAAACAATTTTTTTCTTTCAATTTTAGCATTACATATAGTGGCAGCCGAGGGTGAAACAAACAATTTTTTTTTCTCAGAATCAAAAACAAATTATTTTTTTCTCCAAAAACTGGAAACAAACTTTTTTTTCCAAAAAAACCCATACCCCCCCCCCCCCCCCCCCCAGAAAATCAAATGGTTGCTGCCTTACTTGCATTTTCTACGATTACTTCTGAACACTGCTTTGCGGAAGTAATGACGTGTAAAAAATGAAAATGATATTTGGTTAATTAGGGGAACATGAAATAAAGTTTCGAAAGAAAATTGTTTTCAAAATTGTTTTTGTTCTATGTTCTTGTCGTGGCGAGTGGTTATTCATCTTCGCATTATAGTTTTTAATACCCCTTTTGGTATGACTTTTTTTTTTATCTTTAGTTATTAATTATCAGAAAATATTAAATAACGTTACAACACAACAGAATAGAATGGATTTATATAATTGTATCAGCAATGTTAAAAACAAAACAAAAACGATAGACAAAGAAACAAATCCGAGTACCTACTCGAGTCATGTCGAATATGTTGAGACGATCGCCTTCGATAAGAATGTTAAGAACATAATTGTATTTCTCGTATACAATACTATAAGATCGTACAATAATACAACACAACGAATCAGGCTTTGAAATGACATTGTTAGACAATAGTTTTGTAAGGATTGAACCGAACTCCAGTGCTCGCTGTCCAATAATGCTAATCGTATTTACAACAGACATTATTTTACTATAAACAATACGAGCCCTCATGAAAAGTAAAATGTAAACTTCACTGCTCAATTCGCTCTGTGTGAAAATTAGTTTACACGCAGAAAACAATAAGGGAGGATTGTCGTAAAATTCAAATCAATGTATTTGATCGACAAAAAGATTGTTGGAAGACTATGAATGATTTGTAGATAATGAAGGAAGTCGCCGTGACATTATTAGAGAGTGAACATATATATGTAGTACAACATCCCTACCCTTAGGTCTATCTATATATTCTAAACACAACATCTCAAGTGTAGGAAAAATATCGCACAACTTTATAGCAATTTAAAGGTGTGATAACGTCGAACTTAGCTTGTATCTATGACAATTATCGTACCAAAGAAACAGATGAGGTATATATGTAAGGCTTTATTTGTACATTTTCATGGAGTTATCTCTTTGGATTAAATAGATATAAGAAGATATGGTGTGAGTGCAAATGAGACAGCTTTCCATCAAAGGGTCAATTTGTAAAAGAAAAACCACCGTCGGTCAAAGGAGCGTCTTCTACATGGAGCCTTGGCTCACACTGAACAGCAAGCTATAAAGGGCCCCAAATTGACTAGTGTAAAACCAGTACGATTTTACTTTTATTTTTGTTTAAATTGTTTCGATATAGGACAGTAATACACTTCCATGCTAAAAACACAAACAAACAAACGAAATTACGCAACTTCTTCTACAAATAATTTAGAAAACTGAACTTGAACATAAATATAAAAAATATACCAATCTAGGTTTATCGGTATCATAGAACAATATAATACATGCGTGCTAAAATAAATTGTTTGACAAGTAATATATTGCAAGAACTTTTTTAATTTACTAATTGTGATTCAATATAAAGAATCTGTTGTACAAACATAAATAAAACATAAAATTGTCAGCAGGATAGTTTTATGACAACATATCGAAACCTCGCTATTTGAATGATTGGAGCGTAGAAAAGAAATATATTGAAATGCTCTGGTTACAAGGAAAGTTTTGTGAAATTTGCATATGATAAAGGATATTATGAGGCCACTGTCCGTCTTCTAGGCGATCATATTGTGTAGTTCTTGGTAGCTTGTTTAAAGCTTATCCTATTGTCTGTGACAATAGACATTTAGAAAATATCTTTCAAAATAACTAGACTCAAGCTGGTAAGTGACTAATATCTAATGCTATCCATTAAACAAAATATAACTTCAAAATGTTCTTATTGTCATATTACTTCAGGATTTATATTTATTCCGCGCATTGATAAAATAACATTTTCTGTAGTATAGATGAGGGGGGGACCTTTTTTGGGACGTCGGAAACGGGTGTTTTTAAGCTCGGGATTTCGGGATCCGGAATTCTTATTTCGAATTTCGGGATGTCGGTATTTAAATTTCTTTAAATTCGGGTTCTAAGGATTTAATGTTCGAGATCAAGACCCCTAATACCCCCCTTATAGATGAATTAATTCCATTTCATGCTGACATAGTCGTTCTAGTTGAACTTCGGGTTCGGTCCGGAACTTTGCCGTAAAGATATGCCGAGGAGTACCGAATGTGTGGTTAATATGGAAAATTCGCTATAAGGGCAACTTTGAACCTCTGTGGTGGCTAGACGGGCCCAGATCCCAGAAAAATATTTAAGTAGCGAATAGCCTCGGTCAAAATCATTGAAGTGAGCTAGGTATGGTTCGGAACTTTGCCGTAGAGATATGCCGAGAAGTACCGAATATTTTTTTAAGTATGCAAAATACGCTTAATATGGGCAACTGTAAACCTCTGTGGTGGACAAACGGACCCGGATTCCAGAAAAATATTTAAGAAGGTAATAGCCTGGGTCAATACCTTTATAATGGGTTGGGTCTTGTTAGGAACTTTGTCGTAGTGATATGCCGATGAGTACTTTATGTTAAGTTGGTAAGGACAGTCCTTTAGGGGCAACTTTCGACACCTCATAACAAGAAATGTATCACGGTCAAAAATGCCTTTCAAACGTTCATCACATCATCATCAGTTGTTCCAACGTTATATAAAGATAAAGGTGCTGAATCTTGCAGCAAAGGGGAATTTCTTCAAAAACACAACATTGAGCTGTACCGAGAATGAAGAAAAATCAGGTATCTTTGAATGCTGGAACAGAACAATGAAAAATATTTTTTAAAATACTTTTTGACTAATTCTACGCGCACTACCATAGCTCATTTTAAAGGTATTGACCCAGGCTACTCCCCACTTAAATATTTTTCTGGGATCCGGGCCCGTCTAGCCACCACAAAGGTTCAAAGTTGCCCATTGATGTATTTTCCATACCAACCACACATTCGGTACTTTTCGGCATATCTCTACGGCAAAGTTCCGAACCGGACCTAGCTCATTTCAATGGTATTGACCCACGCTATTCCCCACTTAAATATTTTCTCTGGGATCCGGGCCTGTCTAGCCACCACAGAGGTTCAAAGTTGCCCTTATAACGAATTTTCCATATTAACCACACATTCGGTACTCCTAGGCATATCTCTACGGCAAAGTTCCGAACCGGGCCTAGCTCATTTTAATGATTTTGACCGAGGCTATTCGCCACGTAAATATTTTTCTGGGATCCGGGCTCGTCTGGCCACCACAGAGGTTTAAAGTCGCCCATTTACGTATTTTCTATACCAACCACACATTCGGTACTTTTCGGCATATCCCTAAGGCAAAGTTTTGACCCGGACCTAGCTCATTTCAAAGGTATTGACCCAGGCTATTCCCCACTTAAACATTTTCTAGGATCCGGGCCCGGCTGGACATCACAGAGGTTCAAAGTCGCCAGGGGTGACCTGTCACACCGTCATTTAAGCAGTCTCCGGTAGGTTTTCACTATCGATTATGTTTTTCTTTTGCTGGCTTTCCATAAATATTTTTCTATTTATATTTTTGAATGTTTCTGGAGTGATCGTTTTTGTTTTATATATTATATATTCAAATTTTGTTGAATCTTTCGTGTCGTTTTATTGATAAAAATCTTTATTACATAAAAACAAATATGCAACCTATAAGAGGGTTTATATTGGACAGCTTGAAAGTGTCATAAAACGATTTCCGGCGTATCTTTTTCCTCATGCTTTTTGATGATTTTCAACTAAATTTGAAAATTGAACCGACTGCTAGCAGCCGGTTGGATAATAAATATCAATATCGAATATCAAATATCAAATAACGAACAGACCTCAAGCTTCACATGCATATCCATTTCGTTTTAATATCAGTACAAGCCGTGAAATTGGAGATTTCCGCTAATAAATTGCATTTAACTAAGATTGATCGATTTTCGGAACGTTTGGGTCTCATGTAGTTTTTGGTTTTTAGATATATCATCAAAATTGGATGCTGGAAAAAAGTGGCTGCTATCTTATGATTGGCTGATTCTGTCTGCTTGAGTCTGGTTTCAAAAGATATTGAAATCCAGAAACGGATAGATTAGTTTTAATGTGGTACTATTTTCCAGAGTTTTATTATCACTTTTGAGTTTAACATGTTTAAGTGACTAATATCTAATGCTATCCATGAAACAAAATATATTTCAAAATGTTCTTATTGTCATATTACTTCAGGATTCATATTATTCCGCGCATTGATAAAATAACATTTTCTGTAGTATAGATGAGGGGGAGGGGGGAGGACCTTTTTCGGAACGTCGGAAACGGGTGTTTTTAAGCTCGGGATTTCGGGATCCGGAATTCTTTTTTCGAATTTCGGGATGTCGGTATTTAAATTTCTTTAAATTCGGGATCTCAGGATTTCATGTTTTTTAATCCCGGGATTTCGAGATCAAGACCCCTAATACATGTACCCCCCTTATAGATGAATTAATTCCATTTCATGCTGACATAGTCGTTCTAGTTGAACTTTGGGTCCGGTCCGGAACTTTGCCGTAGAGATATGCCGAGGAGTACCGAATGTGTGGTTAATATGGAAAATTCGCTATAAGGGCAACTGTGAACCTCTGTGGTGGCTAGACGGGCCCGGATCCCAGAAAAATATTTAAGTGGCGAATAGCCTCGGTCAAAATCATTGAAGAGAGCTAGGTATGGTTCGGAACTTTGCCGTAGAGCTATGCCGAGGAGTACCGAATATTTTTTAAATATGCAAAATACGCTTAATATGGGCAACTGTAAACCTCTGTGGTGGACAAACGGACCCAGATTCCAGAAAAATATTTAAGAAGGTAATAGCCTGGGTCAATACCTTTATAATGGGTTGGGTCTTGTTAGGAACTTTGTCGTAGTGATATGCCGAGGAGTACTTTATGTTAAGTTGGTAAGGACAGTCCTTTAGGGGCAACTTTCGACACCTCATAACAAGAAATGTATCACGGTCAAAAATGCCTTTCAAACGTTCATCACATCATCATCATCAGTTGTTCCAACGTTATATAAAGATAAAGGTGCTGAATTTTGCAGCAAAGGGGAATTTCTTCAAAAACACAACATTGAACTGTACCGAGAATGAAAAAAAAATCAGGTATCTTTGAATGTTGGAACAGGACAATGAAAAATATTTTTTAAAATACTTTTTGACTAATTCTACGCGCACTACCATAGCTCATTTTAAAGGTATTGACCCAGGCTACTCCCCACTTAAATATTTTTCTGGGATCCGGGCCCGTCTAGCCACCACAAAGGTTCAAAGTTGCCCATTGATGTATTTTCCATACCAACCACACATTCGGTACTTTTCGGCATATCTCTACGGCAAAGTTCCGAACCGGACCTAGCTCATTTCAAAGGTATTAACCCAGGCTATTCCCCACTTAAATATTTTCTATGGGATCTGGGCCTGTCTAGCCACCACAGAGGTTCAAAATTGCCCTTATAACGAATTTTCCATATTAACCACACATTCGGTACTCCTAGGCATATCTCTACGGCAAAGTTCCGAACCGGACCTAAAAATGTAGCTCATTTCAACGATTTTGACCGAGGCTATTCGCCGCTTAAACATTTTTCTGGGATCCGGGCTCGTCTGGCCACCACAGAGGTTTAAAGTCACCCATATACGTATTTTCTATACCAACCACACATTCGGTACTTTTCGGCATATCTCTACGGCAAAGTTCCGAACCGGACCTAGCTCATTTCAAAGGTATTGACCCAGGCTATTCCCCACTTAAATATTTTCTCTGGGATAAGGGCCTGTCTAGCCACCACAGAGGTTCAAAATTGCCCTTATAACGAATTTTCCATATTAACCACACATTCGGTACTCCTAGGCATATCTCTACGGCAAAGTTCCGAACCGGACCTAAAAATGTAGCTCATTTCAACGATGTTGACCGAGACTATTCGCCACTTAAACATTTTTCTGGGATCCGGGCTCGTCTGGCCACCACAGAGGTTTAAAGTCACCCATTTACGTATTTTCTATACCAACCACACATTCGGTACTTTTCGGCATATGTCCCTAAGGCAAAGTTCCGAACTGGACCTAGCTCATTTCAAAGGTATTGACCCAAGTCTATTCCCCACTTAAATATTTTTCTTGGATCCGGGCCCGTCTGGACATCACAGAGGTTCAAAGTCGCCAGGGGTGACCCGTCACACCGTCATTTAAGCAGTCTCCGGTAGGTTTTCACTGTCGATGATGTTTTTCTTTTGCTGGCTTTCCATAAATATTTTTCTATTTATATTTTTGAATGTTTCTGGAGTGAACGTTTTTGTTTTATATATTATATATTCAATATTTGTTGAATCTTTCGTGTCGTTTTATTGATAAAAATCTTTATTACATAAAAACAAATATGCAACTTATAAGACGGTCTATATTCGACAGCTTGAAAGGGTCATAAAACCATTTCCGGCATATCTTTTTCCTCATGCTTTTTGATGATTTTCAACTAAATTTGAAAATTGAACCGACTGCTAGCAGCCGGTTGGATATCAAATATCAATTATCGAATATCAAATATCAAATAACGAACAGACCTCAAGCTTCACATACATATTCATTCCGTTTTAATATAAGTACAAGCTGTGAAATTGTCGATTTCCGCTAATAAATTGCATTTACAGTAACTAAGATTGATCGATTTTCGGAACGTTTGGGTCTCCAGAGGCGGATTTAGAGGGGGACCCAGGGGGCCCAGGCCCCCCCTTTTCGGAAAAAAATTTGGTTGCCTATATAGGGAATCACTGAAGCGTGACTGGAGCGGGCCCCCTCTTAGGTCAGTCAGTGGGCCCCCACTTATGAAAATTTCTGGATCCGCCACTGGTCTCATATAGTTTTTGGTTTTCAGACATATCATCAAAATTTGCTGCTGGAAAAAAAAAAGTAGCTGCTATCTTGATTGGCTGATAAAAGTGGCTGCCAGCTTGAGTCTGGTTGAAATCCAGAAACGGATAGATTAGTTTTAATGTGGTACTATTTTCCAGAGTTTTATTATCACTTTTGAGTTTAAGTGACTAATATCTAATGCTATCCACGAAACAAAATATCTTTCAAAATGTTCTTATTGTCATATTACTTCAGGATTCATATTATTCCGCGCATTGGGACGTCTGAAACGGGTGTTTTTAAGCTCGGGGTTTCGGGATTCGGAATTCGGGATGTCGGTATTTAAATTTCTTTAAATTCGGGATCTCAGGATTTCATGTTTTTAATACCGGGATTTCGAGATCAGGACCCCTAATACTCCCCTTATAGATGAATTCATTCCATTTCATGCTGACATAGTCGTTCTAGTTGAACTTTGAACTACTAATTGAAAGAATCAATTACTATACATACATGTAACAAATTATCTATACTTTCTTACGTTCATGTCACGGTAACATATGCACAAAGTTCATTCAGTTAAACACAAACTGTGAACCAATATAACTATCGTTTTAAGAAATGTCAACTAGTTCGTAAAAACTAGTATCATAGAAATATTAACGTCATAGTATCATTTTAAATTGAAAAATAAAAACGAAGAATGAACCTTTACTTATAAAGATTGATCTTTAATTTCCTTATAATTCATAAATATGTTTATTCTTAAAGAATGATATTTACAACTCTTTCTCAAATTTGATTAAATCAAGTTGATTAGGTGAATAGCTGCTTAACGCCCAGTAGCCAATTATATGCATATTCGGGACGAGGACATGTTAATGTTATATGTATATAAATCCTGTTTTTTTTTTCTTATTTGGTGCTTGGCCGACACTCTGGGCCGAATTTTAACGTGTGAGTTCGCGCATTTGAACACCATTAAACAAAACAAGGCGTTCCTTGTGTGGAGAAGCAGACGGCTAGAGAAAAAAAATACCAAAAGCCTTGCACCGGAGAACGATAACACAATATGCAATCAAATAATTACATTAACGGTACCAATTTTATTACAACAGATGCGAATTTCAACAATTTATTTGTCTTCGGTGATACCAAAGGACAACACACTCAAAATCCTAATACAAATGCTACAAAGCCGGTAAACCATAAAGAACAGAATGACAAACACTGACAAATCAGACATTTGCGGTATGGGCTTTGCTCATTGTTGAAGGCCGTACGGTGACCTATAGTTGTTAATGTCTGTGTCATTTTGGTCTTTTGTGGATAGTTGTCTCATTGGCAATCATACCACATCTTCTTTTTTATATTTGGGTTATGAAGACACATTTGTTTTTTAGAATTTACAAATATGAACAGTGGTAGAATTAACATATCACACATAAGATAACATTTAAAAGAAGTTGCTGCGTTTTTCCAAACGAAAACTAAAATAAACTACAAAGAAATGAAGTAAAATTACCAAAACAAATTAATTTAAGATTGTAAAATATGAAATTAGATACATTAAGCTCTGTTAGTCTAATCATAATAGAAAAATTCCCAGTTGTTAATCAAACAGTATGAATAATCTGGAGTGAACAGAAATTGATGGAACGGCGTCAGCGTCAAACGGGAAAACCGTTGTAGTCCTAATTTACGCGGATGTTTAATATTTTTGTCATACAATAGTTAAATTGCAATCGAACCATCCGAAAGCAATAATGATTCTTTAATTTACCATTCTGATTTTCTTATAGCAGTATTCAGAGAAAAAGGTTTTGAATCCAAATACATAAAAGTAAATAAAATATGACAAAAACAAAGATTTTGAAATAATCATTTTTATTTTTAATGAACAACAGGCTATTTTGATTGAAATGCAAAATACTATATTTAATGCTGAGTTCACACGTAATTCGAATTCGATTCGTATTAACTCATTCAAATTAGTTAAATTCGCATTCGAAACGTTTAACGTCCTAGGTATCGTCAATTCTAATTCGCATTGCAATGCGCGTCAAATTCGATTTACTGTCCAAACGACGTTAACTTTGAATTCGTATTAACAAAAGCGTATTTCTAATGCGAATTAGATAATTCGAATTAGCCAATTCGAATCAATTCGAATCAAAAAAGAAGAGTGTGTGAACGCGATTAGCAAATTCGATTCGCATTCGATTCGAATTCAATTCGAATTAAATGTACGACGTGTGAACGAGGCATAAGCATAAGTTACTATTAAAATTCTCCATCAACTCTGGTACCTTTGATAACTATTGAGGCTTTCATAAGGTAATGTAGGGAAATATGCCATACGTACATTAAGTAAAAGGTATCAAATTTCATTTTAGAAAAAAAAAACTATAATTGTATTATATTATATTGGAAAAAGTTTTTTGTATCCCTAACATTAATTTAGATAAATATGAAGCCTATCTGAAAATGCCTTGTAAAGTATAGGATCCAAAAAGTGAAGGAAATATTAATAAAAAGTTGTAAATAAATAAATGAATAAATACACAATTACATATTACAAAAAGTTAAACTCTACAAAAATTATAGTTTGACTAACCTCTTTCTCTGTATTCCTCGAAGTCCATCTTCTCCAAATTAATTCAATTGATAGTTTGCTATAATAAATCTGATGTGTGCCTAATTTCTTTATGTCTGATGTGTCCCTAATTTCTTTATGTTTTCAAGAAATTCCGTCACTACCGAATGATATGTCCGAAGAAGAAACACTGTATATAAAGTGTCAATGATGAGTTACACATCATTGCCTTTATGTGGGAGAAACTGATCAACCTCGTTTTCATTCGATAGTTATAAACTATATATTGATCTGTTACTAAAACGACGAAAGGAAAATAGTTTAAGTTTTAGATGAAAAAAAGAAGGTTTATGTCACATCTTAATATATTTATTAGCATTTTCTTATTTGATTTGTAAATTTATTGACAATTGATGTCATTCAAACTGAGAACGTAATTGCGATAACTTTATAACTAAACAGTGGTACGTTTGAAAGGTTTCATGCATGGCATCGAGAAAAGAAGATCAATGGCGGATTCGGGGGTGGGGGGTGGGGTGGGGTGGCTGGTCTTTTACTTTTACGATCAATTCATTTGAATGGGGACACAAAGTTGCCGGAACCCCCCTTTATCCACGGTTAGGACCCCCTGAAGATTCAGGATACACGTACACGAAACTGAGTAGTAACGAATTCCAGATGGATTTGAGTGTGCACATCTCCTTACTTGATCTTAAGTTAAAAGTATCGTGTTTTTGGTATTACATGTTTGAAAAAATCTCCTTCCTACGCTCGTCTTTACCATTACCATTTAGGGCTTTACATATTAAGCCACCAAATATATTATAATAGAGATCTTCTTTATAACAACAATTACTAAAATGTTTAAAATTCTAGTTTAAAGTTGTCCAGTCAGAACTGTTTTCTTACTTTCATTTTCGAAATAAAATACAACAACAAATAGTGTGTATAAAATAAGATATTTCTATCCGAAAAAAATTTAGAAAAACTCAAAAAAAAAAAAAGAAAACTACAAAGGAGAGTCATTGAAAATATGTCAAAATAAAACTTTCAATTCGGAAGACCATACGAGCACTGGAACAATATTAAACACAGAGATCATCAATTATATATTCCAAGATAATTTCCTCAGTTTGACATGCGCAAGGCACTCAAAGAAACACTGCTTAATAAACTACTTTGTGCGGAAGACACTATGCAGAGGAACCGAATGAAATATTCATACGCATTACGTTGAGAGGATCTGAGAGCACCAAGATGACTTACTATATTCCTCAGACAAATATAAAATCTTGGTTCATGAAAAAATTAATAATACTGCAATCTTATTATCGTCTATGAATTCCATATCGTAAGCAACAAAGAATACATAGATGTATTCATACAGAAAAAGAACAATATTTATAATAATTATATTTTGCTTTATTTGGCTAAATCTCGTAATTGTTGGTCCTCAATGATCTCAACTTTGTGCTATATTTGCCAGTTAATTCATTTTTCTTCCGAGCGTCACTGAAGAATCTTTTGTTGACGAAACGCCCCTCTGGTGTTTAAAATTATTATCATGGTATCTTTGATGAATTCTATTTATACACAGAAATTGCATAGAAATGAAATTTGTATAGGAATTGATTTTGTTCCGAATGCCATTAGTTAAAATATTTCACCGACTTATAGAACGTTAAAACTCACAAAAGTTTACCTATATTGCTTCGAATGTTATGAACTAGGACTTTACAACAGTGTAAATAAGTCAATATGAAAAAGGTTATATTTTCTTTAGATAGTTAACAATGATAGAATAAAAACATTCTACAGTACTACTTACATTTTTTTCAGTAGTTTGTTTTGACACTTTGTGATGTAAAGGTTCTAGATCCATAAGGTATAGATAAGCTTCAAATGATCATATTACAAAACAATAGGGAGATATTCGTCAAAACTTGAAATGCGGCCGTTTGCATGCTTGTAACATCTCATTTGCGAAGTTATTAATACATTTGTGCCATTAATTATAATACTATATTATAGTATTGTTGCACCATATAACGATTGCATAGAAATGCATTCGCTTTGTTTATTCTTTAGTTTTCTATGTTGTGTCATGTGTGCTGTTGTTTATATAAAAAAGAAGATGTGGTATGATTTGTCTGTTTGTTTTTTTTTTTTTTTCATTTTTAGCCATGGCGTTGTCATTTTATTTTCGATCTCTGAGTTTGGCTGTCCCTTCGGTATCTTTCGTATCTTTTGCACCGCTTCAGTGATTCCCTATATAACTAACCATTTTTTTCCAAAAAAGGCCCCCCCCCCCTAAATCCGCCTCTGGTATTCCATGTTCATTCTCCTCCATTAATTAACAAGAAATGATCCTCAGATTTGTTTTTGTATGGCAAATTTTCCTTCATCTGATATGGACATGCCATAACCACATGCGGCTCGGATCATCCAGTGGGGGAGGGGCCCTGTGCCCCCCTTTTTCGTGGGAAAAATTTGGTTGATTTTAGAGTGAATCATTGAAGCATGACTGGAGTACCCCCCCCCCCCCCCCCCGACCCCCGATGAAAAGTAATTCCGCTGACCTGACCACAGCTCTGATTATCGGACATATTCTTTCAGGAAGCTCTCGGTCAATATCAAACAACTTAATACTAAAACAGAGGTGAAAGATACCATAAGGACGTTGACAGTTGAAAATTGAAAATGAACTGACAACGCATTGGCTTGAAAAAAGACCAACAAACAAACAATAGTATGAAAGACACAACAAAGAAAACTAATGAAATTAAGTGTCTTAGATGCTCGGTGGTTTTTTTTTATGTTGCTTTCGTCTACAGACAATTCGAAGCATTTGGCGCTCTTATACGTTGTGTGTGTGTGTCCAATGAAGATTCGAAGCTAGTTCCAAATGAAAATTAGTGCACCAGGTCATCTGTTCGACCGCAAAGCTTTAAATTCTTCTGTTGTTCAACGCCATACGGGGGCATTTCTCTACTTCTCGGTACCCAACAAACATCTGATAAATATGTAAAAACGAAATTCGTACTCTTGCGCAATTAGTACGTTTAAGAAATCGTATTTGACGCATATAATGTACCATAACAGGTGCAAATAACTATAGAGATTCAGTATATAAAAGTTATTTAGTGATCGAATTTAAAGGAACCCTTAGCTTTTGCGAGGAAGAAGTTACGTCGGTTCTGTAAGGTCACAATTATGTATGTTTTGATACGTAAAAATTATAACAGATAAAACAATGATGACAAATCAATAAAAATCTGTGATTATTCTATATCAGTAGATCAGCTATTCCTCATCTCCCATCAAGGAAAATTGGACTTACATAAATTTGGCTAGTTGTCCACATAGCTATTTAGAAGTTTATGTTTTTATACATCATTGGCTTTCGAATATTCGGCTTTGACCGTTCCTCATGAAGGTAAATCTAGAAAAGCGTTTTCGGACGCATGGAATTTTTAAAGTGTAGTTTTACATTTTAAACCCCCAAAGCCACCGCTCAAACATTCGATGCAGTAGTGATCTCAAAATCGTTAAGTTTCTGTAATGTTGACATTTGCAAAAATTATAAAAATGGGATTGAGTCAATGTGAAATATGTACATTACTGTTATATATAGTCAATAATGCGATCAAACGAGAGACAACTCGAATGTATTATTCCACGTTACATGTTGGAAAGCTGGAACCTTTTATAAAAATAAACAAAAACAAAAACAACAAAAAAACAACATAAGAAATAAACCAAAATATCCGTAGAAGATGCAAGGAGTTAAAGAATCTTAAACTTGGTGATGTAATAGTATTGTGTCGTAAACATTACATTTTTACAAATTTATCATTTATGAAATTAAATAGAGTAATAGTACAAGCTTTTTTAATGTCCTTACGATAATAAATAAATATTAATCTAGAACAACAAATGTAATGGAGAAAAACAAAGGCAAGTTTCATTTACATTCGGATTGTTTTAGTTTTATATATTATATATCAAACTAAATCTTTGACGTCGTTTTATTGATAAAATTCTATATTACATAAAGACAAATATACAACTTACAATGTATATAAGGGTTTATATTCGAGGACAACGAGAATTTACGACAGCTTGAAGGGATCATAAAACTATTTTCGGCGTATCCTTTCACTCCTGTTAACTATGAAAATCATACTTTTTAAATGATTTTCAACTAAATTTTAATATTGAACCGAATGCTAGCAGCCGGTTGGATATTGAATATCGAATATCGAATAACAAACCGGCAGCTAACTTCATATACATATTTAAAACGTAATGCAATGCTTTTAAAATCATTACAAGCCGTTAAGTTGTCGAATACCGCTGTAAAACTATATTTAACTAAGATGAAGCGAGTTTTGGAACGTTTGAGTCTCATGCAGTTTTTTGGTTTTTAGACATATCGTCAAAATTGGCTGCTGGAAAGAAGTGACTGTGGCATGCTATCTTGATTGGCCGATAAAAGTGGCTGCCAGCTTGAGTCTGGTTCGGATTTCTTCTAGTTATAATTTTTATGACAAAAAACAAAGGAGAAAACTAAGGAGGTTATATTAGAATATAACCTCCTTGAGAAAACAGAGAAAGAATGTTTTAAACTAAGCCATATTATTTGGTATGAGCAAGGGTATATTCCTCTAAAAAAAACCTAGATTTCTGTAAGTTTTAAAATCAAGGTGCAAGTTCATAACTATCATAGAATTCTAATTAGATTTGTATAATTGATAACTAGTATAACTAATTCAAGACTCTAACCAAATTGGTATATAATAATTATTTCAAGATTATAACCAACTGTGTAATTACAATGAATGATTCATAAATTCAAAAATCGATATTTAATAAAACGTGTCTATCACACACTTGATCTTTAATTAATTTGCGGTCGCTAGTATTCATATTCCCTCTATATTAATTTGAATGTTTGCATTTAGTTATTCTTTTATACAATGCAATTCTTTATCAACCAAATGTTTTACAACATATAAGTACATGTATAATCAATATATACTAAATATAGATTACAAAAATATACGATCATGACAAAACAGACAGAAGTATTAAATACACAAAAAAAATATATATAGAAACGCCTTTGAATTAATTTAAAAACAGACGGTACACAATCAAGGAATTGTATCCTTTGCAGCATCGATCACTGTCTGAAACATACCAAATACGCCTATCGTTTTATGACGTCAGGAGAGTAAAAATCCAGGGTTTATTTCACTTATTATTTAGTGAAATTGTGGTTTTAAATAGACGCGACAGACGCGGATTGATGGGGTGTAGGGTTGCTGTGTTGCAGGGGGTCAACCCTTTGTGTAGCTACGTATATGGGTAATGCATAGACTCTTTACATTTCTAACGTTGCGTAGTTTGGGACCTCCTCCCCCTTTTTCCGCAATATCTCATCATACCCAATGCAATTGGGAATTAAAAAAATCGATAGATATACCTAAATTCTCGTTGTAAACAGTTTATTTCGAATTCCAGATGTCCATTTACTTGCAGGACAATTATTTCATTCTATTGTATTTAATGCAGCTCAATGTATATGTTGCACTTACCTGTCTTGAAACTAAGAAAATTTTTGCAGCTCAATGTCTATGTTGCACTTGGATTTAGCTGCCTTAAAAATAAGAAAATTTTGCAGCTCCATGTATATGTTGATCTTGGATTTAGCTGCCTTGAAAATACATAATTGGTAGTTGAAGTTAGCAACGTCCATTGGCCAATATCACGGGATAAAAAGGACGATGCTTTGTTTTAAATTATTCTTTATCTTTCCTTTATCTTTTCTCGTCTTTTTCGTTAAGACCATCAGGTTCTAAAGTGTGGACTTGGTGGATCCAAAAGTTTTTTCTTCTCCTTCTCGCCGTGGTGTCCCACTCGGTATTGACTTCTATAATTTGGAAAGTAACATTATCAAAAGGATGTTTCGTTGAACGAAGATGTCTTGTGAGAGGACAGTTTTTGTTGGTTTTGTACGATGAACGATGGTTATTGAGCCGAATATATATAGATAATATATATATATATATCACATACTTGTTTCTCTATTACCTCTCTGTATATCTATTACCACTCTGTATATCTATCATCAATCGATATATTTATCACCCGTCTGTATATCTATCACCATTCTGTATATCTATATCCATCTGTATATCTATCACCACCCTGTTTATCTGTCATTACTCTGTATATCTGTCATCACTCTGTATATCTATCACAACTCTGTATATCTTCCACCACTCTATATATATCTATCTCCACTCTTTTTATCTATCACCACTATGTATATCTATCCTTATCTGTACATATATCACATCTTTGTATATCTATCAACAACCTGTTTATCTGTCACCACTCTGTGTATCTATCAGCACTCTATATATTTACCAAAACTCTGTATATCTTTCACCACTCTGTAAATCTATAACCACTCTGTATCTATATCACCACTCTGTATATCTTCCACCACTCTCTATATCTATCACTCCCATGTATATTTATCACCAATTTGTATTAATATCACCTTTTTGTAAATCTACCGACACTATGTAAATCTTTCAACACTCTGTATATCAACCACCACTCTTTATATCTACCACCACTCTGTGTATCTATCATTATCTATACATCTATCACAACTCTATATCTATATCACCACTCTGTATATCTTCCACCACTCTGTTTATCTATCATCCACCACTCTATATATTTACTAAAACTCTGTGTATCTTTCACCACTGTAAATATATCACCAATATGTGTATATATCACCTTTCTGTATATATATATACCATCACTCTGTATATCTTCCACCACTCTGTATATCTATCACCACTCTGTATATTTATCACCTTTCTCTCTCTCTCTATATATATATATATCACCACTGTATATCTATCACCACTCTGTATATCTACCATCACTCTGTATATCTACCTCTACTCTGTTTATCTATCACAATTTTGTCTATCATCAACCACCATGTATTTCTACCACCACTCTGTATATCTATCTACACTTTATTTCTATCACCAATTTTTATATTTTGCGAATCGGCGGCCAATTCTATCACCTTTTAATTGAGGTCCAATTTTTGGCTCTTCTAATCGAAGTCCAATTTCTAGCTTCTCTAATCGTTGTCCGTTTTAATGGACCTATGGAAAGATCCAAACGCCGAGACATTTTTTGCCGACATGCCGTATTATACAAAAATATATCTTAAAAAACTGAACAAAACTGTGGAAATTGGGACAAAAAAGTTTATAACAGAACTGAAAGTTGGATTGTCCGAGAAGAATAAAGATAAAAAAAAAGTAGTAAACACAGTTCTAGGTCAATATTTTTACAACCTAAACATAGTATATGTGACAAATAGAATATATTATTTTTTTCTCTTTTAATGTATTACCGATGTTTACAGGTTGCAATATCATTTTTTATGTAATTTAAAAGCTTATTAAAAACAATGAAACGTGTAGAGATTGCTAATCGGACAACTATAGACCAGAGTTCAAATAAAGTGGTTGTAAGCAATTATATAGCCCTTCGGTGTGAGCCAAGGCTCCGTATTTTAGACCGTATTTTGACCTATGATGGGTTTCTTTTATAAACTGTGACTTGGATGGGGAATTGTCTCATTGGCACTCAAACCACATTTTCTTATATCTATAGGGAACTGTACGTCCTTCAACAAGGAATAATTGAGCAATTAAAGGTCACGACATGAAACATATAAAACAATTATTATACAACTAAAAACTAACTTAAAACAAAAAAAATCTGAACAACAAATATTCAAGACATAAACCAACTACAACCACTATACTACAGGCACATACAATATTTGGCTGGGTTTAACATGTTTGTGAGCGCTTAATCTTCCTCTAATCTGAGACAATGGTGTAACAGCACAACATAAAAACATAATGCCAATTTATTTTGTATATTTTTCACTCCAGGTGTAAAACAAATGAATTTGTTGACAAACTTCTTACAGAGTCCAAATTATAATACTTTAACAGTTGGCATTTATACTTCTTTATTTTGTCCATTATTGAAGACTGAGTGTTGCCCTATATATATATTTCGTTTAGTTTTCTTTGTCGTTCGGGTCTTATTTAAGTATACTCGCATGTCATTTATCAATATGCATTTACATGTATAAGTGTAAGTGCAGCAATTTGTTATTCTATTATTCATTAATAGTGGACATCGATAAGAGAAGACTACTACAAATCGGACGTCGTTTTTGGCAATACATGACGGCACATTGTCATTGGGCGTCGATTTGAGTATCAAACAATTGGACGTCGAATTTAAAAGAATTTAATCACCACTCTGTATATCTAACAACACTTTGTATATCTACAATCACTCTGTATATCTATGACCACGCTATACCCCGTGACACCCCTAATTATTTTTCTATAGAGGCTATGAAAAAAAAATCCCCATTTTTTCATATTTTTTTTTTAACATAGTGCCACTCGATACCTTGCGCAAAAGATGCGCCTGTTTCTCCTCTACAAGACCTAAATAGTCATACCCGGTGACTCCCCTCATTGTTTTTCTCAAGAAGCCATAAAAAAGGTCAATCCCACTTTTTCCCGTTTTTTTCAAATTTTTAGCCCTATAGTTTCAGATTTTTGAACATAGCGCCACTCGATTCCTTGCGCAAAAGATGTTGTTCAATAGTCTAATATGAAGTTGGGCTATTGGAAGTATTCCGTTTAGGATGATGATAGTAACATCTGCTACATAAGTTGGTAATGAGAGTATAAGCTTAGAGGTAGTTTTTTCTAGAATTTTTCGATTAATTCTACATGTTCTAGTGAATTTGTTTTTGGTAGTGTTAGCTCTTATCCATAGATAAGTACTAGAGATACGTAACACGAATGATTGAATGACACATGAAATGATTGAATGACACATGAAATGACCGAATGACACATGCAATTTTAATCTTAGTTTAAAAAGTATTTATTAATGAAAATTTTTACAAGATTAAGTATTACAATATGTTATATGAAGTTTTAATCTTAATAAGCATAAATTGGTGACTTTTAAACATTGATTTATAAATAGTATTGTGTATTAAAAATGATTTATTAAAGCAGGAAAGTACATAAAATGTTATAATTTTGTGGATACATCTGTTCCTGATTGCATATATACGATTGCCCAATGTGTTCAATCTGGACTACCAAAGTTGGGCTCTCATTTGTATAATAAATTAAAACTCACTGACACTCCATGAATTTACATGTATTTCATTTAACAGTAAAAAAAATATTTTAAGTAATAATTTTCCAGAAAGTCTTAAAACCGCCCAGGACCTCCTGATTGCACTGAGTACGAAAGGTTTTCTTAGAACAAAAATAAAGATACAAGTTGCAAAAAAATAGATCTAATTCAATGCAAAATGTGGCGATCAAACGCCCGTATTAACAACGTTTGTTTAATGGTTAACAATGCACTGGGCACGTGTCGTTAAATAACAAACTAATAAACAATATAATAAGTTGCAAGGTAATAAATATTTCAGGTATTGGGCATTTGTCATCATCACGATTAGATTATCTAATTGACAAAAAACACTTAAAACTTTATATTTCAATTTACTAAATATAAAATGTAAGAACTAAAATGTAACATTAAGCAATAAAATGTATGATACCATATTTCACTGTTTTAATAGAGAAAATTACGGGAAGAAAAATGGAGCGTGATATCTTTTTTAATTAAGATTATAACTTTCTAAAAGGAAACCCTTTAGGACTTCTAAATGGTGTATTTCATCTGTGCTAAACTTATTTCAACATTAAAGTTATTTGTCCTAGTTAATTGTGCGGATGTCAGATTTATGTAACATATTTCACTATCTTCATAAGGAAAAATACGGATATTACATTCAAATTCTCTTAAAAGAAACTCTCACGACAACTTCCCTCTGATCTTCATTAATATCGATATACCTGTAATACATGTACATCCTGAATAAATCAATTGTTATTTTTTTATAAAATTTAGAAAAATTAAACGTTCTAAAACGTTTCCCGTAAGAGTCTTATCTTTCATTATTCTGTCTGTATAGATGCACCATGGTCTCTATATCTTATCCCTTATGACCATGAAATTATCTTCCAATGTGTCGTGACTCTCTATTGGCTCCTTTTTTTCAGATAATCAATTTTCTCAGAATTTTCAGATAATCCCGGATTTTCTCAGATAATCCCGGTTTATCTCAGATAAACTAGGATTATCTCAGCTTAATTCAAATTCGAGAAAATTCTAGTTTATCTGAGAAAATATAGAAAATTCATTATCTGGAGAAAATCCCGGTTTATCTGAAAATTCTGAGATAAACCCGCATTATCTGGAAAAAATCGAGATAATCCCGGTTTATCTGAGCGTAATGTAAAAAAGTGAGATAATCCTAGTTTATCTGAGAAAATCCTGGTTTATCTGAGATAATCTAGGATTATCTATAAAAGTGGTCCAGGCTTGACATAAATACACATTGGAATTTCGTTTATTACAATTACATGAACATATATTTACCTGTTTTTACTGAAGTTTAACTGTAAATATTTAAAAAAAAATGCATATCAAATTTGCATATTTAATTTTTATACAAAAACATTTGTTAGTTGACATATTTATAAACTAATAAGACTTTTATTGTACAAAAATATAGAGATTAACAATCTCATTAGATCCCTCGTGTTCGTATGCTTAGTGGCGCTCTTTTCCAAAGAGTACTCCAGATTTTGGACGTTCCCCGGGAAAATTAATGAGGTTTATACTTATCATTGGTGTAGAGAAAGTTACTTTCTAATAGACATGCTACGAAAAGGTATATTCTCGACGCTGAGGTTTACAAATTAGACTTTAAATTTGGGGACGGTGTCAAAACATTGATTATAGATTTAAATAGGTAAAATTTAAATCCTGCATGTGCGTCTTGGTTAATTCAAATTACATTTATCTAGAACATCATTGACATTATGTATTTAACATCTTATACGACAATTGCTTTTGTGATATCATTGCTGGCTAAAACCTGGCATAAGACATAAAAGGTGTACGCGCGTAGGAGTGGTTGGTCTAGAAAAAGGGGGGCTGGGGGTTATACAAGTTCATTCAATTCTAGATTGATAATCATATATTATACATAGTAAGCTAGTTAAATTTGAGGATTTAAATTCAATCCTAGTCCCCCCGTCTCCCTGAAGAAAAAAACACCTGGTACCTCCGTAGGGTAGTAATAGGTACCCATCCAACAGATTTAATTAAAAAAAAAAAAAAAACATTTGTTTTAGAGAAACTCCTAGCAGGAAAGACCCATCGGTTATCTTATGAAACGGTTGGCGAATTTCCACAAATGTTTCAGGAATTTATGAAATACAAAATATCTGCATAAGGTGGTTTTAAGATGTAAATGCAAACAACTTAATGGTTTAACACTAGTAATTTTGGGGCCCTTTATAGCTTGTTGTTCGGTGTGAGCCAAGGCTCCGTGTTGAAGGCCGTACATTGACCTATAATGGTTTACTTTTTTTTAAATTGTTATTTGGATGGAGAGTTGTCTCATTGGCACTCACACCACATCTTCCTATATCTATCAAGTCATTATGCAATGCTTTTGAAACTCTGCAGGGTTGTTCAACCGATGAGTAGCGAGTCATATTTTACACAAACCTCTTCTCGTTCTGAACATACATGAAATATTTGCCACTGAACGTTAAGCAACCAACAATCAATCAATCACAAACTATTATACAGAAAATACAAAATGAGCTGTCACTTTTGAAATTGAGACAAAGTTGGAAGGAAATAAAGAAAGAAAGTTGAATTCGTGTTTTAGTTGTTTTAAAACAGACCGCGTTAGATAACAAGAGGCTCCCAAGAGCCTGAATCGCTCACATGGTAAACAATGCCTTCGGCCATGTTTTTTGACGAAATAGAAAATAAAACACAAACTTTATTTTATACACCCTACTGATCATTCAAATGAAGTTTGGTTGAGTAGTTTTAGAGGTGTAATACCACCAAATCATGGTACGTCACATCCGGTTGCATACGAAAGTAGGCCTAAAAAAATATTCCCTTGAATTTGACAGTTGTAGAAAATTAACCCTGCATTTCAATGCACTTAAATTTTTCTGAGTCGTAAATATGTATGTTGGATGTCTGAAATAATCATTCTTTTTTTATTTGATGGTCTTATAAAATATTTTGGAACGTTAAGGTTACATAGTTACCAAAGCAGGTAACCAGTAAATAACAGTGTAAAAATTGGGTTGTTTACTTCCGGCGGTGGTTACTTTCTTATATGCAATGAAATGTAGTGTGAAATTTTCACTGTATCACTGGAAAGGATTTAACTTTACACATGCAAAGTATTTCTTTGGTTGAAATAAAGGTAAATACTGTACAATTTTTTTTAAAGTGCCAATTTAACAAAGACTAATAGGGAAAAATCAATGGTGGTATTACACCTAGAGGAGAAGATTTTTTAAAGTTAGCAAATATGATGAACAAATTGTGAAAAATTGTCATTAAAGGACAATAACCCCTTAAGGGGTCAATTGACAATTTTGGTCATAAAAACTTAATTGTAGATCTTACTTTGCTGATCATTTTTGCTGTTTACAGTTTATCTTTATCTATAATAATATTCAAGATAATGACCAAAAACTGCAAAATTTCCATGAAATTACCAATTAAGTGGCAGCAACCCAACAATGGGTTGTTTGATTCATCTGAAAATTTCAGGGCAGATAGATCTTGACCTAATGAACATTTTTATCCCCTGTCAGATTTGCTTTAAATGTTTTAGTTTTTGAGATATAAGCCAAAAACTGCATTTGACCCCTATGTTCTATTTTAAGTAACGGCGGCCATGTTTTTTGACGGATCAAAAATCGAAGCACAAACTTTGTGCAGGATAATCTAAGGAACAATCATGCTAAGTTTCATCCAAATCCATTCAGTAGTTTCAGAGGAGAAGATGTTTGAAAAATTGTTAACGACGACAGACGACGACGACGGACGCCAAGTGATGAGAAAAGCTCACATTTCCTTTTAGGAAAGGTGAGCTAAAAACTGCAAAATTTCCTTAAAATTACCAATTCAGGGGCAGAAACCTAGCAACGTGTCGTCCGATCCATCTGAATATTTCAGGGCAGATAGATTTTGACCTGATAAACAATTCAACCACAGTCAGATTTGATCTTAATGCTTTGGTTTTTGACATTTTACCCCTATGTTCTACTTTTAGCCGTGGCAGCCATCTTGTTTGGATGGCCGAGTCACCGGACACATTTTTTAAACTAGATACCCAAAAGATGATTGTGGCCAAGTTTGGATTAATTTGGCCCAGTAGTTTCAGAGGAGAAGATTTTTGTAAAAGATTACTAAGATTTACGAAAAATGGTTAAAAATTGACTATAAAGGGCAATAACTCCTAAAAGGATCAACTGACCATTTCGGTCATGTTGACTTATTTGTAAATCTAACTTTGCTGAACATTTGTGCTGTTTACAGTTTATCTCTATCTATAATAATATTCAAGATAATAACCAATAGTGTTGGATAATCGGTTGAAATTACCAACCGATTATCTATTACTATCGGTTGACAGCAACCAACCGACTATCGGTTATAATCGCTTCATTATATCTTTTCCTTTTTTATATGAAATCAAGCCTGTAGTAATGCATGATAATAACTTATATAGTACATGTATATTTTTTTATTTCTAAGTATTTCATAGCAGTCTAGCAGAGTTTTGGCCTACTTTTTATACAATGTACATTCACCTCATTTGAACACTGTTGAATAGTTGTCTCATTGGCAATCGTATTACTTCCACGTCTCCTTATTTTTATTTCCACATAATTTGAACTCTGGTTGATAGTAGTTGTCCATTGGCATTTGGCAATCATACCACATCTCCTTATTTTTATATATTTCATATTGTTTGTTTATATTTTTTTGTTTTGTTCATATTTTTTTGTTATGTTTTATATTTTGGTTAGAAAAATAAAACAGTGAACAAATTAGACATCAGATTCAGATTGAACAAAATTTATTTACAACAATGAAAGTAAAATTTCTTCATTTCAGTGGTATCACTCACATCACCATCATGATAATTTAGATACATAGCTGTAACAAATTGTTCATTAAAAAAGTACTATCTGGCATCTGGTCTCTGACTGTTACAGTGTTTTCTCTTTAGTTTTGTTTCCACTAATAAAAGTTACCATTTGATATTTGTTGGCTCCAGTTAATAGTGTATTTTCAACTGATGAGTCCTGCATACACTGTATGGGTCACTAACATAAGGACGAAACACATCCAATAATGCACATTGCACAGTTTTTTATCAATGAAATGATTTTCTTCATTAAAATTCAAAAAAATAAATTCAAGAAATATATTAGAAGAATTAATTATTATTGGATGTGTCTTGAAGAATGTTTAATATTTCTTAAATCAAAAACAAAACTCAGTTAACTCACTTTCTCTAATTTTAGTATAAGTAAATAAAGTATTGCATATTAAGATATTTTATAAACAGCACTTACTGTAACACAGTTACACAGGTTCACAAAATAGAAACAAAACAACAGGAGCTGCCAATGGAAAAAAAAAAACAAAAGAAAATATCATGTCATCTTTTGCCAAAGGAAAAAAAAAAGAAAATATCATGTCATCTTTTGACTAGAAAATAGAAATCAATTATCAAATTTCAAAATCTTATATCTTGAAACATTTTATATTATTAAACACCTCTTTATCTGAGGTAATATACTCACAACAAACTTCTAATAAGTTCACATTTAAGATTGGTACTATGCCATAATTACACTTAATGACCAGAGACCATTTTTTGAACTCATGAAACAAAATAAAAATTCCAAAAACCTGGAAAAAATAAAAATAATATTTGTAAACAATTTGTCTAGCACCAAAGAGTCAACATGAGTGCATGTACAGTTCAATACAGAAATCTAAATCTGCCATATCAAAAAGTCACTGGAGTCACTTCCAATATCTTTCCATATTTTTGTTCATAAAGATAAGCATGTCAACATTTGATGCATTATTCTGGATCACATTCGCAATTATATTAACTGTATAGTCTCTTGGATTGAATTTTTAGACATCCGTATTTTCCGGAAATAATCTAGACTTGTCCGTATTTTCACTACTGCTTACTATCTCTTCCTCGCCTGTCTATTACAAATGGATGCCACGACAAAACTGCACCTGTGGATATTGTGACAAATCACCGTCAAGTACGTTTCAAATCAATTATAAACTGTTAAATATATATACCGTTAATTCCGTTAACTTGAATTCCACGTTTATTCAACAAATACGAACTGTAATTGTTATTTCTATGAATTGAACTGCAAATTCTACTTTCGTTTTTGACTTGATATTCACGTTGCTTTGAACATTCATATATTTCTTTCGTGCATATTGTAAAATATTGTATTTTTATTTCTTTCAGTTTACCAAACAATACACGCTCTGTAAAACTCCTGTATCATTTCTGGTGGAATTATAATCTACAATCTTCACCCACAAGTTGTTATTCCTTATAATTTGCCGAGATTGCGATACAGTCCCTTGGTTATACTAGCTGAGTCAGGCTCAGCATAGTAAATTGACGACAACCTGTCTTTACATATCCAGACAAGGAACGACAACGTAGCAACGTACATACGTACATACCTTTACACTGACAGTGTAAACTCTTGTGTGAACTTGACAGCAACCTAACAAAGTTGAGCCAATATGGATCCCAGTCATGTGGAACAACAAGAAGAGATTCAGCCCCAAGAAGGAGAAGTCCTTGAACTATTAGAAAATCCGTCTAATACATCACAGTCAGATGAAACTCCCGAGGCTAGGCGAGTACGTGACCTCACGGAAAAAGGACAAGGAGCTTTCACCGAAAAACGTGACAAGTTCTGTCAGGAACTAGAGGCTCTCTGGGCAGACATTGAATCCCAGTTATTGGAAGTAACAACGCCTCCTAACGATCTCCAGCAACTCCTAACAGTCCAGGACAAACTTGTTAAAGCCTGTAATAATTATCGTAGGCTCACAGATGAATACCTAGACTTTCTGAAAAGGACCCGAACATTGGAGAGTCAAAAAGAAATTGATGCATGTAAACTCTCTTTGGATTTACGTCTGTCCAAAGTGGAGCTAGTTATGGAAAAACTACACGAGCATCGCCTCGCTCTTACAAAGGCTAAATCTACAAAAACAAAGACATCTAGAGGCAAGAAATCCTCACACAGTGGGAGCTCCCACGTCTCTGACATTTCAAGTCTTGCACGGAAGAAGCGTGCTAAAGCAGAGGCTGCCAGAACTCAGATAGCCTTTGCTGAAAAACAGGCCTTGCTCCTAAAGCAGGAGGCAATGATAGAAGAACAGACTCTTTTCAAGCAAAATGAAATAAAGGCCGAGGCAGAACAAGAAGCCATCAGAGCAGAACAAGAAGCCATCAGAGCAGATCAAGAAGCCACAAGCAGAAAAGCCGAGGCGGAGCAAGAGGCTATACGTAGAAATGCTGAGGCTGCACACCAGAGAGCTGAAATGAAACGCGAGGCTATACGCAGGAAAACTTTAATGGAACAGGAGGCTGCACGTGCAACACGGGAAAAGGCCGAAATTAAAGCTGCTATGAACATTCTAGAAGCACAAAGAGAAGCTGCAGCCGCAGAAGCCGAGGCTCGTGTCCTAGAATACGACGGCAGCCAAGCATTTAGCGATCTTCCTGATGAAAGGAAGACCCTCTCCAGCGTGTGCAAGATTTCGTCAATAAACTTCCTGTATCAACTGTTGTAAAGGAAGTAACAGGACCTCAAAAGAAAAAACAAATTCCTGTTAAGATCGAGCTGAGTCACGAAGCACCAGCGTTCGTGCCATCCGTGGCACTGAACTTACTGTCACAGACATCTGCTGTCTTGCCTTCCGATACTAAGTCACCGGAAGTTACCTCTATCCCAGATCTGGGATTAGTAACCGGCATACAAAAACTAGGCCTTTCAGATGAGATCCCTGCTGAACACCAAAAACAGGGTGTTAAAGAAGCGATCCCTGTCTTACGCACAAAACAAGACGTTATAGAAGAGATCCCTGTTTCACACCAAAAACAAGGCGTAATAGAAGAGATCCCTGTTGCACACCAGCAACAAATCAACCCAACATCGGAGATTACTAGATTTCTCTTGCGCAAGGACCTGCTTTTCTCCCGATTAACAAGCTTTAACGATCGGGCAGAATCCTTCCATACATGGAAAGCAAGCTTTAAAAACGTGACAGACGAGTTACAAGTATCTGACTCGGAACATATTGATTTATTGATCAAGTGGCTCGGTCCTGAGTCTGCTAAACATGCCATAAGCATAAGAGCGTCGAACGCCAATAATCCTACAATAGGTATACAAAGATTATGGAAGAGGCTTGACGAGCGGTATGGTGCTCCAGAAATGTTGGAAGCCTCTCTCAGGAGTAAACTTGACAAATTCCCAACCTTGACGAATAAGGACAACGCACGTCTTTATGAACTGTCTGACATTCTATCAGAAATAGAATACCACAAGGAAAATCCCAAGCTGGGATGTCTGCTAGCTTATTTTGATTCACCGACCGGAATAAAGCCTGTCATTGAAAAACTACCATATGGACTTCAGGAAAAGTGGATTACAAGGGCGTCTAGATACAAATCTAATCACGGCGTTGCCTTTCCTCCTTTTATAGAGTTATCTGCATTCATCAGTGAAATCAGTAGAATTAAAAACGATCCTGGATTAATCTTTGGGTCAAAAGTCACACCAAATACAAAAGGTGCTGCGCCAAGGTTCACGTCTTACCCCAAGACTAAAGTTGGTACTCATAAAACAGCGGTTGAGCAACAATCCGGAGACGCCAGCAAACAAGGTCTTTGTATTCTGCACAATACAAAGCATTCCTTAAATGAATGTCGAGCGTTCCGAGCCAAATCAATAGAGGAACGCAAAGGTCTTTTGAAAGAAAACAATGTCTGTTACAAGTGTTGTGATTCTACCAAACACAGAAGCCGGGAATGCAACGCACGCATAAGTTGTAAAGAATGTGGAAGTAAACAACACACTACCGCACTTCACATCACTAGACCACAGCAACCTGCAAGTTCTCAGTCTAGCTCGCCTAAGCAAGCCTACGGCGGGGAGCCTATAGAATCGGCTGAAACTAAGGCAACCTCAGTTAACTCTACCTGTACTGAGATCTGCAAAGATACATATAGCGGGAAATCTTGTGCTAAAATACTGCCTGTGAATGTTTATCACAAAGATAACCAGGACAAAGTTATTCGCATGTACGCCATCATTGATGACCAAAGCAACCGGTCACTAGCATCGCCCGAATTCTTTAATCTTTTCGACGTCAAAGATAAACCGGAGAACTATACTTTATCAACATGCTCCGGCAAAGTAGTCACCTCCGGGAAAAGAGGAAGAGGTTTCATCATGGAATCAATCAACTGTAATGACAAGTTTGACCTTCCTGTACTGATTGAATGTGATCATATTCCAAATAATAGGGACGAAATTCCTACTCCGGAAGTCACAATGCATCACCCTCATCTAAAAGAACTCAGAGGAAGCATTCCACCATTAGACGAAAATTGCCAAATTCTTCTCCTAATTGGCAGAGACCTTATAGAGGCACACCACGTCCTTGACCAGCGCATAGGACCACCAAGAACTCCATATGCACAACAATTGAAACTTGGTTGGGTAGTGATAGGAGAAACCTGCATTAACAAGCAGCACGTACCCTTTGAATTAAATGTTAAAATAACCAACATTTTACCTACAGGACAACCTTCAACCTTTCAACCATGCACAAGCAAGTTTGACATCCGGGAAAATTACACAGACCCTGTAACGAAAGATTTACAATCGCCACTCTTTGAAAAAACAAAGGACGATGATAAGCCTGGACAGTCATATGAGGACAAAATGTTCATGAAGCAGATGGACAACGAATTTGTGAGAGACTCGGAAGGAAGTTGGGTAGCACCGTTACCGTTCCGAGTGCCAAGACAGCCATTGCCAAGCAACAGACCACAGGCTCTTCACCGTGCTAACATGTTAGACGCCAGTCTGAATAGAAACCCAGTGAAGCGGGAACATTTTCTTACATTTATGAGTAAAATCTTAGATAATAATCATGCAGAGCTCGCTCCACCATTGCACGAACATGAGGAGTGCTGGTATTTGCCATTGTTGGGTGTTTATCATCCGAAGAAACCCGATCAGATAAGAGGTGTGTTTGATTCTTCCGCCAAATGTAACGGAGTTTCACTTAACAGCGTCCTGCTTACAGGTCCAGACTTGACCAATGATCTCTTGGGAGTATTGCTGCGTTTCAGGAAAGAAATGGTCGCAGTTACTGCAGACGTTCAACATATGTTTCACTGCTTTGTTGTCAGAAAAGACCACCGAAATTATCTGAGATTTCTATGGCATAAAGACAATGACCTACAGAAGAACCTTGTCGAATACCGCATGAGAGTTCATGTTTTCGGAAATAGTCCGTCACCTGCCGTTGCTACGCTTGGACTCAGAAAAGCAGCGCAAGCATCAGAACAAGAGTTTGGCAGTCACGTGACTAGCTTTGTTACAAGAGACTTCTATGTCGACGACGGTCTAACGTCATGTCCTGCTAAAGAGGAAGCTGTTAAGCTCATGAAGGACACACAGCAAGCATTAGCAAAATATGGAAACTTACGCCTTCACAAGTTTGCCTCTAATTGTGCGGAAGTTATGTCTGCATTTCATGTCAGTGATTTGGCTTCAAATCTTAAAGATCTAGACTTAGAATGCGACAGCAAACCCCTACAACGTAGTCTTGGTCTCAGCTGGGACGTAAACACTGATAACTTCTTATTTCAATTATCATCAGAAAACAAACCGATCACTCGGAGAGGAATTTTATCAACGATAAACAGTCTCTACGATCCTCTAGGATTTTTGGCTCCGGTGATTATACAAGGGAAACTCCTATTACGGAAAATAGTATCAGAAACCGTCGATTGGGACCAACCTCTCTCTGATGAGACAGCAGATGAGTGGAAATCTTGGAGAGACACTCTAATTGCTATCGAAACATTGCGCATTCCACGTACTTACGTGCCGTATCTCAGCAAAACCGCCACAAAGGAGTTACATGTATTCTCTGATGCATCAGAAAAAGCCATAGCAGCTGTTGCATATCTACGCACCACCGACAGTAGTGGCGAACTAAACACAGGTTTCATTCTTGGGAAAGCTAAAGTTGCACCAACAAGTGGTCATACTATTCCACGCCTTGAACTATCTGCTGCAGTATTAGCAGTCGAGATAACACAGACCATCATGGATAATTTAGATTTACATATAGACACCGTAAAATTCTACACAGACAGTAAAGTAGTCCTAGGCTACATCAGTAACGAGACAAGAAGGTTCTTTATCTATGTCGCCAATCGAGTAGAGAAAATAAGGAAATTTAGCTCTCCAAGTCAATGGAATTATGTACCAACTAACCGTAATCCCGCAGACTCGGGAACAAGGTCCGTACCAGCCCATGAAATTCACAGCAGTGAATGGTTATTGGGACCAAAACAACTTCTTTCCTCAGAACAGAAGAATTCTGAGGACATATACCAACTTATAGATCCAGAAGAAGATGGAGAAATCCGTGCTACTGTTAACGTTGCAAAAACATTTTCCACACCTGGGCATAAAGGTATCGGAACTGATAGATTTAATCGATTCTCCAACTGGACAGGACTTGTGCGAGCGATAGCCTTCTTGGAACGTTTTTCCCGTTTACACGGGTCAAAACAGGCATCATCAGTAACTACTCTGGATAGTTTTTCGAACGCCGAAAATTTCATCTTAATATCTGAACAACATGAAATTTATGGAGATGAAATAGATTGTATAAAACGTCAGACACAAATTAATAAGCGGAGCCCGATAGCTAACCTCAATCCGTTTTTGGACGAACAAGGACTATTACGAGTAGGAGGCCGTATTGCCAAATCTGACTTAGACCTCCGTGAAAAGAAACCATTGATCGTCCCTGGACGCCATCATATAGCGACATTATTAGTTCGACACTACCACAACAAGATAAAACATCAAGGTCGCCATTTCACAGATGGAGCGATTCGATCCGCAGGATATTGGATCGTAGGAGCAAAACGCTTGATCTCATCTATTATTCACAAATGTGTGACATGCCGCAAACTCAGAGGAAAAACCGAGTATCAAATCATGTCTGATTTGTCAGAGGACCGTCTTGAACCTTCACCTCCGTTTATTAACGTTGGAATAGACACCTTTGGACCCTGGACAATTGTTTCACGTAAAACACGTGGTGGATACGCTAACTCAAAACGTTGGGCAATTTTATTCACATGCTTAGTGACAAGAGCTATTCACATCGAATTAATCGAGGAAATGAGTTCTTCAGCCTTCATAAACGCTGTCAGGAGATTCGCCGCTATAAGAGGCCAAGTTAAGATTTTCCGATCTGACCGTGGAACGAACTTTATCGGCGCAATCGACGATTTAAAGATTGACTCAATCAACGTTGAAGATGGACCCTTCAAGAACTTTCTGTACAATTCTGGTACAACTTGGATCTTCAATCCGCCGCATTCGTCCCACATGGGTGGAGCCTGGGAAAGAATGATTGGTATCACCAGGAGAATTCTTGATTCTATGCTTCTTAACGCAGCCGGAAGAAGCCTAACACATGACGTGCTCAACACACTAATGGCAGAAGTTTCAGCAATAGTGAACTCTAGACCTCTGGTACCGGTATCAACAGATCCAGAGAATCCGTTGATATTAACTCCGGCTATGTTATTGACACAGAAAACCGACTACATATTCACCTCAGATCATCTTGGAGAATTCGATAAACGAGATCTATGTCTTGCCGAATGGAGACGAGTACAGGCTCTTGCCAGTGTTTTCTGGTCCCGTTGGAGGAAGGAATACCTGCCGTTACTACAACAACGACGAAAATGGACCGAAGATCGCCGTGATCTCATCGAAGGAGACGTCATTCTTCTAAAGGACAAAAACATTTGCCGTACCCAATGGCCCGTTGGAATTATAGTGAACTCATTTAAAAGTTCAGACGAACATGTCCGAAAAGCAGAAGTGCGAGTAATCGTTAATGGAAAAGCCGCAATCTACACACGCCCTATCGCGGACATGATTCTTCTCATAGAGAACAACCCTGCGTAACTATCTGTATATCTTTTGGATTTATATAGTGACATTCATATGTGTTATATCTTATGGTATATTTTGGATTTATATAGTGACATTCATATGTGTTATATCTTATGGTATATTTTGGATTTATATAGTGACATTCATATGTGTTATATCTTATGGAATAGTGATATCAGGTAGATTTTAGACGGGGAGTATTCTGGATCACATTCGCAATTATATTAACTGTATAGTCTCTTGGATTGAATTTTTAGACATCCGTATTTTCCGGAAATAATCTAGACTTGTCCGTATTTTCACTACTGCTTACTATCTCTTCCTCGCCTGTCTATTACAAATGGATGCCACGACAAAACTGCACCTGTGGATATTGTGACAAATCACCGTCAAGTACGTTTCAAATCAATTATAAACTGTTAAATATATATACCGTTAATTCCGTTAACTTGAATTCCACGTTTATTCAACAAATACGAACTGTAATTGTTATTTCTATGAATTGAACTGCAAATTCTACTTTCGTTTTTGACTTGATATTCACGTTGCTTTGAACATTCATATATTTCTTTCGTGCATATTGTAAAATATTGTATTTTTATTTCTTTCAGTTTACCAAACAATACACGCTCTGTAAAACTCCTGTATCATTTCTGGTGGAATTAAAATCTACAATCTTCACCCACAAGTTGTTATTCCTTATAATTTGCCGAGATTGCGATACAGTCCCTTGGTTATACTAGCTGAGTCAGGCTCAGCATATGCATTCATCCTAGAACGTTTTTTGCTTACAACTTGTCCTGCCAAACTGAATACTCTTTCACTGGGTACAGATGAAGCAGGAATACATAGGTATTTTTTGGCCAAAATTGAGAGTCTTGGGTATAAATATTGATTCCTTTTCCACCACTCCAAAATGGACAATTTAATGTCCTCCTCTGCAATTTCGGACGCCAAATAGCGCCCAATCTCTTCCTGTATCATTTCGGCAGCTGTTTTTGTACTGCCTCCAACATAAATCACGTCTGTTAGCCAGTCATCAATGTCTTCATTATGAAAGATAGATTTCACCTTTTTGTTTGGAGGGCTTTTTGGGGGTTTACCGCTTTCACACTTTTCATTTTGTACTATAATGTCGTCATCTGTTGGGTCTGACACAGAAGGTAGAGATGGTAAAGCCGGTGGAGGGTTGTCCTCAGTAGGTTCTGTCTTGACTGATAATGGTACATCCGCTAATTCTAATGCTTTTTCTGTTAGCATCATTTTTGCACTATTCTTTTGTTCAGGGGTCAAAAAGTCCAACTGTTTCATAAGGGGATTTAAAATGCATGCCATTAAAGATATTTCTTCGTCTTTTTCTACCTTGGCACATCTATTGATCATCTCATTTGACATTTTTATTTTCATCTTTTTGATACTCTCTGGGTCATCCTCTGAAATGCTTATACACTTTTCAATTTTTATTATCACAGGCAATATTTTGTGCATAGTTGGGCTCTTGTCTGCACATACAATAGCTGTTGCCCTCTCAAATGGTGCCAAAATCTCTACTAATCTTTCCACAAGACTTTGATCTTCAAAGGTATAAACATATCCTTTAACTGTAGCCAATGCAGTCTTGCTCAATGTTTCATTGGAGTCAGTAGCAAGTGCAAGAATAGCTGGTGTCTGTTCTAATAGACGCCTAAGCATTGCAACAGTGCTATTCCATCTAGTTGGGACATCCATGATAAGTTTGTGTCCAACAAATTCCTCCTGTAATAGTAACTTCTGCTTTGCCAATAAACTATCATTGGCCGAGGTGGACTGATGGAAGAAAGTAACCAGTTTTCTTCCCTTTGCAATCACATGACTAATTTCCCTAGAGACACTTAAAGCATTTTTCACAACAAGATTAATTCTGTGGCCATAACATCCGAACCTTATCCAGTTCAAAATTTGAAATGCCTTTTTCTCGTTTGCTGCATTATCTGTTACTGATATAATATCTGGTAACGACCAAGTTTCTTTGACTTCTTTTAAAGCGTTTGCAATGTTTTCACCAGTATGAGACCCCTCTACTATCTTTGTTTGCAAGACAGCATTAACAAGTTCCCACTGATTAGTAATGAAATGGGCTGTGACACAGCTATAGCTTTCTGTATTACAGCTTGTCCAACCATCGTGTGTAATTGATACATTTTTACAAGACTTCATCTCGGATTTAACCTTTTCTTCAATATTTTTCTTTTTCCTCTCTAGGGCTTTAGTAATAAAATGTCTGCCTGGAATTTTATACCTGGAAAGGACAAAAAAAAATTATGAAAAAAGTTAAAAAGAAATTACTAGATACAGCAATCTACTAATTCAGGCAAACCAAATTGATCTGAAATTAATGTCACTGCATGCTGCATCAAATTTTTTTAAGGCAATTAGAAAACCTCTTTTAGTGTAATTGAACATAGTTGAGAAACTGCAATCTTGAAATGAAAGTTCCATGTCTAGTTTTGTTTACAGTATAAAAAAACAGGGCCTGTATAGTAAGTCCTTTGTGACATTCAGGCTCATGGCATGATAGGCATATATATTAGTGACTTGGAAGTTGTCTCTTTGGCACTTATACCACATCCTCTTATTTTATAGCATACATACATGTATGTCAAAGTTAGGACCAGAATGGGTTAAAGAAATATACCATAACAGAAGGGCATACTTGACTTGCCTGGAGGGATATAAAATAAACATAAAATATAATAAGAATATGATTTATAAGATATCATTGGCTTTAAAATAGCTTACAGTAAGTGGGTTAACTCTAGTCTGAGTAGTCTCTTATATCAGTGCTTCGTGTTTTCTTTTAAATTTTTTGTGACTCAATGTTGAAGGCTGTACAGCTGCCTATAATTGCTAATTTGCTGACATCATTCTTTTGAATTTAGGTGGATAGCCGTCTCATTGACATTACCACATCTCCTTATTTTATATAAACTGAACACTAGAGAGTAAAAAGTTTTATGTACCTAGAGTCCAACAAATTAACAAATCCATGGAATAATGGATGCTCAACCAGGCTTAAGGGAAGGACCTTGCCAACCAACAATTTCATCAATGCATCATCAAGAGCAGCTTGTCTTGTTGTTGAAATTCTCTCCAGCATGCTACTTGTTATTTTTGGCTGTTCACTTTTAGACCTAGTTGTATGCAGAACAGTGAATGCTGCGTTTGTACATCTTTGCTGAGTGTTTTTAACCTTAGAACCGGCATTTCTCTCATCATGTTCATGGTCAATATGCCATTGAAGATTTGTTGTATTCCCTGAAAATAAATTGGAAGAACTGAATACTCACTTCTCTGAATCAAAAATGCATTTTCAATCAATAAAATTACTGTTTCTGTGTGCACACTTTGACCAATAAATTGTGAGTAGTTAAAGTAAACGGGGCTAAACTAAGTAAACTTTATAAACACTATCAGAGAGAGCCAGAGGTAAGCTGTGTAAATTTTCATTTGTCTGCTTTTACGAGACAATAATTAAAACAATTTTTAATATGCAACACGGTACAGGACACTTTTCTGCTTGTAAGAGACTTACAATAACCTGAACGAGGCAATTATGAATTATTTAAATAATTTGATGCAACATGTTATAGAACACTTTTCTGCTTGTACGAGTCAATAATTAATACAGTTTTAAGCAACATGACACTTGTCTGCTTGTACGAGACAATGAGTAAAATATCTTGTCTGCTTGTCTGCTTTTACGAGACAATTATTAAAATAATTTAGCATCAGGACACTTTTACCAGACAAATGGTCAGGTGTTATCTATATTTAATGATAAACTGTGGCTATACAGTATTTTAAGAACTTGTCTGCTTTTACGAGACACATAGACCAGTATCATGTTAACACATTTCATGAAGTTAATTCTGCAGAAAAATAAATCTTTTGATTCAAGTTGTCAGAAAACAAGGCTGAAAAAGAAAACAGAACAAACCATAAATATTTTTAACTACAGAAATCCCTGGTTTACTATAGTCTACAGTTGGGAGGGGACTCAGAGGCATATGTTCTGTTTAGTGTTTACTGAAAAATTTATAGATATCATATCACGGTTATCACCAATAATTGCAATACTAAAAATAGTGAAATACAAACCCTTATTTATATATTCTTTTCGGCAAATTCGACACACCGCCTTTGTCATATCTAGGTTGTCTCTTGAAGGTGGTCCGGATTTTTTTTTGTGAAAACCAAACACCTTCCATACATCTGATCTGGCCTTGCCCTTGCCGCCGGCTCCAGGATGATTAAATATTTCTTTCGAATTGTCTGACGATCCTGCTAAATCATCCCCATTATCTTTTTGTTCACTTTCAATCACTACTATAGGATTTTTTACGTTATTATTTTTGTCAGCATGATCATCCGCCGACGACATTTTTATGATTGTAATTGTAAATGCACACCGAAAACCGGACCGGAAGTAGATATTCTAACAATCCGGAAATGATTACGACAATCGATTAAACGAAAACCCAATCGATTATCGACATCGCTGAGCTCAACCAACTGATTCCCGACTTATTCCGATCATCGGAACACCACTAATAACCAAAACAGCAAAATTTCCTTAAAATTACCAATTCAGGGGCAGCAACCCAACAATGGGTTGTCCAATTCATCTGAAAATTTCAGGGCAGATAGATCTTGACCTGATTAACAATTTAACCCCATGTCAGATTTGCTCTTAATGCTTTGGTTTTTGAGTTATAAGCCAAAAACTGCATTTTACCCCTATGTTCTATTTTTTGCCATGGCGGCCATTTTGGTTGGTTGGCCGGGTCACCGGACACAATTTTCAAACTAGATACCCCAATGATGGTTGTGACCAAGTTTAGTTCAATTTGGCCCAGTAGTTTCAGAGGAGAAGATTTCTGTAAAAGATAACTAAGATTTATGAAAAATGGTTAAAAATTGACTATAAAGGGCAATAACTCCTAAAGGGGTCAACTGACCATTTCAGTCATGTTGACTTATTTTTAGGTCTTACTTTGTTGAACATTTTTGCTGTTTACAGTTTATCTCTACCTATGATAATATTCATGATAATAACCAAAAACAGCAAAATTTCCTTAAAATTTCCAATTCAGGGGCAGCAACCCAACAACGGGTTGTCCGATTCATCTGAAAATTTCAGGGCAGATAGATCTTGACCTGATAATCAATTTTACCCCAATGTCAGATTTGCTCTAAATGCTTCGGTTTTTGAGTTATAAGCCAAAAACTGCATTTGACCCCTATGTTCTATTTTTAGCAATGGCGACCATGTTTGTTGATAGATCAAAACTTCGGATACAATTTATAAACTAGATACCCTAAGGAACATTCAGTTAAAGTTTGGAAGTATTTGGCGTAGTAGTTTCAGAGGAAAAGATTCTTGAAATAGTTTACGACGACAGATGACGACAGACGACGGACGACGACGGACGCCAAGTGATGGTATAAGCTCACTTGGCCCTTCGGGCCATGTGAGCTAAAAATGTAGGTGGCAAACAACTGGATCAAAATACATACACTGTTTGTTTTTTTAAACTATATAAAAATGATCGTTACATATATATTCACGGGTAGATATACAACAGATTATATTACTTTTAAGATTATTTGAAAGATATATTAAGGGCTCGCCAAAGAATTCACACACGTATGTACCCCGTGTCTCCGTTGCCCAGCACTTCTACTGCATTAAAACATGAACGTCCCCCATTTTTGGCAGTATTATTATAGTTTCTTAAAACTATAATGGAAATTATTAATATCTATTGCTTATATTTCTTATCGTATAAATGTTATTGAATATTCGTTCCATACGGAATTGCCTGCGAAAGGATCAATGCAGTTTTTAAATAAAATCCAATGTATACACAGGTAATCTCTTTGGTGTTGTGACACAGTCCCCACATTTAAAGTGTAATTTGTCAACCTCAGCGTCGTGAATATACCTTTTCGTAACATGTCTAATGGTCAGTGAAATATATTCAACTCAAAAGTCTTACTCATTCTAGATAAGTTAAGAATATTTGACGCCTTCAATGCTTCAACGTAATTGACCAGGTGCTAGTTTTCACGATAAGTTAATTCTGGCAATCATTATTAAATTAAAACAAAAACAAAAGATCCAACCCTATGAACATACATTTAAATACAATATCTGCCAACAAAGACAAAAGCAAAGTACACTTCAAAACTATTTATAGGTTGATATAAATTTAAATGTTTTCTTCATCGTCAAAACCTAGACAGAAACAGAATTTGAATCATTCTAATAAGTCCTCCTTGTTGTGACTAAACATGAACTTTAATAACGAAAGTACCAAATTAACTGTATCTTATAAAAGTTTAATAAACATTACAATGCGAAAATAACCTCAGAATCTTGAGAATAAGGAATATTTTTTTCTTTATCAATTGTTTCCGGAATTTCTTAATTAGATTTTAGCAGATTCTAATTATGAAAAAGCTTAATGTATAACATAATTACTTTTCCTGCACGCAAAGTTTCTATTAATGATAAACCCTCTTTCAATTTAATTGATTAAGAATGTTCAACGTACTATATTTCGGAGAAATAGGCGTAATCTGTTGTTTCTTTATTCTTTTTTTTTTTTATCTTTTCTTTATATTTTAGCGCCATATTATTCCCTACTTTTGTCCTCCGAACAACACGTTTTGGTGGACATAGAAATACCAGGTGTCGGTCTGTCCGGTTTTTTAAGAGCTCTCATGTGTACAGTTCCGGACCGCTTTTATGAACCTTCTACAATAAGTTTATATCAGCCATGTTTTCGACGAGGTTCAACAATCAATGTGTTAATCAATCACTTTTAAAATAGTTATGGTACTTGGAAATATTGATTATATGGAAAAGTTCCTTACGAGCGCTCCTTTGTGTACTATTTTCTCCAGACATTTATGAATTTTATATTATAGATTTATATTATAATTGTCAATGTCTTTGACAAGTTCGAAAATCAGTGCCGATCAATTATTTTTAAAAGACTTATAAACCTTGGACATATAAATTATATGGAACATTGCATCGTTAGCGCTCCCATATGTACAAGTTTTGCTAGATTTTTATATTGTAAATTGATATCATTGTCCTTCATCATTTCGAAAATCGGTGCTGATCTCTTTTTTGAAAAGGAGCTACATGTATGCCCCTTGGAAATATTGATTATATGAAAAACTTCATAATTAACGCTTACAGGTGTACAATCCTTGCCAGTATTTTTTAGACTTACATGTACATTTGTATATCATAAGTTTATATCAGAATTGTATTTGTCAAAATGAAAATTATTCAAACATAGTTATTGTTCTATGATAGTTTCTGTATTCTTGTCTTTCATTTTTGCTAATGTGTTCTGTCTGTATGCCTTTTTGTACTTCTTTGTTACATATTTGTTTGTTTTTATAGCGATTCAGATAATTACACACTGTTGACTGCTGTACCACTATTTTTGACATTTTACCTTTTATGTCTGATGGTTTTGCTCACACATTGTTGTAAACATAAAGGAATTTGATGCAACTATCATATAAGTGAGAGGTTTAGCTAGCTGTAAAACAAGGTTTAATCCACCATTTTCTACATAAGAAAATGTCTGTACCAAGTCAGGAATATGACAGTTGTTATCGAATTAGACTATTTACGGGTTTGTTATAACTTAAGCAACACGACGGGTGCCACATGTTGAGCAGGATCTGCTTACCCTTCCGGAGCACCTGAGATCACTCCTAGTTTTTTAAATTGGGTTCGTGTTGCTTATTCTTTAGTTTTCTATGTTGTGTGTACTATTGTTTGTCTGTTTGTCTTTTTCATTTTAGTCATGGCGTTGTCAGTTTATTTTCGATTCATGAGTTTGACTTTTCGTCCCTCTTTTGTTATCAATTCGTTCGATGTGATTGAGCTTTTGATTTTGCCATTTGATAAGGGTCTTTCCGTTGAATTTTCCTCGCGGAGTTCAGTATTTTTGTGATTTTACTTTATAGTAACCCAGCTAATACGATAATGAGATGTATTAATTGTTTTCGGAACTTTTGAACGAAAATAAATTGATATTTGACATGTCTTATCTATTAAACTGGTAATATTTGTTTTATATAGTATGAGAATATACACAAACGAAGTCAGAGTTTAAACGTACTTTCCAAATTTTAATTTAAATATTCACGTCACTGTTCTATTTTTAAAAAAGATAATAAAATGTTAAAATCAACCCCTGTTACCGTAAAAGTTAGGATATCATATTCAACTCTTTTTTTGTTGTTGACCGTTTTTCTTCAACTTATGAGTTTTTAATATCCCAATCATACCTTTCACCTCTCTTATAGAATATCAGGGAAAAGACTGAAAGACGTGAACACATTGTTCCATTGTTTCGCCAACATAAACACATTCAACATAGCATAGGTTTATCCAGGGGGGGGGGGGGGCAGGGGCAGTGCAGGGGGCCCTGCCCCCCTTTTGTGGGGAAAATTTGGCTGATTGTATTGGGAATCATTGAAGCTTCACTGGATAGGGCCCCCATATGTCAGTCAGCGCCCCTCCCACCCCTTACAAAAAGTTCTGAATCCGCCACTGTATAGCATTCATTTGTAAAACTACCAATTAATTTAAACTATAAAAGAAAGTGTGTTGGGATATATATTCGATTAACGGCAAGACAAGACAAGACAAGACAAATTATACTTTATTGTAAAAACTGTTTTAAGAGTCACTTCATTATTGACATATATTCAAACACATATTGATCAAATCACAGTGCCATTCATAACAACAAGATACACTCTTCTTTTATGAGAAACAATACAATCAAGTCACATATTCAACATAAAGTATACATTAAATGTAGTTTTTTTAATATATATTTAAACTGCAACTAGTTGTGTTTATTTCCTAATGAGAGTAACACAGCTATAATTTGTACAATGTCAATTTCATCATGGAACACTTTTTCCACAGTCATGGGTTTATTGAGGGATGGAAATCAGTTTGAAATCCGTTTTATAATTTAGATAGCTATCAATTTATTTTATTGAAGTTGCAGTATAAAACCAATATTAGGTCAATGTCAGAAAAATATCAACTTGTTTGTACTCGGCGCAAAACTGGGGAAGGGCTCGGTAGAACCTCGCCTTTCCCAAGTTTCTCAGCCTCACACAAAAAAGTTGATATTTTACTGACATTGACCTAATATTGTATATAGACTCGATCAGTACAAGGCAGGGAAAACAATGGAAACATTAGTGATGACACTATATTTCATGGTTGTGGCATGAGCATTAATTATATGAATTGCATGCTCTATTTCTGTACTTTTAAACCGTTGCCTTTGCTCAATAACGTAAACATTTTGATTTATTATCCATTAAGTTTTAAATATTCTATAATAGTGCCTTTTGATTGTTGTCAGACAATCATAGATATAAGTGATTCTTATGAAACATACATTATTATAGCACAAAACAAATTGAATGATTTTCTTCTCTAGCATAAATCATATTATTTATGTTAAAAACAGGTTTTAATTGTTTAGAATCAGTTGACAAGTTCTGTCTAACACATGCGTACAGACAATAACAAATACACACCGAGTTTAAACATGCTGGAACACACGCATTCAACGTTTTTGTACATGTGATCCGAGGATACACACTACATATGAGTCACATGCTATTACCAATCAGATATCAGGGATCTGTCATTTGTTTTTACTCTGAATGGCTTAATCTTTGCTAATTCACTTGCTTTGCTAAATCTAAAACATTAACATCATTTCAATTAAATATTTAGAATCATGCAAAAAGCATACATAGAGTGATTAACTGTCGCCTATTCAAATATTTTACTTTTTGGCGGTGATTTGGTTTTCCATGTTGTTTTTTGTATAATGTTGTCTGTCTTTCGGTCATTTTTCGTTACTGTCATGGCATTTTCATTTTTTTCCGACTATTTGAATCTTTACTCGATGAAAAGGGGTAGTAAGTCGGATTAATATGGAAGAAAAAATTGAATTCGATCATCTTTCACATTTCTTTACGTAAGACGATATATCAAGTTCCTGTACTCTGTGGGGTAAAAATGTTGAAATAATGACTTGTTCCGGCTCATCAATAATATATACATTTATCTTGTCTCCTATACATTTCTAGGAATATGATTGGTTAAAAGCGTCCGCGTGGAGACGTGTACATGTATATTTCATTTTAGGTTAATAGGGAGGCAGGGCTTATTTCATTCACGGTTTGTAGTTCGCTCTCACCCCACATGGAATTTACTGACCCCATATATACCGTATTAGGTCACTAACACACTATGAAACTAATAATATGTCCATCTATGTAATTCCTCTCGCAATGTTATAACATGCAAAGTAAAAACGTTAAGTATCAAGTAGATCATTGCTTAAGGAAAATTGAGAGCTAAATCCCAGAAATTTTAAGACATATATTAGGAAGCCAATACTATATTATGAAAATTAAGGTATCAAATGTGCACCCAGCGTAGTGGCAAACTTGTCCCGAACAATAAATCAGAGGATTGATATTTTCTCGAATATCAATATACTTACACTTTGATAATATTCCAAATAGCAAAACCACACATTAGAAATAGAATTAGAGCTCCCACTGATGTAATAGCTATGGCAAACGAAGAACCTGAAATGTACATGTTTTATTTAGATAAAAAAATTAGGAATTTCCAAATATAAATTAAAAATGACACTGGACGAAAAAAAGTCGTATCCTGTTCCGATTGTTATCTTTTCATTTCATATTCCATTTCGGTGAGAGAGAAAAAAACGTCTACTCTTTTCATGTTTTCTGGACTTTATTAGTTACTTTTGTATGAAGATTAAATGTTCATTAACATATCTTTTTAATTGCAAATAAAGCATAAAGTACTGACTGATAAATGAGACTGATAATTTTAACAAATATTGTTTGATCCCAAATATATGTATACACTTACCATATTTTGATTCGGATTCATATGGCCTGGGCAACTTATTTTTGGGCGTAGTTGTATGCCATCTTTGTTTTTTAATTTTACCGGTCCTTTTCCTCGATGAAATATTGGTTCTTGGTTTTGTTGCTCTTGTTATTGGTGTTGCCGTCGATGTTTGTATGGTCATCTGTGACCGCGCTTTTAAAGTAGTTGGTTTTGTTTTCATTACGTTAACTGGTGTTGTCCTTTTAATTGACAGGGAATAAATAGAAGATAGTGTTGTTTTCGTCGGTGGAGCTGGTACTGTCGTCCGTTTATGCTTTTTTGTTGTTGTCTTCAATGTTGGTGTCTTTGAAGTCTTCATTGACAGGGAATTTATAGGAGTTGGTGAGGTACTTATCTGTGTTCCTGGTATTGTCAACTTTTTATATGTTGCCGATACTGATAATATCCTTGCATTGGAAGTAGCATGATTTGATGTGCTCGACCTTCCTGTTTCCCTCAACGGTAACGATGTACTTGTTGAAACTTTTTTCTTGCTTACAGCTTGTGATGTCGATTGTAAAGTTTTTGATACTTTTGCTGGCGATACTAGTATCATTGAAGTAAATGTGTTTCGTTTAGTTATTGGTAATATTGTTGGAAAGTTTTGTAATGATTTGATACTAATCACTGGTTTTGATGTAACTGTTTTGCTAATCGTTGAACCAGATAGGGTTAATATTTTGTTCGTTGTTTTTGTGTTTGTTCCAGTTGATAGAATAGCTGTTTGCATTGTTTGCCATGGTGTTTTCGAGATTGTCGAATCAGATAGTAATGGACTACTTGTTTTAAGCTGAGAAGCAGTTGTCATGGCTGTGGATGGTGTCGTCTTCAAATTTATAGTTGACACAGATGTTGATGATATCGTCCTCAAATTCATGGACACAGATTTAGACGCTGTCGTTTTCAAATTTATAGTGGGCTCAGATTTGGATGGTGTTGGCTTAACATTTGAAGTTGACAAAGATATGGATGGTGTCGTCTTTGTACTTGTAGGTGATACATATTTGGAAGGTGTTGTCTTTGAACTTGTAGGTGACACAGATTTTGAAGGTGTCGTCTTTGTACTTGTAGGTGAAACAAACTTGGAAGGTGTCGTCTTTGTACTTGAAGATGACACAGATCTGGAAGGTGGCACATGAGTAGTTGTCATAACCGAATTTGCCTGTAGAGTCGTTGAAGCTTTGTCTTTCATATCGGTTGCAGTTGAAGTTCTTAGTGTCGTAATGTTTGTTGGTACGAATATTGACAACGAAGTGATTGCTTTAACCGGTATTGTTCCGCTTCTATAACCATTATTTGTTGATAAATCTGTTGTATTTTGCGGTATTTGTGCAATTGACCTCGTCACTCTATATGTATTGTTTGTCGGTTGTTTTTTCGTATTTGGGTTGATAGTAGTTGTTATAATTGATGATGAGGTTGCCATTGGTGTTGTTTTTGAAGCTGCATGATTTGTCGGTAATCTAGATGTTGCCGTTTGTGTACAATTTATCGTTGTTTGAGTTATTGCATTTTTTGTGATTGTTATTATTGGTAAGATTGAACCTAAATGTGTTTTTGTCTTTGGTAGGGTGATCTTTTGTACAGTTGTCACCTTTGGTAAGGTTTTGTTTTGAACAGTAATTGTCGATGATATGGTGAGTGTCGATTTAGAGTTGTTAAGTGCTTTTGTCGTAACAATCGTTGTTTGTGATGAAGTTTTTGAAATCGCTGTTCTTTCAACGGATTCCATCTTCTGTGTTGTCGTTATGGATGGTGAGGATGTGAATGCTGTCGTTGAGTCTGTTTGTGCAGTTGTATCTTCGGATGTAGCAGTATTCGTAGTCATGGTTGTTGTTTTTAGTTTCACTGTCGTCTTTGCTGTTTCTATTGTTTTAAATGCAATAATAAACTGTTAAAGTTCAAATGAATTGAGTTTGAAATGTAATAGGTTTTATCTACTAGTAGTATTTTTTAAAATTATTTTTTCTCAGTTATAATTTTTCAATGCATTTTTCAAAACATCGGGGTGAAGGTCAAGAAAAATAAAATACGTTTATGTAGGAAAGGGACAGTAATTCTGCATTTCAACATGCACACTACGGACCCCTCAAATAGTTGTTGTAGGGGTCCTAAACGGACTTGGAATCGCCTCTACACGAAGTATCAGATTTAATTCCCAATCCCGATGGAACGTGACTGCGTACTTACACATCCTGCATAGACAAATGGACGCATAACTTCTAAGAAATCGGTACCATGCTTTTAAATAGCTTCAATTTTGGTCTGAGCCGCAGTCAGCTGGAGCAGCAAATATTATCATTTCCCGACATTTCAAACATCATAGTAGTTTTTGTTATATATGCTAAAACTGAAGGGAGAGAATACTAGAAGTCTTTTGACGTAAATTTAAAAAAATCCTCTATTTCGTCGAAACACAAAACTATATTATTGAAACCTAAGTATGTATAGTTCATATGACGAAACGTTATGATGTTGATAATTAAAGTCGTCTATCATAACTTAAAAGACCAGCAGTATAGTATGCCCTATATATCTGTTTACCTGTTTGGCAGTTGATTCCTGTATAGCCTGATATACACGAACAGCTGTATTTGTTGACTTGATCTTTACAACTCCCCCCATTTTGACAAGGATTTGATGCACATTCATCAATATCTATCAAATAGAGATAAGATTTGTTACTGAAATTTAAACATCAAATTCGACATTGCAATGAACCGAACTTATCAAGTCATCTTTTGGTTTACTGGTGAAACAATTGAAAGATAACAAATTGTTTCTTTCCTGTAAATTATACAAATACAATCCGATAATACGACTACTAAGTATCTATGTTGCTTTCAATATCGTAGCAGCTACATGGGACTACGTAGATTTTGGACTACTGAACGTGTAGCTATTAGTAAATATTTCCCCTTTTAAAGTCATATGAAACCTCAAATTAAACAAAATATGCATATGTTTTTTATAAAAAAAAAATGGATAGTTTTCATTATTAAACTGATGTACATATCAGACCTGCCAACTTTTGAAAATCTCCATGGGGGATTTAGCGCGCGACCAGATTTTAAAGGGTTAAAATTTTAGCGACTTTTCTGTGTGCATTGTTTTTTACTCCTAAAATAGTCTAAGTTCTCTTCTTTTTTCTTTTGGTATACTAATGATGAGCTTGTAGGCCTTGGTTTCTTTTATTTGCATGATTCTTGTACTATTAAATTATAAAATTGACAAAATAACTGAAGAATAGAGAAAAATGGCATTAAAAATAAAGGATTCAAAGTAGAGACCCCCTCCCTTTCCCCCTCCAAAGACCTAAAACTACATGTCCTTAAGTTAGAAGGATGAAAACAGATTTTTGAATAGTCTTACTTATGGTCTTATCAGTATCAAGGAGAAAATGGATAAAATTTGAGTTATCTTTCTTTGTATTCAGAGTAGCCTGGAAACCTGGCCCAATCATACTGCGTCGATAAGTAGCGGAGCTAATCAGTAGCCAGGAACCCAGGCTATATTCAGAGGTGCTCTTACCGAAGGAGGCTTATACAGTAAAACAGTAGAAATGAATACAAAATGGCGTCGATTTTAAATCAACAGACACACGACGTCTGGTTTAAAAAATTAAACGGATTTCAAGATAAACGATGTTTTCTTGAGAGTTCATTACAGTTCTCATCTTTCAATTAATTATGATATGAAAAATATACTTATTTTCTGAAGAATATTCTTTAATTTGTCTACATTTAGAAGAAGTTTACTTTTTTAATTGCTTGCTTCCAGGAAGCAATTCGCCGACATAATTTCTATATGCAAAGTAACCTTAGCGAGAACCTTCTCGTAAAAATCTGGTGATCGAAATACGCATGGATCTGTCACTGAAATAAACTATTATCTGGTTGTAAATGTTAAACACATGCTCAAAAGTCATGCTTCTTTGTTGATTGTTTACTATAAGGTGACAATCGGTGAACGTCGGCTTCAAAAAGCGACAAGAAATGACCTGCCATATTTTCACATCATAACAGACAGAGAGGAAAAAAAATGACGATTATACAATATGTTTGAGTAAAATGTGATAAAATTGTGCACAGAAGACTAAGTTTGTGATATATATACATGCATTGGTTCAAGAATTGGATAAACATTATTTGACACCAGTAACTAGTTTAATATGACTTTAAATTAAAAATAAGTAAAACAAAACATTATACCTATCCGACAGTTCGATCCACCATATCCTGGGGTACATGTACAACTGTATCCCTGTCTGTTAATTGAGCACTTGCCGCCATGTTGACATGGATGGAATCCGCACACACTAAAATCTGAAACAAAAATAATAATAATGTTGGTGGGTCCATACTACGTAATAAAACGACATCAGTTTTGCACGGCTAGCATGACAATTTTTCTAAGTAGAATGAAGAAACATAATTATTCAGCCGTACAAAAAATGTTTGAAATAAAAAAGATGTTGATAAGAAATGAACAAAACGATATATGTAAAAAGACGTCTCCAGCCTTTTGACATAAAATTGCAAAACATTTCGACACACATTTACCAGTAGATTACCAAGAAATTACAAGACTGATCCCCCCATTTCAATGAAAAAAACATCTTCAATGAACATTTCGCTGAAATCGTATACATTATTATTTAGGGTCAGCTAAAGCCTTTCCCCAGTTGCGGTATTTTCTCGTTGCGCTGAAGACCTATTAGTAGCCATTGGTTGTTTTCTGCGCTTAATTCCGGTTGTTGCCTTTTTACATATTCCCCGTTTCCACTCTCTATTCTACTTTGCAACAAATCTCACACAAGTCTGGATGACGATGGATAAAATTTCGATAGCATTGGTTGGATTGTATTTGCTTGGTGATAGATAAAGAAGGGAATAAAACTATTCAAATTATTATAAATGATATAGAATCATATGGTGAACAGTAAACATGAGAACAAAATAAAATTAAAAGTAAGCACAGTCAATCGTGTTGACTCACAATATAATATATATACAGTATAGATATATTACGAATGTAAAAAAAGAAGATGTGGTATGATCTGCCATGCGACAGCTCTCCACAAGAGACAAAATGAGAAAAATTAACAACTTTAGGTCACCGTATAGCCTTCAACGATGAGAAAAAAAACCTTACTGTATTTTCAGATATAGCCCTATTTTAAATACAACAGTCTTGTTTGTTAATACATGAAATCCCCGTATACATTTTAAAATATATATCCTTTAGTAACACTCAGGTTGCATTTAACCAGGTTTTTTTTTTGGTAAGGAAGATTTATAATATAACGTGTACGACGACATTCAGACGGACGACGACAGCGTGGGCCAATAGACAACTTTCGAGTTCGATGCATTTCCGTCAAAAACTCTGGTTTTAGTGAACGTCATTTGTGCGTTTAGGGGCGTCGTCACTTCCATTCCAATGTTGAGCGAGTGGTTGGAAAACTATAATTCTATATTGTACGAATTATACGACAAATTGAATTCTCAAAATTGACAATCAGCATTGATGTCATTAGGGAATTGTCATTAAGTACCTACAGAACAACCATTATTTCTAGTTTATCCTGCACAATGACGATCACCAAGACGCTTGATGAACGTAAATAGTGCAGGGATACAGGCGACCCCCTCTATCTGGTAAATGACGCCATAAAGGCGCGTATAATTGACGAGTTTTTTCCGGTGACGGATGAACTCGAAAGTGGTCTATTGCACAAACTACGTCATACTTTCTTTTGATTGAAATTTTAATAATAATGAAAAACATATATACAATGGAATCATTTGTTTGAGAAAAGTCATTTTCGGGACATACGTTTGTTTAAAATATAATCTGTAATAGAAAAGTATAAATATTTGGATTTGGTTCTTTTTTTACGATGGCTAATACATGACCTTTTCATGCTTAACAATTGTTATTTTTGCGAAAATTTTCTGACATTCATGTACTAACAAATAAAATCAACCTGATTATAAATCATTTTGCTAGTATATTCTCATAAAAGTAAAAACCCTTGTCAGTTTTGAAATCCTATTCATTTACTCTTATTTCTATTAATCATGCCAACAATTCCTCAATCTGAGATTCTGATGCTATGCCGTATCCTTTTTCATACATACATGCAGAGGCAGTATAATGATAATAATACAAAATAATCTGAAAATTCAAAATGAAATGAATTTAACGGAGACTTTTGTTTTACCATGTGTCTGAACTAAATAATTATATTTACTGTGAAATATTCTGTATAACTATACATGTACGTTAAAATATCTAATTTGTCATCATTATCTATTTCTTTTAAAAAATTAACACAATATTTTTCTCAATGCTTAATTGTTTCATTGGACTTGTACATGTATATCTTGAGGATCTCATAATGTCAAATGTTTGCTCAATTCAGATCAAAATGGAAGACTTATCATTGAGTATTCTGCTTTAACAGTTTCTATGAGCGTGAGATACGATTTTTTCATACAAACATTTTTGGTTTCCTTTATTCTGTATTTTATTAACGGAACCTAAAAAATATTGTTCATCAAAATACAGAATTGTGGGAATGAAGTGAAAGACGGAAAAACTTTAGTACCGTCAAATCTCGTATTAAAGATAACTCGTTTAGAGCTGATTTTTTATTCAAAACTCACCATTGCAGCAGTTTCCAACAAAGCCTATAGGGCATTTACATCGATTTCGTGTGGCATCAAATACTCCGCCATTCTTACAGATGCCACAAGCTTTAAACTCGACTGCATTGGTTTGCCACCAACTGCTAGTAATGTTACAAGTACTCAAGCATGTTAACAATGATTTCGACTGACAACACATACGTTTCTCTCTCTTTTGTACTCCAGTTCCGCACGTGGCATTGCATGCACTCCAATTGGACCATTTCTCAATATCACAAAAGTTAGACGCTGGCTCGCAGGCAGTACAACAATCATTTAAAATATATACCGCAATAATATTTAATAACACAATTTTTACAGTACATGTCATTCTACCAATTTTGTTTGGATGTTTAAATGATTAGTATCGTCTTGTAAATAATGGTTATCTTTTTCAGTATTAAATTAAATAAAATTATTGATCTTATAGACTTTTGGTCAATGTACTGATTGGAAGATATATTTTGACCCCAAATGACGTAATATCAACTCTCTTGACTTACCATTTCACATCGTCAAATGTCAATACAATTAATATAAACGGACTAGTATACGAAGTTAGATTTCATGAAAAAAGATTAACTGTCAGCAGTCAAATGCAATGACGTCTATTTTTTTATGATAAAAAGTTATGAACAGTTCTAATATGACGTTCTTCTTTCGCTTTGCAAACAACACCGTGATAAAATTCTCGATATATCTATACTTAGCGCAGACTCCAAGATGTACACAAATGGCTGTTTAAATATGCCTCCCACGTAAATCCACATGTATCGTTACCTATATGTAAACGGTTGTGGATTTCGCTGTGTCAACAATTACAATCGAATAAAACCCTACAGAACATGTATTCTGATTCTGACGCATAACAAAAAAAATTTACACATTACGGAAAATAGGACAAAAACAAAATAAATTAAAATTCCGCGAAATTCCAGTAATGATTTTGGCCCATTAACGTCATTTCAAAACATGACGTCATACGAATGAAAACGTCAAAGCTGAATGTTTTTTTATTGCGTTTACCTTCTAAACTCGGATACAATAGACAACTTTCGAGTTCGATGCATTTCCGTCAAAAACTCTGGTTTTAGTGAACGTCATTTGTGCGTTTAGGCGCGTCGTCACTTCCGTTTCAATGTTGAGCGAGTGGTTGGAAAACAATAATTCTATATTGTACGAATTATTCAGCAAATTAAATTCTCAAAATTTACAATCAGCACTGCTGTCATTAGGGAATTGTCGTTAAGTACCTACAGAACAACCATTATTTCAAGTTTATCCTGCACAACGACGATCACTAAGACGCTTGATGAACGTAAATAGTGCAGGGATACAGGCGATCCCCTCTATCTGGTAAATGACGTCACAAAGGCGCGCATAATTGACGAGTTTTTGCCGGTGACGGATGAACTCGAAAGTGGTCTATTGCATAAAAATAAAGTATTGAGGTAGGTGTTGCTTGTTTTCTGTTCTATTGCATTATTCGCACATTTCCTAATTTCAGCAAGTCAACATGGCGGCTCCTTGGTTACAACATGTCAACAGTGAATTTAACGGTAGCTTACGATAGAAAATGTAAATTTAAAATTGCAAATGTTGGGTTTACTGAGAAGTAAAAAAAGGAATCACATTTTTTTTTCTAGCGGTTAGTTAAGAAATCATTCATGCAGGTTTATTAGATTTGTTTTACATTTATCGAACAGTGGGTAAAATAGAACAGCCACACACACGGTATACCCATCATCGCTTCAGTTTTTTAATGATCGTATTTGTCCTATTAGAATCGAAATAATTCATGGAAGCCATAGATTTGTTGTAAATTTACACATGGCCTGGGCCGTGGTATTCGTTAATTTTATCCCTCGCTAACGCTGAGGATAAAATTCGAATATCACGGCCCAGGCCATGTGTAAATTTACAACAAATCTATGGCTTCCATGAATTATTTCTTAAATATATCATGTTAAGGAGGGGTATTTGCGAAAAAATATCAGTCGAGAGAATGTTAAATTTCACGAGCCGTAAGGCGAATACCCCTCAATAACATGATATATCTGTTTAATTACACCGAATGTTAATGTACTAAAACGCATTGATGATCGTGACGTTACAAGCGTCCAGTCGGATAGAGTATTTTTTGGCAAATACCACGGCAGAGAGGGTAAAAAAGGCATATCCTTTTAGCAAATACCCCGGCGGCGTTAAAAATGAACGATATTCATTTGATAACAGTAAATTGGTGAAAAATACACTGGCTATTAACCAATCAAAACCCCGGATTCTTACATAAGGTGTAATTATGAACAGATATATCATGTTATGGAGGGGTATTTGCGAAAAATACCAGTCAAGGGACTGTGAAATTTCCCGAGCCGCCAGGCGAGGGAAATTCTGTCCCAAGACTGGTATTTTTCGCAAATAACCCTCCATAACATGATATATCTGTTTAATTACACCGAATAGATTTGGATTGAAACTCTCTGTACATGTGCAGATAAATACTATCAAGCTGCAATTCATAAACATGTTTATGCATAATTTAGGGCATAAGTGGATATTATCATAGAACCGCGGGAATTATACATGTTCTAATACGCGTTAGCTCGCTTTCATTATGTAACGTCATATCCGAAATCTTTTGGCGGGAAGCTGCTCGCGAGGGTAAAAAAAGGAATATCCAAAATGGCAAATACCATGGTATTTGAGGCAAATTCACCGGCAGTGGTGAAAAACAGGCAAATTCGTTTGAAATGAGGAAAACATAGTAGAATATGCGAAAAATACACTGGCTATCAACCAATCAAAATCTTGCTTTCTTATATAAGGTGTAATTATGTAAATAATACCACCCGAAGAGAATACCATGTTTTTGTTTGCAAGTACTACGTTTGAACAACAAAACATATACTCTACATTGAAAAATAACTCACTTGTTGTACCAAGGTACAAATGATTAAAGTTTGAACATCTAAACGTTGGTAGATCTTTATAAAATTCACACTAAAGAAAAACTTTTTGCTTATTCTTCAAGTCCCAGATTACAGAAAAAATAGAGACCTTTATATAGCCTTTTTTTCTCGGTGCAATTGGCCTTTAGGATTGCCATGCACTCCAGTCCCTATTTCCATAGAACACAGTCTGTGTGTATGTGTAGTATTTTCTGTTGTTATCTGAGACGTATGTTGGACAGACATGAGCAAACATTCTGTCTTAGACCAAGTCACATGCGAACCCTAAATATGTGATTCATGAGAACTGTAAGAAACAGAGATCGTGGAACTATCCCTACATGAAAAGTCGGATTTGCAGAAGAGACTGCATAATTATTTATCCCGTGCAGCCAAACAAATATCACACATCAAATAAGCCCTTACTTCAGGATATTGAGTGTCTTTTAGGCCGAAATTAAATTGCTGTCATTGTTTATTTAGTCAACTATCTATCTAGACAATAAGTGAATAACCTTGAATTCAAGTTTCTTCCTTTATAAGTATCTAACATTTTGTATTCAAATTAAAATCTAATTAATTTGATTAACATTGTCTATTTCAAATGTTAATTCAATTTCTTGTTTTGTTTTCTTCTTAAAATGCTGTCTGAATTACATCGACTATTTTTACACTATCGTGGGTTGTAGGCGCCCATTTCATCGTCATAAATCCCATTGCAGTTGTGAAGATTGAATGCTGCATGATTTAGATCTAGTGGTATATATTTAATGAATTATATATTTAGATTAAGAACAAATTAATAATACTGTCTGTAACAAAATACTCGAAGTAAAGCAAGCCATCAAGTATCTTTGCGACATTGATACTGAATATCGTCGAAAATCTTTTATTAGTTTACAAAGTGCCATATAAAACTGACGCATGGACAGCAAACACAATACAATTTTGCCTATCGATTGAAAATGCGTACGAATTGGACATGTTTGTTTTTGTGCACTTGTATTTTGCAGTTCTAAATGTGCCATACACATTTTAAAAGTATTTTTTTACTCAGATTATATATCTTCTGCTCGGTTAAGAATCGACAGGTAGGATTTTTATATATGATTTTAGGATATGATAAATCTATTTTCTTTGAAGTTAACGAATTTAGATTCTTTGAACAACACATTCAAACTGACACGCCCGAAAGAACCATTATATGGCTTCCATTTTAATGCCATTGATTTGTTAAGATTTCCTTGTGCCAAAATTAATTTGTTAAAATGGTGGTGACTATCATTCGCGATAATTCGATAGGCTTGTTTTTTTGAATTTATTGCAAAGAGGTATTTCTAATTGCCAAAACAATTAAAATTTATATTTAAATATTTGAAAACAAAACAAAACAAAATCAACAGTGATATTAATGAGAACATGAAAGAGTTATATTTCAATATTATTCAAAGTAATTGCACTCATTTCCAAGATGCGAACTTTTTGTGGACATATTCTTATTATCAATGCCCATGCGTTCCGCGGGTGAACCAAAATCAAAACAATATTTTATTAACGGTCCATGCGTACTTGTATCCATATGTTAAAAGTACAAGACTATTACGACAAAAAGCACGGAAGTCAAAGACCACCTGAATGGTCGGTTAAACCACTTGTACTATAACGAACAGTAATGATCGGAGGACTTATCTCTATGTGTGAAATACCCCCCATTTACCTTGTGAACGTATAAATGTTTAAGCGAAGACTAAGTGAAACATTCCAATGGACATGATCGTTTAATGTGAAGTTAAGCTCGATTTAAATCGTCTGAATTCGAAAAAATATACCATTAATCCAATGAGGATAAAGTCACAAAGGTAAATATTTATGATCAATTGATTAATATAACTTTAATCAATTTTTTGAATTTTGATCAATAACAGGTTTAAATTGTGGAATTATTTTTCGTTGTTTTTCAATTCGTTTTAAACTAGTTTTATTAAATTTGGTCATACAGTTTGTACTCTTATTTATGCAATTTCAGCAATAGGTAAATAATCGTGTCGTGGTTCTTGTCTGCCATATATTATTTGTTTTTCGTGAATTATTTTATTTCAAATTAGGTCTCGATAGTTTTCTCATTAGAATTGTATTTCATCTTTCATTTACCATGGCCTTCAGATTTTTTTTTATCAGTTGTTAGTGGCTTTGCACTAGCTAGCTGTCAATAACCTCAGATATGGTCATGGTGTCATATTGTTGTTGGGATATACAAGTACCCTGCCACGTCCACTCTGTTTTTGTTATATGACTTTCTATATGTATCAATCTGATGAGTTAAGCCTTATTCAACCTAATTTTATAGTTCGTTCTTATGTTATACTGTTACATCCCTGTCCCAGTTTAGGGGAGGTTTGACATCTCGCTAACATGTTTCTCCCCGCCACGTTCTGTATGTATGTGTATGAGCCAATTTAGTGGTTGTCGTTTGTTAACCCTCTTGATGCCAGATTTTAAAAAATCAACGTTTCGACGTTACAAATAAGCAATAACAATTTGACGTCGCCAGTGCCGAATTCTTTTGACGTCGTCTTTTTGGCGTTATTTTTTTCATGTTGATTTATACAGTAGTTTTTTCTACGCAAACGGCATTCACAAGGGCGGTGACCTGGTGAACATTTTGATAATGCTATATTTGCTGATTAAAATCTGTTTATACAAATTTGCATCTTAACGTACATGTACCAATCAGATTCATAAATGTAAAGTTAACTGATATTTTTTTTAGATGCTGTCGAATTCGTGCAATTATAAAAAGTTCTTTTTTGAATTGCAAGATAATATTGTAAAGTATTATGCAATACGTATTTGCCGCCTACAATTTTTGGCTAGATATTTTTATATCATAACAGTTTTTAAAAAGATATTTTAAAGTATTTATGGGCGGATTTTACCAAACCATGTTTTGAAAGGCACGGAATTGTCGGAAGTACATTTGTTTATTTGGTCACAATTTTATCTTCGATTGTTTTTGTTTTCTACTGATGTCAACATTTATAATAATATTTTGCAAACCAATTTTGGTTAAATATATGCCAAATTTCAGGATAAAAAATGTGCAACAGATAGTTGTTCAATGATAAATATAACCTGATAAACACAGAGATACGTGTTAATAAAATATATTGGTTGATTGAAATCCAATTAGAAATAACTTCATAGAATATTTAAAAAATGTAATATATTGCCCAAAGTTCGTAAAAAATACTGCCTGCCACTGGATTCGTAAATAATTTCTCTAAAAGGGTAATGAAAGGTCAGTTATAATCATGTGTTTTCCCATGTTCAAGAACTTTTATTTTTCTATAAGTAACACTTTGATATTACAATTACTGAATATACAAAAGGAGGCGAGTAATGTCGCGATATTTTAACCTTGCATCATTGTCCTATGCTGTCTGAATACATGAACCATGTGAGCAGTATTTTTTTTGTGTATTAAATGTACATGTAAGAACATTTGTTTCTTGCATTTAATGTTTAGGGATAAATTCAGAAGACTGGCTTAGATTTGTAACTCGTCTCGACATGAACGGAACTATTTACCTTATGAAGTTATATACATTTCGTATAGATGTGATTGCGTATTGAATGTTTGTCGACCTCTACGTGTATTTTGTTTTTTTAATTTATTGCGTCTTTTGATGTAGGCCCATATCAATTTGTTTTAAATTGAAGGTCACGAGATTCCTTTTGTGAAAATTTCTGTAGAACCACATCAGTTTCAAAAACATAGCAAATACAAAACAGTATGAAAGGAAGTATTTGCCCGTAACTATTATCGAAAATAATTTTAGTATCTATACTCTTTGTATTCTTCACGTGCAAAACAACTTAATATATTATTACTAAATGGTATATGTTACATCATTAACCGAATCAATAGATTACAAATAGGTCCAGAATTTAGAGGCCGTAATAATCGCTGCTGGTTTTGTGTAACAAAAAGTATGCCAGTAGAAGGTGTCTCCTCTTATGTCTCTTTTCGTTTCTCTTCTTACGAATGCCAAAAAAATGGGTGTTCATTTTGGATTTTTTATAATGTGAATCATCGCACAGAGAAATAGAGAATACTTTTATCGACATGATCCTTTCCAGTTAAATTACAAAAATGAATGTCGAACACTCGGAGAACATATTGTTTCATCAGTTTATTCTCTATAATTTGGTAATGAATATTTTATGATCTGATCTGTGGTACATGTATCCGTTTAGTGAAATTCAAATCCCTAGCTTCTGTTTAATCCGAAACAGTCAGACTTCAAAAAAAAAAAAGACTGGTCTCTTTAAAATTTCAAGGGAGATACAGATGGTGCATACATGGCCAAAAATACCAAAATAATTTCATGAACCGGTATGTAAAAAAAATGGATCTGTAAAGGGTCTATTTGGACGTTAATTGAGCTAATGCTGAATATAGTGGAATAAACCCTGCTCATAACCTAGCAATACCATCTCCTTGAAATCATATTGGAAATAAAAATACAGAACCCGTTGCATCTCCGTAAAGGTTAAAATTCAGTAATTTTTCATTTTGTTTCTCAATTAAATGATTAAACTTATTTGGTATACTTGTACACGAGTATGAATAAGCCAAATATATTATTATGAATTAGGCCATTCACTTTCTCAATTGAATTGTTTCACGTTTTACATTTCGGGGTCTTCTGTAAGCGGCTATTGTTTTTTTTTCTTCTCATTATTGAAGTCTGTACTATTGCCTGCAATATTGCTAACATCCACTTCATTTCTATCTAGTTGATTGCTGTCTCATCATACTCATTTGCAGTTAAACCACATCCCCTTATTTGTATATTATAAGTATAAAATATTTGTCGCTGAACTAAATGACATGCAATTAATAAATCATTAATTCAGTTTTAAAATAGCTTTAAAATTTAAATTAAATATTTCGTCTATCAACTATGTGAAGCCGACTGAAAGTGTCCGTAAAAAAATGCACCATATAATGTTTAATGACACGATTTCATTCCTAAAATGTTTATAAAATATTTCCCCTATGTTTGTAAAAAATGTAATTAACACTTTCCTCCTTCATGGCAGGAACTCAGCTAGCAATAATAAAGAACACTTTAAAACACCAAAAGGATTATATAACATGTAGGTTTAATGCGAAAACTAATAAATATAAAATTGTGTTTATAAAATTAAAGTCAAGTATTTGTCGCTGATCAATCAAACACAATTTGGATAAAAGGAACTCAATTTAGAAAAGAAAATGTGGGCATTGGCAGTGTGTATTTTATCGACAATTTTAGGGGATTTCTGTTGATTTCCATGCTTAAAATCGTTATAAATAAATTTTCATAACTCCAAATCTCAACATTTTTTTTTATTAATTACCGAGTCCTCTTGGGCAAAGTATTTCGTCATGGGTGGACCGGTTTCCCATTTTGGACTGAGAGGGTAAACACATAAACATTTATATTCAAACATTCGTAATATGCGAAACTTTCTAAAGCATTTTTAGCACACAGTCTGACGAATATGTCGAAAACGCGAACAATAAAGGGTTTTTTTATTATATTATTCTGATAAATTACGATGCCAAAAAAGGGGTGGGCCGTTTTTGTTCAATTATCTTGTCTTTCCAGCTCTTATGTCAAGATTTTAATCTTCAACACCAATGTCATGTGTTTGCAAAGATCTGCAAATATAAAAACCAACGTCGTTGTATGCCGCTGGGAGACGGTTTTTTTTCAGAGAAAGAAAATTCAATTTAAATACTTTTGCCATAATTATAAGGCAGCAACCATTTGATTTTCTGGGGGGGGGGGGGGGGGGGGGCTATGGGTTTTTTTTCTGTACAAACTTTTTTTTTCGCCTGCGGCGAAAAACAATCTATTTTTTTCGCGACAAGTCGAAAACAATTTTTTTCTTTCAATTTTAGCATTACATATAGTGGCAGCTGAGGGTGAAACAAACAATTTTTTTTCTCAGAATCAAAAACAAATTATTTTTTTCTCCAAAAAATGGAAACAAACTTTTTTTTCCCAAAAAAACCATAGCCCCCCACAGAAAATCAAATGGTTGCTGCCTAACGTCATAATGACGTCATGGATATGACGTCATACCTTCAAAATACACTTAGATGACCTATGGTCAACATTGTTATAAGGCTTTATCATTTAGTGTGGTATAGGTTGCAAAATTTTGATTTATAATATATACTATTGTTGAAACGACATATATGTCGCCTTGGCATCAAACCCCCAAACGACGTATATGTCGCTTTGGCATCAACACTGAAACGACATATATGTCGCTTTGGCATCAAGAGGGTTAATGTGTTACATAGTTTATAGTCAGATAGTTTTTTTTACACTTAACACTAGAACTAATAATTATAGACATATCACGCAGCCTTTCTACAAAAGTATGGTGTCTAATTAAAAGGGTATATGTTGTATGGGGGATCTGTTAGACTCATACAGCTGTTGCATTCTTCAAATACAGTTTGTCTGTATCATTTAGATTTTTAATGAGGTAGTGAATGTTGTTTGGGTAATGTCCAGTAACAAACAATTTATGGATAATCTATTTAACATTGTAAAACTATGTTGTTATAAGAAATGAACACGGGAAGACATTAACCACGACAGGTATTTCTAAAATACAATACCAAAACGACTTGCAGGCAAACATAAGCCTCAAACTGAAAGAGATAACATTTTACAAGCGCAAAACATCCTGAGTGTACTAACGAATGTGTTATAAATGCACTTCTATTTGTTTGGCTTTACAAATATTTTGATATGAGCGTCACTGGTGAGTCTTAACCCTTTCGGTGCCAAAGCGACATATATGTCGTTTGGGGGTTGACTGCCGAAGCGACAAATATGTCGTTTGGGGGTTGACTGCCGATGCGACATACAGTTGGGTGCAGACCAAGCATTACATAAAGTAAACGCAAGTTAACGCGGCGTGCACATATTTCATTAGTTGACTTTAAATTTCGCGTTTACTAGTAAACGCCCGTTTACTTCATTTAAGTTAACGCGGTCAAAATGGAAATTTATAATGTCTACTCGAGTAAACGCGCGTTTACTCTGTGTCCGTTTAGTCAGTAGTAAACGGCCGTTTACTTCAGATTTCACTAGTTTAATTTTACGTGCACGTAAAAGTAAACGGGCGTTTACTACAGATTTCTTAATTGTATTTTTACATGCACTTGAGAGTAAACGCGCGTTTACTTTTCGCGTTAACTAATTGTGTATATTATAAAATAATTGTCGGATGCATTTGTACATTTATTTACGTTGTTGAAATGACTTAATATTTTACGTATATGTGTTTTGAACCTTAGCAATCAAAAATACTTTTTATTAGAAATATAAACATTTATTAATTGCAAAAAAAAGTCAGTTCCAAAAACTTTCAACAGCGGATTTTCTATTTTTCTGTTCAAAATTTACATGTACAAATATCGACTCACAATTAAACTGGCATATTTAAAAAAAAAAAATTTCAATAAATTAATTAAAGAAGTGTCATTTCATTAAATGCAATCGTCAATATGTTGATCGAAAATGGACAGATGGATATTTTGATGTACCTTATCATGTGATATAGTAGGTCAGTGTATCAAGGATACGAGTACAATCTACGTTAACGCGCGTTTACTACAAACAGTAAACGGGCATTTACTTTTTTTTACAAAAATAGAAGATACGCCTTTTTCGCGTTAACGCGACGAAACGAGAAAGTAAACGCCCGTTTACTCTTTACAAAATTAGAAGACACGCGGTTTTCGCGTTAACGCGGAGGTAAACGCGAAAGTAAACGTCCGTTTACTATTTATGTCTACTAAAATTTCGTAGTTAACGCAGAGTTAACGCGGCGTTTACATGAAGTGCACGCGAGTAAACGCCGCGTCAACTTTTTAGGCCTGTTTACATGTAATGCTTGGTCTGCACCCAACTGTATATGTCGTTTAATTGGTTTTAATAAAACAATCATATTTTATTTCTTTTTGTCTTTTATGCTTTTGATATACATTGTTGTTTTGAATTCATTATGACGTAATACGTTAAGTATATATGACGTCATAAATGTCAAAAGATCGTCTGTACTGTTCCCGACATAGCTATGGAAGACAGTGACGGTGACATAACAGACATAGTAACTTCGGGCGACGAGGATTCTGACGATGCTGATGTTGAAATGCCAGACAATGCTGCAAGACAGCCTAACCCTTGGTTTTCTGTGGTAGACAAAGAAACGTTTGAGCTAGACGTTAATACACCTTATCGCTATTCCCGGCTGACCCGTCCGCTTGAACTTTTGACGTCAACAACAATCACTTTTCCATTGTGACGTCAGACATTTTGTTTTATGACGTCAAAATTTTACGGGAACCTGTGTGATTTCCAGCAATGGCGGACAAATAGCGATAAGGTGTATCGTGATTTCGAGGAACGGATTGGGCCGTGTGGATTTGAAGCCAATTTTTCACCGGTGGATTACTTTGATAAATTTTTGAAAACAGAAGATGATGACTTGATTGATCGCATTGTAGATGAAACAAATAGGTACATTATTGGTTTTATATGTTTCAAATTATAACGTTCTTAATTTTCTTTGAATGTATATTTATATGTTTCCGTAATATAATTGCGGTCTACAAATCAATTTTCAAAGTATTCTAATAATTAAATAACGCTCCAAAAGATAGCAGAGACATTTTTTCACAATATTAATTTAAAAGTTCTTGCTACCCCCCCCCCCCCCCCCCTCATCCAACAAAAACACCGGTAATCCTGTATATCCAATAACATATAACTGGTTTTGTCAACAGGTATGCCAACCAGTGCCAAACTACAGAGAATCCAACAACACATGCCAGATCAAACGAATGGTCACCAGTTAGCTATGCTGAGATGAGAGCCTTTATTGGTCTTGTTCTCGCGATGGGTATCGTAAAGAAATCCTCCATTGAAAGCTATTGGGAAGCGTCTGGTATCTCTGAAACCCCAAATTTCAGAGATGTGATGTCCAGAAATAGATTTCAGGCAATACTGAGATATCTGCATTGCAGCAACAATACAACAGCAGTTCCAAGAGGTCAGCCAGGATACGACCCCCTCCACAAGATCAATCCAGTTGTTGAATTCTTCAATGAAGTGTTCGAACTTAATTATAGGTAAATGTCAACTCAAATATAGAAATATACACAAGCCATTACGCGGTCATGTTTCCATGTTAAAAATAAACATAAATTTATTGCTGGAACTGAGACGAATTTTGTCCTAATCATATTTTCCACTGCATACTTTCATTATGAAATTCTAAAATATACATATTATTTTTTAATGTTTTTTTTTTTTAATTGAGACAAGACTTGTTGTAAATAGATTTTACGGATTTTCAGACTATCTCAAAACATAGTTGTGGATGAGAGAATAGTTGGTTTCAAAGGGCGTCATGTTTTGAAACAATACATTTCAAACAAGAAGGCACACAGATGGGGAGCAAAGTTGTTCGTCTTAGCTGAATCCAGAACAGGTTATACCCATCAGATAAATGTGTACAAAGGGAAACGAAATACAGAACGCCATCCCAATGGACAAGGGTAAGTGAAAAAAAGGGGGTGGTAACTCTGGATTTTCAGGTTTAGCGAAAATGCCAAAATAATTTTTATGAAAATACCTTATCGGAAAAGAACACGGAAAATATTACTTTAATTGACTCAAATTAACATGATTGTTTCTGTAAATCGATGGCGACTGTATTGCGAATGAATATGACAATCCATGAAAGTAGACCAAAATTTACGCACATCTCCAGGTTTATACAGGGTATAACTTGATGACGCTGTTAATTAAGAAATGGCTACTCCTTATAATCAAGTAAGGCCGAATATAAGACACGCATATTTAACATTTTGACTTGATAAAAAGTTCTAATTCTTACCTATTTCTATCTAATCGTTTCATTTTGTTATTGTCTGTTTTCCTTTTATTTTTTTTTTTCGTCCTGATTATACATGCAATATTTGTGACTGGACAAACACTCAATCAATCAATCAATTTTTTTTATAGATATAAATCGGTAATGGATTTAGTACGTCCTCATTTTGGCAAAAACCATCATGTAACTATGGATAATTGGTTTTCATCACCTAAACTGATGAACGACCTAAGGAACCGGGGAACGTATGCAACAGGAACTGTAATAGCAAGACGGAAGGGCTTACCTGCAAGTTTTAAAACAGCTCGGCTCCCCAAAGGAAGTGTTGTTGTTAAATCACAGAGAGATCTTTTGGCTATTTTGTACGTAGATCGGAGAAATGTGACTTTCCTGACAACAAGTGAAAATGCACGGTAAGTTTCTTGTTTTCAACCCAGCTTTGTCCGATAGGCCAATCCCTATATAATTTGACAATACTTGACTTTTAAAATAAAAAGTTATTAAAATACAACGTTGTCAAAAAAATACTTACATCGTGGAATATATGAAATACTTTCTTACACAATGTCAAAATTAACTATACAACAAAGTACAAGCTTGAAGTAACAGTCATGGCTAATAAAATTATAATATCACCAAAGTAAACATACAATAAAACAAGTCTTACTTAATATACTTTTCAGAACTGTGCGAAAAGTTAATAGTAAAGGTAGAGTTGTGTCTGCTCCAAGTGTTGTCCACAAATACAACCAGACCATGGGCGGTGTCGATCTTGGGGATCAGCTTTTGCTTAAATTTGAGCCACAATTTAAAGGTGTGAAACTCTGGAGAAAAATTCTCTTCAACCTTCTTACTACAGCTACAGGTATGTCTCATCTTAAACATTTGCAAGCTTTTTTAGTTGTCAATTCAAAGCCTAACTAAAAGACTATGTGCTTATGTTCAGTTGCAAATATTTCATGCATTGCCTAGAACAAGGATAAGTTGATATAAGTACCACGTATGATTTTTTCACTCGTTCCCGTTATCATTTCTTATCTAATTACAAGTATATAGCTTACTGTTTGGTGTGAGCTAATGCTCCGTGTTGAAGGCCGTACTTTGACCTATAATTGTTAACTTTTTATACACTGACTTGGATGGAGAGTTTTCTCTTTGGCACTTATACCACATCTTCTTACTTATATATATATGTATATAATAGATTTTCACGGACTTAAACAAATAAACTTGCACTTAATATTTTTTCAGTAAATGCATATATATGCTACAGAAACTGTTTTCTTGTCCAGAGGAAATTAGACCATGTAAAATTTCAAAACGCAGTAGTTCGTGGTTTGATCGGGGATTTTAGAGGAGGCAACAGAAGGAGGGGGAGAAGACCAGACAACATTCCTATTGCAAATGCAATAAGGATGCATTTTCTTGATGTTATTCCTGATGGCAAGAGGCGAAAATGTGTTAAGTGTTCAGGTTATAACAAGTACAGGAAATCCCGTATATCAACATGGTGTTCTGTATGTGGCGTGGGTCTTTGTGTTGGTCGATGTTTCAGAGAGTTTCATTCATATGGACAGGAAGAGTAAACAGTTGAATTTTGAAATATTATTCATGTAAAATACAGTGCAATAATAAAGGATCTTTTAAAAAGATTTCATGTTGTATTAAACAAATGAGTTAAAAAAAAGTTAAGAATTTTTTTTTTCGCTGAAAATTCTTTTGTGTTCTCTAAAAGTTAAAAGAAAAACAAAAAAAAGATTTATGATTATTTCAAAGCGAAGACATATTTTTATAACATTTCTGTGTTTGTTGGTCCTCATTTCATGAAATTCTGTCAACGAACGACTTCGTTTTGATCTTTTGAAAACACGAGTTTTTGTATAAACTTTTGACGTTTTCACAACGACGGCGGCGATATTTTATTTTTATTTGGCTGTAGAACGTCACTCGGTGAAATCTTTATGGTGACGTTTCTAACGTCGGGAATTTGAATTCGGCACCGAAAGGGTTAATGTTTGTAGACGAAACGCGCGTCTGGCGTACTAAATTGTAAGCCTGGTTGGTACCTTTGATAACTATTTACATATATCGAATACTTTTAATCGTAGAAATTTTTGGAGTGCATGTACTTGACATAACAAGTATCAACACCAAAATATTCATGTATTATACAGTTAAGTTTATCTTGCTTAGTTTCCTTCAAATGGAGTTCAGATCCTTAGGTATTCAGTGAAGAAACTAATTGCTGACAGTTAATAAATCCATAATTCCGATACCTAAATATAGGCAGTAGTAATATACCGCTATTCAAAATTCATTAATCGATTGAGGAAAAAAACAATTCCGGGTTACAAAGTAAAACTCGGGGAAACACATCAAATGTAAGAGGAGAACAACGACACAACAGCAACACTAAAATGCAACACACACAGAGACGAACTATAAAACAACATAAGCCATTTTTCCGACTCTGTACAGGACATTTTAAGAAAAAAATGGTGCGTTGAACCTGGTTTTGTGGCTAGCCAAACTTTTCGCTTTAATGAAAATGTTAAATATAACACCAAAATAGCTACATTACATTCATAGACAGGACTACAATACAAATAAATAGAAGAACATATAAGACAGAGAAACACACAGATAAACAATACAATAGAACATTACGACAAGCTAATATTTGAGATGCAATATTGTCATTGTTTCCTTTTTGCGTACATCCATTTAATAAGTAAGTAGTAAGACTGTCGAGAAAAGGCGATTTAGTTGGTATAATTTATCAATGGTCTTTGATTAAATTATAAATATTATTACCTGCCAACATTTTTTGGACAATATATTTAAAAAATTATTTTTTTTAAGACGTAACATGTCATAATTATAAGAAGGTTTAAAGCATACTAATATTGTAAATATTAACTGCGATTCACATGAAGGTCTTTGTCGATTAAAAAAACAGTGAACTAGTTCACAAATTATTAAGATTATAATTCTGGTACCTTTGATAACTATTAAGTTTGTGTCGAGTAGCAGATATCTTATAATTTCAATAAGACAAAAATCTGATAACCAATGTATCGAATTGTATGTTCATGTGAAAATTTCAACGATAGAAGAACTACTTTCATTATTTTTGCCCCAAACAGAAAGAACACTTGATATGTTAAGGTCAATCTCAAAATGTAGGTTTATATTATAAAAAAAACATTTATAAGTTTAGGTCAAGCATATATTTGATGCTTCAAACACTAAGATTACATACTATACATGTGTACATGTGTTATTTTTGCTTGGGATTTGAACTTTTTTTTTTTAGTTTAAAGGATTCTGTGTAACAAACAAGATTGATTGATAGTTGGTTGCGGATGTTCAGTTACGACTATTTTATACATAAAAAGGACAATAACACATAACCAGTTAATGTTTACAAGTAAGTTTTGCAAAACTGGTTGTCAAAAACGAAGGGTCTGATTACTGAATGCGACTGGAAAGTGGGAAATGTTGAATAGGTGGTAGACATAATAACTTTGTAACTGGTCGTCTACAGACCCATGACTGAGATTTTGTATAAAACTTTTGTTACGTGTAGAGGGCGTAGCTCTTTTTTCAAACACCTTGATGCCCGAATTAAGCAAGCGATTTACGCTTGGACATGATAAACACAATATTTTTACAGTCCAGTAAACTTGATTTTGTCCCTTTCAGGCTTTGTATAACAAGCGAAAAATATTTAATGCATGTAATCAATGACTGTAAGTTCTTCAAAACTGCAAAACTAGTCGCATGGATAGAAGGGTCTGTATTCTAAGTGCTACTGGAAATTGAAATATGTTGGTTAGATAACAGACAATTTGCCTATCTAATAAGCCACACAGGGTCCATCTAATACTTGATGCAATATACTTAAATATGCAGCGGGCACAGCCATTGAACTATGTAAACACATAGGTAAACACAGATCATGCATGGTACCATTTGCATAAGAAAGTGGTTGAATCAAAATGTAATTCTTTTTTTGCTTGGTTAATGGTAACCATATGCAACTGAAGTCTGGGATAATTGTGTGATAGGATATGCTAATAACCTTCTGAGGCTAGAAGCTGCTACAATAGTTACTGGTTTGCCTATATTTACAAAATCTGAAAATCTGTATGAGGAACTTTGGTGGGAAATTTTAGCTGACAGGAGGAAAAGACGTAAATTACAAATGCTTTATAACATTCAACATAACCAAACTCCGGATTATCTATGCAATCTTGTTCAATCTAGTGTACAGAGCACAACTGCATATCCCTTGAGAAATGGTTATGATATCATTGTTCACTATCTATATGGACCGAGGAAACTAAATATGATACTCATGCTTCTTGTATTATAACTTGTTTAGAATCAATTGTAATTGCCATCTTGCTTTTGTGGATGTAACATTGAGACTGTACACAATTTTCTGTTCGACTGTTCTTTATATACACACAAGAGAGAAATTCTGATGAACAATATAAGATAGCTTCTTGATGACCTTATACTGAATGTTAAGTTACTAACATCTGGTAATCTAAATCTCACGTATGAACAAAACGTGATTATATTTAAACATGTATTTGAATTCAATAAGTGGTTGAGAGATTTCTTGTTGGGTAGAAAGGGTATTTTCGGTACATCCATGTCATTATCTTCATTAACATTTTTACGGTATTTCTGTTTCATCTTTTTCAATTGATGGACACGTAAAGTATTGTATATTAACATAATAGTTATTGAAAAACTGGTCATTATCGTGATATATGGACTGCCCACAGGACAGTGGTGTTGACTGAGACAGCGATAATGACTGAGCCGAAGTTATTATGTTTATTTCATTGAAAAACCATGTTTAAAAAGATTTCATAAATTCAAATTGTTGAAAGTAACCTCGAGATAATGTACGATTTCTCTAGGAAAGACTTAAGAACGGTCATAGTTTTAAAAGACTATAAGTCAATTTCATTTATTTGAGTGTAATTTGTAAGTATATAAAATACCAAATAAAGTTTTCTATAATTTATAAGTTGCAAAACGGTCTTTATTAGAGTTGTTTGCACTAGCAGACGTGATTTTCATTTATCTAACTGTAAGCTTTAAACACGTCTGAATCGCGCTTGCGTTTTATTACGGGATGTCACTCAAACAGAGAAACCACGCCCCACCGGTCATTATCATTTAAAAGTCTGTTAACGACCGATTTTCCGGTCCGTTTTTTTACAAAAACATATCAGTTCTACTTATTCTTTCAATTCAACACAGTTTGGAAATTGGAGGAAAGCATATATATTTTGAGCAATTCAATCATTATGATTACACATTAGAAAATACATAGAAAATAATGTGTAAAAAATGAAAGGAGATTAAGAGATTATAACATAAAGTATAAAGACATATGGGAAATTCAGATAATTTTTTTTACTGAATAGGTTTTGTATAGGTTATGCTTAAAATATAATAGATTTTAACAAATTTGTATAAATCTATTATGTTTTTTCTTGCACCACCTTTGCATTTATGCTTAGTGTACAGTAGTGACATAGGAGATTTCACAAACAAAAGTTAAAAGTCATAAGTCAATCTCACTTTGATTTTCAAACAATTATTCAATTAAAAGATTGAAAATCAAAGTCATAAATATCGTCTTTTTCCGAAAACGAAAATCTTGTCTTAATGACCTTAAAATTTAAACTCATCTCAATTTTCCTTTTTAAAAATGTTTTATGCAATAGAATGTCAGCTCCAAAAAAAATAATTGATGGAGTGCGTTTCTATTGATGTTAAATATGTAAATTAGAAAATAGGTAACGGCAACACCGCAACATCCGCAAAAGATAAATAAAAGACCATATATAATATTGCTAATATTGTGGAAATATGTATAATAAAAGCCAAGTTTTGGATTCGTATTGTGAGGAGAATAAGACTATTAATTACTCTTGATAAAATTGGTATGAATTCACTCATTCATTCATTTAATGAAATAATTTTATCATCAATACTTTCGAATCATCATCTTTGTTGACTTAAGTGAGTAGTAAAACCCTTTGAAACTATCCCAGTCAATACCTTCACCTACTGACGCATGATGACCTGCCAGATATTTACCATTTAGATTTGAATTATGACAACCTGAATAGTACCACCATGCTCCTTTATATTTAACTGCACAGTTAGCCGTGTATGGATCATTATCCCTGTCAAATGTAGTGAACTTCATACCATTGTGGGGAACTAAGGAGTCACCTATGCAGAAGGAAAAAAAATAACTTATTAAAATACATGTATACACAAAAAGTAGAAAAATGCTTTTTGAAGATTCTTCACGATTGTTTTGTTGTAGATGTTGCTGTGACCGACTTACGCATACGACAATTATCTATTGTTTGTATGTTACTTGTGTTGTGCGAATAGTTCCGATCTATTAAGTTAAACCTTCTACAACTGAAGTTAACAGTTCCACAAATGCACTCCGGGGTCCTGGAGTTATTAACGTGTTGTATTTATTTTTTATCGATTACATCACGATCCTATATTGCGGTATATCATTGATATTAGTTCTAAGTGTTAGTATAGAATGTAAACTGAATCCACAGTGTCGAAATGAACATTGTGTTATCCTCGAAAGTAGGAATATTGTTGATAAATTTTTTACACTGCTACACGCGCTGAATTTAAGAGTAAGATTACATACTAGTTTGTGGCCAGGCTTAAGCTTGTAGTCAGGATAATATTACAAGGTTGAACTAAATGTACTGCGGTAACTATCACATACATATGCAGGTTGAAAATAATGTGTATGTTATAGTTTTATATTGTATGAATGTATTCAGCTTTAAAAGACCAGCACGCTGAAATGAAGTATAAAGTTCTATCTTTTAATATTATCCTGGTAACAAGCTACTCATACATGTATTTGTTTCCATTCTTAAGTTCTGAGTGTATAGCGGATAGCAATGTCGAATATACCAACAACCTCCTACGTTCGTAGCCAACACAAGGTTCATTGCGACCCTATAAATTCAGTATTACAACCCATGCCAAGAAATTCTCGCTCAAAACTCCTGTGGGCCGTTAACGGCACACATCAGTAGTTACCGATGTGATTTTATTCAAAATAATTAATTGATGACCTGTATGTGCGTGTCGCTTAAAACTACGACGGCTATGATATTAATCATCCGTGTTATTTGCTCCATGGGATGTTTGCATAATATCAACGAAGGCAATTAGGCATGGTATCAATATGCGTATTCAGGATTTGCTAAAACCACGGGTAATAATCATACATGAACTTCGTCAATGGACATCACTGTTCATCTTATAATCAGCTTGATTTTACCAAAAGACAATACGACTTCTAAAAATCCAGGCTAAACATAGAGCGTTCTCTTTTAATTCAGGTACGGACCTACGTAATTAGCGGGTATGGTCTTGTCTCGACAACGACCTCCATAACCTATCAATATGTTTAGCTTATTTTGATTCCTTACTAATGGTCTTTCGAGTTAATGTTTAATGTTTAAATTGTGGATTTAAAAAAAAGTCCGGCTAGAAGGTACATCCTCAAATAGCTTTATAAAAAAATACTTTTTCAATATTATACGTTGTATGTAAAATTAAGAAAAAACTGCACAAATATATTATATAATATATTCATATAATAAAAGACACGTTTAAAACTCTTGACTTGCATTATTCGGTCTTATTTAATAAAGAGTAACGACCATTCTTAACAATTTTGTATTTTAGTTACGACCACCATGCTTGAATTTTTTAATGGCTATTTTACGAAAATTGGAATGTTTTAATGTATCAAATGTTGTTTCAATATCAACACAATGACGATTAGTATGTATGAGACAAAAGGGGTTTGGCTTAAATAAACCCTTTTCGCACGACAATCGGCAAAAAATCTTATCCCCAGAGTTGTCTCCCATTTTGGGACGGTCATTACTTTACGTTACAATCATCCGCTTACCACCAGTGATTGTTTTAACCAGTTACGCTAAAAACGTTTTGCCCTAATACGTTATATTACTGATCATGAATTACAATTATTAGTACTATGTGTTCAAACGAAACAATATAATAATTTTCCAAAAATTCAGATACTATGGATTACCCCTAAAACGGATAACCTTAGCTGTATTTGGCAAAACCTTTCGGAATTTTGGATACTCAATGCTTCTAAACTTTATTTCCCTTTCTTTTGTTTTTGATTCGAGCATCACTGATGAGTCTTTTGTTTAACTTACATCCTGACCACGTGTTCATGATGAGTTTATTAATTTTTTATGAAAGTCATTGTATAGCTAAATAATTAAATATTTACCTTTCGTTTTTAAGAAGAATGGTTGATAAATCTTAACACATTTATCGAAAAAAAAACCGATTATAATATGGATTTAAAACGTCATCGTTTATTGTGTGCAGAATCAGAAGATCAGAAAGTGACAGGAAACTAATATACATAATTTCGATTTACTAAGAAGAGCATCAACAAAAGTCTGACAAAGTGAAATAATTCAGGTCTGTGATAGTGTCAAATATATAATTTCTATGGTAAAATATTGTGTCGTCTTTTTCTATTTTTTGTTTTGGTTATGATTTTTTTTTCGAAAGATGTTTCACGAATGTTATTTTTTAACCCCAACCTACCAGCATTTCCAGAGTAGTTAGACACAAGCAAACGGTAACCACTCTGTTCGTCACCAACACTGAAAGTTGAATATTCTGCGTATTTCATGTTGCCATCAAAATCTTCTAATTCTATTCTCAGATCATGGTTACTATGGGAGGTTATCTCATGGATTTTATCGTTGCCTGCAGAAGAATAGCATAGACATTATAAGTTCAATATTTAAGTTCAAGATTGCATTTATAAAATAAAGATATTTTCAAATGGATGTTTAAAACCTATTCAAATCCTGCCCCTAAACAATCAAAGTTTTAGATCCCAACGTTTGAAAATACTTCATGTATCATCTGCTTAATACTAATGATTTACATGTATATATAATAATATATAAGGTGTATACTTATTAAGGATAATTAAATGTAGATATGACGACACAATGAAACCTGCCTTACATGTGTTAAGCTGTCAACGAATATATTGCAAGTTAACCAAACATTTGCCAAATGAGGATAGGAATGTAAAATTAACTACTGAACACAAAATATTTTTAGTACAATTTGTTTTTTATGCATTCCAACTTCTGTCCAAATATTTTCATACGCATGTATATGAAACTCAAGTCAATGAAATCATTATTATGTTTTAGCTACAAGACTGTTTCATCATGATGTGAAATTTCAATAAGATTTCTTGAAGCGCCTAAATCACACAGAACCAACACGATATGTAATTTTATTTGATGGCTAGAGATATTCATGGGAAATTATTCCAAGAAAAGTAAAAAGACTACGCAGATGTTTAAATAAAAACCTTTTTCACACATTCAGGTCCACTAGGACGTATCATCAAGTTATTTGAATCTGTGGTCTTGCTGTTTATTATGATAATATTCAACTGTACAATAAATAAGGCAACGTTTCAAAAAAAGATAAAAACTACGGAAGAGTATCTTACTTTGTAAACTTGCCGGCCATTAGCATTTTACAGAACTTTAATGATACGTACCCAACCAATACTCACTGCTGGCATTACCAAAACCTTCTTTGTAGGATAACCATCCTCGGTAGAAATCAACAAATCCATTTATTCTTCTCTGTATAATCTGTCAAAACATACATTAAAATATATACTCACGTGTTTTAGTTATGTTTGTTTCTATCAAATCTATCTTTATCTCTCTCCCTTTCTCATGCATTCCATTTCAGGATATCAGGAAAATTATTAGGTCGTTCATAAACAATCTTACGGAATGTATTACAAGTCGTAGTAATCGAAGATAGTCTGCAAAATTGTAGCTCTTCTAATTCTAATATATCTGATTAAGATATTCTTAATCTAATAATTACATTAGATGTATGTTTCATTATAATACGATATTCTGATTGGCTAACGAGCAATCTCGTGATATTCCTTAATCAATTGCATAACACAATGCAACTTTTCATTCATGATGACACGAGGTCCCACAATAAAGTGCACAGGTAAATGAAATAAAAACTTGATAAAATGCGTGTTTTCATGATCCTATAGGTAAAAATGTAATTATAAGTATTGAATGCTTTTTTTTGTAACTTTATAGGGTTGTAAAAGCGTTGACCGTGCGCACATATTTAGTATGAAGCGCTTCCGCGCTTCAAACACAATGTACTTCGGTCAACGCTTTTGCACCCCAATAAATTTACAAAAAAGAGCATTCAATTCTTAAATATACCAACACCGGGTAGTTCTACCAATGCACGTGTTTTTGTCGCGAGATTTCTGCCTTTAAATCTTTTATTAATGGGTGATTGTGGTAAAATTGAACAAAACTAGCTGTTTTTCAACCGAACGCCAGAAGATTATTAATTATGTGTCTTGCACTTAAACAGATATTTCTGGTGCAATGTTTGTAAGTTATGATAAAAAGGTATTCGCGCTCGTTTTTTTGGGGGGCAGGTATCGCATTCTGAATGCTGGCAGTATTTTATGAACAATCAAAAGCACCAGCTAGCAATTTATTACATAGGTTGATAATGAGAAATAGAGTATTCAGTATTCCATATTCCACTCGAAGTATAATGGATGTTTGTAAGGAGAATGCAACTAGCCAGTGCAAAACTTATGATTTATAAATTTCCTTATGAGTGTCATCTGAGGGTGTAACACTAAATGTGCACCAAAACAAGCGATACTTACTGTCCATCTGAAGTAGTCAGTTGTCATATCACAATATACAGGAACACCTTGTCTTCCGTCAGGATAGATAGTGTATACACCGTCTGCATGGTTTTTAAAGTCAATGTCGGAACATTCACGTGGAAGGTTTGTATCTAATATGGAAAATAAGAATAACGTTTATTTCAATATGATGCCTCAATTTGAAAAATATAATAGCTTGGAATTGAGTTTTATATTTCTTAATTATTTCTATTAATGTTATCTTTCACACATATGACATGGACACTCAGCAAGACATATATTTCGAAAATAATGGGTGGTATTTCAAATCAATAAAAAGGTAATTTGTTCATCAGTTATCATGTATGGGGTGATATTTAAATGAAATAAACATTTCTGACAATATATAGAAATGTTTTAGTAATACATGTTTTGTCAAAATGTACATTTCTGTCAAAACATAAAATATTAATCTACACAGCTACTTTAGTACAAGTATTCTTGATATACAGTTCTAAAGATGCATATTAAATGTACAGTTATTAAGCTGTATATAAACTGTACATCTGTAAAGCTGTATATAAACTGTACATCTGTAAGGCTGTATATAACCTGTACATCTGTTAAGCTGCATATAAACTGTACATCTGTAAAACTGTATATGAACTGTACATTTTTAAAGCTGTATATAAACTGCATGTTTGTGAAAATGTACATTAGCTGCACATTTTTATAATAAGTGTATAAACTAAACATATATATTTTAGCACTGCATCTTGTGTGATACGATATCTATTCACAGTTTATACACTGTTTTACAGATGTACAGTTTAAATACAGCTTTACAGATATACAGTTTATATACAGCGTTAGACCTGTATAGTTTATATACAGCTTTACAGCTTTACAGTTTATATACAGCTTTACAGATGTACATTTGATATGCATCTTTAGAACTGTGCATCACAATTACTTGACGTACTAAAGTAGCTGTGTAATTGAACAAAATAATTTATCATAATTTCACAATAAAAGAAATCATGATTAAATACAATACTTAAATTACAACAATCATATGGTATCCAGCCATATTTTGCGGTGTTAATAATCTGACTTACAAAATTAATATTTTGTATCACACAAAACGGCTTGTTGTCTACATACCCGTACCATGTCAGGAATATTACAGTTGTTATCCATTCGTATTTGATTGAGCTTATGATTTTACCATTTGATTAGGGACTTTACGTTTTCAATTTTTCGTGGAGTTCAGTATTTTGTTGATTTCACTTTAAAGTGACAACAGGTGCCATTTTAACTCTTCACGTTATTGTTTAGTCGGACACAATATTCTTGATTATTCTCCTTAAAGATTCACACGACAAATGAAATTCAAAGTACATATATTTTATCGAATGAACTATTACACGTTCCTTAAAATCAATAAAAAAGGAATCTGTCTTTCTGTATGCCTAGAGCTCCTTTAATCCTTACACTAAGACTGCCATCGAATGATATGAAATACAAATTAGCATACTTACTATTAGGGTTCACACCCAAACAAGAAACATCTTGATTGCAAAGCCTGGTATCATTACAGCAGGTGGAGCATGTGAGGTGACGACCCTCTGACCTTCGTCCAAAAATAGATCCAATGAGGTGATTACATGTCTGAAATTTGTTTATTTCTGTCTGCTTATATTTCTACTTATGTTCACTTCCAATATCTTTTCACAAAAATTTACAGTAATCATTCAAGATGAGATACGATAAGCTCACCATTGGCCTCTTACAAAATGTGTTATAAATCTACCAAACAAAAAAAATTGAGAATGGAATTGGGGAATGTGCCAAAGAGACAACAACCCGACCATTGAACAGACAACAGCAGTAGGTCACCAACAGGTCTTCAAAGACTATCTGTAGATGTTTTTGCGATATTGTTTAAAAAATTACTGAATCAAAATTCTGAAGTAATTTTATATAGATTATAGACTAAATAACGCTTCAAAATGATTTAATGATTAAAAATTTGTAAGACATTTATAATTCATTTTTTTTCTCTAGACAATTTTGACCTTGGCGTACCGGGATGACAAATTGAATACCTCTATAGAACTGTATTTTGAAATATCCTATTTTGTTGTTGTTTTGTCCATCGAACAGTAACTTAAGCAACACGACGGGTGTCACATGTGGAGCAGGATCTTCTTACCCGTCCGGACCACCTGAGATCACCCCTAGTGTTTGGTGGGGTTCTTGTTGCTTATTCTTTAGTTTTCTATGTTATGTGATGTGTTATATTGTTTGTCTTTTTTCATTTTTAGCCAGGCGTTGTCAGTTTATTTTTGATTTATGAGTTTGACTGTCCCTCTGCTATCTTTCGTCACTCTTTTACACTGTTTTTTTTTACAGACATACCTCTGGCTGTGCACATCCAAAATCATAATTTATTCCTCCAGACTCCGTGATATATTTGTGTTTGTAACAAACCTGAAAATAATTTAATGTATGTGCGGTTGTCATCTATGAACTAGCCTTTGACTTATAATGGTTTTCCTTTAAAAAAAATATGAATTCGATAAAGAGTTGTCTCATTGGCACTCATACCACTTCATTTTATATTTATATTCTTCACATTTGACAAATAACTTATATCAAGAATTTATTTCTCTGTTAAATTCTTAAAATAATAAGCACAGACATTTCTCTATTTATTTGGAGATAACTATATTTCATATGTTCCAGCATATACAATACCGATGATGCCTTTGAATGAGAGTACACGGGCTCTTTTTAAATCATTTGTTTTATATAAATAAGGCCGTTAGTTTTCTCGTTTGAATTGTTTTACATTGTCAATTCGGGGCCGTTTATAGCTGACTATGCGGACTGGGCTTTGCTCATTGTTGAAGGCCGAATGGTGACCTTTAGTTGTTAATTTCTGTGTCACTTTGGTCTCTTGTAAATGGTTGTGTCATTGGCCATCATACCACATCTTCTTTTTTTTTTTATATATACATAGAGAACTTTACACGGCACCAATAAGCAAACTTATAGCTAATAGAAAAGTCTCAATTAAGTATTACATTTTTAAGAACATGGCTACTGAATTTACAAAATGTTTTGTATTTCTTTCTTAATTAGATAGTTGATCATCACACTTCAGAGACTAACTACATTTTAGATACAACAACTTTAACAATCTTTCTGTATCTGATAATGACAAACTAATACCTCCGTATTGCTACACAATATGTGGTGTTGGCAACTTTGTGCAGATTCTACACTACTACATGACAAACACTGTTGTCCGGCATCTAAAACAAAACAATGATTTAAATTTGAAATCAGAATAAAAAACTGTTTAATTGTTTGGTTAAATTTTAAGGATGTTCGATTGTCATGTTTTGGAATTTTTGTCAAATTTTCGAAATCCTCTAGTTTTATTAATTTGCCCATTGACTCTCGATTTTCTTTGTATAGATCTTTTACATGTGTAATGATAAGCTATCTGTTAAAGACTTATAAAATCCTTGTTATTTGTCAACCGTTTTTGAGCACTAAACTTGTTAATGATAAATCTATGAAAAATCAAGAACATTTTCCCGCCAAAGTTTCAATGGCTAATATCTCGCAAATAAGCACAATGATCTTTATACTTTGTTTGCTCTTTTGATTCCTCTAATAATCCCCTATCAATATATACTAGTGTTATGAAAAGCTTGTCATTTTGAAACTGAGTAGCAAACCTCCTTAACTAAAGCTAACCTGATTTATCGGGTACCTTTATCTGTTTATATCAAAATACGAATGTCATGAAGCCCAGTGGTTTTATTTTCCAAGTTATCATAGATATGCGTAATTCGTACTAAAAATTTCGAAGATTTATGATTTATATATTCTGTTCTTATAAGACTGATTCCCAGACGACAGGAAGATGATTTCATCAATATGTTTCTGATTGATTGATCGATTGTTGCTTACGTACTCAGCATCCTGTTGCATACATTTTGGGGATGTTTCCAGATTATAAGTACGAAAAAAAAAAATATACGTCAGACCAGAAACAACAAAATATTCAAGTTATTTTAGAAATTTGTTTCTGTATTTCTTGTGATCGCTGTTCGAGTTATGTAAATGATAACCGCATGGAAAACATTATAATATTAGCCAGTTATAGTTATTGTCTCCACTTTATCTAAAGGATAGTTAAAGAAATATTTACGAGTTTTTGTACCATTAAGAATTCATTGTTTTGATTGTTAACACGTTTTAATTTGAAGTTAAACAGTCGCATTAAGTTTGAGTAAGAGATAGTAGTAAGAACAATTTGTTGTGAAATGAGTTATCATTAATGTAGTCGTAGTTATAAAATTAACTCTGTGCACTGCTTGATATTTATATTAAGTTTATAATTTCTTTGTCTAAAATATTATGCTATTATCATCTATTAAATTAGAAAAAATGTAAGTAGATTAATATATTATATAACTCTAGAATTTATTTCATTTTTTACAATAACTTTTCCTAATGTTTTAAAGAAAATGTGGATGGAGATATGAAGTAAAATGCATATATTGATAAATGAAGGCAACAGTAGTATACTGCTGTTCGAAATTCATAAATCGATAGAGAAAAATCAAATCCGGGATACAAACCAAAACCGATGAAACGCATCAAATTTAACAGAACTATGACACAACAAAAACACAACTTTAACATGTAACACACACAGAAGCGCGCTATAATATAACCATTGATAACTTACTGGAAATCGTCGACTGCAGTATTATTACCACAACAAATATGCAAACGTGTAAGTACATGTCCTTGCGCATTTCTGCAAAACAATGCATACATTTATTTTAGAATTTTTGTCAATTAGTGAGCAAATGTATGCATTGAATGTTGTATCATTCATTGCTGAACAAATAAAGAAATTGTCAAGAACTTACCCATCATTTCAAAAATGTTTCCAAAAAATTATTTCTAATGATTACATTACAATGTTTCAAAATAATCAGTGTAAGTAAATGGTTTGTATATTATACGGCAAATCTATTACAAGATTTAAAGATAAGATAAGTGAGCATTCTTAGTGCAACTTTTGGTCTTGAATCGTTAATGGTTTTATCCATATATATATTATCTAATAATCAAACGTGTAACTATTTAGTAACTGTCATGAAAGTTTGTCGGCTCCAACTTTGAACCAAATGCTCTAACTTCTATCTGTCAATAATACTCCAAGCCTGTTTCTATCTAAACAAAAAGGTAAACATAGGCCAGAACAGGAAGCATGCATTCAATCGGGAAGGTATCTTCTGAGATTACACGTGAACATCCGTTCAGTACAAGGCTAGGTATACTCATTTGATATATACCTGTTATCTTCCTGTTAACAATTTCGCATTTAAAAATGGTTTTGAAAAGAAATAAAAATAAAAACAACACATTACATAAGTTTCATGTGTTTCATGCTCTGTTCTAAATTTACCTTCATCAGAAACACTTAAAACAAAATATTTGAAAACCGAGGATGTATATGAATCGAAAAAATTGTAAGAAATCTAAGTGAATGTTGACTGCAGAGTATGTGTATATACCAGAAATATATCTAACTAGAGGTTTTCTATATATGAAAGAGGGGCGAAAGATACCAGAGGGACAGTCAAACTCATAAATCGAAAATAAACTGACAACGCCATGGCTAAAAAAAAAAGACAAACAGACAAACAATAGTATACATGACACAACATATAAAAACCAAATAAATAAACAACACGAGTCCCACCAAAATCTAGGGGGGAGGGGTCTTAGGTGCTCTGGAAGGGTAACCAGATCCTGCTCAACATGTGGCACCAGTCGTGTTGTTCATGTTATAACAAATCCGGTAAATTGTCTATTTCAGTAGGTCACATTCAGAAAAGGGAAGGGGATTGTAGTTACGACGTAAGGAACATATCCGATATCATCTGTGAAACCGTTATTCCATAACGGTCAAGCAACTCGTGATGGCATCCGTAAAATGTACGAAGGGATGATTTCAACTTCACCATTTGAAACTCTTGGTTTAAAAGCAACATTGTGAGCCGCAACCCTCTATCAAGAAAATCATGATATGAAAAACAAGCACATATGCATTATACTATAACACAAAACTCAAATAATGTTGTTTCTATGGCAATAATTAGTACAAAAACATGTATATACAATGACTAAAAAAAGTCGTTTAATCGTTTAATTACGATATTGGTTATGAAAATGTCTTAAGGCCTTTCAACGTCTCGTTTGTTGGTTTTCAATGAGAAGTCCTCTCATTTGCAATATTAATTTTAAATTGATATATTACACACAAACATGAACTCTCTTGGATCAAAAAAAGAGAATATACGGAGTGGATAAATTACCAGTCATAAGTCAAATACAAAACAGACAAAAGGCAAACAATGATAAAATATGACTAAATTTGAACAGCAAAAACCGACCGAATATAATTAATTAAGTTAAGTGGTGGAAAGGGTGAGCAGTTCCTGCTCAATATTTTGTAACCGTCGTTTTCCTTTACGAGTAATGGAATGGGCGGGTGTTACAAAAATTAACTATTAAAATATTCATTTTTTTAAAATAAATATAAGGTAGTTAAAGTATCAACAAGACATGTGGTGTAACGAAGTCTTAAGCTTAATTTTCAAAATTGATTTACATTTTCTTTTCTTGAGACCTGTCTCTGTGTTCTTGGGGTAGCGTATTTGCGAAAAGTAAGTAGTTCTAATTTTTGCGGGAGGTCACGCTCTTACAGTGACACTCATATCCCTAATTCCATCTTAATACAACAGCATAATTCTGCTTTTCAAAAATTATAAATCTTTCACAAATATAAAAATCAAAGAAAAATAAAAACTGAAGCAATCAGGAATGACCGATAGCAGTCGCGTTGACAGGGAGGGGATGTGACAAGCATTTGTTATTTAGGTATATATATCCGGTAATCAGTCAGGTTCAGTAATTTCACAGTTAAAGTAAAAGTTGAGAGGATTGGTCTACGAAAACTGACACAGATCAAAAACCCCGATCCAATAGCTCCAAGTAACCCTGTAAAATTATCATAGATATAGAAAAAAAGTAATCCCAAAAATACATAATCACATGGCAAAATCAAACGACAAAATCACAAGGAAAACGAATGGACAAGAACTGTCATATTCTTGACTTCGTACAGGCATTTACAAATGCAAAAATGGTGGATTAAACCTGGTTGTAAAGCACTTAACCTCTCACTTTGATGAAAACGTGTGTGTCTATGAATTTCATTGAGATAAGCACACACAACCTTATTCCTTTCGATAAGATACGGTTTTCACCCTTTTTCTGTGCACAAGTTTGAGTAACTATATAGCCTCAAGTTTCAAAAATATTCTTTTAAAAAACACCAAACAATAAAAAAAAAGAACAGTGTTCACTAAAGATATGTGTTTGACTCAGAATTATTTTCATACATCTGTCAAATTGATTGAAATATTGTTTCAACTCTTTTTCGTATGCAACCGGATTCGACGTAATAAGATTTGGTGGTATCACACCTTTTGATGAAATTTGTGTCGCCCTTAATTTAAAGTCATAGCATTATTCAAAATTGAATAGATGCTTTACATTTTGTCATATATGTAATTGTAACTTCCTATTATGTCGAGCAATTACGAATACTATCTCGAATATCAAACAACGGAAATATGAAACTATTGTTACCTTAGTATGATGTAATAAAATGTAATATAATCTAACATAAAACAAGGAAATATTTAAGTACATGCAGTATTCAAAATGACATTCAGAATGGTAGGTTTATATTTTTGTTTTCGAAGTTTCATTTTTTTCATTTGCAATATATTTTCAAATTATTGCATCCTAATTTCATCTATCTTATCGTACATGTTGGTTCTATTTGGTTGAACATGTCGGTATATTCTGTTCATAACGTTTTCTTGCAAATCCAATGAGTCATTGTTTTGTTCATGGAAAGATGTAAATGCAGATTTGGTAATGACAGAAACAACACTGGAACACTCTACAGAGAAGATTGCACGCGATTCAAAAATGTTATGTATGATTTCTGCATGAATGTCTTGTGGTAAATTTACAAACTTTAAAACGAATGCAACTTATTTAGCTCACATTCTCAGCTAAAGGAATAATTTCTTTTAAACAGCTCTTTGTGAGTTTGAGCAATGAACTATAACAATATATGTCTCAACCAATCAGTTTTTTAGGTCTCCCTTTCGGACTCCTTGAAATAACACGCAACACTTATAAAACAATTAGAACCGTAATTGATAAAACCGTTTTGGCTGGTGCTGCTATAAAATTCAACGACCTAAGGTTTTGTCTTATATATATGTTAGCGACAATAATCGAAGTTAGGCATTTAGTTTAAATCTGAGACAATAGGCTTATGCCTACGAAATAAGTCTATTGCCTATATGATGTTGGTCTTTTCTTTCATCCTAGGATTTAAGCTTAAAATATAATTGCGAGAAAATGCAAGACATTTACTCATTTAAATAAATAAAAATTGTTTAAAAATAACAATATGAGAACTGAAGTTTAAAATAACATCTAATCATGCTAATGGAATGATAAAACATATTTTTAAAAACTCATCAAATAATACTTTAAAAATATGAAACTTGATAGAAATTTGTGTTTAAATGGTTTGTTTTCACGATTTGTGGAACTGTGGCATTGAATTTTGCACTGTCTCTTGTTTTATTTCATTTGCAGTTGTATTGGTTGTTTTCCTTGATTCGAAATAAGACCGCAAAAAATTCTAGAAATTTTTCCTCAATAGTCATTGATAGCTTTATGCTAAACAACATATCAAAAATTGAAAAAGACAAAATGGCCTGAGGGTATTTAACAAAATTTTAAACAAAGAAAATTTACGTATATCCAATAGAAAAAAATATAGGAAAAATGGTTTCAGCAAAAAACATATCTTACCTTTGTTTACTTATGACAAGGTCAAACCATCTCAACTTGTGAAGTGTCAACATTTTCAAAATTATAATTTTTATGTAGAATCTAATCCCCTCAAGTATTGTATTGGATAGAATCCGGTTTTTTTTTTAAATCTTTTTTTATTTTTTAATACCACAAAAAAGTATGGGTAAACTGGGTTTGGAATATGAAAAATACTAAAATTTGTCAAATGAATATACATGTATATTATTATTAGGAATATAATCAAGAAACTGCTTTATGTCAAAAATAAATTACCGAATATACATAGATTCCAGAGCTCACTTAACATGCTTATTGCCTTAAAATATGTTTGGAGATATCTTGAATAATCATCATCAGATGTCAGGAAATTAGCTTAATGCCCAATGATTTAATGCCTAGGATTAAAGCTTAAGGCGGCTCGCGGGTCTAAAAGATTTTTTTTATTTAATATAGGATTTCTCTATATTTTTCTATAAATGAACTTTATCTTATACTTAATAGAAAAATGAAATAAAAAAAAGGGGTCGCCGTTCATTTACGCTCACAATCTGCTTTCGAAAGAAGCATACATTTTTGTTAATGTTCTTTTTTTCTGTTGAACTAATAGGAGAAATAGCGGTAATATCGAAATAAAAAAAGAACTAAATTACAGAAATCGCTAAAATTTTATAATTATCTAATTTATGTACAGCTTATTCGAAAACAACAATAAAAAATATAGGTCACCGATGAGTTAAAAAAGATATTTCAATTTTAATGCCAAAAAATGGCATTTTTGCACCAAAGGGAGATAATTTGGAGCTTTTTAAGTGATATCTACATTTTAAAAGTCCGCTAGGGCCAACACGAATTGATTTTTTAAAATGATTTTTGTACCACGTGATAAAGTAACAACTACTTAAGGTAATAAATAAAATTTGTAATGAAAATTTAATGTTTAATTTTTTTCTGAAAATCTTATACCCGCGAGCCTCCTTAATGCATTATTTCACTTATTGCCGCTAACATATACATTTATTATACATTTGTACCTCACTTTAAAATACCAAATTTTCATTGGCTGATACGAAAGTGTTAATTTACTCTATCACATGACTGTGCGGGTGCCATTTTTGTTTAATATCACCCTCTCGTTTAGACCAATCAAAAATCTATGATTTAAAGGACAATGAATTGAATTTACATCAAGTTATTAAAACCAATGCTTAAGTTCTACATTTTGGCTCAAATTCTATAATAATACCTGTAACGTTGTTATGTACGTGACGTCATGAAACATAATTTTAAATAAATTCATCTGTAAAAGGCAATAATGATAGGACATTCAGTATAACAAATTAAATAACACATAGCTAAGAGGGTGGTAGAGCGATTGGTACCCCTCAAAAAAACATTGTCAACTTTGGCTTCGCCGCGGTTTACGATGTTTTCTCGGGGTAGCAATCTGCTTTAACACCATCTCAACTTTGTGTTATATATATAGTAACATAATAAAAAATCAAGAAGACGTAGTGTGATTGCCAATTATACTACTATATACCAGAGTTCAAACGATGTAAATACAATTTATTAACAATAACAGGACATCGTACTAGGAAATTAACTTAGGCATTATATTCATGCTTTTGTGGTACGTACACTAGCCTTTACTTGACAGCTTTCTTATCGATAAGTAATTTTCATAAAACATGTTAAATGTTAAAATCAATCGAACGCTCGGAATTTATTGAGATTTTTCGTTTATAATACTCTCCGACTTTGAATCTGAATTATGTTTTTTTTTATTACTAGTGCACCGGTATTATATCAGGTTTTTGATGAGTTTCGTCTTTACCCTTTAATGATGTAATCAATGTATTTTATTTAAGGTGTTGGAGAAACTGTTTCTTGTTTGGTTATTTTCACAAGGTGAGAACTAAATAGAAGCGGACATTTTGATCCCATAAACTGTTCACATACTGAAAACGCGATGGAAAACAAAACGACAGACGATGAAAAAACTATTCAAACCGTAAAAACCGGCATCGAAAAAACTGCACAATGCTAATACTTGGGAAGACTAGGATATGTCGTAAGTCTGTGTCGTTTTATGTTTGCATTCGTGAACATTGCGTAAATTTGATTTATCATTGCCCTATGTCTTGATAGAAAATCATCCAATTTGCAAAACAAGAAATACCAGCATCTATGTATTGAAACAAAAGCGTTGTGTTTTTATTATGAAAACAAAGTAGTAAACTTGAGCTGTGCAAAAACTAGGTTAAAGTAAATGACATTCGTGCTTCAAGAAAGCGATATTTACATGAACATGACAATTCAACATGAGAAAAAATACATAATGTGGAAGGCTTATTATAACGACAATAGGGATACCTAATCATGATTTTCATTTATAAACATTTTCAAATAATTTTTTTTTCAAATTATTTCAGCCTTCTCCATTGCCATACTTGCAGATTCCATGACCACAGTTTACATTTTAGAAGGGTCAACGATGGATCTCACATTTAACGTCATCACTCCACAGAGAGATTTACGTTACCAGAAAATATGTTTATCATATCTCATTAATCCTTGGAGGGTGAAACCAAAATCATACGACACGATATTACATGTGAACAATTTTACACTTCCAATTATAAATGTAACAGAAAGAGACGAAGGAGTTTACTGGTTGAATTATGGGAATTTAATAACTGTATCAGAGCTTAAAATATCAAGTATGTTATCATTAAGTGCATACGTGTTATATGACGGGATCAAAAATGATATGTTATAACCATCACTGCCAAATGATATAAGTTGTATTGTTCGCTACTTACTACTACGGATTCATATAGGGTTAGTAAATGTATATGGGGTGAGGCCTCTATGGTCAGTAGGGGGTTGGTGGTGAACTTTATAACGAATGAATTGCACGCAGCACTTTTACTGCTTCGTTTAAAAAAAAATAATCAATGAAATACAACATCAATAAATGACGTCATTTACAGTTAACGTGACGTCATGAACATTAAAAAATTAAATCATCCTAGAGTAAGTTTACATGTATCATTTGTGTATCGTGAATTTTTTCGGTTTGATAAAAATGGAGGGTTTTGGAACGCGTATTATAGGTCCACTTCGAAGTACAACAGTCCTTAATTTTCCTATTATAATCAATATAAATCTGTTATGTAATGTTCTATGCTAATTTTAACATGTATAGGTATTATATTTGTCAACATTTTACACCTCGCTGTCGCTCGGTATAGAGATCTTGACAAATAAAATCATTTGCAGACTAGAAATGAGCATAGATCATGGTATGAAAGAATAATCTGTTTAATTACAAGGTAAATCCAAATGTGATGGTATTAAGAACATGAACATATCAGACGAGCATGATGTCTTAATGGCACATGTTGTTTGACGAAATCTACAAATCATTCGGAATTGCAACGGCCTGATAACCAACAGAGGCATGTGCAAATATTTTCAATCGTAGAATTCCATTTGCTAAATACAAATATAAACATTTTTTACAAGTTGAATATAATAAAAGGGAATATGTATTATTAGGAAACAAGACCTTTTGAGGCTAAATTTACAAAAAGTACTAAATGATTAGACAAATTTGAAAAAAAAATCAATGACGATTTCTCTTTTTATCTATGACGTATGACTATTCATGGGATGTATCTGACTTTTTACGGGAAAATATTTAAAGCGGCAAAAGGAGAAGCAAATAAAACAGAACTTTGTTTTCTGAAAAAAAAATTCATGTATTTACTTTAAACATTATGAAATAATACCTAACTGTGTCAGCTGAAAATGGAAATTAACATAGTATGAAGCTTTATCTAAAACTTCTTTCCTTTGCTTCATAAGCTGAATGATAAACTCGGTAATTTGCAAGGAAATTGTAAGACATATTATATTGTTAAGACAACCATATAAACGTTTGAATGTATGTGGATATACTTTGATGTTTGTGTAGCACAGAAATAAAATTTGTACAAACACATGTATATTCTTATTTCCAATTATAGATATGTCCTGTTCATCTCGTCCAATTGAATATGTGTGTGCAATTGAGGGGTCATCACCAATACTAACATTTACGATCGATGTGTCTGTTTATCATAGCATAGTTGATGAAGACTACTATAGTATAGGAAACTCTCTAAAAGTTCGAGATTCTACAACTGATGTACATCTTCAAATTTACAATGTTACCCTTGAAGACGGAGGATTTTTTAAATGTCATTTACATGAATTGTTTGGAAGAGTAAAGCTGGAAGTAGTAAGTAAGTAAAAATCTGTCTGAGGATGAAATCATTTATTTATACATAAATTAAGTTGCCATTACTATTTTATAGAAAACGTTTGTTTTCTAACGAATTGATTTAGATTATTATCTTATTTGAATCCCTCATTAATTGTCAGTTCAGTTTATACGTTTGTAATAAAATAAAGTTTTAATATACTTTAGGTTGTAATGCCAGATTTTTGTTGGTTTATACGAGGGAGATAATTTACTCTTACCATGACTGAGCAAGAGACATTTTAGACTGCTACTCTCGCGTGTTGACCAATAAAAATTCAGTAAAACAATGATTTGAATTTACATCAAATAAATAAAAAAAATTGGCTCAGAACTTTTTCATAGACTTTTAACAAAACCAAGGTAATGTTGATTGCCACCGTTATAGTTAAACATAAAAAAATATACAAATGAAATGTATTTGTATTGTAATTAACCAGTGCTCTTATTATTTCTTAATGACCTCAGGGATATCCATTGAGGAAAAAACATGACAAGTGTGCAAACAGCTTTCTTTTTATCTAAATACTTATTCATGTTAAACTCATATGAAAAAAATATAAAATCAAAACAAATAATGCATATGCCTTTTTTATAACTCAATGGATAGTTTTCATTATAAAACTTATGTACACTTTTTTTCTGAAGAAAATTCTTTAATTTATTCATATTTAGAAGAAGTTTACTTTATTTCCAGGAAGCAATTCCCCCGACATATTTTCCGTATACAAAGGACCTCAGTTTGACACATCTCGTAAAAATCCGGTGATCACAATACGCATGGATGTCCTTAAAATAAACTATTATCTGAATTTACATGTTAAATACGTGCTCAATTTCCATGCTTTTATGTTGATTTTTTGTCGATTGTTGACAAACATGTGACAATCGTTAAACTTCGGCTTCAAAACACGAACTTTAATTACCTGCCATATGTTCACAACTCTGACCGATTGAAAAAAAATTGACGATTATACGAAATTTACACGAAAAAATGATAAATTCGTGCACAGAAGACTAAATTAATGATGTTTGTATGCATTGGTTCAAGTATTGAAAGAACATTATTTTTCACCGGTCACATTTTTCTTATGACTTTAACCATTACTAAGATATTATTTTTCTTTATTTTACGTTTATTAATTGAGGAAACATATTTTATCACTATTGTCAATTTCACGTTAGTTGTGTCAATACATGAGACATACACAGCATCAACTTCAGAAACTCGTCTTTTAAAAGCATCATTGCCCCGTAGAAGCAGTGAATGTCAAACATTGTCAACCCTAGATATCTATTTCACTTGAAATTGCTTCCATTGTAAAATAATCCTTTGTGGTTGAAAATTGTGGTATTCACTTCTTCTAAGGACAATAATTGACAACTGTTTGCAACTTTCATAACCACGATCCTTGTTATCTAACATGAAGGTATATAAAATAGAATAGGCAAAAGTTACCAAAGGTTCAACCAGCTAGGTACATTTTGGAACTCTTGGTTAATAAGCTTCCTTGTAATTACATACGCTCTATCAAGGAAATTTTGATAAGAATTTGGAATTTGGTACATATAAAAATGAAGATTACAATCGGGAAGCTATTGTCATCTTTTTAGAACAACAACACATATAGAAAGTAAAAATTATGACAATATATACATAGAACGTAAAACAATTTTTAACCAGATGTTAGCTGTATGAAGAAGCACTGTCTATAATTTCAGAACTACGGTTCATTAACCAATCAGATGAAAATACAATAATTGGACAGGAAGGTATAGAAATGGACATCAGTTGTTTCTCTGACACATTACAAGACCTTACTTTGATGTTAGAATCAAATGGAACGGTTAGAACTGTTGGTGATAAGAAAACTGTGAGATATTCTTTTATACCCGTTCGCACAGATCATCTGTCAAAATATGAATGTATGGCTAGTACGCACTCGTCAATAATGATTGCAGTTAAATTAGATATAAGGTGTAAGTATGTACGATAATGACGAATTATTTTTTCATCAGTAAATAATGACCAAGAACATTATTTTTTCTGTTTTAATACACGACGGGCGTTTTTTAATCCTTCTGCTGGATATTCACATATTCAACCAGTGATGTAAAAAGTAAAATCTCAAAAGTACTGAACTTAGAGGAAAATCAATTCGGAAAGTCCATAATCACATGGCAAAATCAAATAACAAAACACATAAAAAACGAATGAACAAGAACTGTCATATTCCTGACATGGTACAGAACATGTATATATAGATTCTGAATAATTGTGAAGTTTTTTTCTGCAAAAAAGGCAATTTAAATTTTTACAATTTTAAATTAATATCACAATTCGAACTTGTATACTCTTTACTCTATATGCCCTCCGCTTGGTTTACTAGGTTTTCTAAAATTACAAGTATCTGACATCGATTCATTTCAATTAATGTCTCGAAGACTCTTTTGGATCGTCGAGTTTTTAGCATATTGAACCACATTTTCAAAGTAAAAATTCCATAGGCTTAAGTACAAATGACAAAAAGAAAACTTCAAGGTAAAATTGATGGTTGTCAGATCTATGTAAGCAAAAGGTAGACCCATGATTTGTATGGAACGCCAACACTGTCTTGGTATGTGCATTTACCTTTATATGATGTGCAAACACCTTTATATGATGTACAAATATCATTAAATGATGTGCAACCATACTTATATGATGTGCTAACATCCTTATATGATGTGCAAACATACTTATTTGATATGCACACATAGGTATATGGTGTGCATATATACGAACATGATGTGCAAATATACTTATGTGATGTGCAAATATACTTATATGACGTGCAAATATACTTATATGATTTGAATATATACTTATATGATGTGATTATATACGTATGATATGAAAACGTTCTTATATCATGTATATGATTTGCAAATGTACTTTTATGATGTGGAAAAATACTTTTTGTTTATTTGCAAAATCCTTAAATGATATGCACATATCCTTAGAAGATGAACAGCTCCTCTTTTATTATGTGCAAACATCTTTATATCAAGAGTTGTGTCATAATAGTATATGCTTGTATTCTTATATGATGTGGTTTTGTTGTATTCGTTATATGATGTGCAAGCATACACGTATTTATATGAATATTAAGAATCTAATATACATGTAGTTAATAATTGCCTGATCTGTATTTTACTCATAATTATGTTATCCTACTCTGGATCTAAGCTGTTGTTTGAACATTTGTAACCGTGATGCGTTTTCTAAACCGATTTACAAACAAACAAAACGCGGTATGATTTGTAAATGACCGACGAGGTATCAGGCAGGAGCAAGACATATTACATTACACAAACGAAATTTTTTGTTTACGCGTTACTCGCTACTTTAACATTTGAATGTCGCATGCTTGGCATTATGCAATCAATTATCAAAAGCATTGCTTTTTTTTAATGCGATTTGGTATGGAATTCACGTCCCCCATAACATGACCCGAACTTAGAATTAAGGAAGCAGTTGTCCATCGCTGTTGAAAGTTATAATCATTGTGTGTATCGGGGATACAAATCAAATATAAAAAAAAACATATGCAACGACAGGGTAAGAGTGTCTGACATGCACTTTCCGATATGCAATTCTATTTTCAGTCAGTATTTCGAAATCGAGAATAAGACATACTTGGTGTTCAGTAAATGCAAGATAAACACGTTTCGAAACGACTACCTTTCAAACCTATTCTCTTACAGCGTTATAATGGTTTTGTTGAAGCTTAGTATATATATATATATATAATTTGGAAAGAGAATAAAACTAAATTTCTTCAAAATAAGATTTAAACTCGAATTATAGATCCGCCTGCAGGTAGAGTTCTTTACACTAATGGAACGATTGGGTGTGAGTGCGATGGAAACCCAGCAATTTATACTGTTTACAGATTAGATCAAATATCTAAGCATGGCGAACTTGTCCATTCAGTAAATTTGGTTAATGAAACATTCACATTTGACACGGATCCTTTTCCGTACCAAAGAAATGGAAAATTTAGATGCGTTGTTTGTAATGGTATACCAGACACCAATGGGAATATACTACAGACTTGGTCGAGAAATGTGAACTATGAAGGTATGAAAGGTATTAATTACGCTGTATACATTGTGTGCGTTCAAAACTGAGTAAGCCTCAGTAGTAATGCTCAAAAACAACCATTTCAACGCCAGGGATATATAAATCCATATTCGACTTTGTGATCAGTTCAAAATGAAGATATTGGTATTAATAATGTACATACTGAGTTAACGTTTCTGGAATATATCAATAGTTTAAATTTGATTATTTCATATATTAGTCCTATTCCTGATTGTGATATTTTTCATTAAGTGTGGATTTTCATGACGAGCTATGAATCTATTACTGGAGATGCTTACCCTGTTAACCACACCAGGGTCACTCCTTTATTAGTTCATTGGTTTCTTACAGATTTTGTTTTCTTCCTTATTAAATAACTGTAACGGATAGTTATTTTTCTTTTATGTGAGTGGACTTAAGAAAAAAATTTAAACATGAGTCATGAATATTATTAAATACAATAATCCAATCTCATAATAACAGACAAACTCTTGCTTAAAGCGTGATCGAGGAAATTATTCTGGTCTAGAGTAGATTAGTCAGAAATTGAAAGTTATTGTACATGTTGTACTTGGAGTACACAAATGCAACTGTCAATTTTTTTCTCACTGACATAATTAATTTTGATGTACATATACCAGTTGTAACCCTTTTCAGCAATTCATTGTATTTTAAAAGAATACACATTTACCATTTTTTTTCTTTAGGACAACCAAGTTAAGTCACTTAATTTTGTTTAATTTATATTTTACCATCTAACAATTGCTTAATGATCTTTTCTTTGCACAGAAATATATTGTCTTACATGATGACGTTATATTCAAAACAATATGTGTCCATAGTTCATGAATGACCCACTCGCACTATCATTTTCTATGTTCAGTGGACCGTGACATTTGGGTCAAAAATCTAATTTGGCATTAAAATTAGAAAGACGATATCATAGAGAATATGTGTGCTAAGTTTCAGGTTGATTTGGCTTCAACTTCATAAAATACTACCTTGACCAAAAACTTTTAACTGAAGCGGGACAGACGAACGAACGAACAGACGAACGGACAAACGAACGGAAGCACATACCAGAAAACATAATGCCTCTTCACTATCGTAAACTCAACTAAGACATCCCACCGAATTTGATTGCTGGCGGATAGTCTTCAATATCTAAAACAACACAAACAGGAATAAATATTTAAGTCTGTTAATTTTCATATTAATATATATGTATTAACAAAATGTTTATATATATTTTTATAAGGTCCACCTGTTTTTGCAAAACAAAATAGATATGTTAAGGTTGGAAAAAAGAGAAAATCATCAATGACGATGTCATTTCAAGTCTACAGCTATCCTGCTGTTGAAGAAATATTCCTGGAAAAAATAGGACATATGGATGACAAAAAAGTTAAAATAACAAAATACACTTTGAAAGATATCTTGTTATACAGTGAATATGACAACTCAAATGGAATCCAAGGTTATGATATTTTGATTGAAAGTGAGCTAGTAGACAAAGATGATTTTCAAGCCTATTGTATCACGATAACGAATCGTCTTGGCGCAAGCAATTTTAATTTTGAAATCATAAGGAAAGGTGGGTAGAAACTAAGAATAAGACACTTTAGAGTAATTGATATATTGTGATTGTTAAAAAAATATTAATGTACAACTTTTACTTAACGTCAATCTGATTCGTAAAACCTTTATCAGGTACAATCATGACCTATACGGAATATCTGTTACTCAAATTTAGCCATGTAAACAGCGTCACCATCGTTTTCGTTCTCAATAGGATTTCTATGCCGAATATGACTGTCTCATAAAATATTTGAAACTATACGGATGTTCTTTCGAAATTAGGAACTGCTAATCAACGTTTTGTGAGGAACTGCGTAGAGCTGATATTTTATGAGTTTGTAGTAATTTGTGAACTCTTGTTTGGCTATTGACAATTTTCATGTGAATTGTCCTCACTGATGCTATTTTAGTTTCATGTTGAGTTGAACAGAACGTCTAAATACTTCTTTTTTGCAATGCTCATTGTTATTTTTATGTTACAATTAATTTTCTTATATTAAAACATATGCCATAGATAGTATATACAATTGTCATTCTACAGTCCAACAAGTTGTGTTTAAGTAATAGAAGTATGAAGCATCTCTTTGATGATATGCAATTCTGATTAACATTCTGTCTTAATATGCATCAGCAATAAAACAATACCAAACATGAAATTACAATGGTAGTCGTAATTATGATAAAACCGATCATTACTCGAATACTTGTTCTCTTAATTGATTGCTGGAAACGATGACGATCTATGATTTTACGAAGAGAAACAACAATATCATACACATACCTTTAAACAAATGTGTTGTACGAAAGTATAAACAAAATTAATACTACTTTGACCAGCGGCATTTTTCTATTTGGTCATTTAATTTACATAATTATGAAATGCTAGAACTGAATATAAATACCAAAATAATAATAGAAATGTATCCATTGTAGACGAACGTGTAATTAATCAAGAGAAGAATACGCATCTAGTCACACTTTACATCGTAGGTGCGGTTCTATTAAGTTTGGTCATTGGGATTGCCGGCTTCTGTATAAATCACGTAAAGCATAGAGTTCAAAAACGCGTTAATGTGCATGAAGACTCTAATTATCATATTTATGATGAATGTGGGTCAATAACAAACTTTGCTGCCAGCAACTTACATTCAACAAACTCTAACAACGATAATACAGATCCGAATCAAACACAACTACGAGCAGTTGGTATTTCAACTGACGATAATGCAATTTCATGCAATAAAGAGTTTATAAATAAAAGTTTATCACAAAGTGAGTTGGATGACACGAATCTTTTAAACGATTTATCGCCAATACCTTTCCCTTTCATACCAAACATGGACAAAGAAGTATCAAGTGACCAAAAGAGTCAAGTAAGTTATGACTCTGACAGTGAAGTATCAAATAGTGTTATGGTATGCAACGTTGGAGATGGATATGAACACGCTTACCAAACAGTAATCCTCGATCGTCCAGAAAGCCATCTGTACATTGGTATTACGGGAGAAAGAAATAACAGTATTTCATTAACTGAATCTAATCAAAGTGAAGATTAAAGACTTGAAACAAGCTACTCAAATGACACAACTAACAATAATCTTTAATTTTTGTGCACATTGAAATGGATTTTCAGACGCAAATTTGAAATACAGTTTGCAAAAAAAGAAATGACATTGCTACAATGTTCATGATATTGTCGTAGTCAACTTGTTTCCAAATACAGTGTTTGCCGACGTGCTTTCAATATTAGAATATTCAACACATGTACTTTGATTTTGCTTTCAGAGAATTCGAAAGACAGTGTTTAAAGTAGTGTTAATTTTATACCTCCATTATGCCGTATAGCAGGTTATTTTTGCGGGTGTAAAATTTTGCAATTTTAATCGAAAATCATACGGAATACTTTTGTGGTTATTATTTTGGCGAATCTAAAACTTTTATCAAAACTGTTGCATGTGCGTTTTTAAATTAGCTGAATTCATTTTGGCGATTTTCTCTATCCGCAAAAAATAAAAGCAAATTCACACTCCTCGAAAAAAAGCCTCTATTCAGAAACTTTTTTTTATCAGAATTATATTGTTAAGGGGGGTCGCGGGTATAACTCGATTTTTTTTTTTTAATATAGGATTTCGCCATTTTATTCTTTAAATGAACTTTATCATAAACTTCGTAGAAAAATAGAATTAAAAAATTGGGGTCACCGTTCCTCACAGTTCAAAATCTTCCTTCAAAGGAAGCATGCATTTGGGTTAATGTACTTTTTTTCAGGAAAAGGAGAAATAAAGGTAACATCGGAAAAAATAGAATTAAATTACAGAAATCGCATAATTTTTTTAAATTGTTTAGTTTAAGTACAGCTTATTTGAAAATAATAGTAAATGAAATAGGTCACCGATGAGTTAAAAAAAGATATTTCATATTTTTTTCAATTTAAAAAATAAAATAAAATTTGTGATTTATTTTTTTTCAATTTTAATGCTAAAATATGGCACTTTTGTATCAAAGGGAGATAATTGGAGCTTTTACCTTGATATTAAAATTCTAAAAGAAATCTGGGACCAAAACGAATCGATTTTGTTGTTGAGTTTTGTAACATGTCATGAAGTAACAATTAATTTAATTATTAATTGTAATAAATAAAAGGTAGATGAAGTAAGACCTCTTTATGCCCCCAAAATTGATAAGTTTAACGAAATTGTTATAATGTAAACTTATAGATATTTATTGAAAAGTAGAATACTTCTGCTACATAAATATGGGATAATTTTTTACAATACAATGCACATATATCGGGTACCAGCATCATTAAGACCTGCTAAATTACAGAAATCTTCACAATATTAGCTTTTGCGTTAAATTTGGGACGGTTTTCATCTTAAATTGAAGTGGCCGCATTTGTGTTCATTCTTAATATTTAAACGTAAGTTGTATTTGATGATAATACATAACATATATAAAGATTGAGGGTGAACACGGATGTGGCCACTTTCATTTTTGACAAAAACTATCTGAAAAGTGGCATAGTATGGTATATTTGATAGATTTTTCATATTTTGGCTTGAATATGAGCGTCTGAAATGACTAAATCAGTTCAAATCTTTCACTCAAATTAATTGAATCGACTGAAGTAGATACTTAAGTGTTTAAAAGGTGTACATAATCTTTTATAAGATAAACCTGAAATTTGAGGTCAAAATGGGTCCTTGCCTTATTACTCCTTTATAATGAAAAAAAAATGTTTTCATTTTTCGGAAATTTTAGATATAAAGGGCCCTCGAGCCTCCTTAAGCGATTTTTTTTGTATATTGATAGTTATATGGTGATCTTTGTTTTATAAAGATGTAATTGTTTTCTCTACTGATTATTATTGTTATCTTTATAACTGTTTCTTTTATTGAAATGATTAAGAGAACAAGGTGAAGAGATGAAGGCTAAAATTACCTGTCCTTCAATTTACAGGCTTATCATATTTCGTATGATATGTGACATCCGTATTCGTATTGATTTGTTTCTTGTGACAATCAATGTGTAATATATCTTAATATTAACTTGTTAGAGAATTGATTATTTGATTTCGATGAAATGTGATGTTTTTTTCTTTGTGAGAACTGTTATCAATATCAAAATTTTAGGACTGAACGTTGTGATATAATTGTTGTAAAAGTTAATTAAGGAAAAACACTACTCGGAAGGTAATGCACAATTGTATTTCCCAAAGAAATGGATATAGTACTCAAATATGTATTAAAAGGGAGAAGGTTTGAATACATTAAAACTTTTATTCCCGCTGCAAATGTTTGCACCTGTACTAAGTCAGGAATCTGATGTACAGTAGCTGTCGTTTGTTTATGTAATTTATACGTGTTTCTAGTTTCTCGTTTTTTTTTTAAAATTTTATATTGATTCGACCGTTGGTTTTGCCGTTTAAATGGTTTTACACTTGTGTTGGGGCCCTTTATAGCTTGTTTGTAGGTGTGAACCAAGGCTCCATCTTGAAGGCCGTACATTGACCTATAATGGTTTACTTTTTTTATAAATTGTTATTTAGATGGAGAAGTGTCTCATTGGCACTGACACCGCATTTACCTATATCTATATAAAGTGTTATTTGACTGTATAAACAAATTTATGTAGACAATTTGTTTTGATTCATTATTAGTTTTTATGCCCCACCTACGATAGTGGAGGGGCATTATGTTTTCTGGTCTGTGCCTCCGTTCGTTCTTTCGTTCGTCCGTCTGTGCGTCCGTTCGCTTCAGGTTAAAGTTTTTGGTCAAGGTAGTTTTTGATAACGTTGAAGTTACATCAACTTGAAACTTAGTACACATGTTCCCTATGATATGATCTTTGTAATTATAAGTCCAAATTATAAGTTTGACCCCAATTTCACAGTCCACTGAACATAGAAAATGATAGTGCAAGTGCATCCGTGTACTATGGACACATTCTTTTTATGTATATATGTTGCTGGTTATCAGACATGCTGTAGCTATATTTTCTCGTATAATGCTCTTATCAGACTAACAAGCAAACTACAATGAATATTGTTTTACTGTATGTCAATTATTCAAACATTATGTCTGTTTGTTTTGTTCAAGCATCGGTGACAATATAATGGAATGTGATACGACTGTCATACAAGTGAGAGGTTTACCTAGCTATAAAACCAGGTTCAATTCACCATTTTCTACATTTGAACATGCCTGTACCAAGTCAGGAATATGACAGTTCTTGTCCATTCGTTTTTGATGCGTTTTGTTATTTGATTTTGCCATGTGATTATGGACTTTCCGAATTGATATTCCTCTGAGTTCAGTATTTTTGTGATTTTACTTTTTCTTTACTATCCGAATTGATATTGTGGTTTCCAAAATTTTACTGATATATCACATAAGATATCTTTAAAAATGATCAAAACATATATCTTAAGGATGTACTTAGGTGTGGTTAGGTGAAAATAAATAAATCAAGAATTTAAAATAGATACTATAAGCTTGTAGAGCAATATGTAAGGATAAAAATAAGCTAAAATATTGATAGGTTATTGAAATCCTTTTCGAGATATATGAGATTTAAGATATGGTGGGAAAAGGCTGATTCGGACTTTTACCTCATGTTTGCATTGGTTTCATTTTGGTCCCAAAACAAAAGAAAGAAAATTATGAATCTTCTAAAATTTGGGTCAATGACCTTTCATCAGCTATTAAGTCTTATGTGAAAAAATAAATGGGTGTTTTGGGGCAAAATATTTTACCTTATTTTGTATGGAAAAACACCAAGGAGTTCGAAAATTTGATACGAATTCCAAAACCCCACCTAAGTACATCCTTAAGTTATAGATGACTGTCACAATGATAGCAGAACTTGTGGATAATGAAATGTCTAATTCATGCATGGACGTCAATCATTCATTCATGATACAATATTTCAGTTTTGAATAAAGATAAACATAAAAATACAATTTCAAAAGTAAAATTCACTTATAATGAAAAAAAAGCACTTAGAACATGAAAACATTAAAGGCTTCACTATATCAACCAAAAGAATTATCTAAAATAAGTCTCATATTCCGAGCTTATTATAGGCCTTTTTCTAAAAGGGATGATGGGTTACCCCTGGTTGTATAGGTAGATAAAGCTCCAACGTGTACGCTTGTTGCTATAGATGACAGTTACAACATTTGATTGCTAATGGAACATTAATTGTCATACTAGGGATACCTGTCGAAGAATAAAAAATTAATGCACAAAATTAAAAACTGAACAACATTTTATATGTTAGAGATCCTCAGCAGCTCTCCACATCAAAGTAATCAGAGTCTATAGAACAAACTCAGACTACTGTGATTTATTAATTTTTCGTGGATACCAAATTTCATGGTTTTTAGAAACACATTATCTGTGAATCGTTCTTTTTTTGTATGTTGCATTGTTGTGTTGTTTTTTGATGCACTTCGGTGTTCTGTTGTTTTTTTGTTTTCCTTTTATGGTGGATTTGTTTTCCTCAGTTTTAGTTTGTAAACCGGATTTGTTTTCATTCAATCGATTTATGACTTTTGAACAGCGATAAACTACTGTAATAAAATTAACGGTACCAATTTTCTTGCACCAGATGCGCATTTCGACAATACATGTCTCTTCAGTGATGCTCGTGGCCAAAATATTTGAAATCCAAAGCTTATATAAAAGATGAAGAGCTATAATCCAAAAGGTAAAAAAAGTATAGCCAAATCCGTGAAAGAAATCAGAGCTTTGCATGAGGGAGATACATTCCTTAATTTATAATAATTTCTAATATTTTGTAACAGCAAATTTTAATAACACAAAAAATCCGTATGTTCATGCCAGTACCGAAATACTGGCTACTGGGCTGGTGATACCCTCGGGGACTAATAGTCCACCAGCAGAGGCATCGAGCCAGTGGTAGTAATAAAATTAACGGTACCAATTTTCTTGCACCAGATGCGCATTTCGACAATACATGTCTCTTCAGTGATGCTCGTGGCCAAAATATTTGAAATCCAAAGCTTATATAAAAGATGAAGAGCTATAATCCAAAAGGTCCAAAAAGTATAGCCAAATCCGTGAAAGGAATCAGAGCTTTGTATGAGGGAGATACATTCCTTAATTAATAATTTCTAACATACTTTATTTCGACGGTTAAATAAAACTACTACATAACTGAAAATTTTGCAGTTTTGAGATTTATTAATGTCTTTCCGATCCTCTACGCGAGGAAAGACCTCATGGTTTTTCTAATATTTGTTTTTTTTTTCTTTTTTCTTTCAACATTTTTTTGGGAATCCCCTACCCCCGTTTCAGTTGAAGATCTCAAGACCAAGTATAGACCATCAATAGACCTCATCATGAAGTATTACCAGATGACCCTGTTAAGGATTTCATCATCTGCTGTAGAAGTTACCTCCCTTATATTGGATTTTTTCTACATGACCCCTCCTTGTTGTTTTCTAAGATATTTTGCCCTTATGTAGACAATAGGCACATCTCATCATGATGTAATACCAGATGAGGCTGCTAAGGATTTAATTATCCCTTTGGAGAGTTATGTCCCTTTGAAGCAATTTCTATTATTTGCAATTTTCTTAAAAACTATTAGAGATAGAATTGATTTGAAAACGATAATATTTCGAGAACCGGAAGTTGTAGAGATTCGGGACCTACACAAGTAATCTTAAGTTCACGTGGCCTTCAATTTGCACCCAAAGGTCAAAGGCCATCGAGTGCCAAAAATAAATACGCTGCAATTTCAAGCTGGTATATAAGAAAACGATAAAGAGTTTGCTGCATACATACTGCGCATGAAAGGTTCCTCTTGACGAGCTCTACATTTTATACATTAAGTTAAAATATGTCTGACCATCTGTTTAACAGTTACGTCGACAGAACTCTTAAAACTATAGTAACATGTGTATATCTTTTATAAGGTAACAGATATCAACCTACTATAAATTGTAAAGATGATCAGTAATTCAATTTGAGGTCAATGTCGGGTCATGATGAAATTTAACCTTCAACTTCAAAGTGTACTATGACCTTGACCTTGTGATATTTGAAAGGTCAATTGGTCCTGAGTTGAATGGTGGTAGTTCCATGTCTCTACAACTTCCGGTTCTCAAGTTTGGTATGGCATCATATATTTGACGATTCATTGTGACCTTGATGAACTTCGGAATTGTCCCAAAATGTTGTCCTTTAACTGCAGACCATTTATCATTTAACAGATGTGAGATATCTATTGACGTTTTAGAGATAATGCAGTTTGAACTTTTGCGAACGGAGGCATGTATTTCTGAATTAACAACAGCTTACCACCTAATATTTTCATAATTTAGTACGCCAGACGCGCGTTTCGTCTACAAAAGCCTCATCAGTGACGCTCATATCAAAATATTTATAAAAATTGAAGAGCATTGAGGATCCAAAATTCCAAAAAGTTGTGCCAAATACGACTAAGGTAATATATGCCTGCGATTAGAAAATCCATATTTTTTCGAAAAATTCTAAATTTTGTAAACAGGAAATTTATAAAAATGACCACATTATTGATATTCATGTCAACACCGAAATGTTGACTACAAATTGAACTTCGAAATGAGCTCTACTAAAAAATGAAAAATCTCAGATGGTTAGGTTGTCGCATATCAAATGAAAGTCCATAAAGCGTGCATTTCAAATATCAAATTGACGTCCCAAAAAAATCGGTTGGGTAGGATCAATGAGTGCAAAAGAAAAATTTTCTTTGAAGATAATGTTGTTGCATATCAAATGAAAGGGGATGATGTGTACATTTCAAATATCAAATTCCTGTCCTCCAAAAAATAGTTGGATTGGGTTATTAAGTGCAAAACTAAAACTTTCTAGAACATGGCGTTGTCGCATATCAAATGAAAGATCAGTAAGTCTACATTACAAATATCGTACTAACGATCTCAAAAGAATTAGGTTGATGGGGTCATTAAGTGTAAAAAATGAAAAGATTCAGAAGGTATGCTTGTCGTATATCAAATGACAGTAGGTAACAAGTACATAACAAAAACATCACTTTTACAGGAAAGACCTCTCAATTGTTTTACAAACAATTGAGATACTAGTTGATTTTTTAAACGTTATGGTATTTAATAATATTCTCAATTTTTATTTAGAGCAATTCGATATAAAGTAAATTTCAATTGACATAATCATCAATCTATTATCAGTTTGATATAGAAATTATGCCAACATAAAATACTTATCTCTTATTATTTTGTAAATGCAGAAAACAACAACACGGTGACAATATATAAGGTCTGTCGCATTCCTATTTACAAATATTGTTTGCAAATCATATGCAATAACCCACTATTTCCGATTACTTGCTTGCTGCCTTTGACATTTAAATTGATTGATCTTGACACCTTAAACCACATCCCCATCAACATTCGATAATGGGTTGCAGCCGGAAAAATAGAAGTGAATATCATGAACATAAAGTCAATCAAGTGTATCTGGCAAGACCTCATAGTATATGCCTTATAAAACATACATTGACTAAGAATGAAATTGTTGACATCCTTTGGGAAGAAACCATGAATCAGATATTACTGCAATTTTTAACATTCCATTGGTATGCGTTGTTTTGTAATTTTACTTATCCCTCGACAATTTATGGACTTCCTCCTGTGATAGTTTTGATTTTATTTTTCCTCTTTTACACATTTGAGCATTTTTGATACATGCTGGGTGACTGCGCTATTCTACAGGACACTGAATACATAGCTCATGTAGAAATATGAGAGTGTTTCAAGAACACTAAAGGACACAGGTATACGCATATTACCCAATATCTTATCTCTTATACATTTCTAGGAATATGATTGGTTAAAAGCGTCCTCGTGGAAACCGTGTATATTTAATATTAGGTTTGTTTGAAGGCGGGGCTTATTTCATACACGGTTAGTAGTGGAGTTGCTTCCCTTTATATTCCATATAAGGTAATAAGAAGGCGGGGCTTATTTCATACACGGTTAGTAGTGTTGTTACGTCCCTTTAGAAAAACAAAACAGTACTGAGAAAAAATATTCAAGTTTTCAACAGACGAAGAAGGTGATGATAAAGTGAAATAAATTCATAAAACACATTTAAATCTAACAAGTTATCATTGTTGGCATCTGTTTTTGTAGGATCAAAGGAAGTAGTTTCTTAATCATGTTAATGCTAACTGTATTGAAAACTTGCTCACTTTGATCGGTCACTAGTCTAAATTTTACACGTTAAGATAGTCGGTAAGATAAATTCGTTACATAGTGTGCTAGTGGTGTAATACGGTATATATGGGGTCAGTAAATTCCATATAGGGATTCGAGCTTCGCTCTCAATCCATATGGAATTTACTGACCCCATATATACCGTATTAGGTCACTAGCACACTATTTAACTAATAGTATTTTCTATTTTAAAGTGTCGTTGATAAATCAATACAATTCCGCGCAACAAATGAAAGTTGATTTTGATTCTTGACAAGAATGTTTCTAAATAAATAAAAAAAGTCATCATTAAAATCAGATAAGATTTAATTCAAAGTTTCAAAATCTAGAACAATGTAGTATTTGAACAATAAACAATTGGGGATATCACAACGTGGCCATTTCCTGTATAGATTTCCCAAAACACTTGTAACGTGGAGGAAGTTAACAATAAACATCAATATTGTTTCGCTCAAAATATAAATATGTGCGCAATAACAATTGATTTGTAAGTCATTGTTATAACCTTTAGAATATAACCTTGTCCGACTTTATATTCTGTGAATGAATTATTTGTCATTGATTGAATACAAAGTTAATACCGTATCAAAAACTGGAGCTTTTCATATTAGTTACTTTATCATTAAGTCACATGTTGCTTGCAGCTGTCATATATATGAATTTATACACTAGGAAAAAAATTTAGCCCCTGATATTTGTCGTTTACGTTTTATTATTTTGTACAGGTTTTTATTTTGTAAGAGTAATTACTTGTATGATGTCTTCACGCAAGTTATTACTTGTATAACTATAATTGTACAAGTATTTACTTGTTACAATTTTTGTTGAGAAAAAGATAATAACTTGTACAACAAAATATCCTTGAGATATGTTTGTTTCTTCTTTTGCTTTAATGTTTTATTCAAAAACTCCCTTTTTGGGGTTTGTTAGTCTAGATTTGTTTGGTCATTTATCGTTTTTTTTACTATTTTTTCTTATTAATTTATACAATTTCATGTGTACAAGTAATAACTTGTATGATGGCTTTATACAAGTGATTACTTGTATAAAATGTTTGTACGAGAAACATCCTGTACAAAATTAATAGCATGTACAAAAAAATATATGGCATGTACACAAAATATATATAGCATGTCACTAGGAATTTTAATTATTGATTTTTAGAATACCATTGTTCTATTTAAAAGATGTGAAGATGCAGATGTGACGTTTACTTTAAGTTATTGAGGTATTATGCACGTGAACCAAGCTTCTCATGCAATTGTACTGCAAGAGCTATGTTTTAAGAAAATACATTCACAACAACTCCATGAAAAAATTGCTAAAATACGGTGGTAGTATCGCAGTGTGAGTACAGGACAATAATGTGGTTAGACAAATAACATTTGTAACAAGTGCTGTCCTTGAAAAAAAAACAACTATTGCAAAAGCAACATCTATTATAATTAACCAGAACAATGAGAAACTGGTTGAACATGATCCATTGGTCGAACGACAGCCGGTTTCGTTTCTACTGCATTTAATAGAGGGTAGATTGAGAGTTTGGAGACAAAATAAATTCGAGACATACCCCAAGGAACACCAAACCAACTTTCCCTGGCGGTGGAGGCGGTGTACACCTCACAAGGAAACATAACATGTGATAACTATTTCAGAGACGATTTGCAGCCAGTAGTTGTCATCGCCTTTTGACAAGTATATAAGACGTTCAACAAAAAAAGTTAAATAATATAAAAAAGGACTTAAAGGAAAATAAACAACGGAAAAGTCTTTTATCAAATTTCAAAATTAAAAGCCCAAACACGTTAAACGAATTGAAAACAACTGTCATATTCCTGACTTGCTACATACAATGGCAATGTATAAAAGGGTAGATTAAACCTGGTTTTGACTGATATGACAATCTCATCGTTCATAGCAAACAGAAAAGGACAATACTTTAAATTGACATACTGTAGTGCAATTACATGGCTTGTTATGTTGTTATGATATATTCTTATTGCTAATAATGTAATGTACTTATAAGATACATGGGTATTAAAACGACTGTTTGGTCCGTAATCCCATAAAACAATTAAAACCATTTCCAATATTGAAACATATTGTAGCGCTTAAGGATGTTCGCTCCTCTGTTTAAAAATAACAAGCTTTTTAAAAGACTGTAATAAATTGATAGTATATAAATAAAAGTTACTAAAATAGCAGAGAAAAATGTAGGGTTCGTGCGCTTGTTTTCGAGATATAAGCCATTAAATATTTGGCGGGAAATAATTCTCTTTAGACTTTTCATTCATTTAACATTGTCACCTTTCTTGTTTAAAAACAATGATAAAATAACAAGGATTTCATAAGATTTTGAAACATGTCTTTTAAAACCATATGTAGAATAAAAATATGAAAAAAAAGTAGGGGTTAGTGGGCATTTTTGTTTTTAATGTTAATACATGGATAAAACCAGAGGATTCCAAAAATCTGGCAAAAATTCAAAACAATGAGGAGCAAACATCCGTAACATTTTCTTTGTGTATATATCTTGAAAACAATTAAGTAGAGTTAAGTACATTCAAGAACTGTCTATATTATGTCGAGTCTAGTCAAGTAAAATCAAATTGTCTCTTCAAACGAAGAGCAGCTTGTTGTGGAATCCTTCACGCAACTCAACGTTGCTTCCCATCCCGGAATACGTGAATTCGTTCCCATTTTTATGGTGGTGTTCGTATTGCTCATTTTCTTGTTTTCCTATGTTTTGTTTTGTGTACTTTCGATTGTGTGTTGTTCTTCTTTTTTTACCCATGGTGTTGTCACTGTATTTTCGGCTTATGAATTTGAATGCGCCTTAAGTATTTTTCGCCTCTCCATTGACGATGATTTGAGTCTTTAAATTGTAGACCTGTGGCATCACATCTGTCTTTTTCGTGGATATATAAATTGTATGCACAATTGAATAAAATCCTTGTCAAATCTTTAAATGACAATTTATCAAATGTTTATGAAGTAATTTTCATTTCAACTGAGACTTAAACAAATATTAAGACTCTCAAGTTCTTTATTCATCAATGCTTTCGAATCATCATTTTAGTTGATTTCATGGAGTTGTATCAGCCTTTCCAATGAGTCCACTCAATACCGTTAGCGTACGATGTGTGATGTCCCGCCAAATACTTTCCATTTAGGTTTGAATAATGACATTATCCGTACCACCAGGCTCCACTATAACCTACTGCACAATTTGAGGGACTATAAGGGTCGTTGTCCTTATCAAATGTTGAAAACATCATACCGTTATGATACGAAAAAGAGTCACCTACAATTTGAAATAAGGTGACATTAATTTCCAAATCCAATCATTGTTTCTAATAAAAGGTATTAGTACATACAGCTTGAAGTTATTACTTGTCTTATCAGCAATTTAGAGTTGACACTTTTGTATAGTCTCTTTAAGAAGTACGTGAATATAAATACGGTTTCCATTGTTTTATTAATGAACAAGAAAAAAAAACCGACAAAAAAAAACCCCATCATTGAATTATTACAAACAAACAAAAGTGAATTAAATATTTTGATATTAGGGGTTTTGACCTTAGTAGAAAAAAACAAGTAGAATAGTAATTGGACAACAATTCACACTGTTACCAAACGTTGTAAAACTAATATAAGATTTGTGGTAAATTATTAAAATATTGTTTAATGTCATCAGGTCCATCATTAATATATTAAGTAGGTAAAAAACGTATACAAAATCATTTTCAATTACAGTAAAACCTGTATAAACCGGCCGGCTATGGGACTATGAAAAAGGGCCGGTGTGGACAGTGAGCCGGTTTATTCAGGTTTCCGTTTTGACCGGAAGTTAATGACTTGTGACGTAACGACATTTTGCATGTAAAAGTTCTCTCTGATTGTAACTTATATCTGATAAATTAAAATACTTTCACTTCGTTTTTCATTGTTTGCATTTGCATCATAATGCTCGCGTTGTTTGGATTGTAAGACGAGAGTTTCGATTTACTCCCATGATCAATAATTTAAAATGTTGGAATGGCCGATTAAAAAGCCAGGATATTATCAAACGTAATTTCATCACTTTCGAAACGTTGTCGTACAGTGTACAATATCCATTGATTGTTGTCATCCGGGTGTTTTTCCTTATCAAGGTTATTTGTTTAGGGGTTCACAACAGGGAACCCAGGATTTTGAAATCACGATGTGAATTTCTTACTCCGGGATTTAAATTTGTTTATCCAAGTTAAAACGCAAGTTCAATCCAAGATATATTCGGTGTGTCTTTTCGTTTAATTGACACGTTTATAATGTTACAATAAATAATACAGCTCACTACTGTACGATTGTAGGTTCACAGTTTGACACCTGACTAATTAATTATCATGAAAAACCATATTGTATAAAAAAAAAATGTTTTGATTGCACATCGATCATTGAAATTAATTAGACAAACCGGTTTTGACAGGTAATAATTAATGTAATTAAGAGTATTGGGACTTCATAATTAGACCGGAATTCGGAATACACAGGGTCCGGTTTACAAAGGGTATTTTAACAAAGACTTTGAATGGAAAAATATGGGACTTTCATTTTCGGCCGGAATGGACAGGAAACCGGTTTATTCAGGGTCCGGTTTAATCAGGTTTGACTGTAGATGAATACTTATAAAAATGTCCAAGCGGTGAGTATTTTTATGGTTATCCTTAATATTAGAAATTATTTTGTGCATTTATGAGCATCAAAAAATGCAAATTGAATATTACATAAAACATTTAGGATTGATCATTACCGCTCTTCAAATCCGACAAAATCAGTATGAAGACATGTTAAGGGACAGTCCCTATAACAGTTCTCCAGATATATTTATTACAATTTGCGATCAAAACGCTCATTTGCAAGAACATTTGTGGAACTTTCTTATCTAGAATTGATTTTTAAAGTTTGAAATTTTTTTTTTACTTCAACATATAAATAAAGTTTTTATCTAATTTACCAGTATCACTGTACTTAATGTTAATTCCTTCATTAATATCTGTTACTGCTTGTTTCTATCAATTTGTTTTTCATTAATTTTTTTTTTCTCTTTTAAATATTAATATTTCACATAAATAACTGTCTATCTTATCATGCTTATATTGAATAACTTTTCACAGATGTTTTTCATGAATATTCATTTTGTATTTGTTTTAATAGTGTTTTCGCATTACATTTAATTAATTAATTAGATTGTTTACATTGTTACTGTGAACGCATGGCAAAAATTAAATATTTATACTCAATTAACCAAATATCTTTTACTGCATACGATTTCCAAACACACTACACTAAAAAATTAAATAGACTCTGTAAACAAACTATTCTACGTGTATTAAACATTAAAAACATTGAACCTCATATGCAGATAGCTCATGCTATGTACACCACAATTGAATAACAATAACGTGTTTTGTCATTGTTAAAGACTGCAAGATGTATACATCAGACATTGGTAGATAGTCGTATAATTGTTAGCACTAATACTGATATCTTAAAACGAATTAGGTATTGGTTGGTTGTAATTTTCGCAATAAGTTAACATGTATAAAGTTTGTTTTGTTATATTTGTCGAAAACTGTGTTTGAAATTTTATGCAATTTTGAAGTTGTAAAATTCGCTGATTATCAATTTGTTACATGGTTGTCCGATGTTACTATTTTTAAAATGCTTACCAGCGTTTTCAGAGTAGTTATACACAAGAAGACGAAAGTTACTTTCTTCATCAGCAATGGAAAAGACTGTATATTCTGCATAGCTTTTGTTTCCCTCAAAATCTCCTAATTCGATCCTGATTTCATGATTATTATGAGAAGTTATGTCATGGATATTAACATTACCTGCAAGATACACAGATTAAAAAAAACCTCCAGTAAGATAGCAAACATCCAAGACAACACCACATTTAGCCTGCTTCAAACTTGAGCAAACGAAAAGCAACTGTCATTTTGGTAGGTGTTATTATATATTTATTTTTTATAGTATATCGTATTTTATTGAACAACATGAAATATTTCAGTATTGAAAGTATTTTGAGTGTACAGGACTAGTATAAACATATACTTGTTGCTTTAAATAAACTCATCATATATACCAGGACTAAATTTTGTATATACGCCAGACGTGCGTTTCGTCTACATAAAGACTCATCAGTGACGCTCGAATCCAAAAAAGTTAAAAAGGCCTAATAAAGTACGAAGTTTAAGAGCATTGAGGACCAAAATTCATAAAAGTTTTGACAAATACAGCTAATGTAATCCATGCCTGAGGTAGAAAAGCCTTAGTAATTTAAACATCCAAAAGTTTGTAGACAGTCAATTTATAAATATAACCATATCAATGATAATTCATGTCAGCACAAAAGTGCTGACTACTGGGCTAGTGTAAACTTTCGAAAGATTTGGTTTTAAATATTCAGTTCTTTATTTGGTCATTTTATTTTTTTTTTGTTCGAGCGTCATCTTTAGACGACAAACGATTGTAATTCATTCGATTGATGTGTTTGAGCTTTTGACATTACCATTTGGTATTTCTGTGATTTTACTTTTTTGTCAACATATGTTAGCCTCAAGTCCGTGTCCTGTGTCCATTTCTCATAACTGTATCCTTTTGGAAAAAAATTCGGTATGAAGTGGGTAACCAAGAAGAGAGAAAACAAAACCGTGAAAAAAGGATGATATAAAAAATGGATGTGCTTCACAATGTTCTTTGACATATATTTACCATTCCCGCCAATAAGTAACCGAACAAAGGAAAGCATGCAGAACAAGAAAACTCCAGCTGGGGTGATCATGTAGGGGTGATCCAGCTCGGATGTAAGATTATGTGAACCCTGTCTTTTACTTGATCAACACTCTGATTGTTAACAAGCTAGATCACAATGTTAAATGAGTATGCATGGTTTTTTTTTAATTATGTTTGTTTTATTATATAAATATATGACATTACTATCAGTAGGCATTCTTTGTAAAGTAGCCGGGAATTATTTGAGGTCACGAAATAAGGTCTGATTCTAAACGTTTGTAAATTTTCAAGCTCTACATCCATAATTGCTTGAAATATTACTGATCATGTTATAAGAATCAAAAATATAATGTACAAAATATACATGTACAGGTAATTCAGATTGTGTGGTGGAATTCATTTTGTTGATAAATAAAGATTATAGGCAGTAGAAATCTAACAAAAATACGTATGACAATAATTTGCCATCCCAATATCCTTATTTTGTCCTGATTGAAGTGTTAGGTCAAAGTTACAATATACAAAAATTTAAAGGCTTTGTTCATGTAAAAAAGGGACGAAAGATACCAAAGGGACAGTCAAACTCATAAATCGAATATAAACTGACAACGCCATGGCTAAAAATGAAAAAGACAAACAAGAGTACACATGACAAAACATAGAAAACTAAAAAATAAGCAACACGAACCCCACCAAGAACTAGGGGTGATCTATGGTGCTCCAGAAGGGTAATTGTGATGTAAACACAAACGGTATCATTAGAAAAAAACAGTTGGTTTTATTTAAAGGGCATATCATGTGATCCGTCTCTGTATAACCTATATTCACATAAACAAATTCAAATAAACATTAAATAGATGGATGAAATATTGACAGGAACAATGGGAAAAGCTTCTGATCAGTATTTTTTTTACTTCCATGAAGTATTATCCGGTCCGTTGAAGAAATTGACTTTGCAGGACTTGTGCTGTTTAATGTTTTATATTCTTCTATCTGAGATAAAAATTTCGTATGCCATATAAGTTCAGTTAAGTGTGTGTATAAGAGATAAACATGAATTGGAGTTTACAAGTAATTTCCAATATTTTGTTCAAGGTACTTATAATGTCTTTCGTTCAATCATACTAGTACATAGATTCAAAACAACGCAGTTTTACTGTCCATCTGAAGTTTGCAGTGGTCATATCGCAATAAACAGGTACAGCTCGTTTTCCGTCAGGATATATAGTGTAAACACCGTCTGCTGGGTTTGTCATTGCAATGTAGGAGCACTCTCGTGGAAGTTTTGTGACTGAAAAGCAAAAAGTATTAATTCTAAATATTTGAAAATGTTTGTATCTTCTATAGGTTAGAACAGTGAGGATCACTTCTTAATAAATTAAATTCAAACAGTTTTCTTGTTAAGACAGCTTAGTAATTGACAGTTACATTTCGCATTCTTTACCAGTTAAATATGCTATGGTATGTACAGGTATTTCAAATAAAAGGTTAGAATTGTCCAACACTTTTTTCGGATGTAACCGCAAAATTTGTACTGAAATTCTTATGAAAATTGGTTTTCATCGGAGATTTTAGACTTAATCCAACATGACCGCATTATAGTTCATGGTACAAAAAGAAAGCAACAATCGACATCTTTGAAAGTCAATAAACTTTAGTTCATATCACATTTATCAATTTTCTTCAAACTCATCCAACGAATTATAGTCCATAGTTTGTATGTCAAATTGACACTAGTATTACTAACAATGAATTGATATTTTTCGTTCTAGATAATATGACCTTTAATATAATCTTTATAATTGTTAATCTTTAAGACAATGTAGCTTTTCCCGCAAGGAATGTATGCACTTAAATTGAATACTAGTATACTGTAATGTTAATGATTGTTTTTTTTTTTTTTTTACCCTACGATTTGTTGTGAATTGTATATCTGATACAAAATAACATAGGATAAGAGAAATCCTAAACCACTATTTAAAGGGTCATTAGGGGTTCTCCATAATATTCAAATACAAAAGCATACTAGCCATTAGGTCTCATGTTAGTGCACGGTATATCCTGGTTACATAACCTAGTTACATTACAACAGGCTGAGCATGTAAGGTGATGGCCTTCTGATCTTTTCCCAAAAATAGATCCAATCAGGTGATTACATGTCTAAAATAATGTTGATTAAAGTTTAAAGAAAAACACATGTGAGTGCTACATCTTGTTTATATTTAATACCACAGCTAATGGTATTTGACTTAATTCGTAAACCACTGTACATAAATCATAAAAGATAACGAAAGCAAAGTGACAATTAAACGAACGATATTTAAATCCTATTTATCACGAATACTAAGACTTCATAAACTGCTTAAGTTGTGCGAAATTCGGATACGATAAGCCTAGAGATCAGAGAGCATGCAGGGTTGGTGATACCGTAGGAGACGTAACGAACTGCGCGTCCGTTGGAGAAGAATAAGTATCCGTAATGTAATCCATAAAGTGAGGTATTTGATGGATTGATTTTGCAGTAAATTTTGAAAACCTCACTGAAGTTTTCTGTTGCAATATATATTTTAAAACTTACCTCAGGCATTGCACATCCAAACTCAAACCTTGATTCCCCAGACTCTGTCATATATTTGTGTTTAAAACAGACCTGAAAAAACAAAACAAATCGTATAAGATTATTGTAATATGATTCTATGTATTGGAATTTGAAAATGACTGAAAAACAACATGCAAGATAGCCTTAGAAAACTTTGGATATGTACTCGATGTATTAGTCCTTGTTCGTTATGGGAATTTAGCAAGATATAACCAATACATTTTATTTACTTCAACGTTTACTCATATGTGAGATTTAAGGGGGTTCGCGGGTCTAAATCATTTATATAGGATTTCTCAATATTTTTCTATAAATGAACTTTATCTTATAGTTAATAGAAAAATAAAATAAAAAAGTGGGGTCACCGTTCATTTGCGTTCACAATCTGCCTTCGAAAGAAGCATACATTTTTGTAAACGTGGTTTTTTTCTGTTGAAGTAATAGGAGAAATAAAGGTAATATCGAAATAAAAAAAAGAAATTTATTACAGAAATCGCTAAAATTTCACAATAATTTTGTTTAAGTACAGCTTATATGAAAATTATATTAAAAAAGATAGGTCACCGATGAGTTGAAAAAGATATTTCAATGTTAGAGCCAAAAAATGGCATTTTTCCACCAAAGAGAGATAATTTGGAACTTTTTCAATGATGTATACATTTTGAAAGTCATCTGGGGCCAACACGAATTGATTGTTTTGAATAATTTTTGTACCATATTATAAAGTACCAACTACAAAAGGAAATAAATAAAATGTGTAATGAAAAACAAATGTTTAATTCTTTTCTGAAATGTTTGTACCCTCGAGCCTCCTTAAGGAGTCTTTTTCTTCATGCGATATCTGACACAAAATATAGAATTTTATAAAGGTACATTAAGTAAGTTATATCGAAAGGATGTACATCAACGAATTAGAAAGAATAAAACAATCTGTAGGTCAATATACGGACACTTACTACAGGGAGATAACTATGTAAAATCAGCTAAACGTTTTAATTACGTTGTGTTGTAAAGGGAATATTAAGCTTCTCAATGATCAAAATTGTTGTTTGTCAAACTGCTATATAACCAGTGTAATTTTTCTAACAAAACGGTTGGTTCAAAACTTTTGAAATTTTTATATACTTGTTAAAGGGTCAAAGTAAATACTTTGTCAAAATTTTATGAAAATTAAACGAGCCAAATTAATTTTAGTGAAAGTGTTGGGTACCACCTTAACTCAAAATTGTCAATATTTTATCAATAACGTAGCTCATGTTTACAACATTGCAAAACTAATACACGCACTACCTTTTCCATTCATCATTAAAAAGAGTCGGAAGATACTAATGAAAGATAACATCAACAACAGTCCACGAAACACAGCAAAAAAAATAAATAATAAGTACCTCAGTATTGTCACAAAATACGTAATGTTGGCAATCTTGTACAATTTCCACATTACTACATGACAAACACTACTGGCCTGCATCTAAATGAACAATAAATAAGAGTAAAAGAATTAAAACAATTGTGAATATTTTCGAATAACGCTATGTTGAATAAACGTATATCGTCCTGTCAACATGACATTTTCAAAATAGTTTCTTTGCGGAACAGTCATTACATTTAGCTTGTTCATATATAAAAAATATATCAATTGCAGTTGAAGTATCAACCTTAAATTATAAACATGAATGTAAAAGAGAGGCGAAAGATACAAGAGGGACATTCAAACTCATAAGTCAAAAATAGACATTGTTGAAGCTGTACTTTTCTGATGTTTATTGCGTCATGGTTGCAGATGACACAAATTAAACAAATTAACGTATTCGCAATATGTTATTTAGATGTTAGATGTGATACTCTGTATGTAGAGTATTATGATTTTTTTTGTATATGGTGTATTAAAGAAATTCTCCCCGTCAAAAGGTTTGTATATCTCACAATCCACACTAGTCTTTCGTAAAACATCAAACCCTAAAAAGATAGGAAAGTGCTACATTGCATTTGACATAACCATGATATCTAAGAACACAAATTTTGACATGGTTTTATGGACGACGGTTTAAAGTTATTCAGTTGAACCTATTTCTATCAGTAGACTTAAATCCTTCAATCATTAAGCTACTTGCCAGAAAGAGTAACTTGCAATAGTAGCATCAAGATGTTGACCCATCTGAACATATATTGATCTGCAATATACACATAAATGATAAAGTTTTGATTTGTAAAATTGTTCGAACAAGGGATACTATTTTTACAGGTTTTCACTAAAAGCATGTATTCATTGTATTTTCATACGTATGGAAATATCAATAAAAACAAGAGTATAGAGATAACTATTTCAATAAGAAATAGAATGTTATTCATGTGTACATTATTCTTTAAAATAAAATTTTTAAAAAAATGGGTTAACTCTGATTTAAAATAATTTATAATAAATGGTGGTATGAGTCTTGCAATTAGGTGTGTTGCTAAATTTGCTATATCACGAATATATTTGTTTGTGGATTTTTTATTAACTTCCTTCCATTGCAATTTTTTGTTCGCAACAGACTACAATCAGTACATGTCAGAATGATTTGATTTACGAAAAGACTATAAAGTATTAATAGTTGTTAGATTTAACTATTACAGATTGAGACATTACGTCGCTTCATATGATAAATGTATAGATGTTTGATATTCTATTACAGAATTGTCGACCAAAGAATTATACAACACTAATAATTATGAGCATTGTGTCGTCATGGACTATCAATAATAGGTAAATTACTGAACGATATTATTTTCTTAAAAACTACCCGTCTTATTCCAAGTGTGTAGATATCAAGCAAGAGCAATGACTACTGTGTACTATTCTGTGATGAAACGTTCTGAAATTTTCAGGGTTGATTGTAAAAAAAATAATATTTGCCATCATTTATCGGAACAGAAACAATCAGGTAATTTGCATAAATGACGACTGTTTGTGTCTTCAAGTGGTTACACCATTATGGATATACTATACTAGCATAATAATATATATATACAGATTTGTGTATACAGTGAAACTTGATAAGCGTTTTAGTTTTCCTTACTTTTGTGCAAATTTAAGAAACTAAGACTTTTTCAAAATTGTTTTAAACTTGTGTATCATCATAAAATTATTTCCATAGCAACACAGTTTAAACTATAATACCATTATATATGAATCTGTTTAAAATTATGATGATTACAATAATTTCTACAAATTTTTTATATGTTTTTTTTTTGACTGCAGAATTAGGTTTTTAAACATTTTCTAAAACTTGGCATTTTGTATCCATGGTAACAAAAAGATGAGACATACTTCCCCATGACTTTTTCACATCATTGATAAGATACAACTATGTTTTTTGTATGAATTCTTTGTTGACTCTAACTCAGGTGTCCGCAAACATTTTTTGTGAGCATTCAAAAATGGCCTCAAAAAGGGAATTTTTACCTTATGCAAACTACATAAAAAGGGGAGTGTATGTGATTTTGACTGAAAATAAATATGAAGATATCAGTTATTAAATTACATTAATAAAATGCAAATATTCTATAAAATCATAAAAAAAACATTTTTTCTCTGAAAAATATGTTGAAAATAGCCTTTTTGCGGTTAAATCCATGGATAACTAGAAGAGCTATGGCAACCAATGTGCTTAGCAACCAAAATTTTGCGATATTTTGTTTGTTTCATCAAGACTAGTAAATTTGTGAAGTTTTAAGAAAACCCATGATCATACGTGCCACACGCCCTATGTAATGTATGTAATGTATGTAATGTATGTAAGAGTTTAAATAATTACAGAGAACCAGTATTTTAAAAAGGACAAGAAATTTAGAATTTAAAAGCAAGGTGAAAGATGCCAAAGAGATATTCAAACTCATATATATGTAATTCAGAGGTTGTCGTTTGTCGTTGTATATAATTTTTGGTTTTCGTTTATTGTACAAAAGTCCTTTTTCTCAATGGTATTTCTATTGTCGATACGGGGTTTTTAAAGCTTGCGATTCGGTATGGGGTTTGCTTATTGTTTGACGACCGTACGGTGACTTATAGTAGTTATAATCCAACTCATTTGGTCTATAGTAGATAATATTCTTCTTGTTTCTATGTTGATACATTGACATTGTCAATCAATAAGCTATCAAATGGTGTATACAGCTTTCCTTAATTAGGGGCTGACGGGTCGCAGAAGTTCATTCCATTTTTCAAAATAAGCTATTGTATGATGTTCACGCGCATTTCGATATTTTGGTCATTCGTTTCTCCCCTTAAATGCGTATTGGAACATATTGACTATATACCATTTTTTCCTTTATTTATAGGCGATTGAATTTAGTATAAGGTATATATGTTATTAGTGGCTGAAGGGTCGCAGCAGTCCACCCATTATTCAAAATATCCATTCCATTATTCAAAATTGTCTATTTCTCAATTTTCACGCGCATTTTTCCTTTCTACACTTGTGAAAATTGAGTGCTGCTACGTCTAGTGATATTTATTTCATGCGTATTTAGAACAAGAACAAATTAATAATAATTTATCGTTGATAGGCTCTAGAAATTTGACCAACCTGCTTAAAGGATAAGAAAGGAGTAGGTCCGGTAAGGGCCGGTTTTGGCCTCAAATTTCAAGTTCATCTGACGAAAGATTATGCACACTTTTTAAACACTTAAATGTCTATTTTAATTGATTCAATTATATTTTGTGAAAGATTTCAACTGATTCACTCATTAAAAACGCTCCGATTCAAGCTTAAATATGACAAATCTATCAAATATGCCAAAAACTGTCACTTATCATATGGTTTTTCTCAAAAATGAAAGTGGCCGCATCCGTGTTCATCCTCGACCTTTATATATGTTATGTATTATCATTAAACACAACTTACATTTCAATATCAAGAATGAACACGAATGCGGCCACTTTCATTTAAGACGGAAACCGTATAAAATTTAACTAAAATGCTGAAATTGTGAAGATTTCATTAATTTAGCATGACTTAATTATGCAACTACCCAATATATGTGCATTGTAATGCCAAAATAAGCCTATATTTATGTAGCAGAGGCATTAAACCTTCCAAAAAACAACTAAAAGTTTACATTTAAACAATTTTGTAAAACAGCTATATTTATATGGGGCCAAAAAGGGGTCTTACTGAACGTACTCCTTTAAAATTTAAAAGCAAGGCGAAAGATGCCTAAAAGAGGTTGTCGTGTGTCGCTGTATATCATTTTTGGTTTTCGTTTATTGTACAAAAGTCCTTTTTCTCATTGGAATTTCTATTGTCGATACGGGGTTTTTAATGCTTGTGATTTGGTATGGGGTTTGCTTATTGTTTGACGACCGTGCAGTGACTTATAGTAGTTATAGTCTAACTCATGTGGACTATTGTAGATTATTTTCTTCTTCTTTCTTTTTTGACAATATCAATGTAAAAATTGAAAAACGAAAAAAGGAAAACACAAGTATATATAAAACTAAAGACTGAGCAACACGAACTAAATAAAAAAAAGGTAGGATCTTAGGTCCTCCGGAAGGGCACACATATCCTGCTCCAAATGTAGCACATTTCGTATATCTAGATGATTATTATAACAATAATATTAATTGTGATGACATACATGTATAATAATATATTTGAAATAAGTCTTGTTCCAACATTATTCAAAGTTTGCATACTAATTTCACTCAGTTCCAAAATATGAACCTCTTTTTGTGGAATTGATTGATTTATATAAGTGGCCATGCGTTCCGTGGGTGAATTAAAATCAAAACAACATTTTATTGTCAAATTAAATATGTTTATGAATAAACGGTACATGCGTACTCATATTAATGAGTTAAAAGTACAAGACTATTAGAACATAAAGCACAGAAGGAAAGGACCACCGGGGTATTTGGTTAAATCACTTGTACTATTAAGGACAGTAATGATCGGACAATGTCGGAGGGCTAATCTCTATGTGTGAGATACACCGTTTAATCTGTGTCATTTAAGCGAAGTCTTTGTGCAACATTCCTAGTGACATGAATGTTTAATGTGTAGTAAAGGTAGATTTAAATCTTCTGAATTCCAAAAAATATATAGCAATAATCCAATGAGGATAAAGTCACATAGATAAATATTTATGATCAATTGATAAATTTATCTTTATTCAATTTATTGAATTTTGATCAATACCAGGTTTAAATTGTGGAATTATTTTTGAACGAACTAGTTAAAATTTGGTCATAAAGTTTGTACATTTATTAATGCAATATTAAAGGTACCGTACTTTTAGCTTACACGTACAGTATGCATGGTCTGAACACTAATTTATATTTATTTATATTATTGTTCTACATAATTTTTCAATTAGTTTTTTTTCAATTTTCTAAAAGTATATCACACAATTTTATATTTTTCTATACACTACTTTTATTGTAATAGTATATACATTTCAAAAATACTTGAAATCATTGAGTTCGGTGAAATAAGCGTTCAGCTCCTCGTGTTCAGACTGTTTATGACGTCTTTTCAATGAATTCGCTGGTGGTTTACTTAAGAATTTAATGTTTCTTTTTGTATATTTATTGGGATGTAAAAGCGTTGACCGAAGTACATTTTGTATGAAGCGCGGTCAACGCTTTTACAACCCTATAAAGTTACAAAAAGAAGCATTCAATACTTTTAATTACATATTTTAGCTATAATCATGAAAACACGAATTTTATATATTTTTTTATTTAATTCACCTGTGCACTTTATTGTTGAACCACGTGTTATCATGAATGAAAAGTTGTATTGAGCAATGCAACTGCCTACGGAATAACACGTGATGTGCAGTTAGCCAATCAGAATAAAGTATTATAATGCAACATACATCTAATGTAATTATTTATTGATAGTAAGTCAAGAGAAATTGATTTATATATTAGCTGTAATTGACCTTGAACTAGCTTTCAGTGACTAGAAAAACTGTTATGTATAAATTATCTGTATCTATTGTTTTATGTTGTTTTGTGTATCCTTCTGATCTTTTTAAGGAGATGTGTAATGAGTGCCAAAAATGACTAGTATGAAACCATTAAAACAGAATAAAACAACGGTCTAATGTATAAAAATAAAACGAGAACAAGAAACCCTTATGAACCACACCAACAAACGACAACCACTGAACATCAGATTCTAGTATGAAAAATCAAAGATGAGTTTAGCTCTACGTTTAGTTGTTGTTTGGTCATTCAACTTTCTACCTGTTTCCGTTCGGATACAGCCTTGGCTTTTGGCGTTCCTGATGGAGGTAAATCCACAGTAGCACTTCGAACGAATGATATTAAAAAAGTGTTGTTTTTAGCTTATTCTTTATTATCAATATTTTCGAATCATCATCTTCGTTGACTTTAGTGAATAGTGATGGCCTCTCCAATGGTACCAATTAATACCATCAGCACTTGAAGGATGGAATCCTGCCAGATATTTACCATTCAGATTTGAAAAATGACAATCTCTGTACCACCACGCACCTTTGAAACTAACTGCACAGTTTGATCCGGATTGGTCATTGTCCTTATCAAATGTAGAAAACCTCATACCATTATGATGTGTTAAGGAATCACCTGTCAGAGTAAAAATAACAAGGTTTTTAAAAGACTTTTTAAAATTGATAGTATGTAAATAAAGGAACAAAAAAAAAAGCAGAAAAAAATTATAAGCCATTGAAAATTTGGCGGGAATTCATTATATCTAGACTTTTCATTTATTTCATATTGTGGCACCCTTTTTCTTTAAACATATTTGAAAAATAACAGGGATTTTATTGCATTTTTGAATATAGCTGTTTAGCGATGTGTAATAAAATTAGGAAAAGAAAAGAAAGTAGTGATTAGTGGGGAAAATATTTTAATGGCACTACATGGATTGAACCAGAAGATTCCGAATATATGGTAAAATATTAAAAAACAAGAGGAGCGAATATAATTTAGTAAAGATATCATAGGATTAAAAATAATGAAACGCATCTCGAATATATGTAAATCCAGAAAATGATTTTGATGAGATGAAAGATGAATATATATTTTGTAAAAAAGTAAATTTATTTATCGCAATGCTGTTAGCTTATGGGAGTTCGCTTCTCAGTTTCAAAGTAATTAACTTTTCAAATCACTAGTTTATATTGACTGGGGATTAATTAAGGAATCCAAAGAACAAAAAAAATATATAGGTCACCGTGCTTGTTTTTGAGATATAAGCAATTGAAATTTTGGCAGGAAAATATTTTCTCTTGACTTTTCATAGCTTTATCACAAGTTGAAGTTCTCAAAAACTGTTAAAAAGTAAGTAAAATTTTATAAGACTTTTACAGAAGGCTTATCATTATACATGTAAAAGATGTACAAAAAGAAAAATGGGGGTCACCGGTCATATTTTTTCAAGGCAATCAAATGGATAAAACAAGAGGATTCCGAAAATCTGACAAAAAATCCAAAACATGACAAGCCAGCTTCTTTATGTTCATTCTAAGTGTTCACATGTTGCTACATGTAATGTATGCATACATAATTTTTAAAGAAATCAAGACAGAGCAAAAATACGAATTTAAAAAAAAATATATATTTGCAATGTCTTGTTTTCTATTACTTTGTTAACACGTACATATAAGTTTGTACTTTTACATGTTCAGTAATAGTTATTCCACGAGGACGCGGTGTGTCAGTGTAAGATCACCCCGATGGCCGGAGGCCAGAGGCGCATTTTACACTGACACACCAAGTCCGAATGGGATAACTATTTTACATCCCAGCTGTTTTAGATTAGACTAAAAACCATTTACAATTAATAAAATCTAGTTTAGAACGCCACACAACCATTATAATATACTTTATATATTACTATATGATGTATACCCTTTATGACCCCCGAACACGATGAGTAGATTTCAAACAATGTCAACTCGCCCCACTGGCCAATCGGCTCACACTATATCGCCACTTTATAAAAAAAAAATCGCCCCACTCTTGTTTACCAAACTCGCCCCACTTTTGAAAAAGTGTAAAATCAAATTGAACAATCAGTCTGACAACTCATTTATTAACGAAAAGGGCTTAAACCCCACTGAATAAAGGTCTGCCAACTCGCCCCACTTATTAAAATATCTTGCTTTCTTTAAGTATGTTTAATTACTGAAAGTTCGTAACCAGTCGTCCTTGTGTATTGATAGGTGTCGTGGGGTTTGTTTTGCTAAAGGTCTTGAGATCGAATCCCAGCATATACACTGGACTTTTCTACGTGAATTTTGATAGATAGTCTTCTCCGTATAATTACTTATAAGTTTTATAGTGGATTTGACAATCCCGCCAAAATGTTACAGAACAAAGGAAAGCATGCATAACAAAGAAACTCAAACTGGGATAATCTGGTGGCTGGGGTGTAAACGCAAAAAACTCTGACTCACAATTAATAATTTTCTTTATTCAATTCAATTCAATTCTTTATTAACCAAATGTTTTACAACATATAGGTACATGTATAATCAATATATACTAAATATAGATTACAAAAATATACGATCATGACAAAACACAGAATGAAGTGTTTTAAAATATACAATTAACAAAAAGCTTTGTATTTGTTAAAATTTTGTCATTAAAAAAGAAATACACATGCAAATAAAGAATTTTGGGCATTCATTCATGACACAAAATGCAAAAATCAAAAAGCCCAGCAAAAGGCACTTAAAGTAAAATAACAGCGCTCTAATTGGTATTCTCAATTCTCTAAGTCAAACACTGATTAACATTCTCAGCCATTTTCTGAGCAATACATGGACCCTTTTAGAACATCGGTGTTCATTGGTTCATGTTACCTAATCTGAGGTTTGCAGTTCAAATAAATGAGTACAGTTGTTTTTCCCTAGCGTTCTTTATAGCAAAGTTGTCATAGTTACAAATGTTTATGTAGAGTTGTTAAAATACACGACTGAGTTCAAGTACAATAGTTGTTTTGGAGCAGAGAGGGAACAAAAGCCAAATAAATACAGACAACAGTTTGACCAAGACAAATAAAGATTTCATATTATTTACAACATACCTGCATTTCCTGAGTAATTATACACTAGCAAACGATAGTCGTTTCCTTCATCGGCAATATTAAAAATGGAATATTCTGCATAGGTTGTGTTTCCATCAAAATCTTGTAATTCAATTCTAAGATCATGGTTGCCATGAGAAGTTATTTCATGGATATTATCATTTCCTACAAAAGATAATTCTTGACTATTTCTTTAAACATTCTTATTCTATTGCACGAATAAGTGATATTTTTCTGACTGTTATTGACGTCTGTACACTAATTCAATTGGATATTGGATGTGTTACAATGTATAATTGGTATTTTAGACTTAGATTCAATGTACATGAATTTATTATTAGTTATTTTTTTGGCTTCAAACTAGCTGTAAGTAACTGCTGGTACTCTGAGATCTGAACTTAATGTCTGTTTTGTTGGGATGTATAAGTACCTGTCAACGTCCACTCTGTGTTTTTAAGATGTATTTCTATTTGTACACATCTGACGAGTTAATACTTTTACAACTGATTTTTATAGTTCTAATGTTGCGTTGTAACACAACTTCCCGGATTAGGGCAAGGATTGAGCGCTTAAAAACATGTTCAACCTTACTGCATTCTGTATATACATGTCTCACAGCTGTATCTCAGTGGTTGTCATTGGTTCACGTCTGTCATACTTGATTTTGTTAGTTGTTTTGTTATAAATTATGACGTTAGTTTTCTTACTTGAATTGTTATCCGCCTAAACAGTTTTTTTTCTCACTGTTGAAGGCCGTACGGTTGACAATACGGTATTGGTATGAAAATACGGCTATTATTTATATGGAATTTGTGTTGTTATTAAATTTTGAAATCATTTTAAAATAAGAAAATATCTCTCTCATGCAAAGCTCTGATTTGTCGTCCGGATTTGGCTATACTTTAGGTAAATGTATTCTAGGTATTAGATTTTTCAAATAGAATGTCCTCTAGCATCACTGAAGAGACATTTATTAGCGTAATGCGCATTTGGTGCCGGAACATTAGTACCCTTTATATTATTACAATAATTAAAAACTAAATATGATTATGGTTGAAATTTTAGTGTATGTTTGATATCGAACTAGAATAAATGTTACCTTTTGATATGAGTATTACCTACCTAACCAATATTCACTGTTTACATCACCAAAACCGTCTTTGTAGGCTGACCATCCACGGTAGAAATCAATAAATCCGTTAATTCTTCTCTGTATAACCTATTTTTAAGGGACATTTATATGAATATTCAAAGTTATAAGTGCATGTAATAGTTACCCCATGTTTTAACTAAACGCTATATTCCAAATGGCGGTTCTTACGTTGCAGATTTGCCTGTCCTTTTAAATCTGTAATTTTTAGTGTAATTGAATGAATGAATCAATGAATATTTAATTTGCGAAAGCATAAATAATATGCTATGGCAATACTTAAACAAGTATATACAATGTGATAAAACAACAGATAGCAGAGAAAAATACATAATATAATAATGGTACAATTAATTGATTAATTGGCTGGTAGTTTTTCCTTCTTTGTTTTTGTTTACATCTTGTCTGTTATCGTTTAACTTTGTTTGATTGAACTTGTAAATATAGGGAGATGCTGTATGATTTCCACTGAGAAAAATATCAACAAAAGGTGGAATTATGTATTTATTTTCCATTTCGTTTTTGTTTAACGGAAAATGATACTAGTATATTATTAAGTGCTCGATTATATTGACGTAACACAAAGTTAAGTCCCGACAATCTATTGTAATTGATATTTTTGTTCCTTTGACTTTTAAAGTAAAGTAGATTTTAAATGATTCAGTTATGATTTATTAATGAAGGGGATTTGCTGTAGTACATGGTTTATTCATAGTGAGCAATGAGTTATCCACAGTAAAAAAAAAAAACTACCATGAAAATATGGGTTTACTTAAATTCTAAATGTTTATGATACTTTCCCTAAATTTAATTACATCTTAAAGAGTGCTTTAAGAATCGCGACAATGTAGAGCATGACACATAGAAACAAGCAACAAACGAACGATACTCACTGTCCAACTTAAATTTTTAGTAGTCATATCGCAATATACAGGAGTCGCCCGTTGACCGTCTGGATAAATAGTATATACACCATCTGTTCTGTTTTTAATGTTTATGTCTGAACACTCTTGTGGAACTCTGGTGTCTGTAATGGAGATATGGATTAAAAAAAGTTATGCAATGTTATGTAAAAACTAAAGTCACTACCCAATTAATGATTAGTAGAAAATAACAAACTCTGTTCTACATATTCAAATAATATATAATTGCAGACAGAGTTTAAATTTCTATTCAAAAACCCCTTGAATATTGTGATCTAAACTTTTATCGATTAGTTTTAACCTACCTCCAATTGTTGAAGCTCAGGTAAAGAACAAAAAACCAGTGATGGTGCTATTCCTCAATCATATAATTGATGTTCCTATATGAATGCCTTGCTCATTTTATCATTCTACCATTTCCAGGCCAGGAGCCTGTTATTGAGTGGTTGTTGTTTGTTGTTGTTGATCATATGCATTGTTTGTATATTGTTTTGAACATTTTTTAACATATTCTATTGCACCACTGTCTCAGAATGGAGTTGAGCGCATGCTATCATGTTTAACAACGCCACAATCTGTTTGTGTTTGTCCCAAGTCAGGAGCCTATCATTAAGTGGTTGTCGTTTGTCGTGTGTAGATGCGTTACATATTTGACCTTCGTTCATTGTTTTGTGCATAAATAAGGCCGTTAATTAGTTTTCTCGTTTAAATTGTATTACATTTGTCAATTCCAGTCCTTAGTTATAAATATTAATATGAAAATGCAGAGAATTGCAAAATTTACATTTTCTTAATCATCTTGATCTCATTATTTAATAATAAAAAAGCTTATGTAAACTTATTTTTTTTGTTAACGACTGCTGAAAGCTATAGTTACGGTGTACATGAAATATGCCACCTCATGAAATTTCTTTTAAAAATTTACAAAGCATAGCAATCGTATTATAGAAGTTTGAAACAGTAACTTACTATTTGTTTTTACATTTAAACAAGTAATGTCCTGATTGCACAATCTAGTATTATTACAGCAGCCGGAGCATATAATGTGATGACCTTCTGACCTTTTCCCAAAAATAGATCCAATCAGATGATTACATGTCTGAAAAATTTTCGTTTTGAATTCCGAGGTCATGAACGTTAGAAACTTTTGAAACATTTAATATGTTTTTTATTTCATTTATAATACATTCATTTTTTTTTTGCGCTGAGTAAGCTGAGTAAGCTAAATATTATCGATGATATGTGTATTACTAATTTTATCAGGATGTTTTTACTAATAGTGTAAAGTGCTCATCATATATTCCCTATAAAGAAAAAAAAACAACATTCAAAATGCAAAATCTGCCGTTTGGAATATTTAATCATTTTATATATACCAAAATCCTTCTACTAGAGATGTATACATATATGACTTCCCTCGTCCGGCTGTCTGATACATGGCTGTTATATTTATCAAAGTTGTACATATATCGATGCTAGTTTGTTTTGTTTGGTAAGGAACATGTGTTTATGCTATTTATAGAAAGGTCTGTTTGATTGGATATATAAAGTATGCGGGAAGAATTTCATGCACGGGTGGTTTGATAGTAGTTAAAGTCATTCGAGTCATTGCAGTCAAATGCTCTAGATGCTTTTTCCAAATAAATAATTATGAAAATTATTTATTTACAGGTTGATAGTCCAAGAAGAGTGGCAAATATTGATGTTGCAGTGCTAGTTAGAGACAGACAACTTTCATAATTCTCATTGATATAAATTGAATTACGTGTTTTTATTTTTATGAATAAAAATGCACTTGACTTTTGCAAGTGGCTACTCCCATGTGAGAGTTTTGTATTATATTGATAAATGTTTTATGTTTGGTTGAGTTTACGAATTAGAACATAACATAATTGATGCAAACGTATGGTGCGAGGAACTAATAAATACACAGTCTAGTCAGACGTCTAACGTTAACTTCATAGCAAATTATGTGTAGATATTCTAACTACAGGTAACGAAAGAAATAAGTTGGTAACAAGTACTTTATCGTCAATTTTGTTTTTGTTTTGGTGATCTTTGGTCATGTTCTAAACAAACTCTCTTCAGGTGAATACAGATAGTTTATATCTAGATTTCACATTTTTTAACCTTTGTTTTGTATTGTTAGTTTGATTTCTCAAAGATGAATATCCGAGTATTTTTATAGGACATTTTACCTGTTATGTCTGTTTGTTTTGTTCACACATCGTTGTCAATATAATGAAATTTTATGACACTGTCATACAAGTAGAGGCTTAGCTAGCTATAAAACCAGGTTTAATCCACTATTTTCGACATAAGAAAATGCCTGTACCAAGTCAGGAATATGACAGTTATAATTCATGTGTTTGATGTTTCCCTCAGTATTTTTGTGATTTAACAATTTTTAATGTAAGGACGGATTAACCTTTGGTTGTGAACATCCAAAATCATAACTTGTCCCTCCAGATTCAGTGGCGAACTTTTGTTTGTAACACACCTGCAATCAAATTAAAATCTATGAGTACTTATCAGCTATGCATATTCAGATTTACAAAATTCTGATTGTGTATAAAAGTTATATAAAAATATACAAAGACATACGAAATAAGATTTCGAAAAAACTTTCACTTTCAGCTCAGTTCACTTATACATCCAATGTTCTTTCATTTGACCGGTCATTCATTAATTTCTTTTTTTTAAGTCATCTGTAGTACATGTTTTATTTTAATAGTTTACCTATATATTAAGCATATTTTGTTGACTTCCATGTTATAACATTTTTTTAATTATCTTTGACGGTTTTTATTTAACTATACAAATACCAGCTCAACACTGAATGTTTCGTAAACAATTCAAATAGTTTATATGTTGTAATAATTTGATGCACTTTCATACAAGTGAGAGGTTTAGCTAGCTATGAAAACAAGTTTAATCCACAACTTGCAACATAAGGAAATACATGTACCAAGTCAGGAATAATGTTACATGTATCCATTCGTTCGATGTGTTTTAATTATTGATTTTGCCATTTGATTAAGGACTTTCCGTTTTCAATTTTCATCGAATTTCAGTATTTTTTGTGATTTTATGTTTTATACCTCGGTATTGTCACACACGATGTAATGTTGACAATCTTGTACAGTTTCTATATTACTACATGATAAACACTCCTGGCCTCCATCTACAAAATACCAGAAATGCATTCTATAAAAATAACAAAGGAGGATGCGGTATGCTTTCCAATGAGACAACTATCTACAAGAGACCAAATAACAAAGCAGTTAACAACTATATAGCCTCAACATTTGCATATACAATAAACAATTCATTTAGCACAGAGTCGTCTATAAAGTAACAGAATCATAAATATGATAAATGTAAAACAGTTCAAATGTGAATACTAAACGTCTGATTTATATATACAAACATAAACGAAAACCAAATATGATATACAACAAAAAACGACAACCACTTAATCACAAACTCCTGACATGGCACAACCACGTACCGAATACGGCGGAGTTTCACATATTTACGAGCACTCAGCCCTCCCCTAACATAGAGATTTGGTGCAACAACACACTATATTAACTATAAAACTAACACCAGATTGATACAAATTACAAAACACAAGTTATTTAAACACAGACGATTGCAGGGTATTTACACATCCCTTTTTACACGCATGTTCGCAGAAAAGAGGTCATACCTAAGTGAAAGATATGTTTAATTAAAATTGCTTGAATTATATTTGAAGACGGAGAAACTGTTTGGGTTTTGAATACTTAGTTTCCCTGAAGTTTGACAAACTTCTTTCTGAATTCGTTATTGTGTAATATTATAGTTCAACTACCTGTTTGTCGAGCAATTACGTGCTATAAATTGTCAAAATTTATCACTCTATGGTATAAGCATAAACTTTGCACAGGTTTAATTATGAACATGTTGGGGGAAATGAACCACGGAAAGAAAATTCTATATGGCCGAAATAATGTACCAATAATACTCTCCAATACAAAACAATACTCCTAATGAGGCCTATCAATACAAGAAAACATGTATTACTAGTATTTGTCCTCAAACACATACAGATGTGAACACTAATTGAAAATTTGATGTATCCTGATACTTATATTGTAGTAAGTGAACATATTTAGTTGAAATTGACCTGTATAATTTTTTGTAGAAGGAATTCGTGGAAGTTTTCACTTTTTATAATTCCTTGTATTTTGTATATATTTACACAAATAATATTATTCTAATTATTAGTTTTATGGTTATAATTTTATAGAACACCGTTTAATCTTTTTAATGAACATGTGTAAATCTAATTGGACAAAATCTTAAAACATTGTAGTATAACTTGACATTTGCCCACATAATGTAAATTGAAATTTGTATATATATTGTGTCACAGTATAAGATTAAAAAACACAGTTTAAATTAATGTTTTTGAGTTTGTATAACTTTTTTTTTTATCTCCCGCCTCTCTTGATGCACATACTACTGCAATGATTAATTGGTGGTTACAGCAATATTGTTCTATATCATGGCGATCAATTTTTCAGAGTGGAGGAATCCCGAGATTACCAACAACCTTTTAGTAGAAACACAGACAATCCTAGTCACCCTTTATTGGAGTAGATTTCACCGTACCTGCCACGTGTCACATGCCGGATTCAAACTCACAACCACAGTGTTGACAGGTTAATAATACAGTAGGTGGCTAATTACTTAAAACTCACCGGAAAGCATCAGTTGAATAAGCAGCATTCCCAATACATAAAGGCATCGGTAAATATGATTACCTACAACAATTTATAACACTCGTCAACACACAAACATATATATGTACTATATAATCTAGGTACACACATGTGTAAGTTATTGTTTTGCATGTTAATAATGATAATTTGTTCTTTGAAATTAATTTATAACAAAACATATAGTAATCAGTATCAAACTGAAACTGTGTATTATATTTTTTATTATTTTAGAGTGTTTTTCAAAAGTATTTTAATCTTTTTTTTATTTCAATTTTATATAACAAACCCATTGAGTAATTCAACTCCTTCACATTCTTGGGGTTGAAATTCTATTTCTTTTTTGTTCTTTTTAGGTTTATTTACTGTACATGTGAAGACGATTTTTTCGTTATTCTCTTCTGGTAGAATTTTTCTAGACACTGAATTGGGAAAATGCGTTTTTAAGAGTGTGTAATTGATTATACAGACATCCCAATCGTCAATTATAATTCAGAACTAGTTTTCTAGACACTACTACTTTAATGACAAAAACTCTGACTGGTGTTTCTGTATCATTGTAATTGTTTACTAGAGAACTCGCTACACAAGTGAGTTCATTTGTTAATCTCATAAACTATCGGATCGTTGCTTATGATTTTTGTTTGCTAGAGTCCAGTGGCAAATAATTTATAAATGTTCTGAAAGACCGAAACTATGATATTCTTAGTTGTTTTATCCTCCAAAAAGAGACCCCTTTCACACACATTTTTAACTATTGTTGTGCGTGTTTTAAGTTTTGTTCATTGTTTTTATTACACAGAAGTGGATTACTAGAGACAAAACACATTATACATGTTTTTATCTGAGCTTCTTTACATTTCTAGTTATAAAACGACGTGTATATTTGATTTAGGATTAATAAGGGTTGTTTATTTAAATGGTATTTGTACTTGAAAAAAAAAACACCGTAGCGTTGAGGAAAACATTTGAAACGTTTCGCCCGGACATTAAATTAAGAAATTGAGAACGAACGATTGAAATAAATACAGAAAAAAATCAATAAAAGGTTGCAAGTTGTTATTGTTTGCTTTTGTATTTGTATAGACTAATGGAAATATGTTTTTATACTGGTTGAAGACTCAATCACTTTGATAAGACACTAGTCTAAAAGTCACATGGTAAGATAGTTGGTAAGGTAATTTTATTACACAGTGTGTTAGTGACTTTTGAATATGGCGGGATTAAATACATATGTGACCGCTCAATCCTCCCATAACCTGGGACAGTTGTGTATATATATACCTCATTCAATATCGTATTTATGCTTTGAATTTTAAACAATAGTTTATATTTTCAATATTAATGAAACAATTAGTCTAATAGAATAACAGAATACAGTCAACTAACTTACCCATCATTTCATTAAATATTCTGTCTTTTCAAAAGCACAGTGTCGTAACAGTTGATCGTATGAAAATGTATGACACCATTTGACAAGCCTGCTTAAGATAAGATAACATAGCATTGTGTTTCACTAACGAATTAAGGTGTCCAATACATGTCTAGACTCGTGTAATTTATTTTGAAAAAAGCAGATGTTTATTAGGAATATCAACCTTTGCTATTAATGTTATTAGGTAAAGGTGCGTGTGCTACTGTTAGAATGTGTATAGTATTGGTATGGTATAAGTGTAAACAAATTATAAATATAGATATATATATAATCGTAAAATGTCATGTTATTATTGATTAATCTTGATGTTTTACGTACTACATGTTCTACATAATTTATTTAAAACGTTATTTAGCATGTTTCTCTATTGTCATAAAAATTCATAATATCTAATAAAATTAATAGACTTAGCTAACAAAGTCCTTATATTTCAATAAGATAACTTTATTTGTTAATGGAAAATTGTTTAAATGTTAATTAGGCTTAAATTAAAAATTGTTTGCTTTCCCCTCTCTGTGATAAAAGTAAGATAACTCTGGTCAATTTTCCTAACATTCAATCATTATAGGAAGATGATATAGTTCTGTTTTCATTTATAGTCTTTTTCAGAAAAGTTCTAATTGTTTTGGGTAGGTCCCAATCACAATTTTACACTCTAGCATACGGCATCAGTTAGAAGCTTCTAGAATAAAATGCTGGTTATGGTGTACTGTTTTGTGTTTGTGTTAGGCGTTATTACACTTCTTTCATGTATTTGTCTTAAGGGATCGAGTAAAGCAGATAAGTTACATCAGCTTTCTGCTTCATTTGAGTTCTGGCATAATGGTATACACCATACCGATCTTAGAAACAAATGCCTTTACGAGAAGAATGACGAATGCTGTTGGACAGTTTTTGATGCATACCACAACTTGAAACAGTGTATTCTTGACAGCACAATTAATGTTTTTCACCGGCATATTGTACCTCAAATTAAAAGTAGGAAACAAGTGTTTTTTTTTAATAATTTCCAGGATATGGCTTTAATAGAGAGCAATTTCATGAATACTGGGAAGATGTTTTTTCTGTGACATAGTCACTTGTTTCAGAATATTTCCACCTATTTACCTTAATGGTATATTAAGGTATAACAAAGGAAAGTTTTATTCTGTAACGAGTGCCTGTGATCTGTGATTTAGAGAAGTTTGTCTCATAGCTCTAAGAAAGTTAGTGATGATGAAGGCAGATTTGACCTTGCTTATTGTTTACGTACAAACACGGTATGAATACTTACATATGACAAAAAAAATATTTATAAGATAACAAAATAATTCTTTATATTGGTATATATTAATTTTAAACATTTCAAAACAAATAAAAGAAATTATAGATATACATAAATGTCTTTGATAAACTAATGAAAAATACGAGTACCTAGTACATTACAGATTTTGTAACGATTTTAAATTCAATAAAAAAACTATATTTATAAGATATAATTATAACCCTGTTCAAGGTAGACAATCAACATACTGACTTTATGAAATTAAACATAGACTCATAGTTCAAAAGAATATAACTCTTGTATACAAATGACACATCAATCGAGTTATTTAGCTGCGAAATCGTGCGCCACCTTCAAGGAAGATTCTAAATTATCAATATAACCACAAGTTGTTAATCTATATTTATTTCAAGCCTCAATATTTCGACATGTTATTTACATTTAATAAATTTTAGAATCACAATTTCCGGTTAAGATTTGACTAAACACCAAATTCTTGATATCGTCAGGTAAACATGCTACGTTATTACCTTATTTATGTAAGATGAAAACCACTTTCGTAGTTTGATGAATACATCATATATTTGCCCTTTCTCTCTGTATATAATTATTTCCTTGTGTTTGTTTTATATGTATGAAGTTATCAATGTATCAAGCATATACGATGGATTTTTCATGATACAAACAAACATCGCCCTCTAACTTTTTTGGTTCAATATGTATTTCTGAACAAGATGTATTATATATCGTTTAAATCTTGCATTAACATCAATATTATTGTGAATTGTATAACAATTTGTGTCCACATATCGAAATTCTAAACGGTGACAATACTTGAAATTTTACAACTCAATATAAAAACAAATATTTTGGGGTATCAATTCAAGAAAATAGATCAGTCAATGCACAGCAAAAACATACAATAGCAAAGACTTTTGGCACAATTTCGAAAATCGACACACTTCTGTTGTCTTTATTTTATCACCAATTCGTAGTTTAAAAATAAAAATCTTAATCTAAGAATTGCAAAATAGTTTCGGGAGTATATCATGACTTTTGTATATGTTAACCATGTGTTGCACTAAGTCTTATAGTACCATACATATGAATGTTCGGCATATATGTATGTAATCTTTGGGTGGGGAAAGGATATTTTACATTAATTCATTGCATAAATTTTCAAAGAAATCTTAATCTGTATTCAAAAGAGGTGGAAAGGAATATAACTAAAAAGACCGAGAGAAACTAGCTATCAAACCCGGGTTATAATCAACCATTTTCTACAAAGGAAATGCCTATACCAAGTCAGAAATATGACAGTTGTTTTTAATTTTTTGATGTATTTTGTTTTAACATTTGACAAGGGTCATTCTGTCTTGAATTTCCTTGGGGTTGGGTATTTTTGTTACTATATTTTACTTTTTAAGAATGACATGACATAAATACGAAAGACTACAAAAAGCCAGTACACAAAATACTACATAAAAAACTAAAGATATTTGTGTAATATAATCCCATTTAAACAGGAGCTGAGTTAAAGTGCTCCAAAATGGGGAGTACAGATTGCTCCAGTACTGTAATCCGTCGGTCTACTCATTAGCAGTATAAATCCATTAACTAACGGAAAAAATAGAGAGAACTATGTTACATGGTTAATGGGGTAATGACTGTTGTAACATATTCATGTTCCTGGAAGGATTGTGCCTGATGTTCATATGATGAAATCATAATTTTTCAGTCAGTTTAATTGGAGTCTGGAGCTGGCATGTCAGTTAACTGCTAGTAGTCTGTTGTTATTTATGTATTATTGTCATTTTGTTTATTTTCTTTGGTTACATTTTCTGACATCAGACTCGGACTTCTCTTGAACTGAATTGTAATGTGCGTATTGTTATGCGTTTACTTTTCTACATTGGCTAGATGTATAGGGGGAGGGTTGATATCTCACAAACATGTTTAACCCCGCCGCATTTTTGCGCCTGTCCCAAGTCAGGAGCCTCTGTTAGTCTTGTATTATTTTAATTTTAGTTTCTTGTGTACAATTTGGAAATTAGTATGGCGTTCATTATCACTGAACTAGTATAATTATATTTGTTTAGGGGCCAGTTGAAGGACGCCTCCGGGTGCGGGAATTTCTCGCTACATTGAAGACCTGTTGGTGACCTTCTGCTGTTGTTTTTTTCTATGGTCGGGTTGTTGTCTCTTTAGCACATTCCCCATTTCCATTCTCAATTTTATCATCTGTGTTCAGATAATATCATACAAAGACGATATAGTTTTCTATGACAAGGGTCGTTGAAAGATGCCGGCATCGTGACAAAATATGATTTACAAGTAACATAAGATAAGAAGATGAAGTCTTAATGCCAATGCAACAACTATCTCGGAAAGCCCAAATAAGGTGGGTTTATGAAATTGTACGGGATTCAAAAATGAGCACAATGTACACTCAGTTGACAAATTGTTAAACAATTAAAATAAAAACGAAAAACAAAAAAAAACTGTGATAAAACAATAAACGACAATTGAAATGACAAACAACAATAAACGGCAACCACTAAACTAATAGCTCCTACTTAAAGACAGACATAGATAGATTGTGTTGGAGTTAAAGTAGTTTGTGATCGCTCAACTCTCCCGTACCTGCAGGAATATGGAACGAACTTTAAACTCATTAGATTTGCACTAAGATTAAAAACAAAACAAAATTAACGACAAAAACACAATGTACCGAAGAGTTTTCAAAGTTAATTACTGAAAAGTAGACCAAGTTCAATGACCATTTGATGACAACTGATAAATGAATAATATTTTTTCAGGCAAAATTTAGTTCACTATTTTTATTATTATTAATACATTCGAATCATCATTTTGGTTGACTTGAGTGAGTAGTAATAACCCCTCCAGTGATACCATACAATACCGTCAGCAAATGATGTGTGGTTCCCTGCCAGATATTTTCCATTAAGATTTGAAAAATGACATTGCTCGTACCACCATCCTCCTTTGTACGTAAACGCACAATTACCCTCGGTTATGTCATTATCTTTATCAAATGTAGAAAACATGTTGCCGTTGTGAACAGTTAAGGAGTCGCCTTTGTTAAAATAAAATAAAAAGACGCAATAAAATATGTCAGAAAACCACAGACATTGTGCATGCTAACAAAAGAGAATACTAACGGCCCTTTCAGGCAGACACAATAAACGATATACAACAAGAATGTGTCCATAGTACACGGATGCCTCACTCGCACTATCATTTTCTATGTTTAGTGGACCGTGAAATTGGGGTAAACACTCTAATATGGCATTTAAATTAGAAAGATCATATCATAAGGAACATGTATACTAAGTTTCAAGTTGATTGGACTTCAACTTCATCAAAAACTACCTTGACCAAAAACTTTAACCTGAAATTTGCACTTCATTTTCTATGTTCAGTGAACCGTGCAATTTGTGTAAAAACATTTATTTGGCATTAAAATTAGAGAAGCATAGCATAGGGCACATGTGTACTAAGTTTCAAGTTGATTGGACTTCAACTGAATCAAAACCTACCTTGACCAAAACCTTTAACCTAAAGCGGGACAGACGGACGAACGGACGGAAGGATGGACCAGAACACACTATGCCCCTGTACTATCGTAGGTGTGGCATATAAATAGCAGACATCAACAAATGACAACCTAAGATTTAAGTATAATGGTAAATCTATCTTTTTGTCATATTTATTGAATTAATTAAAATCTTATTAGTTTAGTTTTAATTGATAATTATTTGTTTGCATGTTTATACGTAATGATACCATTACAAGACAGCACAACATTTCTGAGTTTTTGTACTTAAAAATTATGTATTAAAAAATATGAACAAATTCAAAAAGATATGGAGAACATCTATTTGCGCAACTGTAACCTTATTGTTTTGCCTGCAACAAACAGTTTATTTATAGATACATAGATACAACTTTCTGATTTGGAAGTATAACTGGTTATGTTCTTCTCATATATTTTAAAATGGTATAATATTAAACCCCTAACGGGATTGTCCTTGATATTCATATGATGAAGACATAATCTTGCAATTGGTTAAATTGGGGTCTAAAGAATGCATGTTAGTAACTGCTAGTAGTCCTTTGATTATTTATTTACCATTGTCATTTTGTTTAGTTTGTTTATTTTACCTATTCAGACATCGGACTCGGACTTTTTTAAACTGTATTTTACTGTGCGTTTGCTTTTTCTACATTGGTTAGGGTATAGGGAATGGTTAAGATCTCAAAAAATATTTTTAAACCCACCGTATTATTGCGCCTGTCCCAAGTTATGAGCCTCTGGCCTTTTCAGTCTTGTATGATTTTAATGTTTAGTTTCCTGTGTATATTTCGGACTTTAGTATGACGTCCATTATCACTGAACTAGTATACATTTTCGTTTAGGGGCCAGCTGAAAGTACGCCTTCGGTTGCCTGAGTTTCTCACTGTATTGAAGACCCATTGGTGGCCTTCGGATGTTGTTTGCACTTTGGTCAGGTTGTTGTCTCTTTGACACATTCCCCATTTCCATTCTCAATTTTATCTGTTTCTTTCGAAACTGATATAATACAGTATATTTTATCTTTATATTTACAATGAAGTTGTTTATGCCCATACGTATTATTTGAATAGATTTTGTTCTAAGTGTTATCAATGTAATACTGTAATACGACCTTTAAATGTTGTCATTATACATCAAAGTTGACAAGCGGATGATGGTAACTGAAGTTACCACGGTCCCAATATGGCGAAGGGGAATCCCCGTAAATTCTGTCCCTCTTAAGTTCTTTGTTTTAACATAAATGTGGCTAACCTTACTAGGCCGTCGTAACAGTTGTTATGTTAACAAATACTTATTTTTTGTATTCTTTTTTATGTAATTAACTCAATAAAAAAGAAAATAAAAGTGTGGACGATACGTCTCACAATGTGTGGCCGATATGTCCCATGGACGATATGACGGTATGGCCGACACATCCTAGGGCCGTCATGGAAGTATGGCCGTCGCGTCTCGAAAGCTTGTACATTACTTAGGGAATGAATAGTGAGAAAACTTGTACATTACTTAGGGAATGAATAGTGAGAAAAATGAGTAAACAAATACGTTGATGATGGTAACTTGTAACTGATTTCTGTAATGGGGTTAACTTGCTAAAAGGGTGTATAAAACGACAAACTAAGTACAATGTTAGCCGTGATATATGCCCCCCCCCCTTCCAACCTTAAATCAATTTACGTTGCATATTTCGTCCTTTATTATGACCCATAGTTGATAATAGTTGAGTACTACGTATCGGTCAGGGGCGGATCCAGACACTTTGAAAAAAAGAAGGGTGTGCTAACCAGGGTGTCTCAGGAAAAGGGGGGTTCTAGTAGTTTATTTATATTTATAAATGTTTTCCAGAGATTCCTCTGTTGCTTCACTTTAAAGCCGAACACAATTTAAATTTTTGTTTCCTGTTTCTGTCAAGAAATTTCGATCCTGCCATCCTGAAAAAAAATGAAATAGGAATTCCTGTATCCCAAAAGGATCAATCCCGATATTCCGAGCTTAAAACCGTCTAGTCTCGTAGTCGTGATAAAAGGTTCCCACCGCATATTGAGATGCCCTAAGAAGACATACTCTTAAACCTAGCATTACTTCTTTAACTTTTGATTTTTCCTTCGTTACCGCAAAGTATTAAGTACAGTGATACATATCATTTTTGTCTAATTATAAACTGATAACATATTTGTAAACAGAGAAACACAATCAATAGAAAAATGTATAAAGAGACATACACCTACATTTATCTTTTGTTTATATATGGGGCGTGTTACTAAATCCATGTTTTTGTGCACTTTTTGCGAAAACAAGAATTTCAGATTATTTCAATTCTAGCACTTACCAGCATTTCCAGAGTAGTTATAAACAAGCAAGCGATAGCCGTTCTCTTCATCAGCAACAGTAAAAATTGAATATTCTGCGTATCGCATATTACCATCAAAATCTGTCAATTCGATTCTAAGATCGTGATTACCGTGGGATGTTATCTCATGGATATTATCATTTCCTACAAAAAAGTAATGTTGATATGGTTTGCAAAATTTTATCCTACGACTGCGTTTATGAATATTATTTCAAAGACAAGTGTCATACATATTTGGTCGGGCAAAACTTCAAGACAAAAAAATAATTGCCTTATTTAATAATATCGTTAATTTGATATCTTATATTGTTATGCAGATCGATTCGTTTATAAAAATCGTTTATTGGCTTCAATGTGTATTCAAGAATTTGTTCAAAAATCTTTTGAACTTATATATTTGAAAGCAAATGCTATATAGTCCAGTCGAAATGTGAAACAATTGCTCAGAAGGTGGTAAAAGCATCAAACTTTGCAGAGTGTTAGTTGAGGTCATAACTAACATTTATAGCTATGGACCCAATTCAAAAAATCAATGTGGCGGCTCTGGGCGGCCATTTTGAAATCATGTCCAAAAGGTCAATAAAAATTATTTAAAAAATATGAAAAATCTGTTACTTAACTAATTTTGATAAACTTTCGTGTTTCTTATGACAAAGAATATAAACTGAGGACTATTGAAGTATTTAGTGGCCATCTTGAATGGTGGCCATTTTGGAAACGTAAATTTGCAATATATTATTATTCGCTGTCCTAATTTGTTTTTTGAATTTAATTTAATACTAAGTTTTATATGCATTTACAACTAGTTTTTTCTTATCATTTATTAATGACTGTTGCTTTTCATATAAGATATATTCACCAAGTGCTCAAATAAGGTATGCTTATGTTAACAAATAACTGTATTTAAATAAATACGTAAATTCTTTTAATTGCAGTTTAGTATGTAGGGCTTAGGTAATTTTTTACCATTAAAAAAATCCGTATATAAAATATGAGCACTGTATGTTGAACAGGAAAAAATACGTAGGTATCAAAATCACTAGAGTTGAACAAATCTAATAAATGAATAAAGAATTCCGCATCGGGAAGTGAGGACACGTGATGATTTACAATGCCAAGCAAATACAAAAAGAGCAGACATAGACATTTGAGCTTGTAATCAGTCATTTTTTGTAAGCATACAACTGTTCAACGATGATGAAGGCCATACAATGGGAGAATCACAAGGCAAAAGGTACTAATCCTGTCAAAGCAAATCTTAATATATATATATTCAGAAAAAACAAAATGAGTCAAGGATTAAAAAACCCAGTAGAATAACCAGCCACAGTTGTGATGAATCAACAAGAACAATGATTGCAGATATTTCTTTATTTCTTTGTGATGAGGTATCTAACTATCATCATGAATCATCAACAATTGTGATTGGGGTACTAATCCTGTCAAAGCAAATCTTAATATATATATATTCAGAAAAAACAAAATGAGTCAAGGATTAAAAAACCCAGTAGAATAACCAGCCACAGTTGTGATGAATCAACAAGAACAATGATTGCAGATATTTCTTTATTTCTTTGTGATGAGGTATCTAACTATCATCATGAATCATCAACAATTGTGATTGACAATAGAGTATGTGACTGTCACTTGAACTACTAACCATTGTTCTTTGAGCCAGATACAGTGCTGAAGATTAATATTTCAGGAGCCGATCTCATGCTAAATGTGTGTTAAAACTGCACAACAAGTCAATAAGACAGAATTCGAGACACAGAAAGAAAGACAAAAATCTGTTATCCATTGCAATAGGGGTTGCCAAAATAATAGAAAACAGTGATGGCTCACAGTCTGGAACAGATATTGTTTTAATATTTGAAATTGATGATATGGAAAATGGTACAGTAAACGTCCATAGTAAATACTAGCTGTCATGGATGGAATGATTAATACAACATTTATGAAAAATTGAATACTAGCTACCATAGATGATATGCAAGCACACATGAAAGGTTGCGTCTTTCTCTGGATTCTCAATGAATATGTCGGGGAAAATCTGAAACAGGTCATGTCTTTTACAAAATGTTTAAGTCTTGATGGGGAATGCCTCTTCATAGTCAAAGTAACTAGAATAGTTTGAAGGGTTAGGCTTGCTACTATAGAAAGGTTTACAGGGACATTCATTGTAGGCTTTCAAAATGATTCCGTTCCTCAATCTTTGAGACATCTTACTCTCTATCGGAGGACTGATCAGTTGCAGTTGCATCCCTTCGATGACGAGTTGCACAATTGAACTATTATAGCTGAGAAATGGTGAGTGTTGTCTTCCACTCATCGATATTACTGGATTGTGTCTCGATGGTTGGCCATCCTTTGTTAGTTACATTCCTATTTTGTTAGATGCGTTGCATCAGTCCTTCCTTCCATGATAACTACAAGTTGTTCCAGGCGTTTATTGTACATTTTAGCGTGATCTTCAAGCTTGGAGATTGGTACAATACCTCTGCCAGACCGTGTGTCGTCAATCTATTTTTTTTTTTGAAAAGCACAACTCCAAGGATAAAAGATTCTTGGCTTTCTTTCTATGTCTTTTATTCTGCCTATTTGCTATGTCAAGTTTTATCAATCATTAAGCAAGGATACTGGTGATTTGAAATCTCCAGCTCTTACTTTGGCTAGGGAAATATGTCTTGTAGTACAGTTGTACAGTCATGTCCCATTTTTGTCAATTTTTAAATTTCATAGTATCATGGAAATCTTCAGATACATCACCACAGAAAAAATACATTGCAGTCATTGTTTGTGTTGATTCAGTATCACTTAACAGTGTCTAGTTACTTCTTGTTTTCTTTCAACTGGCAATTTATCTCCAACATCAGAAGTATGTTTTCCCTTTTACTGATGAAATATTTTGAGGTCTGAAAATTTGTTTGACAGGATTTGTGCCGTCTTGAGTGCTTCTGCAGTTCCATAACCCTCATTCAACTGTTTCAAATTGAGCGGAAGAAAAACAAATTCAAGACCCAACATTGTTGTATGCCTGCATCAAAAAGAGTGATTGCCAGCTCAAATGTCTATGTCTGTTCTGTTTGGATCCGCTTGCCATTGCATGCAAACCCTCACATGTCCTCTCTTGCCGTTTCACACATTCCTTCTACTCTAAACGCTCATATTTTCTTCTGATATCTAGCTCCAGTGTTTTGGAAATCTATAATTTTGATATTTTCCAACAACAACGTTCAGTCATAAATTATATTATATTCGTAATTTCTGTTTTACAAAGTTACTTAGGCAAACGTGTAGGTAACAGTTAGAAATTCTTATACTGATATCTTTATTGTGTAAACATGTGCATGCCTTATCTGACCATTTTATAAATATCTAATGCATATTAGTAGAAAAAAGTGTGAACGCAATCAGTGAATAAATAAGATTAGCGAATAATGTTATATTGGAAATTCATGTTTTCAAAATGGCCATCATTCAAAATGGCTACCAAAAAATCAATACATATGAAGTCCTCAGATGACAGTCCTTGTCATCTGGGATGAATATACCATATGACTTTATAATAACTTCTTGCAGCAAGCGCTTAACTGATAAGTCAAAGTGAACACGGTTACTAAGGAAATGCAAATGTGTAAAGGCAGTATTACTTATGTAAATGTGGAGGACAATGTGATAGAACATGATAGACAGAGTGATGAGGTTTGACAAATCATGTACATTTCATTTTTTGTTAAATATAATTGAGAACATTTGAGCAGTTGGTCTTCCTATAACATTAATTACTTGTATGATATGAAATTCTTTATGTCTGCAATCAAGGTTTTTTTTAAAGTTGTTTCAAAAGAACAATATCAACAAAACGAATTTTCATGTAATCAGCCAACTATTATAAATGACAGATATACAAATAATTTTTTTTGCTTTACTTATACTTGTAAAATAAAATTCTTCTCTTATTCTATGTTGAACAAGCGGTGGCAGGAATACTGCTTTTAGAGTTATACATGTTATAGTTCATTTTATGTTGTCTTGGAAGAATTGAAAAATGGGCCTCGGAAAATGGTTTTAAATTTTCCACTTCAAAAACGGTCGGGATGCATTTTTGTAACAAAAGAAAATTGCATCTTGATCCAGAACTAACTTTGTACGGCAACCCAATTAAAATGGTTGATGAAACCAAATTTCTTGGTTTACTTTTCGATAAAAAGTTAACCTTTCTACCCCATATCAAAATGTTAAAAGCGAGATGTTTAAAAGCTTTAGATATTTTAAAAGTTGTCGGCAGCACTGACTGGGGTGCTGATCGCAACATTTTACTCAATTTATATAGATCTCTAGATTATGGTTCTATAGTGTATGGCTCTGCAAGGAAGTCCTACATACAGATTCTCGATGCTGTGCATCACCAAGGTTTGCGTCTCTGTCTTGGCGCATTTAAAACCTCACCAGTTGAGAGTCTGTATGTAGAGGCTGATGAGCACTCACTCACTGACAGACGTTTGAAGCTTGGACTTCAATATGCTGTCAAACTAAAAGCCCATTCAGATAATCCTGCCTACAGCTGTGTTTTTAATCCGATTTATGAAGATATTTTTGCAAAACATGAAAATAAAATTCCTCCGTTAGGTTTACGTTTAAAACCACATTTAGCTTCTTTTGATTTAAAATCTGTTGCTCAAGTTCAAACTTGCAAATGTCCTCCATGGGAACTTCCCAAACCAAAAATGATATTTGATCTCCGTGAACACAATAAACATAAAACAAATCCTCTTTTAATTCAGCAACATTATGCTGAAATTAAAGCCGATTATCAAGATTTTTCAACTGTCTATACTGATGGATCAAAAGATGGTGATAGAGTTGCATCTGCTGCTGTCTTCAGGGACAGAGCTGCAACCCTCCGTTTGCCATCTGATGCATCCATCTTTACTGCTGAAGCAGAAGCAATAATTTTGGCTTTGAAATTTATTGCTTCTTCAGATAAATCCAAATTTATTATATGTTCGGATTCACTTTCATGTTTACAAGCTATACGAAATACTAAAATTAAAAACCCAACAATCCTGAAAATTTTATATGTAATGAGGAATTTAAAAATTCTTCTGAAAGAAATAATATTTCTATGGGTTCCGAGTCATGTTGGAATCCTTGGAAACACAGCTGTAGACCTTGAGGCAAAGAATGCCCTGGGTGACCCTCTATCGAACTGTGATATACCATATACTGATTTTAAATCTAATATTAGGGAATATGTTTTTAATATATTGAAAAATAAATGGAGTAAAAAAGATGATAATAAATTGCATGAAATTAAACCTAATTTAGGCAAACCTTTTAATAATATTATGTGCAGAAAAGATCAGTGTGTTATTACTAGATGCCGTATTGGTCATACTAGAATAACACACGAGTATCTTTTAAAAAATGAAAATGAACCACAATGTGTTCCTTGCAACTGCAAGTATACTATTAAACATGTTTTAATTAATTGTATTGACTTTGCTGATATTCGTAAGAAGCATTTCAATGTCAATAATATGTATGATTTATTTAATAATGTTCCATTTACAAATATTGTTGCTTTTTTAAAAGAAATTGGAATTTATTATAGAATATAAAATTGTTATTATATTTAAATCGATTTTAATCTTTATCACGTTATTTTACTGTTGATTTTTATTTGTATATACTCAATTTGCTTTAGTCAAGAATTTTAGTATATTGAAGGACCTTTTGTCTTATTTTAAAAATATGCTTTAAATTGTAAAAATAGTCGAATTAGCTCTCGCCGCGATATAGCCTTTTCGTGCTAATGCGGCGTAAAGCAACCAACAATCAATCAATCATTCATTTTATGATCTTCTTTGTGGTCGCGTTTTAACTATGTCGATTACTTTTGAACATTAGAGACATGTACATTGTCGGAAAATATAAAGTAATTTGTACCCTCTACGAAACAAAAGAAAAACTCGGGGAGGGGGTTTATAGGCTCGCTTGTCGTCCTGTTTATATAGCTCAAACAAATACATTTGTATATCTTCGACATTGTTTTTTTTTTAATTTTTATCGAATAATGACTACTTTTTTTTACTTAAAAAACAAAGATTTTTCAAGATGGCCGCCATTCAATATGGGTAATATTTTCAAAAACTTTGTTCAACAAGACAATTGGAATTAACACTGTTATTATATTACTCAGGTTTCATGTCAATATCTTCTCTAATATTTTTTTTAGAATTTTGTTTATTAATCTATAGAGATCAAACGGCCGCCATTTTAAAATTGCCGCCTCTTCCGCAAATTTTGACTTTCAGAGTGGGTCCATAGCTTAAAATGTTGTCCATGACATATACTTCCTCTATTCCAAATTTCATGCTTTTACCACATTCTGAGCAATTTTGTCAAAAATCTGCACAAATCGACTGGACTAATATACTTCTTAATAAAAAAAGAATGTTTCCTTTGAACGACAAAATTATTTAATATCTGTCCCTTTGTGACGTTTACATTCTGACGTCAAACACGCGACTCTACACTAGAGTTGATATGAACCTTGCCAATCAGTCACAGGACTTCAAATATTGCAATCTTTTATGGGTTGATTTAAGATACATATATAAGTAAGCAATGCATGTGGTTGTTCAATTTGATAGATGCTTATTTTGTAATTCTTTGTAAAATATTTCTTTTGGTTTTTTTTTTTCTAATTGAGAGTGTGACACGGTGATGACTGCTGTGCCCCTATTTTGACAATTTTACATATTAGGTCTGTTTTGTTCATGCTACGTTGTAAATCTATAATACTAAAATTACGAGGTCCAATGTGTCAGCCGTCATCGGGTAAAAACGACAAATCAAAAGAATTCAATTTTATATATAGCTAATATAGAACAATGGTGTTGATTAAAAATTACACCACTCCAGACCCTTTTGTTTTCCCCATAATTAATATTGCCAATAATTAATAAGGTCCAGGTCGAATCCGATACCGATACCAATAGTATATTCACATGTTACCTATGCCTATCTGTAAGTTCCGCATCTGACAGGCGCACCACCAAACGGTGTATTTAGGATTTGCTATACACACGGGTCATAATCACAGGGATGACATTACTAAATTCTACCATTGTCACATTGTTTCCTATTGTAGTATTTTAATCAGATGACAAAAGGGATACTGTTGTATTGTTAAAAATCTAGACTTACAATAAGGCGTGTAGGTACAGTTTCCAATTTGTTAGCCGGCATGACGCAAAACAGAGAAACAAAGGATTCAACTTTATTTATAACTATTATTGGACAATGATGTTGATTAAAAACATTTCTCCATTCCAGGCCCTATTGTTTTTCAAATAATTAATATTACAAAAAATTGATAAGTTGCAGGTCGATGGTTTCAAACAGAAAGATATTGAAAGTAGAGAAAACTGTGCATCTTATAATCAGCATGACTTTATCAGATGACAATATCAATACTAAATATCCAGGCTTAAATAAGGCTTACACATAGTTATATACTTTAATTCAGTCACGGACCAACGATTTCACGGGTGTGTTGGAGTATAATGGAATTTTATGCGACTGGCATACATGTGAGTGGCTTTGCGCTATAAAACCTGGTTAAATCCACCATGTTCTTCATAAGAAAATGCCTGCACCAAATCAGGAATATGACAGTTGTGCTCCATTCGTTTGATGTGTTGGAGCTTTTGATTTTGCCATTTGATTAACACTCATATCTAGAAATTGACTATGAGGGTCGGTTAAAACAAAAATTTACAACATAAGAGATAATTTCAGCTTCCCAATTGTGAGCTTTACTTTTTAAGACCAAGAGTTTATAATTGTGAAGTTTAAATCATCACGTCGTAAATTTTTCGGACGCAAACACGAGTTGTTTGACCGTTATGGAATATCCGTTATACAGGTTCCTTATGTTGTAACTACAACCTCGTTCCCTTTCAACGAATGTGATCTACCGAATTAGACTGTTTACCGACTTTGTAATAACATGACCAACATGACGGGTGCCAGATGTGGAGCAGGTTCTGCTTACACTTCCAGAGCAACCCCAGTTTTTGGGGGGTTCGTGTTGCTGTTGAACGCCTATTTTTTGTCTTTGTTTTGTTCACGCATCGTTGTCAATATAATGGAATTTGATGCCGAACTGTCGTACAAGTGAGAGGTGTAGCGCTTTTAAACCAGGTTCAATCCACCATTTTCTACATTTAAAAATGCCTCTACCAAGTCAGGAATATGACAGTTGTTATCCATTCGTTTGATGTGTTTTATCATTTGATTTTTGCCATTTGATTAGGGACTTTCCGTTTTGAATTTTCCTCGGAGTTCAGTATTTTTAGTGATTTAATTTTTTCCCCAATACATTTATATTTGTACCCGTTGCCGATATTTTCCAAGCTAACGGTGTTATCTTATAGCATTTAGCACGTACTTTTTGTCATGTAAGTAACAATTTTGTTTCATTTGGAATGAAATGAAGAAAGCTTGCACACAAACTAAAATACTGAAAACAAAATAGGCAGAACATTTTGATTATAATTTAGAACTAAAGGATTTGACAAGAAAAAAGTTCCATCATTTTCATACGTAAAAACATCAATAAATTTAGATGTTCTCAGCCACTTTCTGTATCTACCTTTGATTGATTGACGCAATACATACCTAACCAGTATTCACCACTAGCATTACCAAAACCTTCTTTGTAGGCTGACCATCCTCGGTAGAAATCAACAAAACCGTTTATTCTTCTCTGTATAACCTATTTATAGCAAATATGAAAATGTGTTTAATTTCTTATATTAACTATTTGACCAATTCATTGCGCATGAGAGTTGTGGTGACCCTGCACATGTTCCTGTTGTACAGATTATGGAAGTAAAGTTTTATTTCTTCATGAAATATTCTCATGCATTGATATGACCGCAGAATTTTGTGTCAACAGTTGTATAAGCAATAAAATTCTCTCAGTGATTAAATTCATTTCATGGAAGTAATTGGCGATTATGTTTGAATGTAAAACCTCTGTTTTTATCCATGAAAGGAATTGGCGATTACTTTTGCTGATATCATTCTGTTTTAATAACTTATTCTTGTTATAATAGACTTATTAAAATGTTCGTGTACTGATATCTTCTTCCTTTGTGTCAACTCTTTAGACCAAGACAAACCAATCATGTCATCGTTCGGTGTTGGTCTGTAAGTGATGGTATCAATTCAGTAGTCAGTACTCAAACAATGCTTAATGATATGAGCGTCACTGATGAGTCTTATGAGGACGAAACGCGCGTCTGGCGTATTAAATTATACTCCTGGTATCTTTGATAACTATAAAACATTTTTCTTTGATAAATTGCAAAGTTATTAAGAAACCAAGGTTCCAATTTCTTCATGCCAAGTTCACCTTAGTTTCCATATGGCTAGTTGTAAGTTACATTGGTCAAATAGCTCTTTGTCTGGGCTTTCATGTCTCGTACATCTGATTGCAAATATATGGATAATGACGTTCCTGATGGGGGTACATCCACATATTACTTGACGTATTATTTGTCTTTTTCAAGAAATCTGCATATCGATCGATTGATCGAGAGAGAGTCAGTTTGGACGTAAAACAACCAACAATCAATCAATCGAGAGAGAGAGAGAGAGAGAGAGAGAGAGAGAGAGAGAGAGAGGGAGAGAGAGAGAGAGAGAGAGAGAGAGAGAGAGAGAGAGAGAGAGAGAGAGAGAGAGAATAGAGAATAATACTCACTGTCCATCGTGCGTGATTAGTCGTCATATCACAATATGCAGGAACACCTTGTCGGCCGTCAGGATATATAGTATAAACACCGTCTGGTGGGTTCTGAAGGTTAATGTCAGAGCATTCTCGTGGAAGTTTTGTGCCTGGTAATGAGAAAATGATTTCAAAAGACGCAAATGAAAAATACCACGAAGGACATATATTTGCGTCTCAACTCATATATTGTCAACTAATAAAGCATAGCACTCAACACGGATCGTCCGAGGTTTGTCAAATTTGGGACCACACTAAGCCTGTAGCGGATATTTTCCTTTAGCAGTGATTGAAAAGACTTTTTAGTTTAAAATAAACAATGTCTTAGATAAAAAAAAAAGTACAAATTTTCAGTATATATATGATATGTGTTGAGCTTTATAATTTACTAGACATGGTAAATGAAACAAATAAGTGCAAAACAAGGAATGAAAGCTGCTTTGAATTTGATTGTAAAAAGAATTATTATTTAGTCACAGCCAAAGTATGATCACACATTCAAACAGTTTCTTAAATGATAAAGAAGTAAATGAAAGACAAACTTACCATTTGGTTTTATATTAGAACAAGAAATGTCCTGATTGCAAAGTCTAGTATTATTACAGCAAGCAGAACAGGTAAGATGGTGACCTTCAGATCTTCTTCCAAAAATAGATCCAATTAGATGATTACAAGTCTGGAAAATTGTTAGTTCATATGTTTTTTACACGTTTTACTACAAAAATACTTTTATTTAATAAATAATGTGACTTTCTTTTGCAGCAACGATATGATTAATTTCCATGTGTATTTAGTTTATATATGTATTTGTGTCAATATAAAAAAAGATGTGGTATGATTGCCAATGAGACAATTGTCCACAAGAGATAAAAACGAAACAGACATTAACAACTATAGGTCACCGTACGGCTTTCAACAATGACCAAAGACCATACCGCATATATATATATATATAGTCAGCTACAAAAGGCCCCGATATGACAATGTAAAACAATTCAAACGAGAAAACTAACGGCCTTATTTGTATAAAAAAAATGAACGAAAAACAGATATGTACATGTAACACATAAACAAACGACAACCACTGACTTGGGACAAGCACTTAAACAAATAATGTGGCGGGGTTAAACATGTTAGCGGTATCCCAACCCTCACCCTAACCTAGGACAATGGTATAACAGTACAACATAAGAAAGAAGTATAAAAATCAGTTAAAAAGTTCATAAATTAAACAGAAAACAGTGTTTGCTATCATCAGCCAGCCAATCAACATATAATTCATCAACTTGATTAGTTTATCTTTTTACAAAAGCCATTATTTTTTTCAATTTGTCAGCACGGATACCATATCGACGTACAGTGTCTATCTCTTTTGTTGGAATTCATTCTATTCTATTAGCTTTTGTTTGTTTACTTGATTAGTTTCTTTTTAATCAGATTAATATGGGTAGCCTACTGTTGCATAAATTTTCCAGACATACCTCTGGCTGTGCACACCCTAAATCATAACTTGTCCCTCCTGACTCAGTGATGTATTTGTGTGTGTAACAAACCTGCATAAATTTAAAAATATTTTAATGTCTCAAGTAAGTTTTATTAAGATTTGATTGTGAAATAAAATTACTTTTTGAATATAATCGCTGCACTGCAAAGACAAACCACGTGTGCTTAAAAAGACATGTGCAATAATCTAAACTTAAAGTTACCTATGAACACTTGAACCTTAGTTTTGTTTTAATCATTAGAAGATATACGCAATAGAGTATGAGATATGTCGAATACAAAGTTGTTAAAAAATCTTATAACTTGTACACAATATAAGCAGATCTAGTATCAAAACAATTGGAAACAAATTAAATACGACGTTTAAGAACAAACAAAATACCGAAAATACCTTACTCGGAGGAAATTTCTAAACGGAAAGTAAATTCAAAGCTCAACCACATCAAACAAATGGATAACAACTGTCCTATTCCTGAATTGGTACAGGCGCTTTTCTATATAGAAAATGGTGAATTTAACATGGTTTAATAGTTAGCTAACCACTCACTTATATGATAGTCGCATAAAATTCCATTATAATGACAACAAACAGTAGTGAAAAACAACAAATGCAAAATTGTGTGTACAATACGACTTTGGTATATATACTCGATGCCTTTGGGTAAAACACCTAGTAAGTGTTTGAATAGTTCAATGGTATACGTGTAGATACAATACTTCTAATGCTTTATACCAAATTGATATTGCAATTTATTATCTTTTAACTGAACAGATTTTGTCAAACTCGATTTGCTCGGTCATTTAGCCTTCAACTTTTCATGATCTTGTAATGTATACTGTAACATTTATGACTACTGATGGTAGGTTAAATACCAAATTTTATGACAAACGCGATGATTTTAATTTTCCTAAAGTCAACTTTCCATTTCTGTGTAGCAATATCCCAGCGGCGCCAGCATATCGAGTATATGTGTCTCAATTGATACGTTACTCTAGAGCTAGCTCAAAGTACGTTGATTTTGTTGAACGAGGAATACTGCTCTCTCAAAAGTTGCTAAGACAGGGCTATGAATCAATCAAATCAAGGTCATCACACAAGAAATTTTACTGTCGCCATCATGAGCTGATTGGTCATTATGACAAAAGTGTGTCAGAAATCATATCTGATATTCTTCCTCAGTCATAATTACGGGGCGCCGAATGGGACTTTTGTTGTTTTGTACTCGAAATTCATTTTTTTACGGACAAAAGTGAGTTTTGTTCAACAAAAATGAGTTCAGTTTAACAAAATTTGTAGCATACTACAAATTTATATTTTGTCATACCAAATTATCTTTCAGTGGACAAAAGTTACTTTTGTCATGACAAAATTCATTTTTGTAACACAGACTTTTCTATTGTTACCTAATTTGAAAATTGGGCGACAAAAGTCAATTTTGTATGCAAATTAGTTTTGTTTGGATTCTGTGAACTAATTTGCATACACAACTGAGATTTTGTCACAACAGTCAATTTTGTGTTTATTTTTGTGTAGACAAAATGGAGTTTTGTTAAACAGAAGTGAAAATTTAACAAAAAAATCATTTGTGCCACTAAAGTTAATTTTGTGTCACAAAAGTCAATTTTGTCTACACAAATATAAACACAAAATTTCATTTTTGTCATTACAAAATTTAATTTTGTGTTTATTTTAGTGTAGACAAAATTGACTTTTGTGACACAAAATTGACCTCTGTCACAAAAGTCAATTTTGTGTTAAATTTTCACTTCTGTCTAACAAAACTCAATTTTGTCTACACAAAAAATAATTTTAATTACAAAAACTCAGGATGCTAATATAATCATGCAACATGTTAATTGACGTTTGTGTTTTGATTTCCATATCAGGTAACAAAAGTCAATTTTGTATGCAAATACGTTTATATTTGCATACCTATTTGATCAAATTGAATTTTGTTTCAATTTTTGTCATGACGAAATTGAATTTTGTCTACAAAAATGAATTTTGTCATTACACAATTGAAGTTCTCATAAAACAAGTCTGCATCACATAGTTTTGTAAGACAAAAATGGTTTTGTTATGACAGAATTGAATTTTTCGTACACAAAATTGATTTTGATTACAAAAAGTTCAAGTCCCATTCGGTGCCCCGTAATAATAACCTTCCATAATTACCGAAATGTATAAAGAAATAACACGACGGGTGCTGTATACGGTGCAGGAAATGCTTACCCTTCCGGAGCACCCGATCTCACTCTCGATTTTTAGTGGAATTCGTGTTGTTTCTTATTTATTATTTATAACTGTTGCTGTAAATTTCTTTTGGTTTTGTGAGTCTTTGTTTACACCTTGGTTTTGGTTGTTATTGTTTTCCAATATGTGACATGATACATGTGATATGTCATTCAACAAATTTCAAACTTAAAACTTTATTAGATAAAATCAGATAAGATAACATAAGTATATGAAAATTCATTATGCATATGATTAATGCCATTCATACCTCGGTATTGTCACACACGATGTTATGATGACACGCTAGTACAGTTTCGACATTACTACATGACAAACACTGCTGCCCTGCATCTAAAATTGACAAATTGAGTTTGGTCATGTATAAGACCGATGTATTCCGTGACTGTTTAGCATATTTTTTCTGATCTGAACTAAAAGTTATCAAAAGTAACAGGATGATTATAATTTAATATGCCAGACGCACGTCTACATGAGACTCACCAGTGACCATGGTGACGCTCAGATCAAAATAGTTATAAAGCGAAACAAGTAAAAAGTTGAAGGGCATTGAGGACCCACAATTCAAAAAGGTTGTGTCAAATACGGCTATGGTAATATATGCCTGGGATAGAAAATTCTTAGTTTTTTTGAAAAATTCAGTTCTGTAAACATTTGCTTTCTACTATTTTTTTTTTCAATTTTTGTCTCGATATCGGAGAAAAAAAAACCTATTGAATATCAGGAAATGTATTCTATATAAAAGATTTGTACAATCAGTCCTTGGCTATTTAGAGACAAGTACAAAAAAATGCAAAATACCGTTTGAATGACAAATTGAATTTGAATTTTCCTTTGAGTTCGGTATTTTTTTTATTCTACATTTTGCTTCACTAGTAAAATGTCAATTTCGCAGAATTGTTATGTGTTCAATTAACATTTGAATGGAAAAAAGCTGTCCTAGATGCATATATAAGAAATATAAGAATTATATAGATATCTTTATTATGAGCACCGTTGTTTTATTAGTTTACACAATATGTTGTCAAAGATGGTTATAAGTATGATATCTATGTATAAAGCTATAAATCGAATTCAACAAAACACTTGACTGCAACACATTCTATAACGATAAATTTGAAGCTAATATACTTAACGGTGTTCATAACAAAGACGACCAAAGAAATACATTATATTCTCCCGAAATTGAACTTTTCTTTAAATATGAGACTTACAAGTACGTTAGACTCTGTTTTTAGAACTCACCGGCAATCTTCGACTTCAGTAGTATGATCCCAAAAACATAGAGGCATTTGTACTTGTCTGTATTGATAAATAGATAAATATATATTTATGTATATGTTCCAGACCGTATGAGTATTTGGACCGTATGCGTACTTTTTCAAAATACGCTACGGTCTGACTGATATTAAGAAGTTGGTCAAGTTTATTAGATACAAATGTATATAACAGATCAACATGACTTATATCTCCAATTAATATAAAAAGTTCAACAGCATTTGACATAAAAACAATTTAAAAAGATCACGCTTATTTAATCTGTTAATCTCCTGTATTTTGCAGGCCGGTAATTCATTAACCGCAGCTCAGTATGCTCATTAAAATTGAAGATATCGGAAGTAAACATAATGTGGGAGGACAATTGTTTTAGACTATTTATGAACTTTACAAAAGAAATGCATCCGCAAAGAAACATGCATTAACAAAACATGTAAATGTGACAAATACGTTGTTCTTATTAGAAGCAAGAGTGGCACCTTCGGCCAGAGTAACAAAATAGAATTCACGGATATACAATTAAACAAATATTTAATTTCAATTGTTCGCTTATTCACTTTATCATCGGCCATCTATTTTGTAATAATAACAATTTGTATAACTAAAAATAAAGATTTTGATAAATGTTTGTTTAAATTTAACCCATATGATCCCAAAACATGTATGATCAGCTGGACCGTACGCGTATACTCATACGGTCCGACCGTACGAGTATACGTATACGGTCCGGACTGTACGCGTACGGTCCAAATACTTATATGGTCTGGAACATATATAAAGAATTTAAATATATAAATTGTCTCCATGATTATAATCATCTTCGCTAGCCAAGGGTTACGATCCATTCCCACAAGAGAGCGGGACTTGATCGCAACCCTTGGCTAGCGAAGATGTGAAGAGAGCGGGAGTTGATCGTAACCCTTGGCTAGCTAAAATGTGAAGAGAGCGGGAGTGGATCGTAACCCTTGGCTAGCGAAGATGGATTATAATATATATATATATTTATAATCTTACAATATTTTTGTGTAGAGATGTTTAAGGAAAATGTAAAGTAGTATAATATTGATTGTTGGTTAATCATCATATATATGATGAATTCAAATTTTCAAATTCCGAAACGCTTTCTTCATATGAAAACATATTAATATTTATGATTGAGACGAACACTGATCACTAGTATTGGCATTGTAATATTATGACTGCAATTTTTACATAGGTCATCTGTGAAAATTTATTTTTATTTAGATGGCTATCTCCGAAATACCTTATTTCATATAATAAATGGTAACCAAAAACTTAGATTTCAAATCTCATACGGTTGAAAAATGATTTCAATGAAACTTTATTAATATCTTATGTACCTAGTTTCATATCGTATGACAACAAAACGTAAAATCACAAAAATACTGAGGAAAATTCAAAACGGAAAGTCCCTAATCAAATGACAAAATCAAATGATAAAACACATAGAACGAATGGACAACAATCCAATGTTTTATTTGTAATTCTGTATCCTGTTAAACATATAAAATAGAAGATGTGGTATGATTGCAAATGTGACGAAAATGACACCGAAATTAACAACCATAGGTCACCATACGGCCTTTAACAATGAATCAACTACCGCATAGTCAGCTATGAACGGCCCCTAAATTACACTGTAAAACAATTTAGTCTGTGATACAACTAATCTGAATGATCATACAAATATGAAACATGCTATAAGAAATGCAGCTATTATTGTAAAAAAATGTAGGCGTTAACTAACTTACCTCTCATTTTAGTAAGTGATATTTTACTATTTCCAGCTTGAAATTACAAAGCTTCAATATAAGCTTTACAGTAAATGTGTGCATATCTTAAGGTCACTATTTGACAATACTGTTAAAGATAAGATAAGAGAGTATTTTGTGAAACCTATGGTCTACAATTTTCAATAATTTTCTGCGTTCTATTTTTCATTTAGAAACTTGGAATCGTACCGATAATCAGAAAAAGTTATTCAACTTAATTATCACTGTTCTTCCAGTTGCATAGTGCTGATTGTCGAATGGATCTAACAAATCAAACGCTTTAAATTGTATTTGCTTATTGTGCTTTCAGCTGACAAAATATCAAGCATTAATCAGGGATTTAGGTTTTTAGTACCTTGTCAGTTTCCACGAAAAATACGAATACCACTGTCCCAGGTTACGGGAATGGTTGGGATCCCGCTAACATGATCAACTCCGTCACAATATTCATGTCTGTTGTCGTTTGTTTATGTGTTACATATTTGTTTTTCGTTCATTTTTTTATATAAATAAGGCTGTTAGTTGTCTCGTTTGTATTGTTATACATTGTCATATCGGGGCCTTTTATAGCTGACTATGCGGTATGGGCTTTGCTCATTGCTGAAGGCCGTACGGTGACCTATAGTTGTTAAAATTTCTGTGTTATATTGGTCTCTTGTGGACAGTTGTCTCATTGGCAATCCTACCACATCTTCTTTTTTATATTAACCAATCATTTTTGTACAAGGCGAATTAAGTTAATTTTCACTGTCGTATGCGAGTATGTCTAAATTTTGAATCTGCTATGAATGTTTTCCTCAGATTTCTATTGTTTACAGTATCTGCTGTGATACAATATGTAAAAGTTCGCATTTTAACGTTCTACATCTACATCTACATCGTACGACGATCCATCACTACATTGATGACTATACGTCGGCGCATCGCAAACAGACAATAAAAAGTAAAAATCTAATGAGTGCATTAATCAAAAATTAAATTTGTGCAAAAATAAAAAACAAAATTAACTCATTTACATATATGTACAAACAGGGTGGATGACTAAATATACTGACTTTGGATCAGTATTTTAAACAGTATTTTAAACTGATCCAAAGAGTTTACACTATATGATGTTTTGTGGTAGTGAATTCCAGAGTACAACTGTGTATGGAAAAAAAGCTATACTTAAAGTAATCTGTTCTGGTGTTGAAAGTTTGATATTGTAGTGAATTGGTGAATCTGATGTTTTTACTGGCTGTGGTGAGAGGTTCAGGTTTGGGTCGACTGCTATAAGTTGGTGTGTGATCTTATACATCAGTGTTACTCGGTTGATGTTTCAATCATGGAAGTGACACTGCTAGTGTTATGATACCTGTTGGTGACGTAACGTGCTGCCCTTCTTTGTACCTTTTCAATATTTTTGTTTCTTTTGTTTTTGGGTGTTTCACCTGACCATCTATGAACATTAACAATTTTATACGTCCAGTGACGAAATTTGCCAGTAAAAAAAAAGAGAAAATTTGAAATTAAATTGATGAATAGAACTTGCTTTTTTCCATTATTTTTTTTTTATATAAAGCTTTGATTTTTATGTCGATTAATTTGTAGTTCACCCAATACCCCATTTTAAATATATTATTCTAAAGTAACCGGTTTAATCTGGACATTTTATCTATGATTCTGCAGTATTTATACGATATAATGCCCGGTAAAAGTGCTAAAAGGGAAAATGTTAGTTTATTGAGTGACTCTGAAAGTAAGAAACCTAAAAGAAAACTAAAAAGAAGAATAAATTCAAATGTAAACACAGGTGAGCATGATTCAACAACAAACTCACCAAGCGGTTCCGATCGAGTACCTACACATGTAAACATAAACAAAAGTAATATGAACAATCAGAATCATCAAGCACAGTTTAATCAGGCTGACTAAAACTTTATGTACCAACATAGTCCTTCATTCCCGTTGTCACAGCAATATTTCTGCTCTAGTCCTACAACAGGAATGTACCCACCACCTAGTATACAACATGTTTCGCCTATTACACAGTCAAAAATATCGCAACAGATACCACCATGGGTGGATGAAATATTACAACGCATGGACAAATTCCCAGAGGAACTTGATTAACTTGAACAAATTGATAGCAGTGTTACTTCAATAAATGCCAAAGTTATCCGCCTTGAACAGTGTACTAAATCTCTCGATGACCGTATGGAACAGGTAGAAAGGTGTACGCAACACATCAGCGATAACTATGACAAACACAAGTGTGATCTAACGGAACTTAAAACAGAGATCAATAACATTTCTAAATCTTTAAAAACTAACAGTAAGGTAAATGTTGGCCATGAATTTCGGTCTTTCTTTGTCCGATATGAAAAAGGAAAATTACAAACTAAAAGAAAGTTTTCTGGACGTCCAAATGAGATCAATGTCGAACAATTTGATATTTTACAATATTCCAGAAACTGAAGTTGAAAATTGTCCTGATATTATACTTGACTTTTGCAAAGTTACAATGAAGCTCGAAAACTCAGATCAAATTCAGCTGTCAGATGCTCATCGTATTGGTAGAAAAGGCGGGATGACCAGACCAATATTAGCCAAATTCTCTTCATATGTACACCATGAACTAGTGCGAAAAAACGCTAAAACATTGAAAAATTCTTCGTTGTTTGGAATATCGGAACAGTTACCAACAGATTTTCAAAATCGCAGGAAAGAACTATTACCACTCATGAAAGAACTCAGAGACCAAAATGTAAAAGCCTACTTTGTCAGGGACAAAATTCATGTTGGCGGCCAGGAATATAAACCTTAGCGGTTACCCAGAGAACATGCATACACTTTAAAATATTTATCATGAAACATTAATGGCTTAGAGTCTTGTTATGATGACAATGAGTTCTTGAACTTAATAAATAGTTATGATGTGTTATTTTTATGTGAAACGGTTAAAAAAAGACATTTTGATAAATATTGAAGGTTTCACTATGGTAAATTCTGTTAAACGAAAGAAAAAATAGGCCAAAGAGAAGTAGGAGGTATTGCTGTTTTTTGTAAAAATAATATTTTTAAAGGTATTTCTATTGAAAAAGAATATGATCATGGTATTGTGCTTATCAAGTTTTCTAAATTATATTTTAATTTGAATGATGATTTATATATATGTTTTGTTTATATACCTCACGAAAAGTCTAATTTTTAATAAATTTTTGATAATGATTTTCATGATGATATAGAAAATATTTTTTTAGAATATAAATATAAAGGTTCAGTTATTGTTTGTGGTGATATGAATAGCCGCACTGGCGAGCTAAATGATATTCTTGAGACTGATAATTTAGAAAAGTATTTCGGCTGCGTTGAGCCCGATGTATCTCCTACAATTTCAAAACGATGCTCGATGGACAAAGTAATAAACGCATACGGACGCAAGTTAATACAACTATATTACAATACAGGACTAACTGTTGCGAATGGTCGTCTCGGTAATGATTCTCTTGGATCTTATACTTTTTGTACATCTAGGGGTCAAAGTGTAAATGATTACTTGCTGGTTTGTCCCGAAAATTATGGTATTATCAAGAACTTTGGTGAAATAGACTTTAATGAATTTTCTGATCATGCTCCTTTATCATACGAGATAGGTCCAAATAACAATATCAAGTGCAACAGTTTGCCAAGTGATCACAAATACCTTAAAAGAGGGACGAAAGATACCAAAGGGACAGTCAAACTAATGGGACTATAGTAAAAACCAAGACTATATTCAACTGATATTACAACATAATGAGTTACTTAGTTCGTTGGTCAGAAACATGAATAGTGCCGATGATGTTAATAATGCAGTAAGGGAGATAAACCGTATTTTATATGACAGTGCTTTTGCTGTTTTTGGTAAAACTGTACAGAAACGTAGCGCAACATATGTGAAACGCCATGATAACGATTGGTTTAACCAAAACTGTGCTTCTGCGAGACGAGACTTTCACTCTGCTAGAAATTTTTACCAACGTCATCCAACTGATGCTAATCGCCAGCATTTTATTTTAGCCCGAAACAAGTACAACCGAACAAAACGGTTGGCGGTGGCCAACTATAAGCGAGCTAAAGGTTAGGAACTCTGCGAATTTGCCAAATCTGACCCTCGAAAATTTTGGTCGGCATTTAAACCAATGAACAAAAATAAAGGTCTTGCTGACAGTTACTTACTTATTAAATATTTCGAACAGTTACTTGGTGGAAACCCTCCTGATATCTGCGATGAAGTTATAAATCTGATTGAATTTAACTCGTTTTTAAATGACATTGTTATAGATTCGCTGGATAATGAAATCTCCGAAAATGAAATACTGTAGTCTATCTCAAAACTTAAAACTGGAAAAAGTGCGGAAAGTGACAATATTATTAGTGAAATGTTTATTGCCGGGCCGAACCTTGTTGCTCCGATTTTGAAAATGCTTTTTAATTTCATATTCAATAGGGGAATTTTCCCTGATTTTTGGACAGAAGGAATCCTTATAACAGTTCCAAAAAGTGGAGACTTATCCGACCCAAATAATTACCGTCCTATAATTCTAGTTAGTGTGATGTCAAAATATTTTACATCTATTTTGACAAACAGATTGATCAATTGGGCCGATGACGAAGAAAAGCTTATTGACAATCAGTTCGGATTTCGACCAGGCCGGTCAACTGTTGATGCCATATTCATTTTACATGGAATCATATAACACATATTATACCAGAAGTCTAAAGTTTATTGTGCTTTTGTCGATTTCCGCAAAGCCTTTGATAAGGTAATTTGGAGAATTATCTGGTGGAAGTTATTACAAAGTGGAGTCAGTTTGAAATTTATAACAATTATTAAAGCAGTATATGAAACCGTGCGTCTACGAATTAGAACGAAAGACGGCTTATCTGATGCGTTTGTAAATTTTCTTGGAGTGAAACAAGGGGAACCACTATCTCCTCTCTTGTTCCTATTTTTCATTAACGATATAATCAGTGATATACAAGATGATAACAATGGTGACATATTCGAACTTAATGGTAACCTCATATATTTGATATTATTTGCTGACGATACAGTTCTGCTAGCAAAGTCTCCCGATGTATTGCAAATTTTATTAGATAAACTTTCATTCTACTGTAGGAGATGGAATATAACTGTAAATACGGACAAAACAAAAATTGTCGTATTTCGAAATGGTTGCAAGCCCGTAACTGACCATTTTTATTTCGAAGGCCAAGAACTTGAAATCGTCAAATCATATATATATCTTGGTATGCTGCTACATTTCAATGGTAAATTTGTTCAAACTCAAAAAAGAATGGCATAACAAGGAGCTAGAGCTATATCATCTTTAATCAACTCGATGAAAAGAGTATTCAATGGTCCAAGTCAACAGTTGTTTTTTTTTTATTCAATAGTATGGTTGGATCCGTTCTGAACTTTGCGTCCGATGTGTGGGGATTTCATCGGGCCAACGAAGTAGAATATGTTCATAATCGTTTTTGTCGATATATACTCAACTTGGGTAAACCTGTACCAATTTTGTTTTTATGTGGTGAACTCGGACACTTTCCGATGTGTATTTCCAGAAAATATAGAATTGTTAAATATTGGTTGCATTTAATCGAGGACCAACCAAATATTGTGTATGATGTATATGAAGTTTTATGTATTGATGCTACTAATGGCAAAACAAATTGGGCATCCACTGTAAGAGACCTTTTGTTTAGTTTAGGTTTGAATTATATATGGATTAACCGGATCACATACATGTCACTTGTGTCATTTGACCTTATTAAATCACGTATCAACGATCAATATTATCATATCTGGTATGCTAATATTAATGCTTGTGAAAAACTGTCTCTCTATAAATGTTTCAAACTAGATTTTTGTTTGGAGAATTATTTACAATATGATTTTAATACCAATATACTTACAAAACTACGTAGTGGAAGCTTGCAATTATATTGAGGAACAGGTCTCTATGACAATATTCCTAGAGACAATCGTATTTGTAGATGTTGTAAAATGAATAATATTGAAGATGAATATCATTTTGTGTTGATTTGTCCTGCATATAGAACACTAAGATTGCAAATTATCAGTTAATATATTATTCATATTATTATAGGTTATCTCTGCATTATTTAATTTATTTAATTGTTCTCTGTATTCTGTCATATTTGTCATATATGTATATACCTTTTATTATGCTAAAGCAATGTTGTTGCTAATGCAATAAAGATTCGTTCAATCTAAAACAAAGGACCATAAGATTCCAAATCAACAAGATAATCCAAATCAAACTTTGTAAGAGAGGCGACAGGTGCCAAAGAGATATTTAAACAGTTGAAAACAAAATGGCAATCAGATGCCATTTCAGAAGAAGATAAATGACGTAAAAGCAAACAACAGTACACTAAAGACAACATAGAAAACTAAAAACTAGGCAAAACCAGGGGGGATCTAATGTGCCCTAGAATGGTATTCATATCATATTCCACATCCGGCACCCGTCTTGTTACTCATGTAAGTGAAAACTCGGTGAAAAATCTAATTTGGCAAGTCAAATTCGAGAAAAAGAGGACGGAATTGTTATGACAACAACGTTTCTCTCAACATTGTGAGTATGTAAAGCCAATTGTTAAATACTGGTAAAGATTTAAAAAAAATTCAGACTGAATTCAGTCTATTGAAAGACGCTTAATTATAAATGCAGCCAAGAGCTTCACAAATCCAGCATATCTTCTTGATTCTCATTTGTTAAGACATTATTTTTGAAATTAAACAAGAAGTTAAACATTTGGGACAATTATAAAGATTTGAATAATTCCAACAAACTAATTCACACTAAATATATATATATAATTGGTATATTTAATAGCTAAAAATATGCTTCTGATGGAAAATTGTTCAATTATTTGAAATTTAAATTATTTCACTCTGGTTTAGAATTTAAATTTAAGAAGAGCTATTTGTATCTGCCCATAATCTTCAAACACTCAAATATTCCATGAAATAAAAGAATTTTGAATAATGCATGCTCCTTTGGCCATGGCTGTGTATGCAACATGTTCAGATGAAGTCCCTTTTTAACTTCATGTGAAAATTTTAACTGTGATAGAGATTCTTTCTTTTTATTTCTTTTTTTTTTTTTTTGCAATAATATACCAAAATTTACTTAATAAGTGAAACAGCAAAAAACATGTATTTATCGAACTGAGAAGACAATCAGACCCTAAATGCTGTTGCAAAATTTATTCAGTCAAGTCAGTATGAGTTAGATGACCTTCGATGTATTTTATTTCTCATATAAACTACAAAATGTATATATTTACTATAATAAAAGGTTTTCTTTGGTCCAATTGTATTTCAAATGTGTATTTTTATATAGGTAAGACCGTTTGAATGGTTTTACACTAGTAATTTTGGGGGCCCAATATAGCTTGCTGTTCGGTGGTAGACCAAGACTCTGTGTTGAAGGCCGTACCTTGACCCTTAATGGTTTACTTTTATAAATTGTTACTTGGATGAAGAGTTGTCTCATTGGCACTCATACCACATCTTCCTATATCTATTTAAATTCTATGTATCTAGCATATTGATTAGCATAATCAATGTCTTTTTTTCCTTATACATGTACTCTCTCTCTCTCTCTCTCTCTCTCTCTCTCTCTCTCTCTCTCTCTCTCTCTATATATATATATATATGCCTCTTTAATAAATTGTGGGCCTTCAGTATTTGGTAATAAACATATGTTTTCTGGTCTTTTCTATAATTAACAACGACATATAATACAATATGTATAATATGTCTCTGCCTATAACAATTGCCCATTAATAGTCTACGATTCTTGGTAGATTAAATGATTATGGCATGAATCACATAACTACAAATAAAAGAAAATTGCCCGGAATATTTTACGGTTTTGTAACCGAAACCGATCAATCAACTATTTTATTTGTTAACTGGTTTACCAATAATCTACTATTCTATGAAGAGCTAAGTCAAATAATATTGACATTATAGAACCAGTTCGACCTATATTTTGAACTCAACTCAAGAATCAGGTCTCTGACATTGGACATGAATTTAGTGATAAACTCCTCTTTAAGAGTGAATAGAGTTGCTGTTATCAATCTCCACAAGTTCATAGCACCAAACGTTCCGTTTATTGGTGCTAACAGTAACAGTGATCCGTTGAAAATCTGCAAATACACACATCAATTCTCAAACCGGCAAACTTTTCACACAACCGCATCTCTTAGTACGAGAGGGAGAGATAAATATACTGCATTAGGTCCTGCGACAATCTATATTTATCGACTTGGTATACTTTTCGTCTTCCTTCTAATTATAAACAAAGTAACATCTTATATCTTTGTAACCTCTGATTTTGGTTATTACGACGAGGAGGCACACAACAAGAATGAACTTTCTTCTAAACAAGAAGTAGAGTCAAAAAATCTAACCCAGAAATAAATTGTTATTTCTTAAAGTTTTGTGGAATGACTGACTACTTACGAATGTGCATTGAAATACAGAGATATTTGAAAAATAAGAATCTAAAAAATATTTGAAAATACATTAAACTGGTACATGTAATATGTGAACTTAATATTAAACAAAGATATATAAACATTAAATAAAATTCAGTGTATGTGCATTACCAGCTGTTATCCTTGTTCTTCAAAATCTCAACGATGAGTTTTAGGAATATGTGGCATGTAAGGGGTGCGTGTTTAATGTCTTTAGTTAATAAACCTCTTAGCAATAGCATGAAGCAAATATCAAATCTTCATATATGTACCTTCAAGAACAGCAAAAAGATACTTCAAAGGAGACTTATACAAAGGAAAAACTACCAAGATTACAGACACAAAGAAAGATTTTCAACATATGGACAATATTTTAATAAAAAGGAGTCTTGGTCCAAAGTTTTAAAAGTGATAACTTGCATTGGTGTTTCTGCATTGGCTCTTGCAAAAAGCAAGCAAGTATTCTCTGTTGGTAAATGTGAAGAAACAGTCAAAGTGCAGGAAGAAAAGTCTAGAGATTTAAATAATTCAATGGAAATGTCTGAAGCTATAAAAAAAGCAAGAGACCTTATCAAGCGAATAAAGGTAACTGACATTTGTATATTATATACATTTTGTGTACATGTACATGTCTTTGTCATTCTTGAGAAAGAAAAAAAAAACTTTTATCTTAAACATAAGAAATATTTATTTAGGCCTTCCCAGTATCTTTCTGAATCAGGCAGTAATACAAACCATGCAAACTGATATGGGTAGGTCTGTATGATTTTTCTTTCTTATATGTCACAATTTTGTGTCTGTAATTGCTCTTTAATTGTTTAAAAAAAAGATGAATATAGAATTCAATCATTTCATATAGTTTAATTTGCCTCTCTTACTTTTATTTTTAAGCTATTTGTATATTGGGTTTGCAATATATGTGAATAGAAAAAAAACTTTGTGTAATAGACCAAGCTTTTAATTTTGTTTTCAAGATAAAATTAATATCAATATTTGAATTATCTCCCTTTAATCATTTCAAAAAATGTAATTCACAAGTTTCAAAAGGTTAAATATAAGTTAAAACTCATACATGTCATAGGCGGATCCAAAAGGTGGCAGTGACACCCCTTTCTGTGGTTGATTATATATTTACCATAACACTGAAGCATGACTGGAGTGCCCTACCAGGTGTTTTAATGATATTTTCGTTGTCCATGAAATTATACCTTTAAAACTATTGAAGAGAATTATATCAAATGAAACCAAACTAGACTCTATTTTACAGCAATGTACATGATGTAGTCAGAAGAAATTCAAGAAAATAAGAAAATATTACTTTTTTTACATGAAAAAAATCTGTACCATTATAGTCGGCTATCTGTCAAAGGATCAGATATGAAATATGTAAAACAGTCAGTTTAAAATTCACAATCTCCTTGTTTATAACTAACCATAATGGGAGTGGCCAATATTTTTACATTTACGAACCATTTCTTATTTCTTTATATTTGACAGGATGAAACAGGAAGTCCAGGAATTGTTGTTGGTGTCAGTGTGAATGGGAAAGATGTTTGGAAAGAAGGTATACAAATATGCATTTTTTCTTTTCATGTCATAAAGTTACTGTTTTACTAGCTATTAACACGGGTTTGGATGGGGTTAAATGATTAAAGAATAATGCCCTTAAAATATGAAGATTAGAGAATAGTGGGCCAAAAAATTGAAGATTAGAGAAAAAAGGTGTTAATTTTTTGAAGATTAGAGAAAAAAGGGATGAAAATTAAATGTTTACAGAATAACAGACCCCCCCCCCCCCCCCCCCCCCCATCCAGACCCTCATTAACAATTTTCCATTGATTCTTATTTAAATATTAATGTAATACATGTAATATGAACATGCTACAACATAAACAAAGCAATAAAAAAACATCCCAAGAACTTCACATTTTCCAATACTGATCTGGATATTTGAGATATTTTGGTACAGTAGCTCAGGGTTCATGTCTTGACAGTTGGTAAAAATAGTTGAATGATGTATTAAATTAAAAATATTCAAATACTAAACATGCTACTTAACTTTTCCTTAAACTGTCATGACCATGATGACTATGGATTCATTATTATTTCTAAGATACCAATTTTCATGGATATCATGGGTTCATGTCAACCACAGAATTATATGTACAATGGATGACAAATTTTCTATCACCTCTTATCGCACCGCTGGTAAAATATCACGTTGTAATTGGTTTAAATGCTGTCACGTGGTGACCCCCTATGAGACCATAGGGGTTAGTAAATTCCATAGGGGATTTATCACGCTTTAATGGTGACGTCATCTATTAACGTTGTGTTGTTTCATTGTTTTTTTTTCAACAAAACGCAGCAGAAAAAGTATAGTGTGCGATAAATTTGTTATATGGTTAACTACTGACCCCCTACGAATCCATAGAGGGTGAATAAAATACATAGGGGATTCTGTCTCAGGCCTCACCACCTATGGATTTTACTACCCCTCTATGTTCCGTAGGGGGTCGGTACTTATTGTAAAATACAAGTGCCTAAATATCACAATAATTTTAAAGTAAAGAAATAAAATAAATATTAAAAGTAAATTTCCAGTACTACATATTTTTAGTACAGAAATAGTACCTATGCAAATGTAGCTGATGCAGACAATGGCAAAACCACACAATTTAAATATCCATGAAAAAAGTTTTCCTTGATCCACAAAAATTGGTACCTATGAAAATAAATGAATCTACAGTATGTGAAAGTTAGATTCATTTTAAACTAAAACAATATAAATGTACATATATTCTTATATTTTTGCACACTGACACATGGCAGCCATGATATATATTTTTCAGGTCTTGGATATTCTAATGTAGAGAACAGATCACCATGTACTGCAGACACAATATTTAGGATAGCTAGCATCAGTAAATCTATCACCATGGGAATGGTTGCTAAGTTATGGGAAAATGGTGCCCTTGACCTTGACAAACCAGTCCAACATTACCTGCCTCAGTATCCTGTTAAATATTTTGATGGTCAGAAGGTAATATTTAAAGCAAATAAGAACTCCAGACTTTTTTATTTGCAACTATTTAAAAGAAATTAAGGAAATTTGGCTTTTGTGACCGCTCTTCAGAATATAAAAAAGAAGATGTGGTATGATTGTCAATGAGACAACTCATCACAAGAGACCAAATGATACAGACATTAGCATCTATATGTTACTGAACAACCTTCAACAATGAACAAAGCCCACAAGTTCTTATTCACAAACTTTATGGAGATTGTCAACCCAACATGCCCAAGAGGACCTTTTTTTATGTTGTTTGTTATTTGGTTTCTGTGTTATTGACAAATAAATACAGTTCAAGTCCTTTTATTCCTATATACATGATATAAACATAAAAGAGTTTCAGCTCTTCTACAAACATTTACCATGTTTACTTATTATTTAAGATGTTATACATGTTAGAAGCAATATATTTTAAATTAAAAAAAAATTGTCAGCTGTTCCTATTAGTCAAGTTATTGTTTGTTGCCAAAGTTCAATTATTAATGTCTCTTTCAGATGTAGATTTGCATTTTTTTTTACAATAAAGATTTGGGAGCTTTTATTTATATATATATATCATGTATATAGTTGCGTCTGAGTATTCATGATATTTGTGCATTTAATAATGTAAGAGTTAACTTTCTTAGTATTGGTATGGAATGATTTGCAGATACCAAATGATGTAAATGTTAGTAATGCCATATGTCACTGAATGGCCTTCAACAATGAACAAAAACCATACCAAATAGTTATAAGCTATAATAGGCCACTACATGACAATGTTAAAATTGAGAATGGAAATGGGGAATGTGTCAAAGAGACAACAACCCGACCAAATAAAAAACAAAAAACAACAGCAGAGGGTCACCAACAGGTCTTCAATGTAGCGAGAAATTCCCGCACCCGGAGGCGTCCCTCAGCTGGCCCCTAAACAAATATATACTAGTCCAGTGATAATGAACGCCATACTAATTTCCAAATTGTACACAAGATTAATCTATTCAAACCAGGAAATCAACAGTCTGTTACCATGGTTATATGTACAAAATTTTGAGAGAAAAACAAATATGATATACAGCAGCAGACGACAACCTCTCAATTATAGAGAATTGAGATAGGCACAAATATCATATACAGCAGCAGATGACAACCTCTCAATTGCAGAGAATTTAGATAGGCACAGATGTGATATTCCAGAGCTAAACATATTTTAATGTATTAATACAGTCTTATGCTGTTCTGAAAATTTTCTTAGAAGATAACTGTTAATTAAAACTGACCATGGCCAGTAGTGCCAAAAATTAAATTTAAATTGTTTAATGTTGCCTACCTTCCCACCAAAAAATGTACCAGAAATTTTTATGACACTTAGCTTGTAAATTGCACAATTGTCATTTTTAGTATGTAAGATATGTATTTATGTTGTTGGCCTAAAAAAAATTAAATCCCTGTCTTCCTACTCATTCTACGAAGTTTAACAAAGACTCTTTATCGGTACAAATGTACTGAGAATTGTAAAAAATAATTCTTATGAAATTAAAAGCAAGCCAAAAATGAAATTATTATTATTTTCGTATAAGAATTATAAAAAACAGGAAATGAACACTTTATCATTTCTTATCATCATCAAAGATCTAACTTTCATATATTAAAACTTATTTTTTTATGAGAATTAAAAGATTAGAAGTGGTTCAGTTTAGATTTTTTAAAAAGATAATATGGGTAAAATTCAGTCTGAAGTGGTGTATTTAGGTCATAGTGTGTTGACTGATAATTGATGTATTGAATAAACATAGACAGTTTACCTGTATCCAAGTAGTCAAACCTACATGGGGGGTCTCATTGGGGGGTTACGATCCTGGATCCTGCTTACTGTTTTGTCAGATTCCTGTATCCCGCTTACACTAGGTACGTAAGCAATTCTCATATTTTTTTCATTTCCCAGGTCCCGCTAGACCTCATTTCCCGTTTTGACGACACAATAATTTGACTTTCATGTGTCACACTTATAAAATATCGGCAATCCTGTGTCACGCTTAGACCCCAATAAGACCCACTACATGGTTTACATATTTGTTTTTCATAAACTGTTTTGTTATAAATTAGGCCATTGGTTTTCTCTTTTGAATTGTTCCATATTTTTCATGTCAGGGAATTTTATAGCTGACATGGGTTTTTTTCATTGTTGAAGGCTGTACAATTGCTTACAATTGCTAACATCTACTTCATTTACAAATTAAAGTACTTTGAGTCTTTGACAGTAATTTCTTCTTCCTTTTCTACAGGTTGACATAACAACAAGACAATTGGTTTCCCACTTAGGAGGAATAAGACATTATGAAAAAGACTATATAAACAAAAATAAAATTGTAAGTTTGGATTAATGAATTGAAATACATTGTATACACTTATTAACCTGTCTCCAGAAGAAATGGCAAGATGGGTATTATTGAGACTTAATAATGCTTCAATGATATATTCTAAATACAAGGGAGATAAATCAATTAACTTACTTCAACATTTACTTGTATATATATAGAAAATACATAGTCTGTCTCAATGCCCATATTCCTCATTAGCATAGCTACATGTACTTCTTAATCGTAAAATAGATAGAAATGATGAAATATAGTAAAGTTCTAGAACACCTTGTCAGGATGTGCTTTAAAATGTTTAAGGGATATGATCTAAATTTGTAAGCAAGGGAGATAATTATATTAATTTATTTCAATATAGAAATATTTGGTAATAGTCTCACAGTGATATTATTTTATGAGCACACTTACAGTTCTAGTTTAGAAGTTTCAGATTACTGCAGCTTATTGGTTTATTGTATGATTACTTTTTAATAAAGCTGAAGCTTATTAGCTTATATTTTTATGCCCCACCTACGATAGAAGAGGGGCATTATGTTTTCTGGTCTGTACGTTCATTCGTTCGTCTGTTTGTCTGTTCGTCCTTGCGTCTGTACGTCCGTTCGTCCCGCTTCAGGTTAAAGTTTTTGGTCAAGGTAGTTTTTGATGAAGTTGAAGTCCAATAAACTTGAAACCTATTACACATGTTCCTTATGATATGATCTTTCTAATTTTAATGCCAAATAAGAGTTTTTACCCAAATTTTACGGTCCACTGAACATAGAAAATGATAATGCGAGTGAGGCATCCGTGTACTGTTGTGTTAGGGTTGGGTGCATCTAATGTAGAGTTCCTGTTTTTTACCAGATCAAACAAAACTTTGAATATGACATTATTTTTTTTAATTTTCAGAATAAAGATATTGAAAACTTAGAAAAATCTCTACACACGAAAACAAAAGATGTTGTTGACAAAGCAGTAAAGAAAGACAAAAACAAAACATCAGATAAACAGAAGGAGGAAGAAAGTAAAGATGGAAAGAAGAATGAAAATGAAAAGAAGAAATCTGAATTTGAAAATAAAGAGTATTACATACAGAAGGCTTATAAATCTATAACAGAGAGTCTAACTCTTTTCCAAGATGATCCTCTGGTGCATAAACCAGGTAAGGCATAGATAGTTGTTATATTTATCCTTAAATCATGAAAACCATCATCATCTTCAGGGGCGGATCCAGCCATTTTAAAAAGGGGGGGTTCCTAACCCAGGACAAAGGGGGGGTTCCAATTACATGTCCCCATTCAAATGCATTTATCGTCCAAAAAAAGGGGGGGTTCCAACCCCCGGAACCCCCCCCTCTGGATCCGCGTCTGATCTTTAAGATTGAAAGGAACTTTTGTATAAGCACAAACCATGATTGTTTTTAAATAAATTTATTCATTTATCTTATGATATTGTATTTATCTTGAATGCGGTAGGTAATTTAGAATAAGGACATGTGATATAAATGTGATGATACAACTATCCACCACAAACAATAAACAAGATATGAAATAAAAAGACAAGATATCATTTCCAATGAGACAACTATCCAACAAGGTGCAAATTACATAGTCCAATAGACCAGTATAAAATAAGGACATATATATTAAAGACTGTTATATTTCCAGGCAGTAAATTTCTTTATACCTCACATGGATGGACCTTAGTTAGTGCTGTGATGGAGAAGGCTGCCAATAAACCATTTGATACCCTGATGAAGGAGTACTTCAATTCATTAGGACTTCAACATACATACCTGGAGGAGAATGATCCACTGATCTACAACAGGGGGAGGTTATATTACTATTGGAATTCTGTTAATATTTGCAAAATTATTATAAATGGAAATTCTAATATGACGTCCTAATTACGCTTTGTAAACAAAGCCGTGTTCTAATGAGCACAAAATATGTTTGACACATGCGCACAAATTTACTGTTTATATTAAAGTTATTTCCATTGTTATCCTATATAATATATACTTTCAAGTAGCTTACATAAACTTATATAATATATGTTATATCGAACAACATATATTTACCCTGCTCGTATTTTTTAAACTTATCAAATATGAAATGTAATGTACAGACTCCTCGGGGTGGAAACAGGAACAGCCAAACATTTTTACGGTATTTTTGTGCGCTTTGACCTATAAAAATACTGTATTTGTTCTATTAGAATCGAAATAATTCCTTCATGTCATGCTCTATGCTCATTTTAACATGGGTAGGCATTATATGTAAAATATTGACAAATATAATGCCTACCCATGTTAAAATGAGCATAGAGCATGACATGAAGGAATTATTTCTTAAGCAACTTTAATAATATTAAGTTTCGTTATACATGTTATAAGAGCGATCATAATCATTTTACATGTTGTATGTTGCTTTTTCTAAAATGGCAATAATTATACTTGCATTCTTGTTCATTCCTTTGAAAATAGGAACAATAAATACACACAATAATTTCTGAATTTTATGATATTTTTATAAGCAGCAAGAAAACAAGTCCAGCGAATCCATTTTTTTCTTTTTCTTATCTGAAAGCATGTTATAATTTTATGTTGTAGTTTTCTTTTTATCACCCAAAATTTAGATTTTCCATGCATAATCTATACAAAATCTAACAATTTTGTGCAATCTGTCAATTGCCTGTAGGGTGACCAGTGACCCACACTTTTTATTATATTTAAAAAAAAAAACTAATTAATAAAAATTTCTATTAATTTTGATAAATCCTGGCACATTTACAGCATAATTATTTAAGATGCCTAAAAAAGGAATACTTGTAGTCGTGATTATTTTAACAATTTCAGGGATGATTCTAGGTGTTTTCAAATGGGTCCCTTGACCATCAAATTGGGAATTTTTATCCCAATTGGGAATTTTTTACGCATAAAATCTAAGGTGAAATAACATTATTTTCTTGTAAAAACAGAAAATGTATATTAATAAGTTTCACCTGTACACTGATGTAAGAAGTTGTAACATTTAGAATAATTCTGGACGGGCAACTGATTATGATATATATAACCAGATCGCTTGACCGTTATTGGATTGAAACCAGGGAAGTTGTCTTAAGATCATTGCACATGATGCACCATCTTTTGTAGGCTTGCATCTTACAATGTACATATAACTATTATAACCTAGGCCTTTTACAATAACATATATATCAGTTAACATAAAACACTGAAAAAAAAAAACATCCATTGGGTATTTTTTCAACAACAGGTCATCTTTATACATTCACCTTGATTCAAAGTGATTTCAAATTGAACTGGCCAATTGTCGAATTCAGAAAAGCAATTACCAAAGTTTATATACTTCTTGCTTGCTGTTTATAATATGTAGAATGTTGCCATTGTTTCACTTTAGGTGTCACCGTAAGAAACAGGAAATAAAAGCATTGAACCATTGTATTTTAATATTATTTGGATAATCTTCTCAACTTTTTAAACAGTTCCATAATGTTGACATCGTATTTTATGAATGACCTATCATCCACCTGTATTTTCAAAAACGCTCAAACTTATGTCTTTTGAGGAAATAGAGCCTGGCAAAATATAAAATAATTTCTTTTACAAATCAAGTTTTCATCATATTATATAATATGCTCTGCTGCGCGATCTCCTTTTATGAGATCGGCGCCCATTAACATTTATTAATCAATGTTATATCAAAATTTGAATTTTGCTCTCTGCCGAGGTCTGCATTAATGACATCCATTTTGACAAAAGCATCGTTTTATCGACCTGCTGGGCGATCTGCTTTTATGAGATCAAGTACTTCCATAACATTTTCATCAATTGAATCCGGCTGCTAAAATCGTTTACCACATGTTGACTTAATTTAATCGTTGTCAATAAAGTGCTATCGTTGACAGCATTCTTATCCGGATTTTAAAACTTTTTGACAACAAACTATGAAAAATTATAGTTGCCTAAATCGATGACGGAAACATTTCTGGAAAATATCGACTTTTGTTTTATTTTTCCCTGAATTGGGAATTTATATTCACATTAAATTTTTGGGGCCGCCGGTTGATTTAAGGGCCGTTTAGCGGCCCTAAACTATATAGTGGAATCATCCCTGAAATTGTTTAAAGATTCAGACTATACTTTATGAAGATGAACCACAATTTTAATGTTTATATGAATAATATAAAAATTTAAGGATTAATTTAGTTAGCAGAGTGTGCCAAACCAATCCATCCCCTCTCTTTTCATTGCTTTTCTTGTGGATAAACGGAGAAGCTTATGCATCCAGATACTTCTGTTCCTTGTTTTTCAATGTGCCTTTTTGAATGTTCTTGATCAGTTACTAAAAGCTTACACCTGTGCACACATACATGTGTATGGATGGATGTGGAACGGATAATTCATAAAATGTAATATTTTTTCCATTATGGCCAGATTCAAGGATAAACGTTCAAATGTGACAATTTATATATGTTAAAGCAAATGAAGACAATAAAAAAAGTTTGTTTTTTTGTTCTCAATTAATGTGGTTACACATTTTTATTTGTATCATGATATATGATCTTTTTCTTTTGTAGTCATTATTTGAAAAATAAGAATGGAAGACTGGTAAATGCACCATATGTCAACAATTCTTACAAGTGGGCCGGAGGTGGATTTATATCAGATGTCAGAGATCTACTAAAATTTGGGAATATTATGTTATACAGCTATCAGTATGATGGAGACAGTTCAAAAAATCGAAATGGCTCTAAGGGAGTTAATCAAACTAAGGAAGATAACTCTAGATCACAAGATAATTCAGAATCTGTGAATAGTTTAGGAGACAAGGGACATAACTTGGACAGGAAACTTTTACCTGGATATTTGAAAAGAAAAACAATGGAAATGATTTATACACCAGTAGATAAAACTGAGTGTGCATGGGACAAAGATGGGTTTTATGGTATGGGCTGGGCTATTGTTCCAGAAAAGTATGAAAATGGATATTGTAAACATCAAAGGCATTATGTGTCCCATACAGGGGGTGCTATAGGTGCCAGCAGTGTGTTACTTATCTTACCATCTCAAAACTATGGCAAGCTGGAAGAGACAAGCTCAGGAGAAAAGTATGAAAAGCAGTCTGATCCACCACAAGGGATTGTTGTTACTATTATTACTAATATTGGGTCTGTTGGGTTAAATAGAGTTGCACTTGAAATTGCAAAATCATTTGAATCAATTGAGTCTAATATTTAAAGAATTTACATATATATACATATGTGGATCAGGATGGGGTTGAAAAATTAATATATAGAAAAATGGGGCAAGACTTTAGAAAGATATGTGAAAAAAAAGGGAAGCTAAAAATTTGAATATAAAATGGGGAGACCAAAGATGCTAAATACAGATCTGAGAAAAAGGGTGTGAAAAATAAAATGAATACCCCATCCCCATCATCTTGACCCTCTACATATAAAGCGAATGAAAGTAACACTTTATAATCAGATTCAGAAATTATGTCAAACAGAGTAATATATCATGTGTATAACCATGATAACCAGCATTAACAGAGAAATTTTCTAAACATTTGATTTTGAGACAGCAGTATTATTTTAGCCAGTACAAAATGTATTAAAATTTATCAAAGATATGTTCAATAGTTTATATAATATTATACACATGATAGATGAGTCAAGTGAACAAGCATCACCTGATTCAAACTAGTAATTAGCTTTAAGCAGGATGAATACAGCAATATGCTGAGGTTGTCTTTAAATCTCATACAGGTAAATCGGACCTATAAAAATGTATAAAGAGACCACTGCATTCTGTCACAGCAAGGCCACCTTTAATAAATTCCTTGTTTGATGTGGACTATCCATGTTTTGTTAACTCTTTTGTACATTGTGACTTGAATGGAGAGTTTTCTCAGTTGCCCTCATACCACATCTTCTTATTGTTACTTATTGGGTAAATTGTGTTAAGCTGGTAGTAGATGCTGAATTTGCTGCAACAGTTGATTCAGTAGTCACTTCTGGAATAACGGTGGATCTCTTCCTTGTGTTAGGTTGGTGACTGTTGTGTCGGGTGAACATTCTGAAAGTCAATTGAGATACATATAATAATATGAAACCTGTTTGATATAAACAAACAAAATGTTATAGGGTTGGGTAGGTAGATTTGTATTTTTAGCCTGTATACTAAGCATGAGAACAGGATCATGATGATTTAACCAAAAACGATGTTAAGGTGGTACCTAACACTACAGGGAGATAACTCTGTAAAATCGGCATAACGTTTTAATGACGTTGTGTTCATTAGGGAATATTAAGCTTCTCAATGATCAAAATAGTGTTTGTCAAACTGCTATATAACCAGTGTAATTTTTCTGATTGAACGGTTGGTTCAAATCTTTTGATTTTTTATATATTCTTGTTAAAGGGTCAAAGTAAATACTTTATCAAATTTTAAAGAAAATTAAACGAGCCAAATTAATTTTAGTTAAAGTGTTAGGTACCACCTTAAATTAGGATAAAAGGATACTATTTAAATTATTGTGTCAACATGATTCACCACATAGTCAATAGAAACATGAGAAAGATATGAAATAAAACAATGGATTTATTTATATTAATCTAAATAAATGTACTTCACGACAATGTAAAGATAGAAAAGGATTAAATTTACTTCAGTGCTTGTTTCCTCTGTTTCTATTGTTCTGATGACCCTAAGTGGTGAAATATGTCAACACAATCATGACAAAGAATAATTTCCCTGCTTAAACCAGGACATTGTCTTTATATAGTTTGGGTTTATATAATAGATTAAGAAATTTTCGGGTTAAAAAGTCAATATTATGATACTATGAATTTCCACAAATATCTGTAGTATTTGGATTCTTGAATTAAAACTAAGAAAGACTACTACTGGCCTTATTTTTGGACCCGTAATTATTAATTTTAATTTACTTGGAAAAATGTTATATCTTAGATACTATAAGCAATATGATAACAATATTTGGAATGATTGTAAACTGTACACAGATATAGGAAGATGTTGTATGAGTGCCAATGAGACAACTCTCCATCCAAATAACAATTTATGAAAGTAAACCATTATAGGTCAATGTATGACCTTCAACACGGAGGCTTGGCTCACATTGAACAACAAGCTAGTACCCCAAAATTAATAGTGTAAAACCATTCTAACGGGAAAACCAACGGTATAATCTATGTAAAAAAATGAGAAATAAGAAACACGTCTGACTTCTGTTTTTCATCTAACTTTGTGATCTCATTTTCATGGTTCAATGGTTTTTAAAGCAATAATTATTGCTTTTATGCCGTCGCGTATGGCCATCTTTGTGACCCAGATCAGAGACTCCGCCCAGATCAAGCCATAGTATTTTGTTAAACAGGCTCCTGGTCAGTCATTCTTTAACACCTATGTATGTTTTCTAATGCAATACATAGCTTGAAACTTTAAAAAAAAGTTAGTGGATTTAAGAAGTTTCAGAATATGTTCTTGTAGATGTATTTTTGTATTTAAAGGGTCAACCGTTTGACTATCTTCTTCTTCTTCCAAATCTTCACATCCTTTGTAGGACAACCACACCGTTAAGGCATGTATAACAAAACCCACCACCATAAATGTAGGAATATGTGTACACTATATTTTGAATAATGCTATCCTCCACCAATATATATACAGGATCACTTTTGTAGTTGCACAAGTATCTTGTTGTATGTATTCTTAGTTGCGTTTAAAATTGTTAGGCTAGTTACCGGACATATATACAGGGGGATTATATATGTTTACATAGTAAAATAGTTCATTCTTAAAAGATAAATGTTGTAAAATAAATTACTTTTATCACGTTCGCACTGGTAAAAAGAATAACAGATTTACATCAGTAAAATCTAAAATAGTTCGTCTTTCGTAATATGGACTAGGGATCTAAAAGAAGCTAAAAACACTTTCTTTTCTTTTCACTAATTTAAAATTGAATAAAACGTTCATATTGTCTAAAAATTTATTCCACGCATAGAAATTGTCTTTTCACATCATAAAATCTAAAAACAACCAGGATTTTTAAGATTTCGTCGTCTCTATATATTAGCATTTTGTGCGACGTTTACGATCTAGGCACGCACTGTATATGTAATGGCAATTGTCATATGTTTGTTTACATAGTTCTAAAACTTGTCTTTAAAAGGTAAAAGATTTTATCGCACATCTATATTGGCACCGGCACACACATATTACGTATCTGTTGCAGCACTCTGCATAATGTTCTTTGCACGTATGGGCAAAATACACCCAGGAACTCGGAAGTGTTTGAGATTTATATGATGTTATACAGTGAGCTCGACCTTTTTGGAATTGGCTGCCCTACACACCCAGACCCCACCCTACCATAGACCCTGACCAGGACATCTTCCAATCAGCTATGGTTGAAGTAGAAGTTTACATCTGGCGCTGTGTATAAGGAATATGAGACGTTTTGCTTGGTGTTCTATCTTCGAGACTTCTTCACTGTTCAGACGAAGTTGTCGTTGTACCATGGTTATGTCCATCAACATCTGTATTTTGGTCCCTTCATTTAGAGACTCCCACTCTATTTTGCTGTTTCCGTTGTTAGTATATTCTCTATCTCCTTAATTACAGGCCTTCTGATGTTATCCCAAGCTTTACATTTGACCAAAAGATGTTCAACAGTTTCCACTTCCTGACTGCAGGCGTTACATATCTCCTGGTTTCCTTCTTTGTAGATTTTATATCTCAGGGGCTGCAGTGAGTAGGTTCCAGTGAGGAGTTTTAGTTTGATTGGAATTCTAAAACGGTCTTTGTTGGTGTATCTTTTTATCTTCAGTATGTTGTGGATTCTGCCTGCCATGAAGTTGTCTGTTTGAAGTTATTTTAGCCCTTGGTACAGGTTGGCAATAGCTGATATTTCTTTGACCCAGTGGTTAGCAATTTGTCTTTTTATTTGGTTGACAATGGTTTTAGTCACATCTGGATTATTTAGCATATCCGCGGCCCTGCCGAGGTTGTATTTGAACATGACCCTCTGTACTTCAATATACCAGCTGTGGCTTCCTGAGGATTTTACAGTTAGTTGTCTTTTACCAAGCTGTTTTTCAACACTATTGTCTGCTTGCTGACATATGCTACTGAAGAATGTCATCATTTTGGTATGGATTTGTGCCTCGACTGGTAGGATGCCTGTTATAATAGGATGTAGACTGCTGGATCAGGAGTACTCATGGGGACTGAGAGAATTTGTTTGAGCATCTTTTTCTGGAACTTCTCTAAGGTTTCCAAGTGTGCTGACTTTGGTGTCAAAAGCTCCATCCCGTAGAGTAGTACTGGTGATATGTAAGTCTTATATAGATGAATTAAGCTTTCAGGATCTAGTCCGTTTTCTCCATGGAATCCACTTCCGAACAAGGCATAGGCGCTTCTTCTTGCTTTCTTGACATTTTCTTCAACATTGGACTCAATATTTTGTCTCATTGATGGTGTTCTTATTATACCAAGATGTGTTGATTTTGTGACGTTTGGCATTGGATCTTTTCCTAGCTGGTATTGTTCTGGTTCACACCTGTTCTTGGCTGGTTTAGGTTGGATGTGTATTGCCACACTCTTCTGGGGTTGGAGCTTATATCCTTCCATTCCTGCGTAGTCGGCAGATATATTTATTTGTACCTGCATATCAGGTGGTCTTTTTCCCAATAACGCTATGTCGTCCGCACATGCTGTAGTATTGCAAAGGACATTCCCAATTTTGCATCCAAGGCCTGATTGCTGTAATCTATTCAGTAGAGGGTTAACATAGACCTTGTATAAGTCAGTGCTGAGGATTCCTCCTTGGCGCACACCTTGGCTCACAGGAAACTCGTCAGCAATCATTCCTTCCCATTTGATGGCACTAGTTGATTGCCAGTGCATACTCTGTATTATCCTCCAGAGAGTGTCGTCGATACCACAATGAAAGAGTCGTCGCATGAGGTGACTGTGTACCACTACATCAAATGCAGACTTTGCATCTAGTAGAACCAGTTCAAATTCTTGGTTGCTGTCTACACTCTCTCGATAGACTTCTTCCACGACCAAATAACATAGAAGTCCGAGTGAAAAAAAGTACATTTTTATAAATGCGATTCCGTTTTCCGCCGTTCGTACGATGTTTCAACAAAATATGGATTCATTTCAGTTGTTGATTTAGTATTGAAAATTTAACTGAATTATCTCCTAATAAATACGTTTTTTTATGTTTAATTTGTGTTTCTTTAAGAGGTCAGGTGCTCTTGTTCATTCATAAAATTATCGTTCATTGATACATTTATCGTAAAATCAAAATCACTACACAGGTTAATGCGTAGTGTCAAATTATTACCTGTAATCTAAAAATAGACAAACTTTATTTGCGCAAATAATTTAGCGGAACGAAACCCTTGTTGAAAACACATAACAATAAGTTCGTTTCCCTTTTCTGTCAAAACTCCGTAATATTTATCGATCACCTTACTAATGAAATGGACCCGTCCAAACGTAGTAGATGCCAAGTCGGTCCAGATGAAGAGATATTTACAATTTGGAATTTTCTAGTTTATTAATACATAGATTGAAAAAAAGTACGTCTTTTTAAATATCATGATCAAAACTGGGTTTGCATAACAAATGTCAGATGAAACCATTATCCTCGTCTTTTCAGTGAACAAGTCTGCTACGTTTGTTGACACTCGACGGTCCACCGTGTTAGCAATTTTATTTCACATGTTTTCGAAATATTGAAGATCATGTTTCGCAATGTTTCCTGAAAATTGATAAATATTAAAGCAACGTAGAGCTGTTTGTTCTTGTTCGTATAATAAAATTGAGAATGGAAATGGGGAATTTGTCAAAGAGACAACAACCCGACCATAGAAAAACATACAACAGCAGAATTAAGGTCACCAACAGGTCTTCAATGCAGCGAAAAATTCCCGCACCCGGAGGCGTCCTTCAGCTGGCCCCTATACAATATATATACTAGTTCAGTGATAACGATTTAATGTCATGTTTGTCTGTGATGACCCCCCTTTTCGGGATTGCATGAGAATTGTAGTTATCTCGTACCCACAGGCACTTGTTTGTATCCATAGGAAGGTCGACTATCCATATAAAACTATTTATATGGATAATCGACCTTCCTATGGATAGAAACAAGTGCCTGTGCTCGTACCGCATCAGAAGGACACATATCAACTGAGCAATAATGTTTGGAACTTAGTTTTAAAAATGATGACAAAGTAACATTATGAAAATATTTTTATTAAGCTGAAATATACATTTATTCTTTACATGTTTATGTCTTGTAAGATATTTTATTTCTTTCCCGTTTTTTAACATTTGCGTCTGGAAAGTTGAAATGTTTTAACTTAATCATTTGTGTTAATGGTTAAATATAAATTAATAATGAAAATTGTTAAAATTAAATCAATAAAGGAAATTATTGCCAAGGAAGTTACAAACACTACCAGGGGATAATCCATGATGATTTCTTTTTGAGTTATATGTTTCAGCACATGTATATTTGACCCCAACTTTAGCCTGGTAAACGTGTTGTCTCCTTGTGAAATATAAAACATATTAAAAATGACTTTCTGCTAAAGTCTTTTATTTATATAAAGTTAAAACCTTCTTACTTTTAACTAGACAACACTCATGTCAGGTTTAATTCTTGTATATATGTGGATGAAAAATAAAAGTCCCCAAACATTAACATGGCAGTTGCTTTTACAGCCTTTAAGGCTTTGATTGTATATTTCTAACATGATATAAACAATAGGACCACATTACTGTGTGTGTGGAATGATTGTAAGGGGCACATGTTGTCTGGCAGGCTTCATCTGACCTTGACCTTATTTTATGGTGCTTTCGACATTGTTATTTTTTCATGGTTTTGTCAGTTTATCAGAAAGTATTATTTAGTGTACGGGATTAAAGTGTATATACATTTTTGTCTGGAAGGGTTTACATGTCCTTGACCTCATTTTCATGGTTCATTGATTAATGTTAATATTTTGTGATAGTTGTTGTAAATACATCATATTACAGACTTTTTAAAAAAAAATCACAGCGTTTAGATGAATGAATGTAAAAAAGGACCAGTCACAATACACCATTAACTAATTTTTTTAAGCTACTTATCCTGCCAATTTACCAAACATATGCCTGATTATTTTTGTAGAAACTCAAAAAGGTAGTGAACAAATACGGCTTGTCACAAATATCTTTTTTTAACAATAAGAAAACATAGGGTACACAGTCCTGTGCTTCATGTCACAGTTCAATTCTTAATATCAGTTATGTTTAAGAAGATGGTGATAAAAATTGACATTTCTGTGGGAGATGAACTTAAGAAAACCTTTATTATATTCTAGAGAGAGTCCCAACCTTACATTCCTTGTACAATATCCAACTAGGCGCTCCTTTTCTATGCCCAAATTGCAATTAGTATTCTAGCAGCATCTAACTGTATATGCTTGTATAAAGATAAGAGGTGGAATGATTGCCAACGAGACACCTATCCACCAAAGTTCAAATGAAATTGATGTTATCAATTATAGGCAACTGCACAACCTTCAACAACGAGGAAAAACCCATTGTATTGTTGGCTGTAAAAGGCCACAACAAGAAATTTAAACAATTCAATTGAGAAAACTGAAGGCCTAATTAAAAACAAAAATTTACAAAGCACAAATATGACAGACTTGAACCAATGACAACCAATGAACTGTCACAGAATAGAAGTTCCTTTATAATGCAAGTTCCGAAAGGAAAATATATTCTGGAATATATTTCCACTGGAAAAAATATTACAGTAAATGTTCCTAACGGTATAATTGGTATAGAGTATTTGTTCCAACAGGAACAGATATTATGACATTGTTTTGTAACATAGTTTCCATTGGAACTTCTGTTAGGTGGAACAAATATACGTTGACAGAACTACAAGCTCCCGACTTTCGACAAGCATATAAAAATGGGACAGGGTAAAAATAGTTATGAGCCCTCGACCCTTCCTTAACATGAAACAAGTCTTTTTGTCTGCTCTTTGGTCGGGTTGATATCTCTTTGACACGTTCCCCATTTCCATTCTCAATTTTATTGTATTTTTACAATTTGTAATTTTGACGCACTTGTTTCGATACTATAAGCAGGTTAAAGCTTTTTAGTAAGGTAGTTTACTATATTATATATATGAAGTCTTTTGGTACCATTAAAACGTTTGATCCCGCTGCAAAAGTTTGCACCTGTCCTAAGTCAGGAATCTGATGTACAGTAGATTATACTGTTGGTTTTCCCGTTTGAATGGTTTTACACTAGTAATTTTGGGGCACTTTATAGCTTGTTGTTCAATGTGAGCCAAGGCTCCGTGTTGAAGGCCGTACATTGACCTATAATTGTTTACTTTTATAAATTGTTATTTGGATGGAGACGGTTGTCTCATTGGCACTCATGCCACATCTTACTATATCTATTGATATCAACTTGACAGTAAATACACATGTTAATTACGATTTTGATCCTAATTACACATTGCATTTAACAGTCAGGGGAATTATTATTTATTTAAAATTGTAATTAGTATTTACTAAGAAAATTTGTAAGATATTTATTTAATTTTCACTGTATTAGATCTGTAATGGAAAGCAGAAGCATTATTTAGGATAAATTTACAAAAGAGTATGTATGGAATTTTCTCATTGATGAAGGCCACACGGTTGCATATAATTACTTGTATCCAATTTATTTGAACTGTAGTAGATAGTTTTCTCATTGGCAATCATTCCTTAATTATTTTTTTTTATATATAATTGGATATTTTAAAAGGAATAAGGTTGGGAATCTTCCATAATAGGCAACATAGAAACATAGTCTGGTTTCTCCCTAGAACTATTTCTAATGAGATATTCTTTGTTACATTGCTGCGGATGTCCTGTTGTGTGAAAACACTTATGTCCAGTATGGTCTTAGAAACTAAAGGGAATTTACAACTTCCAAAAGAACGATAAATAAGAGATAGCCCTTTCTAGTTTTATTTGTCATCACTGGTTAACGAAAAATGAAATGTAGTAAAGTCGCTGCCAATTAAGAAATGTAGAAGATAAATCTTGGAGTTCAAAGTTGAATTTTGTTATCAAAAGAATTTAGTGTAACAGTTGATAACAGAAAAGTGGTCTTTACTTCTAAAAGGAATTGTGGCATATAATTGTTTATATATGCAGGAATACTGTTCCCAGATATATGTCATACATTATTGGCGCATTTTGATCCTTAAATGTCAGTTTTAGAATTACCGTTACAAGTTATACCAAACACTTATTTTAATATATTTACTATGGTTTTTGTATGTAATATTTGCTGCTGGAAATCGAAGCACCAAACAATTATCAAATATCAATTATGATCAAGCGATGTAGTTAATATTAAATATGAGGGAGAAAAGGAAGCTTATTTTGTCACAAAAATCTAAAGGATGTACCAAAACGAACTCTCCAACACCTGCTGATTTTAGTTTCCTTATTGTGAAAATATACATGTGACGTATTGTAGTATTTTGCCTTATAACATGTTTACGTCATCATGCTCCTTTTATTAATAGGATGTATATATAAATTTGAAATGGAAATGATACACATATGACTTCCGTGCACATTCAGACAAAGTAGTCAGTCCACATTTTGTAATTGTGACATGGAAAGAAAGACTATGCACATGCGACTTCCGTGCACATTCATACAGATAAGTCAGTTGTGAGTTCCGTGCATGCACATTCTGGTGGCGTGGTCAGCCGTGACTTCCGTGCATGCACACATTCTTATGGCGTGGTCAGCCGTGACTTCCGTGCATGCACATTCTAACGGAGTGGTCAGCCCACATATATACTACCAGGAAAAAATATAACAGTTATTGTATGGTGTTTTAAAGGTATCTTTCTCAGTATGATACATTGTATGTTATTTTCTATTTGCGCACCTGTCCAGTAGTGTTGTGTGATCTAATATCTTTACTTTGCGTCTGTCCGCTTGGTGTTCGTCGACAGACTAAGTTAAAATACGTAAATTTTATTCGAAGTCGAAATAGTTACACTAAGGGAGAGCTCTACCATTTGATTTTTATGGGGGGGGGGGGGGGGGGGGGGGGGGGGCTAGGATGAAATTTGAAAAAAATAGGCAGGACAGGAGTTGTGAGTTAAAAAAAAAAAGGCAGGACGACAATTTAGGTAAAAAAAAAGTCAGGATAAACTAAAAAAAAAAGACAGGACGGAACAGAGTGAAAAATAAAAAGGCAGGACAGAGATTACAGCTAAACAAAAATGCAGGACAAAATTTTTCATCCTAGCCTCCCCATAAAAATCAAATGGTAGCTCCCTAATATAAAGAAACCGAGCTCTTTTATCGACCAGGTAGTCCTTTATCTTTTCTTTAAAAAAATCTACTAAGACTACTATATAAATATCAAATATCGATAACAGTTCAAAACTTCACCTTTGACGAAAACTTGAAAATGAAATTAAACTAGGAGACTACTTGCATATGCAATCTTAAAAACACGTAATGGTCGTCAACTTTTAACCAAATTCCGTGTAAGGGACAATAACTTAGGATAAAAAAAAAATTAAAAGAGAACACAGAGCGTGTAAGGTTTGTAAAAATTTAGACGATGAGGATAACTGTTTCCTTCATTGCCAAATCAACAGTTATATTAGAATTCCCCTTGTGAAAGCAATTAAAAAACCCATTATCCTAATTTTAACTTGATTCAAACTCTAAATATTAAACTGTTTTAGATCTTAAAAATATATTTTTTTTTCTAGTGTTGTAGGCTATATATCTAGAGCAATACATGGAAATGCGAAATAATTAGGTTCTCATTAGTCAATTCGCCTTTTCAGAATCTAATGCATTCTGGGTAATAATTTCAAAAGCGTACACCAAAGCATCGTGATTGGTTAAACACGTCCTAAACAAGGAAATTCAACCAATGACGTGACGTTATTTTTATTTTGGGGTACAAACAATTGAATTACCCACAGTCCTTTAGTTTCAGAGACGGCCAATTATCTAGTATAATACACTTATTATTACCAAGTCTATTGACTTGTTTTAGACTTGTATTGTATACTAGTATATACTTATTATTACCAAGTCTATTGACTTGTTTTAGACTTGCATTGTATACTAGTATATACTTATTATTACCAAGTCTATTGACTTGTTTTAGACTTGCATTGTATACTAGTATATACTTATTATTACCAAGTCTATTGACTTGTTTTAGACTTGCATTGTATACTAGTATATACTTATTATTACCAAGTCTATTGACTTGTTTTAGACTTGCATTGTATACTAGTATATACTTATTATTACCAAGTCTATTGACTTGTTTTAGACTTGCATTGTATACTAGTATATACTTATTATTACCAAGTCTATTGACTTGTTTTAGACTTGCATTGTATACTAGTATATACTTATTATTACCAAGTCTATTGACTTGTTTTAGACTTGCATTGTATACTAGTATATACTTATTATTACCAAGTCTATTGACTTGTTTTAGACTTGCATTGTATACTAGTATATACTTATTATTACCAAGTCTATTGACTTGTTTTAGACTTGTATTGTATACATGTATGATTCTTGTGTATATCATGTTTGCATTTCAACCCCAGTGGCGGATGCAGGAATTTTCGAAAGGGGGGTGCTAGCCCAGGGCAAAGGGGGGGGGGGTGCAGGGGGGTGCAAAACATATGTCCCGATTCAAATGCATTGATCAGCCAAAATAAAGGGGGGTGCGGACCCCCGGAACCCCCCCTCTGGATCCGCCACTGAACCCGACAAGGTTTTACTTTTTGAAAAATAGAATAAATAAATTATAGATATCGGATTTTGGTATCTTCATGTAAGGGTGTATACGAGTACTAGATATTAGACGGATCAACTGGTCTATAATCGGTCCGACAATGCATGGTTGGATCATGATGGTGTCAATGTTTCTATGCTTTAATGTCTTGTTGTTTGTGATTTTCGTCAAGGTACATCAACTAACATTGCTTCAAATAGAAAATAGAGGACGATTCTGCAATTTTGGCATATTTTTTTTTAACTTGATCAAATAAAGAGAAAAAACAGCAATGATGACTGCAGACTTGATTTATCTTTCAATACAACTTTTGAAAAAGATGTTGGCCAATTTCGTTAATGGTTAATAGGCAGTGTGAGATAATAGAAACAAGAAAAAACAGAAACATGACTTGTATAACAATTTTTTTTTCATCCTTGATTTATTAAAATAGATAAGTTAAACTAGTTAACTGTTGTAAATAAAAGTATTTTGCTGAATGTATTGTACGCGTTAATTGTAGCCAAAGTATATCCTCCTGGGCTCCATCCATACGAGTACTATGAGACGGGCATGACGCCAATTCAAAGAGCGGAAAACGTTGCGGCGTTATCGTATTTACATAATAAGTTTTTCGAATTAACGGTCCGTATATATACGGTCCTAAAACTAAGTTTAACTTGGCAATTTTACTAATAACTCTGAACTCAACAACTGCATGCAGAACAGAATCCCCGGTTTGGAGATTGTGAAGCGTTCTAATGATACAGCACTCCAAATACAGCGCAAATATAGATCAGGAATCCCCGGTCTAAAATGTGGTATATAGACTTTCCATTGTGACAACTATCAATAGAACACTATAATGCAGGGATGTACACATGTCTATATATATGTCAGTCAGATTTAAATACATGATCTCAAGTACATGATTAAACCTTTTTCTATGCAAGCTTTTCATATCGATATAATACATCATAGATATATTATAAAACAACACATTAAGTTATCTGTGCTAAGGGAAATAGACAAATTGAAAAAAAATATAATTTCCTCAGTTTATTTACATAATTTGCCCCAAATATGTCCTGTACGTATAGATTTATTACCTTACACAATTTATTGTCATTACAAAATAACGTAAAAAAATAAAAACATCGAACTTTGTATACAGCTGGTCCAATGTGTTAATTGGCTATCATTGGCTTCACTTTTATAAACTTTTAGTTTCGTATCATGAATGATACTAGTGTTTGAGTAACATATGCTGTGCTTTAGAATGCGAATGTTTGACACGTGAAAGCTAAAGTTTCATTTATGTATTTTTAATCTGTGGAAATTACCAATGTATTAATTTGCAGAGGACGAAAAACGTAGAGGTTCGACGAGGGATTGCCGCAATATTTAAAACACAACATTGAAATTAAATCTTATTTAGTATACATATTTGTGAATAAATTGAATTTAAAAGGTAATACAATGTATGTACTGCAAGAACATATAGTAGACCTATATAGAAATATTTATGAAGTTGAAGGAGTTTCTGGAATTTCCCACTGAAGAGGCCATACGATGGACCATTGCCTACTGTTGATATATATATCATATGTCTTAAAAAGGTTACAGAAATGGAAATAACCTTTATAATTACTTTATACGAGGAAAATATTATGACAAATCAGTATTACGTACAATAGATACAATTTTCAGTTGCTATTTTAGTCATCGTTGAGTATATAAGTGAAGGATGAAGAATTGATTTATTAAAACACTTAAAAGTGTTCGCTTGATCGGCCATTGTCATATATGTCTTGGTAACGAGGAAGAGGCTGTGTTCTTTACAACATGTCTGACTGGGAATGCTCGTCTTGTACTTTGTTAAATAAAGGAACAGTCGATATATGTCCTACGTGTAACCTCAGAAATCCTAATGCAGTATTAACGTACCCTGATAATAGTGGCATGGACCAAAATGGCGCTACCTCCGAACTTAAATACCCAGGATCGGACACATCTGATCTGAAACATACAGGATCAGATCCGACAGCAGATAAAGGTATGTTCATCAAATTTGTGTTCTTTTTAGTTCATTTTGTTATCGTAAGTGTGATTGATAATCTGGAAGATTTATTAAATTTGCAGCGACCGACAGCTTTTCTTCTATTCCATCTGTGGAACATTTATAAGATTGCATTGGCATTGTAATTTGAAATGAAATACATCTCCAATCTTTGGCGTAGTGTTGTGTTTGTATTGTTTGGAACTTATTTTGTTGGTTGGTTGTTTTGGTATGTTTTTCGGGTATTGGGATCTATAAAAAAGAAGATGTGATATGATTGCCAATGAGACCATTCTGCACAAAAGACCAAAATGACACAACTATAGATCACCGTACGGCCTTCAACAATGAGCAAAGCCCACACCGCGTAATCAGCTATAAAAAGCCTCGAAATAACAATGTAAAACAATTCAAACGAGAAAACTGTGTTGTTTGATTAAAAGTAGTGGTATTTTTTATATAACTTTTGATGCTGAAAAAGTTGCATAGTTAACAAATTTAATTTAGGATGTCGATAACAGGTAAAGGTACAAACACCATGATCCTCTGAAATACATACATGTACCTATGCATGCATGTTTATATACCAAAATGTACGTGGTGATTTGCATTGTAGTTGATATATAATATCTATGTTATTTGGTTGTCTCATAATACCACATCTTCTTATTAGTGGGTCTCATTGGGGTCTAAGCGTGACGCGGGATTGCCTATCTTTTGTAAGCGTGTCAAAGTCAAATTATTGTTTCGTGAAGGGAAATCATAAAAAAATGAGAATTTCTTACGCACATAGTGTAAGCGGGATACGGGAATCCGACAAAACAGTAATCAGGATCCGGGATCAGAACCCCCCAATGAGACCCCCTTATTAACATACAGTCAGGAATTATTTTTTTTCTATATTTGAATCAAAAAATGTATTAAGTCTACATAAATTCTGAAAACATTCTAAATGTTCTATTATCTTGTAATTTCATTTCGTGCTACTTTTGAAAACAGACTCAATGTTGAAGCTCCGCGGCGCATGCCGAAATTTTGACCTTAAGTTGTTTACATATTGTGACTTGGATGGAGAGTTGTCTCATTGGCACCCATGTATACCACACCTTCTTATTTCAATGATTTTAAAAAATGTTAATAAAATGAATACTCAAGATTTGATCAACAACTATTGCTTGCCATGTAGCTGTGACGATTTTACAAGGTATCATGTAAAAAAAAACCAGGTGAAATTATAACACTTTCCCCTTTTCCGATTTTTTCATGGTGCTTCTTTAGTAATGTGCAAATAAAAAAATACAAAATTAATTTCTGTTGCAATTACTTCGAGGTTATCCGCTGTATTGACTGGACTAGTAATGTACGATTCTGCGAAGCACCCAATATCGTTTTAGATGAGGCTCCTTATGGGGCTGTCCAAGTAATCACATAAACATTACACATACTGTATTTGTTGCCACTACAATCATATAATCAGGAATTATTTTTCAAACAAGAAAATCAATTAATCGTAAATACAGTCCGAGATTATAAAATAATGGTCTGGTACTAGTTATCAAATAAGCAAAAACCCCATGAGGAGACCCCTAGATGATCAAACTTATAGATATATATGTTTTGTCAATTAAAGGCAATTACTTTGAGTCTGATAGATATAGGAAGCTGTGGTATGAGTGCCAATGAGACAACTCTCCATCCAATTAACAATTTATTAAAGTAAACCACTATAGGTTAATGTACGGCTTTCAAAACGGAGACTAGCCTCACACCGAACAGCAAGCTATTATATAAAGGGCCTCAAAAACTACTAGTATAAAACCATTCAAACGGGAAAACCAACGGTCTACTCTATATAAAAACAAGAAATGAAACTAGCAAATAGTTTATATTTCCTGCTACCTCCTTTGTTTTCTGTCCAGAAATATCTGTTATTTCCGGGAACTTTTAAGACTATTGTTTTATTTTGACGATTTATATCAACATATATGTGATGTATTCATTGTTGTTGATGCTGAAACGCTTCAGATAAAATCTTTTTTTTCAACAAAGGAACTAGTGTTTCGATCTTTCAGAGTGATATAAATTCACTTTCATACATTTTCAGATTGGACTTGCAGTGACTGTACCTTTCACAATTCTGTATCAACAGCTTGTGAAATGTGTGAAATCTCAAAATCAGAGTCGATACGGAAGTCCCAGACACCAGTGCTGACACCATCAAAACCTCCAGTTCAAAACATGTCAACTGGTTATGCTACAGGTTAGTCTCTTCCTACACTTATTAATAGACTCTGTGGTATGTTGCTTTGTTCATTGTTGAAGGCCGCACGGTGACACATAGTTGTTTACTTTTGTGTTATTTTGGTCTCTTCTGAATAGTTGTCTCATTGGCAATCATTTTTTTTAAAAGACGAATAACCACCCAACATATGCCACCGAGTCTATATTTAAGGGTATGGATTGGGTTTACAGAATAGAGATTATGTTCCAAATATACAGAAATATGGACAAAGATTAGAGAAAATAGGGCAACAAATAAAAAATTAAATCTCCTTAATTATATATTTACTTTTTTCACTTATTTAATGTGATTTTGCTAATTTGCGTACAATTTAGCAATACAAGTAGTTTTAATAGGAAGACCCTCTATGCTTATTTTCATTTTTAGAGCATCATATATAATTAATTGTAAAGGTTATACCACTATTGAAAATTTAATAAAAACCGGCCAGAGGCGTACCATATCTAAAGTACTGTTATAATTGTAAAATCGAATGAATAAGAGCAAGAACAAATTAAATAAGTGAAATTAGTTTATAAAATATTAATCAATGTTAACCAATGAATAAAACATAAACCAAAAATTTAGAAAAATAGCCTATCCATTCCCAAAGCACCAAAGCGCGTGCGGTTAAAAATTACACACAAAAAAAAAACAGTGCATTTGTATGTTATAAAACAGATAGCAACTATTTAGCTTATCTAGCAATAATGATTCGTAGTGAATTCTGAGCTTCATGTGGAGGGAGAAAGGGGGAGGGGGCTTTGAGAAACGTTATTTAAAAAAAATAAGAAGATCTGTGTGGGATTTGTCTAAAATGACCCTATTAAAATAATCCTGACAAGTAATTTTGGAAAGACCTGAATGTTGACAATTTCATATGATATTATTTTTAGAGATAATAGAAAAAGATGCGTTCCGATATTTTCTAAGTTCTTGACGACCTTCAGTTCACATAATCTTTCATATCATTAAAAATCGACGTTTTAAGCAGAAAATGTTTTAATTATTGAAATAGTCGTCTTTTTTTACAACAGGAAGAAGATTTTAATCGTTTATAGAAATCCACTAAATAATGTTTAAGGTCATCAACTTGAAACAGGGAGCGTGAATAATAACAGAAAGGAAGTTTTCTTTCTTTGTACACTCTTCAAACAATAGTAGAAAATATTATGTTTTCCTGTCCGAATGTTCATATGTCCGTCCCGTATCCAGTTTAACATGTTTCTACTTTCTTTTATAATGTATGCCTATGTTGGAAAATGTGTAAAGTAATAGTAGTAGTCACACACATTTGTTTTTTTTTGGAGGAGGGGGGGGGGGTAAGTGTGCGTCCTTGTATCTGTAACTGTGCACCCGTCCTTTTGCGCTTCTCATGTGCAATTTGCATCAAAGGTTTACAACAACATATAATTTAAAATGTGTGCAATAAAAAGAAAATTGGACAGTTGTTTTTTTATTATATAATTATGTGGAAAAAATTTCATACTTTTTTGTCGTAGTTCTGTATGAAGGGTATTGTTTTCCCATTAACCCAAAACAACCTGTAATAATGTATCCATTTACGAAGCATAAAAGAGTCATGGACGGGCGAGGCACCTTTTGTTTAATTTGTTCTTTTATTTTTAAAGCTGTATGTCCATTTTTTTTCTTTTTTTCTTATTTGTAATATTCTGAATTCTTATTACGTTTCGCCCTTTTCCCTGTATTAGTTTATGTTTGTCCATTCACACTTAATGCAATTGGCTGTAAAAAAGTACATTTAATAATTGGGTGCTAAAATATTAAGAATAGAGAATAATGACTAAATGTACAAAGAATAGATGGTATTAAAAACATAGATTACAGAAATGAAAGTCCTCCCATATCATTCAGACCCTAATGTATTCTTTTATAGACTCAGGTTGAGTGAGAGCTTGAAATTATAGGTTAATTTTTATCAATTTTTGGCTGCTGCATTCTAACGTGAAGGCCACAACTTTCCTTTGTTTTTACAATCGTTCATAATATGGGTATGTGTTTACATTTGGCTAAAAAAAAACATCCGGACGAGAAAAGGTAGCAAGCTCTATTAATAACGTGAAGTATGTATCGATAGGCGTGTAAAAGTTCATATAGTACGGAAATAATTGATGGACTACTGACTGGGAGTTCAGTTAAACGGAAGTTTCTATCTTATTTTTTATTTTATTTCAGTGGGTGTTAATCTTAACTGAATGAATTAAGATAATCAGTTAAATACATATAATATTCCATAAATATTGAAAGTAAACATTGTTAGTTTCCTGGTATCTTTGTTTAATACTAAATGACGTGTAAGGATGGAAAAGATATTTAACTTTTCATAACATTCAAGTGCATGTGAAAAAAATATACGAATAGCTTTAAGATTAATATATCATTGTTTGCTTTACATGAAATGTCACAAATATTTTATGCATATGTCGTTTTCGTGTTTAACAATATACATGGACCTGTTTTACTGTTGTTTACTCGACGCTTAGATTTTGCTGATCTCTCATTTAAAACAATGTCTAAATACCTTCATTAGTATTTTCGCTATTTAATTAACAAAAATTATTATCAGTTACATGTACATAGTGTGCTGGTGATCAAATACGATATATACGGGGTCTGTAATTCCAAATGGGTGAGAGCGATGCTCAAATATACTCGATTATAAGAAAGTTAAGTCTGTAAACAGTTCTCAAATTCTGGATTAACTCATGATAGTTAATGTTGTTACCATGAACATTTATTATATATCATGACATATCGATAAATTCAATAAAAAAAAACCATTATCTTAATACCTCCCCATAAACATTCTCTTTTTGCTCTCGACAATACATATCAATATACGGAAATGTCAGTTTGCAAACGGAAGTTTCCCAACTCCTGAATACACTTATGATATTATATGATTTTAATCATTACATCATAACATACCGATTAAACTTCATGATGTTATAAGTATTAGATATATAGTCTTCTCATAACAAAATGACGTCAGCTACGAAGATAGGAGACGACGTCATCCGATACAAAAAGGGGAATCTGATTTAATAACACGGGAGTAGTGTCATTATCTTAAATTTCCCAGATGCCTTTACACCTCCACCTGCCTATATTTCTGTCATTTATTGAAACATTCACTGCTGTTGTATGACAAAATGAATTGTTGTACAACTATCTTGTATTTTATCTGATTTATAAGCCAAAACCTGAACTTTTTGTTGATTAATTATAATGCTTCTGTGTAAATTCAGAAATTATAACGAAGTTTTTATCAATGAAAATAATGTATCAGGTTCGAAATAATAAAAACTTGTAGTCATAATTTCGATAGAGATTATCCTTCATGCAACTATTCCAATCGCATTATTTATATTTCATATTTTCCCTAGTTGTTTAGGATTCGCAATAATAAATGCACTCATTGAATTCTAAATTAACAGTATCAAGAAAAAAATGAGTAAATAAATAACAACCTAAAATCGCCCTGAACATGCATGAAAATTTTGCCACTGGACTGTTAGCAGCCAACAATTAATCGGTCAATCAATCATAATCCCTTTGCCCAACTTCCACTCACCGTGGCCCCCTTTTCGTAATCTCCGGCCTATTTACACTTCCGTCCTCTAGCTCCTAGACAAAAATCGGTCCTCAGTTTTACCGGATCCTATACCATGCCTCCCGTTTCTCTCCTCTTCATTATCAGCATCCCTTATCCATCTCCACCTCTCATAATTTGTTATTTGTTAAGTATGTATTACGTCACGTTATTTTAGAGTAAAGAGCTTTCTGTTGGTTGAATGGTTGATATATTCTCACGTTTGATTATGTAAGGGTTTATAGACTTCCCCGTTATTTAAGGTGGTACCTAACACTACAGGGAGATAACTCTGTAAAATCAGCAGAACGTTTTAATGACGTTATATTATTAAGGGAATATTAAGCTTCTCAATGATCAAAATAAGTGTTTGTCAAACTGATATATAACCAGTGTAAATTTTCTAATTAAACGGTTGGTTCAAAATTTTTGAAATTTTTATATTTTTGTCAAAGGGTCAAAGTAAATACTTTGTCAAAATTTAAAGAAAATTAAACGAGCCAAATTAATTTTAGTGAAAGTGTTAGATACCACCTTAATTTCCCTTTGAGTTCGGTATTTGTGTTAATACTGTTCTTCTCTACTGTGGTATCTGTTTGATTTTATGTACCTTTCGATCTTCAACTGATGGTCTATTATAATGTAGAAAAGACCTTACCAAGTTGAAAAACTTGTGTATAATCCATTTGTCCTTTTTGAACATTAAAACTATAATTACATTAGATGTGTGTTTCATTATAATACGTTATTCTTATTGGCTAACAGCAATTTCGCGTCATTCTGAAATTAACAGTCATGTCAAAACGAACTTCATGATGGCACGAGCCTTTACAATAAAGTGCACAGGTAAAAGAAACACTTGATTGTAATCGTGTTTTCATTAGGATAGCGCGCAAATGTAATTATAAGTATTGAATGCTTCTTTTAGTCATTTCATAGTTTTGTCAAAGCGTTGACCGTGCGCACATTTTTAGAATGCGGAAGCGCTTCATACAAAATGTATTTCGGGCAACGCTTTAACACCCAAATGAATTTACAAAAAGAAGCATTCAATTCTTAAATAATGTTCAAGAATGCCTGCTGATGTGTCGGCCTTATATTTTGTCGTTATGTTGTTGTCTCACCAAAGTTAACAACATATTCACCTTTGTTTATACTCGCTTGTACCTTGGAATCAGTACCCTAAAACAGAAATTTCAATACTTGATTACATTCAGGCAAAAAAGACAATAATTATGATAAGTGGCCCGAAGAGGGTTATTTGGTCCGAACACGTTCCTAATATTCGCACAGAAGCAAACGACTAATATATTCAAATATAAGGTTAGGATAACTATCTTTTCATTTCTCGTTTACAACGTATTTAATTTAGATCTTTGTGATAAAAATGTACAAGTATTCGTTTTAAACATTTATGTATATAGAAAACAATTATACAATCCGTAAGTCTATAGATAGTTTGGATTTAACATATTTCCTTGAATAGATTTTACGATAATTCATCGAACCATCTCGTGATACATGCGTCATTTGTATATTTATTTATATAATCAGCTTTAAGGAAGATAAAAGAACTGAAACCAAAGAGACTGGTATTTCCGTCCTTTGTTGTTATTGATATTTACTGTTGTGCAAGGGAATTAAGACACACCACACATATTTTTAAATAAGCGACTTATACCTAAGACAACTGTTGAGTTGAGAGCACAGTGACAATTGCTTAGGCTAATATGTCTGTTGCAGGTCTGTTTATCAGTTTTGTTATTTCATGTATTCGACCATTCGTTTTGTTATTTCATGAATTCACCCGTTTATTTATTTCATGCATTCATCCGTTCAATAAATTAATAGAAAAATAATACAACTGCTCCATAAAATGAATATATAGTATATTTAATGTGCAAGTAAAACTAGTATAAAAAGGTTAAAACTTGAAGCTACATTTTACTGTTATTATTGCCTCTTTTTTTTTTAGAATATTAAGTGCCATTCACTATTCTGAAGAAGATGTAAGCATCATACCACATTAAATTGTTTTCCATTTTTAAATATTTTTGTCAGCGTATTTATTTTTACTTTAATTATTTCTTTTTAGCAAGTCGATCTGTGAGTCGAAATGACATAGAAACAGATTGTGCCGAAGATGGCGGAGAATTACGAATGGTGCTAGTAGGTCGAACCGGAAGCGGAAAAAGTGCCACTGGTAATACAATTCTAGGAGAAAACAAGTTTGTAGCAATGGTCTCTGGATCATCTGTGACTGTCAATTGTAGCCGGGGAGAAACTTATCACGGAAATAGACTTCTTTTAGTCGCTGACACACCAGGGCTATTTGATACAAACCATTTAAATTTTGAAGTCACGCGCGAGATATCCAAATGTGTTGGTATGACGTCACCTGGGCCTCACGCTGTTCTTCTCGTCATCGCAATCGGACGATATACTAAAGAAGAACAGGATACAGTCCAACATTTTATACAGCATTTTGGGCATGACGTCATCAGATATATGATGATAGCCTTTACTCGTGAAGATAGTTTAAAACAAGAACAGAAGACCATTGAAGAATTTCTAGAAACTGCTCCATCTGAACTAAAAGAGATTGTACGCAAATGTGAGAATAGATATATTTGTGTTGACAACCTTGCTAATGAATCTGAAAAGAAGAGAAAAGTTAATGAACTTATAACAAAAATAGACGACATGGTGGAGAAAAATGGCGGAGTATGTTATACTAATGAGATGTATGCTGCTGCAGAAGATGTATTAGCGAGACGCATGGAACAAATTAGGGCAGAATTTGAACAAGACCAAAAACGAGAGAGACGTAAACTACATAACAATTTTGAGCAAGATATTCATGCTCTGACAAATGAAAGATCTAAACTAGAAGATAGAATGGCACGGATGCATTGGGAAAAAGATTACTCCGAGAAAGAAAAACAAACTTTACAGATGGAAATGGTACGAATTCAGCAACAAAAGGAGATCAGTCAAGGAGAGATGGAAGAGGGAGAGAACCGACAATTATCCGAAAGAATTGCAGCACTGCGCAGGCGTGAAGTTCTCCTTAATCAGCAGCTACAACAAAAAGAACGTCAACGACTATTGATGCTTTCCGATTTAGAAAAAGCCAACCACGGAATCAAACAAAAACGAAAGGAAAGGGGAAGAGGATCATCCCTGGGTTCTTATCCAATAGGACATCTTGATGAAAAAACTGTAAGACAAAAGGCACGCGATGACGTCGAAAACAAATCCCCAAACATTTTTACAGAACTTTTGGAATCACTAAAAAACGTTGGAATAACATTTCTCAGTAAGGCTATTAAATTTTTTAGCAATTTGATTTGAAGTCGCATTTTCTATCAAGTGTTTGAACTTTTGTCTTTGTACAATTTTATTTCTATCATGTACATGCTTAAAGTATACGTGTTTGTGTAAGAGAACAAAAGGTGTGTATATATATTTATGTGAGAGAGAAATAAGCATGTATCCTTTTGAACATTAGCAACTCTCATTGCCTTTATCCGATAACATCAAACCAATTGCACGGACGATTTACCCATACCAATGCATGCGTTGATTAAAACTTGTATATAAAAAAATCGATACAACCTAGTTTAGGTTTATATGTGTATATGAGAATATGTGCCAGTATGCTTTCCTTGTTGGAACATTAGTCCTAATATTTTCCGTTTTAATTTCATGTTCTATTAGCTTTTTACACGCCTTGTTTGTCTGTTTGTATACCCGTACGTACATTGTAGAAGTTATGTTTTGACATTACGGTAATACTCCCCTCAAACTATTATTAATTTATGTTCAAATGTTTACTGGCATACTTGCATTTTTTGGAAAGTTAGAGACATGTTTCTGAAAATTAAAGGTCTGTTTTTTGTTGGAGAAGCTAGCAATGTCTTTTCCAAGTTTTTATTTCCATTTTGTTCACTGTCATTCATTTTGAGATTTCCACTTTCCATCAGTGTTTTTTATTTTATTGAAATACTAACCTATATGTCAGCATATTAGCCTACTGGAATTATTCTATGTCAAATAAATCTTAGAGTTTAGAAAACTGATACCTATAAATATAGCTTAAATATTAAGATTGGAAACAGGGAAGCTTTCGATTTATATATAAATCCTCTCCCGAGAAGAAAATACATAACTATGAAGTATGTGCTTCAAAAGTTGTCATATTGAAAATTAAACGATGTCAATGGCTCAAGTAGGTAATTGTTTATATAGAAAAAACTATACTTTTTATACCAACGTCCAATCTTTATTTGAATTTAACGACGTCCCTTCCGTAGTATCACATTTAAGCGATACACTAGTTGAAAACTGGTTCAAAGTGGATTTTGTTTTGTTTTGACCATGGGCTGATAACAGATACCCGTAAATATAGCATAATATAAAAATTGGAAACAGGGTAGCTATTGCTTTTACAAATTCCTCCTCCGATAAGACTATACATAACTATGAAGTACATGTATGTGGGCACCAGAGGTTATTATATATAAAATTATACGTCATAAATACTTCAAGTAAATAATTGTTTCAATTTAAAAAGTCGACCTTTTAAACAAACATCTATTTTAACTATACCCCTTTTGTAGTATAAAATTTTTAAGCGATACATTAGTTGAAAACTGGTCCAAGGTGTTGTTTACGGTATACATTGAATGAATTATATAAAGAAGGAAGATTTCAATTGAAAGATTCAATTGTTATCTTTAAACTTTTGTATTAGTATTATTTAACTTGTACATGTTGTAATATATTGCTGTAATAAACGCTAGGATGTATGAATTGTTTCATTTATTTAATCTGTAAAGCCTAGAACATTATCTGTTCCATTTAAATACACCCATGTGTCAAAACTTTAGAAGAATAATCTCATTTGTCCGCCCGTCCGTCCGTCTATTTGTCAATCAGTGTGTTTATGTGAAATTAGTTATTGCCAATGAGACAACTATCCAACACTGGTTAAATGGCGTAGAATTAAGAAAATTTAGGCCACACTACGACCTTTCAACTTAACAAACCCCATACTGACCGTATAGTTAGCTATAATAGGCCCTGACATGACAAAAAGTGAAACAAATAAACAGAAAAAAAGATGCCTGATTCAAGGCAAAAAAAAAACCCAACAAAAATAGACATAGTAGACAGCAACCAACTACAAACACTGACGTATAGGCTTGTTCTTTTGAACAGGAGACAACACTGGTTAAATGGCGTAGAATTAAGAAAATTTAGGCCACCCTTCGACCTTTCAACTTAACAAACCTCATACTTACCGTATTGTTAGTTATAATAGGGTCTGACATGACAAAAAGTGAAACAAATAAAGAGGAAAAAAGATGCCTGATTCAAGGCAAAAAAAAAAAACCAACAAAAAAAGACATAGTAGACAGCAACCAACTACAAACACTGACGTATAGGCTTGTTCTTTTGAACAGGAGAAAAGAATATGCCTTAATAGCACCACTCCTTCTTACGGGATGAGATGCATGGAAATAAATGATACTTTTTGCACAGTTGTAGAATTCTTCCTTATAAAGTGTATAAATAAATAAAATATCTGTTCGTTCTTCGTGTTAAATTGGAGATATAAACTGCAAGCTAGGTATATTTGATGATTTGATAAACTTTATAAACATCAATATGTTCACTCCTCTTGATTTTTAACTTATTTTTACAAGATATTCTGAAACTTCTTGGTTTATCCATAATGTGCCAATAATAGGTTTGCCCATTAAATATAGTTTGAAATGACATCTTTAAAAATATTAGAAATGTCTTGTAATTTCTTTGTCCTTTTTGAAAGATGTAAAGAAAATTATTTCCCGCAAAATTTTCAATGGCTTATATCTCGCAAACAAGCACACGGATTCGTATGCACTACTTGAGGCATTGTGCGGTTCGGTCTGTGCGTTGGAATACATTTCTTAGTCAAGCCATCAAATTTTTTAACAATTTGTTTCGAAGTCGTATGATTTGTTAAGTGTTTGGATGTTTTGTCTTTGTACATTTTTTTTCTATCACATAAACGCTTAAAGTATATGTGTTTTTGTAAGTTAAGGTGTTAACTATGTATTTAAGAAAATGAAAGAAGCATGTATAGATTTTGGACATTTACAACGCTTCTAACTGTGCATTGCCTTTATCCAACAACATCAAACCAATTGAACGATGATTTACGCATACCAAACAGCAAAGCGGAAAGTCCCTAATCAAATGGCAAAATCGAATGATAAAACACATCAAACGAATGGACAATGCATGTATTTACCAAAATATGTATAAAAAAAAACACGATACAACCTAGTTTAGGTATACATTTGTATATGAAAATATGTGCCAGTATGCTTTCCCTATTGACACGTCCTCTTTGTCTGTTTTTGTACAAGTACGTACATTTTAAAAGTAATGTTTTGATACTTCTCTCTTCAAATTTTTTTTTTATTAAAATATTTACTGGTATAGCCTCTTTTGAGAAAGTAACGTTTGAGATTTTTTTTATTTGAAGCTCCGTTTTTGTTTAGTAAACTATAATTTGTGTTTTCCACGTTTTTCCCATTCTGTTTGCTGTCCTTCATTTTAAGGAAATCAACAGCTCAAGTAGATAATTGTTCAAATAGAAAACATACCTTTTCAACCAACGTTCAATGATTATTCTATTTGAACTACACCCCATTCCGTAGTATCACATTTAAGCGATACATTAGTTGAAAACTGGTTCAAGATGCATTTTTATGGGTATACATTGAATGAATTATACAAAGAAGTAAGCTTTTAATTGATAGATTCAATTGCTATATTTAAACTTTTGTATTAGTATTACTTAACTTGTATATGTTGTAATATATTGCTGTAATAAATGCTACGATGTGTGAAGTGTTTCATTTATTAAATCTGTTTTGTCCCCAAAATTATCTGTTTCATTTAAAAACAACCAAATAAAAATGTTTCTATGATTCATCCTATTAATCCGTCTGTCTGTCTGTCTGTCTGTCTATCTGTCTGTCTGTCTGACAATCGGTCTATTTATGTGAAATAAGATGTTTACATGATTGCCGATTAGACAACTATCCAATATAGAGACTAAATTATTTTAAAATGACGTACCACAATACGACCTTTTAACCTAATAAGCCCCATATATACCGTATAGACAGCTACATGTATAACAGGCTCTGACATGACAAAATGTGAACCAAATAAACAGCAAATAAATTGTCTGATTAAACAAACAAACAAAAAAATAGATATCGCAGACAGTTACCAACGACAAACACTGAATTATAGGTTTATATCTTTGAACAGGGTAATATAGAAAATGCCTTATATTACGACTCCTTTTGACGGGATGCATGGAAATAAATCATACTTTTAACACATTTGTAAAATTCTACCTTAGAAAGTCAATAAATGAAGACGATTTTATATCCTTCGTGTTAAAGTAGAGATACAAATTATGATTTTATAAATCTTATAAACATTAAAGATTGTCGCTCCTGTTCTTTTTGAAATTTTGCCATATATTCGAAAGCCTCTGTTTTCATCCATGCAGTGCCAATGAAATAGTTGCCCACTAAGTATAGTGTTAAATGTCATCTTTTAAAATCTTATTAAATCTTTGTTTTATTTCTTCATCGTTTTTGAAAGAAAAAAAGTGCCAATGTCAATATAAATGCATACGAAATGGAAGCACACCACTAATTCATGGTCCCATTGATTTCTATGTTAAATTCCTCCATTTCAAGCAGGCACACCTCTTTTGTTTTAAGTTCAAATAAAGTGGCAATCATTGCATGTCAAAGCAACACTTTATGGTGTCTTGTACTGAAAAAAATCATACTTTTAATGGCATATAAGACAGATCTGGTTCCCTGAAATTCGGATGTACCAAATAGGTACTTCAGATCTGACAAACAGACAAAATGTACCCTCTTTATACATTTGGTGCAGTTTTTTTAATATTCAAAATTATAAGTCCAAAAATGTTCTACAATGATCACCAGTCCTTCAGCTTTCATTTGATACCACAAATACCTAAATATTCTAATAATTTCTAAAGTTATACTCATGCGTAGGAACTATTTTGTGTAAAATATGTACTACTTTCTGCTATGTGCTTTCTGGCCGGGACCGAATTAGTGGTGTTACACCAAATCAATAAAGAATTATTTCCCGCCCAATTTTCAAAGGCTGATATCTAGAAAACATACACGCGGAGCCTTGATTTTTCTGCTATTTTTGTTCCTTCATTCATATACTGTCAATGTATAGCATTCTTTCAAAAATCTTGTTAATTTGTTAAGGTAGTGTGTGTTTCAATGTAAACTCTTAAAGGAGCACTAGCTACGACATATATAAAAAAAATCTAAATGTTTTTTTTTCTTGTTCAATCATTAATGAAAGTGTAAAAGTGAAATACTAATTTGCTTTTATCATCCAGTATGGTTAATTTTTTTTCAAATTAAGCTAAGAAACATTGATGATGAATTATTCACTTGCAAGTGAATAACTCGACCTCATTGAATCCGTATGCATGTAAACTTCAATCTTATTCCTTAGCTAGAGGTGTATTACGCATAAATTGTGTGTGTTCGGTTATTTAAAAGACAATAATGTCTACATTGAAAGTGAAACAAAGGTAAATCATTTGATGGACTGATTCGATCCTCAAAAAGTTATTCTTATACAAGTTAAAACGATGATTAGCATATAGATGGTTAATTAGATGGCGTCATGTATGACATACACGCGAATATAAGCTACATATTATCGAGTCCATGCCCTGTATAAGGTCTGTTTTAGACGTTTTATAATTTGATAAATGTTGTACATGATTATAATTAAAATTTAAGAATTTGTGTCAAATCTGTGAACATGAATTCGAAAGTTGGTGTCTTTTCAAAGGAAAATAATTTGAAGCTAAAAGTTTACCTTCGTATTTAAGATTTATATGTGTTTTTTTATAACATAATAGTTAGAGAAAAAGCTGTTTTTCGAACTTTTCTAAGTAAACTTGACGACCTTCTATTAACATAATCTTGAATATCATTTAAAATCGACGTTTGAAGCAGAAAAATATTTTAATTATTCGTCTTTTTTTACAACGGGAAGAAGGGATTAATCGTTTATAGAAATATGCTAAATAAGGATGAAGGTCAATAACTCGAACACACAACGTGAATAATAACAAATAGGAAGTTTTCTTTCTTTGTAAACTCTTCACACAATAGTAGGAAATGTAATATTTTCCTGTCCGTGTGTCTGTGTGTCCGTCCCGTATCCGGTTTATTTCTTTAAATATGTAAGCCTTTGTAGGAAAATGTGTAAAGTTATAGTATATGTTTATCACATTTGTTTAGACGTGGGGTGTTTTGGGGGAGGGGAGTGGGGTAAGAGTTATATTATGTGCGTCCTTGTATCTGTGCATCCATTCTTTTGCGCTTTCGCATGAAGAATTTATATCAAAGATTCATATCAACATATAATTCAAAATATGTGCATTGAAAATATCTTTTGACAGTTGTTCTTTTATTATTAAGTGGTACAACTGCAAATATATATATTTTGCTTTTTTAATTTAGTTTCATTAATCCTGTTTTATCGTATCTCTGTATGAAGCGTATTGTGTTCTAACAAACTCAGAACAACCCGCAATAATTTAATCCATTCAATCAGCATACTAGAGGCATGGGTGGGCTAATCTGCATTCCTTTGTGTTTTTTTTTTTTTAATTTTTAAAGCTGTATGTCTGTCTGTCTGTCTATTCTTTTAATTATTTGTAATATTCTGAATTCTTAATATATTTCGGCCTTTTCCCTGGACTAGTTTAATTTTGTCCATTCCTGACTATTTTATTAACCTCATCTACACCCTTAAACAATCTGCCGTTTTTTTTGCGTTGATAATCTGTATAGATGCGAAAGACTGGATGGGATTTACAGTATAAATAATACAGAATACAGAAAGTCATCCCATTCAAATCCTAAAGTATATTCTTCTAGACTCAGGTTGATTGAGAGCTTGAAATATTAGGTTAATTTTTATTAATTTTTGGACTGCTGCCTCCTTGACGTATAGGTCACAACTTGGATTTTATTCTCATTCGTTCATACTATAAGTATATTTACATTGCGCTAAAACACATCCCAGACGAGAAAAGGTAGCAAGCTCGAAATAACGTGAAATATTGATCAATGGGCGTGTAAAAAGTTTATATAATACGGAAATAATTGATGGACTATTGACTGGGAGTTCAGTTAAACGGAAGTTTCTATCTTATTTTATTATTTTATTTTAATGGGTGCTAATCTTTTAACTGAATGAATTTAATCGATTAAATACATATCACATTTCATAAATATCAAATGTGAACATTTTAATTTTCCTGGTATTTTCAATTTGTTCAATATTTTATGAAGTATAAGGATTAAAACGATATTTATTTTTTTCATAACACTATTCAAGTACATAAAAAAATTCCAAAAATGTAAAGATTAATTTATTCTGGTTTGCATTACATGAACTGTCAAGTATTTTAGGCATATTTATCTAATTTCCTTTAGATCAAATGTTTTCGAATCGTCCTTTGTGTTATCTTTAGTGTGAAATACTATAAACTCAGAAATTACAGGGGCGGATCCAGCCATTTTCAAAAAGGGGGGTCCCAACCAAGGAAAAAAAGTGGGGTCCAACTTAATGTCCCCATTCAAATGCATTAATCGTCCAACAAAACTGGGTTCCAACCCCCGGACCCCACTTGATCCGCCACTGACTTATTGCATGCATTTAAAATAACTGCGATCTTAGAAAAATGGAGAGAAGAAAAAAGCGAGATTTATTATTGCGATTTTTCATGAAAATCTCTATACAGATATAAGCATCAGATATTAGAATGAGAGTTCTTTTTATTGTGATTCTCGTCAAGTCGCATTATTCGAATAAATAAAAACCTTCCTATACTATCTGAATGGTAACCATCTGAATTTACAGAATATAAATGTATGTATTCGATTTATCTATTTCTGTAATTGATAAATGAGAGATCGTTTTAGGAACGATAAGGGACTTTCCGTTTTGAATTTTCATCGGGGTTCTCTATTTTTGTTATTTTCCTTTTTCATAACAAAGGTACTAAAAATAAAATAATTCATTTAGAAGCGTTCTTTATTAGCAATAAAATGTATTTACATGTATCATGTATATCACAGTTGATTATTCGCCTTTTAATTTTGATGATCTCTCCCTTATGAAAAAAAAAAACCTGGAGACCTTAATTAGTATTTCAGCCTCTATTGTTTTGTACTGGCCTGACCAGTGAGTGTAACCAAGACGACTGGGTTTAGGTAAAGATAAACCAATCAGGAGCTGACTTTTATTTCACTACCAATCCAAATGGTGAAAAACTGAAAATACAAATATAAATACAATTTTACAATGTGTTCAATGATAATTAAAGTCCATTAAAAATACGGATAAACAGTTCGTAGATATATAAAGCTGTTAAAGTTCTTTATAATAATAAAAATATGAATATTCTTGCACACGTCGGGTTCTGTCTTGAATTAAATCGTGTAAATCGCAGATACGAACAGTTTGAACGGTAAAATGTTCATAGTTTCTTTATAACATATGAAAATATATTAAAACAGTTCGTCGCTGATGTAAATACATAATTTGTAATGTTTTGAAAGTAACTCACGCTGTGGTTAGCCACGAATTGTTCTTTTGGACAACGTGTCCGCTGAATGTTCTTTGCAGTTGTGCACACGACTCGCTGAGCAGTTTACGTCATTAAAAGAGAGGGGAAAGTAACGCGGATTCCTACACTGTCCTTTATAAAACTCCTAAAACAGGCGCACATAAAGCGATGTACGCAATGAAATGTTAACAATATAAAATGATGATCACATGAAGAATAAATGATGAATGAGTTCCAGAATACTCCCCGTCTAAGGTCTATCTGACATCACTATTCCATTATCGAAAACAAATAAAATGTTAAATATATAACAACAGTACAAATATTCACTTAGAAGTAGTCCAACGGGAGGCTGGGTATTTCACAGCTTCTATCCTAGATATGGCGGTGTTTCCGACGAGATCGCGGCGATCTAAGATCCAACTCCATGGCTGTAGTTCTGATGGAAGAATCTCCTTTCGACACGGATATGCGATCTAACGAGGACGACTTGCGAGACGGATGCTTTCCTTGACGTTTACGGCGTACAGTAGACCATCCGGTACCATGTTCCTTTTCTCTGCGACTTAAGTTGGAATTGGTTATTCTGCTTTCCTCTTGTCCTTGAGTATTCAAAGGCGAATTGAAGCTTTCCATGGGAATTGAATGTTTACGGATGTACTTTTCTTTGTCGGCATTCACTTTTGGTGGCGTTGCATCCGAAGTGAACTTTTCGGCTTCTGCAAATCTGACGATTGAAGTCGCTGATTTCATTTTCGGTTGCCCATGTAAACGGGGATAAAGTTTAGACGAATCAGTTTGAATTTCATTTGACTGGGTGTTGGTTTTATTACACTCAGGTAATTTCTTTGTATGTGGTTTCACAACGCTGCAAGTTGGATTTGTTTCCTTTTTAGTGAGTTCAAGGTGAACATGTTGCTTATCGGAGCGTATTTCTCCAACGATAATCCAACCCAGGTTTAACCTTTGCGCAAATGGAGCCTTTGGTGGTCCTAGACGTTGATCAAGGACATGATGTGCCTCTATAAGGTCTCTTCCAATGAGCAATAGGATTTTGCATTTTCCATCAATCGGGAGGATATGATTTTGTAGTTCTTGCAAGTGTTGATATTGCAACATATCCTCAGGTGTAGCAATTTCGTTCCGATTATTGGGAATGTTATCGCATTCAATCAGTTCAGGCAGATTGAATCTAGTATTGTCTTGTACAGACTTCACGACAAAGCCGTTTCCTCGTTTACCGGAAGTAACCTTGCTGCCGGAGCATGTGGATAACAAATAATCTTTTGTTTCTGCCTGTACATTGAATAGGCTGAAGAATTCAGGAGCCACGAGAGACCGGTTGCTTTGGTCGTCAATAATTACTTTGTCCTGATTATCTTTGTGAAAGACATTCACAGGAAGTATCTTGGCACAAGATTTACTGATGTTGCCGTCTTTGGAGATATCTGTGCAAGTTGAACTAACAGAGGTTAGCTTGGTTTCAGCTAACTCAAGTTGCTCCCCGCCGTCGACTGATCTAGGCGGTGAAGGCGGTGCACCTTTGGTTTGGTACACTCGATTAGTGTGTAATGCGGTGGTATGTTGTTTACTTCCGCATACATTGCAACTGATACTCGCGTTGCAATCACGACTTCTGTGCATAGTCGAATCACAGCATTTGTAACAAAGATTGTTTTGCCTCAACAGTTCCTTGCGTTCCTCAATAGTTTTGGCTCGGAATGCTCGGCATTCATTCAGGGTATGCTTTGTATTGTGTAGGATACACAGACATTGTTGTTGACTGCTGTCTTCAGTTTGCTGTTCAACAGCTGTCTTATGGACGTTGACTTTAGAGTACGTCTGAGGTGTGAACCTTGGCGTAGCGTCTTTTTGGTGTTACCTTTGAACCAAAGATGAACCCAGGATCGTTCTTAATTTTGCTCATTTCCCTGATGAAGGCAGAGAATTCTGTAAAAGGTGGAAAGGCAACTTCATATTTAGACTTGTATCTTGAAGCCCTTGTTATCCACTTTTCTTGGAGTCCGTATGGTAGTTTTTCCACAATAGGATTTACCCCCTTTGACGAGTCGAAGTAAGCTAGCAAACATCCCAGCTTGGGATTTTCTTTGTGATACTCTATTTCTGAGATAATGTCTGACAAATCGTAAAGGAGTGAGTTGTCTTTATTTGTCAGTGTTGGAAAGTTGTCAAGTTTGTTGACGAGAGACGTCTGCAACATTATTGGAGCACCATATCGATCGTCCAGTCTTTCCCATAATCTGTATAGGCCTCTTGTTGGGTTGTTGGCATTTGATGCCCTTATACTCATGGCATGTTTACCTGACTCTGGTCCAAGCCATTTAATAAGTAGGTCTATCTGTTCTGAGTCTGAAACTTGTAGTTCGTCTATGACATTTTTAAAGCTGGCTTTCCATGTATGAAATGATTCTGCCTGGTCGTTAAAGCTTGTTAGCCGTGAGAACAGCAGGTCCTTGCGAAGGAGAAATCTGGTTATCTCTAACGTAGGATTGTTTTGCTGCAGGTGTGCAGAAGGGGTCTCTTCTATTATAACTCCTTGTCTTAGGTGTGAGACAGGGATCTCTTCTATAATGCCTTGATTTTGCTGTGAGACAGGGATCTTTGCTGAAACGCCCTGTTTTCCTATTCCAGTTACTGTTCCCAGATCTGGGAATACATTAACATCTGGTGACTTAACACGTGTAGGCAAGACCTCAGGTGTTTGTGGTGGCGAGTTCAGTGCCACAGATGGCACGAACGCTGGTGCTTCATGTCTCAGCTCAATTTTAACAGGAATTTTTTCTTTCTTTTGAGGACCTGTTACTTCCTTTACAACAGTTGATACAGGAAGTTTATTGACGAAATCTTGCACACGCTGGAGCGGGTCTTCCTTTTCGTCAGGGAGATCGCTAACCGCTTGGCTGTCATCGTATTCCAGGATACGAGCCTTGGCTTCTGCGGCTGCAGCTTCTCTCTGTGCTTCGAGAAGGTTAAATTTGGCTTTAAGCTCGGCCTTTTCCGGCTTACTCGTGCGGCTTCTTGTTGCATTTGAGCCTTCCTGCGCATAGCCTCTTGTTCTAATTGCGTTTTTCTGTGAGCAGCCTCCTGTTCCATTGCAGCCTTTTTGTGTGCTGCTTCCTGTTCCATTTCATTTTGTCTGAACATGGCTTGTTCTTCTAACATTGCTTCCTGTTGTAGGATAGGGCATGTTTTTCGACAAATGCTATCTTAGACTTTGCAGCCTCTGCCTTGGCTCGCTTTCTCCGTGCCAGGCTTGACATGTCTGACACGTTAGAGCTACCACTGCGTGAGGTTTTCTTACCTTTTGACCCTGAGGTCCTTTTTTTAGTTGATTTAGCCTTAGTGAGGGCAAGGCGATGCTCGTGTAAAGAGTCCATGGCCAGTTCAACTTTGGACAGACGGAGATCCAATGTAAGGTTACATGCGTCTATGTCTTTTTGACTGTCCAACGTTCTGGTCCTTTTTAGAAAGTCCAGATATTCGTCTGTGAGCCTACGATAATTTGTACAGGCTTTTACAAGATTGTCCTGGGCTGTTAAGACTTGCTGGAGGTCGTTAGGAGGGTTGGTCGTTTCTAATAACTGAGAGTCTAGGTTTGACCATAGGGCCTCTAAGTCGTGATAGAACTTGTCACGTTTTTCTATAAAGGCTCCCTGTCCCTTTTCGGTAAGTTCACGCACTCGCCTAGTCTCGGCATTTTCATCTACATTTGTTGTTTTAGACAGATTTTGTAATAGTTCTAGATCTGGGACATTTCCCTCTGGGGGCTGAACCTCTTCTTGCTGTTCCGCGTGACTGGGATCCATGATGTAAATCGGCAATGTTTGTTCAACGTTGATGATTTGCTGCCTAGGACGCACAAGCTGTGTTGCGTAGTGTCGATGTAACAGCTACGAACGATGCTCCGTTGTATTTCCTGATCAGGAGATATGTAGACAAGTTGTTGTCAATTTACTAGCACGAAACGTTGTCGTTGAAACTACGTAGTTGGTCTGTTGACTGTCGTGGAGTGGCGTACGTTAATATCCAAGAAAAACAACAGGCAAGTTGTAGCTTTTTCACTGTACTGGCCTGACCAGTGAGTGTAACCAAGACGACTGGGTTTAGGTAAAGATAAACCAATCAGGAGCTGACTTTTATTTCACTACCAATCCAAATGGTGAAAAACTGAAAATACAAATATAAATACAATTTTACAATGTGTTCAATGATAATTAAAGTCCATTAAAAATACGGATAAACAGTTCGTAGATATATAAAGCTGTTAAAGTTCTTTATAATAATAAAAATATGAATATTCTTGCACACGTCGGGTTCTGTCTTGAATTAAATCGTGTAAATCGCAGATACGAACAGTTTGAACGGTAAAATGTTCATAGTCTTTATAACATATGAAAATATATTAAAACAGTTCGTCGCTGATGAAATTACATAATTTGTAATGTTTTGAAAGTAACTCACGCTGTGGTTAGCCACGAATTGTTCTTTCGGACAACGTGTCCGCTGAATGTTCTCTGCAGTTGTGCACACGACTCGCTGAGCAGTTTACGTCATTAGAAGAGAGGGGAAAGTAACGCGGATTCCTACACTGTCCTTTATAAAACTCCTAAAACAGGCGCACATAAAGCGATGTACGCAATGAAACGTTAACAATATAAAATGATGATCACATGAAGAATAAATGATGAATGAGTTCCAGAATATGTTTTATATTAAAAAAAATCTATTGAAATACGGACGGAAATCTCCAGACTTTTGAATAAACTCGAGATAGTATATGATTTTAATCATTACAGAGGCCCCTCATGGGGGGGGGGGGGGGTCCTAGTAATCACATAATCACCATTTTTTTGCCAATATAATCACATAATCATTAAATATTTGCTTATCTTTAGTAATCAAATAATCATAAACTAAAAATACAATCCTAGGTAATCAAATAATCATGAAATATTTGGCTTAATAATCAAATAATCATTAAAAAAACGGCCAAGTAATCACATAATCAAAAACCCCATGAGGGCCCTCATTACATGTACACTTTACTATATATCATATCATGGCGTTAATTCACCAAAAACATTATCTTAATTAAGTTAATACCTTCTTTTTTTTCTCTCGACAATATATATCAATATACGGAACTTTAAGTTTGAAACGGAAGTTTCCCAACTTCCGAATACACTCGTTGTAGTATATCATTTTAATCATTACATCATAACATATCGATTAAACTTAAGGATGTTATAAGTATTATAGAAAGTCTTCTCTTGACTAAGTGACGTCAGCTACGAAGACATGAGATGATGTCATCTGATATACATTAGAAATTTGTTTTAATAACACAGGAATAGTGTCATTATCTTAAATTTCCAAAATGCCTTCATTAAAAATTTTTACAACCTCCACCTGCCCATTTCTCTGCATTAAATTGATACATTGTCACTGCTGTTGTATGACAAAATGAATTGCTGTACAACTATCTTGTCTTTATAGGATTTATAAGCCAAAACCTGAAATTTTTGTTGATAAATTATAATGCTTCTGTGTAAATTCAGAAATTATAACGAAGTTTTATCAATGAAAAAAATGTGTCAGGTTCGCAATAATAAATACGTGTATTCATAATTGATTACTAGTATCCTTCGTTCAACTATTCCAATCGCATTATTTGGATTTCGCATATTACACAGTTGTTAAGGATTCGCAATTAAAAATGCACTCATTAAGTTCTAAGTTAACAGTATCTGAAAAAGACGAGTAAATAAAATAACAATCTAAAATCGGCCTGAACATGCATGAAAACAGCAATTTCGCGTCATTCTGAAATTAAAATTCATTTCAAAACGAATTTCATGATGGCACGAGCCTTTACAATAAAGTGCACATGTAAATGAAACACTTGATTGTAATCGTGTTTTCATTATCATAGCGAGCAAATCTAATTATAAGTATTGAATGCTTCTTTTAGAAAATTCAACGGGTTGTAACATCTTTAACCGTTGGCACAATCGTAGAACGAAGCGCTTCCGCGGTTCATGCAAAATATACTTCGGTCAAAGCTTTGAAACTCCAATGAATTTATTAAAAGAAGCATCAATTAAATAATGTTCAATACTGCTTGCTGATGTCTTGGCCTTATATTTTGTCGTTATGTAGATGTCTTACGAAAGTAAACAACACATCTTCTTTTGTTCATACTCGCCTGTTCCTTGGAATCAGTTCCCTAAAGCAGAAATTTCAATACTTGATAACATCATGGTCACAAAGACAATAATTATAGTAAGTTGCCAAAGAGGGTTATTTGATCCGACCACTTTCGCTCAGAAGAAAAAGGTAAATATATTTTAATATTAAGTTTACATAACTATCTTTTCATTTTTGTTTACAATGTATAAAACTTAGATCTTTATGAGAAGGTATACACATATTCGCTTTACGCTGCTAATAAAAGTATTTTAAACCAAAAAAAATATAATCCGTATGTCTAATTTTCCTGGAAAAGATTTTAAGATAATTCATCGATGTATCCCGTGCTACATGCGTCATATGTATATCTATCTATATGATCAGCTTTAAGGAAGATAAAGAGACTGGTATTTCCGTCCATTTTTGTTATTGATATTTTACTGTTGTGCGAGGGAATTCAGATACGACACATATATTATTTAATAAACTACTGTTGCATTAAGCTAGAGCACATTGACAATAGTTTAGGCTAATATGTCTGTTGCTGGATCAGTTTTGCTATTTCAACTTTTCATTCGTTTTGTTATTTCATGTATTCACCCGTTTAGTTATTTCATGTTTTCATCCGTTTTGTTATTTCATGTATTCACCCGTTTAGTTATTTCATGTTTTCATTCGTTTTGTTATTTCATGTATTCATCGGTTCAATAAATCAATAGAAAAACATACAATTGCCCCATAAAACTGAACATATAGTATATTTGATGTGTAAGTAAAATTAGTCTAAAAAGGTAAAAACTTGAAGCTACATTTTACTGTTATTATTGCCTATTTGTTTTGTTTTTAGGAAATTAAATGCCATTAACTATTCTTAAGAAGATGTAAGCATCATACGACATCTAATCAATTTTATAATCAAATACTTTTCCTATTTTTAAATATTTTTGTCAGCGTATTTATAATTAGGTCTTTCCACCTTTTTTTATTTTGTTATGTTATTTGGAGTATGATATCTTATAGTTTAAACGCTTTAAAAATTGACAACCGCATAACAAAATACTTTACGTTGTAAGAGTTATCTCCCCAAATACTGTTTTCTTGTGACCACTACTCCTTCGCAACCCTAAAAGATTACGACAAATTTATTTTACCAAATTGTTTTTTACATCTTTAGGATTAAGATATTTATTTGGACCGAAGCTATACCGAGACTCCATATGAGAGTTATTCTTCTTTTTTCATTTGATTCAAGTGATATGCATTTCTATCTGGTAAACCATAAGTGATAGAGACCTAGGGTCTTTTGATTTGAAGTACTTGGTCCAAAAAATGAAAGTTAGATCAAGGTCAAAGGTCAAGGTCATATGAATTTAGGTTTTGGCTTATTTTCACGTATTTTCAAAAATAGTAAGTGATAACGACAAATTGTTTTTACTAAATTGTTAGTTGCGACATGTCGTAACACACACATTTTGATTGCAAGGGTACGTTAACCGTAAATGGGAGTTTTCTCCCCTTTTATATTTAGAATTATGCGTTAAGTGGTATAACTTATCAACCAAACATATAAAAGATATAGGGTGTTTTGATTTGAGGACCTTGGTCTGTGACCTTCAAATTGAAGTCAATGTCATAGGTTAATAGGACGTTCTAGATTTTGACCTTGGCTTTATATTCATATTTAGCAACTCTCATTGCCTTTATCCGATAACATCAAGACAATTGCGCGGACGATTTACGCATACCAATACATGTATTGAACACAACTTGTATATCAAATTGATACAACCTAGTTTAGGTTTATATTTGTATGACTTGTGAAAATAATTGCCAGTATGCTTTCCTTGTTGACACACAAGTTCTGATATTTTCGTTTTGATTTCATGTTCTATTAACTCTTTATACGTCTTGCTTGTCTGTTTGTATACATGTACGTACATTATAGAAGTTATGTTTTGACATTAAGGTAATACTCCCTTCATAAGAATACACATAACTATGAAGTACGTGCTAGTATTAGTATTACTTAACTTGAACATGTTGTAATATATTGCTGTAATAAATGCTAGGATGTGTGAATTGTTTTATTTATTAAATCTGTTACACAGGCAAATTTCACTCACATCAATTTCACGTGAAATTAAATTCATGTGAATCTCACGTGAAATTCACATCAATTTCACCTCAAACGAGCTTATACATGAAACTCACGTGAAATCAGTTTTTGTGAGTTTAACATGAATCTCATGTGAAACTCATGTGAAATTCACATGAAAATCACGTAATTTTTTTCATGTGAAATTCACATGATTTTTATAAATAGAGTTTTTCAAGTAACATCTTAATTTTCAAATTGAATTAAAATCATGAAAAATATCAAAAATTTTTGTTTTAAATTTCACGTGAAATTCATGTGAAAAAATTCACATCAGAATCGTGTGAATCTCAATTCACGTGAAATTCACATGAAAATTTTCACTTGAATTTCATGTATAAGCTCGTTTGAGGTGAATCTCACGTGAAATTTTTCATGTGAATTTCATGTGAGATTCTTGTGAAATTCATGTGAGCAAATTTTGCCTGTGTAAGCCTCCAATATTATCCGTTTCATTTAAAACACACAAGTGTAAAAAAAAAATCGATGAATAATCCTATTCGTCCGTCCGTAGAATTAAGAAAAATTAGGCCACCCTTCGACCTTTCCACTTAACAAATCTCATACTTACCGTTTGTTAGTTATAATAGGGTCTGACATGACAAAAAGTGAAAGAAATAAAGAGAAAAAAATGTCTGATTGAAGACAAAACAAACCCAACGAAAATAGATAGAGCAGACAGCAACTTACGACAAACCCTTACGTAAAGGCTGACACCTTTGACCAGGAGAAAAAGAATATGCCTTATTAGCACAACACCTTCTTACGTGATGGGATGGGATGAGATGCATTGAAATAAATGATTTGCACAGTTGTAGAACTCTTCCTTAGAAAGTGTATAAATGAATGAAATATCTGTTCGTTCTTCGTGTTAAAGTAGAGATAGAAACTGCAAGCTAGGTATATTTGATGATTTCATAAATTAAGATGTTCGCTCCTCTTGTTTTTTTTACTTTTGTTTGCCAGATATTCTGAAACCTCTTGTTTTATCCATAATGTGCCAATAATTGGTTTGCCCATTAAATATAGTTTGAAATATAGTTTGAAAGAAAAAAAGCGCCAGTGGGAAATGCATGAAAGATGTAAAGAAAATTATTTCCCGCAAAATTTTCAAATGATTATAACTCGCAAGTAAGCACAGGGAATTGTATGCACCACTTAGGGGCATTACGTGGTTCGGTCTGTGCGTTGGAAAACATTTCCCAGTCAAGCCATTTAATTTTTTAACAATTTGTTTCGAAGTCGTATGTTCTGTAAAGCGTTTAAATATTTTGTCTTTGTACAGTTTTTTTCTGTCTTAAAAACGCTTGAAGTGTATGTGATTTTGTAGGTAAAAAGTGTTAAGTATGTATATAAGAGAATAAAATAAGCATGATTGTATAGATTTGGGACATTTGCAACGCTTCTAACTGTACAATGCCTTTATCCAACAACATCAAACCAATTGCACGGAGGATTTACGCATATCAAAAAGTAAAATCACAAAAAAATACTGAACTCTCAGGAAAAAACAAAACAAAACGGAAAGTCCGTAATCAAACGGCAAAATCAAACGATAAAACACATCAAACGAATGGACAATGCATGTATGGACAAATATATGTACACAGAAAACCGATACGACCTAGTTTAGGTATACATTTGTATATGAACATATGTGCCAGTATGCTTTCCCTGTTGACGCTACATCTTTGTCTGTTTTGTACAGGTACGTACATTGTAAAAGTAATGTTTTGATATCACTGGTATAGCCTCTTTTGACGAAGTAAAGTTAGAGATATATTTTTAAGATTGAAGCTCCCGTTTTGCTTAGTATAGTCTAATTTGTGTTTTCATCGTCCCCCCCCCCCCCCCCCCCCCTTAATTCTGTTATTGTTATGGAAATCAACGGCTAAAGTAGATAATTGTTTAAATAGAAAACAAACATATACTTTTTCAACCAACGCTCAACGTTCAACTATACCCCTTCCGTAGTATCACATGTAAACGATACATTAATTGAAAACTGGTTCACGATGGATTTTATTGGGAATACATTAAATGAATTATACAAGGAAAGAAGATTTTAATTGAAATAATTCATTGCTATGATTAAGCTTATGTATTTAGTATTACTTTACTTGTACAGGTTGTAATATAATGATGTAATAAACGCTAAGATGTGTGAATTGAATCATTTATTAAATCTGTTATGCCCCAAATGATATGTTTCATTTAAAAACAACAAAGTGAAAATGTTTCTATGAATCATCCTTAACGTTCGTGCGTCTTTAAAATAGATATAGCAGGCAGTAACCAACGACAAACACTGAATTATAGGCTTATATTGTTGAACAGGACAATATAGAATATGCCTTATAAGCACAACTCCTTTGGACGGGATGCATGGAAATAAATGATACTTTATCTCGTCGAATCTACCCGAGAAAGTCGATAAATGAATAAAATGTCTATCTTTCGTGTTAAAGTTGAGATACAAATGATGATTCTATAGTTTAATCCACCATTTTCTACATTTGAAAATGTCTGTACCAAATCAGGAATATGACAGTTCTTGTCCATTCGTTTTTGATGCCTTTTGTTATTTGATTTTGCCATGTGATTATGGATTTTCCGAATTGATTTCCTCCTTAGTTCAGTATTTTTGTGATTTTACTTTTTTCTATACAATCTCATAAATATTTAAGATTGTCGCTCCTTGTTTTGAATTTTGTCAGATATTCGGAATCCTCAGGGTTTATCCATACAGTGCCAATGAAATTGTTGCCCACTAACTATAGTTTTTAAATGTCATCTTTGGTAATCTTATACAAAGTTTGTTTTATTTTTTTTTCATCGTTTTTGAAAGAAAAAAGGTGCCAATGTTGAATGCAAATTTTTTAAACGCTTATATCTGGAAAGCACGCGGACCCTTGATTTTTTTCTGCTATTTTAGTTCCTTTCTTCACATACTGTCAATGTATATCATTCTTTAAAAACGCTTGTTAATTTGTTTAGGTAGTGTGTGTTTCAACGTAAACTCTTAAAGGAGCACTAGCTACGAGATATATAAAAAATCTAAAGTATGTTGGTCTTTTTTGGTTTAATCATAAAAGATTGAAGGTGAAATAGTGAAATATTAATTTGCATTTATCTGCCATTGTGGTTCATTTTTTTCCGATTAAGCTAAGAAACAATGATGAAGAATTATTAACTTGCAAGTAAATAACTTGACGCCATTGAATCCATTTGCATGTGCACTTAAGTCTAATTCCTTAGCTAGAGGTGTATTATGCATAATTTGTGCGTGTTCGGTTATCTAAACGATAAGACTGTCTACATTGAAAGTAAAACAAACTCGTTATACAAGTCAAAACGATGATTATTATTTATTTATAAAATCAAAAATATGAAATTAAACAGACCTAGACAAATACAATAACACATGTTCGCTTTTTGTTTATTTCTATATCTATGTTTATGTCGCTTATAGGCCAGGACTATCGGAAGTCTTCGGAGGTCATCTCGATAGCTATTAAGAGTGCGTCAAGAATAAAATAACCGCGAAATGAAGCTACATATTTTCGAGCCCATGCCCAGTATAATGTTTATTTTATAAGTTTTATCATTTTGAGAAATGTTTTACATGATTATAATACAAATTTGCGAATTTGTGTCAGATCGGTGAACATTAATTTGAAAGCTAGTGCCCTTTCAAAGGAAAATCATCTGAAGCTAAATGGTTACTTCCCTATAAAAGATTGAAAGCCATGGTTTGATGTCCTATCGATTATGACGCAACGTAAGCACGAAATAGATAGAGTATTTTTATTCATTTACTAGAACTAATCTGGTCTAAACCACTTCTGATGGAACGATCGCTTGCTAACCAGTTCTTTTATTCCGACATGATTTATAACAAAATTTTCGTTAAGCCCCCGTTGATCAAGTAATGATTAAGAAACATAGGTTCCAATTCCCTCATGCAGCGTTGACCATATATGAATTTGACGATTTTAGATCCGGTTCCTGTCGTATTACATTTTCTGTGGTTTTTTGTCGAAATATCTTGTGCTTTATATGTTAATTGTTCCTAATAAAAGTAGATATGGAAAAGCTGTTTAAACGCACAAAAGAAACACAGATTTGTTTTGTAATGTAGAAAACCTAGATAAACACATTCAGATATTAATTTTGCACTCATGATTGTAAAAGTGAACACAGAAAGGTGGATCGGACAGACGAAAAAAAAATATAAAGGTTTTTTTTTTATCACTTAGCAAATCTAAGGCCGTGTTAACATCTAACGCCGTGTACAGTAAACATGTTTACATTTGGTTTAGTGTAATGTACACTAGTTTCACATTTAATTTGTTCAGATCTATACACCTTGTTTAGCTACCTGTACATAAGATTTGTTCACACTTGTAAACTATATGTCTTTTAAATGTTTATTACGTAGAACCAAATTTTCGAACAACTTTTCTAGCAGTTGGGGAACGACCATTTGACTTAAAAAAAAGGAGGATGGATTTTCCCACAATTTGATTATTTTTTTTATTTTTGAAATCGGGTCACCATACAGATGATAAAAATGAATAAACTCATCATAGATGCCAGGACTAAATTTTGTATACACGCTAGACGTGCGTTTCGTCTACAAAAGACTCATCAGTGACGCTCGAATCCAAAAAAGTTAAAAAGGCCAAATAAAGTACGAAGTTGAAGAGCATTGAGGATCAAAATTCCTAAAAGTTTTGCCAAATCCAGCTAAGGTAATCTATGCCGGAGGTAGAAAAGCCTTAGTATTTCAAAAACTCTAAATTTGGAGTAGGTCCGGTAAGGACCGATTTTGGCCTCAAATTTCAGATTCATCTGACGAAAGATTTTGACCACTTTTTAAACACTTAAGTGTTTATTTCATTTGAATCAATTAGTTTATGTGAAAGATTTTAACTGATTTTGACATTAAAAACGACCCGATTCAAGTTCAAATATGAAAAATCTACCAAATATGCCGAAAAATGTCACTTTTCAGATGGTTTTTGTCAAAAATGAAAGTGGCCGCATCCGTGTTCATCCTCAATCTTTATATATGTTATGTATTATCATAAAATACAACTTACATTTTAATATTAAGAATGAACACGAATGCGGCCACTTTTGTTTCACACGAAAACTGTCTAAAATTTAACTAAAATGCTAGAATTGTGAAGATTTCAGTAATTTAGCATGACTTAATGGTGCTAGTACCTGATATATGTGCATTGTATTGTCAAAAACAGCCCATATTTATGTAGCAGAAGCATTCTACTGTACAATAAATAACTAAAAGTTTACATTTTAACAATTTCGTAAAACTGCTATATTTTGGGGCCAAAAGGGGGTCTTACTGGACCTACTCCTTTGGTAAACAGTTAATTTATAAATATAACCATATCAATGATAATTCATGTCAGCACAAAAAGTGCTGACTACTGGGCTGGTGATGCCTTCGGGGAATAAATCTCCACCAGCAATGGCATCGACCCAGTGGTTGTAAATTAACTCATCATAGATACCAGGACTAAATTTTGCATATACGCCAGACGCGCGTTTCGTCTACAAAAGACTCATCAGTGACGCTCGAATCAAAAAAAGTTAAAAAGGCCTGAGGTAGAAAAGCCTTAGTAATTCAAAAATTCTAAATTTGGTAAACAGTTAATTTATAAATATAACCATATCAATGATAATTCATGTCAGCACAAAAAGTGCTGACTATTGGGCTGGTGATATCCTCGGGGAAATAAATCTCCACCAGCAGTAGCATCGACCCAGTGGTTGTAAATAAACTCATCATAGATGCCAGGACTAAATTTTGTATATACGCCAGACGCGCGTGTCGTCTACAAAAGACTCATCAGTGACGCTCGAATCCAAAAACGTTAAAAAGGCCAAATAAAGTACGAAGTTGAAGAGCATTGAGGACCAAAATTCCTAAAAGTTTTGCCAAATCCAGCTAAGATAATCTATGCCTGAGGTAGAAAAGCCTTAGTATTTCAAAAATTCTAAATTTGGTAAACAGTTAATTTATAAATATAACCATATCAATGATAATTCATGTCAGCACAAAAAGTTCTGACTACTGGGCTGGGCTCGATTACGCATTAAAGACGTAGGCTGCATCAGCGTGCTTACAGACGAAGAAAAAGAATTGTGATGTTAAGGATCACTACATTTCTATCTTTTCTGTTTTTTTTTCAAATGGTATTTCTTCTCCAAGAAGTATTTGGAAAGGGTGGGTGTAATATTTTTTTTTTTCATTTCTAATTGTATTTTAACAGATCTGAGATACTACACAAACAAACAATTAACCTCACCCTTTTTCAGTAATGCATTTATGAGTAAATCGTTGTTTGAGTAAAGACCATTGGCAAATATTTCTATCAGTGTGAACGTCCAGTCGATTTGAGAAGAACTTTTCAAATGAATTATGTGTTCGGCAATGATGATGGATGAATCTTGATAAGGGGTTAATAAGGCTACGTAACGTGTTTTTATAACAAATAGATATATCAAGTTAAGACAAATATTTCGGTATAGAACATAATATAAAAATCGTTTCTTTTTAAAATATACATGGGGAAATGGGGAAATGGAAGTTCTGAATGCCTAGTTTTGTGTACACTTAACCTACATAAGGCCTACATCGACTATCGACTGTATGTAGACAAAACATGATTTAAACTATATGTAAACATTGAGTTTTATCAATGGGAACGTAATTATGTTTAGTTTATATGTGAGTTACACTAACACAACACCGAGTTTAGGTCAATGTGAACACGGCCTAAGTCAACACATCAATCATACATGAATCAATAAAGATATTTATTCTGGTGTATTAATAGGAAAAGTAAACACAGAAAAGCGATTCAGACACACGCAAAAACTAAAGTGTTTTTTGTTTATAAAATTTAAAGCAACACAGCTATTACATTAATAAAAGAAAACCTCAATCAAAACAGCAATCCAAATGAACAGTTATTATGTTAAAAGTGAACCAAGAAAGGTGCATCGGACAAACAACCAACGGCATTAATAAACATGTTTTAATCATGATAAAAGTAAATCAAGAAAGGTGCTTTGGACAAACGAAATTTTTCTTTTTTTTTTCTTTCATAATTTAGCGTAAATGAACCCATGCCCAGCAATCATTTTGTAGAAAAAAATGGCGATAGCAAAACATGATTTGTCACAATAGAGAAAAATCTGGGTTACAATTATTATTACTCATAGGAGGCATATATGGTTTAGAATATTTTCAGAAAAATTTTGAAATGTCTAAAGGAAATTAACAAATAAACCTGTAAAACAAGTACCAAACAAAATTCAGATACAAAAAAAATTAGATCACACTATTATGGACATATTTAATAACCACGAACAAGTGCTTTAATACCTTCGACCACGAATTTTGATTGAAAAGTCCACTCACATTTGTGTTCTAAGATTATTGTAATATTAAAACCATAACTTCACTATGTACTACTTAGTACCTTATTGTTTTTATTCATTTATTAGACTGTCATACATTTGATAGATTTAGCTAGCTATAAAACCAGTTTAATCACTATTTTCTACCCCTGTACCAATTCAAGAATATAATGAGAGTTGTTTTTCATTAATGTTGATGTATCTGTGCTCTTAATATAAACATTTGTCAAAGGACTTTCCGTTTTAATCTTTCCTTGGAGTTCAGATGATTTTATGAGAATTAGATCACGTTAAGGAAATATTTTTAAGAGATCAATTTATGATTTTTCTGTGAAAATTAAGATATGATCGAACCAACGGTTTCAGTTTTATTTTAAGGCATGCACATGAATTAGATATGTTTGTAAGATAAACAAGAAAAACAGCGAAACTGAAAAAAGCTATCTGTATCTTGTAACATGTTAAACAAAAACCTATTCAAAACACAACGTTATAGATATTATATATGATGACATTGGTTTTTTCAAAGAAGTAATTCCGTCAGTTGGGTATATTGGGAAAACCGTAACTATCCATAAATTTTAATTAATTAATAATAATAATAATAATAATAATCATAATGATAATAATTATAATTATATTATTAATAATAATAATAATAATAATAATAATAATAATAATAATAATAATAATAATAATAATAATAATAATAATAAAAAATAATAATATTATTAATAATAATAATAATAATAATAATAATAATAATAATAATAATAATAATAATAATAAAAAAATAACAATAATAATAATAATAATAATAATAAACCATAATTGACCGTACGGCCTTCAACAATGAGCAAAGATGTTTTAATATATCTATGTAGTTCACTTCACATACTGATTAATATTGCTTTGCAATATTATACACCAAAGAATATAGATTATTTATTTTCATTATAGTGAAGATTGGTGACGTTTAAGAGCAGATTTTTTTTACTTTTATAGAAAACTATTTGTACTTCATTTTGTCTCTAAGAAGGATTGTTATCTGATTGGCCTTCATGTAAAATATAGATTCACAAGTGAGATATGATACATCTCACCACAGGTTAATTTTAATATTTAAAAAAAGTGCTAAACTTGCCTAGCTTTAAAAATTGAAATTAAACTGTTAAGAGTGGATGGAATCTGTTTCCCTATTGATTGTTGTCTCTCCTTTTCAAACATTTGCAGGAAGCTGTGTTCTTTTAAACTGACATTATCAGGCATGGACGCCTTTTTCATGACGTCACAGTAGGGAAATCAAGGAGATATCAAGAAAATGTAACGTTATAATTAAATTTAGACCAATCATTTGCAGTGAACATTTCACTAGTGAGGAGAAATATTTTCCTTACACCGCTCGAAAAATGTGAAAATAGCACAGAAAATTAATTAAAAATATTCACTGACAGAAAATTAGAACTATTGAGATATATTCATGAAATAAAACGTCTTTTATTTGGAATAAGGAGGTCAGTAGATGGACATTGCATACTGTTCATATATAAATGTATACAAGTAAATCTTTACTGATATGGAAACTTCTAATGAGGAAATTGTATTACTAATCTGTACTATGAATAGAAGAAAAATTCCCAATTACTATTCTAGTAAGCGTTAAGTGTATAAATGCGTAATGCATTACTAATTGATTTAATGTATTCTTTAAGACTGCCATTGTCACATACCTTTTTGTAATGAGATAGACACTACAATATGTCTGAGTGGGAATGTTCGGCTTGTACTTTGTTAAATAAAGAAACTGATGATACGTGTTCTGTTTGTGGTCTTAGATATCATAATGCTGTGTTAACATATCCTGAGTATAAAAGCATGGACCACTATGGTGCGAGTTCCGAACTTAAATATCCAAATTCAGGGAGATCTGAATTGAAAGACACTTTAACTGACAATGGTATGTTCATCACATTTATGTTATTAAATATTATAATTATTATTATCTTTTTTATTATTATTTTTTTTTTATTATTATTATTATTATCATTATTATTATTATTATTATAATTTTGGTTCTTGATTTCACTCTAATATCTAGTACTACTTTGTACAGCCTTCTGTTTTCGATAATCTGTATCTTTCAGACAAAAGATTCACGAACTCAAGTTAAGTGCCGAAAACGGTAAACAAATATTCAGGTCACTAAAAGTCCGTTATCCTTTGCTATTCATAGATATCCATGAGTGTATGTAACGGCAAGCTATAGTTTACATCTACCTTATGTTGGTGCGTGTTAGATAATTGTTGCAAACATGATAGCAAATCATACTAAATCTTCTTATTTTCCTATAAAAGTATATTATATTATGGTATTTTCAACTGTCATAAGTCAAATGTCCTTGAACTCATTTCTGTAGTCCAGCGACTGATTGAAAACAAATTGTCATGAGAAATACTCATAGCTAAGGAGTATTTAGATAGCTTTTCTGGATATATTGGATCCTTGGAAGATTTACATATCCTGCCGATCGGCTTAATATGACCTCGAGCTCAATTCACGAATCAGTGATCTAGGGAAAAAGTTTGTATTATGGTCCGTTTCTCAGATTCTTTAAGCAATAAAAGGTTGATTATATTTCGTACCGAGACAGATTTGAAGTAAGATACGGACGACTAACAAGTTCCCTCTGGTCTTGATTACATTTTCATTAATCATTGGCCTAATGTTAAGTTTTTGGTTTTGTCCATTTCTCAGATAGTAAAAGTATATAGTATTAGACCATGTCAACCGACAGAACGAATGGAAAACAAATGTCATATTCCTGACTTGGTACATGCATATTCCGAAGGCATCAATTGGTTTATGAGACAAAAATTGAGAGTCAGAAGGCAACATCTGTTTAACATACATCTCAGACATGCAACACAACTGACTTAAAATTTTAAACAAACACACATATAAATTTGACAATGAGACAACCAAATAAATTTTTTGCAGCGATAGTTATTAAAGTATATTAAACCATTATGTTAGGGTAATTCAAATGAAAAAGACATCTAGCGTCTGGATCTCTCCTCTTATTTGTCCCAGCTGCACTAGGAATGCCAAAACCAAACAAAAATAAAACCATAAAAGCAAGCTGGATTCATCTGCCCTTGTTATCATTTCCATGTTTCAAAAGTCTATGTAAAGTTTGTTTGGTTTTGTCTGTTTCTAAGATCCTTCAATCAAAAAGTCATCTGTATTTTGTATATAGTATGATTGTTAGGTGTTCATGTCTGTCTGGTAGGATAAATATTACCTTGAGCTCATTTACATGTATCATTGATAATATTTAATTATTTTCATAATTGTAGTCAAACCTTTACAGAACTGAATTTCTAATGTTTTCAGATTGGACTTGCAGTGACTGTACCTTTCTCAATTCTGTATCAACAGTGTGTGAAATGTGTGAAATCTCAAAAACCGATTCACTTCGAAAATCCAGGACACCAGGGAAGAAACCATACTATCGTCAAGTACAAAACCTACCTCGTGGCTATGCGACAGGTTAGTTGTTTCTTTACTTTTTACAGACGACTACCATTTACTATGCATAAGACATTTATACGCCTTTATCCCTATTCAGAAATCTAGGTAAGGTTTTTTTTTGGCTTCGGTTATATCTTTTTCAATTTTTGCTAATTTATTTTATTATTTCGTGTTAATAATATTTCGATATCCACAAATTTGCCTTTGGTGAGTAAGAGCTTGGCATATTCTGTAGAAATCTGTAAACTGATTGATATCAATTATTGTCCTTGAAGTGTCTTTCGTTAGTTTTCTATATGTAAGGATTGGAACCACATTGACACAACCCTCATAGCTCCTTTTGTAAATACTCCTTTGATATGGTTTTAAAAATTGATTGATGAAAATACTTACCCGGACGGAACAAAGTTTTCATTCGATATAATGTTAATCAATTGTCGATGGACTCAAAATAACAGTACGGAAGTTAATAAGAAACTAGTGGAAGATCAGTGAAACGGATTGTTTTCTTTTGTTGGGTGGTAATCTATTACCTGTTTTAAATATCAAATTTTAATATATAATACTTAACCCCTAACACGAGGGATTGTGCCTGATATTCATATGATGAAGACATAATCTTTCAATCAGTTTAATTGAGGTCTGGAGCTGGCATGTCAGTTACTGCTAGTAGTCTGTTGTATTATTGTCATCTTCTTTATTTTCTTCTATTTCATATTCTGACATCGGTTGTTGTACGTTTGTCTTTTCTACATTGGTTAGAGGTATAGGAGGAGGGTTGAGATCTCAAAAAACATGTTTAACCCCGCCGCAATTTTGCGCCTGTCCCAAGTCGGGAGCTCCTGGCATTTGTTAGTCTTGTATGATTTGTAATTTAAGTTTCTTGTGTATAATTCAGAGTATAGTATGGCGTACATTATCACTGAACTAGTATACATATTTTTTAGTGGACAGCTGAGGGACGGCTCCGGGTGCGGGAGTTTCTCGCTACATTGAAGACCCATTGGTGGCCTTTGGCTGTTGTCTGCTCTATGGTCGGGTTTTTGTCGCTTTGACAATTTCCCCATTTCCATTCTCCATTTTATTACATTTATAAGTAAAAGTGATGATCTTCATATACCTGAGTCATGTGATGTATATTCTTTTTCAATCATCAGTTGTAAAGAGGTAAAGAATAACCAAAACAGTAGAAACTGGTATTTCCGTTTGTTTGAGTAGTTTTTTTTTGTATTTCCGTCTGTCAGAGGTATACTATAGTACACAAGTTATTATAATCGATATATACATGAGGGTCGTAATGGGGGTACCTTCATGACGAATAACGGTAAAAATACTTGCCAAATGACGTTAACGGTAATTTTTGGTGTATGACGATAAAATGTACACTTTCTTTTAGACTATAAGAACATCGACTGATTTTGACGAATCGCGTACATTTTTTCCAAAAATGACGGTAACGATAATTATTTGAGACCTCTGATGAATCACGAAAAGTATATTTTGACGAATGACGGTAACATTTTAACCAATGTGACGCTAACGGTAGCCGGAAATGACTTTTTGACGCCTGACGTTCAAGGGCATTACTACCCTGATACATAGTACTGCTGTCGAATCAAGAGCAGCATGCAGCATCATAATGTTTAGACAATCAAGTCTGATGGTGGTCTGTTTTTATTATTGTTTTAAATTTAATGTATTCATACATTTAATAAATGACCTGAAATGTTTTTCTATATATTTTTTCATATTTAATGTATTCATCCATTCAATAAATGAATTAAAAACAGTTGCTACATTAAAATTAAATAAATAGTATGTAAAATGCGTCAATATTTTATTCTAATAAAAAAAGTTAATAAAGTTAAAACAATATCCTGTTATTTTATTTTATAGTATATTATACAATGTGATGACATTCTTTTTCTTAATACTTTTCGTCTGCTCAAAATTTTTGTCTTTATTGTTTTCCCTTTAACAATGTTTTTGTAGGCGTATATGTTATAACTTTCTTTGTTTCACTTTTAGCAAGCCGATCCATGAGTCAGAATGACATAGAAGCAGATTATGGTAAAGGCGACAGAGAAGTAAGAATAGTGTTATTAGGTCGCACCGGAAGCGGAAAGAGTGCCACTGGTAATACAATTCTAGGAGGAAACAAGTTTATAGCAATGGTCTCGGGATCATCAGTGACTGTCAACTGTTGCCGGGGAGAAAGTTATCGCGGAAATAGACTTATTTTAGTCGTTGATACACCAGGATTATTTGATACAAAACATTTAAATAATGAAATCACGAGTGAGATTAGCAAATGTGTTGGTATGACGTCGCCTGGTCCTCATGCTGTTCTTCTTGTCATCGCAATCGGACGATATACCAAAGAGGAACAGGATACAGTCGAACATTTTATACAGCATTTTGGCAATGACGTCATTAGATATATGATGATAGTTTTTACACGTGAAGATAGTTTGAAATATGATAAAAAGACTATTGAAGAATTTCTTGAAAATGCTCCGTCTGAGTTAAAAGAGATCGTAAGCAAATGTGAGAATAGATATATTTGTGTTGACAACCTTGCTAATGAATCTGAGAAAGGGAGAAAAGTGAGTGACCTTATAACAAAAATCGACGACATGGTTGCAGAAAATGGCGGAAATTGTTATACCAATGAGATGTATGCTGCTGCAGAAGAAATAGTAACACAACGTATGCAACACAAAGAGATGGAATTGTCCCTGACCCATATGTCTTCAGAATTTGAACAGGACATTCTTGCTCTGACAGGTGAAAAATCTAAACTAGAAGATACTATGACAAAAATGCAATACGAAAAAGATAACTCCGAGGAGGAAAAGAAGACTATACGGATGCAAATGGTACGACTTCAGCAACAAAAGGAGATCAGCCAAGGAGAGATGGGCGAGGAAACGAAACTACAGTTAACTTTGAAAATCGCAGAACTTCGCAAAAGTGAAGTTCGCCTTAGTCAGCAGATACAACAAGCAGAACATACACGACTCTTGATGCTTTCCGATTTAGAAAAAGCCAATTACGAAATCAATGAAAAACAAAACGAAATAAAGAAAGGATTCTCTAGGTGTTATACTCAAAAAGGACTTATTGAGGATAAGTCTTTACGACAACAAGTACGCGATGATATCGAAAACAAATCACCAAATATTTTTACTGAACTTTTGGAATCAATTAAGAACGTCGGAAGAAAATTTCGTAGCCGCGCCATCAAACTTTTCACAAAACAACTATAAGAAAAACCCAGTGATTTAATACGACAACACTTTACAGGCTTTAACAACTGAATAGAATGTTACGAACGTTTCCTGTCTAAAGAAAACTTATAAAACCTAGTTTGGTATATATTTGCAAATATGGTCCTGTGTAATTAACGTGATGAAAACCAGGTTCTCTTCTGCTTGGTTTTTATGTCATTTACTTTTTGCACGCCGTGTTAGTTTGTTTTTGTCTATAATTAAAACTTGGATACTTTTTTGTAATTAAGATCTATTTGTATTTTGTTTGCATAGCCTCTTTTAAAAAAGTCGGAGATTTTTCATAAACTTTATAAACTTCTGTTGGTTATTTATAAGCTTGATGTATTATTTTCTATTCGTCGTTTTATTTGATTCCCTTTGTGATTTCTGTTCTTCTTCATTACTCTATACTGGCAATTTTCACATTAATTGAACAACTAAAGGTGTAGAACAGTAATAACTTTATATTTCACAGTACCATTACAACAAATAAAAAGAACTTCCCAATTGCCATTTCCAGTTTTGATAAAGCAGATTGGTTAATATTAAACACAACACAATACGAGAAACTGTGTAATACAAATTTCACTAATATCTAGAAGGGGGCAATTATTTAAGACTTTCCCCTGCAGTCGAACGTTACGTAAATCCTTGAGGAGAATGAGGCAATTCTCGTTTTATCTGTTTCAGATTTTTCATTTCGGTGCCTTTTATAGCTGACTATATGGTACGGGTTTTTCACATTGTTGAAGTCCGTATAGTTGCCTTTAATGACTTACATTTACTTCATTTAAGATTTGATAATTAGTTGCCTCATTGAAAGTCATACCTTATTTGCTTATTTCATAATAAAGGGAAACCGCAGTAATAAAGATTAAAACCACCATTACATGCTCTATGAAATATATATTTATTTAATCACAAAATTGATAAAGTGTTTTTTTTTTTATTGACTAGAACGGGGTAGATAATATAAAAAAAGAAGATGTGGTATGATTGCCAATGAGACACTCTCAACAAGAGACTAAAATGACACAGAAATTTAAAACTATAGGTCATCGTACAGCTTTAAATAATGTGCAAAGCCCATACCGCATAGTCAGCTATAGAAGGCCCCGAAATGACAATGTAAAACAATTCAAACAAGAAAACTAGATACATCTACTGCTTGTAGACTGTCCGTGTGGATATCATCAGTTCAGTAGAAGTGCTTTGCTAATTACATGATATATTTCTACGTTACGTTGACCATGTTGATAAATAAAGAAAATGGGGTTCGAACTGCTGTGGACAATGTTATATATGTATGAATAGGTTGGCTCGTTTTTTTGTCGAGCCTGCAACTTAAGTTGCAGAAAGCTCGACATAGGGATAGTGATCCTGCGGCGGCGGCGTTAGCTCACTTCTTAAAAGCATTATATTTTAGAAGGTAGAAGACCTGGATACTTCATACTTTGTGTATAGATGCCTCATGTTGCGAAGTTTCCGTCAGTCACATGTCCAATGTCCTTGACCTCATTTTCATGGTTCAGTGACTACTTGAAAAAAAAGTTAAGATTTTTTGTAATGTTAAATTCTCTCTAATTAATAGGATAACTATATTTGGCATGTGCATACCTTGCAAGGTCCTCATGCCCATCAGACAGTTTTCACTTGACCTCGACCTCATTTCATGGATCAGTGAACAAGGTTAAGTTTTGGTGGTCAAGTCCATATCTTGGAAACTATAAGCAATAGGTCTAGTATATTTGGTGTATGGAAGGACTGTAAGGTGTACATGTCCAACTGGCAGGTGTCATCTGACCTTGACCTCATTTTCATGGTTCAGTGGTTATAGTTAAGTTTTTGTGTTTTGGTCTGTTTTTCGTATACTGTATACAATAGGTCTACTATATTTGGTTTATGGAATGATTGTAAGGTGTACATGTCTAGCAGGCAGGTGTTATCTGACCTTCACCTCATTTTCATGGTTCAATGGTCAAAGTTAAGTGTTTGAGTTTTGGTCATTTTTCTAATACTATATGCAATAAATCAACTATATTTAGTGTATAAAAAAAATTTATGATCTATATATCAGTCGCTCAAGTTTTATTTGACCTTGACCTCATTTTCACAGTTCATTGCTCAGTGTTAAGATTTTTGTGTTTTGGTCTGTGTTTCTTAAACTAAAAACAATAGGTCAACTATATTTGTTGTATATAAGAATTGTTAGCTGTACATGACTGCCTGGCATGGTTCATCTGACCTTGACCTCATTTTCATGGTTCATTGGTCAATGTTTAGTTTTGTTGGTTAATGTTAAGTTTATGTGACAGTTGTAATAAAGCTTTATATTTAGGACTATCAACATAATATCAATGATTAGTAAAGAAGGCGAGACATTTCAGCGTGTGCACTCTTGTGGTCATTTTATTCACATAGTTTCTTACTTTTCGAAATATTTAAACATCCATGTCTTAAACCGTTTTTTTTAGCGTTCCTTATTAAGGGAAATCCAGAAAGGCGCTTTTGACGTAAGAAATGTATCAAATGTGACTAAAACTATATATATAAATTGATAGATTTCTTTTAAAAAGTATTAGGGAAATGGATAGCAAAAAGGAAATATTTTCCAGAGGTCAACTATCGATATTTCTTTGAAACTCGAGATGTGATCCACACTACGGGTTTCAGGTTTTTTCTAAGTCAGCAGCTACAACAAGAAGAACGTAAACGACTTTTAAGGCTTACCGGTTTAGAAAAAGCCAGTTACGAAATCAAAGAAAAACAAAACTAAATTAGTAAAGGATTCTCTAGATGTTATTCTCGACGAGTAGATATTGATAATAAGTCTTTACGACAACAAGTACGAGACGATATCGAAAACAAATCATCAAATATTTTTACTGAACTTTTGGCATCAATTAAGAACGTCGGAAGAAACTTTTAAAAAAACAACTGTAAGAAAACAATATAAATATACGTGAAGGATATAAAAACTTGAAAAATTGCAACTCTTTTTCCGTAGCAGGGACTTAATACGAATACACCTAAACAACACCATATAATGTTAGGCATACAAATGCTTGGTTGCACAAACTGTATAATGAAAACATATACTACCAAGTATGGCATATATTTGCTAATAATGTCCAGTGTACTTATCCAGTTGAAATCCTTGGTTTCTTCTGTTTGGATTTCCTGCCACATATAGTTTGTGTTGTTTGTCTGTTTTCATCTAAAACTAAAGGTGGGATCATTCTTTATAAATAAAATTTATTTGTATTTAGATCAACCGACATAACCTCTTTAAGAAAAGTCAAGATTTGTTAGAATAGTTTCCGCTTTCACAATACTAGAACTTTTTTCAGATTCGAGCGTCACTGATGAGTCTTCTGTAGACGAAACTCGCGTCTGAAGCAAATTAAAAATTTTAATCGTGGTATCTATGATAATATAAAAAAGAAGATGTGGTATGATTGCCAATGAGACAACTATCAACAAAAGACCAAAATGACAAAGATATGATAAGTTTATATATGGAATAAGATGGTGTTAAAAATAATAAAGATGTGATTTGATTGTTAATGAGAAAATTATCCACGAGGCCAAAAAACAAGGTTTTAAACAAATAAGGGCAACTCTAAGGTCTTTAATGTTAACAAACATGCCTACGGTGTAGTTCACTATAAAAGACCACCGGATAACAAAATGTGAAACAATTCAGACGAAAATCAGAAAATTTGAGCCATCCATAAAGATTGAAAAAATCAATCTTCGAGTCGGTAATTGATTAAATGTGTAAATTGATTTGATTCGATAGGCTTATTTAAATGTATCTTACTCCATGTATACTAATTGATAAGTGTCTGTTGATTATTTTTTACTTTTTGTGTTGTAACTAAAAAAACAATTGTTAAACTATAAATAAAATTTGAAAAAAGTAGATTAAGAAAACCTTATAACGATCTGGCATGGATTTTGCTCATTTTTGAAGGCTATGCAGTTGCCTTTAATTGTTCATATTCATTGTATTGTCTGACGGATAATTGCCCCATTAGAAATAATTCCACATGTGATATATACATGATATATTATACTAAAGAGAAACTTCCGTTTCATTTATTGGAGGTTCTGACTCCACGTTAGCACGACATCAACAAAGTTGCGCTATATTTCCTTTTCAAGAACGGGTTAAATACATGTTCCAATGCTAGTGGACTGATAGTTCCTGTGTGTATCATCAGCTCAGTAGTCAGTGCTTCTCTAATTACATAACTGATTATAATTGCTACGAAAAAAATTAAGAATTAAAGTATGAACTTTTTCTGTGTATCAAACATTCCCCGGTTTTTGAACGGATTCGTTAGAGTGTACCAAATAATGGGAAAGCCAGAAAAGGAGCTTCTGAAGTAAAAAAATATGTTGCTTAAACTCTAATTATAAATTTCTCTTCGATTTGTGTAAAAAAAGACTAGTGTAGGGGAAATTAATAACATCAAGGAAATATCTCAAGGAAGTCAACTAATGATTTTTTCCTTGCAAATGAGATCAGATTTATTTTTAGACAAACTCATGAATGAATGGTGAAAGATCAGTGACATGACCTACAATACCAACAAAACTGACAAAGACGTCTGTATCTTATCAAAGGTAAAACCAAACCCCTGTATATACACAATGTTATGAATATGATATAGAAGTGTCTTCGGGACTCCACTGATTTTTCTAAGATGACGTTAACTTTTTTAAGTGCATAGTAATTTGTTTGGTATATATTTAAAAGAGTGGGACTAGATATTATTTATGTAGGACATAATTAACGCATTTGAAATAATTTTTATTGAATTAACAAGACCCGTACATTGATCTGTAATTGTTTACTTTTACAAAATTGTGACTTTGATTTAGAGTTGTTTCATTGGCACTTATAACACATCTTCTTATATCTATGAATAATTGTTTTGTTTTTTTTTAATTTACTAGTAGCCGTTTTTCACACCTTGTAGTAACATTCAACATAAAAAATAAAATACATTTGATGAAAAAAAAATGTATATATTATACTTTTAACATGTGGTGCCCTGTTTGATCTTAATAGAAAATATGAAACTATAAAATGAGGTCACAGGAAGACATCAAAATGCAAGAATCAAAATTCTTAAAACAAGTTCCTGTTTAACCCGTATTCGATAATCTATAGCGTGGGAGAAGTTGTGTTAAATGTATTTACTTTTGAGCTCACCTGGCCCAAAGAGCCAAGTGATATATTCCCATCATGTGTCGTCCGTCGTCGTCGTCTTCGTCGTCGTCCGTTAACTTTTACAAAAATTCTTCTCCTCTGAAACAACTAGGCCAGATTTAACCAAACTTGGCCATAATCATAACTAGGGCATCGAGTCTACAAAATGTGTCAGATGACCCCGTCTGCCAACCAAGATGGCTGATATGGCTTAAAATAGAGGCAAATTGTAGTGTTTTGCTTCAATCTCTGAAACAAAAGCATTTAGACCAAATCTGACGATAGATAGCAATGTTTATCAAGTTCAGATCTATCTGTCCTGAAATTTTTAGACCAATCAGACATGGCCTTGTTGTGCTGCTGACCCTGAAAAGGTGATTTTCGGGAAATTTTGCAGTTTTTGGTTATTAGCTTGAATATTATTATAGATAGGTATAAACTGCCGACAGCAATAATGTTCAGCAAAGTTACATCTACAAATAGGTCAAATGTTCAAAATGGTCAGTTGGCTGCATGTCATCGCTTACAGGAAAATAACGGATCAACAGAAACACTGAAACGCCATCATACAAGGAAACGGACAATTTGAAAACAACTGGCAGTATCAAAGACCCTCTGCATGTATACGAAAGCTGCAAACACTTTCTGTTTCTGTGTCTTAAATTCCTCTTTCCTTGAATTTTAAGAAAATGTATAATAGACAGTTCTATCCTTTCTCTAAAGGCTTTTTGAATTTCACATATTTAAGTACTGAAATTATTAAATTTCATCAGTCTGGTGTGAAATGTTGTCAAAAAACTATTCTAAATTAGAAGTGACCTAAATTCTTTTAATTTTTTTTATATTAAAGTGATCAGAAGTTTTACCCATTTTCATGAATTATGTAATGAGACTTTCATTTCATAATTCATGTATTTTAGGGTAGCTGCGTTTGATTAATACAATGTTGAAAAGTTTTCACACGAAGAATTCTTATAAAACTGGCACACCAAACACAATCGTTTCAGCAGAACTAATCATCAACTGATGATTTATCATTTGAAATTTTTTTTGAATGACTTCAAGATTTCAACTGATCTTTTGTTGATTATAAAATTCGTTCTCTCGAGCTCCTGACATGTACTTTATACAACTAATAAAGTCTTCTTGAGTACGAAGGTACAATTTTGTATAGTCTTTTACTTCGGGTAACACTCTTAATTTGTTAATCAATTTCCAATATATCATGTACACCTTTGTGTGTTTACTTGTGTCAAGGGCAATTTAGTTACAAACTTATTTTGTTGTTATTCCAACGTCTCTCCAAAATGGTTCATAAAATTTAGATCAAAACGAGTACGCTATTCCTAAATGACGTCTTTCAAACGTTTTGAGTACACAACCGTGGTAATATATGTATATATATTGTTTGGGCTGTTCCGATCGTACTCCCACGTCATCTGTGGTTTTATGAATGAGCTACCCGACGTCATGGAACGAGATATAAGCATTTACGGAAAAGTACACGCTTGTGAAACAGAAAATATTCACAAGTTAACGTAAAATAAACCAATGCAAAAATATGTTATAAGCCATTCTTAAATACATATGAAACATAAAATGAAGTTATTAAATTCATCTAAACCTATTTAAATACATTATTGTTAATAGTTTAGACATGTCACTAATTAATTTTGCTCCGTTCTTTAACGTCATTTTAATAGTGTGTTTGTTTATGGGAACGGCAAATGTTTGCCGTCACCTAGAGCGCCTCGATCCAAAAGAATTTCCGTATTTGTCCTATTAGAATCGAAATAAGTTTAGGGGGGGGGGGGTGGGGTGGCTTGTGTAAAATATTTAGCATTAAGTGCAAACCCGTTGTAAAATCGCGATATATTTAAGCCCCATGAATAATTTCTTACATATCCTTTCTTATATAAAGGAAATGATTTCAGTATTTTTTAAAGTAGTATTAAAATCGTCATGAGAGTCATTGGAACCACTGTTTATTATCATTTTGGCTGATAACCAATGAAACCATATCCTATTACGTGTTCTCTTTGAACAAATTCAGTGGACGAAAGAGCATTGCAAGATATAATATAGACCGTAGTTGTATTCTGCGACAGCTGTATGGTTCCCAATACTCCTATTAAACCAACGGACACCTGTGTTTTGTCCGCAAAACTGCACATATACTATATACAGTTCAACCTAGGGTTCCCAGTCGTCAATCTTTTTTTTATAAATAAATCAACAACCTTTCACTATGGACGGCAATTTTCTGATTAAGATTATTCCTTGACATACGAGAATCAATTATATACTGATCATCATATGTTTTCGTGAACTATGAAGTAATGGATAGTGTTTTTATACGCATTACAATCTCCTTGTACAACAATATCACATACAAATTTAATCGATAATAGAAGAACATTCTTGTAAGCAAATGCGAGTACATTTCATTTATATATATTTTCTAAAATGTCATTTAAGTTCAATCCATACAGCATAACTATGTCTACAGTTTGTCTGTGTTAAAAAATAAAGATAAAACTGTTGATACACACAATTTTACGCCTGAACCTTGTCTGGATCTGATAAGTTGCTGGTTCTATAGTAATCAAAGATACAAGGCTTATTATCTATCACCCAAGAAGCGCGTTTTGTCTTATAAAACTCATCAGTTACGCTTAGATAAAAAAAAAAAAGTCAAACAAGAATACATTTGAAGAGCATTGATGACCCAAAAGTCCAAAAAGTTATAACATTCAAAATTAATTTCCGCGATATTGTCAATAGGTCAACCGCTGACAATCAATGTGTGTTTGTTTTTAAACTAGCAATAAACATGTTCACCTTTTTGCAGATGTTAGACCCTGTATATTCCACATGCCAATGTTTATCAGTACAATTCGACCTCCGCATTTTCCAATTAAAAAGATATCAAATTTGATCCAGTGATCAATTAGATTTAAAAGTGTTCTATGTGAGTTAGTTGAGATTATCAATTGTAAATGAGATACTTAAACTTCCCTTAAGTTAATTATCAATTAAGTTGTAGTTTTTTGTAAACTCTGATTGAAAACTAATTTGGTTTCATAAAAAATAAAATAAATTTGGATTTCATTTATGTGCGAATAACATACATACTGAAAAATTTATTGTAATACTTCAAAAAGTGAAACTCTCTGTCAGTATTATCCATTAAATCATTGTTGGTAAATAATCCCTTATATGACAAAAGGAACATAAATACAGTCATGGAAGAATCATAATTCACAAAAAGCTTATCATTTTACATATATCAAGTGATTGAATGAAATTTATCAAATATACTAGATTATGGAGTGTGTGTCCGAGCGAGAACTGCTCTAATTCATTACTTTAGGAATATTTATCAAAAAGTAGTATTTCAATATTCAGCCCCATTCTACTATTTAATACTGATAGCGTTTGACATTTTTAGCCAAACAAATTTATCCATTTTATATAACTTCAATTATTGAATGCTGGTTCATATTCTGGACGCCAATCTTTGCTCCTTTATTATATAATTCACTAACAAAACAATTATGAAGCTTAGAAATGGAAAATTACTAAATACTAAACTTGTTCAAAGGGTATCCACACGTCTCAATCTTCAAAATCGGTTATCTAAAAATACTACCATCGCTAACATTTTTAACAATAAAAATCGTGGTTACCCTTCTATCGATAAGTGTCATGCCAAAAAATGACTTACATGTCCCCGTCTTTCCACCAACAATACGGTAAGGTCCACGTTTAATGGTCGCACATTTTCTTTAAATTTTGAAACTGATATAACTTGAAAAACAAACAGTATAATTTATTTACTCACATGAAACAAACCGGGGTGTGGTATTCAGTACGTAGGAGAAACTGGACGATATTTATCTAAACGCACTCAAGAACATCTGTATCGTTTTAAAAGACCCAATAAATTCAAAAGTATCATTTACAAACACCTTAAGAAGCACAACCATCCTTTTAAATATTTAGCAGTTCAACCTTTAGAAGTAGTAAATAAGCAGCCTGGTGAATCGCATTCAAAGTTTGTACGATCACGGAAAATAATTGAATTAAATTGGATTAAAAAATTACAGACAGTTTACCCTCTCGGTCTAAATGATAATATCATGGGAATTGGTAATATATCTAGAACCAATTCCGTTAACATTTTGGATATAGTTTCTAAACTGTTCGTAAAAAACGTTCTCACGGTCGTAGAACAAATCGCAATCAAAGAAAATTTCGGGCCCATCATACCAATATTTCGGACCTAATTTCTATTTCAAAAAACAACGGCAGACATTATCTGTTAACAAAACTCTGTTCGTTACCGGTTAATAAGTTAAATAAAATTTTGGAGGATTGCAACACAATTTCATATAGCAGTCCTAAGTATGAAATTGTTCAAATTATTATGGCATATTGTTATTCTAAATTATTTCCCAAAATTGATCGCCCTGAAGATCATAAAAAACATTTTATTAAAATTAAGTATGTCAATAAAGGCTTTGATTTTGTAAATATTGCCGGTATATTTAACGACCATTCTGTTAAAGAACAAATTCCTGGATATTTTGACAATACTGAGCTACCTCTTATTTGTTATATTTACAAGAAATCTACCCGGAAATTTGTGCTTAATTATAGTCAATTGTGTAAAGATGTTAATATCAGTGAAAATACACCTACTTCATGTAATTGCAGTAATTCCGAATATATTTATGGACCCATTTCCCATGTTATAACAGGAGATCTTAACATCGTTCAAGACCGAGAGTTAAAATCATTCCTCAGTAAAGGACCTAAATATCGTCCCCCGTCAATTATTATTTGGAATGAGTGTCGTAATATCATCCACGACTCACTCCATACTTACTGTATAAAATGGATAAAACGGGAAAAAGCTGACAAAAAATCTTTGGACTCTTTTTTTAATTCAGTAATGAAGATAGTTGATATACGTATTTAACATTTTAAAGAACATTTTACTATAAACAATAACCACAATAAACCTATTTCTCGTATCAAACATAAACTAAAAGAACTAGCCAAGGAATTTGTTTTTGTCCCGGCAGATAAAGCTGCTAATAATATTATTATTGTTTGACGTAAATTTTACATTGAGGTTCTGAAAAAGGAAATCACCAATTCACCAACATTCCAACTGACTCTATTTTCAGAAAACGAAATCTGTAACAAACATAAACTTTTAGCCACTGCTTTACAAGCAGAGCCAAATACAATGAAAGTCCCAACTATGTATTGGCTTCCGAAGCTACACAAAACCCCTTACAAATATAGATTTATTTCGTCTTCAAGCCATTGTTCAACTACTAAATTGTCTATTCTTCTTACCAGCACACTTGGTACAATTAAAAACCTGATAATAAATTGTTCAAATAAGGCCTTCGAAAATAGTGGAATAAATTACTTTTGGAGTGTCAAGAACTCGTTGGAAGTACTTGATAAATTGCATGCTTATATTGGTGATTTTGAATCTGTTCAAAGTTTTGATTTTTCTACCCAGTATACCACATTGCCTCACATTCTCATTAAGAAAAAATTCACACACCTAATTAAATGGGCATTCAAAAAATCAGAATGTGAATATATATGTTCAAACTCTTTTAGGTCATTTTTTAGTAGCAATAAACAAAAAAACTATGTTAATTGGACATGCTCTGATACTATATATGCCCTTGAATTTTTACTAGATAACATTTTTGTTCGCTTTGGGGATTCCGTATATCGCCAGATTATCGGAATTCCAATGGGGACTAACTGTGCACCACTTATTGCGGACCTGTTTTTTGTATTGTTATGAGTTACAATTTATGACAAAAATAAGCAAAGACCCATCGAAACAACATCTGATAAACAAATTTAATAATACTTTTAGATATTTGGATGATATTTTGGCTCTCAATAATGACGACTTCAGTATGTATATTAATGAAATTTATCCTGTTGAACTTACTTTAAATAAAGCTAATACTAACAATGACAACTGCCCTTTTCTCGATCTTGATATCTATATCACTAATGGAAAGCTGAATACTAAAATTTATGATAAAAGGGATGATTTTTCATTTCCTATCGTTAATTATCCGTTTTTAGATGGTGACGTTCCCTTGTTACCATCTTACGGTGTTTATATATCTCAACTTGTACGATTCGCTCGTGTATGTAACAATGTTTTAGATTTTAACGAGAGAAATTTATGTATTACTGAAAAATTATTACACCAGGGTTTTCGATATCACAAACTAGTCAAAACATTTACTAAATTTTATCATCGGTATAAAGACATCATTCGTAAATATAGCTCAACATGCAGACTTCTAATACGTTCAGGTATTTCACATCCAATTTTTTATGGTAATATTCTTTATAAAGCACAAAGGTGTCAGTATTCACCTCAGAAACTTACAAAACCTTTGAATAGACTTATTAAGAAGGGATATAATTACGATACTGTTGTCAAGTCATTAAAGATTGCATATTGTGGCGTTAATATTGAGTCACTGATAAGGTCTTTGCATCGGAACTAAACACATTTATTCTAAAACAGTTGTTGGCATGACACGGGTTATGTTCTTCTCATATATGTTATGATGGTATGATACTAAACCCCTAACGGGAAGGATTGTGCCTGATGTTCATATGATGAAATCATAATCTTTCAGTCAGTTTAATTGAAGTCTGGAGCTGGCATGTCAGTTATCTGCTAGTAGTCTGTTGTTATTTATGTATTATTGTCATTTTGTTTATTTTCTTTGGTTACATCTTCTGACATCAGACTCGGATTTCTCTTGAACTGAATTTTAATGTGCGTATTGTTATGCGTTTACTTTACTACATTGGTTAGAGGTATAGGGGGAGGGTTGAGATCTCACAAACATGTTTAACCGCGCCGCATTTTTGCGCCTGTCCCAAGTCAGGAGCCTCTGGCCTTTGTTAGTCTTGTATCATTTTAATTTTAGTTTCTTGTGTACAATTTGGAAATTAGTATGGCGTTCATTATCACTGGACTAGTATATATTTGTTTAGGGGCCAGCTGAGGGACGCCTCCGGGTGCAGGAATTTCTCGCTACATTGAAGACCTGTTGGTGACCCTCTGCTGTTGTTTTTTATTTGGTCGGGTTGTTGTCTCTTTGACACATTGCCCATTTCCATTCTCAATTTTATAGTATAGAATATAGAATGTTGATTTTTTTCCTGCGTCTTAAACCTCGCAGAGGTTTAAACTCCAACTCCTTCCATGGTCTAAATATATGGGTTTATGTACAAATACTCTTACTGCAAAAGACTTTCAGATTCATTACATATCAATATGAAGTTAAAACAAAGGTCATAACGTCAAATTGACCTCAAAGGTCTTGAATCCAAAATTCAAAGACAACATGTTTCCTCTTTGTATGGTTTATGAGTCATATCACGATTTAGTTTGTTTCAAACATTCCTGGAGTGACAACGATAACAAGTTGGCGTCGTGCTATTTAACCCTATTTCAGACTGTTTTCAACTAATAAATGGAAAGAAATCGTCTTTTTCCAGTACTTTTTACGGTTTCCCATTTGTAGCATTAAAAAGTAAAAATTCAAAATTTAGAACTTGACTGTGACTTCATTTTTTAAAATAAATCTAGGTAATCAATACGAAAACCCATTAGTGTCTATAAATAACGGTTAACAAGTTAAAGTTTCATTTGAAGTTTGGCGAATACACTCTTGAAAAACTGTCTTATGGAGTCTCTGGATAGCGTCACTAAAAATTGAATATTCTTAGGGTATAACGAGCAATTTAGGATAAAACAACATACTTTTCGGTTGCTGTTAAAGTTTTGAAGGAAAGCGATAACAAGAAAAAAAAGTTCAGGGAGATAACTCTTGCATTAAAATGAACTGTCAAGAAATGCAAATTTTAAAGTCGCTTAAGAGGTACAATGTTATATTACAAGAACAAACACAAAAAATACTGAGATTTCAGGAAAATTTAAAACGGAAAGTCGACCCTAATCAGATGGCAAAATCAAAAGCTCTAACACATCAAACGAAAGCATAACAACAATCATATTCCGGACTTGGTACATGCATTTTGTTTATGTACTAAACATAGTTTGATAGCTAGCTCAACCTTTAACTCAACAGTCGCATCAATTTCCAATATATTGATCACGATTTGTTAACAAATCGAACAGACACCATAGGTAAAAATGTCAAATATAGGATAAAAGCGGTCAACATTGTGTTATAATCACAATCTCTACAAAAACAAACAAATATGTAACAAAGAAGCCATATAGAAATAAAATTAGAAAAAATTGAAGACAAGTATATATTTTTTACCATAGCACAATAACACAAGGACGTATGTATAAGTACAGAGCCACATTATATGTATGAAAGAACAACAAATAGGCATATAGACAAAGCACATGAACAAAAAGGGCATACTAGAATACAAAAATCATAGTAATGTATAAGTAGAGAGTCGCGTCAAATGGATACCACCAGAAAAATACTAACAGTTGAAGTTATATGCATAAAGACAAATAAAAGAGTGTTTTTACACTTTATCAAGATGATATACAATGTCAGTACCCAGTAAATATACTTGTAATAGATGGTATTAAATGCTCTGTAATATCGTAGCAACTACAAGAGGTATACTCCATATGCATGGCTGAGCGAGATTATACCTGTTGAACACTGTTCAGCCAATCGTTCATTATAGACAGGACTGCGTATTTTTTTGGATTATGTTTTGATTATTTTTTGAAACACAGAAAAAAGGAAATAAAAGTTGATCTAATTCTGGAGCACTTATAAAATCATTTTATATATTTGTTAAAAATTTGCAAAAGCTAGTCTAAGAGTAATTTACTACATGAACGCTGAATTTTCTCGATCATTTTAGACATTCCGTTTTATGTTTGAAGAGCTGCAATAAGGGTGGTTATTTCACTAAGTGTTGAGGTTATATAGAGCTCTGTAGGCATCAAGTCTTATAATTCTTCTAGAGCTGCAGAAAAGTTGAGTATTTCACCAAGACTGAGTTTGAGCTTTCTGCTTAGTGTTTTAAAATAAAACTCTGGTGCCTGTAAAATAAAGGTACATGTATCATGTGTATACATATACATTGACAATTAGAAAGTGGAAATCAGTTTTTGATGGAGTACAACAAGAATGATAAGATCATGATGTGACCACTGCAATTGCAAAATAGCAAACGTACTCAAGTTATTCAAAATTATGTTAATGTTATTTATTATTGAACAGGCTGATGTGAGATTGACAGAAAATCGAAAAAGATCAATTATGGTGTCCCTACAGCTCCTTAAAAATAACTGAATTAACGTTTTGTGACCATATATTGTCCTTGCACATATAATTCTGAAAGAAATTGTGTGAGCAATCGCTTTCAACACATACAATATTTTACACGCATACTCATTTTTATGAAATATCCTTTTGCCAAACTACATACAAAATAAAGAAAAGCAAGTATTGTTATAAGACATATTAACGATTGAGATACATATGAAAGGGGTCATTTGGAAGAATTGTGATACTTTTGACTTTTTTTATTTTCAAATTCCAGGGCCACAAAATGAAGATATCAACCTTTATCACTTTTTGGTGGGGTTTGTGTACTTAGTCTTTCGTTTTCTATGTTGTGTCTTGTGCAAGTTTATTTGTCTGTTTGTCTTTTTCCTTCTTAGCAATGGCGTTGTCAGTTTATTTTCTATCTATGAGTTTGATTGGCCCTCTGGTATCCTTCGCTCTTCTTTTTTTCTTCTTTATAAAGCATTATTGATATTTATTAGTGCTAGGTAGATAATACTGTTGATGGAAAAAATCAATGCTCAAATTTACAGTTGATGAATTCAGAAATTATTGAAAATACTACGAGTATAGATTTATGGCTATATATTTTACACTTTTCTTGCTCCTAATTCGTTTGAATAGATGAATTTTATCGTTCTTCAACGTTTCAGTTGTCGTATGGTTAACACGTGCTATTATCAAATAGTCTATGGAATCTAAAGTGAAAATTAGCTCAACCGAAAACTATAATTGCAACAAAACATATGATATCAATTTCACTTCATTGGATACCAGGTTGTGACATATTAAAAATAGGCGTTCTAATTGAATTGTGTACATATGTGCTTTATAAAGTTATATGTACAAGAGTTTTCAAAGGTGTTTTTGTCGACCCGTCCGATAAAATATCTATAAACTTTCATTTACCTTAAAAAGAACATGTTCCCTATTCGTTAATCAAATGTAAAATTATTTTTGTGAACTCTTCACATCTTGCTTCTTTTTTATGTTTAACGTTCTTGGTAAAAGAAAATGCTCCTTGTGTTTATTCTAAACTGAAGTCAGGAATATAACAATTATGCTTCCAATCGTTTGATGTGTTTGAGCTTTTGATGTTGATGTTTTTAATTTTAGTTGGAGTATTTTGTTATATTTTACTTTGTATTCGTTACTTACAGCATGTTGCATTCTCTTCAGTTGTAAAAGTCCTTTCCCATTCACGTCTTCAAAATGATGATAACATCTACAAAAAGACTAATAGAGTTCATTGATCAGCTAAGATTAAATTTTTGATTCATGCTTTGATTTATCTTGATACTTGATCCAATATAGATGCTTGGCATATAATAAAAATCGCCAGTACCGTATTTGTTATTTTTTTATTTTTCTAGTTTCTTTCCATTTTACCAATGACATATTTGACATACATTTATAATGTTATTTTTTTTTTAATTTCAGTCCAATCAAATACATATAAGATTTGGCAGTCCATATTTTTGATTCGAGAACGACTATTGTGTTTGATATACACCAAAAAGCGCGCCAATTTCACCAATCTTTTATATTACATGAAAACACTTGCGAAAGAAAATTGATTTCCAGAATTTTCCAGACAATTCTTACTTTCTAGAAATTGAACATGTCTTTGTATACCGTTCAGACTCATGTTAAATTTGATAAGTATTTACAAAATTTATTACAATGCAATGATCCATGTAAGAAATTTGAATCAAGTAGTTGTATTAGCAAACACTATCTGCTATAATGTCATAATTATAGACTCATTAGGACACAAACTATTTCCACACTACCGAGATATAAAATACAAACGTTATCGGGTAGTGAAAGAGGGACGAAAGATAAGAGAGGTACAGTCAATCTCATCAATCGAAAATATACTGAAAACGCCATGGCTAAAACAAAAAAACCAAACAAACAGACAGACAAAAAATAGTACAACATACTCAACATAGAAAAACTAAAGACTAAGCAACACACACCCCACCAAAAAGTTGGGGTAATCTCAGGTGCTACGTTAGGATTGGCAGAACCTGCTCCACATGTGGCACCCCTCGTGTTGTTCATGTTGTCACACACCCGGTAAATAGTCTAATTCGGTAGGTCTCAATCTTGGTGAAAAGGTAAGTTAATTGTAGTTACGACATAAGAACCATATGCGACATCATCTGTGAAACGGTTGTTTCATAACGGTCAACCAACTAGTGATCGATGGTGTCCGAAACATTTGAGAAGGAATGATTCCACCTTCATCAATTGGAACTCTAGGTTTAATAGATTCCTTGTTAGCAGCAGCCCGCCATTTAAGAAATCATTATAGGAAAAAACAAGCCCGGGAATATCATGTCAATTGGGAGATATTTATTTTGTATGCAGGCGCTGCTGGAATGTTGCTACATATACAGAAAAGTTCACAATTTGGAAGTTGAAATGATCCCTTTTGTCGTAAAGTTTTTCATAAATGTAAATCAAGATATGATGCAGACTTAAATTTGTGTCCTTTATTTCTAGTTCGATTGGATAGATGTGTTCAAAATAGTCACATAATTTTGAATTATTTAGTGAGAGAACATCACCTTTATAGTGGAAAGTAAAGTTAAACGATACTGCTAACTTCTTCCTAAGAAGTTCCTGTAGGAAGTCAGCCTCATATTAATAAAGAAACAATTTGACAACAAGAGAGGCACAATTGATTCCCATCGGAATTCCAACAGTCTGTTGAGAAACACGTATGAAATAGTTTGCCAATCAACTCAAGCATCTTGATAATGTCAGTTTCAGACATTTGTTTTTGTTTGTAAGGACACTTGTGTAGCTTAGGTATCCAATACATTGATGGAAGATCCAATACTTCATCTTTGGTTGAAATTCTAAAGAAACATACAACAGAACTATGATTATCCAGGACTTCCTCTTTGGTAAATGTTGTGAGGGTATATGTTGAGTTTCCAATTGAATTGTCAATACTTTATTCATTTATCAAGCATTTTATGCAATGTGATTTACACACAAAAACGATATTGTTTGGGGCTTTATCTGCAGGACAACAACATTGTCATGGAGGTAGGACAAGTGTTTTGCAACATTTGAGTTTTTTAAAGATTGACGTAGCATGGGTATTGATAGACCCATTCAGTTTCTTACAGCCTTGATCCATTTGGAAAGAGTATATATGTCTTCTTTTTTAATCCATTGCCAATCATAGTCCTCGATTGAATCAATTAGTATTTTGAAAGGTTTTTATCCAATTGATAGATTTAGGCTCACGATATTTCGGACTATTGGATAACATATTTCGCAGAGAAGTGTTATTGACAATATTGGGGTCTCCGGTATTACCGTGAATTATATGTGAATTGGGAACTTGCATAGATGCATAGAATTGAAGTCGTCAATATTGAGATCCTACAAAACGATTTTGTTATTGAAAATTTTAGTTTTATTTTTGGTTTGTTATAGGTATAAGAAACTATTGATACAGACTGATCATTAAAATAAGGATGTATTTTCGACTGAACTAATTTATGATATAGGATATTGCCTACTCATTAGTAATGAGGAAAACGAAAATATTTTATTTCGGAAACAGGATCATCAGGTTCAATCACGTTTATTTTTATGTCGATTTTAATAAATGCCGAAACTGTATAATTCAACCTTTTATCATTAACATATTATCACAGCTATATTTGATGCCACAATTAAGAAAACGAGTCGATCAAACTGACTTCTGAGTACTGTGCAAATCACACAATAAACATGTAATGTAAATTTAAAATAATTTTATGCGGGTTTCTTACACTATGTTCCCAATTTTGTCATTTTTGAAAGGAAAAGGATTTTAATAAGTTTTTCTCGTTTTCATATCGCTATTGTTTGTTTGTACTTTTTTGCAATTTTGAAAAAAAAGTATTGTTTAAACTAAGTAATTTAATTCCTCCTTCGTTATCCTGCTATATCTGTTGGTTTTTGTAGACGAGCGAGCTATATTTCTAAAACATCTTAATAAAAATAAGGAAATGTCGTATGATTGCCAATGAGACAACTATTCGCAAAAGTTTTTACTTATTTTAAAAGTAATATAACATTTTTATAGGAAAATGTTGTTCCAAGTGCTACAATTATCTTTAACCGATTGAAGTCATTGTAGAATGTTTCCAGAAATATCAGTTAACAGTATGTATGGTCATGATGATAAACAGAAATGCAATGAAATACAACTTACTTTTCTAACTTATGCAAGCTCAGCCATTGTTTCACGTCCTGAATTGTGAAAGTCTTTGGATTCAAAGGTGATGAAGCTTGATCAGGCATTATAACTACAATATATAAATAGTTTTCACAGTTTTTTTTTCGGGAAATCATGAAACAGTGGAGTATACCTGTAAACACTTATGGACAAGGTAGAATGAGAAATTGTAAATATCTAAAATATATATAATGTTATTCAATAAATAATAAATCACTTTTAATATCCATTTTTTATCTATATTTATCATTCAAAAGTATCAAAACCAGTGTTTTTGAGTTTTTGAGTTTCATGGAATTTTTTCAAATACATATTAACCAATTTAAGTCATTGTAGAATGTTTCCAGAAATATCAGTTAATCTGGATATCATATGAGAGGTGAAATATACCAAAGGGACATTCAAACTCATAAGTCAAAAATGTACTGACAAATCTATGGCAGAAAAAAAACCAGATAAACAACAGTACACAAAACACTACATAGAAAATTGAAGAGTGAGCAGCACGAACCACAACAATAATTGGATGATCGCAGGTATTTCTAAAAGGTTAGCAGATCCAAATGAACATTACAATCCCGTCTCTTTTCCCGTTATTTTACTAACTTAATTGGACTTATCATCGAGATTGAGCAACACAGCTGGTGCAATGTGTAGAGCTAGATCTCCTTTTCCTTCCAGAAGACCTGATATCACCCCTTTTGTTTTTTTCGGGTTCGTGCTGCTCTGTCTTGAGTTATCGATGTTGTTTGTGTCTGCTTTTTTCAGCCATGTGGTGTCATTTCATTTTTGAACTATACGTTAAGATGTCCGTTGGTTATCTGTCGACTCATTTTGTGACAATTGAATAAATTAACTTGTGACAATTAAATGAATTAACTTGCCTTTTGTTGTTTCATTTCTTTTCTCTTCTTCTTTTAACATCTGGCAGGTTTGTAGTTCTTTGATAAGCTCCTTCCAATTTAGGTCAAATTTATATTTCCCACTGAAGTCTATATAGAGCCTTGATCCTAACAGAGCCCCTAACCAGCCATCAGGTTTATAATGTTTTTGAACAATGAGCGGGATAAATTCTTTATTACATCTAAATATGTTCTCTGATTCTGAAACATAATAAACAGAAATTCTTACGACATGGTATACTTGATTGGTTTATGAATTGAATGACAAACACACTACTCTAATTAAAAATATAGAGTGACGAGTGACCATTTAAGCAATGTCACCGTTTTAATTAATAATATCGTAGACACCTTTTGCATTTTTCAATAGGTCAATGGGGAAAATAATTAAACAAAATAAACTGCAAATAAGGACAAAGTATCGGTGTTTGGTTTTGAGTCCATATTCATATTTTAGGCCAAGATATTTTTTTCAATTCAAATGTATGTAAAGTTGTAATAACATCAAATTGGATAAATTTTCATTTTATTTATAAGCTTTATCTACATTTAAAGCATATCTTAGTTTTCGTAAAGTGACTGTTAATCTTGGCACACATCTCTGAAATGGGTTAATTATAGTACGTATAACTATAAATGTATACACTTTAGTACACTCTTCATCTGTGTACATGATTGTAATAATAAAATATAATAATTTAAATTTAATGAGATAAGTACGTTCTCTACGAATTTCGAATATGTTTTTTTGTTCACTAACTTCTGGTCAAAATTTTAATCAGTGACAAAAAAATGCGTTTGTAATGTTTACCCTGACACAATTTCGATGATAACCTAGTCCACTGTCAGGCCTATAAGTAAACCTCCCAGACATTCGATATACTTCGGAATGCTTTATGTACATAAATTGCATAACCCAGATTTAGGACTATATATGCCGTTGATGAAACTTCGCAATGTATTAAGTACGTACAGAAACGACAGTAGTATGTCTTTATATATTGTGATGGTCGGTATTGTTGCGGATAAGGGTGAAGGTTTGGTACCATCAAAACGTTTAAACCCACTGTAATTGTTAGCTATTTGTCCTACGTCAGGTATCTGATGTTCAGTAGATGTCGTTTGTGGATGTTGTCCATAAGTGTTTCATGTTTTTCGTTCTTTATATAGATTAAACTGTTGGTTTTTCCGTTTGAATGGTTTCACACTTAGTCTAGTAATTTTTTGGGGCCCTTCATAGCTTTCTGTTCGGTTTGAGCCTAAGATCAGTGTTGAAAACCGTACCTTGACCTATAATGGTTTACTTTTATTTGACTTGGTTTGAGAGTTGTCTCATTCTCACACCACATCTTCTTTGTCTATGTATAAATCTCTTAACTTGATTACCCATTCGGATTGATTAACGTACTTACATTTTGTACCTAAGTAAGTAACATATGCAACTATTCCAGTCATAATTTCTTTCGATAACCCTGCATGTGACTGGTATAATTAGGATTATGTTAAATGTACTGGTTACCCGTGTGATAATTCAAATATATATATATATAGATATCATCTTTGTTACCATCCATTCGAGGTTTTCTTTTGATAATATAAAATATTATCATAAAATGATTTCATAAACAATCGTACAAATAATAATAATATATATACATGTATATAGGTCTTGTCAAAACATCGTGTTTAGGTCACGTTGCCATGTGTGTTTTCTTTGATCACGTTGACGACTTTTATAGTATCTCAACAATCTAGCTTTATCCTTGATTATCATACAAGTTACACAAACGTGTCATATTTATTTGCAAGATAAACAGTTAAATCACATTGAATTATTTGCATGGACAAAATAAGTGTCGAACATCATCTACGTTTGAAAATTATTCGGTCGCCATTTTGTTTTATGTAACTTCGAAATTTTATCAAAACAAAAAGCATGTATCCACTTTAACAGAAAAAAACAATGTTTAATTATATGCTGCTTTAAGGTAAGACAATTATTGAAAAGACATGCATCTAGCATTTTTTCGACTTTCATTGTACAAATCTTTAAAAATATATATTCACATGTCGGCCCAAGCTATCAACGTAAACTGTATGGTTCATGCATATAAATCTTATTTCTTTAGTGTGAGAGACTGTTTCTTATAAATATATATATTATAGATCATTTCAAAAAATAAATTTCTAAAATACAAAAAAGACACACTCCGATAAATATTTGAAATAATACCTTTTTGATTTATAACTAAATGAATACCGGCATGTCGTGTCGTTGTAACCGTCCAACAGTGGCCCCAATTTTGAAAATATTGCTAACGAATGCCAAAATATGAACTTTTCAATCAAATTTTAAAGAAAAAAGTTTGATACCTGAACTGATATGGTTTTCGATTTCATTTATATGAATATGTTGTCGATCTTTTTAGGGGTTGGGAGGATATAAGTAACAATAAAAAAGTTTAGAAAATGAATTATACGAAAAGGTCACATTGCAATTTTATCGAGTTTTAACGAAGAAGTCAAACTTATTTCGAAGCACGTAATTATATATCTGAACTGAAACTTAAATCATTTTTTAATTGAAAAAATGTGTATACTGTAAAACGCGGGGTTGGGAGGTAAAATACACAATATAACAAAAAACAAAGTTATGACCGTTTAAAATAAGTACCCCGTTCACTTTCATTGAGAACCAATCGGCCATTATATAAAACTTAAGAGTAAAAGTCACGTGATGACCGAGATAGTTGGGTATGGAATTATGTTTTAATCATTCTGACTTTAGAATGATTATCACATTAAAATAATCGACAGTTCGTACTGTGTGTAAAACTACCTGACGTAGATCACACTTCGGAATGTTTTTAGTACTAGTAATTACCTTATCTACAATTACGACGGTGTTTGTCCCTATTGGACGTTGATCATTGTTTTGTTGTTGCGTTTATTGCACTTCCAGATGATTCATGCACTTACCTAATCGGCAGTTAGGACTTCGTTTATAATTCTCTGACATACAAATAAGTACAAGGCCTGCGTTCTCAACAGCATTTGCCATGGCTTCTAAAGTGGATCCCCTCATTTTTTCTATATCTATCCATATTGGTACTCCTTTTTTCTAGAACACAAATAATAAAGAAACTATAATTATTCTTGAGACATCATATCACCTAAAATACAAACTCTCTTCTTGTCTTGTTAATCAATAAATAAGATTCGAATAACACACGATTCCGAATTGATGTCTAGCAAACAAGTGTTGCCTCGAAATTTGTTTCTATTAGTATTGAATTGTTACCTAAAAGTCAGTTTTAGTTGAAGCGGGTTCGTGATTATTTATTAAGATAGTATTTCACTGTCATATAATCGTATCGGACAATTATGGAAACAAAACATTATAGCAAGATAAGGTTCTCTGGAATTAAATAATTATTACAAATAAACAAAACCTTGTAGTATACTCAAAGACATTTCTTGTACACATGATTTATATGTTACTTTAATAACCGTAGACACAATAGAATCGATGTTGTTAAGGTGTTGACTAAAATAGTATTTATCTCTACAATATGTTCAATAGCATTATTTTGAAATCTCACGTCCATAATGTCATACGTTATCCTCTTTCAACCATTGAAACTCAAATTTTACAAGAAGAAAAATATGTCAAATTCTTTTTACTTCACATTTCGACAATCAACATGACCAGAGTGATTTCAGTGATGCTTTAGGCAAAACTTAATCAAAATTAAATCGTAATGGAAACTCATCAAAGATACAAGGATTGAAATTTTATATTACAACAAAGAAGAATCAAAGGTAACGCCAAAACATGACAAAGAAACAAAATCGTTAACTAATAGAGATATACTATACTAGACAACAAAAGAAACGAAACAAGATTTTTTTTTCAAATCAAAGATGAGGTTTTCCTTTTATAGGACCAATATTGAAGGTAGTAATATTTAATGATCATGGAAATACAAATCTCTTAAAAAAATGGGTTTTTTTTGCTTCCATGACGTCATTTGGCAAATTTTTAATTAGTTGACAAAATTTTCATAAAACGACAACATCAAAAACAGAAGTTCCAACTAATGATGCCAACCTCTCATTTAAACGTTAAGACAATGTTTGCCATCAATTCTTTTTAAAAATCATGCAGTTTCTTCGTTTATTAGTAAGGCAAAATTCGGCCCCACGAGAAATCGTTAAAATGTTTACATTATCAATTTACCATAGACAGTCTGAGTGAAATTCAAAAAACGGTCACAATCTTAAAACTAATCCGAAAGGTTCAAAAAAATTTTTTTTTCCCAACGTCACAATATCTTTATTGCATATTTGCTGTAACAATTTACTAAGTTTACAGCTTTAACTTAGTATCCCTCATGTTAGCTTACCTAATAGTTAAGGGAAACACTATTTGGCAAGGTATCATTTATTCATAATATTAGTATTCATAACATAAAATATTTCACAAAATATATTCGATAACTTATTGTGATTATACACATACATTACATTTTGCTTCTTTTTCTCTTTTTCATAGTATTTATTTTTTCCGGAATCAACTCCGTTATCGGTATGATCCGTGTTTCCATTAGTATTGGGCACAGTGTTGTTTTTCGCTTGTGCGTTATCGGGTATAGTTTTGATGTGTGTCGTCTAAATTATATAAATATTATCCACTGGATTTAACGATTATATATGGGGAGTTTACTATTCAAGTTTTCTTAAGTTTTCTACTGATCTTTTTTGTCGAAATGTATGTGTGTAATTCACAAATATGTAATTTAAGTTGGACCACTCGACATCCGAAATGATACATTATTTTTCCACATTAATTAATAAACGTACGGATACATTTATACTATAACAATTCTTTTTATCTTTTGTAAATACACATTTTAAAATATAAAAAATGCAGTATAATTTACATGTGGTGACTCATGCATGGCTGAACATGCTTACAAACATTGAACATGCATGGTTGAACTTGATTATAAATATTACCATATTTGTCTTGTGTACAATAAACAATTTTGTACACATCGTTTTGTGCTTTGTAAAAAGATTAGTCCTGATTCAATTGAATCTTTGCAATGAATCTATTTGTTTTTAGAATTATCTGATTAGTTTTTTTGTTATTAAAGTTGTTTATTTCAATATTTCTGAAATTTCTTTCTGGAAAATTTTTAAAATGTTTATTTTTTTTGGTCTTCTTTTCTGAGACAAAAGGTGATTTGTATATTGAGAAGGATATTATAGTTAATATGTAATTAATATCAAAGTATGCTAAATCTTCAATTTTGTACCCTGTTACTAAATTTTCTAGGTTTATAATATCTTTTTCAACACCTAGGGATTTCATTAATGTCATTATTATTTTTAGAAAATCATTATTATAACAGCAATTGATAAAAAAATGTTCATAGTCTTCCTTTTTATTACAATGCTTACATAAGATGTCTTCAGTAATTTTCCACTTTTTTAAAAGTTCATTACTTGGCAGTATGTAGTGAATAGGTTTCCATCTAAATATTTTCAATCTATTATCAGTTAGATATTGAAAAATGAAAACAAAAGTATTTTTCAATTTAGAATTTAAGTGCTTCTCAAATATTTTTTCCCACATAAGAAAACCATTTGGTTTATCACAACTATCTTTCAGTGTGAATATTTTATAGAGTTCTTTTGTACTCATCAAGGGAGTAATTGTCCTGTGCATAATAAGTCGTTTATAAATTTAACTTTAGTTTTGAATGAATCTTCAGTGCAAAGAATTGTTTTCCAATCAGTTGGTATTGCTTTTTTTAACATATATATTTGCCTTATCCAATTTTGTTTACAATTTAGTTTAGTTAAAATGATAGTTTCAGAGATATTGCCCTGTTCATCAATCAATTACATCATTTATATTGATAATGTCAATATAATAAGGTTCAAAATTTAAAGTGTATTGTTTTCATATCTAAAGCATTGATTTGAGACGAAACAAAAATAAACTTTGTGCATTTTTTGAGATTTCAAAAAACCTTTTTTTTACCAAAACAAAAATAAAAATAATATTTTAAACTATTTTTTACAGCATGAACATAACTGGAATAGCATATTGAATATTTGTAAACAAGTTTGAAAATCAAATCAGTACTTCGAAAATTATGTGTCGATTTTCTATCCAACTTTCCGCAAAAATAATTGCACCCTGCATGATCGTTAACACGGAATTTAGTTACTTTCCGACAGGTTTTAATTTTCATTATCGTTTGTGCATAGATTGCAAATGAAAGCTTTTTCAAGTCTCATTTTGTTTTATGTTTAATACTTTTTGATAAATTTAATTCCAAAGTCGTGTATCGTTTCTTTTGTTGACTAGTATATGTCATTAGAAATATTTCCGAATCGAAATCAGTTAATTTCAATGAAAACAATATCAGTGTTTGCATGCCAGAACAAAGGGATTTTGTCGGAACTATTAGTTTATACGGTGAAGAATCGACGAGATAATATTTATAAATAAACATTATCACTGTTGCTTTACTTCACCTGATATGAATTTCGACAATAAGAGTCTATCCTAATATGAAAGAGGCAACAATTCGGATAAGGTATATGCACAATTTATAATGGTATAAATAAATTTGGTGTTTTTACTGTCTTCTAATTGGTTAAAATTATTAGTTTTATTTTCAATGTTGTCAATTTTGATGTCGACACGCCCACTCTGACGTTGTGTATTCATACGCAATATACGCAATATAAATGATACAAAAAGTTCTTTGAGACTTATTTTTGATAGAAATTTATTTATTATGAATGGCAATAATTTATTTCGATTTTATTGAACCATAAAACTAATTTTTGACTCTTCACATTTAACATAATCCGCTTCGCCATTCAATAAGTAACGTCATTTCTAACGAATTATACATAATCTCGAGTTGATACAAATACATAGTTCATATTTTAGTCAAATTTGTGCATTTGTTTTATTTGCTGTAATCGGTTCAATGAATTGTTAAACTAAGTGTACCTGTAAAAGATCGTTCAGTTTAAGAACAATCTCTTTTTCCTTCCATGAATAGCTTATGAATAAGTGTTTGACTTGTTTTTGTGTTGGTTCATCTGCATCAGAGACAAAACATGTTGAACAATATGAAAATAAGATAATACACAATGACTGCCAATTGTTAAAGGATTATTATAATACGAGATTAAATTAACAGCAGCAGACAAGTTTAGAGTTTTTGATAATACCATTTTATATATTGCATATCTTTAGTATTTTACAGTAATTAAATTCATCAAAAAAAGTAAAATCACAAAAAAAAAACTGAACTCCGAGGAAAATTCAATCGGAAATATAAAAAAGAAGATGTGGTATGATTGTCAATGGTACAACTGTCCACAAGAGACCAAAATGACACAGACATTAACAACTATATGTCACCGTACGGCCTTCAACAATGAGCAAAGCCCATACCGCATAGTCAGCTATAAAAGGCCTCGATAAGACAATGTAAAACAATTCAAACGAGACAACTAACGGCCTTATTTATATATAAAAAAAATGAACGAAAAACAAATATGTAACACATAAAACAAACTACAACCACTGAATTACAGGCTCCTGACTTTGGACAGGCACAAACATAAATAATGTGGCGGGGTTAAACATGTTAGCGGGATCCCAACCCTCCCCCTAACCTGGGACAGTGGTATAACAGTACAACATAAGAACGAACTATACAAATCAGTTGAAAAAGGTGTAACTCATCAGATGGACTTGGCCCGTTACCTATACATCCCGACACAGAAAGACACAATGAACAGATCTGAGAGTACTCGCAGTTATATTACAGCTAGTTCAAAGCCACTAACAACTAATAAAACAACCATGCATCTAAGACTAAACTATCAATCTGTACACATCCAACATCCAATGGATTTAGTGTAAAGCCTTCATAAACAGCCAGAGAAAAACATGACCTTGTGCAATGCAAAGTTACAGGTATCGACAGATTGTAGATCCATGAATATGTATATGTATGTAACATACTAGTAATATTTAGTTAGCTTTTAATTTACTGATCACAAAATCAATATGTATACCAATAAAAACAATATTCAATGATCTTATTACAGTGTTCAATAGGTAACCTTTTAGAATAAGTTTATTAAAAGGAGCGACAAGTTTACATGGATCATTTCTAAATTTCCGGGCACGGTTAACAACATTTTCGTAAAATTGAGGATGTGCTATCCCGTTTGAAACAAGTTTTTTACAGGTACAACCAATCTTCCAACCAAATATTTATATCTATGGAAAAATTTAGTAAAGGTTTTAAGTAATTTATGGTAACGATATCCCTGGTTTAATAATTTACCAGTAATACATAGATTGCGTTCGTTAAAATCAAAAACGTCACAACAGACACGGGCATAGCGAACGAGCTGTGAAATATAAACACCGTAAGATGGTGCCAAAGGAACATCACCATCTTAAAATGGAAAATTAACAATAGGGAATGAAAACATCGGAAAGTCCATAATCACATGGCAAAATCAAATGACAAAACACTTCAAACGAATTGACAACAATTGTCATATTCCTGACTTGGTACAGACATTTTCAAATGTAGAAAATGGGGAATTGAACCTGGTTTTATATCGCTAAACCTCTCACTTTTACAATAGTCTCATCAAATTCCGTTATATTTACAACGATGTGTGAACATACAAAACTAGCGATGCATTTTTTAAAATTAATAAATAGTACAATACCTTTCTTTTCTAATCTATAACCAATATTATATAAAAGTCCCATGACGTTACTTCTAACTACTTGGTCTGTAGATTTCGATAAAATTTCTAGTCTTTCAACTAAAGGTTTTGATGCTTTCACATGACTAGCAACTTCATCATCAAAAGTCAAAGTCCATACTATTCTTGCTGTTAGGGCTTGTTCGGTCGGTCTGTTTATGTTTAAAATGGTTTGGAATATTGGTAGTGCCCCAGCTTCTAAAATCTGGGTAAAACAATTTCATAACTTAATTAATTCAGCTAGAAGAAACGCAATAGGATCTTCGAATTCCTTTGCAGATGGTCTGTTGATATGCATGTAAATCATCTTAACAATAATTATAATACAAATCAAAACATATTCTTTTTAACATCTATATTTAAGAACTCAATTGGTGAAAAAGAAGCACCTGAATCTTACCTGATATGACATGAATGTATTCTACGCTTGCGCATAGAAACATAGAACACATTTAGTATGACGTTTGCGCAAAATTCATGGAAAAATAAAGTACTACTTTTGATCGGATTAACCTATGTTTCTATTATATTATGAATTCTTAAAGTAGATGAAATACATAAATAAATATTGAAATGGCGGTTCAACAGGAAAAAGGTAAAATCACAAAAATACTGAACTTTGACGAAACCTCTAAACGGAAAGCCTATAATCAAATGGCAAATTCAAAAGCTCAAAATTGTACATGGAGATAACTGATTGTGAATGCAAAGTTTTGTTTCAGGGGACAAATTAGCACACTCGTCAAAAAATCATATATAAGTATAAATGATTCAAGAGAATGTCAGCTGAGAACGTTTTTGGATTACGCAAAAGTGTTGTTATATCCAATGAGAAAATACACGAACAGAAAATTATCAAGGACATAATCTACTTCGTTTTAGCCTGTATTCCATTTATTGTTTGTTATTGTGTATCATATTTATATTTCATTTATTGTGTGTACCTAGATCAAGTCGTTAGTTTTCTCATATTGATAGTTAAACATTTACTCACGGTGACCTAGCCCTGTTAACATATATGTATCATTTATTCTCTCGTGTAGAATAAAACTAACTTTTTTCTTATTTGGGTCAGCGCATGCTAATTTATCGATGCCATCTAACAGTTCTAATAATCCAGCTCCTTCATAAACATAATCAGGGTCTTCAGTGGCCTTTTTCAGGTATTTAAGCATTGACCAAATAACTCCTTTCGTGTCAACTAGCATGCGAATTTTGCTTGAATCACAAGTCTGAGCTGCTGCTAATGTTGCGTATATTTGTAATCTTTCTTTTTTACAGCTAAATAGTGGTACCATAGCCTTTAAATATTAACAAAAGATTAAACGATGGAAGCCTTTTCAATAATGAAGCTCCAATCTTATCTTATCATACGTTTATGTAAATATCTATATAGTACATGTTGAGTTCTGAATTCATTTTGGTTATTATTTACATCGCATCATTCTGTGCTGATGAACATTCATTAGTTTTCTTATATTTGATATTAATCATTATTTATGCAACTCACATGGCAGTGGTCATTATTTTGTCGCTTCTTGTTTGTCAACTTTATTATAAACCTGTATAATTTATGATGGCTTATGGGTAGCATGGATAGCTATATCATGAGAAATAATTTGAAGATATATTATTACAAAGTAGGTAAAATGAACTTTAATTTGCTATTGTACCATTAGTATGATGTATATTTCAACACTTGTTATTCAATCTACGTCTTAATTGTTTCACGATTGTTTTATTGATATGTTGATTAATTAGTTGATCAATAATTGTTAAACGCCACTTTCAACGCTATCGTGCTATTATATGTCGGTCTGTTTATTTGTTGTCCCTGGAGATCTTTGATCGGAAAACAAACAATCCTAGACAGTAAAGTTTGGAGAAGAACGTACCTGCCAAGTGCATTGTTCTTCTTATTTACTACTGAGTTTTTACAAGCGAATACAGTATTTTGGCAACTTCGGAAACTCAGTCACCGAGACCTCGTCGTTCTGAAATGAATTTGCCAAAATTGTCGATATTTCTTTATTCATTCTACTTTATATATGGTTATATTACCTCTGCCGTCTTACTGTCACAAAAATACTTCGAAATTGATGACATCCGTGCAATGTTATGTAACGTAGCTACAATGTCCTCAATAAATTCATAAATATGCTGTAAAATAAATCAAAAATTTTAGATAAACAACTTGTTCTTTATTGTAGAATTCATATATATAAGGATGTTCGCTACTCTCTTCAAAATAACACACTTTTAAAATCAAATTGAATATGTCAAAGAGACAACACTCTGACCAAATAGCAGACAACAACCGAAGACCACCAATGGGTCTTCAACGCAGCTAGAAAATCTCGCATCCAGGGGTGGGCCTCAGCTAAAGACTATTATGAATTGATAGTATATAGATAAAGAAATTAAAAAAAAAACACAGAAAAAACATGAAGGTCCGTGTGTTTGTTTTCGAGATATAAGCCGTAAAAATCTTGTCGGGAAATGGTTCTATGTGGAATTTCCATACATTTAACATTGCCACCCTTTTTCCTTAAAGAATATGAAAAATTCACAGGGATTTTACAGGATTTTTCAGTATGGCTTTTTAAATGCTATGTTAGAAGATAATGAAAAAGAAAGTTAGGGTGAGTGGGGAAATAATTTTTATGGCACTACATGGATGAAAACAGAAGATTCCGAAAATGTGGCAAAAATTCAAAAATTAAAGGAGCGAACATCCTTAAAATGTCAATTGTTCTTGAACATTTGAGAGGCCTGTCCTTTTTTGTAAAGAATGATATATGTTTAAATAAGAGAAGAATGCATTGAAAAGCCAAAAAAAAAAAACAAATCCACACAAACCCTTTAGAAATATGTCAAAATAACGGATTCAGCAAGGGAAATGACTTTAGCCCTTTACCGTGCGTTCCTTATGTCACTGCAACGACAACATGAGTTTATTGTGTAATGGTCCTTACGAATAGGTAAAATCGGTTCGATGAATCTGAAAAGTTACGCCTGTATGACTCAAAAATTTTCCACTATTCAAGACTTCTGTAAGTTGAATTGTTACCGTTATCACCACATAACAAGATACTAGTATACGGTCGAAGGCAAAGTCTAACTTAAGAAATTGACCTTGAGACGAATCGAAGATTATTGGTTGAGATTCCATGTTGCTACGACTTACAGATTCTCAGTTGTAGGGTCCACCGACATCGGTAAATTGTCAAAGGGTGAAACCCTACCAATAAGGCGTTAAATGTAACGAATAAGTAAAAGGCCCTGAACAGATGTTATACCTATAATGGGTACGGTGTTTGAATGATAACGAAGTTTTCGGTGATAGAGGTGATAACTGCTATAATGAAAATGTTCCAAAGTGGTTCCCTAAGCACACGATAGGCTTTTAGTCTACCGTTATTTGATACCTAATAACATTTCAACATGTCGCATACTTTTTTGGTATGTCAGTAACGTTCAGCGGATAGAATAAAATTATCATAATAATAAAAGCGACTGTTCAGAAACAATTGAAGGTATTTTAAGTAATTTAGTATAACCTGTCATGTTAGTGTCGATGAAAGTTTAGTACATACATATTCCAAAAACTATATGGTTTCTTCACACTTTTGTTTGAAATCAGGGCGATAATTTGTTACTGACGGTTTAAAAAATATAATATTCGTTGCTATTTTTATAGTTTACATGGTACTGGTTCAAAAAATAAATGTTTCTATGTACTTTGACATTGAAGAAGTACAAACATATATATACTTCCTGTTAACACTTCTTCCAAATGCCTCACACGAGGTCATGTGGCTTGCAACATAATGCAAAAAGTCGCATGGCTTTATCATGTATCCATATGAAGTAAAAACATATGTGTAAATCTAGAACATAAAATTATCCTGTAACTTAAACTTATTGACTCGTTAAAGTAAATGATAACAAACCAAAATCAATATATCACACATGACCTTGACCTTTGTTTACCTCTTCTTCTTTTTTATAAGCCAATGACCTCAAATCAAACGTTTGTATGTCTAAACCAATGCTGGTTTGCTAGTTTCAAATACGTTTTACTTTTATCAAATACAGAACAGTGTATATAAAGTGCGAATCCAGTCAGTTCATTTTCACTGTTGTATGCGAGTATGTTCATTGTAGAATAAAGGATCATGGGAAAACATTATTTGTTTACGTTTTGAAATTACCAAAATAATTGATTTGAAACTAAATTTTAACATATTTTCATTATGATGTGTCTTTTTAATGTAAAATAAATGTATTAAAGTTCAAATATGTGTTATAAAAGCAACATGATATAGAATATCAATTATTAAAGGCGACCCATTTTCACTATAGATGCGATGAATTATCACTGTATGGCATTCATTTCTAATGTAGAATTTTCGAAGAATCGATGAATTATTATTGTAGATTAATGTGATAATTAGACTTGCAACAAATGAAAAACTTATTAGATTGCTTTAATATTTATATCTTTTTATAACTTATTTATGTCTATAAAAACTGACTGGCCATTTATATCTTTTCCCACAGTATTGACATGTGTGAACTGTATTGCCATGTTTCCCTGCTTTGTGATTCGCTAGGTCTTTTGAAAATTCCTGATTACACAAATCACACTGATACTTTTTGTTGTTTTCTTGGTGCATGTTGTTTCAAATTATGTTTGTAAAAAAAAGACTTTCTTAAATTTTTAGGGCTTGTTGTTTAGGTGCTTGTTGACTTGGCCATCAAAGAGTTGTTTTTATACGACCGCAATTTTTTTTGTTCGGTTCGTATATTGCTATAATGTCGTCATCGTCTGCGTCGTCCGAAGACACATTTGGTTTCCGGACAACTTCAATTAAAGTGAATGGATCTATATAAATTTTAAAGAAGGTTCAATACCTCAAAATGAAGGTTGGGATTATTTTGGGGATGATGGTTCCAACTTTTGACGAAAAATTGGCATACAAGAAGCATTCTTTTTAGTTTCAGGTAGAAGGCTAGGATTCATTTTGGGGGTTATGGTACTAACAGTTTAGGAATGAAGGAACAAAAAAAGGGACAAAAAACAATCATGTTAACTTTGTAGTTTCCGGACAATTACTTGTGTGTAAGTTTTTTGGATCTTTCTGGCATTGTGCCACAAGGAACAATATCACAAATAAAGATAAGACTGAGGTTAGGTCCGGGGATAATTGTCCCAAACATGCAGAAATAAGGGGCAAAAGATATGGCAATTGTTTTTCTAATTTCTAGACAATATCTTGAGTTTAAGTGTATGGATCTCTCTAAAATTGTACTACAAGGTTCATTACCACAAAGGAAAGACTGGTATTTGGTTTGATGGTTATTGGTTCTAAACAGAAAACAAAATGTTAGGGTCGGGTTCTAATTTTTTAAGGGGGTTCATATCTCTTTTTTTTTTTTAAATTTCAATTTTTTTAAAAGTTTCAAGAAGAAATCTTCAGTTGCACAGTATTGCGCATACGATTTGTAAAATCTTCGACCACATTTACCTTGTGTCAGAAACCTATATAACGTCATTTCACAATTCAAATTCAGATATTATCAAGCTTTAATATTGTGTCCAAATTTGCACCAACTGTTCAGGGTTCGACCTCTGTGGTCAGCGAAACATTTAAAATGTTTTACTACAAAACGAGCTGATGTGATTAAAAGTTCCTGTTGCTTTCTTCATATGGCGAGCCAGACCAGCATACGCGTATCAAGGGGTGCCTGCAAATAATTTGGTTGATTACATATATAGGGAATCGCTGAAGCGTAACTGGAGCGCCCCCCCCCTTTTTTTAGGTCATCCATCGGGTCCGCCTTACAAAACGTTCTGGATCCGCCACTGCCCAGTTCTGCTTTTGAAGTGTTTGGAACAATGAGTACAAATCAGGCCTTCTCCATGCTATCAGTTGTCATGCTCATTGAGAAGTCTTAAAATTTTAATTCACACTTGGTCACATTTGTGTAACTCATTAGTGTGGATCTTCTTATGCCTGTGAAAACTAGCTTCCCATTTGTCTTGAAAGGACAATAAGTACATTGGTATGAAGACCCCTCCTTCTTAACTTTAGTTCTGTGGTTCATCTTCACTTGCCTACCGTATTGTAGAACCCCAAATGCTTCAATATTCATATTCTGAAGGAAAAATAGTTTTAGCTCGATTATTGCTTGCATGTTCTTTATTGTATAAAATGAAACGACATGTGACATATAAATTATCCAAAGTCATCAAAGCGGGAAATGCAAGTCAAGTTGTGTAGGGCAAACTTTTTCTGTCAAAAAAACCTCGTTGAAATTGGTCAAGAAGTGATTTATAAATAAATATTAGAAAAAGCATTGTTGTTTTTTATCCCTTTTTATCCCATTCTATTTCGATAGACATGATAGATGTTCGTATTCAGTGATGAAGTGTCATTGCATTGGATAAATATAACTGTACTTTAAATAAAGATGCTGATGAATTATAAAAAAAATCTATGACATGCTTCTTCTGCTTTGTAAATAGACCCATACTCGAAATCCAATGATAAAATTTGCACATGCGTATAATGACTACAGCAGAAACATGAATTTTATCAAATTGGCATGCATTTTTAAATATATTTCTTTAATCTAAAACAGTTACACTTTTAACTCTTAAATGATCCACATGTTGATATATCATGACTACAATGTATTATATATAAAATAAATATTAATTCTATTGAATTAAATGGATTGTTCAATCAAACTTCCCATCTCAAAGTCAGTACTATCAAACCCTTTTCTTACTTTAATCATTGTTTGAGGATGTCGGCTGAATTAGGAATTTATTGCATAAAAATGAATAAAATTCATACAGTGAAAATGCACCGCTTATACAATACTAATGAATCGCTCTACAGTGAAAATGAAAGTAAAGTATCATTTTTCAACAGTATACATGACTCGCATAAAGATAGCATCATAGTGGAATTCAATACAATATGGACAAACCGAATAATAAAAGCTATTCTACGTTATACAAACATTAATAATTGTGTTGAAATGAATATTTTTCTTCAACTACATCTTTCCTGCTAGTTTTTAATCACCTGCACGATTTGTTCGTAAAACGTCCTAAATTTTCACCTATTTCGGTATATATTTCACGTATGGATGGCTCTCGTCGCGATAAAAACCCGTTCACATCTCTTACTTTGTCTAACTTGTATTATTTATTATTTTAGGATCCGCACTTTACATTCACTGCAGAAGAGGAAAATACTCTAATATGGAATCTTCAAAACATTCTGAAGATACAACGACCAATTTGAAAAAAGAATTTTATCGGTTTCTTAAACGGCTGCAACGTATTAGAAATGACAAGAAAAACAGAGTTCGGGGATTACACTCTTTCATGGAAAAATGGAAAAAGATTCATTTAAGCGGTGTAAGTTTTAAAAAGAATATAAACTGTTCGATAGCATAAACGAAATATCTAAGCGACATCCTGCAAACAATGAAACAGCAAAGGAGAAAAATTTAGTCCTTAGTTTTCTATGTGTATTATTATTTATCTGTTTGTCTTTTTCTTTTTCAGCTATGGCGTTGTCAATGTACAAAAAAAAAGATGTGGTATAATTGCAAATGAGACAACTATTCACAAGGGATCAAATAACACATACATAAACAACTATGGGTAACCCTACGACCTTTAACAATGAGAAAAAGCCCATACCGCATAGTCAGCTATAAAAGGCCTCGAAATGACAAATGTAAACGATTCAAACGAGAAAACTTACGCCTTAATTTATGTATAAAAACATTCACGAAAAAAATATGTAACACAGCAACAATCGCAAACGACAACCACAAAATTACAGGCTCCTGACTTGGAACAGGCACAAACATCTGGCGGGGTTAAACTTGTTAGCGAGATACAAATACTGCTTCTAACCTTTGACCTTGGTGTAACAGTATAACATAAGACCGAACTATAAAAACAATAGTTTGTTTGCGATCTATGAGTTTGAATGTCCCTTTGGTATCTTTAGCCCTTCTCTTATATTAAATGCATAAAAGGAAAACACCTGTCATATAGAATCTCTATACCGCTTCGGTCAAAATTAATCAAAAAATCTTGAGGATATAACAAGCAATTTGGGCAAACAGTTTTGCTGGTTCTTAAATTAGAAATTTCAATGCTCTTCAACTTTGTACTTGTTCGTCTTTATAACTTTTTTTATCTGAGCGTCACTGATGAACCTCAGTAGACAAAACGCGCTTCTGGCGTATTGAATTATAAGTCTGGTACCTTTGATACTTTTTTACACCCCTGGGTCGATGCCACTGCTGCAGGACGTTTTGTCCCCGAAGGTATCATCAGCCCAGTAGTCAGCACTTCGGTGTTGACATGAATATCAATTAATTGGTAAATCTAATTAATTTCCTGTTTACATAAGTATGCATATTTCGATTTTTTTTTTATCCCAGGGATAGATTTCCCTATCCGTATTTGGCACAACTTTTTAAAATTATGGATCATCAATACTTTCAACTTTGTACCTATTTGTCTTTATAACTAATTTAATCTGAGCCTCACTTATTAGTCCGAAACGCGCGTCTAGCGTATCAAATTATAAGCCTGATACCCTCGAAAACAATTGATATGAAAATCTCAATATCTGGTTAAATATGTAATTTTTTTGTGTCAATTGGTAGCTTACTGTACACCATACGGTTTCTATACACTTTGTTTGAATTTAGGGAGATTATTTATTACTTTCGGTTTGAAAATGTAACTTCTGGTATAATATGGTATAATATGATAGGTAACTTGACACTGATTCAAAATATATGTTTTTTCATATACTTTTACACTGAATAATTACAATAAATAGCCAATTCCGGTATACACAAGGTGACTTCCGTTTGTTTTTTTCAAGGCCATGTGGCTTACAACCTAATGTAAAAAGTTCCATTGTTTTATCATTTATAAAAATGAAGGTAAAATAAATGTCAAAATCTAAAACGTCAAATTAACTTATGATATTGACCTTTAATTTCAAGGTCATAACGAAATTACCTCATTTCATAAGGTCTAAATTATCTCATATGTATTGTCAACAAGTCACATCACCAAGCTTTATGTCTTTCCACACGAAAAAGTAGAGAAGTGGAAAGTTATTATAATCAGAAAAAATAAAATAACATGAATAATGTCGTTCCTTATTGTACTAGTGAAAGGACAAGTCTTAATTAAATATCAATTAATATAACTGTTATACAAAAGTATAATATAATGCCGAATTAAATTTGTCTACAGTCCTCATTATGAATCGGAGCATTGTCTTATTCAATTTTCGCCCAGCAATCAAGTGTTTTTCCGGTGTTTGATGTGCATATCGTGTTCATAGATATTTCAAAATAAACAATACGTTTCGATAAAGTTACGTCGATAAATATTTTCAATATCAAGTTATGGATGCAACCTATTTTCGTTTAAATTAGTCCGATGGTACACCTACTCGGCTGAGAAAAGCAACAATAAACGACACAATGTTTGTTTAATTGCTGAATAAAATGCGTGATGTCACTTATTGTCTAGCTGTAAATTTTTTTTTTAGATACATGGCGAACACACATATACAAATTCTCCCCCGGGACTTGCGACCTTTTGAAATTTACAGCCATTGACAGAATCTCAGATATAAATAAAAGCGATTTGGCTGCTAAAATAGAATTCTTCCAAATAAAATGTATTGATAAAATTATTCTAACCTCGTTTTCTAATTTGTCGAGAAAGGGCTGATATCGACAAATGTCTGTTAAGTATGAAATACCACCAGCTTTTGCAATAACCTGTAAGTATATTTACGTCGTAGAGAGGTGAACACACAAAACAGTAAGAAGGATGATACAAGTACAATAACAATCATAATTATAAGTAGAAAATTTCAAATTTAAAAAATTACGAAGATTATAGATATCATACCACCAATTCACTCGTATTAATATGTAAAAGAACAAAATGGAGAAGTCCTACTCGGATAAAAGAATCGTGCTTTTTATATCATTATTTACTTAAACTAACCAACTAATTTGCAGAAATGAAACTTTTGGTGAAAGAGAAATATGTATAGACAATTGTGAGCAAAAAAGTGAATGTCAGTTCTTTTTTGTAAGACTTTAGCGTTAGGTTGATAATAAGCATGTTCAAATTAAGAGATAACTGTATTGTATTTGAAGCTTTAAGGACGTCCATCGGTAGTTTTACTGTCGCAAATTTAGTTTACAAGTTCATAATAATATTTCAATCATTATCCTCTTTGGTCCCTACACTAGGTGACGTCATAAGTATGCTTCCGGCGTCAAACATAAACACCGTGCGTTTTCTGGCTTCTGTGCCGCTTCAGAATTTAATACAATTTGATAAAAGGAAGATTTTTAGGCGGAACAAGTGAGTTCTGTGTTTATTATTGTAGAAATAACATGTCAATACATTGCGAAATTCAAAATGTCGGCTTCCTTAGTTACAGACAAGGAGATAGAGAATTTTACGCTTGTTGTCATCCAATCAGAATAATTGTTACAACATAATTGCATTAGAATATGATATATGTACGATGTAGGATATTTATTGTTTCTATGAAGTTAAACTTAAGATGAAATATTTAGAAAACTGTGGAAATTGCAAAATTTAGTTAAATGGTTTTGATTTCTCGTTTTTTTATAAAGATTAGACATTAAATTTTCCCGTTTGTATGGTTTTACACTGGTCACTTTGGGGGCCCTTATACTTTATGTTATGTGTGAGCCACGGCTCCGTGTTGAAGACCGTACATTGAGATATTATGGTTTAATTTTAGAAATTGTAACTTAAATGGAGAGTTGTCCTATTGGCAATCATACCACATCTTATATATACTTAACAGATCACGCGATATCAGCACTCATATAAGGTATGGGCCCTACAATCTCTGTTTATTTGACAAATTGTTTATCATGTTGACTTTATTTGAAGAAATTGCTTGGTTGAACGTTATTGATATTTACAATTCATCTCTTTATAATTTACTTCCAAATTACCAATTCAGGTGAAACAACCCAAATATTGCGTTGTCTGATTTTTTCTGAAAATTTCAATAATGAAATCATTTAACCTGATGAACATTTTCGCCAATTGTCAGATTTGCTCTAAATGCTTCATTATTAGGGATATAAACAAAAAAAAAACATTTTACCCTTTTAAATTATTTTGAGCTTTCACTGTAAATATGTCTTTTTTTTCTCGTTTTTTTTGGAGGGGATGGGTATTTAGATAAAAAAAATCCCAGCAATTAATTAATAAATGAATCTACTAAAATGAATACTGTTATTTTGTGAAGTTAAACGTTAGAAAGCCTTACCTCTCCTACAGAACTATACCTATACGTAAAGGACGTCATACATGTTGATATTTTGATATTTAGCTCTCTTGTGTCATCATTTTTAAATATAATATCGTTGTAATCTTCATACTTCATAATGTCAAGCATTGTTTCTGGAATGGTTTAATATGAAAGTTACGAAATGCAATGTAATTGTCTCGAGACCACTATCCAACTCAAATGCCACTCATATTTAAAAGAAAGAAATAACAATTATAGTTCACCAAAATATTCCTAAACATAGACCAAATCCATATCGTACGTTAAAAAAGTAAAGACCCATTATTCAAAAATTCATAAAGAGTCAAAAAGAAAACCGTTATGGCATGATTTTAGCTAATAAAATTATAGGAACAAAATTTATAGTAGATTAAAAGCAATTTACCTTATTTGTTTTAACACTTGTCAAAAGAAAAAGTGCAAAAGTTCCAATATTTGTTGAAAAAAAAGATCATTTCTCACAAAAACTCTTATCATAATGTATTAGATAAAATTATCTTTACATTTGTATTTGACGATATCCTTAACATTTAATAGATACCAATAATCGGTATAATAATTATATCAAGTCTCTGTTTAATAGTTACTAATTGCTAATGACCTTTTAAATAAAATTAAAACTTTAGTTGCTTTGCCAGACTTTTTCCATAACAATACGTGTAAACACCATTGTCTTGAAACGTTAAAAGTAACTTTGCTACCCTTATGTGTCAATATTTTCACGATTGACGAATACTTACCAAACACCTTAGATTCAATAAGGGCTGTCACGTAGTTGTCTGCTTCTGATTTGTTTTTAGTGTATCCCGCTAGTATAACCCTCTTCACACATTCTAATTTCTGATGACTCTCGCCAGATCGTAGAATAGAATTGATGGTTTCAAAAGTCGAACATAACGTCTGCAATTCTGATTCGAGGTCTATGGTAGGAATAACATCTACTTTGAATTTTCTAATTGACTGATCATTTGATGGTTTCAAACTAAGCATCTGAAAATATAAAACAATTTATGATGTTGAATTACTTTATGTTATTTATAAAATACGTAGACGTGGTATTATTGTCAATGACTCATATTGGGTTTAATGTTGTTTACCGGAAATACATTTATGAAAGCACTGCGAAAGAAACCAAAGGAACATTCAAACCCATATGTCAAAAATAAACTAATATGTTATGGCAAGTGGCAATACATAAACATGATGAAGAAAAACAACAGTATGCAAAAGACAAGACACAAATGGAAAGACTGAGAAAAACGAGCTCTACCTAAAACCAGGAAAATAGATTTAAATATTGAATTCATCAGTTGTATAAAGGCAACAGTAGTATACCGCTGTTCACAATTCATAATTCGATTAAGAAAAAAAAACAAATCCGGGTTACAAACTAAAACCGAAGGTAACGCATGATCAACTATAAGACGACATATATATGCAACAAGAAACAAACGACAGTGCAAAATACATTAAGGTTGCACTTTGTAAATACAGCTGTTTCTCAAACCACGCCTCTTTTGTGGAGATTTAGAATATTCATAGAAAATTAATAATAGAGACATAACTTGGGAATATTACCAGTAAATATACATGTGCATATTGTTTACATTGAAATATGTGGTAACCCTTCATTCGAGGTAAGGGAAGTTACGAATATTAGTGTTAGTTTAAACTGTGAAAAGTCCAGGGCATATAAACGTTGAAAATATGCCGCATAGCCCTATATTTTGACCTTTGAAAAATATGTAGTGCATATGAACTTTCAATTCTAGAGTAAGATTCTTTTTTTAAAAACTTCATAGTACAAGTGGTACAGTTTTAGCCATAAAAGTCGTTCCTATGGGTAATTGCATTGTCAATATTTAAAAGAATGCAATTGAAACGAACGAAACATTTTAAGAGAAAAGGGTTGGTTGAACCTGGTTTTGTGGCAAGCCCAAACATGTTGATAGAAGCTAGATTCTTTTCTTTAATCTAGCATTATTGAAAACTTATACATTGTAAAAATGACATTCACTTTATTATTTTTAATATCAAATATTAAATAATTTTAAGAGGGAAGTGACATACTAAATATTTTTTTTAACTTTTTAACTTTTTTAATGATATTCATTTGCAAACAAAAAACAGACGGTCATACAATCTGTGATGAGTTTGTTCCTTAATGGGTCATTAAGATAAAAAAAAAAAAAAAAGGTAAAAAAGTCGTACATACATGACACAGAAAAATAAATGATATTATAGCAACAAAGAAACGGAGATATTCTTTTGTTCTGGGTGACATAATAAAAAGAAAAGCAAAAAGGACTGGCAATACATCATCCGACTTTCAATCAGAGTGATATTATAAAAACCGAGAAATGGCGATGTGTAACTCAACTTTTTCATTATATCAAACAAAAGGATGAATGAAAAAATGTCACTCGAATTTTGTTCTGTGTGACATTATAATAACAAAGAAACAGCAGAATAGCAATATGTCAATCGACTTACTTTTTGTGTGATATTATGTTAACAAAGAAATAGATGAATGGCAATATAATATGTCATCCGACTTTCGTTTCGTTTCGTGCGACAATTGGATAACAAACAATTAAACAAACAATTAAACAAACAAAAACCAGAGTTATGGCTATATGTCACCCGATTTTCGTTTTGTGTGACATTGTAAAAACAAAGAATCGGAAGACTGGCAATATATAACTATTACAGTTATTGGTCCCATGACGTAGTAACGGCTAAGTAATAATTTACTATAAACATGTGTTTGTGTTTTACTTAGCACATGTTTTGTGCTTATGTTAAATGTGCATAGATGGCCTATACCCACATTGCGGCTTTAATGGGTACAGGCAGTTTACGAAATTCGTCAAAGACATCATTGAGTATCATTTAAAGGGTTCGTTTAAAAAAATAAAGTTACGTATCATCAAATCGTCCATGTGGTATGTCTGACTGCGCAAACAAGTTATATATTCCGACCATGAATCCTAATTTGGTCCCGGTGAACCTTCGTTGCCTAGAATTAATTCTGCACATCATACTGGTAATAAAGACTTGGTGTATACATTATCGATGTTTCAAACATATCTTCATGGTGCGAAGAACCAAGCTTAGATTGTCAAACTTAAAGATGAGGAAAACCAAATACAGGTTAATTTCAATTGTGACATTATGACCGACCTGGTTAAGCTTCAGAATCGTCATCCGAATAAAGATGCAGCATGTCTTAAATTGATATCAGGTTCCATCCTCAGAGTTAAGAAGCACAATAAGCTCATCAGCATGTCAGACATATCTCGTGTATGCTGAAAAAGCGTCCATGAATATGAGAGGGACGACATTGCCTCCGACTCAGATGGGAAGAAACGCATCCGTTCCGCCTAAAGCCGTGCTATTAGTAGTATCAAAGAGAAGGAAATACCTCAACAATCAAATGCCGCCCCTTAATTAATGATACGTATTTTATACTACTTTTTGAACTGATTCAGTCACATACAATATATTTTGATAATATTGATAATTAATCTATAACAAAAGGGGTTACGCAAGCCTATACAATCCTGAAAACATTTTGGTGCAAATGATTTTGTTATTATTCTATCAAACATCATTACGTTATTTCATTTTTTCATTTAAGAATAAGTGATGCAGTTCAAAGTTCGGGCAAAAAACGTCTGAATTTATATATAATTAGATTAAAGTGAACTGAATGTTTTATTAAAAACGAATGAATTAAATTTTGGAGACTGGTAGATGACTTTAAATTATTTCACCAAACATTGCTATCTATTTCAATTTGATCCTACTTCTACTTCTGGATAGTTTCATTATGATGTTTGTATAAAAAAATTGGCGAAAGAAACACGAGGAACAGTCAAACTCATAAGTCGAAAATAAACTGGCAACGCGATGGCTAAAAATAAAAAGGACAAACAGACAAATAATAGTACACAAGAAACAACATAGAACACTAAATACAGAGCAAAACGAACTTAATCCAAATACTGGGGTGCTCTCAGGTGCTCTGGAAGGGTCAACATATCCTGCTCCACATGTGGCATCCGTCGCGTTGCTCATGTTATTACAAATTCAGTAAATAGTCTAATTAGGTAGGTCACATTCATGAAAAAGTAAGGGGATTGTACTTACGACGTAAAAAACATATCCGATATTATCTGTGAAACAGTTATTCCATAACGGTCAAACAACTAGTGATGGCGTCCGTAAAATTTACGAAAGGATGATTTCAACTTCACCATTTAGAACTCATGGTTTAATAGCTCCTTTGTAAGCAGCAACCCTCATCAAGGAAATCATTATAGGATTTTGAATAGGTAAAAACAAGAATACTCCGAATGTTTATCTTTTCTTGTAAAATTCTTTGTTAGAAGCAGGGTCTTTAATTAAAATGAATACATCTATTTATGGACCAGTACACTGTTTAGAGTGGTTAGGTTTAGATTGGAATTCGTTAGCGGCGAAACCGTAGTTATTAGGTCCTTAAATTATTTTTTTTACTATTTGCAGACCATAGATCTAGGGATTTTTTCTTTTTAAAAACGATCGGAATTGCGACCAAGTTTCGGGTCGCGCTTATTTCCCAAAATAGTTATTGCTTATAATACACGCAAAGTTTTTGTCCATATATTAGTTCGTTTTGTTAGATCTTTTCTAGGATATGTTTCTTGTTTTTACGTTTTATTGCTCGTTTTTTTTTGTGTTTGATTCCATGCGCCTGCTTTCTGTTTCAACTTTTTATTTTCTGTCTTTCGTGTTGGTACTTTTATTTCTTGTGCTTGACCTGCATTTGATTCCAAAGTAAACCTGGACTAATTCAAACTTAGCACGGATATTGTTTTGAATTTAGAATTAAATAATTCGTTGCCAGGACATTAGTTGCTCTCTTCATTAAGTACCTTTTACTATGAATAATATTGTTTTCAAATCCGATGATCAGTTGAAACTAGTGGACGCTAGAAGATGACCACTATGTCAAGTATTATGACTGTTTGATTTCAAAGAACGGCTGAGTAATAACCTCTGATACATTTTCCTTAGTATTTACAAATTTTATTTCTCGTGTCCTTTTCCGGATTTTAATTTTCCGTGCAGCTTTTCTGCTATAATTAACAAACGCAAGGAATGATTACATGTCATCCGACTTACGTTATTGGTTAAATTATTGTGACAGGGTCGATTCTTGGGTGAAAGTAATAAGTAACTCTGTTGAGGGTTCGAATGGTTATTTATACCAGTAGCAGAAAATAAACTCTGAAATAACAATATCACAATTATAAATAACAGTTCTATTATAAAACACAAGTATCTTAAATTACACATTATGACATATGGTACAAGTAAAATACAATGCGCTTTAATACTGTGTACTATACTACGATTAAATATAATAGACAATCAGTGAGCTGATGTCACGTGTACCTTTAGTTCTCATTGTGATACACTTCACAAGAATGTAACCCTTGATCCTACACAAATGATATTAAACTGATCGTAACATAAGATATTATTTGTTCTTTAGATACAATTACATAACAACAATCAATAAATTGTAAATACTATGTTCACAAAGACGGTGAAACGACTAATTAAGCCAATATATTAAATATTACAAAGAATCGGATGAATAACATAATCACACCTTGCTTTTGTTGAAGGTGAATTTGTAAAAAATGAACAAAAAATATATATGCAAATGACAGGTTTAAATAAAACCTGTTGTCTATTGATGTCTAATCTCATGACTCAATTGAAAACATACAATTAAATCTGTTAACAAAATTGAGTGAATCACGAAATTTTAAATAAATGACTGACCGTTAATGAGCCATAACATTTACCTATTTTCCTTATATATGTGATTTAGTTCATAATTGCAAAAAGCAGTTTTCTCTCTCCTTTACTACCTTGATAAAGTGCGCACAAACACCAAATCAATCAGAATATGAAGTCATCTGATCACTCATATTATAAACTGTCTATTTCTACTCTTCTAATCTTGGTTAAAATGAAGTTATGTGTGATTAAAATTACACAAAAACAGACTGCAACGATCGTAATGTATTATATCGCTGAAAGTATTTTTCAAAATCACATTACATTTTTCAATTGCCACATAGTTTATGTTGAACTAAAGGACTTAATTAAATAAACACTGTAATCGAAAATGGGAAATGATATATTGCATAATCTTGACATTTCTGCGTTGCATTCAAGGGGAAATCGCATATATATGAATGCACACAGATGACGATTAATGTTCTTTTCTTTTTTTTTGGGGGGGGGGGGGGGGGGGGGAGGGAAATTTGTTATACTTTTTTGTATTTTTTCTTTATGTTGAAGCGTTGCCTATCAATCTTTATATTGTTTCTCTAAAACCACTTGTTATCTTCATATCAGTCTATTTGTTTCATGATAATGTGGTTGAGTGTTGGCATAAAGTAAGGCTTAATGATATAGTTTTTTTTGGCGGTGAAAAGTTGAAGTGTATATTTATTTCTCTGATAAAATTTACTGCGAATTACAAACCTTTCATTATTTGTTAAAATAAATAATAAACGTGATAGAGACCATTTATTATATTTTTGAAAGACTATAACAAACTTACCTTGTGTAGATAATTGCTATGAAATAAATGGTGACAGTTTTGAATACGGGTGCTGATCCGATCGTCTGGTTAAATAAAATGTGTGTATTAGTTTAAATAACCAATAAATTACCTTTAGAGTTCGAATTTCTTTCTTTTTATTGTGAACGAGGTCAAAATCGATTTACGCAATTATTTCACAAATGATAACCATGGGTTTGTATTAACTTTGGAGGAACCCCTGGAAAAACATCAATGATTTTGATTTTTACCTGAGTGATTTCCACAGGTATATATTTAACTAAATATTTATATAGACGAAACGCGCGTCTGGCGTATTAGATTATAATCCTGGTACCTTTGATAACTATATATTTAGCTACATAACATCATTAAATGTAAGAACCTCAGTACACAATCGTTACATGTCATTTGATAATTTGACTTTTCACAAGTCCAGTTTTTTCTTGATTTTCTCTTCTTTGGATTGCCATATAATCAAAACGATAGGCGGCCATTCTGCTTGACCATACATTTATTTTAAGAATGCCGTCAAATTATTTAGAATAGAAGTTGTTGTTGTTTGATTCTTGGTGTTTTGTATCTTACAAGTATTTTTTTCAGATTCAAAATATACGTTCCAAATGTATGAAACTAATCAGCTACTAGTATTACGAAGAGATGTCAGCATATACTTTGGGATTCTTAGTTGTATTTTGATTTGTTAGTGATGTCAACAAATTTCGTTTTAACATTTTAACTAGTGAAACTTTTCTAAAAAACAAAACCTATGAGACCAGTAAAAAAACCGAACCTACCTTTAACCTCAAAAATTCTTTGAGGGCCTGATTTTAAACATATATCCGCTGACCATAATAATGATAAAATCAGTCGTCAGAAATAGTTCTTGTAAGGTAAGCATGATTTGGCAGATGTCTTGAAAGCCACGTAAAAAGAATATGGTTTGGGAAAACAGACATGTGGCACGTGTTGCTGATGTTATTACAAATCGGGTCAATAGTCTCATTCGGTAGGTCACATTCGTTGTCAATATAATGGAATTGTATATATTCTATGCAAATCTTTTTAAGATTAACTGCACTTAAATGAAGATTTTTGATCAATTTTACCGTTATGTATTATATACGATGTTAGGAATAGAAAAAATGTAAACAGCATTAATAACCAGCTTTACATTATCTTAATTTGTGGCGATGCAATCATTGAGGCTTCGTATAAATGATTGTAATTTGGTAAATATGTTAGAATAATCAATGGTTTTAATATTATTTGTATATTTCAGTAATAAATATAAAAATCAAAATAACAACAACAAAAAAAGAAACCAGGGAAAATTCTAAAGGGAAAGCGTGTTTTGTCATTTGATTTTGCTATTTCATTAGAGACTTTACGATTGAATTTTCCTCGGAGTTCAGTAGTTTTTGTGATTTTACTTTTACTGTCAAACCTCTAACTGGTATGACAGTCGCATCAATTTCCATTATATTTATAACTATGCATAAATAAAACAGACAGACATAATAGGTAAAATACAAGTAGTCACAATATGGGTACAGCAGCCATCACTGTGTCACAATCTAAACCATACAAGTTAAAGAAAAATCAGGTAGATCGACTCTTTTTGATAATCATAAATGGATTGAGAGAAAACAACGTTCGGGTAAAAAAAAACCGAGGCAAACACATCAACTATAATAGGAAAACAACATAACAACAAAAACACTAAAGTGCAACAAAAAACCAAAGGACAATGCAATACACAGAGAAACGAACTATAAGGTAACAACTGCCATTTCCCTGACTTAATTTAAGAACAAATGGTGGGTTGAACCTGGTTTTGTGGCAAGCCAAACCTCGCAAATGTATGGCAATGTTAAATATAACACTAAAATGAAAACATTACGTGACAGGACTACAGTTCAAATAAATGCAAAAACCTTTAAAAAAAAGAGAAGTACACACATAATCAAAATAGTACATTCCACATGATAATAGTTTGCAATGGTACCAGAAGTCTCACTCTCTTTTCCCTCATATTAAAATATATTTAAGTTAATTTTTTTAAGGTTTAAGATATAAAAAAACAATACAAAACAAACAACTCGTTTTAAATATGATAAAAGTCTGAACCCCTGTAAATATTGACGTCGTACCAGTATAGAGACGAATCTTGCAATCCATATAGGCTCAACATCAATGCGAGCTGTAGCAAGGCCCAAGGCTACATTTATGAATGAGTAACACTGCTCGTAAACGAGCTACCAACCGCAATGTTATTATTGCTTTTATTTAAAGGCAACTTCTTTATTTAAATTTGGAAGAATTGGAACTAATTTAACTATGAAGTCACTCAGCTGTTATTCTGCGGTCAGCTTTGTCACATTTACCATATTGGACACACAGGGCATATCTGTATTTGGGCTTTTGGACAAACAGAAGTAGCTCCTGTAACCTATTTATTTCTTGGTTCTAGACATTAAGCTCCTTGTTTATCTAGGGCTGCAATACGTTTGAGTATTTCATTATAGTTGTGGGTTCTGGACCACATTAGACATCAAGTCTCAAAATTGTTTCTGGGTTGCGGTAAATATGAATAGTCATCAAGGCTGAGTTTGACCGTTGCATTTCTTTATAAACGATATAAATTTTATGCATATTAACTTAAGTACAAATATTTAGCGTCTGCATGTTACTGCTAAGGGATGGGAAGTTGACAGTAAATGTAGAAATCATCACGTGAAAATTTGCTTCTGATAACATGATAAAGTTAGCTCATAATAAGCGCATGGATAATGTATAACGTAGGGAAAGAGAAATGAAGGAAATGTTGCTAACACCTACAGTATGGAAGCACAGTTTGTCTTGGTATTGGCATTGATTTATGACTATGAGTAACAATTTCTATATTTATATGTGTTGAACTTGCACGCGGAACTAAATTCACGAAAAAACTATAATATCCATGGTGATTGTTTACAATAGATTTCTAAAGTATAAAGTCTAGAATAGAGGGAGAAAAATCGATCAGTATTTGTCTGTTGTTTGTTTAAAAGAACTATTATATAATAAAAAAAAAATCATGCATCTAAGACTAGCCCTTTACCACGATTTCTACCACAAGCTTTCTTTTGAAGTAAAATGTTTAGCTTTAATAGTTACATGGTAAACTTAATTTAAAAAAAACCCACAGGCATTCCTTCAGTTAATGTGAGGTCACTAGAAAATCCATTAACTATTAACACCCAGTGCGTGAGTCTCCCATAAAACCATGCAAAACAGTCCACAAGGGGGGTCATCAGATTCAATTGAAACTTTGTGTGCTTAAACAACATTATGAAAGAAGTTCATATTAAAAATATTTCATCTGTTTCCCATGTCTTTCAGCTTGGAGATGCTGTAATGTACCGGGAACCAGTTTTCCCATGTTTAAGGCAGTATTTTTCTATGAAATTGATCAATTTCAACACCCTGAAACTTATAAAAGCGAAAAATAACGAGCTAGAGAATGATGATTTATTGGATAATCAAGTGTTAAAGCTTTAGAAACTCATCAGTACATACATTTTTCAAGAAACAGTTTGTGGATTATTACAAGGGAGATAATCCAGTAAAAATTATCTTCAGAAAATCATAAAAAGTACATATTTTAAAAGCTATCCAGCCTTTGGTCCATTAAAAATATTAAGATAACTCACTTTGTTTTATCAATTGGAATACTTAATTAGGCATTTTAGCTAATAAACTTGCTGGGGTCTCTTACAAGTACATTGTACAATTTTTCTCAAAAAATGCCTAAATTTACATTTTCTCTCTATAAATCAATGAATTTAAACTAGTATTTTATGGATAGTTTTGGGAATGTAAGTGTTTCTTTTTCAAAAGCAGTATAATAATTGACAAATTAATTCAAAGTAACAACGACCATAGTTCAATTACAATTTATGGTGCCATATATATTGAATTTATATGGTACAAATGGAGATAATCCAGTCAAAATGATTTAAAAAAAACTTAAAATAACTTTTTTCAATCTTACCAATTCTCGGTACATTAAACATAAAAGTATATATCTATTTGGTTATATTAAGAGACATAGTTGATAACGCATTTAAGCATATACGATGGGTGGGCTCTTGTTTTAGTACTTTCTAAAATTCTCCTTGAATAATATTCAAGTAAGTTTGTCTTTCTCTGAAATCAACGAAATCAATCCGTAGACAATTTTGTGAATGTATTTTTTTCTTTTTTCTAAACCATTTTTATACCTAACAATGTAATTTAAACTACAATGGAGAAAAAATGCAATTTGAAAAATCTGAAGAAAAAAAATCCATATAGTTTTAAAGAATATTAAAAAAAAAAGAAGAGAAATAATTTAGCAAGGTGTAAATACCTAAAAAAAAAAATTCAAATTAACATTGATATTTATATGACGAATTGGATAATACAAAGAAATCCAAAATTACAAAAACACTTCTGAACTAATAGGTGCTCATTGGCGGATCCAGGGAGGGGGGTCCGGGGGTTGGAACCCCCCCTTTTTTTTGGGCCGATCAATGCATTTGAATGGGGACATATAGTTGGAACCCCCCTTTTTTTGGCCGATCAATGCATTTGAATGGGAACATATAGTTAGAACCCCCCTTTGTCCTGGGTTGGGAACCCCCCTTTTTAAAATGGCTGGATCCGCACCTGGTGCTGTCATAATTTTACTAGAGTTAACTCATCATTATAAAACCATCTCATGTATTTAAAGGTTTCTTTTTATGAAATAATTTTAGAACAATTTTTTCTTTCTTTTCAAAGTTGACATCTTTAGATTGAAATTTTCAAGGAACTAGGCAAAAATTTAAAAAAAAGGTTAAAAATCTTCATTATAAGATATAAATCAATTTTTTTTTCTAATATAGGATTTCGCTATGGTTTTTTATAAATGAACTTTATCATATACTTAAAAGAAAAATGAAATAAAAAATGGGGTCACCGTTCATTTAAGCTCACAATCTACCTCCGGAAAAAGCATACATTTTGTTAATGTCCTTTTTTTCTGTTGAGCTGATAGGAGAAATAGAGGTAATATCGAAATAAAAAAAATAACCTAATTACAAAAATCGCTTAAATTTAGTTTATGTACAGCTTATTAGAAAACAATAATAAAAAATATAGGTCACCGATGAGATAAAAAAGATATTTCAAATTTAATGCAAAAAAATAGCATTTTTGCATCAAAGGGAGATAATTTGGAGCTTTTTCAATGATATGAACATTTTAAAAATCATCTGGGGCCAAACCGAATCGTTTTTTTTTTGGTTGATTTTTGTACCATATCATAAAGTAATAACTAATAGTGTAATAAATAAAATTTGTAATGAAAAAATAAAGGTTTAATTTTTTGCTAAAATTTTTGTACCCACGAGCCACCTTAAGTCGTCTGACGAATTGAGCCATGCAGACTTTTCTGTAGTCATTTGATTTTTACCCCTATAGTTTCTATACACCTATATATTAAACTTTTACAGTCTATCCCATTTCAAAATAATATTCAAACACGCAAAATGTTTAAAATCACCATTGAAGGACAATAACATCAATAGGAAGTAAACTGGCAAGTTTAGCCATTGAATTGTTTTTACATCTTGTCATGCTAATAATTTGTATTGATACTGCACTATTTATGTTGCAAAAGTGAGACATAGCGATCCTATATTCTTTTGTTGGTTGCAGCGGCGTCAACATTTAGTTCTTTTTTTTAGACACCAATAACTTTGTCAAAACTAAGATTTTATGATATTTGGACAGAGCTTGTTAATGTTCAGTTTTTTTATGGTTAAGAGATAATGTCTGAAGCAAACTTTAGAACATACTTTATAGATTTTTTTATGTCAAAATAACACTTTTACACTGACACGGACAATCACAGCCTTCATAACAAGGTCTTTTTCAGTTTTTTTCCACTTTGTTTATATAAAATGCTTCACTGATCGCAGCCTGATACGACCGCTGATGTCGAACATTAAACAGTTGGAGCAATTTGGACACAATACTCAAGCTTGATACTATCTGAATTTGGATTGAAATCAAATTTTTGACATAGTATATGTTTCTGACACAAAATAAATGTGGTCAACGATCTTACAATTCTAATGCGCAATACTGTGAATTTACCTTTTTGAAACCCCCTTGGAGCAACAACCATAAACCACAATCCCAGCCTCTCCTTTGTATAACGGAATCTTGTAGTACTTTCCAGACAGATCCATACACTTTAACAGAAGTTATTGTCTAGAAACCAGAAAAATGCTTGTTTTTGGTCCTTCTTAGCCCCTAATTCCTCCATTTTTGGGTTATTAACCCCAATCTCAATCCTAGCCTTCACTATGTTATACGGAACCTAGTGGTACAATGTCAGAGAGATTTATACACTAACACACAAGTAATTGTCTGGAAACTAAGAAAATGCTTGTTTTTGGTCCCTTTTTTGCCCTTTATTCATAAACTGTTGGCCTCATAACTCCTAAAATGAATCCCAACCTTCTACTTGTGATATTAAACATTGTGGTACAATTTCAGAGCAAAAGAAATACTACTACACAAGTTATTATCCTGAAACTAGAAACATGCTTGTTTTCGGACCCTTTGTGGCCCCTTATTCCTAAACGGTTGGAATCATCATCCCTAAAATCGATACCTACCTTCCTTTTGTGGTATTGAACCTTTTTTTTTATAAATTTATAGAGATCCATTCACTCAAACTAATGTGTTTTTGGACGATGACGCAGACGCAGACGCAGACGACGACATCATACTATTATACAATCCCAAAAATTGTTTGCAGTCGTTTAAAAAGCATACACTATAAAAGTAAGAAGATGTGGTATTATAATAAGTTCTTTTCATTTTTTCAAGAAATTTTACATATTTCTTGGGCTGTTTAAAACAACAGCCTTTATTTATCAAATCTTCATTGTTTTTCTTAGTTTATATTTGGGAAATCTAAAAAACTGACTATAGAGACCTTCTATAAATTCAAAAATAATTGCAATATGAATAAAACAACCGATTTTCAATATTCCCCCAACTTTTGATTGTTTGAACTGGGCTCATCTTCAGCCATGACCATTTATCTTTAGAAATCAATGCTATAAATTTTATCAAAATTAGATAACGATTAATTATACTAGATACTTTACAATACGAACAGATGCTCGGACAGACAAACGAACAGCATTTATATATCCCCAGCTGCAATGTGATGCTGAGGGGGACAACAAGAATATATATCGGGTATATGTCAAGGATACAACATTTTATCTCAGAAGTTAACCAGCCAAACAAAATGTACACCCATAGGTCGCTACACGATCTGAAACAAACTAGGAAACCCGTTACCATGTAGTTAGCTCTATATGGCCTATGCTGTTACATATAAAAAAGATGTGGAATGATTGCCAATGAGACAACTGTCCACAAGAGCCCAAAATGACACAGACATTAACAACTATAGGTCACCGTACGGCCTTCAATAATGAGCAAAGCCCATACCACATAGTCAGCTATAAAAGGCCCCGATAAGACAATGTAAAACAATTGAAACAAGAAAAGTAACAGCCTTATTTATATAAAAAAAATGAACGAAAAACCAATATGTAACACATAAACAAACGACAACCACTGAATTACAGACTCCTGATTTGGGACAGGCACATACTTAAATAATGTGGCGGGGTTAAACATGTTAGCGGGATCCCAAACCCTCCCCCCAACCTGGGACAGTTGTATAACAGTACAACATAAGAAAGAACTATAAAAATCAGTCGAAAAAGGCTTTTTTTATATAGATTATCCGGTTGGTTTTCCCGTTTGAATGGTTTTACACTAGTAATTTTGGGGCCCTTTATAGCTTTTTGTTCGGTGTGAGCCAAGGCTCCGTGTTGAAGGCCGTACATTGAACTATAATGGTTATAAATTGTTATTTAGATGGAGAGTTGTCTCATTGGCACTCACACCACATCTTCCTATATCTATTAACTCATCAGATGGACAAAAATACAAGTGGACGTGGCTGGGTACTTGTACATCCCGACAACAAAAAGACACTAGGAAAAGATCTGTGATTACTCCCAGTTATCTGACAGCTAGTTCAAAGCCACTAACAACTAAAAAAAATCATGCATCTAAGACTAAACTATAAATCCGTACACATCCAACCTCCAATGGATTTAGTGTAAAGACGTCATAAACAGCCAGAGAAAAAACATGACCTTGTGCAATGCCAAGTTACAGGTATCGACAGATTGTAGATCCATGAATGTGTATATGTATAACATACTAGTAATATTTAGTTTGCTTTTAATTTACTGATAACAAAACCAATATTTATACCAATAAAAACAAATGATCTTATTACAGTGTTGAATTGGTAACCTTTTAGAATAAGTTTATTTAAAGGAGCGATAAGTTTACATGGATCATTTCTAAATTTCCGGGCACGGTTAACAACATTTCCGTAAAAATGATTATGTGCTATCCCGTTTGAAATAAATTTTCTACAGGTACAACCAAACTTCAAAACCAAATCTTTATATCTATGGAAAAATTTAGAAAAGGTTTTAAGTAGTTTATGGTAACGATACATGATAACCAAAGTTGCATTTCATTTTTGTACACTATTCATTTACTGTAACAGTATAATTTTTAATTGCTTTGATTAATCTCACATTTTTGACGGTCACCATTAATGTGCAATTATAATATTATTACAAACATTAAGTTCTGAATTTGCAGTATTTCAAGTTTCTGCATTAAGCTAAAATTCTACGATTTTTTTTAACTACAACTCGTTAGAACTGTGTTAACTTAGTGAATCAAAACTAATGTCTCTCCTGTAGAAGCCACTCTTGTCAAAAAAAGACTGCAATTTCAATAAAAATATATGGTGCGTGATTTGAAATATGCACTGTTTCCAATAAATTTAACAATTTATGAACCGAGGGGTTAGGACATGAGGAACATAATTTATGGTACACTTAATTGGTCTAGTCGTGATATATTCATTAAAGTATATAGTTTATAGGTGGGTATCTGAACAGTGTTTATAAGGGGCGCGAACTCCAGCAAAAACATCATTGGTGTACCCTTAGGTCTGATTGAATATATATATATATGATTTAAGGTAGGACTATGAACATATTTAACCATCAATTGTATGAAGGGGGAAGGGCATGACCCCCATGATAAAATAGAAAGGCAATCAAGATTAAATATGGGTTACGGATGAGTTTCTTAACTTTTTTTAAAAGATAAATCTAAATAGCAACATCATTATATGAGGGAGCGGGACATGACCCCAGGGAAAAACCCTTAGCTGTACTGCAAAGATCTTGCCCGTTCTGTGGCCTATGAAATAAAATTGCTTACTACCACTCCATTTTAACTGTGATGGATATAGCTGTCTCATAAGCAATCAGTACACTTTTTTCCATATTGACATGGCAAGACAGAATGTTTTGTTTTAGGCTGACATATAGAATTCATTACCTATTTGACCTTGACCTTTTATTTGATGTTGAAGGTCAAATATCAAGGTAATTATCCATGGTACACAACATATCATATCAAGGTGCTGACATTGTGTGTCAAGTATTAAAAAAATCTTCAAGGAAGAGAAAAATGTGTGCTCAAGTAAAAAAAAACGGGAAAAAAATCAAATATTTTGACCTAGAGGTCAAAGGTCATGGTCAATTTGCAGTTTTCATTTTATGAGATATAATGTCTTATTGTAATACACCTTCATGCCAAATATCATGAGATAGTGTCAAAAGATAAATAAGTTTTCATTATTAAATACACAGATTATTGTGAAAAGTATATAAGAGACCCCAGCTCAAAAATCATAAAACTTGTAGTACACATGTAAACCTTTATAGAAATATTTAAGATATTTAAAAAATCAAAGTACTTTAAGAGATTTCATGTACTTTTGTTGATCTTTTTACCAATTATCCAAAATCTGCCAAGAATGCCCTTTTTGGACCCCTCAGCCCCAAAATTTAGCTATACTCAAGCTTTAACATTTTGTCAAGTTTCGAAAGACGAATGATGCTTGTTATAAAAAATTAATTCAAATACCAGTTAAACATAACCTTATCTAGCATATTCAGAGAAACAAAATTGTGATATTTTGTAGATTTTTTTGGAAATTCAGGCATTTCCAGTAGATGGCGCTGTAAAATCTAAAAATAGCTTAAAATAAAATTTTAAAGTTAGATTTTTTTTTCTCTTGACTATCATAACATGTGACAAAATTTCATTTCGTTTGGTTGACATGTCATGTGGACCGACTTTACGGTGACCTATAGTTGTTAATGTCTGTCATTTTGGTTCTTTTGTGGATAGTTGTCTCATTGGCAATCATACCACATCTTCTTTTTTATATTATAGGCATTTTGCATGGTTCTATCAAAGACTGGGTGTTAAGATAGAAGAGCAGCAGTACTCGTTTACCCAGTGAATAAACATATGCTTGCTCTGTCAGATTAACCGTGTACCAACCCGATTGATAGATTGGAAACATCAGAAACACAATCTGTTAAATTGTGAAACAAATGAGTCTACAATGTTCTGCAAAAATATGAACTACAAAGTAAATATTCATTGAATTGCGAGACAAAAATTAATCACTTGAATAATTAAATGTGATCCGATGGAAGAGCAGCAATTCTCTTAAACCCAGCGCGAAGACATTGGCTACCTTTTAAAAAGAAGTATACACCAATCACTGGAACAAATTGGAAATTTGGGATGCTGTTGAATGATGAAAGTATTTAACTACAACAATTTGAGCGAGATAGTTTCTAATTTTATATATAAAATATAGCACATTTTGTTAAACATATACACGAATGACAAAAACAATTGAAGAACATTGCTTCTAGAACAATTTTTATGTTCGTTCTGGAGCACTTCAGACATCTAATCTCATAATTTTTCAAGGGCTGCAGTAAAGTTAAGTGTTTCACCAACGCTGAGTTTTAACTTTCTACTCAGCATTTTAAAATAACATTCTGGTGCCTGTAAAAAATTAATCTATAAATGTATGTTTCTGCTGAAAAATTGGGAGTTCATTATTCAAAAGTTTCAGAACTGTTGTTTATATTTTGTCTTCTGGTCACTTACTTTTTCCGATGACGTTATCCGTTTGTGTTCGACTTAAGAGTTTAAATGTATCTTTGGAATCTTTCTCCTCACTTTTCAAACTATCATGTTTGCTCTTGATGACGGTAAAACCAGAAAAGCGCGTCAGAAAAGCATAATTTAAAATGTGTATTGATTTTTTTATATTTACTAGTACTTTATCGATACCCTTCAGGTTTACCATTAGTCATCAAGGATTTGATCATCTCAGTAGTCAGGGCTTCGGTATTACCATAATTTCTTACATTTTTTAATTTTCGGCTGGTAAATTCAGACATTACTTAGACACTACGATGTTTTACTCCCTCAGACAACAGATTTATAAAATGTTTTGGTTTGACCGTTCTTGATTAAGATACAACTTCGAACTTTCATAACTGCCATTACGGTGCATGCATAAGAGCTTGTAACTGTCTTGGAAAAAAAATCATTAATGATTATTATAAATACACCAATAAGTAAAAACGATAACAGTTTAAAGAGCCTGTTATTCAGTGGCTTTTTGTTGCTGTATATCATATTGTTTTTCGTTCATTGTTTTGTACATGATTTTTCTTGTTTGATTTGTTTGATATTTGTCATTTCCGGGCCTTTTAAAGCTGTCTAGGCGGTATCGATTTTCCTCATTGTTGGAGGCCTTACTGTGACCTATAGTTGTTAACCTATATGTTATTTGATATCTGGTGGATTCGTCTTATCTTGGCAACATAGTTTGTAACCCGGATCTCTCAATCGATTTATGACTTTCGAAAAGCGATACACTATTGTTGCCTTTATATACCACATCTTCCTTTTTTAATATACATGTATACTCACATCATGTCGCATATACTTTAGTTGTAAAAGTCCTTCACCATTAACATCTTCAAAATGATGACAACATCTATAAAAACAGTGTTTGAATTGGTGAAGACACTCATTTTGATCGAAACAGAATTGGATGATATATTGAATTTAGTTTTTCGAAATAAAGTTTATTGTTGTATAAATACATGTATTTATAAAAAAAGACCAAAATGACACAGACATTAACAACTATAGGTCACCGTACGGCCTTCAACAATGAGCAAAGCCCATACCGCATAGTCAGCTATAATAGGCCCCGATAAGACAATGTAAAGTTTGTCTGTCTATTAAGGAACAACTTAAAGACAATAAGCAATAATTTTACACAAAATCTCTAAAGGAGTAGGTCCGATAAGGACCGATTTTGGCCTCAAATTTCAGGTTCATCTGACATAAGATTTTGAACACTTTTTAAACACTTAAGTGTCTATTTAATTGGAATCAATTAGTTTATGTGAAAGATTTTAACTGATTTAGTCATTAAAAACGATCTGATTCAAGCTCAAATATGAACAATCTACAAAATATGCCGAAAAATGTCACTTTTGAGATGGTTTTTGTCAAAAATGAAAGTGGCCGCATCCGTGTTCATCCTCAACCTTTATATATGTTATGTATTATCATCAAATACAACTAACATTTCAATATTGAGGATGAACACGAATGCGGCCACTTTTGTTTTACACGAAAACCGTCTAAAATTTAACTAAAATGATAGAATAGTGAAGATTTCAGTAATTTCGCATGACTTAATGGTGCTAGTACCCGATATTTGTGCATTGTATTGTCAAAAACATGCTATATTTATGTAGCTGAACCATTCTACTGTCCAATAAATAACTAATATTTTAAATTCTAACAATTTTGTAAAATTGCTATATTTTGGGTCAAAAAAGGGGTCTTACTGAACCTACTCCTTTCTAAGCCATTTAAACGTCGCTAGTTTATAATCTGATGCAGTCTAGGTAAAATTGTACACACAAGACTTTTAAATAGAAAACGACGACAGAAGTTCAATGAGATGAAATTATTTTCATTTGACATTACCTAATTTGTACGTGCGTTTTTTCCACAACCTTACAATTGAATGTAAGTACAATGAGACGAGTCTGTCAGAAATCAATGTTAAAATACTGACTGGATTTTTATCACTATCGTTGCTAACCCCTTAAATCAGAATTGACAAAAACATATAATTGGCTGTAAAAAGGGTATAATTTTGTTATTATGTTTTTCTAATTCAAGAATCCTTCAATTATGGTTAACTTAAATTTAACAAGAATCATCTTTATTTTCACGTGTGTTTAACCTTTGTAATCATTCGCGATCTTGGAGGGACCTAGTTTGGGAAAATCAAGGAAAATCTGTCATCTTTTGTGTTTTACATACCTCCTTTTCTTGGTTATTTTGATGTCACTTTCACCAACTAATAGATCAAATACATGATACGTTTGCATTTACCTATTCTCTTAAATGTCAATTATTACTTAAAGATCGATACACGTGTTACATAATAATATAATAATATAAAACAACCAATGCAATCAGATGTCTTTTTTTCATAAATTTACTTACTTTTCTAATTTATTTGAGATCAGCCATTGGTTCACATCATCAATTGTAGATATCTTTAGTTTCGTCGATGATATAGATTCCACAGGCGTCGCAACTACAACAAAAATAGATATAATGTGTGTTATATCATGTTTTTGTTGAATGCCTTCAACCACTATTCAAATGCAGTGTTAAATGCTAACGCAATGTGCAAGTAGGTCCATGATGCGACTGTCAAACAAGTGAGAGGTTAAGCTATCTATAAAACCAGGTTTAATCCACAATTTTCAACATAGAAAAATGCCTGTACAAGTCAGGAGTATGACAGTTGTTGTCAATTCGTTTGATGTGTTGCGGCGTTTGATTTTTTGCCATTTAATAAGGGACTTGCCTTTTTGAATTTTCTTTGCAGTTCTGTTTTTTCTTGATTTTACTTTTTGTAGATGATCGTGTTGTCAGTTTAGTTTAAATACTTTTTAAAGTGCATTCGTGGTGTTGGATAAGATAGTGAATTATCTTTATCCTTTTATTGACGTAAGTGGACATGCTGAGTTGTATTCTTGTTACTTACCAATGGCAGTTTCCTGAGTTGTTTCCTCTTTTCCTAACATTTTATGTGCTTGAAGTTCTTTAATTAGTTCGTTCCATTTTGGTTCAAACTGGTATTTTCCACTAAAGTCTATAAATAGTTTTGTTCCCAGCAGAGCCCCTAACCAGCCATCGGGTTTATAATATTTTTGAACCATCAGTGGAATATACTCTTTGCCGCATCTATATGTGTACTCTGATTCTGAAAGTCAATTAAGTGACACTTACGTTCTGTTTGGCATAGTGTGTTTTATTGATGCATTGACGGAAATGTTGCATGATCTTAAAATAGAATAAATAGATTTGCCCTCAGATGAATCATACGGGTCTCGTCGGATGTAACTTTTTTCAATAGAAGTGTATATGTGGTCATTATTTAGAACACTGCACAAAATGCATTGTGTGTTGGACTAGTTTGATGAGAAAACATTACGTTTTTATTCAATTCAAAGTATTCCGTCGGTTTTGGTTTCATGTTTCCAGAATTTGATTTCTCTCAAACCATTTATAACTTTTGAACACCAGTATACTACTATTGCCTTGATTTACAGTGAGAGATAAAAAACAAATCAAAAATTTCCCATGTTTTTAATCATGTCACTTTTTATATCCAGTGGGTTTTGTAATTTGTCTCGTACCTCTGAAAAGGATTATCGGATTAGTTATATTTAACAAAAAACAAGAATTGAAGTACTATGCTTTTATAGTTAGCTATGTCGTACGTGTTTTGTTTATTTATAAAGGCTGTATATTATCTTTAGTTGATAAATTCTACGTCATTTGGTGTCTTGTAGAGATTTTTATCATTGGCAATCTTATTTGTATATATAAATATATATATATGAAGATGTGGTTATATATAGATTCTCCCACTGCATCGAGTGTAGTACGATTTGTATCCACTCGAGACTGTTAAATTTTCTTGCCCGAGCGTTTTGAATATTTAAAATTTAACTGTCGAGAGTTGATAAATATCGTATTACACGAGATTTGGTGGTGAAATCTGTTTCTCTAATGATTTTCTAACATTATGCAGGCAAACTTATTCCTTCTTTTCGAATGATCTGCAAAAAGATGTGTTCTATCTATGTGACGTCATCAGGCATGGTCGCCTCTTTTCATACCATCACAATAGGAAATTCAGAGGAAAGCAAGAAAATTCGACGTCATAATCGAATTTTAAGTTTTTAACCAATGAAGTACTGAGATCAAACGAACCACACGTTGATTAAATTTTGTTTATACAATGAGTACAAAAAGGGATAAATTAACGAAGAACTAGAGAAATGTATTTTATCCAAAATGAAAATCAAATGCAGTTATATTATGCTTCTTAAACCGCTACAAACTCATCCAAATAATACACGAATTAGGGAATATTTTACCATGAATGCTTACTTCGGGAATGTGTTTAGCACTAACCTAATCGACAGTTCGGACTATGTTTATAACTCTCTGACATACAAATAAGTACAAGTGATGCATTCTCTACCGCCTCAGCCATGGCTTGTAAAGTAGATCCTCTCATTTGTTCTGTGTCAATCCATATTGGTAGCCCTTTTTCCTAAAACAAGTGTATTGAGATTAAGTGTTCAATATTCATCATTTTTAATTATCTTGTATGTCAGTCTCAGCCACGTATACTTTAATCATTTTTGTTCTTGTTCAATTAGCTTATATATATAAAAATAAGATGTGGTATGATTGCCTATGAGACAACCCTCCACAAGAGACCAAAATGACACAGCAATAAACAACTATAGGTCACTGTACGGCCTTCAACAATAAGCAAATCCCATACCGGATTGACAGTTATATACATGTATGTGTCAGTCCTATCTACTTATATCTTAAATTTTGTTATGCCATAAGTATGTTAGTTTTAGAGGTCGTTTATTGAATTTTTACAGGTTTGGTAGTTCAATGATTGTCAGATGTGTCATAGATCACCTGTCCATGCTAGTTATCACCATAAAATTATTTCTGCTCTGTTTGTGACCGTCGTCCAAAAATTTATATATATATATATATATATATATATATATATATATATATACATCATCTACTCAGAAATGAAATTTTGCATAATTAATATTTCACAGGCTCTTTATAAAACAAAATCGAAGTGTCCAGATTTACTGCAAACAATGACCGACAGAGTTCTGGTTGACCAATTTAAAACAAAATCCATTCTTCAGAAATAGCTAGTAGACTAGCTTTAAAACATAAGGTACTAAAACCTGAAGACCCTCGACGAAACATAACATTGCAATGTTGGTTAGATGAAAAGATTGGGAGCCTTATGGCACATAGTTTAATTTGAAACCCTGTGGAAAAATCAAATCTCCATCATCCCCTCTGAAAGTAATTCGGGAATTTTAACAATATTTAAAAGAATTAATGTAATAACATTAACATAGGCACGGAAATTTTTTCTCGATTAAGTGATGTTAATTTGAAAAAAAAATATTCTCCATTGAAAACACGAGCAATGTATTTTAAAACATAAAACATGAGTCGGGTGTAACTTTGGTATATTTCTGTTATTGTATCACTTCTTTCATGTAATGTAGAGTCTTTTATCTATTGTCAAGGAATAATACATGTTATCATACCACTTGTGGTTTTTTTCTAATGTGTAGATATTTCAATGGATTAAACATACCTGTAAAAGATCTTTCAGTTTTAAAACAATTTCTTTTTCCTTCCATGAATAGCTAATAAATAAATGTTTGTCTTGCTGTTTTCTTGTTTTAATTTTACTCGGCTTTTGTTCTGCAAAAAACTGATCTTCTGCTATAAAAACAAACTGTGGTCATCAAAATACATGAAATGATGTAGTTTTATTGAAACAAGTCAATTGTTCACTAGAATGTCATTATTACTTGATAGTAATCAAGTGACTTCAAATGTAAGGGAACGACCATTTAACTTCAAGAGGGTATGTTTCTTTTCTAAAATGAAATATTCTGATCCCCAATTTGCTCTTAAAAAAATCTGGTGTAGCAGATGACGAAAAAATAATCTGAATTGAAAACATATATATATATAAAAAAAAATGTGATTAATAGCATCGAAAAAATAAATAAAAATGTTCGCGCTATAAGTCACATAACCTCCTCATAATTCCTTTTTATTTAAACGGATCGATGCTCCGGGAGTTCTTTATGCAATCTATCTATTGTGTCCATGCTGAAGTCTTTTTCGATTGGTAGATACATATCACGTGCATGTCAATATAATTGGCAACATACAGCAGATAAAGAGAACTGCAAAGTAAAGGCAGTTTGTTCAAAGACTTCAAATATATAAAGACTTGTATGGTTTTATAAATAAGTATTATCAAGTAGACGCAATGGTACTGTGTATTTGTATCTACCAAAATATTAAGTGTCGAGTGTTTCTTTTGAAAGCAATTTTACAAAAAAACTCTTATAACAATCTCGTTTAAAACTGAGAATCTTCCGCAAGTTTGGGAAATCATATATATATCTATGTGTCGCTATTTTTCAAGCCAACCTGAATGATATGTTAGCTCATGAAATCATTGCACTCTTACAACTCAGAAATCATTACGGTCAAAATACACATATTGCAGTCATTGCAACGGATACATGAAAGAAAAGAAACAAACACTAAATCTAAATGGTGTTTTTGCATCGATAGCTATAGGCAAAACTCTAACAAATTCTATATTTACTTCTATGTATGATAAACCAGGTTAATGTTTGATATAAGTAATTCATTAATTTATCTTAAAAATGGAGAATACCCACTGAAACATGTTTATAGCATCCAGGGTCACTGCAATTCTACGTGCAATTTATGAAAATTCAGAACCTTTTCCGAATAAATTTTATTTCCAAGTGTTTCAAAATGTATATAAAAATTGGTAAATTTTGTGAAAAATTGAAAATATACAAGCACACTACAGTTATTCTTAAAGAAAAATCCGAATACATTATATTCACACATCCAGTCACAGCTCTTTATAGTGTACTCTCTTCTTCTAGTTAGGAACCAAAGACAAACCAATGGCAGGAAATGAAACACTACCTTTTTCCTTAAAGCGTACGTGGGCAAAATAAATTAGCAACAAATTCTATAGCAATTTTAAGATTTTCTAGAAGTATTAGTATACATGTATAATGACAGTTATAATTGTAAAACGACTACAATACCTTTAACTTTCTTTTTACATCTTTGTTCAATATTATATAGTAGCCCCTTGACGTTACTCCTTACGGCTTTATCTGATGATTTCGACAAAATCTCTAATTTGTCTAGCAACGCTTTCGAGGATTTTACTTCCTTGGCAACGTCATCATCAAAAGTCATTGTCCACAAAACTCTTGCTGTTAATGCTTGTTCCTCCGGTTTATCAAGATCTAAGATGGTCTGAAATATTGGTAATGCACCAGCTTCTAAAATCTGAAAAATGACATAATTGAATAGATAATTTGTTTTTTGAATAAACATGAAAAACAAATTTTCGTTCTTTCGAACTTTTGGTTAGGTGCAATTTTACTGTCGGTGAAATGAAAATCATACATTGTATTTATTTTAATCAAACGACATTGTTCCTAGAGGACGATACCAAAATAGTGATCGTTCGTACCGGCTTTATGAAAATATAACGTTTTTCATTTTTCATATAGTTATTTCTCTTTTCTGAACAACTATATCCTTCATCACCTTCATTTGCTGTACATAATTGGCCGTTTCAGAATCTAAAGCATCATGGGTAATTTCATTGTTCGTACCCCAAAATGAAAATAACGTCACGTCATTGGTTAAATTTCCATTGTTTATGGCATTTTTAACCAATCAGGACGTTTTGTTGTACACTTTTGAAAATATTACCCAGGGTGCATTAGATTCTGAAACGGCGAATTCAGAGATGTTTAGTTCACGGTGAATTTTGAACAATTTCAGTTATAACATTTATACGTCAAGAATATATTCAATTAAAATGTGTCATCAAACAATAATTTATTGTCGAAAGGTATGATCCATTGATCGATCGTTAATACGTTTTATAACAAATCAACGTACACATAGAGTTGTACTGTCTGTTTTGATATTGGCCCTTACCTTTGAATTGTTACAGCATTTTATCAATAATTCATACGTTGTATGAGAAAGGGACGAAAGATACCAGAGGGAGAGTCAAACTCATAGATAGAAAATAAACTGACAACGCCATGGCTAACAATAAAAAGACAAACAGACAAATAATAGAACAGAAGACACAACATAGAAAACTAAAGACTAAGCAACACGAACCCCACCAAAAAATAGGGGTGATCTCATACAGGTGAATCTAAATTTACCTTCTTTTTATTTGGATCAGCGCTTGCTAATTTTTCTATCCCTTCCATCAGTTCTTTTAGTTCAGCTCCACCGTAACAATAACTGCAGCTTTCTGTGGCCTTTTGTAGGTATTTAAGTATAGAAGAAATAACTCCTTTAGTATCTACTAGCATGTGAATTTCGCTATCATTACAAGTCTGAGCTGCTCCTATAAATGCGTAGATCTTTAGTCGTTCGTCCTTAGAATCGAAGAAGGGCACCAATGCCTACAGATGTTGCAGAAAAGAAGTGAGATTTAGTTGTGTACATAATTTGAGCCGAAAAAGTTCTATGCTGCACTACATGTGTCCTCTATAGAATGTTTGGTTTTGGTTCATTTTGTACTTGTGTTAAATTGTCTGTGATTATACTAGCTTTCTAATAATTGGAAAGTGCAGCGACTATCTATATTTATGCTGCTTATAAAAGGTCTTTCTAAAATCTACAACGGTTGTGTAGTGGACGTTTTATTGTTTTGTTTGTTAGAAATATATCAAAATCTCTACAGAAAGACACATTGAAAAGCACAAAAACTTACTATGTGCAAAAGTCATAAAGATTCTTGTCTCTGGTTTATATCAATTCTGCGTATCTGCTTTTTTTCAAGATTTGATTAAAGTAGGAGATATAATAATAAATACGAGCCATGATTAAGCCTCTAAACATGCTAAGATAAATATAGATTCTACCACTGCATCGAGTGTAATACGATATTTATCCACTCGAGACAGTTAAATTTTCAAATTTAAAACGCGAGGCTTGTCCGAGCGTTTTAAATATTTAAAATTTAACTGTCGAGAGTGGATAAATATCGTACTACACGAGATTTGGTGGTGGAATCTGTTTCTCTAATGATTTTCTAACATTATGCAGGCAATCTTATTCTTCTTTTCGAATGATCTGCAAAAAGATGTGTTCTTTCTATGTGACGTCATCAGGCATGGTTGCCTTTTTTTCATGCCGTCACAATAGGAAATTCAGAGGAAAGCAAGAAAATTCGATGTAATAATCGGATTTTTACCAATGAAGTACTGAGATCAAACGTACCACACGTTGATTAAATTTTGTTTATACAATGGGTGCAGAAAGGAATAAATTGACGAAGAATTAAAGAAATACAATTCTTACTTTCTGTCAAAATTATATTAGATGTCGGTAAGTGATATACTATGTAACTGATGTTAAGCAAACAAGCTATGTATTTTGGGGCCCTTTGTACATTGTAGCTTGCTTTCAGGTATGAGACAATGCTCCGTATTGACGACTGTGCTGTGACCTATAATGGTTTACTTTTTCCACAATTGTGACTTGGATAGAGAGTTATTTCATTGGCATTCATACCAAATCTTCTAATATCTAAATCAAAAATGTAAAGTGACTACACCATAAAGACCCTCTTACCTCAGCTGTCTTACTTTCACTAAAATACTGCGGTACTGAAGTCAAGCGACCTATGTTATGTAAAATGGCTACAACACTCAACATGAAGGAATAGATATGCTGAAAAATAAATCAAGAGTATAACTCATATACCAGTTTTACTATGGAATATTAATTTTAAGATTATTGAATTTCAAACGGCTGCAGAATGTCGAAATGACTCTATTATATCAAGATAAGTGAGTTATCTGAAGAAGGAAATAGAACTTGATATGTCATATTATGTTTTCTGTGTCCAAGATTCATGTTCCCCGGAAAGCATGTCATGCGTTTAGAAACGGGAACGTAACCTGCAACAGAACACCATCGATACAGCAGCTGGCCAATAACAGAGAAACGAAAATAAACAGGGGGACATTCAAACTCATAAGTCGAAAAAAGCTGACATTGACATAGCTAAAAATGAAAAAAAGACCAACAGAAAAACAGTAGTACATAAAACACAGCACCGAAAATTAAAAAAAAGGAAAAATACTTACATGAAGAACACCCCTACACAAGACCTTTCTTATGTTAACTATGTTTTATTAATGGCCAACTATCTTTGCTAACTTTAAATATAAGTATGATTAGGCATGTTTGTCATACATGTATGTATAATAAATGAATATTTAGTTATTAATAAGTTAATACCTCGTTCTGTAATATTTTGAGGAATGGCTTAAATCTACAAATGTCCGTTAACAATGAGATACCACCAGCTTCTGCAATCGCCTGTAACGGTATTGGACAAAATACAAAACATGCAAATAATTCGTTTCTTAAGATATTGTCATGTTATTACAAAATTAATAGAAAGAACAAAGAAAGAAAGAAAGAGATTGTTCATAAGCAACGCAGAAAGGCGAAAACAATTAAAATATGAAACGGGAAAAGGTGTGATACATTTACATACGACAATTATAACTAACGCGAATAACTCTATGCCGGTTGATAAGAAACGTCTAATTTGTCTATGAAGTAAACGTTAAAAAAAATATAACTGCACTATAAATGTGTGCATTTACCCATGCAGTATTAATGGCAGGAGCCCTATATTTTTAATGTTTGTTTAGTGTCACTCTAGCATACTGGTAAAGAATCTATCGCTGGTCATGTTGCTCCATCAAAATGCACCACGTTAAAAAATACTATTGAAATTGATTATCAAAACAGTTAAAATGTGTAAAAACCGATTGCAATTTATTACCTCTCAATGGCATATTCAGACTGTGTATAAAATGAATGATTTGTTTTGTTGTAGTCTTATAAGAAGGTCTCCGATTAACCAAAACATTATCTACATGTATATTCATTACTCTACAGTGTTTTAGGTGGAAATGCGCGCGCGTATTAATAAACATTCAAGTTCATACGGCAAACTTTGACTTATCTAACATGTTAGATGTACGTTAGCGGAATCTGCCAAAGTTTTCCGATTGTCTTCAAATTTAATCAAGGAAGTCTTTCGTCTAATCAATGTAAAATTACTTACTACTCCAACGCCTTTTAAAAAATTGGTGACGTTCATGGTACATGAGGCTATTCCTATATTCAGGTCACGTGTCTCGTCATCTTTGAAAAGTAAGTCGTTGTAATCTTTAAATTTCATTAGTTCTAGCATTGTTTCTGAAAAATAATTTTATAGAGAATAAGATGAATAATGTATAACAGAAGCAATGATTCTTTCTTTTGTAAGACCACGCGGCTTTTATATCGAAACAGTGGGATGAAAATAGTTCTGACAAACATATATGTTAGTATTGTTCATAACAAAGATTTGCAATAACTATAATCATCTTGTAGAAAGTAAACAGACAATTGCTTTAACTAAATTTTTCTCGATTGACAAAAAAAAATGAGAATGGAAATGGGAATGTGTCAAAGCTGAGACTACTATAACACATGTGTTATAGTAGTCTCAGGTCAAAGAGACAACAACCCGGCTAAAGAGCAGATAACAGACGAATGCCACCAATGGGTCTTCAATGAAGCGGAAAAAACTCCTGCACCCGGAGGCGTGCTTTAGCTGACCCCTAAAGAAATGTATACTAGATCAGTGATAATTAACGTTATACTAAACTCCGAAATATACACAAAAGAAACTAAAATTAATAAACAGCTGCACCATGAGCGCATGATACGCCCGACGTCTTGTGTGGAAGTTTTATGCAATAATCACAAATAGTTTCTGAGAAAGTTTTAAGCAATTACCATTTATTGCTTTTAAGACACGGCGGGACATGTGAACCCCCCCCCTGTTTTTTTTTTTTTTACAAATATCACTAAAATAAAATTTTGAATCAAACCAAAAAGTATACAGATCTTTAGATTAATATAACAAAGAAGTGTGTACAGTTTCAAGCAATAATCATAAATTGTTTTTGAGATACGGCGCGACATGTAAAAAAAACCCTCCCCTTTTTTACAAAATACTCAATAACTCAAAAAAAAAATTTTGAGTCATCACCAAAAAGTATACAGATCTTTAGATTAATATAACAAAGAAGTGTGTAAAGTTTTAAGCAATAATCATAAATCGTTTTTGAGATACGGCACGACATGTAAAAACCCCCTCCCCCTTTTTTACAAAATACTCAATAACTCAAAAATGAAATTTTGAATCATCACCATAAAGTATACAGATCTTTAGATTAATATAACAAAGAAGTGTGTAAAGTTTTAAGCAATAATCATAAATCGTTTTTGAGATACGGCGCGACATGTAAAAAATCCTCCCCCTTTTTTACAAAATACTCAATAACTCAAAAATGAAATTTTGAATCATCACCAAAAAGTATACAGATATTAAGATTAATATAACTAAGAAGTGTGTAAAGTTTTAAGCAATAATCAAGAATCGTTTTTGAGATACGGTGCGACATGTGAAAATAAAACACACCCCTGTTTTAGTTACAAAGTGCCGTAACTCAAAAAGTTTAAATCTTATTTTCACCAAAAAGTATACAGATCATTTGACCATCATAAAAAACAACTATATTAAGTTTCATGAAATTTAGATGAGTCGTTCTCAAGTTATGGTGCGACATGTTTACGCCGTACAGACAGACGGACAGACGGACGGTACGATAGACAGACGGACGGACAGACAGACGGACGGACAGACAGACAGACGGACGGACAGACGGACGGACGGACGGACGGACGGACACTGGACATTTGTATACCATAATACGTCCCGTCAAAATTTTGACGGGCGTATAAAAATCATACAAGACTAACACATGCCATAGGCTCCTGACTTGGAACAGGCGCATAATTGAAGCGGTGTTGAACTTGTACATGTTTTCTGAAATTTCAACCCTTCCCTATACCACTAGCCAATGTAGAAAAAATAAACACACAACAATTCGCACAGTAAAACTCAGTTCAGAAGGATTCCCAAGTCCGATGTCAGAATAGGTAACGAATGAAAAAAAACAAAATGACAATGATACATAAATTAACATAAATTAACAAAGGACTACTAGCAATTACTAATGCCAGCTCCAGCCTTCAATTAAACTGATTGAAAGATAATGTTTTCATCATATGAATATCAAGCACAATCCTTCCCGTTAGGGTTTCAATACTATACCATCATAAAATAAACGAGAAGAACATAACCTGTATCATGCCAACAACTGGTTTTAGAATAAATGTGTTCATTTCCGATGCAAAGACCCTATAAGTGAATCAATATCAAAGCTGAAATATGCAATCTTTAATGACCTGACAACAGTATCGTAACTATATCCCTTCTTAATAAGTCTGTTTAAAGGTTTTGTTTGCTTTTGAGAAAATATTGTACTTACCAAAAACTTTAGTCTTAACTAGAGCTTTGTCATAGTTCTTTGACTGCTTCGTGTCGTCACAGTACACAGCGAGCATGATCTTCTCTACACATTCTAATTTCTGATGACTCTCGCCATGCCGTAGAATAGAATTGATGGTTTCTAAAGTTGAACACAGCGTCTTCCTGTCTGTTGTTACGTCTATAGTAGGAATAACAGCTGCTGGTAATTTTCCGATATCTTGATCTTTTGGTGGCTTTATGCTAAACATCTGAAAATTTAAACCAATTCTCAACTTATATTTTTTTAAATTTTGATATTTTTTTTCTATAATTAATTGTGAAACAGGAGTGTCTGGTTAAAGGGTCCTTCATTTCTGCATTTTATTTTTGTTTATTTTTTTCCTTCTTTTTTTTCTTGATACATTGTTCCCTTTTCTTTATATTTCAATATTTCATTACTGTAGGAATAACAACTACTATGAATTTTCTGATATCTTGATGTTTTGATGGCTTTATGCTAGATGTCTGAAGATTTACACATAAACTGTGAAGACGGATACTTGGAGGTTTGGATTAGGGGTTCTTCCTTTCTGTATTCTTTAACATTTTAAGTATTTTTCTCTATTTTTTTATACTTTTTTAACTATTCTATATGCATTATATTTTAGCACCCCATTATTCTCTTTTCTTTATTTTGTTTTTTTCTGTAAAGGAGTAGGTCCGGTAAGGACCGATTTTGGCCTCAAATTTCAGGTTCATCTGACGAAAGACTTTGACCACTTTTTAAACACTTAAGTGTCTATTTTATTTGAATTCATTAGTTTATGTGGAAGATTTTAACAGATTTAGTCATTAAAAACCATCCGGTTCAAGCTCAAATATGAAAAATCTACCAAATATGCCGAAAAATGTCATTTTTCAGTTGGTTTTTTGGTAAAAATGAAAGTGGCCGCATCCGTGTTCATCCTCAACCTTTATATATGTTATGTATTATCATCAAATACAACTTACGTTTTAATATTAAGGATGAACACGAATGCGGCCACTTTCGTTTTACACGAAAACCGTCTAAAATTTAACTAAAATGCTAGAATTATGAAGATTTCAGTAATTTAGCATGACTTAATGGTGCTAGTACCGGATAAATTTGCATTGTATTGTCAAAAAACAGCCCATATGTATGTAGCAGAAGCATTCTACTGTCTAATGAATAACTAAAAGTTTACATTTTAACAATTTTGTAAAACTGCTATATTTTGGGGCCAAAAAGGGGTCTTACTGAACCTACTCCAAATTTCGCCAATTATTCTCTATTCTAGTAACCCAATCCAGACCCTCATACTTCTCAACTTAATTATAGTTTGCTAAATTTTGCTTGTTTGCTATATTGACTAAGATGTATTCGTTTCTACCAAGCTTATTGATGACAGCGTACATGTACCTGTTTAACAAATAACACACATGTACGAACGAATTAAGTGTAAAGGAAAGAAACAGAGTTTTTATTGTTGTTCCTCAACTAAAAGTCACAATGAGGCATTCACAATGCAACACAACCGCTCATCTCTCTGTAAATTTGATACTATTCGTAGCACCGGTTTCAGCCGAATGCTTTTGATCACGCTACAAGAAGTAAAGAAATCAAGAAAATATCATAATAAATTATCCATCAATCTCACGGTTACATTAAGATATAAGTTAGATATCTATACAGGAAAATAAGTTTGAATAGGACAATTATTTACTGAAGTGTACTACATAAAAAATTTGATAATCAAAATTGCAATTTGGATTTGGCTCATCTTTGAAGGTCATAGGGTAATATATATGATTAGTTCCACGTCAGTTAGACTCTGTTGGAATTGTGTTTCATTTCATTAGCAATCATACAACATCTCCTTTTTTATACTGCCAAAAAAAACCTAGGAAATAAGAATCTTCACACAAGGAAAATTATTTCATAAATGAATACATCATAACTGTAAAGGTATAAGAACATACACCTGAAGCACGAAGACAGGTTTTAGGACCTCCACACATTATAATATTTTAGAATTGAATAAAAACTTTGCAAAATTAGTCTAGCTTGACGTTAGTAAATTTACTTGTATCATATGAACAAAAGGAGATATTGGGTACGTATCAGTTATACAACATTCCACAAAAAAAGACCTCTACAAGTCAGCAATAGACAAGTCTTCTTACTACATCTGAAGCTTCAAAGTCTAAATAAGTTGTGAAAATTAAAACAACGATCGAAGATCTGTAGAAATTCAATGCACAAAGGACCCCAGTCTTGCTTCTAACTATAAGTAAGCAAATTGATATTTGTCCTAAAATAGACTTGTTGTTCATTGGTTGTCGTTTGTTGATGTGGTTCATAAGTATTTCCCGTTTCTTGTTTTTTATATAAATTAGACCTTTGGTTTTCCTGTTTGAATTGTTTTACACTAGTCATTTAAGGGCCCTTAATAGCTTGCTGTTCGGTGTGAGCCGTGGCTCTGTGTCGAAATCCGTACTTGACCTATAATGGTTTACTTTTTACACATTGTGACTTAGATGGAGAGTGGTCTCATTTGGCACTCATACCACATCTTCTTAATTATTTCTATATAGTATAATGTTACTGTATATAGATTCCTTGCTTGTTCCGAATGTTTTTATTAAGTAAGTAAATAATGGCCATTAAGTGACTAATAACGAATTAACTTTTGTCTATAATAGCTACCTGTACGAGTTCAATAAATCATGTGTGTGTATGTATGAATTTATCGCTAATGGCAATTGTGCCTTAGAGTTTCAAGATATAACATTATTTCTGTTAATGTATGCTGATGACATGATTTTGATGTCTGAAACAGTAGAAGGTTTACAGGAAATGTTAAATACTTTGTCAATTTACGCAGAAAAATGGGGCTTGTCTGTTAATACAAAAAAAAAACAAAAATTGTTGTTTTCAGGAAGGGTGGAATTGTACGGCCTAATGAGACATGGGTCTATAACGGTCAAACAATGGATATTGTGGAACAATTTTGTTATTTAGGTGTATTAATACCGTATAATTGTAAATTTCTTAAAACAAAATATCTTTTATTACAATAAACTGTTTCTTAATTTAAAAGAGAAATGTATAAACTTTCCCAAGTTACAAAGCTGTTTTGTGTTTTCACCTGACAAAAGCTATGTTCAGTATGAGAAGAACTACATCATCATTATGTTTAAATGTATTTACAATGCTTAGTCTTTTTGATACTTATGTTTGTAGCATATTAATGTACCGCGCTGAAGTACGTCTATTAATGTATGGGTGTAAAATATGGGGAGTACACAAATCTCCTATGATAGAAAAGGTCCATTTGGACTACTGCAAAATGTTATTAAGTGTCAAAAGAACGACCTCAAATGTGATGGTCTATTTTAAATTAGGTAGATTTCCACTGCAGTATGAGCGTAATTATAGAATACTTAAATTTTGGTTCAAAATTTTAATTAGTGAAAATTGTATATTAAGGTCTTGTTATAAAGAACTTGTGTTAAATTGTTCAAAATGTATGAATTGGGCAACATATGTTAAAAGATTGATAGATAGTCTTGGTATGAATAATTTGTGGGATAATCAGTGGTTGTTAAATGTAGACAGCTCATATTTACCTTTGATAAGACAGCGTTTGTTTGATCAAGCTAACCAAGAGTTACATTTTTTATTAGATTCTTCTTCAAAGTGTAGATTATATATTAAGTATTTTGTAACAAATGTAGTTTTGCAATTTTATTTACAGAAATGCATTCCTGTACTTTTTCGTAAATGTATAACAAGGATTCGTTTGTCTTCACATAACCTTTGTATTGAAACTGGACGTTATGTTGGTACTAATAGAATATGGATTTCATTTTATCCTTCAATGTAGTAGATATACTGATTTGCGAAAAAAATATATAAAAAAATATTACTGGTCTAGGCCATCAACTTTTAAATTAATAGAATTATTGTCAGGTGAAAACACAAAACAGCTTTGTAACTTGGGAAAGTTTATACATTTCTCTTTTAAATTAAGAAACAGTTTATTGTAATAAAAGATATTTTGTATTAGTAAGTAAGTAAGTAAGTAATGACTTTATTTAGAGGGTGACTCAATTAGCTTTCGCTAATCTACCTTGAGGCCCTCACAAAGAACAAACAGTACAAATATTACAAAGCTTACAGTTTCTAACATATTATGTAAATGCACTATTCATACTAACTATATACTGTCTGTAGAACAAGAGAAAAATAAATTCATTGATATACATATGTCGTGTACAAGTTAAGATTTTGTACAGGTTATAACATGTACAAAAATATTGTACATGTTATAACTTGTATAATGCAAAAATACAAGTTATAACATGTACAAAAGTACCTCATACATGTTATAACCTGTACACAATATTGCTTAAAAATGGTTTTAACTTGTACAAAATCGAAAAATAAGGATATGTTTCTATTATCGCAACAGATGATAGTGACCTCAATAACATTTTCATAACTTTTGTATTATTCCTTCATGTTAGTGTGTTTTGTCCTTTTTTGATACAGTTAATGTCCAAGGGTCAGTATATACGAAGCATTCCTAAGACCTGTCATAAGATATATCTTAGGACATGTCTTGTGATCCTCTTATGACTATCTATGGACATATCTTTATTTGATGAATTATAATTGTGAGTGTCCACTTCGAAGGCAATAGTAAAATGCTTTCTTTCTAGTTGACACTAAAAGACATAAGAGGATAGCCAGGATAGACGTGTCTACAAATAAAATTGGGAATTAAAATGGGGTATGTGGCTAAAATACAACAGCTCTCTCTATTGCTTTTACAGAGTAAGCATATAAGACTTTGTTTTAGTCATTGCATGCTATAAAAACGAGAGGGAGGAGTATTTCCCAAAATTATTAAGAATCGTTCTTCAATTTTTTGGAAGAATTTAGTTACTAGTATCTAATGTAATTGCCATTGAGGAATGCAAGCTTTTAGTAAATAGTTTCACACCATGATGGACTGCATAAAACATACAATTACATGAAAACACATTTTGCCAACATAAGTCATGAAACATATATTTCTGAAACTTTGTGATCATTGTCCTCCACAGAAAAAGACACGTTCTGGCCTATTTATTGTTGTTCTTTATGCATTGGTGAATTTAAATGTATATTTTACTTCATTAAGATTTATTTTAAATTTTGTACACGTTAGGACCATTTTTAAGCAATATTTTGTACAGGTTATAACATGTATGAGGTACTTTTGTACATGTTATAACTTGTATTTTTGCATTATACAAGTTATAACATGTACAATATTTTTGTACATGTTATAACCTGTACAAAATCGCAACTTGTACACGACATATATATACACAACATTCAAATCATTAGAATATTTGAGTAAGTTGTTATAAATCATTTATAGACAAGAAATCAACACATTTTTGTTTAAAAGTGTCCAGGTTTTCACAACATTTTATTTCATTTGGTAGTTTATTCCAAAGTATAGATGAGCTATATGCAAAAGATTTCTTCATTGAATTTGTGTTCGGTCGTACAACAGCTAAATTATTATTTGCAGATGACCTTAGATTTCTACTATGTAGGTTAACAATTGGACAACAGAGTTCCTTTAAGTAATCAGGTGCTTTATCGTTTAGAATTTTATTAACAAGAATAAGTTTATGATATGAAATTCGAGATTTGAAATTCAACCACTTTAGCTCTTTAAATAAATTTATACTAGGTGTTAGTATTGGTGCATCAAGTATAATCCTTGCAGCTCTTTTCTGCATTTTAAGAATTTTTTTTATATCCATCCTCATAGCAATTTCCCAATATTGAGCAACAAAAATCAAATACGGGCAGAATATAAGCATTATAAAACAGCTTTCTACTACTTATATCAACAAATTTCTTAATTCTAGATAGCAGTGCGATACGAGAACTTAGGTTTTTACATACATAGTCAATTTGAAATTTCCAGTCCAAATTTTTGTCAATATATACACCCAAAAGTTTCTGTATTTCAACGGGTGTGATTGGGTTATCTTGTATACATATATTCATATCATTTCCTAGCAAAGTCCGTTTCTTATTTGTTCCAATCAACATAGAAGTAGTTTTTAAGGGATTTATAACCATCCTATTGTTCAGACACCAATTATTTATGGTGTTGGCATCGTAATTTAGTTTCCTTTCTATCTCTTCATTATTTGTTCCATATGTATGAAGTGTTGTATCATCAGCATACATATCAATGGCTGTATGAGTGGTTTCTAAAGTCATGTCATTTATGAATAAGACAAACAAAAGGGGACCTAAAATGGACCCTTGGGGAACCCCATATTTGATACATTTAGATTCTGAGGCTGTATTACCAGAGCACACTTTTTGTTGTCTATTAGACAGGTACGACTCGAACCATTTTATTGAATGATAAGATACTTTGTATAAATGTAATTTATGGCAGAGAATGGTGTGATTAACGAGATCAACTGCCTTTTTTAAATCTAGAAATACTGTTCCTACAACATTACCATTATCAATACATTTGAGCCATGTGTCAATTAATTTGGTAAGGGCTGTCTGACATGAGTGGTTAGATCGAAATCCAGATTGTGCCTCATGTAATACTTTATATTTTGACAGATATAGATAAAAATGTTTTGCGACATGTTTTTCAAATATTTTTGATAATGTAGGAAGTATTGATATAGGTCTGTAGTTTTCTGGCATATGTTTATCACCATTTTTAAATATTGGAGTTACTTAAGCTAATTTAAGATTTTCTGGGAAAACACCCTCTAGTATACTTAAGTTTATTAAATACGTTATACTTGGGGCTAAAGCTTTCGATGACAGTTTAAGGTAAGGTTTGCATGAAACCTGGATTTTTTTCTTAGTGATATTATACCAATATGATACATCATTTTGTTCAGGGAGGAGTACCCAATCATTTAATGAAAAAAAATCGAACATCCCCCGTCCCGTTTTTTCAGGTGAAAAGCTCAAAATTCCGATTTTTGACGATTTTTAGGGAAAATTGTATTTGAATTCTTCTGAAATAATAATGTATGCGAGTGACTATAAAAAAATAAAACTGAATAAAACATGTATAAATAATTGTGGTCCATTCATTAAAAAATAATAAATTTTAATTAAAAAAATCATATAAAAGTTCCTAAAAACAAGATTTTTCAATTTTTTGGTTAAAAAAAAACCCGTTGCCATGGTAACAAAAAGCCAAAAATATCCCTTTTCCGGGTCCACCGTTTTTGTAAAAAACTGTGAACATAACGATTTAACTATTTGGATTATAATGAGCTAATAAAATTGATATGTCCCCGAACTCGTTTTTACGGTAATGGACGTTATGCGTTCATCTTGTCATTTCTGTAAAACAAAAAAAATATTTTTGGTTTGTTGATCTGCAAAGAAGAAAGTCATCTTTAAAGCATCTTTTAACAAAGAATCTTTTTGTCTTGTAACTTTTTGAGATTGACCATAATCAATGAGAAAAAACAGTGATTATTTTAGGAATGACATCAAAAGATCAATGAAGGATAAAAAACTTAATTCAAATAGTTTAGGGGTGGGGGGATAAAAGTTGCTGCAAGTTTTGTTAATTTGACATGGATTTTACATATATCCATATTGGTCAATCAATTTTTCCCAAATTAAGTTTAGAGGGGGAAAAGGGGTGTCAGCGAACAAACTATGTGAATTAAGTTTTTTTTTTTATCCTGCATTGAACTTCTGATGTCGTCCCTTAACTTTTATGCCCACCTATCAGTCGGAAGGGGAGGTGTTTAGCTTTGGTCATACTTGTGTATTAATTCATGTAGAAAATGTACAAGACACTGGTTTTGAAGGAAACACTTATATTCGTTCAGTGCTTCAAACTGTAATACTTTGATTCAAATTGCCATTAAAAGTAATTAAAATTGCTTTATGCCCATGTCTGGTAAATTGTTTGTATGCAGCAAATGGATTAAAAGACATCAGTTTTGACTAGTAAAATCATTTACAGAAGCCATGTGTATTCCATTCATTTAAATCTAGACATCTACAAATGTTATTCAATTTGATCAAATATGTATGACTTAGCATGGAAAGCATTGCAGGAGAAAGATAGATTATTGGTATGATTTGTCCAATTGTTACACATGATGTTCAGATTTGGGGTCTTTGACCAAACAAACAAACTACATGCTCCTATACATGATAAAAGACGAAACAGACAATGGCCTGGAAATACAAATGACAGTCGTATATGTATTGTTCATATTTAAAATAAGAAATGTAGTTATGTAGACCCGTAATATGAAAATCTTCCACATACTTTCAATAAATTAAAATCACTTCAATGAAGTTCCCAGGAGTAACGGCACTGTAGTTGAGGAGACGCCACCGTCAATTTGTGATTTGATGTTCGCGAATGCCGTTTTACCGTCGACGCGTAGGGGAGCCAGTAAAACGGTTTGCAACCGTCAAATCAAAATTGATTGTGGCTACTCTTCAACCACAGTAATGTAAAATAAAACGTTAGAGCTTTGAATAAATGGGGAATGTGTCCATGGGACACTGATGATGCCCCCTTTCGTATAAACATACAACATTATAAAGCATTACGTATAAATTTTATAACATTTGGTCGAAGCAACTAAAGGTAGAGAACAGAAACGAAAAATTCAGAAACGACCTAAAAAAAATACTCAGGCCGATACTACTTCATTATGATCTCATATATACAGTGAAAGACTAAAAACTAACAATTTCCCAGATTTTATAGTGCATACGTGCATGTGTAAAGACACATGTTACCATCCTTGTTTTTAGATAAAATTGATTCCAATTTGACTGATATACATAGACGTTTGTTTGATAAGAGGTTGTAAAATGTCCGGTGGCAAATAGATCAGGTATGTTCAGGACGACACAATACAATAGTTGTGTCTAATGCATCCATAAAAAAAATACTATAAGAAACATTCCGTCAGTTGTAAAAGTGATTGATAAAATAACACATATTTCGAATGATGTAAACGTGTTGGTTGTGTGCGTATTTTGGGACAAATCTGCTAACTGTACATTTGAAAAGACCAAGTTCAACATTCTGTCATTCGTAAAAATTATGCAATAAAAATATCTGAGAATATATATATGCATCCTCAGTAAGTAAAACACATGGCGCATTATGTAAACTAAAAGTGTCACAAAAATGTGACGTTTTTCACTCAATCCTGCGTTTCTATAAATTGTATTTATACTTTATAAAAATCGGAAACGGCGTGCATCAGACTTACAAATTCAATGAAAGAGACAGCGTTCTTGGAGCAGAATAAACATCACTTCTATCTTGTGAAAGGAGATCGATTTCTATTGAAATGAGCTTCCCATACATTTTTTATAAGGTTTTACGTCGGGAGACAAGAGAAAGGGGACAGGAGAAAGGAGAAATGTATCCCCTGTCCGACCCCTCATAAATCTAGAACTGTAAAAGTGACGACATCAAAATTCAATTTTATTCTGTGTTTTTGTGGTAAAATGCATTGTCCCTCCTTTTTTCAATTATTTGAATTCGAGTTATCTCCCTGTGTACGCAAACCTTACCTTAATAAAAAACGGACCAACTTCATCAAGTCCAGTTGCTTTTGATGTTTCTAGTTTAGAAAGTAATTTCGTTGTTTCGTCTAGTTTAATAAACGGTATCGTAAATCTAACACCAGCGGGTATTTTATCTTGAACATAATCATTTAATCTATTTGTTTGATATTGCGTGCTATTGGATAGTGATCACTAAGGGCTATTTTTGGGACATTTGTTTCAACTATGTTTTCAGGGTGGTTAGTATAAACATGATCAATGATAGTACTTGATGTTAATGTGATACGGGTAGGAAAATCAATTAATTGTACAATAGATTGTGTTAGTAAAAGATTTCCCCATTTATCGTTCAAGCACCCCCCTGTAAAATCGATATTGATATCGCCCATTATTATCCTTTCTAGTTCTAATTCATTTGCCTTCTCGATTTCCTTTTCAAATTCATCAATCCACGATTGTGGCATATCAGGAGGTCTGTAGATAAAACATATTAATAGGGATTTGGAGTTTTTGAAATGAATCTGAAGCCATATACTTTCCAGTGAACTTATTTCTAAATCAGTTCTTCTTTTGTATTTTAAAGAGCTAGAAACGTAAGCAACTACACCCCCTCCCTTTTTCTCACTTGTTTCACATCGATCTTTGCGTTCAAGTTCAAATCCTTTAATACTAATAAAACTGTCTTCCGTGTTACTTGTGAGAAATGTTTCACATATTCCCATAATATGTGTGTTATTTTTTTGATTTATAAATAATTTCATCTCATCAAATTTAGATAGGACCCCTCTTACATATGTATGTTTAAATGAGAAATTTTTAATCCACTTTTCTTAAGGCCAAAATATGTTTCTTCTAAACATTTTGTAGTTTTATTTTCATTATTTTGATATTTTGTTGCTTTTATTGATTCTTTTCTGTTATTATTTAAAGATCTGTTTTTCCTTAAAGTTGTGTTCTGTAAGTGTAAAGTTTTTTCTGCACTTATGGAAGAATAGTATTGATCATTTTCCATTCCTTTACATTTACATTCAATATTATCACACAAGGTACATATGTTATTTAAACATTTAAATTTGTTCATTGTTTGTAAAAGAAAAGTTTCGGCATAACATGCATTGCCAGTGTCCTAATTTGATGAATACCAGCAGTTTTTCATTTTTTGTCCATATTTTGAGCAGGTCCAACACAGTATTTTTGTCTCATATTACAAACAATATAAACAACATGTATAATAAACAATAGGTGACGTCAGAAGTTTCACCAATACGAACTAGAAAATATGGATTTAAAAGATTTTAAAACTTTTTTCATACTACATAACTTATTATGGTATAAACTTCAGAAAATTGGTGTGCGTGGAAAGTTTTTAGCAGCAATTGAGTCTTTATATAAGGATGTCAAATGTACTATTCGTGTTAACAATGACCATACCCCGTGGTTCAACGTAGAGACCGGAGTGAAACAGGGCTGTATCATATCACCGACATTATTTTCTGTGTATATCAATGACCTCTCACAACGTATCAATTCCCTTGAGTGTGGATTACAGCTTGATGATTTTTGTCTCAGTATACTGCTTTATGCTGACGACATAGCTTTAATTGCACCCGATGAAAGTAGTCTTCAACGCATGCTTGATATTGTGTCTGACTGGTGTACAACGTGGAAACTGTCCATAAATGTGAATAAAACTAAAGTCGTTCATTTTCGACCGCAGTCTTTTGATCGTTCTGAATTTAACATTAAATGTATGGAGAATAATATCGATTATTGTGACTCATATAAATATCTTGGTGTCTGGATGTATGAACATCTTACATTTACGAAAAACTCAAAAGAATTAGCTAAAGCAGTCAGTCGTGCTCTTGGAAGTTTAATGACAAAAGTGGTATTAGCAGGAGGAATGACTCATAAGGTGTACACTAAACTTTATACAGCTACGGTGGAACCGATATTACTATACGGTAGTGGCATTTGGGGCACTAAATCGTTTAGTGCTATTTCAGCTGTACAAAACAGAGCCTGCAAATATTTTCTCTCCGTTGGAAAACTGACCTCGAATGTAGCTACTCGCGGTGATATGGGATGGACATCTTGTCACACAAAACAACGAATACATTACTTTAGGCTATTGTGTAGACTTCTTCGCACCGAACAAAATAGAACATCATATAAAATATTGAAATGGACATCTAGGAAGAAAAAGGGCTGGGCTTTTGAAGTTGACAAAATTGTAAATAGTTTAAACATTAGAGATATTGTATATGACTTGTCTTATTCCATAAAAACTGTTATGAGAACTGTTATTGAAAAATTGGTAGAACTCGACAATACTGAGTGGCACAGAGAACTTTTCAATGATAGGCGCAATATACAAAATGGTAATAAATTACGCACATATAGACTGTTTAAAAACAATGTAAAAACTGAACCGTATGTTTGCCTAACTATGGCCAGGCCGGAAAGACGAACTATGGCTCTGTTTCGGTCCGGTGCACTATCCCTTGCCTACGAGATCGGCAGGTACTCCAGGCCGCCTATTCCGATAGAAGAAAGACTCTGTGTGTTTTGTAACCTTGGTTATGTAGAAAATGAAAAACACTTCCTTCTTGAATGTGAACTTTATAGTGACTTACGGTATAATTTATTTTCCGAATGCTCTAAATATATTGATCACTTTAGCAATCTTGATATGGACGATAAATTTATACAAATCATGAACTGTTCAAGTATCCAACACTATTTGTGTAAAATGTTACATAAGTTTTTTATTCGAAGAAAATTATTTTCATAACAAATTTATTTTAATCAGAATTTACAACTGTTCTTCAACGTAAATATTTTTACCAGTAGAAAATTTTAATACAGGCAATAATTTGTAAGCTTTATATTACATTGTATACGTCAATTTTAATCATAGTCAAGAAATTATTATATATTCAGATTTTTAATTTGTTTTTAAAAACTTTGATGTAAGAAAATTTTACAAGTATAAGAACTACGATATAGGAAAATTTTATAAGTATAAGAAACAATTTTAATGAGTAATGTTTGGTTGTTTTAACTATTGATCAGTAATTGTATAAAGTTTTATAATGTTAGTGTCTCATAAGTCAGTATTTATGGCTGGATATTGATTGTTTTTTGTGTAAATATTATAATTGTTGTATATGTTTTATGGCAATCAATATGTGACACTTTAATAAACAAATTTATATAATATGCCATATGTATACACTGTACATGTACTTGATTATACTGATGAGCCGTAAGGCTCAAAGTTAATAAAGAATTTGTATGTTACAGTTATTTTTGTTTAGCTAGCAACTTATCTATAATGGTCTTTAAATTGTATCCATTTCATTAAACAATAGAAAACTTACAATAAATTCAATGTCATTGTTTCTTTTTGCCGGTTCGCTTGTCAATATATGAAGTCAAATTTAACAACATGTTTTTTTTTTGTCGAGGTACAGAAGTTAATTTCAAGGTGATTTGTTGATGAAGATATATCTGTCTGTTGTTGGAGACTGTATATACTCTGCCCTGATGTGTCATTTTCTTATTTATGTCGATTGGAAACGTCTACCCATTATTTCCGTTTTTGATAGAAAATTATGCATGCTCTATTCTTTATCAATTTGATTCAAAATAAATATCTGTACCTATGTGTATTTTATTTTATATTAATATTAAAGAAGATGAGTTTGATGATAAATGCCACCCATGATCGTATTGCACCACATATAAATGGGTATGTTTTTTTTTTCTTTTTCTTTGCAATAAGTTTTAAAGCAAAAGTGTCTCATAAGTCAGTCATGGCTGGATACCGATATTTTAACTTCGATTTAAATTCTTATTTGTATTTTTATACTTATATTATTATGTATGATATTGTTCAGTATTGGTATGTGACACTATAATAAAATATTCTGTCTGTCTGTCTTTGACAAATAAAAACAGAAAAGGCCTAACCGTACAAGCCAGAAAATTCGTTCATTTTAACATAAGCTAGTTACGTCCCTTTTCTTCCCATAGATACAAGTCAACATACTACATGGTTTCTACATGTGAAGTAATAATCAAATATGCAATAAATTTGCCGTATCGTCTTGTCACAATTTCGCCTGCGTTGTTTAACATGTGTATTGCACTCACCTTGATATATAGAATCTTTAAAGTGTGTAGTAAATAAATATTCACCTCAATATATCACATTTAACGTACACAAATCTATAAACATGATTTTAAGTCAGGTATTCTATTTTTAACTTTTTGAATAAATATGTTGACGTGACGAATTTAAAGAGAATATTGAAGTTTGAAAAGTTAATGATGTACGGAATTTGGTTTCGAATGAATAATTCTTAATTTGGAGTGAATGTATTCTGAGACAGAAAATTTCATATATTATTTTGCTTTTATTTGTGTCAAGAAGTATTCTTCTCCTTTTTCTGTCACCGAAGAATCTATGGCAAGCCGTTCTCGTCAAAACTATGTTTAAACCATTTTTCGAAAAATTTACACACTGAGAATTACAACAAAGCACACTGAGATTTAAAAACTTCAAAACGCACACTGAGAATTGAAAATTACACACTGAGAATTGAAAATTACACACTGAGAATTAAAAATTTACACACTGAGATTTCATAAAGACGCACTGAGATTACAAAAATGAAAAACGCACACTGAGAATTGAAAATTACACACTGAGATTTCAAAAAGACACACTGAGAATAAATAAACTGAAAACACACACTGAGAATTTAAAATTACACACTGAGATTTGTGCGCACTTTTTATGCGCACATATCTAATTAGCATACTTAATCTGAATCTATTACAAGCTTAAAACAACAAGGGGACAGAACTCGTTAGTCCTTCGATTTAGTTCCAAATTATTAATAAAAAAAACTTTAGAAATACAAGAACAAAAAAAATACCCACTTACTCTTATTACAAAATATAACCAAATGGTGAAAAACTTTATTAAAATTATAAGAAAACATTGGAACAATCTGCAAAAGAATGCAGTGAAATTTTTACTCTCTCCTCTCGTCCAAGGAAAGTGTCTATTATAGCATATAAACGTAACAAAAATATAAAAGATTAACTAGCGAAATCAGGGAAACAGTTGGAAGACTTTTGAAAAGGGACCCATGTTTAATTACTGGTAGTAATGATCTGAATTATAGGCAACAAACTAACTTATGAATATAAGCGATGTTAAGTCTTGAAATTTATTACGAATGTTGGTTGAAGGAATCGCATTTCATTATAATGACAAGAGTTCTTGAGATCAAGATATTAATCTGTTGAATTATTCATCTCATGAATATTCATTAGTAATTTGCATATTAATCTCAGTGTGTATTTTTGAAATCTCAGTGTGTAATTAACAATTCTCAGTGTGTGTTTTTCAATTTATTTCATCTCAGTGTGTCTTTTTAAAATCTCAGTGTGTAATTTTGAATTCTCAGTGTGTGTTTTTTATTTTTTTAAATCTCAGTGTATAATTTCGATTTCTCAGTGTGTTATTTTAGGTTTTTAAATCTCAGTGTGTATTTTTTTTTTCGAAAAAAAAAGGGTTTAAACATAGTTTTGACGACAACGGCTTGCCATAAGAATCCTTCTATCTTACACTTATGGTGTTAGAAAGGGTATCGTATTACTTTTTCATATACTTAAGCCTTTATTAGAGAATCCCGAAAAGTTTTCAGAATGTATTTCATTTCTCGTTTGAAGGCAGGAGAACAATGTGATACTTTTTAGGGAGCTACCATTTGATTTTTAATGGGGGGAGGGGAGGGGGCTAGGATAAATAATATTGTCCTGCATCTTTTTAAGCTGTAATCTCTGTCCTGCCTTTTAATTTTTCACTTTATTCGGTCATGCCTTTTTTTTATTAGCTTATCCTGACTTTCTTTACATAAATTGTCATCCTGCCTTTTTTGCCAAATTGCTCATCATGCCTTTTTTTACCTCAAAACTTCTGTCCTGTCTTTTTTTAAATTTCATCCTAGCCACTATGCACACACACCTTTTTCCAATAAAAATCGAATGGTAACTCCCTTATCAATTTATTCACTACACCTTGCAGAGGGTTAAACTTAGATCATTTGTATGGTGTTAAAACCATTATTGTTAAACCCTTACCAAAGCTTTGACCTACTTGAATCCATGTATAACCTACTTTAATTAATTACCCCTAGATTTAACTAGCGTATGAAAATACGTTTATCCCTGGTGTTTTCAAAACCGATTTTGAATTATATCATATATATGTTAAAGATGGTGTCCATTTCGGTATCGCCGCGATATAGCCTTTTTGTGCTAATGCGGCGTAAAGCAACCAACAATCAATCAATCAATCCATTTCGGTATGTTGGATGTATTAATGTGGTACCCAACGCCTTCCCTTAAAATTAAATTGGCTCGTTTAATTTTCATAAAATTTTGACAAAGTATTTACTTTGACCCTTTGACAAAAATATAAAAAATTCAAAAAATTTTAAACAACCGTTTTTTCATGAAATTACACTGGTTATATAGCATTTTGACAAACACTAATTTTGATCATTGAGAAGCTCAATAATCCCTTTATCTCCTTGTAGTGTTAGATACCACCTTAAAAGAGGGACGAAAGATACCAAAGGGACAGTCAAACTCATAAATCTAAAACAAACTGACAACGCCATGGCTAAAAATGAAAAAAGACAAACAGAAAAACAATAGTACACATGACACAACATAGAAAACTAAAGAATAAACAACACGAACCCCACCAAAAACTAGGGGTGATCTCAGGTGCTCCGGAAGGATAAGCAGATCCTGCTCCACATGTGGCACCCGTCATGTTGCTTATGTGATTACAAATCCGGTAAATAGTCTAATTCGGTAGGTCACATTCATGAAAGGGAAGGGGATTGTAGTTAAGACGTAAGGAACATATCCGATATCATTTGTGAAACGGTTATTCCATAACGGTCAACCAACTCGTGATGGCGTCCGTAAAATTTACGAAGGGATGATTTCAACTTCACCATTTGGAACTCTTGGTTTAATAGCTTCCTTGTGAGCAGTAACCCTCTATCAAGAAAATCATGATAGGAAATGCAAGCACGGGAATATCGTCACATCAGGACTGAATCTACACGTGGAATACGGTGAATCTCTATTAGTTCAAGGATCCTTGCACCATTCCTTGATCGGTTCATTGTGATAGGAAAAGTGTGTCCTTGATAGACTTATAGAATATCATTGGTCATCTCAACGAGAATGAATTTCTCGCTTGAACCGGTACGGCGAAAGAGAGAAAAGCAATCGAGATGAGATGACCAATGATAGTCTGTTTATCGCTGTTTTACCTGCAAGTTATTTTCATTGACAACGGGCACATGCGTCAGTAGCTTCTAGCGATAATTTTTCATAAATACTACTGTGCTGAGAAAGGAAATTATCAGTCACTAGTATCAAAGCAAAATTTCGTAAAATAACATTTATCAGTATCAGTAAAATTTCCTGACATTCTTTCTCGTTGTTCCACTAAGTCGAATTTTCAAACTGGAATTAATCATTTGTCCACGCGCGGAATTTCCATGAAATATTTGTCACTGAACGTTAAACAAACAAGAATCCATCAAACAAGCATCTGCAATCACAGATACGGGGCCTTTTGTTTATTTTACAGACCTCATTTTTATAGTTTCTTAGGGAGCTACCATTTGATTTTTATGGGGGGGGGGGGGGGGGGGGGGGCTAGGATGAAATTTGAAAAAAATAGGCAGGACAGGAATTTTCAGTAAAAAAAAAGGGCAGGATGAGACACTTGCAAAAAAAGAAAAAAGTCAGGACGACAATTTAGGTAAAAAAAAGTCAGGATAAACTAAAAAAAAAAGGCAGGACCGAACAGAGTGAAAAATAAAAAGGCAGGACAGAGATTACAGCTAAAAAAAAATGCAGGACAAAAATTTTCATCCTAGCCCCCCCATAAAAATCAAATGGTAGCTCCCTTACTTCAAATATGGAACTTTGACAGTCACTATTTGTTTTGTTGTGAACTAGTATATTGTATTTAATAAAAAGCATTAGATTTGCATTTTATGTAATATGTATAATGAAACTTGCCGTTTTATAGTATTTATTGAAAAGAAAATGTCTAAAATTCGATATATTCTAATTATATTGAAGTGAATGAAAGTATCTCATCCAACTGATCTGACCGTTAAAAATTTCCTAACCTATATATAAGAATCGGAAAAGACGGGCTTTAATTTAAACCTATTCATAGTTAAGAAGAAATGGTTTCATTGTACTTTTATACACACCATCACGAGTTGATAAACCGTTACGGAAAATCCGTTTCATAGATGATATCGGATATATATATTCCTAATGTCGTAACTACGATTCCGTTCTTTTCCACGAATGTGAACTACCGAATAAGACTATTTACCGGGTTTGAAATAACATGAGCAACACGACGGGTGCCACATGTGGATCAGGATCTGCTTACCCTTCCGAAGTATCTGAGATCACCCCAAGTATTTGGTGGGGTTCGTGTTGCTTATTCTTTAGTTTTCTATGTTGTGTTTTGTGTACTATGTTTTTTTTGTTTTTTTTTTGCCTTTTCTTTTTTAGCCATGACTTTCTAACTTGTTATTTTATCTTCTATGTGTTCTGGTTATCACTTTTAGAAAGTTTATCGAATGTGGATTGAAGTAAGAAGCATATAACTGACTTCAAGCAGACTTATATACGCAACATATGGAATTTATTTGACCCTGCATCGTAGGAAAATCCAAATAGAGTCCGAACACCTGACAAAAATCATATACCTAATCTGATTACATCCTTAAAGTAAAAGGTACTGTAAAAAGTGTGTGTATGAATATTGTTATGCCATAGTTTTCAGTGTTTAATAGACATTATTATTATAATGATTAACTATATTATGATCCGATTCATTTCAGATTGTTAACAAATAAACTGTTGAACATCAACTCCCGTCAGAACAACATACATTTTGAAGAAATAAATGAAAAGTAGAATTGGGGATGCGCCTCATTTTTAATCAGAAACAATATAAATTAAATAGATTAAATCAAATAAGTCCTGTCATCGTTGCGTCGTACGGGTCATTTTATCATTTTTGGATTTTCTACTTTCGGCCGGTAGCGTTATCATCTGCATAGATCTCTTCTGCAAATTTCCACAAAGATGCAAATGTCTCCTCAATTGTAGGGGCAATCTGGTTTTCCGGAAGTTCAAAACCCCAAGAGCTTCCACTTCCAGGTCGAAGTTCATAAGTGAAAGAGTATTTGATGCCGTTGTTCAGCTTCATATGGTCATAGGCTCCTCCAGAAGCAACATCTGCAAATTTAAAGATACAACTGTCAATTCTTAGGCCAATGTATATACAAGAACTTGATGTTTTTCCCAATTGCTTCCTATGTAAAAAGTTTCAATTTTAAGTATTTATGGTCGGACAGGGATTTATAAGAGAGTACTGGTTATCGAAATTTTTAATATAGCTGGTAAATGGCAGATGCCTTAGTCAGATTTATTTAATTGAAATATGGTTTTGTTCTTCGATTCACAGCTGTAGTATGATTGTCACATGTGACAATGCGTAAAGAAATCCACTTAACTTACAGTAAGGTTCTTTTACTTTTAGCGTTTTTTTTTTTTTTTTTTTTTGCTTTGCATTTTGTGTTAGTGATGGCTACCCCATATCATTTTTTCTCTATTATATGATAATAAAAATTTGCAAATAGTTGAGAAGAATTGTTGTTTTTTAGTTCCCAAATATTTTACAGTGACATTCCTAATTTCCCTTCCTTCATCTCGATGTATCCCCTATTTTAGGACTTTCATATTGCATTACATAAGATAATTACCATCGGACAATAAGAAAACAACAATCAATAAATTAATCATGGTAAATAGACATCTTCTAGAAAGCAATTAGTTTATAATACCTATCAGTTTTGGATGGCTAGATTTAATTGGTTGTTTTGTTGTTTTTACACTCGAACAATTTTATAATATATGTTAAGTGTTAGTGTCAATAGGGTCAAATTTATTTTTTCCTATACTGTTTTACATATTTTACTTACACAGTATATCTGGAGGTGTTCCAACAAGGTAGGCAGTGTTATAGTATGATTCCAGTTCAGCCTCTGCACTCCTAGCTATCCTTAACTAAATAGAAAAATAATGAAATACTATATAATTATTATGTTCGTTTTCAACTCAACCGGATGAATTGATATGTCTGGTGAATATCAAAAAGTTAGGAATGACCCTCTTGTCACTGAGAAAGTAAATGAATTAATGATCCTCATGTCATGGAAAAAGTAATGACCCTCACGTCATGGAAAAAGAAATTACCCTCATGTAATGGAAAAAGCTGGTCTTGGATAAAGTAATGATCCTCATGTCATGGGAAAATTAATAACACTCATGTCATGAAACACGTAGCGACCCTCATGTCATGGAAAATATAATGACCCTCATGTCATGACCAAAAAGTTATGACCCTCATGTCATGACCAAAAAGTTATGACCCTCATATCATGACCAAAAAGTTATCACCCTCATGTCATGACAAAGGTAATAACCTCATGTCATGAAATAAGTAATGACCCTCACGTCATGGAAAAAAATAATGACTCAGATGACATAAGAGTCATTAATATTTTAATGACATGAGGGTATAACTCGAACAATATTGTAGTTTTTCTATATAAATTCCAGCACATGTGCCAATAGAAAAAGGAAGGAAGTTATTTAAAACATCATAAAAGACAACTATCAACGTCACAGACAAGCCGGTATACGATCATGAACTTGGTATCAAAAATAAATATACGACCATTGCATTTTGAATGAAGATTAAAAACAAATGTGTGGTGTAAATTTGTGGATCATGAACGGAACGGACTTTTGGTTTCTGACAGGGCTTGCTTATATAACTCCACTATTTTGTAACACAATTATATGTAATCGTTTAGATCATAATGTTGTATTGTCTGTAGTTTTGGTGACCTTTTTAACTATTCCGTATACTTACTCAATTCTGTATTTAACTGACTTCTAGATATTCCATTCTTTATTTTGCAAACTACTTCTTTACTATTATGTATTGTTCTTACCAATGTGTTATAATCACTAGGTTTGGAACTCTGGTATCCCCATGGCAACAGAATATACTGAGAATAGCTGTGAATTGATATAAAAGCTACATTGTTAGTAGTTTGGATTGCTGCATCGAGTGCTGCTGTTTCTGGTTCTGAGAGGGCACTGTTTCCACGGTATGTGTCTGAGCAGGTTTGACCGGATGAACCAGATCCTAACAAAAGTAAAAGTTTGTTTTCATTCATATTAAAAAACATCCTTATTTTTTTTTTATTTTATTTTATTACACATTGTTTTCTATTATATAAAAATTATGCTCACCCACCCTTACCATACCATACGTTTAGCACTACTGGATGTAAGCTTTTCATTGTGTATTTTGACATTTTTACAAATTTCCTGTTAACAAAACTTTGAATTTTTCGAAAAACTAAGGATTTTCTTATCCCAGGCATAGATTATGTACCTTATCCGTATTTGGCACAACTTTTTGGAATTTTGGATACTCAATGCTCTTCAACTATTTACTTGTTTGGCTTAATAAATGTTTTGATATGAGCGTCACTGATGAGTCTTATGTAGACGACACGCATGTCTGGCGTACTAAATTATAATCCTGGTACTTTTGATAACTATTGAATTCTTATTTGTTATTTTTTTTTATCAAATCAATGACCTCACTAAAAGGATAGGACTTCCACGCGGCTAGCGAGGATCGGCAATTTCTATGTAATATGCAATTAGTTGCTAAAGTTGAAAATGTCCATATGCGATGAAAACCTGAGATGTTTTATTTAATTTACAATCCGATGAGCCTTGTGCATTATTTTTAAGATAACCAGAATACATGCTCTCAGCATCTTCTGGCAGATCTCTATTTTCACGTCTTTACCACTATAAATTCTCAATAAACCACATACGGCTATAAATAATTTATGAACTTAATATCATGTTGTGTTCTAATTTTAAATTTTAACATATGATTTGTTTTTCATAATTATAATATATATTATAATATATATATATATATATATATATATACATATATACATATATATATATATATATATATTCATGATACCTCCAAAATTGGCATTCCAATTTCTGTTCAAGTCAACTCCTTGGCAAATACCATTGTTTCGTCGTCTGTTCTTTCTCCAAAGTCTCGACTAAAATTTAAAGAAAAATATATTTAAGCGGAGAACGTGTTTTCGTAGAAACATAAAATGTTTTTATAATGAAGTTGATAGTTCTTAAATCTTAGACTTTTAAAAGTTTTAGAAAGTTATTTTATAGCATAGCTCTCTATGATACTTTTCATTTGTTATTGTTCAAAAATAATTCACAGAAAGTAAGGCATTCTGGGTTAGGATGTACATGTATTGCATCATTGGTCCAAGCAGAATGTAACGCATTCTGGGCAATATTTTAATAAAAGCATACACCAACATCCAACGTTCTAGGCAATGAACATTAATCCCCAATGAAGTTATACAATTTCAATTTGGTATATTTAATTTGAATTATAATGTGGCTATGGTTCAGATAAAATCGGAATCTTGTCATTGACAGGAGAACATATTAGATAAGAAATATAATAAATTAATTTAGTTTAAACAATATTTTATTTCAAAAAAGTACACAAAATATAATTGTACAATATGAAATACATGTACAGGGATTCGGAAATAAGAAGAACTTATATAAATCCGTCTCCCTTTTTAAATTAATTTATACAATTACAATATGCATTTTCATAATTCGACCAGGAGACTTTGCTACATGTTGGCGTAATGTGTTATACTGCAACGAACTTTTTAAGAAAGGTTACACTTGTGAGCCTCTTCATGGGGTTTTTGATTATGTGATTCTTTGACCGTTTTTATAGTGATTACTCGATTACCTTACCAAATATTTCATAAGTATTTGATTTTTTAATAACCAAGAATTGTTTGATTGTTTGATTATCTTAAAAAATATATAATAATAAAGATAATATAATAATGTTGGCGAAAATTTGTGTTTATGTGATTACTTGGACACGCCCATAAGGGGCCTCACTTGTAAAGCATTGTAATGACTACTATATTTCTTACCACCCAAAAGGCGTAGTCATATCCATCGGGATTATGGACAGGGACAATGTAATAGTCATAAAGATCCAACATGGCGGTTGCTTTCTGTGCAACAACACCGGAGCCACCATATAATCTTGCTAGCTGGTGATTAAAGAAGAAAAACAAATTTGAAATAAAAAGGGTAATTATAGAATTTTTAATTAAAAAGTAAACCGTATTAAAATAAGGATCCAAAATATATATTTTAACTACAATTCGCAAAATCCTTTACTCATTCTCATCTAAAAGCCGTTATACTTGCATCCAATGTGAACCTTTGAATCACATATATATAAAGTTTGGTTTGTTTGTGCTCTTTGTTCCTTATCTGCGATTTTTAGCAATTTAAGAGCTATACTGTATCAACAGTGCGGTATGTAGCAGTTACGCTTTTTTTTTTTTACTAAGATTAGTAAAATATTTGACTAAATCAAATTTCCCATGTCCCATTGACAACGGATGTTATAGTTACTGTTATATCATCATTCAATAGATTGAATTATAAGTGCAAATGCGTCGTCAAAATTTCCTCGTATTATTTATTTATCACACAATGAAAATATTATTGTAAAACTATAGAAAATTTCCTCTTGTATAATATATTTCGCACTATAGAAATATAGAAATCCTCTAGGGACAACATTTACCAGTAGCTAACTAGCCTAGCTATATATGCTATTACCCTATATTATAAAGTTATTAAACATAATAAATAAAATTATTAAATTGTTAAAGATTTGAGACAATATTCACATTATTAGCTGTTGCCAAACAAGTTGAAATTGTGATGAATTCTCTGGCATGGGTTCCACATTCTATCCAGACAGCCTTCTTACCACTGCCATTCAAATCTGTTGACACCTAAAATGTATAAAAACACTGTTGTCAAATATGGCCATTATAAAGCCTCATTGCCAAGATGACTGAAACATGCAAACAAAGGACTACAAAAATCTATTGTATTAAAGGGATGTAATGACGTGAATATCGGGTGGTAGAGGATGTTGCAGACATTTTTGCGCCTGTCCCAAGTTAGGAACCTCTGGCCTTTGTTAGTCTTGTATTATTGTAAATTTTAGTTTCTTGTGTACAATTTGCAGTTTATTATGGCGTTCATTATCACTGAACTAGTATATATATTTGTTTAGGGGCCAGCTGAAGGACGCTTCCGGGTGCGGGAATTTCTCGCTGCATTGAAGATTTGTTAGTGGCCTCTGCTGTTGTCTGCTTTATGGTCGGGTTGTTGTCTCTTCGACACATTACCCATTTCCATTCTCAATTTTATTTGTGTTTGGTTTTTTTTCATACATTGTTGTCAAGATAGTGGAATTCTATGCCACAGAGGCGCTTCAGATGGCTAGGGCATGTTCTCATGATGCCTGTATCCAATATAACTAGGACACCTCTTAGATGGACACCCCAGGGGATTAGACCAAGAGGAAGACCCAAAACTACCTGGCGTCGAACAATTGAGGCAGAACTGAAGGAGCTTGACATGACCTGGGGAGAAGCCGATACAAAGGCTAAAGACAGATCTGGATGGAAATATCTTGTGGTGACCTTATGCTCCACAAGGAGCGAAAAGGATAGGTACGCAACTATGTGAGTTTAACTAGCCATAAAACCAGGTTACATCCATCATTGTCTACAAGTACTTACGGAAATGCCTGTATACCCAGTCAGATATTTCATTATGACGTCATCATTCGTGTTGTGTCCTTTGTGTTTTTTTTATTTTGACGCTTAATAAGGGACTTTCCGTTTTGAATTTTCCTTGTAGTTCGGTAGTTTCATTAGTTTTATTTATATCGGCGCTCATATGATCTAAAAATCATGAATTTTAACAAAAAGGCATTTAAGACACATATCAATCAATTAGGTTGTTAATTTACAGAGACTGAACCTCTACCTTAAACCACACGACCCTGCTGTAATCAACACATGTCTCTGGACAAAATACATTAATGGTTCTTATTTAACATGTAAATATCAGATTGTCTCAATGTTGCTAAATGAACTAGTATATTTACCTTAACAGCCCATATTTGTCTCCCTTCTGTAGTTGTTCCCCTAGATTACGGTTTTATTAATTGAACTAGTATATTTACCTTAACAGCCCGTATTTGTCTCCCTTCTGTAGTTGTTCCCCCTAGATTACGGTTTCGTTAATTGAACTAGTATATCTACCGTAACAGCCCATATTTGTCTCCCTTCTGTAGTTGTTCCTCCTAGATTACGGTTTTGTTAATTGAACTAGTATATCTACCTTAACAGCCCATATTTGTCGTCCCCCTGTAGTTGTTCCCCCTAGATTACGGTTTCGTTAATTGAACTAGACTAAGTACATTTACCTTAACAGCCCATATTTGTCGTCCCTCTGTAGTTGTTTCCCCTAGATTACGGTTTCGTTAATTGAACTAGTATATTTCATTGTATTTACCTTAACAGCCCATATTTGTCGTCCCTCCGTAGTTGTTCCCCCTAGATTAAGGTTTCGTTAATTGAACTAGTATATTTCATTGTATTTACCTTAACAGCCCATATTTGTCGTCCCTCCGTAGTTGTTCCCCCTAGATTACGGTTTCGTTAATTGAACTAGTATATCTACCGTAACAGCCCATATTTGTCTCCCTTCTGTAGTTGTTCCTCCTAGATTACGGTTTTGTTAATTGAACTAGTATATCTACCTTAACAGCCCATATTTGTCGTCCTTCAGTAGTTGTTCCCCCTAGATTAAATCTTTCCAAACGTTGTGGAACCTCTGCCTCCAAAGTGCTAAGGAAATCATCTATCTAAAACAGAGTTCAATTGACCTGAATTAAACAATGCAAGACAAAAACAGAAAAACATATATACGTACATATTCCTGGAATTCATATTAAAGCCCTTTGTTGAAATGACGAGTATTTGATGTAATGAAACCTAAGATTAAACCCATAAGAAATATGTTTTCCTGGTCTTAAGCAATACATTTTACATTAAGCATTGTTTCTAGATGCCGTACTGTTCCATACTCTTCTTGAATGATGTGCCTATGGTGAAATATTCGGAACAATGTGCGCTTTTGCTTGAGATGTATCTCCTTATAATTCAGTTGTGAGTTGCTTGTGTCTATGGCATCTTATGGTTACATGTAAGTGCTTCCGTCCTTGGCATGGTAGCTGTTTCACTGATTACCATCAAATAAGCCGTTACTTCCATAAAACTCACCCCATTTAAGTCTAGGTAGGTTTGTGTGTGATCTCTTGACCCAGCATGTCTAGATATAGATTGCCACTCAGTATCAATGCCGCTGTAATGTAAATTTTAAAATAAAATCGAAGCAAATTGCCGCTAAATATCGCTAAATTTATATATTGTTGATAGTTTAATAAATGCACAGTCTTATTTCCTGTTGCAAGTGATAGGAGTTTATTCCTGTACATTTTGTGAAGCAGTGTGTATCTTCAGGCCGAATGTTAGATGATATATTCCGGTTACTACTGAGATGGCGTTTCAATTCTATTCCTAAGCGTATGATCAAGTTTGCAGATGATAGGGATAGTACAATGTTATATATGGACGGTGCAGAATAAAAAGGCCAAATACTAATAAAAAAAAGAGACAAAAAGGCAAAGAAAGAAGAAAAAAGAGAATTAAAAACCAATTGTTCAGAGAACAATTGAAGGTCTTTCCACAAGTAAAGATCTATTTTATTATCAAAATATTAAAAATCAATCTAAAATGTCAGTTCCTATGACTTTATAATGTATAAATATGAATTAAAAGCAAAGGTCAAAATCTAGAACGTCCTATTAACCTTTGACCTTGACCTCAATTTCAAGGTCACCATCCAAGGACCTCAAATAAAAAGACCCTAGGTCTGTAATATGTATGGTTAATGAGTTATATCATTTTAGGCATGATTTTAAATATAAGATGGGCGAAAACTCTCATTTATTGTTTACGCACCCTTCCAACCAAAATTTATAAGTTACAACATGTCGCAACTCACAATTTAGTAAAATAATTTGTCAATATCTTTCACGGTTGTTGAAAATAAGTGAAAATAAGCCAAAATCAAAATTCAGAATATGACCTTGACCTTTGACCTTGACCTTATTTTCATTTTTTTGAACCAAGGAACTCAAATCCAAAGACCCTAGGTCTATATCACTGATAGTTTACCAGTTAGAAACGCATATCACTTATATCAAATGCATAAGGGGAAATAACTCTCATATGGAGTCTCCGGATAACTTCGGTGCAAATGAATATCCTAATCCTGAAGAAGTAACGAGCAATTTGGTAAAATAAATTTGTCGTAATCTTTTACGGTTGCGAAGGAGTAGTGGCCACAAGAAAAACAGTGTTTGGGGAGATAACTCTTACAACGAAAAGTATTTTGTTACCCAGTTGTAAATTTTTAAAGCGTGTAAACTATACGACATCATATTCCAAATATCTAAGCGACATCTTTTGAAACATCAATACTACGCAAGAAAAAAATTTAGGCAGAAGAAAAAAAAAATAATAATAATCAGAACAAATTCAATAGGTCTTTCCACGGAAAGGTGGAAAGACCTAATAATTGCTTCTGAAATATAAAGAATGGAGAACAATGGTCGAAGAAATAAAGCATAGAGAATTATGATATAAAAAGTTAAAGAACAAAGAAATGAAAGACCCTCCATCTAGACCTTCGTGTCTCGTGCTTAGTGACCTACCGTTGAATATCTTCTTGTAAGACGGAGTATTTCAGTCCTGCTCGTTCAAGTGTCTCCATACATTTCTTTTCATGTTTTGGTTCAACGTGTATATGAACATCTCCCCTCATTGGTTGTTTCCAGAAATCAAGCTAAAATGAAATTAATATTCGTTAGTATAAGCTGAAATAAGTAGTACACACTTATTTATATTTTAATTTTGATATTGAAGCTTTAAAAGAAATATATATAAACGTCTGTCCGTCTGATTTTAATTTTATTATCATGGTGGGTTTTTTTGTTGCCTTTATTGAATTATTGTTACAGAAAATATGAATTTTATATAAATTCTAATATTGCACTAGTGCAATAAATCTTCAAAATTCATGACGTCATCAACGACAAAATCGTAGTTTAAACCAATTTTTACTTTAAAATATTATATTACTATACAATAAAAGGGTTATTGCATGAATATTGGGGAATATTGTCCCTCGTAGAACATATATTGGACTCGCAAGCTCGTGCAATATAAAATTCTACTCGGGACAATATTCCCCAAATTCATGCAATAACCCTATAATATTGCACTCGTGCAATAAATCTTCAAAATTCATGACGTCATCAGCGACAAAATCTTAGTTTAAACCAATTTTTACTTTCAAATATTATATTGCCATACAATAAAAGGGTTATTGCATGAATATTGGGGAATATTGTCCCTCGTAGAACATATATTGCACTTGCAAGCTCGTGCAATATAAAATTCTACTCGGGACAATATTCCCCAATATTCATGCAATAACCCTATAGTACTAAATAATTAAAAACCAGAATTCAAGAATGGAAAAAAATATTTACAAATCTATCTTATAGTTAGATAGAAACCACGAATTATAATAACAAAAAACAAGACAAATGATTAAAATAATATCAAATCTGACTGTATAAACGGGAAGTTCCTTACCTAACTGATCAAAGTTTAAAACAAAAATTGAAATCAAAATTAATAAAAGAAAACAGATCTGTTCTTTTATCTGACAAAACTACTAATTTGTACAATACACCACTCTTGCGTTTCGACAGCACTGACACGATAGCTTTTATTTCAAATTTCAAATACAAAACCAATTTATACCGAAACCGATCTAAACCGGAACCTATTTAAACCGTAAATATCAGAGCATTACGTTTGCGCCCTTTGCCATAACATTTGCGCGCAAAAATTATTACGTTTGCGCGCAGCTTTTGATAAACGTAACTGACCATTGAATATCAATTTCAAATATGATGTTTTTAGTAAAAATTGGTGATTTTGTACAACCACTGGATTAATTACATAAGATCATATAATTGATATATGAATGTGTAGATACCTCCAAGTCCTATTTATATCGAAACCTAATATAATTGATATGAATGTGTAGATACCTCCAAGTCCTATTTATATCGAAACCTAATATAATTGATATGAATGTGTAGATACCTCCAAGTCCTATTTATATCGAAACCTAATATAATTGATATGAATGTGTAGATACCTCTAAGTCCGGATCATTTTGAAGCTCCCGCAAAAACTCAACTTCGAGTGGTGTTTGTGCTGTCACTGACAATAACTTGTGTCTAAAAAAAAGGTTATAACAATTGAAATAATGTTAGGTCATAAAATGATGCAAGAATCTGATAATTACTGCTGCAATGAAAGCATGAGTTTTGTCTCGCTTTGACGGAGTCAAAAAGCAAGACACATGCATGATGTTTTTCCAGCGTTGGCGGTGGAGTCAACATTGTATTAGTTTCTAATTAGGTCTAATGGTGAACCACAAGTGATACATGTAGGTCAATCATATTTGGTATGCAGTTGTATCAGCATTGGCAAATATCATTTCCATGGAGATTATTAGGTCTTGCCACCTCAGTCCTGGTCTATTGACTTTGAAACTTTGGCTTGTTTTACATGTATTAGTTTGTGATTGGGTCCGTTTATGGGGTACAACTAGTGTTAGGTCACTGATATTTGGTATGCAGTTGTATGTACGCATTGGCAAATCTCATTTCCATGGAGATTATTAGGCCTTGCCACCTCAGTCTTGGTCTATTGACTTTGAAACTTTGGCTTATTTTACATGTATTAGTTTGTGATGGGATATGTTTATGGGAAACCACTAGTGTTAGGTCAATGATATTAGGTATGCAGTGGTATACACATTGGCATATTTCATTTCCATGGAGATTATTCTGAAAAATTACATTTTAGGAAATTTTATTACTGTTTTAGTGCTGTTTAAATGTCAATTTAGTGTATTATTGTTGTGCTTTGTATCAATAAATATGTAGAAATAATTACATTAGATGTATGTTTCATTATAATATGTTATTCTGATTGGCTAACTGCACATCACGTGTTATTCCGTAAGCAGTTGCATTGCTCGATACAACTTTTCATTCATGATAACACGTGCTCCAACAATAAAGTGCACAGGTGAATTAAATAATAAAATATATAAAATTCGTGTTTTCATGATCATAGCTAAAAAATGTAATTATAAGTACTGAATGCTTCTTTTTGTAACTTTATAGGGTTGTAAAAGCGTTGACCGTGCGTACATTTTTAGAATGAAGCGCTTCCGCGCTTCATACAAAATGTACTTCGGTCAACGCTTTTACACCCCAATTAATTTACAAAAAGAAGCATTCAATTCTTAAGTGTAACTCAAAATTTAGTACTTTAGATTTTAATTAATATTATTTATTTGTATATATTTATATTTTCACCTAAATGATTTCAATTGTTTGTGAATAACATTGTGCCTATAAATTCATTTTGTGTTTTTGAACCTTTTTTTCACAAAATGTGCTATGCAATTATTAAATAAAATAATGTAATAGAAACTATTGTTTTTCTTTATTTTCCACAAGATATACCTTCATTCATTACTTTAGTGTTGTAACAACATTATCCTACATAATCCCATTGTTTACATAAAAATTCTGGGAACTCAAACATAAAATTTTACTTTTTTACTTATAAAGTTCAAAATGTAGGAAGAACCAGAATAAATATGTGTGATAATCGAAACAATAAGACTTCGCATTTTTTTCTGAAATCACAATAACTAATGTTTTTTTCAATTAACAGTTCATAAATGTTTAAGATAAATAAATAAAAGAGTAAATAATTATCAAACCAATGAGTAAATTAATAGAATGATACATAGTAATAGATTAGCATACCCTCTATAGGAAACTCTTGGTGGTCTGATTTTTTCTTTTTCTTTCACAGATTTACAGCACACAGTTCCTATCAAGACACATAGTAGTATGACAACCTTCATTGTTCCCAGATAAATGAACTCCTGACAAGAATTATTTCGTTTTTAAAGCTGTACTTGTTAAGTACAGTTGCGTTCAATTGCAACCTTCATTTGATATGCATAAAGTACACACGTTGACAGTTTGTTGTGCATATTTGCTGACAACTACGTCGGCATCCAAGACTACTTAGTTGTTACATGTAACATAAAATGGTGTAATATTACTATTCGTTTCGGATTTAAAAAAAAAAAAAAAACACAGTACAAAACAAGGAAAGTCGTGGTGAAGTGGTTAGTGCCTCGGATTGCAAAGGTTCCTGGTTTGATTCCCGTTCATGGATGATGATTTCAGGGACTGAATATTCTCCTCTCCCTTGACACCATTTGCGAGTATGGTATTGAGAAACGATGATAGTCCGTCGGAAGGGGACGATAAATGGCTTATCCGTGTTAAGAGAGAGCCATATATCCTGCATGTAAAAGACATCCTTGTAGATTTCGAATGCCGCTACAAGGCAGCTCTAGCACCTGCAAAGTGGAAAGGAATTAATATTAGTTGCAATAATTTGTTTCCTCATCCACTATAAATAAATGTCTTTAAACTAAAACAATGCAACCCAAACAACAATCACGACGAGACAGACTAGTTGAACACATTGTTTGAGGTCGATGTACACTATCGCTTAGTTGTAACTCATTAATTGGGATTTTTTATTACCCTATTTGATTAAATATTAAACAACAACAAACAACATGTCTAGAGACCACAAAACAAGCCAAATTATACTTCTTACACGTAAGGATCAAGTCAACCTCAAAGCTTTCACAAGGTCATTAACTTGCAGTTTATAATCACTTCCTTAATACTTGCGACGGCTTGCTTTAATCGAACAACATGTAATTTCAACCGTTTGAAGGAACTGAATAAGATTGAAATTAATTTCTTCTAGTTGTCTGCCCATAGATAGTTATTTGTATTCCCGCGCTTCAGGGGATATAACCATTCAGGATCATTCAGCACGACAGGGCCGACTCGATTACGTGTTTTCCAGTTATTTTTTTTTTATATCTTGCTTATGTGAATGTATTTGATGTTATTTTATTGTTTTGATTTCAGTAGTATTTATAAATTACTGACTTTATTTTTGTCGACCTGATATTATGTATTATAATGTGCAATTAAAAGCAGCCCATGACATGATCGTGTGGGTATTCAATTTGAGCTTTAATTTGGGTTTTATTAGTGTTATGTGTCTAAAGTTAGGTAGTCTATGGACGTTAGTAATTGTAGAAGAACAGCAATAATTACCAACTTGAAGGATAGATAATTACTTGCACGAATTAGAAATGTTAGATGGAGAGGTCAAAACAGATCGCAACTGTATATTTAGAAAATTTGGTTGTAGAATTTTTGCAATATTGGTAATATGAGTATGTTTAATTAAAAATGAATTCTTTGAGTAAGCAAGTTATAGATAATTACTAGCTTATACTCACCATTATTATATATTTACCGTGATAACCATTTGTATGTAAATAAGCATTAATTTTGCTATCTTTTGAGGTATATTTCAACGAATCACTACTTCTTCCATCAAGAAATAGCGATTTCAAAATAAAAAAAAAAAATGTCACCTCCGTTGTATTGTAGGGTTTGGGTTGCTCAATCTTTGGTTTTCTGCGTAGTGCATGTTGGGGACTGTTGGTTGTTTTTTGTCGTTTATTGTTTTAGCCGTGTTATTGTCTATTTATTGTTTCCAGATTATACCATTTGATTCCACCCACATGGTATATTCTCCTTGTTCAAAAAATAACTTATTTATTCTGTGCCAGAATATAATAAATTTGAAACCAGTATTTGCCCGATACCCAATATCATTTACCTTATACCTTCACTATTTGTCTGTATCGTAAACCAGAGCTGTCTTCACTAAGTACATCCACAAGGTATCGTTACTTTACGAACCCTCGAGCTGTATTTATGATATTTACTAACAGACGGGATGTATTTAATTGATACCCATGGGATGGATTTACGTAATACCGACCCCAAACAGGATACTAGATACCCCTATTTCTTTTACCTGATACCGCTGTTATGTGTCTTTATCGTATACCATAAAACTTACTGTCTTAATTAAATAAGACCCAATCATTTTATCAAGCCTCCTTGTGATACCCTAATCTGCATATACAATATTCACCAAAAGATACCCTAATCTGCATATATAATATTCACCAAAAGATTGCTTAACTATGTAGATATAGGAAGATCTGGTATGAGTGCCAATGAGACAACTCTCCACCCAAGTCACAATTTATAAAGGTAAACCGTTATAGATCAAGGTACGGTCTTCAACACGGAGCCTTGACTCACAGCAAGCTATAAAGGGTACCAAAAGATTACTAACTTGTAAAACCATTCAAACAGGAAAATCAATGGCCAAATCTATATAAAAAAACAGAAACGAGAAACACTTATAAACCACATGAACGAAAAACAACTACTATACTCAAATCTTGTATTTACTAAACACTCTCACGATACACAAAGAGCTGTTTATAAAATACTGTATCTCCCAAAGAGGTGCCTTTACTATATGCAACACAAGGTGCCTTTTAGATTGTACCTTGGAGCTTGAAGTGTGTTTTCTATAACTCACATATTTACAATCCATTGTTTTTCTGAAACTTATCTAAATCTGTCATAGAAATAAAGACCAAGTAGCATGGGAATACAGACGATTATATATAGCCCATTTGTTTTTGTAACTATTCGTGTGCAAGTCATGCTGTATTATCTGTAGTGTTTAAATTACCGGTTATTTATTGAAATTTATGAACAATAAATTCATATCAAAGGCCATTCACTTTTATTTCAACAATACTTTATAAACTTTTAATCCTTAGGAAGATCGTGTTTGTTTCTAGCAGAGAAAACAATGAAATCGTAAATATTTTAGCTCTTGCGCATGACCTGTATTTCAATGCATATATTTATATTTGGATTCTGTTCAAACGGTACACGGTAGGTATAGTGTCCGGCTAGGATCGTCGTTTTTCGAGTGAATCTGTCCATTTTTTTCGAGTGTAGATCGGGATTTTTCGAGTGATAAAACTTGCGATCAGGTCAATAAACTGTTAATTCGTAATTATAGTAGTTTTTTACTTGACTACCCATCTTATTTTGAATACCATACATGTTTTGAGTAACAAAGAAGCACAATTTCCTTGTATTTAACCATTAAATTCATTGTTTGTTGTTGTCCGGGCGAAAATTTAAATAAGAAAAGAGGTAATCTTGACTTTAAAAAATGACTTTTCTGGTTTATAAATGTAATTCGATGATTGAAAATATCATATATTCTCAAAATATCACCAAATCATATTACTACGTTGATCAAAATTAACCTTTTGTTTTTAATTTAATGCAAATTTTAGTTAGGAAAACGTTCTACAACAACATTCATGCATTGGCGGATCCAGGGGGGGGGGGGGGGGGGGTTCCGGGGGTTGGAACCCCCCTTTTTTGGGGCCGATCAATGCATTTGAATGGGGACACTTAGCTGGAACCCCCCCTTTATCCTGGGTTGGGAACCCACCCCCCTTTTTAAAATGGCTGGATCCGCCCCTGCTTCATGTATTGAAAAAAAAAATAGAAAATATTGGAACTTTTATTAAAAAAAAAAAAGGTCTTTAGAACATACTGCAGGCGACTCATAATCTTTTCAACTTAATTTCTTTTTTTGTTGTTGTCGCGGTTAATAATATTTTTCGTGGTGAACCTCGGAGTTTTTATACGTGTTATAGTATACCGTTGCCGTCCGTCGTCAGCATGTCGGCTAATAACCCCAAAACCCTGTAACCAATTTAGATGAAACTTCGGTGAATTATTAACATGTATTGGGGTATCTTCCCTTTCGTATTTTATAAATTTTAGATTTTTCTGGTTCCGAGTTATGAAATTTTATTAAAAAAAACTAGAGGCTCTAAATAGCCTGTGTCGCTCAACTTCGTCTATGTGCTGCTGAGCCTGTGCATATTAAAAAAAGGACACTCTTCAACATGAAAGACAAGACTTAGAATAGAATTCATGACAAATTCTAGGTTTTGGTGATCGTGACTTGTTTCTATATCTTACTTTACTGAACTTTCTTGCTGTTTACAAGTATCTTTATCTATAATTGATTGATTCATAAGTTTCAGAGGAAAAGATTTTTATAAAAAAAAATTTGCGTTTCACATGTCTTATTGTCAACACTCTCATTGTGTCAAATAAAATTCCGCAAGTCGTTGGTCTAGTATTTTGCACACGAAATGTACATTGTCGTAACCTTTGATGGTCATCAATAACATAACGAATAGCCAATGGAAATGTCGTAATATCGTCTTATCATGCTGGATAAGCAAATCAAATTAACGCAGATTTTCGTATCACACTCCGTGCAGTGTGATATAAGAAATGGTTATTCTAACTTATTCATGCAAGAAATATAAAAAGTCACAACCATAATAGAATGAACCTCATTCTGTGTATGATGCACCAATGGCCCAGCTGTTTATTTAAAACGAAAAATAAAACACCTACTGGACAGCAGAGAAGAATCAGAAAAATGTATTGTTTGTGTTAGATGTATTTCTAATTGTACCCATCTGATGAGGTATTTCTTTTTTTAGACTGATTTTTATAGTTCATTCTTATGTTGTACTGTTACACCACTGTCCCAGGTAATGGTAGTGTTGAGATCCCGCTTACATGTTTAACCCCGGGGTGCCTATAAAGTGCGAAACGAAATAGAAACGAAAAGAAACGAAACGAAACGAAAAGAAACGAAACGTAACGAAAAGAAACAAAACGAAACGAAAAGAAACGAAACGTAACGAAAAGAAAAGAAACAAAACGAAAAGAAACGAAATCAACATAAACGGAACGGAAAGAAATAGGATCCAACGAAAAGAAAAGAAACGAAACGAACTGAGGAATAAAATTTAAATCAAATTGTATTTATAAATATTTTTTATTGTCTAGTTTGATACAATTTTTTTTTAATTGAGAAAAAAAAACCTGTGAAACTCAGCGTAATCGTTAACCAGCTGTGGTTTAGGAACGACTTAAACACATTTATATATTATAATATTTGATAATGAACTCTATAAATTATACTAGACAGACACGGTTAGGCACGGACTATTTGACTTAATTGTGGGAGGGGGAGGAGGGGTTATAAAAAATATCCTGGCCCTGATTTAGGTGAAAAAAATATCTGTCCAGCACTTGGATTGAAAAAAAAAATCTTGCCCACATTTTTCTAATAAAAAAAATTAATTCCCAAATAAATTTTCTACATTGAACAATAAAAACAATAATCTGTCCCGCGTAGCGTTCGAAAAAAAAAATCCCGGTCCACACGAAAAGACAAAACATTCAAATTTAAATGAACTTCCTTTTTGTTATCTTATCAAGATATAGAAGATTGCAGTGTAATTAAAGTCCTCAAGATAAATTTGGGATTCGATGACATCATTATCCTAAGAACTATGCCGCTTTGTTAAAATAATAAATGATAATGTTAATCAGAAACCTCTAAATCTTGTTGATACTAATACTTTTTTTGCATTAAAATCATGCTTTCTATGTTTGTCTGACTGTAGAATAATCTGTTGGACGTGTACAAATCTGAAAACTGTATTTTGTAATTGTAATTCTCTTTGAACTAGCTTTCAGTAATTTACATAAGTTTTGATCGATACCTTATGAAATTTATTTGTTGGCTGTTTTGTTTTATCGTGGCGAATTCGAACTGATTTTTACATTGTTATGTTGTTTTATATGTGTCTCCTATATACTACTAATAGTTACACATAGTGCACGTTTTTCTCATTGTTGAAGACCGTACGGTGACATGGCTGCTCACATCCGCGTCGTTTTGGTCCGTGTTAGATATAGCTGTCTCAGTCGCAATCATACTAACTACTGTTATATTAATATTGAGCAGTTGAGGTATATTATTCAGTTAGGAACATTTAATTTTAATATTGGTAAAGCTTCATCTTTTTGCAAGTAAGAAGATTTGATACATTTTTGAAGCAATGGGAATGACGGCGGAATTCAAGACAATACAATTTACTTTTGTCTCGCATAATACTGCTCTCTTTAACATTAAAAATGTGTCTGGAGTTCTGAATCTATAATACTAAAATTACGAGGTCCAATTTGTCAGCCGTCATCACGTAAAAACGACGAATTAAAGAATTCAACTTTATATACAACTAATATAGTACAATGGTGTAGATCAAAAATTACACCACTCCAGGCCCTTTTGTTTTCCACGTAATTAATATTGCCAATAATTAGGAAGTTCCGGGTCGAGTCCGATACCGATACCAATAGTATAATCACCTGTTACCTATTACCTTATCTGTACGTTCCGCATCTGACAGGCGCACCACCAAACGGTGTATTCAGGATTAATATGCTATATACACGGGTCATAATTACAGGGTTGACACTACTAAATTGTCAAATTGTTACCTATTGTAGTATTTTAATCCGTAAGACTTTCTAAGATAACAATACAAATACTAAAAATCTGGACTAAAAATAAGTTTCAATTTGTTAGCGGGCATGACGTAAAACAGCGAATCAAAGAATTCAACTTTATTTATAACTAATATAGGACAATGCTGTTGATTAAAAAATACTCCATTCCAGGACCTTTTGTTTTCCAAATAATTAATATTACCAATAATTGATAAGTTCCAGTTCGACGGGTTCAAACAGAAAGATTTGAAAGCAGAGACAATTGTGTATCTTATAATCGGCATGACTTTATCAGGTGACAGTACTAACACTAAAATAAGGCTTGCGCATAGTTATATACTTTAATTCAGTCACGGACCCGCGATATCACGGGTGTGCTCTAGTATATATAAATATTATCATATATCAAGAAACTGCTACGTGATCAACACCCTTCTGTGGGAATATGGAACTTCAGAGGAACTTCAAAGTGATTTGAAAAGCAAGGTCGTAAATCAAACTGGCATCGATCAGGTTTTTTTATTGATTTATGTTTGAAGCAAAGAGGCTGGGTCTGAATTAATACATTAAGTTTTGAAGTGCCGGTAACAATCAAACGGTAAATAAGTATAATTTCAATCAACGAAGTATTTTTAAAATCAATAGCAAATTATTTCAAAATATATACATTTATCAAGACAATAAGGCACATACACTAGCATGACTAGTAATACAATATTGTATATGTCTAAGTATTTTATGAACTTTTTTCAGTTTTATTTTTAGAAAGATAAAAAAAAAATCAAGTGATCCGTAATTTGATTTCGTTTCGTTTTTTTCTTTTCGTTGGTTCCTATTTTGTTTCGTTTCGTTTTATGTTGATTTCGTTTCTTTTCGTTTCGTTTCGTTTCGTTTTGTTTCTTTTCGTTTTGTTTCTTTTCGTTTCGTTTCTTTTCGTTTCGTTTCGTTTCTATTTAGTTTCGCACTTTATAGGCACCCTTAACCCCGCCACATTATGTATGAATGTGTGTGTGCCATAGCAGGAGCTTGTAATTCAGTGGTTGTTGCTTGTTGATGTGTTACGCGTTTGTTTTTTGTTTACCTTTTGAACATACATTAGGCCGTTAGTTTTATCGTTCAAATTGGTTTACGTTGGTCGGGGCTTTTTATAGCTTACTATGTGGTATGGGCTTTTCTCATTATTGAAGGTCATACGGTGACCTATAGTTGTTATTTTTTTCCCTAATTTTGTTGAGAGATGACTCATTGGCAATCATACCACATCTTCTTTTTTATATGTAAACAAAAAAATTCTATGGAAGAGGTCTGCCCCCTGTCAACACAAAAAAAAAATCATTAATAACAAAGAAGAAAATTTTCACACACTTTATCCCATTGACAATTAACATGATTAAATCTGAATTAAATTTCATATATAAATGTAGTTAACAATGAAATGAATAATTCATTAGTTTCATTCACTATTTATGCATACGTCTCAATCCAATTTGTCTATACCAGAGACATATATAACAATGTGTATATATGTCTCTGTCTATACTTACATTATATTGTTGACTTCATGAATATATACTGTATATGTAATTTATAACATGTGGAAAACAAAAATGTATGCAAAAAATTAATGACTGATACTTTTTTATAAAGTGCAGGTGTAATAGTACATCTTTATCAAACTGATGAATGCATTGGTTTCGTGTCTTGAAAAGTACATAACTGGAACCCTTTTCTATTGTTATTAAACGTAAATACACTGACAAATAACATTCTAAGCTATAGAAATTTTGTGTAATCACTCGATAAAACAAGGACGCACTCGAAAAAGCCCGGACTGCTCTCGTAAAAAACCGACCACAGAGAAATGAATTTAGTCTCAAAATGTCGTTTAATGCAACAACAAGAATTTTTGTAAAGTGTCTGTATAACTACAGATATATGGATTCCCTGTGTGCATTTCCATGGACATTTGCATTGGTATGTGTATAAAAATGGCTTTTTTCTGTTTTGGGGAATAAAAGCATTGTAAGGCTAAATTATTTTTTTTTACAAAATATAATAAAATTGAGAATGGAAATGGGGAATGTGTCAAAGAGACAACAACCCGACCAAATAAAAAACAACAGCAGAGGGTCACCAACAGGTCTTCAATGTAGCGAGAAATTCCCGCACCCGGAGGCGTCCTTCAGCTGGCCCCTAAACAAATATATACTAGTCCAGTGATAATGAACGCCATACTAATTTCCAAATTGTACACAAGAAACTAAAATTAAAATAATACAAGACTAACAAAGGCCAGAGGCTCCTGACTTGGGGCAGGCGCAAAAATGCGGCGGGGTTAAACATGTTTGTGAGATCTCAACCCTCCCCCTATACCTCTAACCAATGTAGAAAAGTAAACGCATAACAATACGCACATTAAAATTCAGTTCAAGAGAAGTCCGAGTCTGATGTCAGAAGATGTAACCAAAGAAAATAAACAAAATGACAATAATACATAAATAACAACAGACTACTAGCAGTTAACTGACATGCCAGCTCCAGACTTCAATTAAACTGACTAAAAGATTATGATTTCATCATATGAACATCAGGCACAATCCTTCCCGTTAGGGGTTTAGTATCATACCATCATAACATATATGAGAAGAACATACATGTCGGATTGATAATATCTTTTTATCTCAAATACTAATACACCTTGCATATCCTTGTATATTAAACTCAAGCTTCTATGTCATGTTTTGTCAGAAAAGAGGGACGAAAGATACCAAAGAAACAGTCAAACTCATAAATTGAAAACAAACTGACAACGCCATGGCTTAAAATTAAAAAGACAAACAGAAAAACAATAGTACAGATGTCACAACATAGAAAACTAAAGAATAAACAACACGAACCCCCACCAAACACTAGAGGTGATCTCAGGTGCTCTGGAAGGGTAAGCAGATCCTGCTCCACATGTGGCACCAGTCGTGTTGCTTATGTGATAACAAATCCGGTAAATAGTCTAATTCGGTAGGTCACATTCATGAAAGGGAAGGGTTTGTAGTTACGACGTAAGGAACATACCCGATATCATTTGTGAAACAGTTATTCAATAACGGTCAATCAACTCGTGATGGCGTCTGTAAAATTTACGAAGGGATGATTTCAACTTCACCATTTGGAACTCTTGGTTTAATAGCTTCCATGTGAGCAGCAGCCCTCTACCGAAAAAATCATGATAAGAAATGCAAGCACGGGAATATCGTATCAATTGGGAGATCTATACCCCGTATGCAGGTGCTGCTGGAATGTTGCTACTTAGAAATGGAAAGTTCACAATTTGAAAGCTGAAATCATCTGTTTTGTCGTAAAGTTTTGTTTTCAACCGACCCTCATTGAGAAAGTTTGTTTACATTTTTGATAATATTCACTCGAAAAAAAGTAGTCACACTCGAAAAATCCCGATCAAATCACTCGAAAACCCACGATCCTAGCCGGACACTACACCTACCGTCCGGTAGCCGAGTTTAAAATACGAATGTGTTTTGCTTGCATAGTATACAGTGGCAAATATTTCATTTTTATTTGCGGGTTTCTAAATTTGAATACATTTTTACTCTATGAAATTGAAATTGTTTAAATGAACCGAAAAAATATATATTATAAATACTGTTTTGGAATGAAGATGTATGAATGCAAGCTGGACATGAACGGTATATCATTTATAGAATATTTGGATAGATCTTTCAATATTTTGTTTAATTGAATAAGTATTGATTTTGTCTCCAGTTGATTTAAATCTAAGTAACTGATTTTTTCAGAGTGGAAAAATCATAATATCATTTAATTTTATTTATCAAACTTTCTAGTTTTGTTGTTTCGCATATGGCCAGTAATATTTAATGGGATACCTTTACAGTTAAAGGGAAGAATAAATTGCCAAAAAAATCGAACCGAGAACATGAGACCAGAAACAAGACTTTAGTATAGAACAAAGAAAAGTGTGGTGCCGAATATGAATAATTGAAAATGATTAGCAAAATAATAAAAGAATATAGACAAATGGTCTAAAAATTTAAAGAATGAAGAAGTGAATGACCCTTTGCTATGCTCAGAGAGACAAACATATCAACTTTAAGACTAATTCAAATATATTTTAAGTTTATAGGAACATATCCAGGTTAGATGGTATGATAAAACATAATCCTCAACTTCTTCACAGGAAAAATCTGTTGTTTTAGTACTACAAGCTAAGTATACTGTGAGTGTAATATGTTGTATACAGTGTTGTTAAAATACGATAGAAATTATATATTATTGACCACGTATTCTTCTAATCTGCCTGATGTGTTTTTGGAGAGAAAGTAAATCAAGCAGAACAACTGTACCAATAATAGCGCCAAGAACGACAACTCCCACAATTCCCATATTTCTAGCACTCTCCCTTTTGTCGGCGACAGATATATAGTTCCGCTTCCATCTTGAGATATTTTTCTTATCCAGTTTCATTTCATTCTGAAGCCCAGTAAGTCGTGGTTGTAGTATTTGCCTCAATTCCTCCTTTGTGTGCTTTTGTATATCTTGTGATGTCTTGGGTTGTTCATTATGATGGTTTTTACACGAGCATGGGCAATCAGGTTCTTCTAGGTTAAAAAAAATATACGATACATGAAAGAAAAAGAGTAGCCAATATTGGCAAAACAATACTTATTAAGAGTAGACAAATGCATGCTAGTTCACCTGAAAAGTCAACTTGTTAGACGTCTCCCTATATGCAGAAAAATCATAAACAATATCTTCTTGTAACTGGATTTGAATTTTGAATCTTGCGGTTTTACGATTTTGTTTTTTGTATACATCAATTCCATTAGGGTTAAACTACCGGTTTTTAAACTGAGAAGATCTATGGAAGCGCATATGGTACACCCCTTGTAAAGTTATTTTGTTGCTAATAAGTCGGAATTATTAGTCAAGTTGTGTGTTATAAGCTGGAATCTTATCATCAAGTTGAAGTCAAGTTGTCGGAATGATGTAGAAAAATTGTTTTACAATGTCGACTTGCTGATATAAATATAATGGCATAGTAATAAGAAGTCGACACGTTGAATTCAACTTATTAATTGATTAAGTCGACAACTTGTTTATTTGATATTAAATCATCATGTTGAAGTCAACTTGTCGGAATGATGTAGATAAAGTTTTTATTACAATGTCGACTTGCTAATATAAATGTAAATGACATAAAATAAGAAGTCGACTTGTTGATTAATTAAGTCAACTTGCTTATTTGATGTTAACTTTATTCGTTCTCACGGTCAGATTCCCACGGTCCGTATTTTACTTCCTGTGCTGACACATTAAAGATGGAGATCGACAGCAACAACATCAGCGGGAGCAGTGGAAACGAGTCATAAGTAAGTTTATATTTGTTTTCTTTGGAGACTTAGCGTTATATTTTAATATGAAGCAATACTGAACACAAAATGAAAAAGATCATAGGGAGAAAAAACGTTATTGTTTGAATGAAAGGGCATTGAAAAGTTACAGTTTAACGTGACCTGTGATAAGATCTAGAGTAAGACGTCTGCTATTATTAAAGATATATTCTACTTAAAGGGTTTCACCCCTCTCCCCACCATCCCATCACAAGTACACTACCCGTTCTGTACGACTGTCAATGAAAAATGGAAAAAAAACTGAATGGTCCCTCCCTTTCGCCTTTCAGAGTCCTTTGTAGATCAATCTCCATGACTCATTTAATTCATAACAGCTAAGCAAAAAAAAATTAGTAATCTAAACAAATAATTTGATTCACAACTAGCAGGGTGGATCTTGTCATTTATAAGGGTTGGGTATGGGGATCCTAGCCCACGATAAAGGGGAGTTCCAACTATATGTCCCATTCAATTGCATTGATCTTCCAAATAAATGTAAAAAAGATCTTCCAAATAAATGTAAAAAAGGGTTCCAACCCCGTACCCCCTGGATTCGCCACTAATGCCAGGTAGAAAAGCATGATGCGAAACGAAATATGTGTTCACTTTATTTTGATATTGACCGATTAGAAGATTTTGCTATTCATTAAACATTTCAATTGAAGAAATATCGTCTATTTCAGCTGCTTGGTCACCTGCCCGTCTAATAAATGGTCAAAGACTATGGAATCAAGCAATATTTTAAAGGTAATGTTGAAAGTAAAACAAAGAAATATGTTGCTGACATCGAACATCAAATCAACACACTTTGGCTTAAAAACAAACAAAATTTGTCAAAACTTTCTTGTATAGTTTTTATAATGTTTTTCTTCATTTAGACTAATCAGCTCCATCTTCGTGGAAAGTATGAAAAAGGTTTAATACTGTATTGTGATTTATTTTTTGTAAAAACTGCACCTTAAACGGCCAAAAATTACAAAAAATAAAGGATTACCAAAATAGGAAAAATGAGCACACATTTACACGGCTCTAGCGAAAAATATAGTGAACCATGATATAAAGTTTTCTTCATATTTTGTCTAGCATGCGCAGTAAAAGCGAGACATGTAGGTACGGTTTTACAGGCGACGGTGAATATATGGCGTTAACATTGCAACCAAGTTTGCTGTTCATGTCTTTATCTCGTGAAGCATAACGAGTAAGGTTCTTATATTTAGGATGCAGATTTCCTACATATTGTTCTTGCCAGTCAGTCATGTGCCATTTATCTTTGACCTATTTTAAATGCTTGAATGACCCTGAAGAACTCTAATAGTCAATTTTGCAACCGAGTTTACTGCTTAAGTCCATATCTCAAGAAATAGAAGTCTAAGGTTGATAATATTTGGCATTAACGTCTCCAACTACAAGGGGATGATAGTCTGAAGTGTAATTTTAGCTTTGACTTAGGTTGATGATATTAGACAAGGAGGTTCCCCACTACCAGGGGATGTCATTTTGATACCTGTAATTTGATCTTGGCCTTGTTTTTATGGTTGATTGACTTTGACAATATGCGACCAAATTTTATAAATTAGTCAATGATTGATAAAGAACTAGATATCATGTTTAAGGAGGCATGATGTTACAACAAATTTAGCAAAAATTGAAACATATTTTTTTCATAACGAATTTTATTCATTAGGTACACTATTCGTTGTTTCTTTAAGATATGGTACAAAAATCAACCAAACAAAATAAATTCGTTTAGGCATCAGATGACTTTTAAAATGTTTATTCGATTGCAATATGCTGGAAGAAGATATGTCCTCTTGTTTGAAAATGAAAACATGTTCAAATGTAAAAATATCATATGCTTATACCTGATACCTATAACGGGTAAATTTAAAAATGAAATATGTTATAAATATCGCCATGAAGATTTATTTTGGATTGTCAAAACTTACTGTGTATTTTTCCATTTCGTATTCCATTAAATGTGAAGGCGCAGCGCATTTCCTAGTAGTTTTATAGTAAGCTGATGACGTCACAGTGAACACCCTATTTAGATATCAAGCCAATCGGATTTTTCATTTTATCATTACATCATACGTGTAATTTCTATCTTTATGTTTCAGTTACTCTGTTGTCTCCTTTGTGTTGCTGATCATGACGTTACAGGAATACCTTACCCAGGCGATGATGCTTCTGTGCCTGAACTAGTCCAATACTATCATCAATTATGCTACACGTCCCTTCAAATATGTGGATTTCTCTTGTTTGTTCACGGAACATTCATGAGTTGTTCCATGTTAAAACGACTTAAGAGAAGATTAAATATCAGACGGCGTAACAACCAGTCGCCATTACCTACAGTTGTAAGGACAATCCTGGCTTTACACCGTAATGGACTGTCTAATGTTGGATACAGGTATATGTGGAGGACTCTGAACATAGGCTTTGGACTTTGCGTCACACAATCAAGAGCAAGGCTTTGCTTAAGAACAATAGACCAACAGGGTGTACTTAACAGATCGCATCGAGTTCTTCGAAGGAGAGTGTACTACAATAGAGGACCAAACTATCTTATTCATGTCGATGGTTACGATAAATTAAAACCCTACGGCATAGCTATACATGGGGCAATCGATGGATACTCTCGTAAACTTTTATGGTTGATAGCAAGTCCCTCCAACAATAACCCCAGATATGTCGGTTACTGGTATCTTAATTGGATCAAACAAAGAAAGATGCTTCCAAGGGTTGTTCGATCGGATGCAGGAACAGAAAACGTCATAATGAGGGATTTACAAAGATCGTTGCGACATAATCAAAACGATGAAATGTCGGGACAAAATTCTTTTCTCGTCGGCAGATCTGTTGCAAAAATCAAAGAATAGAAAGGCTTTGGGGTACACTAAAAACGAGTTTCACCCAGTTTTGGAGAAACCGTTTCCAGGATTTCCAAGACACTGGACTTCTTAATGTATCGTGTCCAGTACATAAAGAATGTGTTCGATTTTGTTTCCTCTCCGTTATCCAACATCAATTGGACATGTTTGCTGAGAACTGGAACTCACATAGAATAAGAAGACAACGTGCTGAAGTTGTAACACCAAGTGGTATTCCAAATATGTTATACTATCAGCCAGAGATCTTTGGTGGAAGAGACTGTTCATTTCCTTTACCATGTAACTTACAAACAATTGACAATCTCATAGAGGAATATACAGAGAACTTTCCAGAGCATGGCTGTAGCAATGAATTTATTAACATTGTCGAGTTGCTTACTGGAAACAGACGAGATCAGTTTCCCATCATCACATCATACGATGACGCAGAGCTATTGTTTCGGACATTGATTGCTGCCTTACCGAATTGAACATTTGCTATACATTTTTTATACAATAATGATTTTGCATAAACATTTTTTTAGAAATTAATTATACATGTATATATAATATAAGTAGGTTTGATATTTGGTTTTACCATACAAGAATTAAATCAAACAAAATTACTAGGAGTTACTATATACTGTTTCTTGGTCTAGATTTTTTGTTGTTGATTATGGTAAATATAAAAGAAAATACTCTCTACGCCTAGTGCAGCATGATACGATCACATTTATCAAGGGAACAAACAGTAGGGCAAGTGTTGACACAAAGCTCATGCCTGATTTGTAACGCCTGGTCTCGGCACAAAAAAGTTTGCCAATGGGATATGATATTCCTATGTTGATCGCATTCGTTTGAATGGTTTTGTTTCTACTTTCTTGTACTCAAGGATCTAGTTTAATGACAAACTTTTTGCGCCAATACTTTAGGATATGAAACAAAAGACTATTAAGAGGCTGTATCGCTCACATCAACCGTGGCTACATAAGCCAGCCCAATTTAGACCCCGATATAATAGGTATGTTCCCCGTTATTGCCCATCAAGGATGGATATAGCACTGCTTGAAAAGTGTTCATACAAAAACAAATGTTATCAAGTTTGGTCTCAGTAGTTTTGTTTAAGATCTTTGATCCCCCTGGCCCTCAGCTCAGGGTCCAATGTTAAACTATGTTGTTAGTAATTCCTGCAATCTTGGGTTATAGTCTTGAACCTACCAGACATAGTTTGCCTGTGCATTTTAAAAGATCATTGTGACCAAGTTTCATTGTAATTTGCACTGTACTTTTAGAAAATATCTTTCAATAAATTTCGCCATATGGTATAATCTCAACTACGTTCGTCACTGACAATCAAGTTGGATTGTACCCTGTCCTGCCGAACACAATTTTGCTAGAAGGCCATCCAATGATAAGTTTTGCTTCAATTTGCTTAGTAGTTTCTAAGTAGAAGATCTTTCTATGCATTTCCAAATAAGATGCACTTACACTACGTTTTCCGCGGGCGGCCATCTACGATTGGAGACATACCTGACAGATATATTTATTGTAAGGATTTACTAGTAGTTTGTTTGCAATTAGTTCTATAAATTCTGTGTAAAAATGTGCTCCGTAGAGCGTAGCAAGTAACGACCGTATAAAGGGTACATTCGGGTAAGTGTTGACACAAAGTAAATGTAGACATATTAAATTGCTAGACTCCATCCAATTCAATCGCCCCGAAAGGGCCAATCACATCTCTAGACCCGATTTGGGCCTCTTGTTTGTTGGAAACGATAAACAAAAAACTTAAAAAATTAAGTAAAACACAATGTATGAAATCTACAAAATAAAAATATAAATCTATAAAGTATACACATGTCGAACAACATTTTTCGTTTCATCAAGTTGAAGCATTTTCAGTCTAGATCCTTTTTGGTACTCTTCTTTTTCAAAACCGCCAACAAATTACATAATCCATTAAAATACCTTCATATGATTTCTGTTCCAAACATCTTCATCAAAATCGGACAAAAAAAAATTGATTTCCAATTTGTTCTTGGTTCACCCCTTTTGGCCTTGTGTTTCTCAAAAACGGTAAATTCAACATCAAATATTTAAAACTATCTCCTACAGGGTCCAATGTGAAATCGTTGTTCCCCTCGGAGGCCTTGCATCAAACCAAAACCGGCCGGAAACAATTTGCAAAGGGAACTAGGTTTTGTTCCAATTGGTTGTTTTGAGCAACTGTTTAACTATGTTCCCGCTATGCCAGATCGTTTAAAAAGAATCAATACAAGAACCAATGTAAACAAGTTTGGTTCCAATTGACCTATAATTGTTAATGTTTGTGTCATTTTGGTCTTTTGTGGATAGTTGTCTCATTGGCAATCATACCACATCTTCTTTTTTATAAGTAAGTTCAGAGAAGATATTTGAATGCATTTCATACAAGTGTGGCAGTTAGTAGATAGATATAGGAAGATGTGGTGTGAGTGCCAATGAGACAACTCTCCATCCAAATAACAATTAAAAAATTAAACCATTATAGGTTAAAGTACGGCCTTCAACACGGAGCCTTGGCTCACACCGAACAACAAGCTATAAAGGGCCCCAAAATTACTAGTGTAAAACCATTCAAACGGGAAAACCAACGGTCTAATCTATATAAACAAAACGAGAAACACGTATATATTACATAAACAAACGACAACTACTGTACATCAGATTCCTGACTTAGGACAGGTGCAAACATTTGCAGCGAGTTTCTGATTTAGGTCTGGCATATCTGGAAAGTAGGATGAAAACAATTTTAAAACTAGATCATCATTGCTGAGTGTTATCCATGCCCGCCGTCATTTTACACCAAATTTATGAAATTTTGGAAGTCTTTTCGAATATTCTCTAGAAAATCTTCAATGGGTTTTTAAATTTTTATTGTAAATATACACACTGCAGTTTAATATTCATAGATCAGTAAAAAAAATATATTGTACTCTTGCATCCAATCACGGCGTTTCTAAGTTGACTTCCTTCATCTGCCTTGGGTACACAAAAGGCCAACCTAATGTTGGGGAAATGTAATATATTGTAGTACCGGTTTCCCTTTAAATGATGTTTTAATTTTTTTTTTTTTTTTTTTTTTTTTTTTTTTACAAAACTTTGGAATTTGCCCAACAAATTTTGCATGCAGTATCACAATAATAATGATTTGTCCTCTGAAACGTCAAATATTACTTTTGAATCATATATTTTCTTGTTTTCCAAAAACAAATGCGTTAAATTTCCATCTTAGAAACTGCCAATTTTAAGTTTGAGAGTTTTACTCGAGGATGGTATTAAATTTATGTCTTCATCAGTCCAATGATATCCTTGATTATATGTGCATCGAAAATTTTAATAAAAAGAGTCAATAAATAACAAAATGATTTTGGTTTTGGGATTTAAAGGTGACTACTAACACCGTAAATTGAGGTGTATACCCAATTAAAAGTGCTAAAATACAAAAATGTGACCACAAAACTTTTTATGAACAAAGAAATTTAAATCTATATACTAGTCTATCATTTAAAACAATTTGCAGCCGTGTTTTATTCCGGAACTGTTATATTATAAAAAAGAAGATGTGGTATGATTGCCAATGAGGCAACTATAAATATCCACAAAAATGACCCAAACATTAACAACTATAGGTCATCGTACGGCCTTCAACAATGAGCAAAGCCCATACCGCATAGTCAGCTATAAAAGGCCACGATAAGACCGGTAAAACAATTCAAACGAGAAAACTAACGGCCTTATTTATGTAAAAAAAAATGAACATTAGGAAAAGGTTTGGATCCATTAAAACGTTTAATCCCGCTGCAAATGTTTGCACCTGTCCTAAGTCAGGAATCTGATGTACAGTAGTTGTCGTTTGTTTATGTAATATATACGTGTTTCTCGTTTCTCGTTTTGTTTATATAGATTAGACCGCGTTGGTTTTCCCGTTTGAATGGTTTTACACTAGTAATTTTGGGGCCCTTTATAGCTTGTTGTTCGGTGTGAGCTAAGGCTCCGTGTTGAAGGCCGTACTTTAACCTATAATGGTTTACTTTTTAAATTGTTATTTGTATGGAGAGTTGTCTCATTGGCACTCACACCACACCTTCCTATGTCTATTAAACTGTTAACTAAGCGTCTCTTTTGAGATCAGTTGCAGTACTGTAATGCCAATTATATAAAGAGGCACAGCCTGGACACTGTGTTATGACTGGACGACCTGATCACTATAAGGCATCAGCCACATTTTGTAGCTGGGTCCTAATAAACCAATACATAACTGAACATACAAAATGCGTTTACAAAGAAAGATACAAGAATAACAGATACTAATAACATCTGTTTCATTGTTAATTTTGACTCAATCAGTGCCCAGATGAAGTATAAAGTCAAGTATATTCAACTTTTTAAAATGAATACTTGAATGTTTTGATAACCCAAGTCAAAGTGGACAGCAGTTTATTAGCATTCACAGTTCTAACTAATGACAGCAGTTCATTAGCATTCACAGTTGACAAATTCAAGGCAATGGCTAGTTTGCATAATAGGCATTTCATAGCAGTTTATTTAGCCTTCACAATTATTAACAGGTTTTTGTGACGAAAATTTTAAATGAGATACATGTACCCAAAAAAACTGATGTCAGCACTGAATATTCATGAGAACTGGTATACTAACAGCTATCAATAATACATATTCATACAAAGTGCTAAGTTGATTTTCTAAGCTGTACATCAGAGAAACAGATTTCACCACTAATAACTCGTGTATTACAATATTTCTCCATTCTCCACAGTAAAATTTAAAAAAAACTAAGAAAGCCTAGCACTTAAAATATTGAAAATTGACTGTCTCCAGTGGAGAAATATTGCAACACACTTGTTGCAGTGGTGAAACTATATTAATTCTCTTTCTCTTTTGGATTTAAACAAAAAAAAAATAATACACGTAATAATAATGTTATGTAATATGTAAAACATTGTATTATGTTTCCAAAATTATGTTTCCAATTTTGGAAACAAACTTCAGTAACATACATCAACTTCATTAAAAGAGGGACGAAAGATACCAGAGGGACAGTCAAACTCATAAAATGGATTGTTTGGTCAATATTAACCATAACCAATCGGCTATTTGCAGCCTATGTTTACCTAATACTCCCTCCCCGTTTTTCAAGTCTTGAATAATGAATATGATGTATTTTTGTTTTTTAACAAAATCATATTAAAATAGTCGTATCTTCATTTTCAAATAACATCTTGCACTGCAAGTATATGATATTAGTTTATTACATTCCTGCCAACATCAACTATTCTATTTGAATAAACCAGTATCCCCCCTTTTTGGGCTGTCTGTGTGATTTCTGTTTTCCCCTACAAATTTATGTCAGAATATACACATGCATTAACTGTAACTTCAACTTACTGTACTGTGGGTTTGTGAATGCATTCCATTTAGCCTAAATTATAATTTATAATTGACAAAAATAGTTTTTCACTAGCAAGAATTTACACACAGTTTGGAGCCAAAAATTCACATTTGATCATTCAAATGAAGGTTTACTTTCAAGCTGAAAACACAAGTCAGGTCCAAGCATTTTTATAACAAAGATTAAAATCCAATCAGCTATCTAACTGCTATGGAACTGCTGTCATAACTGTTGTCCAATTGACAACACTTTAAAAGGTACCATGACTGCTAAGAAATGGTCAAATTAGACAGTTTTTTCAAACTGGTATTATATGGAATGCTAAGAACAGCTAAAATAATGCCAAAAATATGAAGAACTGGTAAATAACAGCTATTAGCTAACGATAGCAGTTCAGTTTGACTTGGTAAATTCATAGTTTGGGTGGAATTAATAAAGTGATGACTTCACCGAATATTAATCACATTTTTCTCAGCAACTACCCATCTTTGAATCCTGATGGACAATTCATTATGTATTAATGCCATACCCTGGGTGCAATCAGAGAGCAATTAAACATTCACTTCCTCTTTATCGTGGACTTCATTTTATATGGCCTCAAACAGTTTTTGTGGTTGCATATTGGTATGGCATGAATTGTGAGATCTGTTCCTTCCTATGCCAATTAGAACCAAACTCTATCACAAGTATTCACGGATGGCGTCCTTTAAAAATTGTGTCTGGTAGGTTCAATCTATAAGATTACTGCCAGCATGGAACATAGTTAAACATTGGACCCTAAGGAAAGTCTTTGAAACTACTTGCCAAATTGTAACCAAACATGGTCAAAATGGGTATCCAGAAGGTTCGGGTCCGATCCAAGATGGTTAACAACATGCCACAGATCTTAATTGAACATTTGAACTTAAAAGGGAAACACAATCGAAGATAGCTGAAAGTATTTGGCCAATAAGGATCAAAATTGATCATGGTGGTCCTTGGAATGTAACCTTTTTATGCAGTTAAGCTGCTTTATGCAAGCACCCTGGATTTGTGTTCTACCCAATAAATGCTGAAATACTTGCCATTGTCCTTATCTAGCTGGTAACTTTGCTATTTATAACTTAAAGGATAGTTTTTCATACTTTTCGTTCTGGATTACAAAAGATATGACCAGAAAAACCTTAAATGATCGATTTTCCCAAAAGTTTTGAAGTTGCACATAGGAAGTAGAGCACATTAGGATTCCTTATGTTGTTTATAATCCCCCGAGTCGAAACAGTCGAGATCCCCACCTTTAAATTAAACCATATATATTCATGATTGAGAACTAATCAAATGAAATATAGGGAGAGTCCTTAGGGTCACCCTACAAACTCCTGTTTGATAACTTAGAAACAGAAATTTATATCCAAAATTTTCCACTTTATTTCATCTGGATTATAAGTCTGCTAGTCACTGATGTTTCAAATAATGCTTCCTCAACCATATATATCCATGTATTGGACAACATAACAAATCAAATGAAATATACTAGGATCATCCCACCCCTCCTGTTTGAAAACTTGATAACGATTGAGATCCCCACCCCAAACCATATATATGCATGTATGGGACAAGATACAAAAACATTAAATGAAATATTAGGGCAGTCCCTAGGGTCACCCAATCCCCTCTTGTGTGTGTTTTGATAACTTGTAAAAGATTGAAAAACCAACTCCTAAACTAAATCATATTCATTCCTGTTTGTCATTTCAAAAAGATTGAATGACATACAATGTCAATCTCATAGGCGTCACATATGCATGTCTTTCTATGTTGTGATGTTATGCTATTGTTTCTGTAAAAGGGAGAAGGTTTGGATCCATTAAAACGTTTAATCCCGCTGCAAATGTTTGCACCTGTCCTAAGTCAGGAATCTGATGTACAGTAGTTGCCGTTTGTTTATGTAATTTATACGTGTTTCTCGTTTCTCGTTTTTTTTTTATAGGTTATACCGTTGGTTTTCCCGTTTGAATGGTTTAACACTAGTAATTTTGGGGCCCTTTATAGCTTGTTGTTTGGTGTGAGTCACTTTGATAGACCTAACCAACGTGTACTAGATCTTGCCCAATTTTCGGTGACCATAGGAATGAATAAATATTGAAGTTTTGTTTGAAAGACTTCATAACAGCATTATGTAACAATATTTTTTTTTGATAATTGTAAAATTTTATTGATGGAAAGTAATTAGTAGGTTTAAAGAATTTCCCTTAATTATAATTTGAATTATTACTGGTCCTATAAAAATTTGCATTTTCATATGGCTCATTATAAAGAAAACATATCTTTCAAGCCCAAGAATGTTTGACCAACTGTTTTTATAATTACCTGCCATTTTATTCCAAACTCAGACATCATAAACTTGGGGTGAAGGTGGGGGACATTAACATTTACTATGGACAGGTTAGTCAGACCTCAGCTTTGATCCTTGTAGTAGTAAACATTTGTCTGATTTGTGTCTCATAACTTTTGTACTGTTGAACACAAACTCAGTTTTCTTTCCAGGGAAGCAAGTCCATTCATACTTTTACAAGCTCTTACTAAAGGCAACTTGAACTACTAACAGTCAACTTATACCAACGTTAACTATCAACTAGAAGAACTACAATCATTGCAAACTTGTACCACTGCAGACTCATTACCATGAAAAAAATATACTTGATATATGCGATGCTTTTAAAACTTTGACAAAATATGAATTATTTGCCTTAATGATTAATTCATTAAATGAACATAAATGTACAATATATGACTGTCTAATGTTTGTTCATTTTAAAAAAATCTTTAAAAAAATTGAAGCAACATTGCCACAGTTTTTATAATTATGTTTGGCTTGGTTTTTGGTTAACTGCCTACAGCGCTTACGGTGCTTTGATTAAATTATGTCAGCAGTTTATGGTACCATCCAAGATTACCGCAAGAGGGAAACATTAAAACATTCGACCCTATAGGAAACATTCAAAGATATTTTCCAAGATGACCAACAGCTGTTAACAGAGTTTAACATTTAAACCTATGGTAAAACTTTCACAATTGTTTCCCTCTGGAACTAAATGGTCAATTAGAACCATACTTGGTCTCAACGACTCTTAAATGGTACCCTTTGAAAATTGTGTTCGACAGGTCAAGGTCCGTTCCAGAACATATCATACATCATGGAACTTAGTTTAACAATGGACCTTTAATAAGGAAAAATACTTCAAAGATCTTTTCTGAAACTTAGTCACAATGGTCCTTGGATCACTTGCTTTAAAATGTTAGTCCAGTAAGTTCGTTTCTAAACAAAAATTGTTGACAACATACATGTAACATATCAAAACATAACAGGACCTTAACATTGAAGAATCTTTTCCTCTGAAATTACTTGGCCAATGGGGTTATTGAGTGCAAACAATACATTTTCTTTTAAGATAGGGTTGTTGTATATCAAATGAAAGGTCATGATATGAACATATGAAATATCAAATTCCCGACCTCTAAAAATAAGTTGAATAGGGTTATTAAGTGCAAAAATCAAACTTTCTAGAACATGGAGTTGTCGCATATAAAATGAAAGCTCATATACTCTATGTTACATATATCATACTTCCGATCTAAAAACAATTAGGCGGATGAGACCATTAAGTGTTATAAGCGAAAAGTTTTAGAAGGTATGCTTGTCGTATATCAAACGAAAGGTCGTACAAAGTACATTACGAAAACATCACTTTAACAGGAAAGACCTTTCAATTGTTTTACAAACAATTGAGATACTAGTTCTAGTTTGTAAACTGATGTAATAGAAATGACTGATGCCAAATGTGATGCGCTAAAATATATCTAAGTGAATGAAAACCAAAAACTGAAAACAATATATAATTTAATTAACAAAGTACAACTTTTATTATCACATGCCAAAGGTAATCAGAAATGGAGCATTCAATATCTTCAAACTCGTACTTAGAAAGCATGTAGCAAATGCACTAATGTACTTTGGAGGCATGTAGCAAATGCACTAACCTAAATTTTGTTTTGAGAGCTTGGCTTTCCTTGGTTGGACTGAATATCAATCCTTAGAGAATTCAAGATAATAATCTAAAACAAGAGGCTGGCTGTCACAACGACAGCAAACCGGATTTATTATCATTTATTTTTGTCCTGCCAATATCACAAGAACCATAACTGATGGACGGTGAAAGTGAAAATTGTCAGTATCAAATTTGACCTCCACTTTGTCATCAGTATCAACATATTAAAATTTGAAAAGCTTAGATGGAATGGTTCATGAGTAAATGCAACCACTTGAATGGAAATGCCATTTCACATTCTTTCAAGAACCATAACTCCTAAACGGTAAAAGTCAAAATCGTCATTATTGAACTTGACCTTCATTTTGTCATCAATAATAACATATTAAAATTTGGGAAGATTTGGTAGAACAGTTCATGTGTAAATGCATGGACACGACTGGAAACTTCAATATTCTATCTTTCAAGAACCATAACTCCTGAACAGTAAAAGTCAAAATCGCCATTATTGAACTTGACCTTCATTTAGTTGTCAGTAACAACATATTAAAATTTTAAAAGCTTTGGTTGAACTGTTCATGAGTTAATGCACGGACACGACTGGAAACTCCATTTTTCCATCATTTAAGAACCATAACTCCTGAACGGTAAAAGTCAAATTCGCCATTATTGAACTTGACCTTCATTTAGTTATTAGTATTTTAAAAGCTTTGGTTGAACGGTTCATGAGTTAATGCACGGACAACATTTGATTGCCGCCCGCCCGGTCGCCGTACATCCCCAATCAATAACCGACATTTTTGTCCCTAAAATCCGGTTAACGAGTTCTATACATGCTATAAAATATATAAGTTTCTCAAAGGTTTTGCGACGGTGCAAATATTAAACTTTACAATATAAATAGATATCCTTTACCAATGAATTCAAATAGCAAAAGCTATGCTATTTAACAAATATATAGCGAATAAGCTTCATCTAAATCATCAAATAAAGAAATATGAAATTTATAGTTTTAAACAAGGGAAATAATGATGACATAATAAATTTTGTTTATATAGATTAGACCGTTGGTTTTCCCGTTTGAATGGTTTTACACTAGTAATTTTGGGGCCCTTTATAGCTTGTTGTTCGGTGTGAGCCAAGGCTCCGTGTTGAAGGCCGTACTTTAACCTATAATGGTTTAATTTTTAAATTGTTATTTGGATGGAGAGTTGTCTCATTGGCACTCACACCACATCTTCCTATATCTATCTACTAACTGCCACACTTGTATGAAATGCATTCAAATATCTTCTCTGAACTTACTTATAAAAAAGAAGATGTGGTATGATTGCCAATGAGACAACTATCCACAAAAGACCAAAATGACACAAACATTAACAATTATAGGTCAATTGGAACCAAACTTGTTTACATTGGTTCTTGTATTGATTCTTTTTAAACGATCTGGCATAGCGGGAACATAGTTAAACAGTTGCTCAAAACAACCAATTGGAACAAAACCTAGTTCCCTTTGCAAATTGTTTCCGGCCGGTTTTGGTTTGATCCAAGGCCTCCGAGGGGAACAACGATTTCACATTGGACCCTGTAGGAGATAGTTTTAAATATTTGATGTTGAATTTACCGTTTTTGAGAAACACAAGGCCAAAAGGGGTGAACCAAGAATAAATTGGAAATCAATTTTTTTTTGTCCGATTTTGATGAAGATGTTTGGAACAGAAATCATATGAAGGTATTTTAATGGATTATGTAATTTGTTGGCGGTTTTGAAAAAGAAGAGTACCAAAAAGGATCTAGACTGAAAATGCTTCAACTTGATGAAACGAAAAATGTTGTTCGACATGTGTATACTTTATAGATTTATATTTTTATTTTGTAGATTTCATACATTGTGTTTTACTTAATTTTTTAAGTTTTTTGTTTATCGTTTCCAACAAACAAGAGGCCCAAATCGGGTCTAGAGATGTGATTGGCCCTTTCGGGGCGATTGAATTGGATGGAGTCTAGCAATTTAATATGTCTACATTTACTTTGTGTCAACACTTACCCGAATGTACCCTTTATACGGTCGTTACTTGCTACGCTCTACGGAGCACATTTTTACACAGAATTTATAGAACTAATTGCAAACAAACTACTAGTAAATCCTTACAATAAATATATCTGTCAGGTATGTCTCCAATCGTAGATGGCCGCCCGCGGAAAACGTAGTGTAAGTGCATCTTATTTGGAAATGCATAGAAAGATCTTCTACTTAGAAACTACTAAGCAAATTGAAGCAAAACTTATCATTGGATGGCCTTCTAGCAAAATTGTGTTCGGCAGGACAGGGTACAATCCAACTTGATTGTCAGTGACGAACGTAGTTGAGATTATACCATATGGCGAAATTTATTGAAAGATATTTTCTAAAAGTACAGTGCAAATTACAATGAAACTTGGTCACAATGATCTTTTAAAATGCACAGGCAAACTATGTCTGGTAGGTTCAAGACTATAACCCAAGATTGCAGGAATTACTAACAACATAGTTTAACATTGGACCCTGAGCTGAGGGCCAGGGGGATCAAAGATCTTAAACAAAACTACTGAGACCAAACTTGATAACATTTGTTTTTGTATGAACACTTTTCAAGCAGTGCTATATCCATCCTTGATGGGCAATAACGGGGAACATACCTATTATATCGGGATCTAAATTGGGCTGGCTTATGTAGCCACGGTTGATGTGAGCGATACAGCCTCTTAATAGTCTTTTGTTTCATATCCTAAAGTATTGGCGCAAAAAGTTTGTCATTAAACTAGATCCTTGAGTACAAGAAAGTAGAAACAAAACCATTCAAACGAATGCGATCAACATAGGAATATCATATCCCATTGGCAAACTTTTTTGTGCCGAGACCAGGCGTTACAAATCAGGCATGAGCTTTGTGTCAACACTTGCCCTACTGTTTGTTCCCTTGATAAATGTGATCGTATCATGCTGCACTAGGCGTAGAGAGTATTTTCTTTTATATTTACCATAATCAACAACAAAAAATCTAGACCAAGAAACAGTATATAGTAACTCCTAGTAATTTTGTTTGATTTAATTCTTGTATGGTAAAACCAAATATCAAACCTACTTATATTATATATATAATTAATTTCTAAAAAAATGTTTATGCAAAATCATTATTGTATAAAAAATGTATAGCAAATGTTCAATTCGGTAAGGCAGCAATCAATGTCCGAAACAATAGCTCTGCGTCATCGTATGATGTGATGATGGGAAACTGATCTCGTCTGTTTCCAGTAAGCAACTCGACAATGTTAATAAATTCATTGCTACAGCCATGCTCTGGAAAGTTCTCTGTATATTCCTCTATGAGATTGTCAATTGTTTGTAAGTTACATGGTAAAGGAAATGAACAGTCTCTTCCACCAAAGATCTCTGGCTGATAGTATAACATATTTGGAATACCACTTGGTGTTACAACTTCAGCACGTTGTCTTCTTATTCTATGTGAGTTCCAGTTCTCAGCAAACATGTCCAATTGATGTTGGATAACGGAGAGGAAACAAAATCGAACACATTCTTTATGTACTGGACACGATACATTAAGAAGTCCAGTGTCTTGGAAATCCTGGAAACGGTTTCTCCAAAACTGGGTGAAACTCGTTTTTAGTGTACCCCAAAGCCTTTCTATTCTTTGATTTGCAACAGATCTGCCGACGAGAAAAGAATTTTGTCCCGACATTTCATCGTTTTGATTATGTCGCAACGATCTTTGTAAATCCCTCATTATGACGTTTTCTGTTCCTGCATCCGATCGAACAACCCTTGGAAGCATCTTTCTTTGTTTGATCCAATTAAGATACCAGTAACCGACATATCTGGGGTTATTGTTGGAGGGACTTGCTATCAACCATAAAAGTTTACGAGAGTATCCATCGATTGCCCCATGTATAGCTATGCCGTAGGGTTTTAATTTATCGTAACCATCGACATGAATCAGATAGTTTGGTCCTCTATTGTAGTACACTCTCCTTCGAAGAACTCGATGCGATCTGTTAAGTACACCCTGTTGGTCTATTGTTCTTAAGCAAAGCCTTGCTCTTGATTGTGTGACGCAAAGTCCAAAGCCTATGTTCAGAGTCCTCCACATATACCTGTATCCAACATTAGACAGGCCATTACGGTGTAAAGCCAGGATTGTCCTTACAACTGTAGGTAATGGCGACTGGTTGTTACGCCGTCTGATATTTAATCTTCTCTTAAGTCTTTTTAACATGGAACAACTCATGAATGTTCCGTGAACAAACAAGAGAAATCCACATATTTGAAGGGACGTGTAGCATAATTGATGATAGTATTGGACTAGTTCAGGCACAGAAGCATCATCGCCTGGGTAAGGTATTCCTGTAACGTCATGATCAGCAACACAAAGGAGACAACAGAGTAACTGAAACATAAAGATAGAAATTACACGTATGATGTAATGATAAAATGAAAAATCCGATTGGCTTGATATCTAAATAGGGTGTTCACTGTGACGTCATCAGCTTACTATAAAACTACTAGGAAATGCGCTGCGCCTTCACATTTAATGGAATACGAAATGGAAAAATACACAGTAAGTTTTGACAATCCAAAATAAATCTTCATGGCGATATTTATAACATATTTCATTTTTAAATTTACCCGTTATAGGTATCAGGTATAAGCATATGATATTTTTACATTTGAACATGTTTTCATTTTCAAACAAGAGGACATATCTTCTTCCAGCATATTGCAATCGAATAAACATTTTAAAAGTCATCTGATGCCTAAACGAATTTATTTTGTTTGGTTGATTTTTGTACCATATCTTAAAGAAACAACGAATAGTGTACCTAATGAATAAAATTTGTTATGAAAAAAATATGTTTCAATTTTTGCTAAATTTGTTGTAACATCATGCCTCCTTAAACATGATATCTAGTTCTTTATCAATCATTGACTAATTTATAAAATTTGGTCGCATATTGTCAAAGTCAATCAACCATAAAAACAAGGCCAAGATCAAATTACAGGTATCAAAATGACATCCCCTGGTAGTGGGGAACCTCCTTGTCTAATATCATCAACCTAAGTCAAAGCTAAAATTACACTTCAGACTATCATCCCCTTGTAGTTGGAGACGTTAATGCCAAATATTATCAACCTTAGACTTCTATTTCTTGAGATATGGACTTAAGCAGTAAACTCGGTTGCAAAATTGACTATTAGAGTTCTTCAGGGTCATTCAAGCATTTAAAATAGGTCAAAGATAAATGGCACATGACTGACTGGCAAGAACAATATGTAGGAAATCTGCATCCTAAATATAAGAACCTTACTCGTTATGCTTCACGAGGTAAAGACATGAACAGCAAACTTGGTTGCAATGTTAACGCCATATATTCACCGTCGCCTGTAAAACCGTACCTACATGTCTCGCTTTTACTGCGCATGCTAGACAAAATATGAAGAAAACTTTATATCATGGTTCACTATATTTTTCGCTAGAGCCGTGTAAATGTGTGCTCATTTTTCCTATTTTGGTAATCCTTTATTTTTTGTAATTTTTGGCCGTTTAAGGTGCAGTTTTTACAAAAAATAAATCACAATACAGTATTAAACCTTTTTCATACTTTCCACGAAGATGGAGCTGATTAGTCTAAATGAAGAAAAACATTATAAAAACTATACAAGAAAGTTTTGACAAATTTTGTTTGTTTTTAAGCCAAAGTGTGTTGATTTGATGTTCGATGTCAGCAACATATTTCTTTGTTTTACTTTCAACATTACCTTTAAAATATTGCTTGATTCCATAGTCTTTGACCATTTATTAGACGGGCAGGTGACCAAGCAGCTGAAATAGACGATATTTCTTCAATTGAAATGTTTAATGAATAGCAAAATCTTCTAATCGGTCAATATCAAAATAAAGTGAACACATATTTCGTTTCGCATCATGCTTTTCTACCTGGCATTAGTGGCGAATCCAGGGGGTCCGGGGTTGGAACCCTTTTTTACATTTATTTGGAAGATCAATGCAATTGAATGGGGACATATAGTTGGAACTCCCCTTTATCGTGGGCTAGGATCCCCATACCCAACCCTTATAAATGACAAGATCCACCCTGCTAGTTGTGAATCAAATTATTTGTTTAGATTACTAATTTTTTTTTTGCTTAGCTGTTATGAATTAAATGAGTCATGGAGATTGATCTACAAAGGACTCTGAAAGGCGAAAGGGAGGGACCATTCAGTTTTTTTTCCATTTTTCATTGACAGTCGTACAGAACGGGTAGTGTACTTGTGATGGGATGGTGGGGAGAGGGGTGAAACCCTTTAAGTAGAATATATCTTTAATAATAGCAGACGTCTTACTCTAGATCTTATCACAGGTCACGTTAAACTGTAACTTTTCAATGCCCTTTCATTCAAACAATAACGTTTTTTCTCCCTATGATCTTTTTCATTTTGTGTTCAGTATTGCTTCATATTAAAATATAACGCTAAGTCTCCAAAGAAAACAAATATAAACTTACTTATGACTCGTTTCCACTGCTCCCGCTGATGTTGTTGCTGTCGATCTCCATCTTTAATGTGTCAGCACAGGAAGTAAAATACGGACCGTGGGAATCTGACCGTGAGAACGAATAAAGTTAACATCAAATAAGCAAGTTGACTTAATTAATCAACAAGTCGACTTCTTATTTTATGTCATTTACATTTATATTAGCAAGTCGACATTGTAATAAAAACTTTATCTACATCATTCCGACAAGTTGACTTCAACATGATGATTTAATATCAAATAAACAAGTTGTCGACTTAATCAATTAATAAGTTGAATTCAACGTGTCGACTTCTTATTACTATGCCATTATATTTATATCAGCAAGTCGACATTGTAAAACAATTTTTCTACATCATTCCGACAACTTGACTTCAACTTGATGATAAGATTCCAGCTTATAACACACAACTTGACTAATAATTCCGACTTATTAGCAACAAAATAACTTTACAAGGGGTGTACCATATGCGCTTCCATAATTCCATCAGGGTTAAACTACCGGTTTTTAAACTGAGAAGATAGGTATGTATTACTTGAAAAGAGTAAAATCACAAAAGAACTGAACTACAAGGAAAATTTAAAACAGAAAGTCCCTAATCAAATGGCAAAATCAAAAGCTCAAACACATCAAACGAATGGATAACAACTGCCATATTCCTGACTTGGTACAGACATTTTCTTATGTAGAAAATGGTGGATTGAACATGGTTTTATAGCTAGCTAAACCTCTCACTTGTATGACAGTCGCATTAAATTCCATTATATTGAAAACGATGCGTGAACAAAACAAGCCGACAAGTAAAAATGTCAAACATGCAGCAGTGAACATTGTGCTATAATCTTAATTACAAAAAAAACAGCACGTATCTTCCCCGTAATCAAATTGTAATCAAGAATACTACTCCCTCAGAAAAAGTTTACGTTGATGAATTATATACTTTAAATATGGCTACTCTCTTTGGATCCCTTTTAATCATATAACCCCTTACGTTACTTTATATTTTATTTTCCTGGAATTCAAATCTTTGGGCGTAAGCGATTATGGTCAAGACTAGTCACGAAAATTGCTACAGAAGCACATGATTATTCAATAATATTTCATAGTTACTTTCATTTCTATGCTTCTTTATCAAAGAAAAATGGTTATTGCAAACTCTATTTGTATTTTATCTGAATATTTCACATTTATACATGTGCACACATATTTGTAAAGGAAAATGATCAATGGCAGTACACATGTACTTGAGTATTTATCTATCATGGACTTTAAAATATGTTCGGGACTCAGATTTCTAGAAGTATCAAATACGTAATAATATCAGGATCTGCTTACCCTTCCGGAGCATCTGAGATCACCCCAAGTTTTTGGTTGGGTTCGTGTTGCTTAGTCTTTAGTTTTCTATGATGTGTCTTGTGTACTAGACGTATTTGTCTGTTTGTCGTTTTATTTTTTAGCCATGGCGTTGTCAGTTTATTTTTTATCTATGGGTTTGACTGTCTTTCTGTAATCTTTTGCCCCTCTTTTACAAAGTACAATTGTTAAACTCACCACTTGTTTTCCTTCCGTAAACTTCAACTTCACACAATGTAAGGCAATGGTTTTCTACATTATTGTCTTTCGTCATATAAATTTCGACATATCGACCCCTGGTGTTTTTATCCTCACAAGTAACGTTTAAAACTGTCGGAGCTTCTCCAGTTTGATGATAACACAATTTTGAAGTTCCCTGATCGTATCCGTCCCATGATGCATCAGTAGGATTGTATAATAGAATATCAAAATCTCGAAGTCGATCAGCTGAAAAAATTAAATAGACACAAATGAGAATGGTTTTTATTATGTTGACATTTAAAGGAGCGTTTGGACATGTATTGTAATGCACACAATGCATCAGTTGCAACCCATTGAGTTAGAACATCTCATATTTAAAGCGTACTCGACTACTACATGGTTGATAAACTGGTCGTTGGTGTTAATATAGAAAATAAGGAGATGTTGTATGATTAGCAAGGAGACAACCACATTTCCTTAAGTTCAAATGAAGTGAATGTAAACAATAACAGGGAACCGTACGGCCTTCAATAATGAGAAAACCTATAGAGTATAGTCAGCTTTAAATCTACTTTAATTTGACGTAGTAGCAGTTTGGAAGATATATAAAGCTTAAGATTCGATAGCTACTGTTCAGTTGTACAGATGATGAGGATGATCGTCAGTTTTTAATCGAATGCATCTTTTATAATAATTTGAGGTGTGAATTCTTTCAGCATACTTCTAGCACTTGTCGGAACTTTGATATTTTAGTTGAATCTTCCAAATGTGTATGAGTGTAAACATGAGAAGACTTTCCTATTATGGTAAATAATTGTGATTTTATTGGTAGTTCTTTTGATTAAGAAGAACAGGTTTTGATATCAATGTGTTTGTTGTTATTTTGTTTTGTTTTGGATTTGATTGTGACTGAGGCTTATGGTGATATAATGATATTTATATGATATTGTAATGTCTAATTGTTGGCCCAATTACTTCCAATCATTGTACTTGGTTTATATGCTATTTATGGGTCCTGTAATTTGGAAAATAAAATATTCATTTCTATTTGTCTTTTTTTTTTTCATTGTGTTGCTACTAGGTATCTTTTTGATTTTTTTATGATTGGTTATTTTAAGAACAGTATTGTTCATCCAACTTCGATATTTACTAGAGTAGCATACTTGGGTCAAAGAGTGTTGAAAGTGGATTAAAATTCCCTTTAAAGGAGAGGAGTGTACAAACATTATAGATAAAAAGATAAAAAAAAAAGCCATTCTTTAGAGTAGGAAACGTCACTACAACATAAAAATTCCAAAAAATTGTACCGATTTTATACCATTATTTGTATCTTTTTAGCATGCGCGATCAAAAATCATTCATAATTCAAAATTATGATTAACTTATCAATTATAGAGTGTAACCACATGTACCTATTGCATGGAATATTTATTAATTTCAATTCTAATATGACGTGCTTCTTTAGCTTTGTAAACAACACTGTGATAAAATTCTCGATAAAATATACTTAGCGCAGACTCAGAGATATACATAATAATGGCTGTTACAATATACTTCCCACGTAAATCTACATGTATTGGAACCTATTTGCAGACCCTCTGCCGATTTTATTGTTTTAAAAAGGGCAATTAAAAAAAGAAAAAATAACTTTTTTTCTTATTCGTATGCATAAAAAAAGAAGTAATGCACAAGAGCTCGGAGAATCAACAAAATAAAAATTAAATAAAATTCCGCGAAAGTTTTTTAATCTTTTTGGCGCATTTAAGTCATTTCAAAACATGACGTCATACAAATGAAACCGCTAAAGTTGAAAGTTTTCTGTTGCATGAACCATCGGAATTCGTATGATATTGTATTAAAACTGATTTTTGAGGTAGGTTTTGTTTTATTTTCTATTCTATTGCATTATTCGCATATTTACTCGATTCAACAAGTCAACATGGCGGCTCCTTAGTTACAAAATGTCAACTTTGAATTTAAAGGAAGGTTACGAGAAAAACATGTAAATTTAAAATGGCAAATGTTGGGTTTGAGAATTTAAAGAATTAAAAAGTTTTTTTTCTAGCAGTTATTCACAAACTAACCTACGCAAGCTACATATTTATAAAGATATATAACGCTCAGGATAAAATTCGAATATCACGGCCCAGGCCATGTGTAAATTTCCAACAATATATGGCTTCCATGAATTATTTCTTAATTGAGGACACATATCAAAAGATGCATGTATTTCTATCTTAACAGAGAGAACGTGTCTTAACCTCTCTGATCTTCCATGTAGGACTTGTCTTATTTTGTGAGCTTTCATTTGTTAATGCACCACAACTTTGCTAATGTAATATTACCGTTCATTAAAACCTTAATAACGTTTGTAGAATTTGGTGTAAATACATTTTAATCATATTAACATTATGAAAGGAGGTTAATAGATTTTTTTACAACATAGACATATACTGTGGATTCATTATTATTCGTGGGATATCAATTTTTCGTGGATTTCGTGGGTAAAGGCGAACCACGAATTGAAATGTTAAACAAAATACAAATGTTCTATAAGCTAGGAAGCAGACTTTGTCAAAACCACGAAATTAAATATTCACTAAAATGTAATGTTTACTGAATCCACCAAAATTGATACCCACGAAAACAAATGAATCCACAGTATTTGTTATATTTAACATGTGCCGTACTGCAGCAATCTGTGCGTCCGTAGATTGTTATGATCTCTATAATAATTTCAATTTCCAAGTCGACAGCCCACCAAAAATTATGTGTATCAAATTCTGTATGGGAGCACCCTCCGCCTACAGATATTGAGTTTCTGTTACCATCATTTGCTTGTAGAGGCCCATTTAAGCTTGAATTCCATCGGATAGAACTTTGTCTGCTTTCCTTTCCAAGGCCAACGTTTTCCAAATGGTCTACAAATAAAAAGAATTTGATAATTATCTAAACACAGTACAAGTTATATGATTCGCAAATGACCCCGAACGGATCCTTAGAAGGTTAGTAAAATCCATAGGGAGTGATGCCGAAGGCCGAATCTCCTATGAATTTTACTTACCCTTTATGGTCCGTATGGGGTCAGTAGTGAACCGTATAACGAATTTATCGCACGCGGGACTTTTCCTGTTGCGTTTTGTACACATGTTGTAGAAAAAAAGACTGAAATACCACAACATCAATAGATTAGTTCCCAATTAAATGTAGACGTGACGTCATGAACCCCCTATGAAATTTACGTGACGGAGTTAAAACAATCAAAACGTTATTATATATCCGCGGTGGGATAATACACTATGGTAGCTAAATTGAATGTTTTCATCAAAGCTTATGTCGGATAAACGTTTATGCCACTGCTGGTGGACGTTTCGTCCCCGAGTGTATCACCAGCGCAGTAGTCTGCACTTCAGTGTTGACATGAATATCAATTATATGGTCATTTTTATAAATTTCCTGTTACAAAACTTTGAATTTTTCGAAAAAAACTAAGGATTTTCTTATTCCAGAAATTGATTACCTTAGCCGTATTTGGCACAACTTTTTGGAATTTTGGGTTCCCAACTTTGTACTTGTTTGGCTTGACTATTTTGATCTAAGCGCTTCTGGTGTACTAAATTATAATCTTGCTACCTTTGATCAACAAGTGCTATAAAAACAAGGTTCATTTACCATTTTCTACATTTGAAAATGCCTGTACTAAGTCAGGAATATGACAGTTGTCCATTCGTTTAATGTATTTTATCATTTGATTTTGCCATGTGATTAGGGACTTTTCGATTGAATTTTCCATTGAGTTCAGTATTTTTGTGATTTTACTTTTTACTTATTAAGTGTAATTAATAACAGGAAATTATCATTACATTTTGAATAACCCCAGGTCAGAAGTAAACGTCAATTTGTTTTCTTTCATCATTACTTCGATTTGTATTTGTGTTAAAAACATGTCCGATTAAAAAACAAGATGTTCTAGACCAACTAGAGTTTCCAGATGATTAAGCCAGTGTGTTAAGCAGTAGCAGAAAGTCTTTTTGTTAAACAAACGATTCCATGAGTTGGATAGTCCCCTGGTATATTTCGCCCCTCTTTCCTTTCCAATAATTCCAACAACAAAAAAGCAGATTTACTGTATTATTTAGAACTTACAAGACAAAGCGCCATTTACACGAGGTAAGAAATTTACAATGAATAAATATATCAAAACATTGTCCATCTTATGGATCCGATCAGTATATTAGCTGGCATAGATCAGTTTTTATATACAATATGTTATGCAATGGCAGGTTGATTTCATATTCTGTTTGCGTTATCATTTTGTTTCTTTTTCTATATAATACTTGAAACGTCTGTGTCTAAGAACGGGGAAAAGTTCATTTATTATTTATTGAGAGGATTACAGAGGATGATCATAGGAACTATTGTATTGTTGTCATTCAATCTGCGATAATATACAGCGTTGATAGGATTGCTGCTTTTTAGCTCAACTTGCCCAAAGGGCCAAGTGAGCTTTTCCCATCACTTTGCGTCCGTCGTCCGTCGTCGTCGTCGTCCGTCGTCGTCGTCGTCCGTCGTCCGTCGTCGTCGTCCGTCGTCGTTAACTTTTACAAAAATCTTCTCCTCTGAAACTACTGGGCCAAATTAAACCAAACTTGGCCACAATCATCATTGGGGTATCTAGCTTAAAAAAATGTGTCCGGTGATTCGGCCAACCAACCAAGATGGCCGCCATGGCTAAAAATAGAACATAGGGGTAAAATGCAGTTTTTGGCTTTTAACTCAAAAACCAAAGCATTTAGAGCAAATCTGACATAGGGTAAAATTGTTTATCAGGTCAAGATTTATCCATGAAATTTTCAGATGAATCAGACAACCTGTTGTTGGGTTGCTGCCCCTGAATTGGTAATTTTAAGGAAATTTTGATGTTTTTGGTTATTATCTTGAATATTATTATAGATAGAGATAAACTGTAAACAGCAATAATTTTCAGCAAAGTAAGATTTACAAATAAGTCAACATGACTTAAATTTTCAGTTGACTCCTTTAGGAGTTATTGCCCTTTATAGTCAATTTTTAACCATTTTTCGTAAATCTTAGTTATCTTTTACAAAAATCTTTTCCACTGAAACTACTTGGCCAAATTAATCCAAACTTGACCACAATCATCTTTGAAGTATCTAGTTTAAAAAATGTGTCCGGTGATCCGACCATCTACATCAAGATGGCTGCCACGGCTAAAAATAGAACATAGGGGTAAAATGCAGTTTTTGGCTTATAACTCAAAAACCAAAGCATTTAGAGCAAATCTGACATAGGGTAAAATTGTTTATCAGGTCAAAATCTATCCATGAAATTTTCAGATGAATCAGACAACCCGTTGTTGGGTTGCTGCCCCTGAATTGGTAATTTTAAGGAAATTTTGCTGTTTTTGGTTATTATCTCAATATTATTATAGATAGAGATAAACTGTAAACAGCAATAATGTTCAGTAATGTAAGATTTACAAATAAGTCAACATGACCGAAATTGTCAGTTGACTCCTTTAGGAGTTATTGCCCTTTATAGTCAATTTTTAACCATTTTTCGTAAATCTTAGTTATCTTTTACAAAATCTTCTCCTCTGAAACTACTGGGCCAAATTAATCCAAACTTGACCACAATCATCTTTGGGGTATCTAGTTAAAAAAATGTGTCCGATGACCCGACCATCAAATCAAGATGGCTGCCACGGCTAAAAATAGAACATAGGGGTAAAATGCAGTTTTTGGCTTATAACTCAAAAACCAAAGCATTTAGAGCAAATCTGACGTAAAATTGTTTATCAGGTCAAGATCTATCTGCCATGAAATTTTCAGATGAATCGGACAACCCTTTGTTGGGTGGCTGCCCCTGAATCGGTAATTTTAAGGAATTTTTTCTGTTTTTGGTAATTATCTCGAATATTATTATAGATAGAGATAAACTGTAAACAGCAATTATGTTCAGCAAAGTAATATTTACAAATAAGTCAACATGACCGAAATGGTCAATTGACCCCCTAAGGAGTTATTGTCCTTTATAGTCAATTTTAAACAATTTTCATAAAATTTGTAAATGTTTATTAACATTTTCCACTGAAACTACTGGGACAGGTTCATTGTAGATAGAGATAATTGTAAGCAGCAAGACTGTTCAGTAAAGTAAAAGATGTACAAACACATCACCATCACCAAAACACAATTTTGTCATGAATCCATCTGCTTCCTTTGTTTAATATTCACATAGATCAAGGTGAGCGACACAGGCTCTTTAGAGCCTCTAGTTTATTTGTTACCAAGTTGTTCTTGTAACTGTATTATGAGTGGGCTATTCAATACTAGATAGAAACATTTCTTAACGGAAGATTGTCATTTTTGTATACTTAAGCACACTTTATGATTATAAGTGTAAACTAATACCAAGTGTATTATACAAGTTCATGAATATAGACATTATATCCAAATGACAAATCTGATTTAACTTTAAATGAACATTGACTTTTGCGAATATTTGAAACTTGAATCTATTTTTGACATTTTTACCTAATATGTCTGTTTGTTTTGTTCTCACATGGTTGTCAATATAATGGAACGTTTTTCCACTGCCATACAAAGAGAGGTTAGTCTATCTATAAAACAGGTTTGATCCACCATTTTCTACATAGGACAATGTCTGTACCAAGTTAGGAATATATGACTGTTGTTATCTATTCGTGTGATGTGTTTGAGTCTTTGATTTTGCCATTTGATTATGGACTTTCCGTTTAGAATTTTCCTGTTCTTTGTGATACTCATATATTTTACATGTGTTTATGATCTTAATTCCTGAATCTGATTTAAAAATAATTTGCGTCTAAATATTGTTAGTTGGTCAGTCGAAAATTTATGTAGGGTTATTTTGCTTTTAAGAGCTATAATTATAATGTTTGTGAATGTTTATGAATGGTATTTGAAACTTTTGACGTGTTGAATTACTTATTTAAAAATATATGTCATATATAAATCAAATCAAATCGGCATAAAGCACAAAAACAACTTACCTATACATGAAGACAAACGATAGGAATGACTAACCTAACAGTACGTACTCGCCGTTAAGGTTCCATCATTTTATATAAGAAGCAAAGGAGTATTTGGGACTGGATGCATGATTTGTTCCGCGGCCTTGCTGCACGAAAATATGTTTTTTTTTTACTTTTTTAGACATTCATATCCCCAACAATTTTGCATATCATGTTGCAGAGCATTGGTTTTCATCCCGTCTTGTGGGGTCATTTATTCTCAGCCCATACCAAAAACAAGTTATTCTCTTTCAAAATCTATCTCACCGCCAGTTGTCGAAATCATGTGGATGTCCTCAATAGTCTGAGAAAAGTACGGTAGTAAAAATTAGTATTCTTTAAGGGTACAGCATGTTGATTTTTTAATAAATTGAATTTTATCGAAGGTCGTAAAGAAAAAATATTACCATCTTTAAACCAAGTCAGGATATAGCCGGTATATGAGTGTTTGTAGGGGTTCATGTTTGCAAACTTTCTCTTCTTTTTTTAGTATTTTTTTGTTTGTTTTAAATAAGGCAGTTAGTTTTCTCAAATGAATTGTTTCAATTTGTTTTATTTTTCGGAGTCTTTGATAGCAGACCATACGATATAGGGAATTTCTTATTTTTGAAGAACGTACGGTTTCCTATAACTGCTTACTTCCAAATCTCCCTATTTCTATATTATACAAGAAGGGCGAAAAATACCAGATGGACATTCAAATTCATAGATCTAATATAAAATGACAAACCCATGGCTAAAAAAAGACAAAACAATAGCACACAAGACACAACATAGACATTTAAAGACCAAACAACACAAACCCCACCAATAACTTTGGGTGGTCTCGGGTGCTCCGGAAGGGTAAACAGATTCTGCTACACATGTGGTAGGCGTCAGGTTGCACATGTTATTACAATCCCGATAAATAGTCTAATTCAACAAATATAATACATTTATCAATGTTCCATGTCAATGAGAGAAATTGAGTTGAACTCTTCCAAAAAGCCATGTACACCAACCCATACCCTTAATATATTTGACCTACAATGTATTATATCTGAAATACGGACTTGAGCACAGGAACATAACCTTGTTCAATGATCTTTTAAATGGAATCGAGCAAAGATGAATCATATCTGATGGACATGAAGACCTTGCAACAATACTATGATATATTAGTACCTAGTCATAGTTATCCTAGAACTCATGATAAAAAAGAGGCAAAAGATACCAAATAAATGAGGTATTTGTGGTTAAGTTACAAATGGAGTAATTCGTTATTCTTCTGTCTTTCAAAATAGGCAGAATCGGTGATCCCATCTAATGAGAAAAATAGAAGATTTATTTACGAAAATAATGGATTAGACCACGTTATACAGCTTGTCAAACCTCTCACTTGTATGACAGTCGTATAAAGAAAAATCACAAAAAATCTGAGCTCCGAGGAAAATTTAAAACGGAAAGTCGCTAATCAAACGGTAAAAATCAAACGCTCAAACACATCAAACGAATTGACAACAACTGTCATATTTCTGACTTGGTACAGACATTTTCTCATTTAGAAAATGGTGGATAAGACCTGGTTTTATAGCTAGCTAAACCTCTCACTTGTAAAACAGTTGTATAAATTTCCACCCCAGAATCTGACTTCCATAGAAATAAGGCAATTATATTCGTTATATCAAATAATTTCCTGGTAAAAATTCAAAGAAAAAAGATGATAAAAAAGACCCAAAATGAAGCGAAACTTTCTTTAGATCAACTTTTTTGTCAGTCAAAAAGCCATTTATATATTTTTTATCTTTTGAAAGACGACAGGTGTCACATGTGGAGCAGAATTAATTTTGATTACCATTCATGACCACATGGAATCATTTCCTGATTTTGTGTTGCTCTGTCTTTCATTTATATGTTGTGTTTTTGTGTACTATTATTTGTTGGTTTTTGCCATAACAGTTGCACCCCGATTTATGAATATTACTTTGCTATCTTTTGCTACTCTTATAAAGAAAATATAGTTTTTACCGAAGGTGGCATTGGTCTTAGACAACAAACAAGAAGTACGTCGTTGCAAACGTGGCATATAGGTATACTTCTTAATAATAGCAAATAGACATTCTATACTTGTGTACCTAATGAAGCACATGTTTGTGTACGTGTTCCGATTGCAGGATGTTGTTACGGTTAAGTTGTTTTTTAATATGTTTTACAGTTATTAAGGGGAAGGGATGGTGGGATTAATTTTTTTTAATATTCATTGTGCCTAGTTTTGCTTTCGCGCATGCTTATCTTTGGTTTTCGCATTGGCGTATACACCTTAATTCCCTTTACTTATGATCCTCGGTGTGATGTTCGTTTTAGTATTACTTTTTCACTAGCCTGTCAACTCTGAGGTTCTGAGTTTGAGTCCTGCACTAGGCAATTAAGTGCGCTTGACTCAAATCTAAATTGACTAGAGTAAGTTTTCCTACCGATGGTCGTGGGTGCAATCTACCTTCCTACGCCAAAAAACTAACCCCTACGAAATAGCACAATAGTGCTAAAAGTGACGTTAAACACTAATCAATTAATCCTTTTACAGATACAGATTATCATCATACATTTTTATATCTATTATTTCAATTTCTTACAATCGGTATACGTCTGATTGTTGTAGACTGATATGCATTGTTTAATATAACTCATTAATTGTGTTGTTGACTAACCCGACAAAAAAACATCTATAATGCTATATTTTAATGCAATTTTGCATGTAACAACAATATTTATCATTCGATGACATCTGCCGGAGTCATTGGCAACAACTTTGCAATCGCAGTCGACGTTTACGGTATAATTGAAATGTGTTGCCATCGTGAATTTTGGATTTGACAAGGCAATCTTCAAATCCAGTACTGTTATTCTTCTGATAATTTCTTTAATGATCGTTACCTCAGGCATAGATTACCTTAGTTGTATTTGGCAACACTTTTAGGAATTTTGGATCTCAATGCTCTTCAACTTTGTACTTAATTTGGCTTTTTATAACATTTTTGGATTCGAGCGTCACTGATGAGTCTTTTGTAGACGAAACGCGCGTCTGGCGTATATATAAAATTTAGTCCTGGTATCTATGATGAGTGTATTTACAACCACTTGGTCGATGCCACTGCTGGTGGAGATTTATTTCCCCGAGGGTATCACAAGCCCAGTAGTCAGCACTCTTTGTGCTGATATAAATTATCATTGATATTGTTATATTTATAAATTAACTGTTTACAAAATTTTGAATTTTTTGAAATAATAAGGCTTTTCTACCTCAGGCATAGATTACCTTAGCTGTATTTGACAACACTTTTAGGAATTTTGGATCTCAATGCTCTTCAACTTCGTACTTAATTTGGCTTTTTATAACTTTTTTGGATTCGAGCGTTACTGATGAGTCTTTTGTAGACGAAATGCGCATCTGGCGTATATATAAAATTTAGTCCTGGTATCTATGATGAGTTTATTTACAACCACTGGGTCAATGTCACTGCTGGTGGAGATTTATTTCCCCGAGGGTATCACAAGCCCAGTAGTCAGCACTCTTTGTGCTGATATGAATTATCATTGATATTGTTATATTTATAAATTAACTGTTTAAAAAATTTTGAATTTTTTGAAATAATAAGGCTTTTCTACCTCAGGCATAGATTACCTTAGCTGTATTTGGCAACACTTTTAGGAATTTTAGATCTCAGTGCTCTTCAACTTCTTACTTAATTTGGCTTTTTATAACTTTTGTGGAGTTGAGCGTCACTGATGAGTCTTTTGTAGACGAAACGCGCGTCTGGCGTATATATGAAATTTAGTCCTGGTATCTATGATGAGTTTATTTACAACCACTGGGTCGATGCCACTGCTGGTGGAGATTCATTTCCCCGAGGGTATCACAAGCCCAGTAGTCAGCACTCTTTGTGCAGATATGAATTATCATTGATATTGTTATATTTATAAATTAACTGTTTACAAAATTTTGAATTTTTTGAAATACTAAGACTTTTCTACCTCAGGCATATATTACCTTAGCTGTATTTGGCAACACTTTTAGGAATTTTGGATCTCAATGCTCTTCAACTTCGTACTTAATTTGGCTTTTTATAACTTTTTTGGATTCAATCGTAACTGATGAGTCTTTTGTAGACGAAACGCGTGTCTGGCGTATATATAAAATTTAGTCCTGGTATCTATGATAAGTTTATTTACAACCACTGGGTCGATGCCACTGCTGGTGGAGATTTATTTCCCCAAGGGTATCACAAGCCCAGTAGTCAGCACTCTTTGTGCTGATATGAATTATCAATGGTATTGTTATATTTATAAATTAACTGTTTACAAAATTTTGAATTTTTTGAAATACTAAGGCTTTTCTACCTCAGGCATAGATTACCTTAGCTGTATTTGGCAACACTTTTAGGAATTTTGGATCTCAATGCTCTTCAACTTCGTACTTAATTTGGCTTTTTATAACTTTTTTGGATTCGAGCGTCACTGATGAGTCTTTTGTAGACGAAACGTGCGTCTGGCGTATATATAAAATTTAGTCCTGGTATCTATGATGAGTTTATTTATCATCTTCATTATTTTAGAAGGTAAATACACGCTTACAGATGGACTGCATTATAGATAATTTTAATCAAGTTGATGAAAACTTAAGAGAAGTTACAACTGTAGTTTTAGTGCAATAATGCTATAAATGTAATGCATTAATGTTGCATCAATGTTTAAACACAATGTAAATTTTTGTGACCACGTATTCTTCTAATCTGTCTAATGTGTTTTTTTAGAGAAAGTAAATCAAGCAGAACGACTGTACCAACAACAGCACAAAGAACGACAACGCCTACGATTCCCATATATCTAGCACTCTCCCTTTTGTCGGCGACAGATATATAGTTCCGCTTCCATCTTGAGATATTTTTCTTATCCAGTTTCATTTCATTCTGTAGCTCCGTAATTTGTGGTTGCAGTATTTGTCGTAATTCCTCCTTTGAGTGCTTTTGTATATCTTGTGAAGTCTTGGGTTGTTCGTTCTGTTTGTTTTCACACGAGCATGGGCAATCAGGTTCTTCTAGGTTCAAAAAGTATATGACACATGAAGGAAAAAGGTAGACAATAAAAGAAGAACATTGACAAAACAATACTTATTAACATGATTAAGAGTAGACGAATGCATGTACATTTTGATAAAAATTACGAATCGATGTTGTTCAAGTATTTACTGATACTCGAACTTTAATAATCAGAACAGCAATATAAAGGGATTTATAAGATTGAATAACATAGTCCCTCTCGTTATTTTTTCACTTGACAGTGTTTATTCCTAGGTATTTAATGCAGATGGTTTGAACCACGTGACCTTGTCCTTTTTGTTAAGACTACTTTCCTTAGTTGTACATTAAAAATATAAATCATATCACATCCAGTCTTTTTCCATCATGGTTCTTAAACTAAAGTGTCTTTTAAAAACTTTCATTGCCGGATATTTATAAATATGTTATGTAAATCGATGAAAATGTCCTTAAAATTTGACTATTTACGAAATAGCTAGTATGCAATCATGTTTTTTTTATCAAAATTGGCTGAAGTTTAGAAGCAGGTTAGATAAAACCTATTTAATAACCTGAAAATTCAAATTGCAAGGCGTTTCCCTTTGAATATGGCTTCTTTTTCGAGGCGTGTACAAATGATTATTGTCTTTCCAAGCAATTTACGTATATGTTTACTCTTCAAGTTAAAATGTTCACTAAACACATTATTTCCGTCATTAAGCTTTTAAAATTAATTTTATATAAATAAAAATCTTGAATAAGGTTGATCGCAAAGACGGCCCAAAACTTAATTGTATCAAGGCATGTGATTCAAATATCATTATTACAGAGTTTTGTTTATTCCCCGTAATTAAATTATAATCAAGGACACTAATCCCTCAAAAAATGTTTACGTTGATGAAATTAGGTTGGTCCCCTCCGTAAAACATTCAGTATGCCTTCGGAATATACAAATATTGTCAAGAATTTGAATAACGGCCGGGAAACAGACTAATGGAATATATACTTTAAATATGGTTACTCTCTTTGGATCCCTTTGAGTCATATAACCCCTTACGTTGCTTTCAAATCCGTGGGCGTAAGCGATCATGGTCAAGACTAGGCCAGAAAGTTACTACAGAAGCACATATTCAATAATATTTTATAGTAATTTTCATTATCTATGCTTTTTGTAAATAGAAAAATGGTTACTGCAATCTCTATTTGTATTTTATCGGAACATTTTAAATTTATACATGTGCACACATATGTGTAAAGGAAAATGATCAATGGCAGTACACATTTACTTGAGTATTTATCTATCATTTACTTTAAATATATTGGGGATTCAGATTTCCAGAAAAGAGTATCAAATACGCAATAATAGCAGGATCTGCTTAATCTTCCGGAGCACCTGAGATCACCCCAAATTTTTTGTTGGGTTCGTGTTGCTCAGTCTTTAGTTTTCTATGCTGTGTCAAGTGCACTAGTATTTGTTTGTTTGTCTTTTTATTTCTTAACCATGGCGTTAGCAGTTTATATTTTATCTATGAGTTTGACTGTCTCTCTGATATCTTTCGCTCCTGTATTACGAAGAACAATTGTTAAACTCACCACTTGTTTTCCTTCCGTAAACTTCAACTTCACACAATGTGAGGCAATGATTTTCTACATTATTGTCTTTCGTCATATAAATTTCGACATATCGACCCCTGGTGTTTTTATGCTCACAAGTAACGTTTAAAATTGACGGAGCTTCTCCAAATTGATGATAACACCATGTAGTATGTTCCCATGGTGCAGCAGTAGTATTGTACACATAAATATCAAAATCTCGAAGTCGGTTAGCTGAAAAATTTAAATCAAACACAAATGAGAATGGTTCATTATGTTGACATTTAGAGGAGCGTTTGGACATGAATTGTAATGCACAAAATGCATCAGTTGCAACCCATTGAGGTAGAACAGCTCACACTTATAGATCACTCGACTACTACACTGTTAATAAATGGTTGTTAGTATACAAATAAAGATGTATGGTATGATTACCAATGTAAAACCTAACTATCCATAAGTTCGAATGAAGTGGACATGGTGGATGTAAGCAATAATTTAAAACAGTACGTCCTTCAACAATTAAATAAAGCATATTGTCGGGTATAAATCTACCTTATTTGTAGTGGTAACAGTTAGGAAGCTGTATATAAATCTTAACAATACTATTTAAATAAAGCAGCTGATAAGGTTGATGACGAGCTTAATTTTTAATCAAATGATCCTATCGAAATAATTTGAGGGATAAACTGTTTTAGCATATTTCAAGCACTTGTCAGGACTTCGATAACTTAGATGATTCTTCCAAATTTATTTGGATGTTAACACGAGAAAACTTCATGGACAAAAACTTAAGAAGACCAGATCTTGATACTGGGATTCCATATCAATGTGTTTGTTGTTATTTCTATTTTGTTTTGGCTTGGTTATTGATAATAGATTATCTTAAAACATAGACTTATATTTGTTATATTGAACATGTGCCGTACTGCAGCAGTCTGTGCGTCCGTAGATTGTTATGATCTCTATAATAAATTCAACTTCAAGGTCGACAGCCCACCAAAAATAATCTGTATCAAATTCTGTATTGGAGCAAACTCCATGTTGAGGATAGGTCTCCCTTTCCCCATCATTTGCGAGGTGAGGTCCGTACTTTACGCTTGAATTCCTGAAGGTAGTACTTTGTCTGCATTCCTTACCAAGGGCAACATTTTCCAAATGGTCTACAAATAAAAAGAATTTGATAATTACCTCTACACAATATATGTTATATGATTCGCTAATGACCCCACTGATCCATAGAGGGTTAGTAAAATCCATAGGGTTTGATGCCGAAGACAGAATCTCCTATGATTTTTACCTACCCTCTATGGTCCGTAGGGGGTCAGTAGTGAACCGTATAACGAATTTATCTCACGCAGGACTTTTCCCGTTTTGTACAAATATTGTAGAATAAAAGACAATGAAATACCACAACACCAATAGATGACGTTCCCATTGAATGTAGATCTGACGTCATGAACCCCCTGTGAAATTTACGTGACAGAGTTAAAACAATCAAAACGTTATTATTTCCCCGCGGTGCGATAATACACCATGGTAGCTAAATTAAATGTTTTCATCAAAGGTTATACCAGATAAATGTTTATGAACTTGATTATCCCATTGGTAACTTTCGCTTTTCTTTAATGACAGCAAACTGTAGTAAATTTAAAAAAAAACCAGAAGAACCAAATCTTCTGAACATGTACGACGACAAGAAAGTATCGTGCACATAATCGAGCCGAAATATTTCAGTTGTGAAAACAACGAAGCTGAAAGACATGATATTTTTGTTTAATAAAACTGATATTATAACAATTATTATTTTGTTTCATTTGATTTACCATACTTGATTTACGTAATGAAAAATGGCAAACCTCCTAAAGTGTATGGTTTTGTAGTACCAGTACATTATATCGGCCATTTTTAATTTGGCAGCCATATTGGACGGTGTTTTTTTGGGAGCGGCCTCAATTTGGTATATGTCATTCAATCTCTCACTATACCAAGTGCTATGGTCTTACCATAAAGAGACTAACAGTTCTTGTATCCTCTGATATCGTTTGATTTGTTTGAACTTTATAGTTGCCATTTGCTAAAGGCTTCCAGTTTAGAATTTTCCTCAGGTCTTTTTTTTTTCTTTTATCATACAATACTATAAGACAATAATAAGCTGTGTACGGTTTATCTAATTTGAAAAAAACATCACGTATGCCTTATTTAACACACTTCTTTAGTCTGATCTTTCAATTTTTTACCGATGTTTAACCGTAAATCAGTTACGAAAAACAAATCAAGGTAACATAGAAAAACTGAAAGCATCACATAAACTTGGAGCGGAACAGTTGTACCGACAGGGTAATCGACACCTGATTAACAACGAATTAAAGACATTTTCCTAAAGAAATGATTTAGAAACGATCTTAGGGTTTATTACCTAAAGTGTCGGCTGGCAGGGGAAATAACGAGGGGTTTGAAAAAGGAAATTAGTTTCTCCTCCTAAATCTATGAGATCTAAAAGTCTCTACAACAATAAAGGTATGGACGGAAACATACTTCTGATAGGGAACGACACCAAAGCTTTCAATTGTATTGCTCTCGGTATACATGTATACCCTTTGTTCTAGGAAAACAACTGTATTCCATGTATATCTTTTTAGATATGTTTTACATACGCCAGGATATACCATCCGTGGAATACAGTTGTTTTCGATATGTTTTGCATACGCCAGGATATACCATCCGTGGAATACAGTTGTGGGGGTAATTGACTGATGACCGTCTGTTATTAAGGAAGGAGGAGGAAAATGGAAATGAGGAGGGTTGCAGATGGCGGTATAAAAGTAGGAATCAGTGATCCTTGATCACATACTCATTATTCCTATGTGAAAATATACTGTTTTAGAAAAGATTAATTTGTTTCGAAATTACAAACTTACTCTACTCTCCAGATTTTGCAAACACTTTTGAGATTTGATGCTAATGTAATGCCCGACAAGTCAAGTTCTTTATTTAGTTGGCCAACAAACATTACAAAAAAATTACTCAAAGGACGGTTAGAGTCCTTGATTGTATTTTTTTTAGAATTATTCAAACATTACCAGGAAAAATGGTTAATTCCCTTCTTTTCTTTTTTTTTTTTTTTTTGGTTTGTCGATGATATTGTTTTCTACGTGGTAAAGTCCACTTTAAAATATAAATGGGAAGATGCTAACCATGTAAAAAAATACCAATATTATGGGGACCATCACACAGTCGTAGACGAAGGGGAAATAAACAACAACCGATAAACATGAATATAGCTACGAATGAAAGCAGGCGCAGAGTAAAACAAACCATAAGGAGATTAATGGAATATGAAAACAAATACAATTTTGTATTATTGCCCATTGACATCTTTTCAAAAGGGACAAAAAGGACTACACGAAGAACGTGTACGTGATCATATCCAAGGTTTATCCGTAAAATGTATGATATAAAATTGATTTGCAACGTCTTTAAACCTTGAATAACTGAGATGTAACTGATGGCACGCAGAAAGCATGATTATCTGGTAAAAATAATATTAATAAATCGTTTGGTACAAATCAATGTTTCTTTTATTCAGAGTGATAATTGCATGCAGATAAAGTCAAAATCTGTAGACATACAATATTCACTAGCTCTTTGTCTCTTAAGTTGTGAGTTCGAACCTGTTTGTGTCAGATTTGTATTACTCTGATATAAATTTACTAAGGTTGACATATTCTTCCACTATCAAAACGAATCCCAAAAATGATTCCCAACAAAAACCAAATAGGGAGCACACAATGGGATTTTGTCATGAATAATCCATTTATTAATTAAAAAACGATTGTTCAGAGAACAAGTGAAGGTCTCTTCACCTGAATGCACTTACGATAAGAAAAATTTATAAAACCAGTATGTTCTGTCTGAATTGATAGCTTATATCACACTGATTTTCAAAATACAATGTTTGACTGTTCGATATCATATGCAAAAAATATAAGCGACATCTTGCAAAACCACTTTACACCGAAAGACAGAAATGTGGCGGAAGAGGAAAAAAATTATAATCTGAACAAATTCAATGGGTCTTTCCACAAGACGAATTATGAATAACGGATGTGATTATCTTAATATGCAAGTACAAAGTCAATCGTTATACATACAAATATGAAGACGGGGTATGTGATTGCCAATGTACAACTCTCTACCAGAGACCATTTATGTATGAGAAATGATGACAAAATACGAGAAACTTTATTTGAAATCAAGTCAATCGAAACAAACATGCGTATGAAGGATGTTCACCCCCGATGACATGGAAGATGAAGTCATTTTTGGTTCAGGAAGCTCGAGAAGTTATTCTGATCAAAAAGTGAAATACGATATGCACAATTATATTTTACGTTAAAAAAAATATGTGAAAATTGCGTAGAAATTCAATCTTTAGTTTATTCCAAATTTGTTTGCCCTACTGTAGAACCCGATTATCATATACTAGTATCCCCACGTCGTGTGAAACAATCAGAGAGGCACATAGTGTTTTAAATGTTAGTGTAATTAATTGAAAAGTCATTTTTAAATACATGACAAAAAGACAATGATACTGACTTCTTTTATTTTCATGTAGCTGCTCATTTACTTATAAAATGTAATTAACAGGAAATTATCATTACATTGTGAACTATCCTAGGTCAGAAGCAAACGACAGTTTGTTTTCTGTCATCATTATTGTGGTTTGTACTAGTGTTAAAACATGTCCGATTACAAAATAAGATGTACTAGACCCACTAGATTTTCCAGATGATTAAGTGTGTTAAGAAGAAGCAGAAAGTCTTTTTTTTTATCAAAAGATTCCAATAATTCCAAAAAAATATATATTAACTGTTTTATTAAGAAACTTACCAGACAAAGTACCATGTACATCATGTAAGAAATTTACAATTAATAAATGTATTAAAACATCTTCCATCTTACGGATCAGATCAGTATATAAGCTGGCACAAATGATTTTATACAATATGGTATCCAAAGGCAGGTTGATTTCATATTTTGTTTGCGTACATAAAAATAAAAACTTGTAACGTCTGTGTCTGGGAACGGGGAAAATGCATTTATTATTTATTGACAATTTCAGAGGATGATCGAAGGAAATATGGTATCGTTGTTATTTAATCTGCGATAATATATAGCGTTGATGTGATTACTGCTTTTTTATTTGTCACAACGTTTGTCGTTTGGTCGTTTTATGAGTGGGCTTTTCAATACTAGATAGAAACATTTCTTAAGGTCAAGAATCAGTAAATAAACTAGTCCATAGATTTTTTTAAAACTTATAACTAAATTAGATATTGAAAATATACATCAGAAAATGTAAAAAAAAGTATATGTCACCGACTTCGTTTTCAAGAAAAATCCATTTTTAAAATGGTCCGAGAGGGTACTAAATTACATTGAATATATAGGGTAAATCTATATTTTTCTTCTACAATTTTCGGTTTCTGGTATAAATCACGAGAACCGCTTTGTTTAACTTAATATGTTTTTCCTCTTTGTCTTACGAACTAGATGATACTAAAAAAAAAATGGTCACCGACTTTGTTTTCCCTGTAGAAGCGACGCAAACCCAACATTTTGACAAAAAAAACCATCAAAATTCGTGACGTCGTAATTTTTATCATATAACGTCAAGTTATCATGCTAATAATTTCCAACGTTCTTCGTGTTGATTATGCACGATGATTATGTGTTTCGTATTGATAGATTCTTTTTATCATAAGAGTTTGGATAATTATCATAAATTTTCATTTAGTATTACCAATATTTTTTATTCTTTATATTTTAGCACCTCATTATACACTTTTTCTTTTTTTTTTCTTTTTTGCATTTTATTCTGCAATTTTTGCCCATTATTCTGTATTCCGTAAACCCCAATCAGACCCTATTTTATGGAACATTTTAAAAAGAAATTATACGTTGTAAAAAATGTGATACATGTATGTATGTTCATTATCAATATACATATCTAAAACAATTACTAATTCAGACAAAAATATGTTGTAAGTACATGAACGCAAAAATGGTAAAATCTTAAAAATAGAAATCATCAGGGTTACTGTCTACAAGTTGACGTAATAAAAGATGTAATTGAAGCTATATTTTTTATGCGCCCTCAACTACCCCTGTACGTCTGTCCGTCCGTCATTCCGTCTGGCCACCCGTTCTTCTGTCCGACCGCCTCCCTTTATAGTTTATAGTTATTCCGTAAAACATCTTCAGTTTGAATCCTAGAACGTACTTTGCTGTCTGTTTGCATGTGATCAGGGTTTTGATCTTTATTAATATTTGCTCTAATGAGAGATATAGTTGAACTTTGTCATTTGTGAGTAACAAATTCATAAATCTCTTAGACTATCTTGTTAGTCATCTGTTTACACTTTTTCTCCGTTCCGATATATGATTTGGCCACTTTAAAAAAAAACGATTTTTTTAGCAGCGGAACATGTAAAACCTTGTATTTTGGTACTATATCACGACAGAACGTGTTCTGTCCATACACTGCTGCCTAACATCGCATATATAAACAAACATTATATCAATGATTCTACAAATTCTTGAAAGAGTGTCGTGTGGTTATTTATACATCTTCAAGATCACAAGTAAAACACGCAGACAAACTGACATCTTTGTTAATATATTTTTTGTTCTGTATAAAATATATTGTATACAAGTCTACAAAAACGTTTTAAAAAGTTTACTAAATGGTTATTGTTCCATAAGTGTACATATGTATGCTCGAAGTATATATAGAATCAGTACATGATACACAACATGTGACAAATAAAAGGGAGGGGTAGTAATGACAGGAAACTAAATTAAACTAAGGCTTTGATGAATGTAAACTTTAATAAAACTGGAATTTACATAAAGGGAACAGGAAAATAAGAATATATTGCATCACTTACAACAACCTTTAAATTGACCAGTGATTTTTTATTCATTCCTGACCAGCAACACCGAGATAATCCAACGATTTTTACTTGTCCAAGGGTCCATATGAAGTGTGGACCTAAATGTTCTTTATCTTTAGATATAACGCTTATTCTGTAAAATCTTCAATTAACGATTTTGTAAAATTCTGTACATGGTCTACACCATTATATTAAGTAATTATTTTATTTTCCGTTGTTATTCTTTATAATTTTGCAAACTTTTTTGTTCAATTTTGACATTCGCCAGTATTCCTTATTCTGCAACTCCCTTTGAGATCTAATCATGTGTGACAAAAAATTATTGTGCTTCTCTCTCTGAATTTCCCTTTCTCTCAAGACATTTGCAGTCTTTGTAGTACAGTGTATTTCCATCGTTTAAAAACATTTCCGAGGAAACCAAATTAACGGAGGTTGAGACATATGCAGACTTCTAATACGTTCAGGTATTTCACATCCAATTTTTTATGGTAATATTCTTTATAAAGCACAAAGGTGTAAGTATTCACCTCAGAAACTTACAAAACCTTTGAATAGACTTATTAAGAAGGGATATAATTACGATACTGTTGTCAAGTCATTAAAGATGCATATTTTGGCGTTAATATTGAGTCACTGATAAGGTCTTTGCATCGGAACTAAACACATTTATTCTAAAAACAGTTGTTGGCATGACACGGGTTATGTTCTTCTCATATATGTTATGATGGTATGATACTAAACCCCTAACGGGAAGGATTGTGCCTGATGTTCATATGATGAAATCATAATCTTTCAGTCAGTTTAATTGAAGTCTGGAGCTGGCATGTCAGTTAACTGCTAGTAGTCTGTTGTTATTTATGTATTATTGTCATTTTGTTTATTTTCTTTGGTTACATCTTCTGACATCAGACTCGGATTTCTCTTGAACTGAATTTTAATGTGCGTATTGTTATGCGTTTACTTTACTACATTGGTTATAGGTATACGGGGAGGGTTGAGATCTCACAAACATGTTAAACCCCGCCGCATTTTTGCGCCTGTCCCAAGTCAGGAGCCTCTGGCCTTTGTTAGTCTTGTATTATTTTAATTTTAGTTTCTTGTGTACAATTTGGAAATTAGTATGGCGTTCATTATCACTGGACTAGTATATATTTGTTTAGGGGCCAGCTGAAGGACGCCTCCGGGTGCGGGAATTTCTCGCTACATTGAAGACCTGTTGGTGACCCTCTGCTGTTGTTTTTTATTTGGTCGGGTTGTTGTCTCTTTGACACATTCCCCATTTCCATTCTCAATTTTATGACATAAAAACAGGGGTGGTGTTCTCGAAAGTATCCTAAGATTCGTCCTAAGTCATAGATAAGACCGATTTTAGGATCGACTTAGGATCGACTTAGGACACTCTTAAGTTGCGTCTCGAAGCTATCTCAAACGCATCTTATGTTAGGACGTCCTAAACATATCCTATGTGCGAAAGTCTAAATAGTTAAAGTAATTAAATTTATTATTATTGTTTGATAAAACATTTAATAGAGACGAAACCAATTAATAAAATTGTTTATAAAATTTTGTAATAACATTTATTTAATTAAATGCATGATTTCAAATGTAATAATAAAATAATATCAAATAGGATTTTGATATAAACTGTAAAACAATTTGTTTTGAAATGAGAATATTAAAATCGTAGTGTCATCGTATCGAAACGCGAAGTTCAAAGTTGAAAATCATGCACAATTTCTTCATACGAGTTAATAACCGATGATGCGTTACTTTTCACGTTCATCTTCACGTAAAAAAATGAAAAAAGGCATGCACAAAGTTAGGATGACAATATGATGATCTTAAGACACCTAATTATGTGTCCTAAAGTTAAGACGAAAAATGTGATATATCCTAAGTTAGGAGAGCTTCGAGAACACGACTTAGGACAAAGACTAGTCATAAGATGGTCTTAGGACACGTCCTAATCCTAAGATATCTTCGAGAACACCACCCCAGATGTACATATTTATGTTTGATATATCTACAACCGCCCCCCCCCCCCCCCCCAACCGAAAAAAAAAACAATCGCACACAGACTGAGACATGACTGGTAATATTGTGTTTTGTTATTTAGTCAATCTACACAAATGAGGGGGGACCTTAACGGGATTCCGGGATCGGGTGTTTTTCAGCCCTGCACCCCCCACTACACACACACACACACACACCACCACCACCACCACCCCGGCGCGCCCAACCCCGTCAAATGCATATTATAAGATGTCCTTTTTAATTTTCTTTTGGCCTTGTGTTGTTGTCTGGTTGCTGTCTTATTGAAGTACTGACTACTTACGGGATTTACATTTAACTTTAGGTACTGAAAGTCTGTGACACTGTGCATATTTTTCAGTCCGTATATATAGTAGTACTATGATATAGAGGTGATCGAGATAATCTCGTTCTCAACCTTCAAGTTTTATGAGTGAAATAGAATTCAGAACAGTTCTATTGCATATTTGAGATGCTACTTTCAGCTAGGGTACATTTTTTTTATTCGGTTAATTTTTACCCATATATATAACAATTTCCTTTGAGAAGACAACCATACGAATCAATACTATTAGGATATTAAGCCCTTTTATAAATCTTCAAACCATATACTATTTATACATGTATCTAATTTTAAAAAGATTTGTGTTCTATTTTTAACATCGAAATTGCGGACGTGAAAGAAAGCACCATTACAAAAACAAAAAACAATGTTAGATTACAAAATGTAGCGATGGATTAATGATCGTGAAACATCATTTTTGCTTATTTTTAATTTGTTATAATAGTCTAAAACTGTGTATGAATATTAAATTATTGTTCCAACCGTTAACAAGGTTAATTAATTTAAGTGTATTATAGCAAGTTTAGTGCCATCTATGACTGACTGACAACAGCGGCGAATTTATGACCAATATTAGTTTATGTGGTTCATTTCCGTTTTCTCTAATTTGAAAATACTTTTACTTGTTCCGACTGGTGTGACAATTTTCAAAATATGGGAGATATTATAGTCTTACCGACACCGTACAATTATACTAAGTTTTAACTTTAGTATTAATGTCCCAAACTTGCACCCCTTCTGCTTATTTTCTGCTAGACGATGTCTTGTCCCAGTGAATATAGGGTTTTTGAGAGGACAGTTTTGACATACTACATATAGAATACTTCCGAGACCACACTGTTTTTTCTCATCACAATTATGTAGAAATAGTAGTGAGCAACAGTTTTCACACTTGTTTTAACTGGTCGGCAGATATACAAACTTTACCACCCTACGTCCTGATTTTGATTTTGAAGATCGTCTTCAGGACTGTTTTCATATTCATTTTCAATTTTTAATTTTCATTCTCCTAGAAGTAACATACTTTCCGTCAAATTTACCGTTGACGTTGTCCCATCGAAAAGTCGCCGGGTGCAATTTTAACCTTGCAACATCTGGTCAAAGGGACGTAATTCGTACAAAACTTCGCAATATTTCGCGGAATCCGCTAGACGGCGTTCATATACTGTTACTTGACCTTAACGGAAAATTGTCATTTGTGTAAACTTTAAAAGCACACTTTATGATTATAAGTGTAAACTAAGGCCAAATGTATTATACAAGTTCATAAATATAGACTACCAAAAGACGGATCTGATTTAACTTTAAGTACAGTTCTTCGTAAGGACCATGCAGGGGGTGGTAAATGGGTTGTTTCAAAATCACTCCAAAAAATTGTCATATTGTAGTATATGATAAAAAACTTTTTTCTGCCAAGTGGTTTTTGTTTTGTCCCATGCGTTGCCATAGCAACAAGACTCAATGTTAACACACTTTTGAGGTTCAAAATACCACTAAAATGATGTAATAATTAGATAGAAAGTAATATGCTCTGGAAGATATATAAAAAAGGGTACAATAAAAGACAGTGTATTTTTTAAAAGAAGTGTATTAATTATTTATTTGAATAAAATTATTTCATGATAATGAAAAAAGATAAAACAATTTGCATAGCAACGAAATCAGCACCATAGCAACAAGCTCAAAAATGAAAAAAATGTGATTTTTTTAAAAGACTGAATTTTTTTTTTGCAACCGTGGAAACGAAATAGGTGTACTTTTTTTAAAGGTCCAGAATGAGATTAGAATTATTACAGAATAAAAAGTAATGATAATCATGTCTTATGGTTCCTCATTCCGTTTCACTTTTGGCTCAAATTTGGTATTTTTTTCCTTATTTTTCAGTTTTTATCCAGTTTAAACATATATAATCCACAGATAACCTGGAGTATAAGCACAATATAGAGAAAAAAAAAACAAATTTTCTCCGCACTATTTTAGAAATTGAAAAAAAAATCTTTTAAAAAAAGGGGGGTGGGGGTGGGGAGGAGGACAATTTGAAACAGCACTATTCGATTATTTTACTTTGAGCAAAGGGGTATAATATGAATATAAATGCCCAACTTATGATAATATAAGCAATATTATATTATTCAATAAAAAAAAAATTTAAATTGAATTTTTTACTTTCATATGTTCTTCTAGTGTAAATGCCCAATGTTTACATTTGTTTTTTTTTTTTGTTTACCAAAACGTACATCATAATGTCACCTTGTTTCCTAGCCATGCAGTTGATAACATCTTTTCTCTGGATTTTCGTTTAAATGAAATTTTACCACTAAACATAAATTGAAATGGACAGATTTTTTTATTTGGCATTAGAATATATAGAGATAAATAACTACATTGTATCTGAGTATTTGCCTATGTAAACTGGGTTTTGATGTTGAAAATTTAGATTATCTGCTACATGTAGTATTTTAAAACATGATAAATAAGTGACACGTTGTGTACTTATGCGCTTGTGCTTTATGAAGATATACTTTGAATATACTGGTTGACGATAATAGGTCGTCATATTATAATTGGTGTTTATCATTGTCATTTGTTTAGTTTCTTCTGTTACCCATTTGAACATTGGACTTTACCTTCTTTAAATAAGTTTTACTGTGCAAATAGATCTGTGTATTTGTTTATTCCACATATGCTAGAGGTATAGGTTTGAGATCTCACAACACATGTTTAACCCCACCACATTTTTGCACCTGTTGCAAGTCAGTAATATCTAGCCTTTGTTATTATTGTGTGTTTTATAATGATATTGGTTCATTAGTCATGTTAATATGTTTCAGAGTTTAGTGTGATGCCTAATTTGCTGAACTAGTATATATATTGTTGTTCTGGTGCTTGCTGAACACAGTTTTCAAGAGCAGGGTTTTCTAACCTGTTTTGGAAGACACATTAATGGTATAAGGCTGTTTTCTGCTCTTTGGTCGGGGTGTGTCTAAAAAAGTTTCCATATTTCTAATTTAGATAGACATGGAAATTTAGTTTGCTTATAAGAACCAAAACTACAGCGTCTCAAACATATTACTCTTATACTTCTATACAACACGCAACTTAAGTCAAGTTTGATCTTTTATAATATGAAATTCTATTAACATATACATATGCATGTATCACTAAATCAGGTTTTATAAATGACACCAAGAAATGACTCCAGATATGTTTAATATAAATATCAAGTTTACTTTTAAAGAATCAAAGCACTATATGTTTGTAAATGTATATGGGCATGTGCACCAATTTGAAAAAAAAAGTGGTAGCTAGAATATAATTCTTGACACAAAAAATGTTAACTTAATTTATACTAGCATTTCATACAGTACCTGAATTTCATTTTATTTTGTACTTGTACCCCAGAAAGATGGTTTTTTTTTCTCAACAAATGAAATACATTTTACTGCAAATCCCACCCACACCCCAATTATCAAAACTTTCTATTTTTGACAGTTATTAATTTGATATATCTTTTTTGAAATAACCACATAGCACAAAAATAGTTCCGTTTAATAATGATGATTTATTATAAACAAAACTTACTTACAGGCGCGTTGCAACCCATACGCCAAAACCCAGTTAAGTACACATCAGGAATTTGACAAAAATAAAAGTATGGTAAATCTGGTAAGAATAAAGCTACTTAAAGTAATAAAAAAAAATTAAAAAGGTATGTTACAAATATATGTAAATTATCACTTTGTAGCTATATTCCTTTCTGAAAACTAGTGTAGTCTTTTGATTTACAGAATCAGCATGATGATTACGTTGCTGATGCAAACAATTAAGATGGCCGATTCCTCAAGTTGTCAGACCACAATTATAACATATACGTTTTGGAAGTTGGGATATCAAACACAACCCACTACTCATTAGAAATTAGTTATCTCTAAATAACTTTTTTTTTCAAATTCAATCATTTTCAAAACTTTGACTGGTTACTCGTGAAATTAAGATTTCTGTGAGGTACTTTTAAGCTCAAGAAAATTGTGACAATGCAGGATTTTGCACCATTTACTCCAAACTCCTCTCCGAATGACTTCTTCCCCGGTGTTAAGTACACATCATTTTAGTCTAGCTACGCCCCTGACTTATTTTAAAAAAAAAATCATTGCCCCAAACAAATATGCAACATTTCTGCAGCATCCCCTATATTCTAATGGATTTTTCTTTACTAAAAGTATTTAAAAAAACCCTGATTTTATCAAAAATTAATTAACAAATTTCATTGAAATGTTATACATGTATCTGTATGCACATCAATATTATGTAAATAATTGTGTGAAATTTTACAAACATCCTACCCATACTATCAGTAATAAATATTGGCAATTAGACAGATAGATGAAAAATAAAGTGGAGATTAAGATGCAGAACCATAAGAGCAATACATGAATAAACCACATTTTCAAAAATATTGTCTCTAAATAATACTTCATCATACATTTGTTTAAAATTTTTCATTCAATCAGACATAGTAATGTTTCTTATCTCCTGATTTTCAATTTCAGCTAAAACAGCTTCTAAATCCTCATCATCTACCACGTCTACAACAAGTTTAGCGGTTCTTGTTTCTGTTCTTTTTCCTGCTACAGTTAGTCTTGAGAAAAATGATGTTATTTGAGATGAATCAAGGTATTCATTCACCTGAAATCTTTTTGTACCGTCTGGCAACCTAGCCTGCCGTATTTTCACAGCAGCATCACTTGCTGTTACTTTTTCACCTGTTTTTTCTCCATGTTCATACATTTCAGCGAGAAAACTCTTTAAGTCAGAGGAAAATCTAACAGCTTTCTTGTCTTTCTTTAAGGCCCATCCCTTTGACAAAGTAGTGAGGGGACTGGACTGAATTCCAGTAGATTCTCCCTCAGAGGTTGTTCTTACATCTGTGGATACATCATTACATAATTGTATCCAACGGATTTTGATTTCATCATATGTGGATTTCCTTTCTAACTTGAATTCATGCCTTCCAAGTAACAAATGAATTTCTAGTGAATGGTGCTTCATATACATTTTAGTGCATCCTGTTACTGGGCACTTAAACATGTAAGAAGATTCATTTGTTACCACTGGATTTCCTTCACATAGAGAATCACTCGAAGCTAGATCTGAAGGTTGATTGTCATTTTGGTTAGTCTTCCTGCTAGTATTGATATTTCCACTTTTCTCAGAACCTGAAAAATCCTCCTCAATGATGATATCTGTACTCTTTTGCTGTACTCTTTTGCTCACAGGAATATGTCTGCAACTAAAACAAATATACATGTAATTTCATATGTAAATGAAGTTAAAATACATAAAGATTGTGTCATGGGACACAGATCCCTTTTAGTCCAGTTAAACTAAGTTTGAACCTCAAACTAATTGCAACAGAAAATGTTTTAGTTCTAATCTACTAATATAGCATTAAGCCCCAAATAAACACAAAACAAGTATCAGTTAATTTTTGGATATACTTTTATGTACAGAATGGTAAGGGTAAAACCTAAATATGAAGTATGAATATGTTGATACTTCACATTTGTACAATTACATGTACATGTCAACTATCAACAATTAATATTATAAATAAACTGTTGAAGTTCATGATGGTTAAGACTTTTACATATTATATATATATATATATATATATATATATATATATATATATATATATATATATATATATATATATATATATATATATATATATATATATATATATATATATATATATATATATATATATATATATATATACTATGCGGTATAGGCTTTTCTCCTTGTTGAAGGCTGTACAGTGATCTTAGTTGTTAATTTCTGTGTCATTTGGTCTCTTGTGGAGAGTTGTCTCATTGGCAATTATACCACATCTTCTTTTTTTATATGACCATGACCTGGCTTGATTTGACTTCTCTCAGACAACAGATAAATGCTGATATAAACAGGTAAATGAATAACTTTGTGTCTACTTATTTTGGACATTTACAAATATTAAAATTACCTCTTCTTTTGATATTGTTTTTCCTGTTCCGATGTCATAGGCTTTCCAGACAGTTATGCTTCCATCTTCATGCAGCTTTAAGTTACTTATTTGGCTGACACCCTTCCATTTATGACTCTTTATCTCATGTTTTGACGTGTCTATTTTTGCAACAGCTAACTGACATCCTGTGACAGCCTTCCCACTACAAATTGCAGCTCTCATGTCGTTTGCAGTTTGAATGTTGCCACCACTAGCTACATACGTCCTCATCTTGCACCTCATGTGAGCTATCTTGCTATCACAATATGACTTTCCTGACTGTCGTTCACTATAATTATAACTACTGATCCTAACACCTGAAAAATAAAAGGGTTTATATATTTTATGTCTCATATTCTTGAAGTTAAGTATGAGCTTAGCATGGAATGTCATTTAGTTATTTATGAGGTGTATAAATAATTATGTGCCATGCACATCTAAATAATATCCTTTCACTCAAAAACTATAACATACAAAAAATGCAAAAACATTTACCAACTCCTTTTTTTTTTTATTTTTTTGGAAAGTATTTACAAAGAAAGAATGTTTGCACTATTTTCTCCCCCCCCCCCCCCCCCACAATATACTGAATAAAAGTTACTTAGTTTTTGAGGTTATATAAACTTCACCTCAATAAAGTTCGACCTTAACATCAATGAACCATGAAATAAAGATCATGTGACAGTCCTAATTTAGCACTATTTAGTACAAAATGTACATTATACTATCTTCAACACAACTACAAATGTACATGCACATTTATAGAGTTGAATCCAAGTGGTTAGAGATCTTATAGCTGAAGTGACCAGGCTAATTGACTCAGATAGAACAGGAAGACCCCTTTTACCCATATCATTATAATTTAACTTACAAAATTAATTTCATTCAGTGCCTAATTTCCCGATATTTCTGTTGGAATCTGTAACAGCCATAAGATGTAATTCATATACAAATTTTGTTCAATAACACCCAAATACACTTACCAGTTCGTTCACTTATTCCATTCAACGACAACCAGAAGTGACCACAATGGTAGCAACCAGCATTATCTGATCTAACAGACACTTCCTTTAATGACGGTATGACTGATTTCATATGAGAAATTAGGTGTTCCATTATTGATGCAACTGTAAACCAATCCTGCTTCACAGAGTGAAAGCAATGGACAAACGTGTTATGCTGAAAAATATTGAACATAATTATAATTATTATTGACTATAAAATATTTTAATGTGACTGGTTGTAAATTAAATTATGATTTTATTGTTTTATTCCCAGAACATGTGAAGAGTGTATGGTAATAAAGTGTTCTTGCTGTCCACTAGTTTAATAGAATGGTTCCCTGAGGATATATAAATTGAAATGTTTGTAGAATGCCTATGATCACTTCCTACAAGCTAACTTTTTTTGAACTTATGTTTGTTCACTTTTATTCCTTTAATGTTGGTAATTGCTTTTTTTTAAGCATTTCCTGTAATTGCAATAAATAATTTTGTAGGGTTTATCAGTTTTTGAAGGATTGCAAATAAAAACACCAAATGATTTCTTTGAAATTTACAGTACTTGTATTGCATTACAAAAGTTTAAGGAGTAGTTTATTGATTCAATGGAACATGTATACTTCACAATACTTCTCATTACAAATAATTTAATTTTGGATGTAACGCCTGATTGGCTGACAGTGTTTTGTTGATCATATCATCGACATAATTATGTCATGTGACTGGGATGTCATCCACATTTTTTCATGACTTTAGCCGATTTAAATAGAATTTAGAATAAAATTATCAGGAATGACTGTATAATTTTTTCAGTCTATTCGAAATAACATAAAAATAGAGGCTCTGTGTTGCTCACCTTGGTCTATGTGCATATTAAACAATGGACACAGATGGATTCATGACAAAATTGTGTTTTGGTGATGATGATGTGTTTGTAGGTCTTACTTTACTGAACATTCTTTCTTCTTACAATTATCTCAATTTATAATGAATTTGGCCCATTTGTGACAGAGGAAAATATTTTGTTAAAATTTACAAAATTATTAAAAATTGACTATAAAGGGCAATAACTCCTTAAGGGGTCAACTGACCTTTTTGGTCATGTAGACTTGTTTGGGGATCTTACTTTGCTGAACATTATTGCTGTTTACAGTTTATCTCTATCTATAATAATATTCAAGATAATAACCAAAAACAGCAAAATTACCTTAAAAATTTCCAATTCGGGGGCAGCAGCCCAACAACCAGTTGTCGGATTCATCTGAAAATTTCAGGGCAGATAGATCTTGACTTGCAAAACAATTTAACCCCTTGTCTGAATTGCTCTTAATGTTTTGGTTTCAGAGTTATAAGCCAAAATCTACCTTTTTACCCCTATGTTCTATTTTTAGCCATGGCGGCCATCTTGGTTGGTTGGCCGGGTCAAGCCAGACATTTTTTAAACTAAATACCCCAATGATGATTGTTGTCAAGTTTGATTTCATTTTGCCCAGTAGTTTTAGAGGAGAAGATTTTTGTAAAAGCTAAGACGGACGACGCCAGACGCAAAGTGATGAGAAAAGCTGACTTGGCCCTTCTGGCCAGGTGAGCTAAAAATGTGGTGCACACTTTAAAATATGTGGGTTATTTATATATATAATTAGTGTGCACCACATTCATGACATTTTTAATGTTATTTCTTCATAGACAGAAACAATATTACAGTAATTCCTAAAAAAAGATCACATTAGGTACAAGTAAAATAATACCTTCAAGTTTTGTTCAGAATCTTTGTAAATTGCCACAGCAACATGCCATGATAGTCCTTTCTGCCCAAAGAAGTCTGTCATCTTTTCTCTATGTAGTGCAGGTAGAAATTTCATGGCCCAGTCTATAACAATTACAGCAGATCATCAAAAATTTTGGTTCTAGCTTCATCTTGGTTTACAGTTTTCAATAAATGTGCTTTCCAAAGTTCTATCTTGTAGCTACATGCCTCAACATCTCTTAAATGTTCTTCTTTGTCTTCATTGGTTAGCTCTGTTGATAAGAGATCCATATATAAAATTAAATTTAACATGATATGTTCTTCACACACACCAAAAATTTCATTAAATCCAGTAGCATTTTTCTCTAATCTTCATTTTTTTTGCCCGTTATTTAGGAGATAACTGTATTGTATTTTTAGCTCCGACAGCATCAATTGGGGATTTGATGGTCGCAAATTAAGTTTACTGGCGACCCGTTAGAGGAGACAGTAAACGGGTATTTGCGACCATCAAATCCCCAATTGATGCCGTCAGAGCTTAAAATACAATATTGTTTTCTCCATTCTAATGAAACTGACAGAAAACAACGTTAAAACATGTATTTAAAATCTGTCATATATCGTCTGCGCTTGCGCGTACGTCCCATAGCATCAATTGTCAATTGATGCCATGTAAATAAGTGACGTTATCCAATCAAAATGAACGTTACAGACGTTGTTGCATTAGAATCTCTAATCTTCATTTCTTAAGGGCATTATTCTTTAATCATTTAACCCCATCAAAACCCTCAGTGATAGTGACTTTCTTTTTCCCCTTGTGTGTAAATGTACCTTTTTCCCCTTGTGTGTAAATGTACTATCAGTGTTACTGTAAATTCAGGAATTACTGTATGCATTTATTATTGCGATTTTGTAATTTTAGATGAAAATTCTGTTTAAATTTTTGTGATATTGAGAAAAAATCCTGTTTAATTCATATAAAAACAAGAATGTGTCCTCAGTACACGAATGCCCCACTCGCACTATCATTTTCTATGTTCAGTGGACCGTGAAATTGGGGTAAAATCTCTAATTTGGCATTAAAATTAGAAAGATCATATCATAGGGAACATGTGTACCAAGTTTGAAGTCGATTGGACTTCAACTTCATCAAAAACTACCTCGACCAAAAACTTTAACCTGAAGCGGGACGGACGAACGAACGAACGGACGGACGAACGAACGGACGGACGAACGGACGAACGGACGCACAGACCAGAAAACATAATGCCCCTCTACTATCGTAGGTGGGGCATAAAAATCAAACTGTGATTTTAAATTATTACAATTCTAACCTGGTCACATTTTTGCCATAATAAAAGCATTTCAGAATTTTCAGTAAGTCATTGTAAGTCATGTGTACTTGAAACTCAAGCAATATTTTTATGCCCCACCTACGATAGTAGAGGGGCATTATGTTTTCTGGTCTGTGGCTCCGTTCGTTCGTTCGTTCGTTCGTCCGTCCGTCCGTCCGTCCGTTCGTTCGTCCCGCTTCAGGTTAAAGTTTTTGGTCGAGGTAGTATATATGTTCCTTATTATATGATCTTTCTAATTTTAATGTCAAATTAGAGTTCTGACCCCAATTTCAAGGTCCACTGAACATAGAAAATGACAGTGCGAGTGGGGCATCCGTGTACTGGGGACACATTCTTGTTTTCTTTACTTTTCACTTACCTGAAGTATTATTCACTCTGTCGATCAACATTTGCAAGACATCAGGTAGCAGGTTACATCTGTCACACACTAGATCATGAAGGTGGTCACACTCTACAGCATACTCTTTCTCCTTTGTATCACTTAATGCCCAGTTAATGCAGTGATCAGCACATCTATCGTTCTTTTGTACATGAAGCTTATAGTCTGCTTTCAGGTAGATTTTACTTTTTTATAGCTTTGACAATATTTCATCTGAATCATCTCTGTCTAATACCTCCTTGTTTACCAGTTCTTTTGTTACATTAATCAAAAGGTCAAATGCTGTGTTTCCATCTGCAACAATATTATCAAGTCCACGTAAATTTGTCTTTTTGGCAGCTGAACATGAAGATAATATTTTAAAAAGTGTTGAAGAAGACAGTGGAGAGAAGTCTTGCTCCTTGCAAATGGTTATATACATATTGACTAACTCAGAGTTACATGAGGTTCTTATGACTTGTGGAATAGATACAGTCTCTTGTTCTAGTTTCACTGTTCTCATTCCAAATGATGACACCTGTATAAACTGATGATCAAAAAAAAAAATCCAGAGCATGTTCCAGTTTAACAGGATCCATTCTCAATCTGTGCAGTTTTTCTTTTGAAACTTGAATTTATTTTTGACATTTTTACCTAATATGTCTGTTTGTTTTGTTCACACATGGTTGTCAATGTAATGGAACGTTTTGCGATTTCCATACAAAGAGGGGTTAACCTATCTATAAAAACAAGTTTGGTTTACCATTTTTGTATCTATTCTTGTGATGTGTTTGAGCTTTTGGTTTTTACCATTTGGTTATTGACTTTCCGTTTAGAATTCTCCTGTTTTATGTGGTATTCTTAGATTTCACATGTATTTATGTTATAAAACAATATGCGTCTAAATATTGGTTGTTGGTCAGTAAAAACTTTATGAAGGGTTATTTTACTTTCGGAGCTATAACTATAATGTTTGTGATTGTTATTTGAAACTTGTGAAGCGTTAGATGGCTTATTTCAAAATATCTGAATCAAGTTCATGATTGAACTGCTAATGATTTTTCTATGTCATTCATTACCTTAAAGGAAATTTACGAAGAAAGTGTTTATATATTTGATGCAATTTTTATCTTTGTTTCATGTTGTGTTGTGTGGAGTGTTTTACCTCGATTTAAATTATTTATGTCCAGTCGTAGATTGCCATATGTAACTCTGGCTTTAGTTAACGAGCTTAAGTCAACGGAATAACACACGGTTATTTAGATTTAGGGGTTTGTTGTTGTATGTACGGGGATAATTTAACATAAAAAGTAAAATCTTAGTTGGTGGTTAAAATAATATTGATGATATCTAGGTATATATTTCATAGTGCTAAGTGTCATGCTCTTACCATAACGAACATACCAGTTCTGATATCCTCTGACTTCACATTTAGAATTTTCATCGGGGTCTATTCTTTTCGTTGTTTTTATACAATACCATAAGACAGTCTATCTACCTTAAAGTATGTCTAATTCAACTCACTTCTGAAGTCCAATCTTTCAGTTGTTTACCGACGTTTAAATTACGAAAAAGACAAATCAAGGTAACATACAAAAATATAAAGGATCACATGAACGTCTATTGGAGCGACAATTGTTTTCCATGAATGGTACATCGTTGCGTATGTTAAACATATCTTTGCAACACATTTTGATAGTCATATTAATTATGTGCATAAACTATCATTTCGGGATTGAAGCGGACAGAGGATAGGGAACATGTAAATGATGGGTGGCGAACGGGAGTCAGAAAGTGAGGATCTCGAGAAAAGGGGGAAAATTTGTATATTCTAGAAAGGGGGATTAATCTATTTCCATCTGCTAGTAAAGAAAGAGGAGGAAAACGGGAATGACGGTTAGAGTCTTTGAATGATGTTTTTTTTTAAGAATTATGTAAGCATTTCCAGGCAAGTGATTTAGTTTCTCCTGTTATTTTTTGTTTATTTATTTATTGTAGTTCGGGCATTTTCTTATAGAAGAAAATGGTGGATTCAACCTGCTTTTATAGCTAGCTAAACATCTCATTTGTTTGGCAGTCCATCAACTGCCATTATATTGACAACAAGGTGTAAACAAAGAGACTAATAGGTGAAATTGTCAAAAACAGGGGTACAACATACAGTCAACATCGTGTTTTAATCTTAATCAAGGCTCGTTGTTGAAGACCGTATCTTGACTTATAATGGTTGATTTTTATAGTTTTGACTAGAATGGAGAGTTGTCTCATTGGCACACATATCACAAATTCCTATACATATACAAAGCACATAAGCACAAATAAGAATACACAAATTTACAATAGCTCAATAACATAATGTTTTGTGTATTAGTAATAATTGTCTTTTCGGGTTTTGTCATAGCAGTTGCTCTTTTGTATCTTTCGCTACTCTTATAGTTTAACCGAATGTGGAAAACTCCATTTAAAACGAGACATATATGTATACATTTTAATGATAATAAAGAGAAAGTCTATACTCGTGTACCTAATGAAGCACATGTATGTGTACATGTACCGATTGCAGGATGTTGTTAACGTTAAGTTGTTTTTAAATGTTTTACAGTTGTTTAGGGGAAGGGTTGGTGGGGTTTGGTTTTTTTTAAATATTTACTGTGCCTAGTTTTGCTTTCGCACATGTGTGTCATTCTGGTTTTTTTTCATTTTTTTATACACCTAAATTCTCTTTACTAATGATCCTCGGTGTTAAGTTGGTTTAGGTACACTGAGGTTGTCAGTTTAAGTCATGCACTAGTAGGCAATTAAGTGCGCTTGACTCAAATCTAAATTGACTAGAGTAAGTTTTCCTACCGATGATCGGTGGTGCACTCAACCTTCCTACGCCAAAAAACTAACCCCCACGAAATAGCACAATAGTGCTAAAAGTGACGTTAAACACTAATCAATCAATCCTTTTACAGATACTAAATTATCATCATACATTTTTATATCTATTATTTTAATGTCTTGCAATCAGTATACGTCTGATTGTCGTAGACTAATATATATTGTTTAATATAACTGAATAATCGAGTTGTTGACTAACCCGATAACAAAAACCCATCTGTGATGCCATATTCTAACGCAATGTTACATGTAACAACAATAATTATTATTGGATGACATCTGCCGGAGTCGTTTGCAACAACTTTGTACAATCGCAGTCGACATTGTCAGTTTATTTTCGATTTATGAGTTTGAGTGTTCCTCTGATATCTTTCGTCTCTCTTTTACGGTATATTTGAAATGTGTTGCCATCGTAAATTTTGGATTTGACAGGGCAATGTTCAAATCAAGTACTGTTCTTCCTTTAATTTCTTTAATGGTCGATTATCATCTTCATTTTTTAGAAAATAAATACACACTAACAGATGGGCTGCATTAATCATAATTTTAATCTGGTTGATGAAAACTTATTAGAATTTACAACTGTAGTTTTCGTGCAATAATGCAATAAATGTAATGCATTAATATGGCATCAATGTTCAAACACAATGTAAATTTTAGTGACCACGTATTCTTCTGATCTGCCTGATGTGTTTTCGGAAAGACAGTAAATCAATAAGAACGACTGTACCAACCACAGCGCAAAGAACGACAACTCCTACAATTCCCATTAACCTAGCACTCTCCCTTTTGTCGGCGACAGATATATAGTTCCTTCTCCATCTTGAGATATTTTTCTTATCCAGCTTCATTTCATTCTGTAGCCCAGTAAGTCGTGGTTGCAGTATTTGTCTCAATTCCGTTTTTGAGTGCTTTTGAATATCTTGTGAAGTTTTGGAATCTTCATTCTGTTTGTTTTCACACGAGCATGGGCAATCAGGTTCTTCTAGGTTCAAAAATATATGATACATGAAGGAAAAAGGAAAGACATTAAAAAAAAAATATTGACAAAACAATACTTATTAAGGCCTTTAATGAAATAAAAAATTCAAAGTTTTAAAGTTTCAATAGTAGACGAATGCATGTACATTTTGATAAGAATATTAACAAAAACAATACTTATAACGAGTAAATAAATTCATGTACATTTTGATAAGAATAATGACAAATAATGACAAAACAATACTTATTAAGAGAATGCTTGTACATTTTCATAAAAATACGAATCGATATTATTCTGGTTGATTTACTTATACTCGAACTTTAATGATCAGAACACCAATATAAATGGATGTATATAAGAATTTAATTAGTACATAGTCCCTTTTGTTATTTTTTCACTTGACATTGCTAATTCCTAGGTATTTTATGCAAATGGTTTGAACCTCGTGACTTTGTCCTTTTGGATTAGATTACTTTTCTTAGTTGTACATTATATCACATCCAGTCTTTTTCCGTCATGGTTTTGAAATTAACGTGTCTTTCAAAAACTTCCATTGCTCGATATTTATAAATATGTTGTGTAAATCGAAGGAAACGTGCTTACAATTTGACTATTTACGATATGGGTAGTATGAAATCATATTTTTTGAATAGAAATTTGTTGAAAATTTAAGAAGCAGGTTAGATAAAGGCTATTTAACCTGGCAAATTCAACTTGCAATGCGTTTCTCTATATGCAGAAAAATCAGAAACAATATCTTCTTGCAATTTGATTTGTATTTTGAATCTTGTGATTTTACTATTTGTGGTGTTTTTTATATAGCAATTCCATTACGCTTACGCTACCGGTTTTTAAACTGAAAGGACTGAAAGTTTTCAAAGAAGACTATGTTCGTGTGATTCGTCATGTACAACTCACCTACATGTTTATGCGACTAAATAATTGACATATTTGCATTTTTATTTCATGGGTATGTATTATCCTATTTTAAAAGCTCTCCTCATGATAAGGCAATATTGCAGCTATGCAAATTAGCACAAAATATCCAAATGTTTGCCATATTACATGACCACGTATCGTCATTTTTATTTTTATTTTAAAACATTTGGTTCTGTTTTGTCTACTTTCAATTTGTCATTTAACCGTTTGTTTACTGGCAGTCAACGTAGAACTAACGATATAAACTATTTTATACACTATACAATAACTTCCGCAAAATGTAAACTGTAAATGTACGAGCTTTTAAAACAAGACGAACACAGATGCTTTAGCAGAGATTTTCTTCTTTTTTCGAGGCGTGTACAAAAGAATGCTGCCTTTCAAAGCAGTAGAAGTATATGCTTACTCTACAACTTAAAATGTTCGCTTAAAAATATTATTTCCGTCATTAAGCTTTGGTTTTATATAGATACCAGGGCTGATCGAAAAGACGACCCAAAACTTAACTGTAAGGCATATGATTCAAATATCATTATTACAGAGTTTTGTTAAGTTCCCCGTAGTTAGAATATAATCAAGAATACTACTCCCTCAAAAAAAGTCTACGCTGATGAATTATATACTTTAAATATGGCTATTTCTCTTTGGATCCCTTTTGATCATATAACCCCTTACGTTACTTTATATTTTATATCCCTGGAATTCAAATATTTGGGCGTGCGCGATCATGGTTAAGACTAGTCCAGAAAATTGCTACAGAAGCACATATTCAATAATATTTTATAGTTACTTTCAATTCTATGCTTATTTATCAATAAAAAAAAGTTACTGCAAATTCTATTTGTAACGTTATGAACATTGTACATTTACACTTGTGCAAATATATATTTGTATAGGAAAATGATCACTGGCAGACGTACACAGGTACATGAGTATTCATCTATTATTGGCTTTAACAACTGGAGACTTCATTTGTATTTTATCTGACTATTTTACATTTATACTTGTGCAAATATATTTGTATAGGAAAATGATCAATGGCAGTACACAGGTACTTCAGTATTCATCTATCATGGACTTTAAAATATGATCGGGACTCAGATTTCCAGAAAAAAGTATCAAATACGCAATAGTAGCAGGATCTGCTTACCCTTCCGGAGCACCTGAGATAACCCCAAGTTTTTGGTTGGGTTCGTTTTGCTTGGTCTTTAGTTTTCTATGTTGTGTCTTATGTACTAGTATTTGTCTGTTTGTCTTTCTATTATTTAGCCATGGCGTTGTCAGTTTATTTCTTATCTATGTGTTTGACTGTCTCTCTGAAATCTTTCGCCGCTCTTTTACGAAGAACAATTGTTAAACTCACCACTTGTTTTCCCGCAGTAAACTTCAACTTCACACAATGTAAGGCAATGATTTTCTACATCATTGTTTTTTGCCATAATAATTTTGACAAATCGACCCCTTGTGTTTACACCCTCACAAGTAACGTTTAAAATTGACGGAGCTACTCCAGATTGATGAAAGCACAATGTTGAAGTTCCCTGATCGTATCCGTCCCATGATGCATCACTAGGATTGTACAATAGAACATCAAAATCTCGAAGTCGTTCAGCTGAAAAATTTAAATAGACACAAATGAGAATGGTTTTTATTATGTTGACATTTAAAGGAGCGTTTTGACATGAATTGTAATGCACAAAACGCATCAGTTGCAACTCATTTAGATAGAAGAGCCCACACTTATGGATCACTCGACTTCTACATGGTTGATAAACTGGTCGTTGATATTTTAGTTGAATCTTCCAAATTTGTTTGAATGTAAACATGAGAAAACTTTCCTATTATCATGGTAAATAATTGTGATTTTACTGGTAGTTCTTTTGATTAAGAAGAACAGGTTTTGATACTGTTTTGATATCAATGTGTTTGTTGTTATTTTGTTTTGTTTTGGCTCATGATTGTGACTGAGGCTTATGGTGATATAATGATATTTATATGATATTGTAATGTCTTATTGTTGACCCAATTATTGTACTTATAATTATATGCTATTTATGAGTCCTGTATTTTGGAAAATTAAATATTCATTTCTATTTGTCTTTTTTTTTTCATTGTGTTGCTACTAGGTATCTTTCCGATTTTTTATGATCGGTTACTTTAAGAACAGTATTGTTCATCCAACTTCGAAATATACTAGAGTAGCATACTTGGGTCAAAAAGTGTTAAAAGGTGTTTAAAATTCCTTTTAAAGGAGAGGAATGTACAAACATTATAGATAAAAAGATAAAAAGCAATTCGTATAGAGTAGGAAACATCACTACAACATGGAAATTCCAAAATTGTACCAATTTTTTACCATTATTAGTATCTTTTTCGCATGCGCGAACCAAAATCATTCATAATTCAGAATAAGGATTATCTAATCAATTAAAGAATGTAACCACATGAACCGATTGCATGGAATATTAATTAATTTCAATTAAGGACAAATATCAAAAGATACATGTTTTTTTATCTTAACAGAGAGAACGTGTCTTCACCTCTCTGATCTTCCACGTAGGACTTGTCTAATTTTGTGAGCTTTCATTTGTTAATGCACCAAAACTTACAGTTTGCTTATGTAATATCGCCGTTATTGAAACCTTAAAAACGTTTGTAGAATTAAGTGATAATACATTTTTAATCATATTAACATTATAAAAGGGGGTAAATATATTTTCTTACAACATAGACATATACAGTGGATTTATTATTATTCTTGGGATATCAATTTTCGTGGATTCCGTGGTTAAAGGCGAACCACGAATTTAAATGTTTAACGAAATACGAATGTTCCATAGGCTAGGTACGGGGCACCGAATGGGACTCTTGTGGTTTTGTACTCGAAATTCAATTTTGTACGGACAAAAGTGAGTTTTGTTAAAAAAAAAACAAAGAATGAGTTTTGTTCAACAAAAATGAGTTCAGTTTAACACTATTTGTAGCATATTACAACTTTAAAATTTTGTCATACAAAATTATCTTTCAGTGGACAAAAGTTACTTTTGTCATGACAAAAATCATTTTTGTAACACAGACTTTACTTTTGTTATCTAATTTGAAAATTTGGCGACAAAAGTAAATTTTGTATGCAAATTAGTTTTAGTTTGGATTCTGTGTACTAATTTGCATACAAAATCGTTTTTTGTGAGACAAAATTAACTTTTGTGAGAATTTTGTCTCACAAAAGGCAATTTTGTCGTCACAAAATTGAATTCTGTCTCACAAAAGTCAATTTTGTCTCAAAATAGTCAATTATGTCTCACAAAATTGAATCTTGTCTCACACAATTCACTGTTGTGTTTTAAATTTCCATATCAGGTAACAAAAGTCAATTTTGTATGCAAAAAAGTTCATATTTGCATACCTTTTTGAAAAAAATGACTTTTGTTATGACAAAAATGAATTTTGTCATCACAAAATTGAAGTTTTCATAAAACAAGTCTGTATCACGTAGTTTTGTACGACAAAATGATTTTGTTATGACAGAATTGAATTTTGTTCAAAACCACAAGAGTCCCATTCGGCGCCCCGTACTAGGAAGCAGACTTTGGCAAAAGCACGAAATTAGATATTCACGAAAATGTAATGTTTACTGAATCCACCAAAATTGATACTCACGAAAATAAATGAATCCACAGTATTTGTTATATTTAACATGTGCCGTACTGCAGCAATCTGTGCGTCCGTAAATTGTTATGAACTCTATAATAATTTCAATTTCCAGGTCAACAGCCCACCAAAACTCATCTGTATCAAATTCTGTATGGGAGCACCCTCCGCCTTCAGCTATTGAGTTTCTTTTACCATCATTTGCTTGTAGAGGTCCATTTATTCTTGAATTCCATAGGATTGAACTTTGTCTGCTTTCCTTTCCAAGGGCAACATTTTCTAAATGGTCTACAAATAAAAAGAATTTGATAATTACCTCTACACAATATATGTTATATGATTCGCTACTGACCCAACTGATCCATAGAGGGTAAGTAAAATCCATAGGGGTTGATGCCGAAGACAGAATCACCTATGATTTTTACCTACCCTCTATGGTCCGTAGGGGGTCAGTAGTGAACCGTATCGCGAATTTATTGCACGCAGGACTATTCCTGTTGCGTTTTGTACAGATGTTGTACAAAAAAAAAAGACAATGAAATACCACAACACCAATAGATCACGTTCCCCTTAAATGTAGACATGACGTCATGAACCCCCTATGAAATTTACGTGACAGAGTTAAAACAATAAAAAAGTTATTATTTACCAGCGGTGCGATAATACACCATGGTACTAAATTAAATGTTTTCATCAAAGGTTATGCCAGATAAACGTTTATGAACTTGAATATCCCATTGGTAACTTTCGCTTCTCTTTAATGACAGCAAACTGTAGTAGATTTGAAAAAAAAACAGAAGAACCAAATCTTTTGAACCTGTACGACGACGAGAACGTATCGTGCACATAACCGAGACGAAATATTTGTAACGAATATTATTTTGTTTCATTTGATACCATACTTGATTTACGCAATGAACTCTTTTAAAATGATAAACCTCCTGAGTGCATGGTGTTGTAGTACCAGTACATTATATCGGCCGTTTTAAATTTTGCGGCCATATTGGATGGTTTTGTTGGGGGAGTGGCCTCAATTTGGTATATGTCATTCAATATTTCACTATGACAAGTGCTATGGTCTTACCATAAGGAGACTAACAGTTCTTGTATCCTCTGATATCGTTTGATGTGTTTGAACTTTATAGTTGCCATTTGCTAATTAAAAGGCTTCCAGTTTAGAATATTCCTCGGAGTTTTTTTTCTTTTATCATACAATACTATAAGACAATAATAAGCTGTGTACGGTTTATCTAGTTTGAAGTAAACATCACGTATGCCTTATTTAACACACTTCTTAAGTCTGATCTTTCAATTTTTTACCGATGTTTAAATTTCGTAAATCGGTTACGAAAAACAAATCAAGGTAACATAGAAAAACTGAAAGGATCACATAAACTTGGAGAGGAACAGTTGTACCGACAGGGTGATCGACACCTGATTAACAACGAATTAAAGACATTATTGTAAGGAAATGATTTAGAAACGATCTTCGGGTTTATTACCTAAAGTGTCGGCTGGCAGGGGAAATAACGAGGGGTTTGAAAAAGGAAATTAGTTTCTCCTCCTAGATCTATGAGATCTAAAAGTCTCTACAATAATTAAGGTATGGACGGAAACTTACTTCTGATAGGGAACGACACCAAAGCTTTCAATTGTATTGCTCTCCATATACATGTATACCCTTTTTTCTAGGAAAACAACTGTATTCCATGTATATCTTTTTAGATATGTTTTACATACACCAGGATATACCATCCGTGGAATACAGTTGTTTTCGAAATGTTTTACATACGCCAGGATATACCATCGTGGAATACAGTTGTTTTCCTAGAACAAAGGGTATACATGTATACAGAGCAATACAATTGATTGAAAGCTTTGGTTTTGTACAGAGGATAGAAAATATGTGAATGAGGGGTGGCGAGAGGGAGTCAGGGACTGGTGAACCTGTGAAAAATAGAAGAAAAATATGTATATTTGTGGGGGGGGGGGGGGGGGGGTAATTGACTGATGACCGTCTGTTATTAAGGAAGGAGGAGGAAAATGGAAATGAGGAGGGTTGCAGATGGCGGTATAAAAGTAGGAATCAGTGATCCTTGACCACATACTCATTATTCCTATGTGAAAATATACTGTTTTATAAAAGATTAATTTGTTTCGAAATTACAAACTTGCTCTACTCTCCAGATTTTGCAAACACTTTTGAGATTTGATGCTAATGTAATGCCCGACAAGTCAAGTTCTTTATTTTGTTGCCAAACAAACATTACAAAATAATTACTCAAAGGACGGTTAGAGTCCTTGATTGTATTTTTTTCAGAATTATTCAAACATTACCAGGAAAAATGGTTAATTCCCTTTTTTTTTTTTTTTTTGGTTTGTCGATGATATTGTTTTCTACGTGGTAAAGTCCACTTTAAAATATAAATGGGAAGACGCTAACCATGTAAAAAAATACCAATACTATGGGGACCATCACACAGTCATAGACGAAGGGGAAATAAACAACAACCGATAAACATGAATATAGCTACGAATGAAAGCAGGCGCAGAGTAAAACAAACCATAGGGAGATTAATGGAATATGAAAACAAATACAATTTTGTATTATTGCCCATTGACATCTTTTCAAAAGGGACTAAAAGGACTACACGAAGAACGTGTACGTAATCATATCCAAGGTTTATCCGTTAAATGTATGATATAAAATTGATTTGCAACGTCTGTTAACCTTGAATAACTGAGATGTAACTGATGGCACGCAGAAAGCATGATTATCTGGTAAAAAAAATATTGATCAATTGTTTGGTACAAATCAATGTTTCTTTTATTCAGAGTGATAACTGCATGCATATAAAGTCAAAATCTGTAGATATACAATATTCACTAGCTCTTTGTCTCTTAAGTTGTGAGTTCGAACCTGTTTGTGTCAGATTTGTATTACTCTGATATAAATTTACTAAGGTTGACATATTCTTCCACTATCAAAACGAATCCCAAAAATGATTCCCAACAAAAACCAAATAAGGAGCACACAATGGGATTTTGTCATGAATAATCCATTTATTAATTAAAAAAGACGATTGTTCAGAGAACAAGTGAAGGTCTTTCCACCTGAATGCACTTCCGATAAGAAAATTTTATAAAACCAGTATGTTCTGTCTGAACTGATAGCTTATATCACACTTTTCATTATTTTCAAAATACAATGTTTGACTGTTCGATATCATATGCAAAAAATCTAAGCGACATCTTGCAAAACCACTTTACACCGAAAGATAGAAATGTGGCGGAAGAGGAAAAAAATAATAATCTGAACAAATTCAATGGGTCTTTCCACAAGACGAATTATGAATAACGGATGTGATTATCTTAATATGCAAGTACAAAGTCAATCGTTATACATACAAATATGAAGACGGTGTATGTGATTGCCAATGTGACAACTCTCCACCAGAGACCATTTATGTATGAGAAATTATGACAAAATACGAGAAACTTTATTTGAAATCAAGTCAATCGAAACAAACATGCGTATGAAGGATGTTCACCCCCGATGACATGGAAGATGAAGTCTTTTTTGGTTCAGGAAGCTCGAGAAGTTATTCTGATCAAAAAGTGAAATACGATATGCACAATTATATTTTACGTTAAAAAAAATATGTGAAAACTGCGTAGAAATTCAATCTTTAGTTTATTCCAAATTTGTTTGCCCTACTGTAGAACCCGATTATCATATACTAGTACCCCCAAGTCGTGTGAAACAATCAGAGAGGCACATAGCGTTTTAAATGTTAGTGTAATTGAACGTTCCTGATATTGGAAAGTCATTTTTAAATACATGACAAAAGGACAATGATACTGACTTCTTTTATTTTCATGTAGCTGCTCATTTACTTATAAAATGTAATTAACAGGAAATTATCATTACATTGTGAACTATCCCAGTACAGAAGCAAGCGACAGTTTGTTTTCTGTCATCATTATTGTGGTTTGTACTAGTGTTAAAACATGTCCGATTACAAAATAAGATGTACTAGACCCACTAGATTTTCCAGATGATTAAGTGTGTTAAGAAGAAGCAGAAAGTCTTTTTCTTTTATCAAAAGATTCCAATAATTCCAAAAAAATATATATTAACTGTTTTATTAAGAAACTTACCAGACAAAGTACCATGTACATCATGTAAGAAATTTACAATTAATAAATGTATTAAAACATTTTCCATCTTACGGATCAGATCAGTATATAAGCTGGCACAAATGATTTTATACAATATGGTATCCAAAGGCAGGTTGATTTCATATTTTGTTTGCGTACATAAAAATAAAAATTTGTAACGTCTGCTTCTGGGAATGGTGGAAAATGCATTTATTATTTATTGACAATTTCAGAGGATGATCGAAGGAAATATGGTATCGTTGTTATTTAATCTGCGATAATATATAGCGTTGATGTGAATACTGCTTTTTCATTTGTCACAACGTTTGTCTTTTGGTCGTTTTATGAATGGGCTATTCAAAACTAGATAGAAACATTTCTTAACGGAAAATTGTCATTTGTGAAAAGCTAACTTTATGATTATAAGTGTAAACTAAGGTCAAGTGTATCATACAAGTTCATGAATACAGACATTATACCAAATGACGGATCTGATTTAACTTTAAATGATCATTGACTTTTGCGTATATTTGAAACTTGAATTTATTTTTGACATTTTTACCTAATATGTCTGTTTGTTTTGTTCACACATAGTTGTCAATATAAAGGAACGTTTTGCGATTTCCATACAAAGAGGGGTTCACCTATCTATATAAATCAGGTTTGGTTTACCATTTTTGTATCTATTCTTGTGATGTGTTTGAGCTTTTGGTTTTTACCATTTGGTTATGGACTTTCCGTTTAGAATTCTCCTGTTTTATGTGGTATTCTTAGATTTCACATGTATTTATGTTATAAAACAATATGCGTCTAAATATTGGTAATTGGTCAGTAAAAAAATTATGAAGGGTTATTTTACTTTCGGAGCGATAACTATAATGTTTGTGATTGTTATTTGAAACTTGTGAAGAGTTAGATGGCTTATTTCAAAATATCTGAATCAAGTTCATGATTGAACTGCTAATGATTTTTCTATGTCATTCATTACCTTAAAGGAAATTTACGAAGAAAGTGTTTATATATTTGATGCAATTTTTGTCTTTGTTTCATGTTGTGTTGTGTGGAGTGTTTTACCTCGATTTAAATTATTTATGTCCAGTCGTAGATTGCCATATGTCCAACTGGCTTTAGTTAACGAGCTTAAGTCAACGGAATAACACACGGTTATTTAGATTTAGGGGTTTGTTGTTATATGTACGGGGACACTTTAACATAAAAAGTAAAATCTTAGTGGGTGGTTAAAATAATATTGATGATATCTAGGTATATATTTCATAGTGCTAAGTGTCATGCTCTTACCATAACGAACATACTAGTTCTGATATCCTCTGACTTCACATTTAGAATTTTCATCGGAGTCTAGTCTTTTCGTTGTTTTTTATACAATACCATAAGACAGTCTATCTACCTTGAAGTATGTCTTATTCAACTCACTTCTGAAGTCTAATCTTTCAGTTGTTTACCGACGTTTAAATTACGAAAAAGACAAATCAAGGTAACATACAAAAATATAAAGGATCACATGAACGTCTATTGGAGCGACAATTGTTTTCCATGAATGGTACATCGTTGCGTATGTTAAACATATCTTTGCAACACATTTTGATAGTCATATTAATTATGTGCATAAACTATCATTTCGGGATTGAAGCGGACAGAGGATAGGGAACATGTAAATGATGGGTGGCGAACGGGAGTCAGAAAGTGAGGATCTCGAGAAAAGGGGGGAAATTTGTATATTCTAGAAAGGGGAATTAATCTATTTCCATCTGCTAGTAAAGAAAGAGGAGGAAAACGGGAATGACGGTTAGAGTCCTTGAATGATGGTCTTTTTTAAGAATTATGTAAGCATTTCCAGGCAAGTGATTTACTTTCTCCTGTTATTTTTTGTTTATTTATTTATTGTGGTTCGGGCATTTTCTTATAGAGAAAATGGTGGATTCAACCTGCTTTTATAGCTAGCTAAACATCTCATTTGTTTGGCAGTCCATCAACTGCCATTATATTGACAACAAGGTGTAAACAAAGAGACTTATAGGTGAAATTGTCAAAAACAGGGGTACAACATACAGTCAACATCGTGTTTTAATCTTAATCAAGGCTCGTTGTTGAAGACCGTATCTTGCCTTATAATGGCTGACTTTTATAGTGTTGACTAGAATGGAGAGTTGTCCCATTGGCACACATATCACAAATTCCTTTACATATACAAAGCACATAAGCACAAATAAGAATACACAAATTTACAATAGCTCAATAACATATTGTTTTGTGTATTAGTAATAATTGTCTGTTCGGGTTTTGTCATAGCAGTTGCTCTTTTGTATCTTTCGCTACTCTTATAGTTTAACCGAATTTGGAAAACTCCATTTAAAACGAGACATATATGTATACATTTTAATGATAATAAAGAGAAAGTCTATACTCGTGTACCTAATGAAGCACATGTATGTGTACATGTACCGATTGCAGGATGTTGTTAACGTTAAGTTGTTTTTTAAATGTTTTACAGTTGTTTAGGGGAAGGGTTGGTGGGGTTTGGTTTTTTTTTTAAATATTTACTGTGCCTAGTTTTGCTTTCGCACATGTGTGTCATTCTGGGTTTTTTCATTGGCGTATACACCTAAATTCTCTTTACTAATGATCCTCGGTGTTATGTTGGTTTAGGTACACTGAGGTTGTCAGTTTAAGTCCTGCACTAGGAAATTAAGTGAGCTTGACTCAAATCTAAATTGACTAGAGTAAGTTTTCCTACCGATGGTCGGTGGTGCACTCAACCTTCCTACGCCAAAAAACTAACCCCTACGAAATAGCACAATAGTGCTAAAAGTGACGTTAAACACCAATCAATCAATCCTTTTTAAGATATTAAATTATCATAATACATTTTTATATCTATCATTTTAATGTCTTGCAATCTGATTGTCATACACTAATATATATTGTTTAATATAACTGAATAATCGAGTTGTTGACTAACCCGATAAAAAAAACCATCTGTGATGCCATATTCTAATGCAATGTTACATGTAACAACAATAATTATTATTGGATGACATCTGCCGGAGTCGTTTGCAACAACTTTGTGCAATCGCAGTCGACATTGTCAGTTTATTTTCGATTTATGAGTTTGAGTGTTCCTCTGATATCTTTCGTCTCTCTTTTACGGTATATTTGAAATGTGTTGCCATCGTAAATTTTGGATTTGACAGGGCAATGTTCAAATCAAGTACTGTTTTTCCTTCAATTTCTTTAATGGTCGATTATTATCTTCATTTATTAGAAAATAAATACACACTAACAGATGGGCTGCATGAATGATAATTTTAATCTGGTTGATGAAAACTTATTAGAATTTACAACTGTAGTTTTCGTGCAATAATGCAATAAATGTAATGCATTAATATGGCATCAATGTTCAAACACAATGTAAATTTTAGTGACCACGTATTCTTCTGATCTGCCTGATGTGTTTTCGGAAAGACAGTAAATCAATAAGAACGTCTGTACCAACCACAGCGCAAAGAACGACAACTCCTACAATTCCCATTAACCTAGCACTCTCCCTTTTGTCGGCGACAGATATATAGTTCCTTCTCCATCTTGAGATATTTTTCTTATCCAGCTTCATTTCATTCTGTAGCCCAGTAAGTCGTGGTTGCAGTATTTGTCTCAATTCCGTTTTTGAGTGCTTTTGAATATATTGTGAAGTTTTGGAATCTTCATTCTGTTTGTTTTCACACGAGCATGGGCAATCAGGTTCTTCTAGATTCAAAAATATATGATACATGAAGGAAAAAGGAAAGACAATAAAAAAAAAATATTGACAAAACAATACTTATTGAGGCCTTTAATAAAATAAAAAAATCAAAGTTTTAAAGTTTCAATAGTAGACGAATGCATGTACATTTTGATAAGAATATTAACAAAAACAATACTTATAACGAGTAAATAAATTCATGTACATTTTGATAAGAATAATGACAAATAATGACAAAACAATACTTATTAAGAGAATGCTTGTACATTTTCATAAAAATACGAATCGATATTATTCTGGTTGATTTACTTATACTCGAACTTTAATGATCAGAACACCAATATAAATGGATGTATATAAGAATTTAATTAGTACATAGTCCCTCTTGTTATTTTTTCACTTGACATTGCTAATTCCTAGGTATTTTATGCAAATGGTTTGAACCTCCTGACTTTGTCCTTTTGGATTAGATTACTTTTCTTAGTTGTACATTATATCACATCCAGTCTTTTTCCATCATGGTTTTGAAATTAACGTGTCTTTCAAAAACTTCCGTTGCTCGATATTTATAAATATGTTGTGTAAATCGAAGGAAACGTGCTTACAATTTGACTATTTACGATATGGGTAGTATGAAATCATATTTTTTTAATAGACATTTGTTGAAAATTTAAGAAGCAGGTTAGATAAAGGCTATTTAACCTAGCAAATTCAACTTGCAATGCGTTTCCCTATATGCAGAAAAATCAGAAACAATATCTTCTTGCAATTTGATTTGTATTTTGAATCTTGTGATTTTACTGTTTGTGGTGTTTTTTATATAGCAATTCCATTACGCTTACGCTACCGGTTTTTAAACTGAAAGGACTGAAAGTTTTCAAAGAAGACTATGTTCGTGTGATTAAAATACATGTACAACTCACATACGTGTTTATGCGACTAAAGAATTGACATATTTGCATTTTTATTTCATGGGTATGTATTATCCTATTTTGAAAGCTCTCCTCATGATAAGGCAATATTGCAGCTATGCAAATTAGCACAAAATATCCAAATGTTTGCCATATTACATGACCACGTATCGTCATTTTTATTTTTATTTTAAAACATTTGGTTCTGTTTTGTCTACTTTCAATTTGTCATTTAACCCTTTGTTTACTGGAAGTCAACGTAGAACTAACGATATAAACTATTTTATACACTATACAATAACTTCCGCAAAATGTAAACTGTAAATGTACGAGCTTTTAAAACAAGACGAACACAGATGCTTTAGCAGAGATTTTCTTCTTTTTTCGAGGCGTGTACAAAAGAATGCTGCCTTTCAAAGCAGTAGAAGTATATGCTTACTCTACAACTTAAAATGTTCGCTTAAAAATATTATTTCCGTCATTAAGCTTTGGTTTTATATAGATACCAGGGCTGATCGAAAAGACGACCCAAAACTTAACTGTAAGGCATCTGATTCAAATATCATTATTACAGAGTTTTGTTAAGTTCCCCGTAGTTAGAATATAATCAAGAATACTACTCCCTCAAAAAAAGTCTACGCTGATGAATTATATACTTTAAATATGGCTATTTCTCTTTGGATCCCAATTGATCATATAACCCCTTACGTTACTTTATATTTTATATCCCTGGAATTCAAATATTTGGGCGTGCGCGATCATGGTTAAGACTAGTCCAGAAAATTGCTACAGAAGCACATATTCAATAATATTTTATAGTTACTTTTCAATTCTATGCTTATTTATCAATAAAAAAAGGTTACTGCAAACTCTATTTGTAACGTTATGAACATTGGACATTTACACTTGTGCATATATATATATTTGTATAGGAAAATGATCACTGGCAGACGTACACAGGTACATGAGTATTCATCTATTATTGGCTTTAACAACTGGAGACTTCATTTGTATTTTATCTGACTATTTTACATTTACACTTGTGCAAATATATTAGTATAGGAAAATGATCAATGGCAGTACACAGGTACTTCAGTATTCATCTATCATGGACTTTAAAATATGATCGGGACTCAGATTTCCAGAAAAAAGTATCAAATACGCAATAGTAAAAGGTTCTGCTTACCCTTCCGGAGCACCTGAGATAACCCCAAGTTTTTGGTTGGGTTCGTTTTGCTTGGTCTTTAGTTTTCTATGTTGTGTCTTATGTACTAGTATTTGTCTGTTTGTCTTTCTATTATTTAGCCATGGCGTTGTCAGTTTATTTCTTATATATGTGTTTGACTGTCTCTCTGATATCTTTCGCCGCTCTTTTACGAAGAACAATTGTTAAACTCACCACTTGTTTTCCCGCCGTAAACTTCAACTTCACACAATGTAAGGCAATGATTTTCTACATCATTGTTTTTTGCCATAATAATTTTGACAAATCGACCCCTTGTGTTTACACCCTCACAAGTAACGTTTAAAATTGACGGAGCGACTCCAGATTGATGAAAGCACAATGTTGAAGTTTCCTGATCGTATCCGTCCCATGATGCATCACTAGGATTGTACAATAGAACATCAAAATCTCGAAGTCGTTCAGCTGAAAAATGTAAATAAACACAAATGAGAATGGTTTTTATTATGTTGACATTTAAAGGAGCATTTTGACATGAATTGTAATGCACAAAACGCATCAGTTGCAACTCATTGAGATAGAAGAGCCTACGCTTGTGGATCACTCGACTTCTACATGGTTGATAAACTGGTCGTTGATATTTTAGTTGAATCTTCCAAATTTAATTGAGTGTAAACATGAGAAGACTTTCCTATTATCATGGTAAATAATTGTGATTTTATTGGTAGTTCTTTTGATTAAGAAGAACAGGTTTTGATACTGTTTTGATATCAATGTGTTTGTTGTTATTTTTTTTTTGTTTTGTCCCATGATTGTGACTGAGGCTTATGGTGATATAATGATATTTATATGATATTGTAATGTCTTATTGTTGACCCAATTACTTCCAATCATTGTACTTGGTTTATATGCTATTTATGGGTCCTGTAATTTGGAAAATTAAATATTCATTTCTATTTGTCTTTTTTTTTTTTTCATTGTGTTGCTACTAGGTATCTTTCCGATTTTTTATGATCGGTTATTTTCAGAACAGTATTGTTCATCCAACTTCGATATTTACTAGAGTAGCATACTTGCGTCAAAGAGTGTTGAAAGGTGATTAAAATACCCTTTAAAGGAGAGTAATGTACAAACATTATAGATAAAAAGATAAAAAGCAATTCGTATAGAGTAGGACGCGTCACTACAACATGAAAATTCCAAAAATTGTACCAATTTTATACAATTATTAGTATCTTTTTCGCATGCGCGATCAAAAATCATTCATAATTCAAAATTATGATTAACTAATCAATTATAGAGTGTAACCATATGTACCGATTGCATGGAATATTCATTAATTTCAATTGAGGACAAATATCAAAAGATACATGTTTTTTTTTTATCTTAACAGAGAGAACGTGTCTTCAACTCTCTGATCTTCCATGTAGTACTTGTCTAATTTTGTGAGCTAAGGGCCGAAGGGCCAAGTGAGCTTTTCTTATCACTCGGCGTCCGTCGTCTGTTGTCCGTCGTCATCGTCCGTCGTCGTCGTCCATCGTCGTCGTAGTTAACATTTTACATTTTGAACTTCTTCTAGAGAACCACTGAATGGAATGAAACCAAACATGGCATGAATGTTTCTTATGAGGTGCTGACCAAGTGTTGTTACTTTGTAGCCGATCCATCATCCAGGATGGCCGCCAGCGGGGGACTTAGTTTAACATAGGACCCTATGGGAAATGCATACAAATGCATTCTTTTGGAGAACCACTGAATTGAATGAAGCCAAACATAGCATGAATGTTCCTTATGAGAAACAGACCAAGTGTTGTTACTTTATAGCCGATCCGTCATCCAAGATGGCCGTCCGCGGGGGACTTAGTTTAACATAGGACCCTATGGGAAATTCATACAAATGACTTCTTATAGAGAACCACTGAATTGAATGAAACCAAACATAGCATGCATGTTCCTTATGAGGAACAGACCAAGTGTTGTTACTTTATAGCCGATCCGTCATCCAAGATGGCCGCCAGCGGGGGACTTAGTTTAACATAGGACCCTATGGGAAATTCATACAAATGACTTCTTATAGAGAACCACCGAATGGAATGAAACCTAACATAGTATGAATGTTCCTTATGAGGTGATGACCAAGTGTTTTTACTTTGTAGCCGATCCATCATCCAAGATGGCCGCCAGTGGGGGACTTAGTTTAACATAGGACCCAATGGGAAGTACATACAAATGTCTTCTGGTAGAGAACCACTGAATGGAATGAAACCAAACACAGCATGAATGCTCCTTATGAGGTGCTGACCAAGTGTTGTTACTTTGTACCCGATCCATCATCCAAGATGGCCGCCAGTGGGGGACTTAGTTTAACATAGGACCTTATGGGAAATGCATGCAAATGACTTCTTTTAGAGAACCACTGAATGGAATGAAACCAAACATAGTATGAATGTTCCTTATGAGGTGCTGACCAAGTGTTGTTACTTTGTAGCCGATCCAACATCCACGATTGTCGCCAGTGGGGTGACTTTGTTTAACATAGGACCCTATGGGAAATGCATACAAAAGTCTTCTTCTAGAAAACCACTAAATTGAATGAAATCAAACATAGCATAAATGTTCCTTTCCTAATGAGGTGGTGGCCAAGTGTTGTTACTTTGTAGCCAAATTTTATCTTTTTTTATATGATTTTAAAAACCCAAGTAGAGTCAGATGAGCGATACAGGCTCTTGAGAGCCTCTAGTTAACCATATTAACATTATAAAAGGGGTAAATATATTTTCTAACAACATAGACATATACTGTGGATTCATTATTATTCTTGGGATATCAATTTTCGTCGATTCCGTAGATAAAGGTGGACCACGAATTAAAATGTTTAACGAAATACAGATGTTCTATAGGCTAGGTACGGGGCGCCGAATGGGATTCTTGTGGTTGTGTACTCGAAATTCAATTTTGTACGGACAAAAGTGAGTTTTGTTCAACAAAAGTGAGTTTTGTTCGATAAAAATGAGTTTTGTTCAACAAAAATTAGTTCAGTTTTACAAAATTTGTAGCATACTACAAATTTAAAATTTTGTCATACAAAATTATCTTTCAGTGGACAAAAGTTACTTTTGTCGTGACGAAATTCATTTTTGTAACACACTTTTGTTACCTAACTTGAAAATTGGGCGACAAAAGTCAATTTTGTATGCAAATTAGTTTAGTTTGGATTCTGTGTACTAATTTGCATACAAAATCGACTATTGTGAGACAAAATTGACTTTTGTGACGACAAAATTGAATTTTGTCTCACAAAAGTCAATTTTGTCTCACAAAAGTCAATTTTGTCTCACAAAAGTCAATTTTGTCTCACAAAATTGAATATTGTCCCACACAATTGACTTTTGTGTTTTAATTTCCATATCAGGTAACAAAAGTCAATTTTGTATGCAAATAAGTTTATATTTGCATACCTTTTTGAAAAAAAAATGACTTTAATCATGACAAAAATTAATTTTTTTGTACACATTTAACCCCACCACATTATCTATGTTTGTGCCTGTCCCAAGTCAGGGGCCTGTAATTCAGTGGTTGTCGTTTGTTTATGTGTTACATATTTGTTTTTCATTCATTTTTTTACATAAATAAGGCCGTTAGTTTTCTCATTTGAATTGTTTTACATTGTCTTATCGGGGCATTTTATAGCTGACTATACGGTATGGGCTTTGCTTATTGTTGAAGGCCGTACGGTGACCTATAGTTGTTAATGTCTGTGTCATTTTGGTCTTTTGTGGATAGTTGTCTCATTGGCAGTCATACCACATCTTCTTTTTTATATTTGTCATTTCCCAAATGAATTTTGTCTACAAAAATTGAAGCTCTCATAAAACAAGTCTGTATCACATAGTTTTGTAAAACAAAAACGATTTTGTTATGACATAATTGAATTTTGTACAATCACAAGAGTCCCATTCGGCACCCGTACTAGGAAGCAGACTTAGGCAAAACCACGAAATGAGATATTCACGAAAATGTAATGTTTACTGAATCCACCAAAATTGATACCCACGAAAATAAATGAATCCACAGTATTTGTTATATTTAACATGTGCCGTACTGCAGCAATCTGTGCGTCCGTAAATTGTTATGATCTCTATAATAATTTCAATTTCCAGGTCGACAGCCCACCAAAAATTATGTGTATCAAATTCTGTATGGGAGCACCCTCCGCCTACAGCTATTGAATTTCTTTTACCATCATTTGCTTGTAGAGGTCCATTTAAGCTTGAATTCCGCTCGATTGAATTTTGTCTGCTTTCCTTTCCAAGGGCAACATTTTCCAAATGGTCTACAAATAAAAAGAATTTGATAATTACCTCCACACAATATATGTTATATGATTCGCTACTGAGCCAACTGATCCATAGAGGGCTTGTAAAATCCATAGGGGTTGATGCCGAAGACAGAATCACGTATGATTTTACCTACCCTCTATGGTCCTTAGGGGGTCAGTAGTGAACCGTATAACGAATTAATTGCAAGCAGGATTTTCCTGTGGCGTTTTATACAAATGTTGTAGAAAAAAAGACAATGAAATACCACACCACCAATAGATGACGTTCCTATTAAATGTAGACATGTCGTCATGAACCCCCTATGAAATTTACGTTACAGAGTTAAAACAATCAAAACGTTATTGTTTACCAGCGGTGTGATAATACACCCTGGTAGCTAAATTAAATGTTTTCATCAAAGGTTATGCCAGATAAACGTTTATGAACTTGAATATCCCATTGGTAACCTTCGCTTCTCTTTTATGACAGCAAACTGAAGTAAATTAAAAAAAAAACAACAAAAGAACTAAATCTTTTGAACATGTACGACGACAAGAACGTATCGTGCACATAGGCGAGCCGAAATATTTCAGTTGTGAAAACAACGAAACTGAAAGACATGATATAAAGCTAATATTATAACGAATATTATTATGTTTCATTTGATACCATACTTGATTTACGTAATGAACTTTTTCAAAATGGTTAACCTCCTGAGTGCATGGTGTTGTAGTACCAGTACATTATATCGGCCATTTTAAATTTTGCGGCCATATTGGATGTTTTTTTGGGGGAGTGGCCTCAATTTGGTATAAGTCATTCAATCTTTTACTATGCCAAGTGCTATGGTCTTACCATAAGGAGACTAACAGTTCATGTATCCTCTGATATCGTTTGATGTGTTTGAACTTTATAGTTGCCGTTTGCTAAACATGCTAAAAGGCTTCCAGTTTAGAATATTCCTCGGAGTCTTTTTTTTTCTTTTATCATACAATACTATAAGACAATAATAAGCTGTGTACAGTTTATCTAATTTGGAGTAGACATCGCGTATGCCTTATTTAACACATTTCTTTATTCTGATCTTTCAATTTTTTACCGATGTTTAAATTTCGTAAATCGGTTACGAAAAACAAATCAAGGTAACATAGAAAAACTGAAAGGATCACATAAACTTCAACTGGAGCGGACCAGGGTACCGACAGGGTAATCGACACCTGATTAACAACGAATTAAAGACATTATTGTAAGGAAATGATTTAGAACGATCTTCGTGTTTATTACCTAATGTGTGGGTTGGAGTTTGAAAAAGGAAATTAGTTTCTCATCCTAGATCTATGAGATCTAAAAGTCTCTACAATAATAAAGGTATGGACGGAAACTTACTTCTGATCGGGTACGACACCAAAGCTTTCAATTGTATTGCTCTCCGTATACATGTATACCCTTTGTTCTAGGAAAACAACTGTATTCCATGGATGGTATATCCTGGAGTATGTAAAACATATCCACGTCCACTTGTATATTTGTCCATCTGATGAGTTAAGCCATTTTCAATTGATTTTTATAGTTCGTTCTTATGTTGTACTGTTATACCACTGTCCCAGGTTAGGGGGAGGGTTGGGATCCCGCTAACATGTTTAACCCCGCCACATTATTTATGTATGTGCCTGTCCCAAGTCAGGAGCCTGTAATTCAGTGGTTGTCGTTTGTTTATGTGTTACATATTTATTTTTCGTTCTTTTTTTATATAAATAAGGCCGTTAGTTTTCTCGTTTGAATTGTTTTACATTGTCTTATCGGGGCCTTTTATAGCTGACTATGCGGTATGGGCTTTGCTCATTGTTGAAGGCCGTACGGTGACCTATAGTTGTTAATATCTGTGTCATTTTGGTCTTTTGTGGATAGTTGTCTCATTGGCAATAATACCACATCTTCTTTTTTATACTATTTAAAAATCCGATAATCGTCATATCAGTTATCAGTCTATATGTGCATGAACCATCATTGTGGGCCGGAGTGGAGCGGACAGAGGATAGATAATTTGTGAATGAGGGAAGGCGAGCGGGAGTCATGGACTGGTGACCCTGTGAAAAATAGAAAAAAAATATGTATATTTGAGGGGGGGGGTAATTGACTGATGACCGTCTGCTATTAAGGAAGAAGGAGGAAAACGGAAATGAGGAGGGTTGCAGATGGCGGTATAAAAGTAGGAATCAGTGACGCCTTGACCACATACTCATTATTCCTATGTGAAAATATACTGTTTTATAAAAGGTTAATTTGTTTCGAAATTACAAACTTGCTCGACTCTCCAGATTTTGCACACGTTTTTGAGATTTGATGCTAATGTAATGCCCGACAAGTTCTTTATTTAAGTGGCTAATAAAAATTATAAAATCAATACTTAAAGGACGGATAGAGTCCTTGATGGTCCTTTTTTTAAAGAATTATTCAAACATTACCAGGAAAGATGGTTAATTTCCCTTTTTTGTTTTGGTTTGTCGATGATATTGTTTTCTTCGCGGTAAAGTCCACTTTAAGATATAAATGGGAAGACGCTAACCATGTAAAAAATACCAATATTATGGGAACAATCACACAGTCGTAGACGAAGGGGAAATAAACAACAACCGATAAACAAATTAAATCAAATCAAATAAACATGAATATAGCAACGAATGAAAGCAGGCGCAGAGTAAAACAAACCATAAGGAGATTAATGGAATATGAAAACAAACACAATTTGGTATTATTGCCTATTGACATCTCTTCGAAAGGGACAAAAAGGACTACACGAAGAACGTGTACGTGGTCCTATCCAAGGCTTATCCGTAAAAGGTATGATATAAGATTGATTTGCAACGTCTGTTAACCTTGAATAACTGAAATGTAACTGATTGCACGAAAGAGTCATAATTATCTGTACAAAAAATATTAAGAAATTGTTTCGTACAAATCAATGTTTCTTTTATTCAGAGTGATAATTTCATGCACATAAAGACCAAATCTGTAGATATACGATATTCACTAGCTCTTTGTCTCTTAAGTTGTGAGTTGGAACCTGTTTGTGTCGGATTTATATGACTCTGATATAAATTAACTAAGGTTGACATGTTCTTCCACTATCAAAACGAATCCAAAAAATGATTCGCAACAAACACCAAATAAGGGGCACACAATAGGATTTTGTCATGAATAATCCATTTATTAATTAAAAAACGATTGTTCAGAGAACAAGTGAAGGTATTTCCACCAGAATGCACTTACGATAAGAAAAATTTATAAAACCAGTATGTTCTGTCTTAACTGATAGCTTATATCACACTGATTTTCAAAATACAATGTTTGACTGTTCGATATCATATGCAAAAAATCTAAGCGACATCTTGCAAAACCACTTTACACCGAAAGACAGAAATGTGGCGGAAGAGGAAAAAAGTAATAATCTGAACAAATTCAATGGGTCTTTCCACATGACGAATTATGAATAACGGATGTGATTATCTTAATATGCAAGTACAAAGTCAATCGTTATACATACAAATATGAAGACGGGGTATGTGATTGCCAATGTGACAACTCTCTACCAGAGACCATTTATGTATGAGAAATGATGACAAAATACGAGAAACTTTATTTGAAATCAAGTTACTCGAAACAAACATGCATATGAAGGATGTTCAACCCCGATGACATCGAAGATGAAGTCATTTTTGGTTCAGGAAGCCCGAGAAGTAATTCTGATCAAAAAGTGAAATACGATGTAGGATATGCACAATTATATTTTACGTTAAAAAGGAATATGTGAAAGTTGCGAAGAAATTCAATCTTTTGTTTATTCCAAATTCGTTTGGCCTACTGTACAACCCGATTATTAAATACTAGTACCCCATGTCGTGTGAAACAATCAGAGAGGCACATAGTGTTTTAAATGTTAGTGTAATTGAACGTTCTTGAAATTGAAAATTCATTTATAAATACATGACAAAAAGACAATGACACTTCTTTCATTTTCATGTAGCTGCTCATTTACTTATAAAATGTAATTAATAACAGGAAATTATCATTACATTGTGAACTATCCCAGGTTAGAAGCAAACGCCAGTTTGTTTTCTGTCATCATTATTGTGATTTGTACTTGTGTTAAAACATGTCCGATTACAAAATAAGATGTACTAGACCCACTAGATTTTCCAGATGATTAAGTGTGTTAAGAAGAAGCAGAAAGTCTTTTTTTTTTATCAAAAGATTCCAATAATTCCAAAAAAATATATATGAACTGTTTTATTAAGAAACTTACCAGACAAAGTACCATGTACATCATGTAAGAAATTTACAATTAATAAATGTTTTAAAACATTTTCCATCTTACGGATCAGATCAGTATATAAGCTGGCACAAATGATTTTATACAATATGGTATCCAATGGCAGGTTGATTGCATATTCTGTTTGCGTTATCATTTTGTTTTCTTTTGATATTTGATATAACTCGTGCGTACATAAAAAAAACACCAATGGATGACGTTCCAATTAAATGTTGACGTGACGTCATGAACACATAATGAAATTAACGTGACAGAGTTGAAACAATCAAAACGTTATTATTTCCCCGCGGTGCGATAATACACCATGGTAGCTAAATTAAATGTTTTCATCAAAGGTTATGCCAGATAAACGTTTATGAACTTGAATATCCCATTGGTAACTTTCGCTTCTCTTTAATGACAGCAAACTGTAGTAAATTTAAAAAAAACACAGAAGAACCAAATCTTTTGAACATGTACGACGACAAGAAAGTATCATGCACATAATCGAGCCGAAATATTTCAGTTGTGAAAACAACGAAGCTGAAAAACATGATATTTTTGTTTAATAAAACTAATATTATAACGAATATTATTTTGTTTCATTTGATACCATAATTGATTTACGTAATGAACTCTTTCAAAATGGCCAACCTCCTGAAGTGCATGGTGTTGTAGTACCAGTACATTATATCGGCCATTTTTAATTTGACGGCCATATTGGATGGGTATCTTTTTTAGAGGGGCCTCAATTTGGTATATGACATTCAATCTTTCACTATATAAAATAGAAGATGTTATATAATTACCAATGAGACAACTATCCACAAAAGACCAAAATGACACAGACATTAACAACTATAGGTCACCGTACGACCTTCAACAATGAGCAAAGCCAATACCGCATAGTCAGCTATAAAAGGCCCCGAAAAGACAATGTAAAACAATTCAAACGAGAAAACAAACGGCCTTATTCATGTAAAAAAAAAATGAACGAAAAACAAATATGTAACACATAAACAAACGACATCCACTGAATTACAGGCTCCTGACTTGGGACAGGCACATACATAAATAATGTGGCGGGGTTAAACATGTTAGCGGGATCCCAACCCTCCCCCTAACCTGGGACAGTGGTATAACATTACAACATAAGAACGAACTATAAAAATCAGTTGAAAAAGGCTTAACTCATCAGATGGACAAAAATACAAGTGGACGTGGCCGGGTAATTATACATCCCGACACATAAAGAAACAATGAACAGATCTGAGAGTTCTCGCAGTTATCTGACATCTAGTTCAAAGCCACTAACAACTAATTAAAAATCATGCATCTAAGACTAAACTAACAATCCGTACACATCCAACATCCAATGGATTTAGTGTAAAGACGTCATAAACAGCCAGAGAAAAACATGACCTTGTGCAATGCCAAGTTACAGGTATCGACAGATTGCAGATCCATGAATATGTATATGTATAAAACATACTAGTAATATTTTGTTGGCTTTTAATTTACTGATAACAAAATCAATATTTATACCAATAAAAACAATATTCAATGATCTTATTAAAGTGTTGAATATGTAACCTTTTAGAATAAGTTTATTTAAAGGAGCGACAAGTTTACATGTATCATTTCTAAATTTCCGGGCACGGTTAACAACATTTCCGTAAAAATGAGATTTGCTATCCCGTTTGAAATAAGTTTTCTACAGGTACAACCAAACTTCAAAACCAAATCTTTATCTCTATGGAAAAATTTAGTAAAGGTTTTAAGTAATTTATGGTAACGATATCCCTGGTTTAATAATTTACCAGTAATACATAGGTTGCGTTCGTTAAAATCAAAAACGTCACAACAGACACGGGCATAGCGAACAAGTTGTGAAATATAAACACCGTAAGATGGTGCCAAAGGAACATCAACATCTAAAAATGGAAAATTAACAATAGGGAACGAAAAATTGTTTCTCTTGTCGTAAATTTAAGTGTGGAGTTTCCCGTTTAAAACCGAAATATCTAAATCCAGGAAAGAACAGTTATTTCCGAATAAATTTGATCTATGTCAAGTGCTATGTTCTTACCATAAAGAGACTAACAGTTCTTGTATCCTCTGATATCGTTTGATTTTTTTTGAACTTTATAGTTGCCATTTGCTAAAGGCTTCCAGTTTAGAATTTTTCTCGGAGTCTTTTTTTCCTTTTATCATACAATACTATAAGACAATAATAAGCTGTGTACGGTTTATCTAGTTTGAAGTAAACATCACGTATGCCTTATTTAACACACTTCTTTAGTCTGATCTTTCAATTTTTTACCGATGTTTAAATTTCGTAAATATGTTACGAAAAACAAATTAAGGTAACATAGAAAAACTGAAAGGATCACATAAACTTCAACTTGAGCGGAACAGTTGTACCGACAGGGTGATCGTCATCTGATTTACAACGAATTAAAGACATTATTGTAAGGAAATGATTTAGAACGATCTTCGTGTTTATTACCTAAAGTGTCGGCTGGCAAGGGAAATAACGAGGGGGTTGAAAAAGGAAATTAGTTTCTCCTCCTAAAACTATGAGATCTAAAAGTCTCTACAATAATAAAGGTATGGACGGAAACATACTTCTGATAGGGAACGACACCAAAGCTTTCAATTGTATTGCTCTCCGTATACATGTATACCCTTTGTTCTAGGAAAACAACTGTATTCCACGGATGGTATATCCTCGCGTATGTAAAACATATCGTTTTAAAAAAGATATGTTTTACATACGCCAGGATATACCATCCGTGGAATACAGTTGGTTTCTTTTTTCAAAAAGATATGTTTTACATACGCGAGGATATACCATCCGTGGAATACAGTTATTTTCCTAGAACAAAGGGTATACATGTATATGGAGAGCATTACAATTGAAAGCTTTAGTTTCGTACAGAGGATAGAGAATATGTGAATGAGGGGTAGCCAGCGGGAGTCAGGGACTGGTGACCCTGTGAAAAATAGAAGAAAAATATGTATATTTGGGGGGGGGGGTAATTGACTGATGACCGTCTGTTATTAAGGAAGAAGGAGGAAAACGGAAATGAGGAGGGTTGCAGATGGCGGTATAAAAGTAGGAATCAGTGACCCCTTGACCACATACTCATTATTCCTATGTGAAAATATACTGTTTTATAAAAGATTAATGTGTTTCGAAATTACAAACTTGCTCTACTCTCCAGATTTTGCAAACACTTTTGAGATTTGATGCTAATGTAATGCCCGACAAATTCTTTATTTAGTTGGCCAACAAACATTACAAAATAATTACTCAAAGGACAGTTAGAGTCCTTGGTGGTCTTTTTTAAGAATTATTCCAATATTACCAGGAAAAATGGTTAATTTCCTTTTTTTGGGGTTTGTCGATGATATTGTTTTCTACGTGGTAAAGTCCACTTTAATATATAAATGGAAATGATTATCTGGTAAAAATAATATTAATAAATTGTTTGGTACAAATCAATGTTTCTTTTATTCAGAGTGATAATTGCATGCATATAAAGACCAAATCTGTAGATATACAATATTCACTAGCTCTTTGTCTCTCAAGTTGTGAGTTGGAACCTGTTTGTGTCGGATTTGTATGATTCTGATATAAATTGACTAAGGTTGACATGTTCTTCCACTATGAAAACGAATCCCAAAAATGATTAGCAACGAAAACCAAATAAGGGGCACACAATAGGATTTTGTCATGAATAATCCATTTATTAATTAAAAAACGATTGCTCAGAGACAAGTGATGGTCTGTCCACCCGAATGGACTTACGATAAGAAAATTTTATAAAACCAGTATTTTCTGTCTTAACTGATAGCTTATATCATATCACACTGATTTTCAAAAAACAATGTTTGACTGTTCGATATCATATGCAAATAATTCTAAGCAACATCGTGCAAAACCACTTTACACCGAAAGACAGAAATGTAGCGGAAGAGGAACAAAATAATAATCAGAACAAATTCAATGGGTCTTTCCACCAGACGAATTATGAATAATGGATGTGATTATCTTAATGTGCAAGTACAATGTCAATCGTTATACATACAAATATGAAGATGGGGTATGTGATTGCCAATGTGACAACTCTCCACCAGAGACTATTTATGTATGGGAAATGATGACAAAATACGAGAAACTGTATTTGAAATCAAGTTACTCGAAAAAAATGCGTATGAAGGATGTTTACTCCCGATGACATGAAAGATAAAGTCCTTTTTGGTTCAGGAAGCTCGAGAAGTTATTCTGATCAAAATATGAAATACGATGTAGGATATGCACAATTATATTTTACTTTAAAAAGGAATATTTGAAAGTGGCGTAAAAATTTAATCTTTAGTTTATTCCAAATTGATTTGGTCTACTGTACAACCTGATTATCATATACTAGTACCCCACGTCGTGTAAATCAATCAGAGGGGTACATAGTGTTTTTAATTTTAGTGTAATTGAAAATAAACTCATCATATTATAGATACTATGACTAAATTTTGTATATACGCTAGACGCGCGTTTCGTCTACAAAGATCATCAGTGACGCTGGAATCCAAAGAAGTTAAAAAGGCCAAATAACGTACGAAGTTGAAGAGCATTGTGGACCAAAATTCCTAAAAGTTTTGCCAAATCCAGCTAAAGTAATCTATGCCTGAGGTAGAAAAACCTTAGTATTTCAAAAATTCAATATTTTGTAAACAGTTAATTTATAAATGTACCCAATGATAATTCATTTCAGCACAAAAGTGCTGACTACTGAGCTGGCCCTCGGGGAAATAAGTGTTTGCTTTTCAGTCAATTTATAAATATAACCATATCAATGATAATGTACTTGAAATTGAAAAGTCATTTATAAATACATTACAAAAAGACAATGATACTGACTTCTTTCATTTTCATGTAACTGACAGAATGCTCATTTAGTGAGAGGTTTAGCGCTATAAAACCAGGTTAAATCCACCATTTTCTACATTTGAAAATGCCTGTGCAAAGTAAGGAATATGACAGTTGTTGTCCGATCGTTTGATGTGTTTTCTCATATGATTTTGACATGTGATTAAGGACTTTCCGATTGGATTTTTCACGGAGTACAGTAATTTTGTGATTTTACTTTTTACTTATAAAGTGTAATTAATAACAGGAAAGTATCATAACATTTTGAATTACCCCAGGTCAGAAGCAAACGTTAGTTTGTTTTCTTTCATCATTACTTTGATTTTGTATAAGTCGTATAAGTGTTAAAAACATGTCCGATTAAAAAATAAGATGTTCTAGACCAACTTGATTTTGCAGATGTTTATTTAGTGTGTAAAGCAGTAGCATAAAGTCTTTTTGTTAAACAAACGATTCCATGAGTTGAATAGTCCCCTAGTATATTTCGCCCTCTTTCCTTTTAAATAATTTTAACAACAAAAAAGCAGATCTTTTGTATTATTAAATAGTACCAAATTGGTTTGGCCAACAGAACGCTCATTTACATGTACTTATATAGCGTACAAATTAGCATTTATTTGAAATATCCCAGGTCAGAAGCAAACGCCGGCCACTTTGTTGATTTTATACTAGTGTTAAAAACACTTCCGACTAAAAATTATGATGTACAAGACCAACTAGACTTTCAAGATAATAAGTGTGTTAAGTTAAGTCTTTTTGTTAAACAAACGATTCCATGAGTTTGATAGTCCCCAGGTATTTCGTCACTCTTTCCTTTCCAATAATTTCAACAACAAAAAAAAGCAGATTTACTATATTATTAAATAGAACTTACCAGACAAAGCGCTATGTACATTAAGTAAGAAATTTACAACGAAAAAATGTATTAAAACATTTTCCATCTTGGGGATCAGATCAGTATATAAGCTGGCATAAATCATGTTTTTTTTTTATACAATATTGTATCCAATGGCAGGTTGATTTCATATTCTGTTTGCGTTATCATTTTGATTCTTTTTCTATGTAATATAACTCGTGCGTATAATAACAATAAAAACTTATATCGTCTGTGTCTGGGATCGGGAAAAAGTTCATTTATTATTTATTGACAATTACAGAGAATGATCACAAGAACTATGGTATCGTTGTGATCTAATCTGCGATAATTTATACCGTTGATGTGATTGCTGCTTTTTATTTGTTACCAGGTTTGTGCTTCTAACTGTTTTCATGAGTGGGCTATGCAATACTAGATAGAAACATTTCTTAACGGAAGATTGTCATTTGTGCATACTGTACGATTAAAAGTGTAAACTAATGCCAAGTGTATTATACAAGTTCATGAATATAGACATTATACCAAAGACGAATCTGATTTAACTTTAAATGAACATTGACTTTTGCGTATTTTTGAAACTTGAATCTATTTTTGACATTTTACCTAATATGTCTGTTTGTTTTGTTTACCCATGGTTGTCAATATAATGGAACGTTTTGCGACTGCCATGCAAAGAGAGGTTAGTTTATCTATAACAACAGGTTTGATCCACCATTTTCTACATAAGAACATGTATGTACCAAGATAGGAATATGTGACAGTTGACATGTTGATTCGTATGATGTGTTTGAGCCTTTGATTTTGTCATTTGGTTATGATTAAAGCAATACGACAATGTACATGTGTGTGCCAAACAAATAATATGTGAAATAAACATGTTTTTTAAAAGAAATTAGCAATTAAAATAACAATTTTAGTCAACACGGTGGCATTGATTGTGGAGTAACCTTTTATCTTCAAAAGGGAGGGGTATGGGTTTTTTTTCGAGTCAGCGCGATTAATTCTATTTTGTTTTCAACGCTTACAATCAGATCATATTTTTCAATATTTAACATTATAAATTATAGGGAAAATCTGGTCGATTCAGAATATTTTTTCTTGTCCTCTGCTTGACCAGAATATTTTTGTTTCCATAAATCATTGTGTTGCTAACATTATAAGGTCATTAACAAGATTGGTGGTCACTCATCTTTGCTTGTTGTGTGGTTGATTCAAATTGGTCGGTTTCGTTTCGCAACTGTAATATGGCACATCGAGTCTATGTTATGGTCTTGTATGATGTATTTGAACTAAATCATCCGCAGTGGGAACGACAACAAATATGTACCTCTGTTCTTGCTATAAAAAGTAAAATCACAAAAAATACTGAACTCCGAGGAAAATTCAAACCGGAAAGTCCCTAATCAAATGGCAAAATCAAATGATAAAACACATCAAACGAATGTACAACAACTGTCATATATATTCCTGACTTGGTACAGGAATTTTCAAATGTTGAAAATGGTGAATAGAATCTTGTTTTATCGCACTAAACCTCTCACGTGTATGACAGTCGCATCAAATTACATTATATTTACAACGATGTGTGACCAAAGCAGACATAATAGGTAAAATATATAGTCACAATATGTGTACAGCAGTCATCACTGTGTCACAATCTCAAAACACACAAATATTTATCAAAAAAGCACAAAAAGCATTTATCAAATTTAAAAATCCATACACCAGTAGACACAACTACAGTAATATCAAAGCTGAGCTGGCAGTTGGTTGGTCAGTGCAAACCAATGAAGCCAGTTACCTATATATGCCAAGCATGCATGTTCAATATGTTGATTTTGCTTACCCTCCATGGGCACTTGGAATCATTCCATGTTTTTTGTGGTGTTTGTGTTGCTCCGACTTTAATTTATATGTTGTGTTTTGTGTACTTTTATTTGTCTTTTCGGTTTTTGCCATAGCATTTGCTGTCCGATTTTTGAAAAATTCTTTGATATCTTTCGCTATTCTTCAAAAGTATAGTTTAACCGAAGATGAAACTGATGAAACACAACATACAAATAACATTACCTTTAAAACGTAACATATCTTTTTTCATTGACATATACCGAAGTTCTCTTTAATGATGGTCCTCGGTGGTCGGGTTGTTTCAGTATTTCATTAGGGACTTTCCGTTTTGAATTTTCTTCGTAGTTCAGGATTTAACTTTTGCATGCATGTAACGATAATTATTGTTGGATTGGATCGTTTGTTACAACTTTGCGCATTAACAGTTGACGTTTACGGTATATTTAAAATGTTTAATTTACTGTGAAAGTACTTCAATTCGTGGGTATCAATTTTCGTTGTTTGAGCAATATTTACATGTTCGTGGGTTTTTAAATCCGTGGATTTTAGTTTTAAAAAAGTTTTTTTTTTTAAATTAAAGCCTTTAGATTAAGGTTACAAATAGTCTGGATTGAAGGAAATTACAAAGTAAACATTGACAGACCCGTGTAAATCGTAGTGACAACACTAATTAAACCACGATAAAGTGATCAACAGATAAAGGACCATCAAAGGTGTTAAAGGTGTTAAATAGGCCATAAACATGTCACCTAAAGGAATCAGTATCATAAACAAATGCCGTAAACGTATCTTAAATTGTCAAATAATTCTTATCATAATCAAGCCCAGCAATGAAATTATTATTTCCCATGTACGAGTGCAAGGATATAAAATGAAAACTTTATCATACTAGCATAGCAATACCGGAAATTTGACTTTAATAGAAAAAAATGAAAAGATCAAAAGTTGTACAGTTTAGGTAATTAAAGATTAAATTGTATAATCCTCCATGCAGTTGAAGTTCTGTGACTGCTATTAAAGTATTCTCAGATTCGAGGTTATTCAATATATTCTCTAGATCATATCAGTAGTCAAACCTTCATGGGGATCTTTCCATGTCTTGATTTGGACAATAGTTGTTTTATTTCGTTGGACTATTAATTTCGTTGATAAAGTCATCCTCGAAAACCATGAAAATTGGTACCCCACGAATAAAGTAAAAAAAACATCAATTAGTTGCATTAGAATAGCCATAACAGTACTGTATTTTCAGAATTGTCATCGTCAATAATTACTTTGGATTTTCAAATCCTGTACTTTAATTTCTTTAATGGTACATGTAGGTTATTTAGAAAATAGATACACATTCATAGATGGAATGCATTTATGATATTTTAATCTGGTTAGAAAACTTAGTAAAATTGCAACTATTGTTTTAGTGCAATAATGCATTAATGTTCAAATACAATGTAAACATTAAAAACCACGTATTCTTCTGATCTGTCTAAGTTATCAAAGGTACCAGGATTATAATTTAGTACGCCAGACGCGCGTTTCGTCTACATAAGACTCATCAGTGACGCTCATATCAAAATATTTATAAAGCCAAACAAGTAAAAAGTTGAAGAGCATTGAGGATCCAAAATTCCAAAAAGTTGTGCCAAATACGGCTAAGGTAATCTATGCCTGGGTAAGAAAATCCTTAGTTTTTTTGAAAAATTCGAAGTTTTGTAAACAGGAAATTTAGAAAAATGACCACATTATTGATATTCATGTCAACACCGGAGTATTGACTACTGGGCTGGTGATACCCTCGGGGACGAATCGTTCACCAGCAGTGGCATCGACCCAGTGGTGTAAAAGTTATCAAAGGTACCAGGATTATAATTTAGACACATCAGTGACGCTCATATCAAAATATTTATAAAGCCAAAAAAGTAAAAAGTTGAAGAGCATTGAGGATCCAAAATTCCAAAAGGTTGTGCCAAATACGGATAAGGTAATCTATGCCTGAGTAAGAAAATCCTTAGTGTTTCGAAAAATTGGAAGTTTTGTAAACAGGAAATTTAGAAAAATGACCACATTATTGATATTCATGTCATTCAGTTTTCCCTACGTCGGGTGAATCAGTTACTTTACATGGACAGTCAGATTATTCTACGTCGGATGGATTCGTCACTTTACATGGGCAGTTAGGTTGTCCTACGTCGGGTGGATCAGTTACTTTACATGCACAGTCAGATTTACCTACGTCTGGTGAATACGTTACTTTACATGGACAGTCATTTTCTCTTACGTCTGGTGAATCCGTTACTTTACATGGACAGTCAGTTTCTCTTCCGTCGGGTGGATTCGTCACTTACATGCGCAGTGAGGTTCTCCTGTGTCGGGTGAATCCGTTACTTCATATGGGCAGTCAGGTTCTCCTACGTATAAAAATATTCAATAAAGAGGGGTAATGGGAGTTTATACCCCCTTTACCCCTCATTTATTTACCTTTTGACAGAAGCACATTTACTAAAGTAGACAGATAAAGGTATGGGTACGAAATATATTTGTATGGGTACGAAGTATATTTGTATGGCTACGGTGCACAAGAGAATCGGGAAGTTTGAATTTGTAGGTTGATGTTGCGAAGTATTTTGTGTTTCATGTGGTGCTTTGATGACTTTTTACTATTTTTTGACTTTTTTCATATTTTTTTTCGCCTTGACGTTGACAGTTACACTTCGATATACATGTATGTCATGAATATCCTTTGAGTATCTTCCTCCTTATTTTGTGTTTTTCATGTAGTCGACACTTTGTATTCAGAATATCTTTATAGATGATCGTTTGACACCCTTATTGTGTATCGTGGGCAAGTTATTTACAGGCGATACGCAATTAGAATAATATAATCCCAAAGACCAGCTATATTCTTCAGCATAGAATTCGCCAAGTTTATGATGCGACAGTGATTGTCGATGTTTAAATCTTACATACCTATCTTTATGTGAGTTTTGTCATTTTTCACAGGCCTTAGGAAGATTTAAACTATCCGATGAATGGAAATATTCATTTGCTATGATTCAGACAAAGAGATTGATGAAACATTGTTTCGCAAGTTATATTAATATTATGGGATTTCGATGAAGATCTACACAGTATGGGTAATATGGTTCGCTACTGACCCCGAACGGATCCTTAGAAGGTTAGTAAAATCCATAGGGAGTGATGCCGAAAGCCGAATCTCCTATGAATTTTACTTACCCTCTATGATCCGTATGGGGTCAGTAGTGAACTGTATAACAAATGTATCGCACGCGGGACTTTTCCTGTTCCGTTTTTTACACATGTTATAGAAAAAAGACAATGAAATACCACAACATCAACAGATTATTTCCCCATTAAATATAGACATGACGTCATGAATCCCCTATGAAATTTACGTGACGGAGTTAAAACAATCAAAACGTTATTATTTATCCGCGGTAGGATAATACACCATGGTAGCTAAATTGAATGTTTTCATCAAAGCTTATGCCAGATAAACGGTTATGCCACTGCTGGTGGACGTTTCTTCCCCGGGTGTATCACCAGCCCAGTAGTCAGCACGTCAGTGTTGACATGAATATCAGGATTTTCTTATTCCAGAAATTGATTACCTTAGCCGAATTTGGCACAACTTTTTGAAATTTTGGGTTCCCAATGCTCTTGAACTTTGTTTATGTTTGGCTTAACTGTTTTGATCTGAGGGCGTCTGGCGTACTAAATTATAATCTTGGTACATTTGATAACCAAGCACTATAAAACCAGGTTCATCCACCATTTTCTACATTTACAAATGCCTGTACCAAGTCAGTAACATGACAGTTGTCCATTCGTTTAATATGTTTTTCATTGGATTTTGACATGTGATTAGGGACTTTTCGATTGAATTTTCCACGGAGATCTTATAAAGTGTAATTAATAACAGGAAATTATCATTACATGTTGAATTACCCCAGGTCAGAAGCAAACGTCAGTTTGTTTTCTTTCATCATTACTTTGATTTGTATAGGTGTTAAAACATGTTCGATTAAAAAATAAGATGTTCTAGACCAACTAGATTTTCCAGATGATTAAGCTAGTGTGTTAAGCAGTAGCAGAAAGTCTTCTTGTTAAACAAACGATTCCATGAGTTGGAAAGTCCCCTAGTATAGTTCGCCCCTCTTTCCTTCCCAATAATTCCAAAATCAAAAAAGTGGATTTACTGTATCATTTAGAACTTACCAGACAAAACGCCATGGACACGAGGTAAGAAATTTACAATGAATAAATATATCAAAACATTGTCCATCTTATGGATCCGATCAGTATATTAGCTAACATAGATCAGTTTTGTAATACATTATGTTATGCAATGGCTGGTTGATTTCATATTCTGTTTGTGTTATCATTTTGTTTCTGTTTCTATGTTATATAACTCGTGCGTACAATACCAATAAAAACTTGTAACGTCTGTGTCTGGCAACGGGAAAAGGTTCATTTATTATTTATTGACAATTACAGAGGATGATCATAGGAACTAGTGTCTGGTTGTCATTTAATCTGCGATAATATACACTGAGCGTTGATGGGATTGCTGCTCCTTTTTCTTTGTTACCAAGTTGTTCTTGTAACTGTTTTATGAGTGGGCTATACAATACTAGATAGAAACATTTCTTACATGAAGAATGTCATTTGTGTATACCCTGGCATACTGTACGATTATAAGACTTAGTGTAAACTAATGCCAAGTGTATTATACAAGTTATGAATATAGACATTATATCCAAATGACAAATCTGATTTAACTTTAAATGAACATTGACTTTTGCGTATATTTGAAACTTGAATCTATTTTGACATTTTTACCTAATATACACTGATATAGTTATCAAAGGTACCATGATTATAATTTAGTACGCCAGACACGCGTTTCATCTACATAAGATTCAGTGACGCTCATATCAAAATATTTATCAAGCCAAACAAGTAAAAAGTTGAAGAGCATTGGGGATCCAAAATTCCAAAAGGTGTAAACTGACGGCGCCATGGCTGAAAAAGAAAAAGACAGACAAATGATAGTACACAAGACACAATATAGAAAATTAAAGACTAAGTAACACGAAACCCACCAAACATATGGGGTGATATCAGGTGCTCCGGAAGAATAAGCAAATCTTGCTCTACATGTGACACGCGTCGTGTTGCACATGTTATAATAAACCCGATAAATTGTCTAATTTAACAAGTATAATGACTTTATCGATGTAAATGAGAGAAATTCAGATGAACTCTGCCAAAAAGCCATGTACACCTTGCTTCCAACCCATACCCCTAATATATTTGACCCACTATTTATCATATCTGAAATACGCACTTGACCACTGGAACATAACCTTGTTCAATGATCTTTTAAATGAAATCGAGCAAAGATGAATCATATCTGATGGACATGTAGATTTTTGCAAGCATATCATGATATATTAGTAGCAAGTTATATACATATCCTAGAACTTATGATAGAAGAGAGGCAAAAGATAACAAAATAAATAAGATGTTTGTGGTTAAGGATGTACTTAGGTGAGGTTAGGTAAAAATTAAGAAATTAAGAAATCAAAATTGATACTATAAGCTTGTAGACCATCAATTAAGGATAAAGATAAGCTAAAAATATTGATAGGTCATGGATCTCCTTTTCGAGATATTTGAGATTTAAAATAGGGCGGGAAAAGGCTGACTCAGACTTTTACCTTATATTTGCATTGGTATTATCGGGTTTCAAAACAAAAGAAAGAAAATTAAGAATCTTCTAAAATTTTGGTAAATGACCTTTCATGAGGCATTAAATCTTATATGAAAAAATAAATGGGTGTTATGGGGCAAAATATTTTACATTGTGTTGTATGGAAAAACACCAAGGAGTCCGAACATTTGACACAAATTCTAAAACCTCACCTAAGTACATCCTTAAGTTACAGGTGGAATAACTCGGTACTCTTTTGCCTTTCAAAACAGACAAAACGATGATCCAATCCAATGAGGAAAAATAGAAGATTTGTTTTTTAAGGTATACTAGTATAGTTACAAGTAAAATCACAAATGTATACTGAACTCAGAGGAAAATTCAAAGCGGAGAGTCCCTAATCAAATGGCAAAATCAAAGTCTCAGATACATCAAACGAATGGATAACAACTGTTATATTCCTGACTTGGTACAGGTATTTTTCTCATTTCAAAAATGGTGGATAAGACCAGGTTTTATAGCTAACTAAACCTTTCATTTGTATGACTGTCGTGAAAAATTTAACCTCAGAATCTGACTTCCTTAGAAATAAGGCAATTATATTCGTTATATCAATTAATTACCTGATAAACATTCAAAGAAAAAAAATGATAACAAAGACCCCAAATGAAGCGAAACTTTCTTCAGATTAACTTTTTTGTCAGTCAAAAAGCCATTTATATATTTTTTATCTTTTAAAACACTACAGGTGTCACATGTGAAGCAGTATCATTTTGCTCACCATTCATGAGCACCTGGAATTATTCCCTGTATTTTGTGGTGTTTTAGTAGCTTCGTCTTTTATTTATATGTTGTGTTTTGTGTACTATTATTTGTCTTTTCGGTTTTTGCCATATCAGTTGCTCTCCGATTTTTGAAAAATTCTTTGGTATCTTTCGCTATTCTTGTAAAAAGTAAAGTTTAACTGAAGATGAAACTGTTTCATCACAACAAACAAGTAATTTTACCTTTAAAACGTAACATATATTTTCTCATTGACATATACCCAAGTTCCCTTTACTGATGGTCCTCGGTGGTCGGGTTGTTTCAGTATTTCATTAGGAACTTTCCGTTTTGAATTTTCTTCGTAGTTCATGATTTAACTTTCGCATGCATGTAACGATAATTATTGTTGGATTGGATCGTTTGTTAGGAAGCAAGTTAACTCGTACCAAGGAATACTCGTACCACGTTGACTCGTACCAAAAACGTTAACTCGTACCAACGTAAACTCGTACCACTGTCAACTCGTACCATTAAAAATATATTAAAAAATATATTGTAAACTAAATAAAAATAACGTTGAATTATTGAATTTTATACTGGATTTTAATGAAAGCTTGGACAAAAAAAATGAATGTTTTGTTAAGCTTTATTTTTTAAACTGATCTTTCAAACTATAAAAAAGAAGTTGTGGTATGATTGCCAATGAGACAACTGTAAACAAGAGACCAAAATGACACATACATTAACAACTATAGGTCACCGCATAGCCTTCAACAATGAGCAAAGCCCACACCGCATAGTCAGCTATAAGGCCCCGATATGACAATGTAAAACAATTCAAACGAGACAACTAACGACCTTGCCTTGCGGTCATAAAACTTTCGAGCATGATTTTTGTACTCAGACTCAAGAATCAACCAATCAAAATACTGGATTTTGTGTTTCGAGCATGATTTTTGTACTCCGAGCACTGAGCAAAGTTTTATGACTTCAACCCCTTATTTATATAAAAATATGAAAGAAATAGTTTTAATCCAGAAAAAAGTAAAAACATTGCTTTAACTGTACCTTAAGGGAGCTACCATTTGATTTTTATGGGGGGGCTAGGATGAAAAATTTTGTCCTGCTTTTTTTTTTAGTTGTAATCTCTGTCCTGCCTTTTTATTTTTTACTCTATTCGGTCCTGTCTTTTTTTTTACTAGTTCATCCTGACTTATTTTACACAAATTGTCATCCTGCCTTTTTTTTTTTTACCAAGTTGCTCATCCTGCCTATTTTTTTACTCAAAACTCCTGTCCTGCCTATTTTTTTCAAATTTCATCCTAGCCCCCCCCATAAAAATCAAATGGTAGCTCCCTAAGTTGAATATCTATATCCAAATTAAATTTATTAAAGCTGTAATCCATGATCACAAACATGACAAAGGCCGAGTTCACTTGAAAATCTCGAGTTAACTTTACCTACTCTGGTTTTAACAATACGATTTTACTGGAACCACTCGAGTTAACCCTTCGTACTCTGGTTCCAACCCTCACCGAGCCAGGGTTAAACTGGAGAAACTCTTGAATGACGTCAAACCACTTAGAATATTTTATTTTTTATGCTTGGTCAGGGCCTTACCCTAGAGTTGCTTAGAGTTGTTCCGAATGTCAATTCTAGTGCGTTCACGTGATCATCTATTAACTCTGAAGAGTTTCAAGTGAACTCGGCCACTGTGAAAGTACATTAATTCGTGGGTATCAATTTCCGTGGTTTGAGCAATATTTACATGTTCGTGGGTTTTTAAATTCGTGGATTTTAGTTTAAAAAAAATAAAAAAAAAATTAAAGCCTTTAGATTAAGATTACAAATACTCTGGATTGAAGGAAATTTCAATTGACAGACCCGTGTAAATCGTAGTGACAACAGATAAAAGACCATCAAAGGTGTTAATCAGGCCATAAACCTGTCACCTAAACATGCTAAAGGAATCAGAATCATAAACAAATGCTATAAACGCATCTTGAATTGTCAAATAATTCTTATCAAAATCAAGCCCAGCATGAAATTATTATTTCCCATATGTACGAGAACTATGAGGATGTAAAATGAACACTTTATCATACTAGCATATCAATACCGGAAATCTGACTTTCATCGAAATATCTTTATGAAAATTAAAAGATCAAAAGACTTTTAAGTTGTACAGTTTAGGTAATTAAAGATTAAATGGTATAATCCTGCATGCTATTGTACTTCGGTGACTGCTATTAAAGTATTCTCAGATTCGATATAATTCAATATATTCTCTAGATCATATCAGCAGTCAAACCTTCATGGATTTCTTTCCATGTCTTGATTTGGACAATGGTTGTTTTATATCGTTGGACACTTAAATTCGTGGATAAAGTCATCCATGAAAACCATGAAAATTGGTACCCCACGAATAAAAGTAAAAAAAAAACATCAATTATATTTTCAGAGTTGCCATCGTCAATAATTACTTTGGATTTTCAAATCCTGTACTGTTTCTTTCATGGTAGGGTATTGAGAAAATAGATACACACTCATAGATGGAATGCATTTATGATATTTTAATCTGACTGACGGAAACTTAGTAAAATTACAACTATTGTTTTATAGTTCTATAATGCAGTAAGTGTAATGCAGGAAGTGTAATGCATTAAGGTGGTATGGGAGTCTAAAATAAAAATGACAGAATTTGATCATACTTTGCCAAAACGTTGTATCTATCGATACATGTTGAAAAATATAATAAAAATGATAGGTCACCGCGCATTTTCTCAAGCTACAGGACGGGACAAAATGACACATTTTGTATGGATTATACAGGAAAAAACACCTTTTTGTGATTAGAAACTAAACACAATGATAGAATTGTTAAATACTTCAGGAAAAGATAGCTTTCAGACACTGCTTTGAGAATATCAAAAGAAAAGATAAGGTCACCGTACGTTTTTTCCGGCTAAAATACAAAATAGGAAAATTCCATACAGAATCCTTCAGAAAATGCACTTTTTTAGAGTTACCTCCCCTTAAAATGCCAATTTAAAAAAAAAAAAAAAACAACCAAAAATAATTAACATTTGCAAAAATATCAATATTTAGAAGTTATATTCTTATAAATTGGTACTTTTAAATGAAAATGTACATTAAACATCTGCATTCCTGCATCAAATTTTGCTAACTTGATGGAAAATCTGGACCTTTGATTCTCTGTTTTTTACAATCCAAGATGGAGGAAGACACCCATACCACCTTAATGTTTAAATACAATGTAAACATTAAAAGCCACGTCTTCTTCTGATCTGTCTAATGTGTTTTTTGAGAGAAAGCAAATCAAGCAGAACAACTGTCCCAACTACAGTACAAAGAACGACAACTCCTACGAATCCCATCTATCTAGCACTCTCCCTTTTGTCTGCGGCAGATATATAGTTCCTTCTCCATCTAGCTAAATTTCGTGTATCCAATCTCAAATTATTATGTAGCTCTATAAGTCGTGGTTGCAATGGTTGTATCCACTCCTCCTTGTTTCTACTTTCTGTTGATTGAATCGGCAATCCTCGAGTGTATCCGTTACTTTAGATGGACACTCAGGTTGTCCTTCGTCGGGTAATTTCGATACTTTACATGGGCATTCATTTTCTCCTTCGTCGGATGAATCCGCTACTTTACATGGACAATCACATTTTTCTACGTCGGGTGAATCTGTAACTTTACATTGACAGTCAGTTTCTCTTATGTCGGGTGAACCAGTTACATTACATTGACAGTCGGTTTCTCCTACGTCTGGTGAATCAGTTATTTTACATGGACAATCAGTTTCTCTTACGTCTGGTGAATCAGTTACTTTACATGGACAGTCGGTTTCTCTTACGTCTGGTGAATCAGTTACTTTACATGGACAGTCAGCTTCTCTTACGTCGGGTGAACCAGTTACTTTACATGGACAGTCGGTTTCTCCTACGTCTGGTGAATAACTTATTGTACATGGACAATCAGTTTCTCCTACGTCTGGTGAATCAGTTACTTTACATGGACAGTCGGTTTCTCCTACGTCTGGTGAATAACTTATTGTACATGGACAGTCAGTTTCTCTTACGTCTGGTGAATCAGTTACTTTACATGGACAGTCAGCTTCTCTTACGTCGGGTGAACCAGTTACTTTACATGGACAGTCGGTTTCTCCTACGTCTGGTGAATAACTTATTGTACATGGACAGTCGGTTTCTCTTACGTCTGGTGAATCAGTTACTTTACATGGACAGTCGGTTTCTCCTACGTCTGGTGAATAACTTATTGTACATGGACAGTCAGTTTCTCCTACGTCTGGTGAATCAGTTACTTTACATGGACAGTCGGTTTCTCCTACGTCTGGTGAATAACTTATTGTACATGGACAGTCGGTTTCTCCTACGTCTGGTGAATCAGTTACTTTACATGGACAGTCGGTTTCTCCTACGTCTGGTGAATAACTTATTGTACATGGACAGTCAGTTTCTCCTACGTCTGGTGAATCAGTTACTTTACATGGACAGTCGGTTTCTCTTACGTCTGGTGAATCAGTTACTTTACATGGACAGTCGGTTTCTCTTACGTCTGGTGAATCAGTTACTTTACATGGACAGTCAGTTTCTCCTACGTCTGGTGAATCAGTTACTTTACATTGACAGTCAGTTTCTCTTACGTCTGGTGAATCAGTTATTTAAAACAACAGTCAGTTTCTCCTACGTCTGGTGAATCAGTTACTTTACATGGACAGTCAGCTTCTCTTACGTCGGGTGAACCAGTTACTTTACTTGGACAGTCGGTTTCTCCTACGTCTGGTGAATAACTTATTGTACATGGACAATCAGTTTCTCCTACGTCTGGTGAATCAGTTACTTTACATGGACAGTCGGTTTCTCCTACGTCTGGTGAATAACTTATTGTACATGGACAGTCGGTTTCTCCTACGTCTGGTGAATCAGTTATTTTACATGGACAGTCAGCTTCTCTTACGTCTGGTGAATCAGTTACTTTACATGGACAGTCGGTTTCTCTTACGTCTGGTGAATCAGTTACTTTACATGGACAGTCAGTTTCTCCTACGTCTGGTGAATAACTTATTGTACATGGACAGTCAGTTTCTCCTACGTCTGGTGAATAACTTATTGTACATGGACAATCAGTTTCTCCTACGTCTGGTGAATCAGTTACTTTACATGGACAGTCGGTTTCTCCTACGTCGGATGGATTTGTTACTTTACATTTGCAGTTAGGTTCTCCTACGTCGGGAGGATTCGTGACTTTACATGGACAGTAAGTTTCTCTAAGGTCCAATGTTTCCGTTTCTTTACATGGACAGTCAGATTTTCCTACGTCTGACGAATCCGTTACTTTACATGGACAATCAGTTTCTCTAACGTCGGATGTCTCCGTTTCTTTACATGGACAGTCAGATTTTTCTACATCGGGTGAATCAGTTAACTTACATGGACAGTCAGATTCTCCTACGTCGGGTGGATCCGTTTCTTTACATGGACAGTCAGATTCTCCTACGTCGGGTGGATCCGTTTCTTTACATGGACAGTCAGATTCTCCTACGTCGGGTGGATCCGTTTCTTTACATGGACAGTCAGATTCTCCTACGTCTGATAGATCCGTTTCTTTACATGGACAGTCAGGTTTTCCTACGTATAAAATATTTCAATAAATGAGGGCTAAGGAGAACAAATAAACCTTTGACAGAAGCATATTTACTAATTGATAGATAAAACAGGCGATATTGATTCTCTCGGGATTAACGCTATGAATATTAAGATATCACAGGGTCTGTCCCATTATACCTTAATTTTTTTAATTTTTTTTTTCATTTTGGATAAAAAAAATTGAAAGAAAAGGTTGTAGATTCTAAAATATTTAATTTTTTAAAGTTGGTGTATACTTGTCATGCTTGTTAACCATTCGAAATAGAAAGACTCGCTCTTTTGTCTAATAATCAGACGCTAATGATATTTAAGGGTTTTATGAAAATATTTCTACATGCATGATTGAAAAGCTTGTTCAATTTTGATAACATGAAATGCAGGTTCATTTGGGTTGTGTTTTACCTATTTTCTAGCATTGTTTCAATTTCATCTATCAATTACCGGAAATGCTTTTCTGTTAAAAATCTTGGTTTGTTTGTTTTTTTTTTTTGTTTTTTTTTTTTATTTCGACCGTTAAATAACAACTCTCTAAGTTATGTATTGAAATGAATTATATGTGTACAAAGGTACGAAGTATATTTATATGAGTACGAAGTTTATTTGTATAGGTACGAAGTATATTTGTATGAGATCGAAGTATAATTGTATGGGTACGGAGTATATTTGTTTGGGTACGAAGTATATTTGTATGGGTACGAAGTATATTTGTATGGGTACGAAGTATATTTGTATGGGTACGAAGAATATTTGTATGGGTATGAAGTAAATGTATATGGTTACGAAGTAAATGTGTATGGGTACGAAATATAATTGTATGGGTACGAAGTAAATTTGTATGGGTACGGAGTAAATTTTTATGGGAACGAAGTAAACTTTTATGGATACGAAATACATTTGTATGGGTACGGAGTAAATTTTTAGGGCTACGATGGACAAGATCAATCGGGAAGTTTGGATTTGTTTGTTGATGTTTGCTTAATCTTTTGTTTTTCATGTGATGTTTTGCTGACTTTTTAGTATTTTTGTCTTTTTTTTCATTTTTTGCCATAACTTTGACAGTAACACTTCGATAAATGACATGAATGTCCTTTTAGTATCTTCTTCCTCTGATTTTCATGTAGTCTGCGCTTTGTATTCAGAATATCTTAAAAGATCTTTGCAAACCAAATATTTGTCTTATCCACAGCCGATTGCCACTTTTGTATCCTGGGCTAATTATTCATAGGCTGATAGGCTATTTGTATCATATGATCTGATGGCCAGTCATATTCCTTCAGCAGAGATTTCGACAAGTTTGTGATGAATTAAAGGCGACAGTGATTGTCGATATTTAAATCTTACATACCTATTAAGATGCAAGTTTGCCATTTATCGAAGGCCTTAGGAAGATTTAAACTACCCGGTGAATGGAAATATGTATTTGCTATGATTAAGACAAAGATATTGATGAAACACTGTTTCGCAAGTTATATTTATATTATGGGATTTCACAAAAATGCTAACCGGATTTTATACTTTCAAACAACTGCCACTTCACAATGAATATAAGATCTTGAAATGATTGAACAAATGTACATGGGGAGCCGGAACAATTACAAAAATTATGAATATTTTCGAAGATCTTTCCTCTTTCCTGATCTGGAATATTATACTTAAACTGAAGAATAGAAATATTCATTTGTCATGATTCAGACACAGAGAATCATTTTTCATCATGCCTGTCCATCTGAAATAACTTATTTGTATTAGGAAAAATTGATGTAAGGACATATAATATTTAATGAATGTTTTACAAGTTAGGAAATTTTTCTAATAAATAATTATGGGAATTAAACTTACCAAATGTTCTCCTTCCATAAATCGCAACTTCACACAAACAAAGGTAGTTTTTCATAATAATTTTAACAAATCGACCTTTTATTTGTCCGTTTCCGCAAGTCACATTCAAAATAGGTGGAGATCTTCCAGTTTGGTGATGACACAAGTTTGAATCTCCTTTGTCGTAGTTGTCCCATGATGCATCAGTTGGATTGTACAGCCAATCATAGCTAGTTTTCAACATTTCTATAACTTGATTTCTTTGAAGAGTCTCATTGACAATCGTTCAACATTTTCGTATTTCTAACTTTTTTTTCGTTTCCTTAAAGCTGTTATGATGATATTCCCACCCCAATAAAACAAAGCCGTCATATAAATCGAATTTATAGCACTAGGACGAAGCACTGCTGTAGAGCTAGAACACAATAATAAACATTAAAGACACGTTTAAAGCCTTGTACCAGCCCTAAAACTAGAAATGTGTATTCCAAGGTCTTGTTGTTAGATGTTAAAACTTTAGCTGGAAGCAATTACGTCGAATGTCCAAAATTAAGCAGAATCTAATTTTGGACATTTGACAGAAGACCAATTATTAAAGTGTCGATTGAATAAAAAAAGTTAAAAGGGCGTTTTTAAGGATTAAATCACGCGAAAAAACGTCCATGACGTCACAGTCACATGATACAATTGTGTCTATGAGCTTGTAGACAAAACACTTTCAATTAACTAAAAGAAGTGTTAAATTTAAAATTAGAATATGTCTTATAGAATTAATTATTTGCCGTATTGCAGCAATTTGTGCATCCGTAAATGATTATCCTTTCTATCACTGATTCTACTTCTAAGTTCACAGCCCACCAGAAATCTTTGGAATATGATCCGGTACGTGAGCACTTTCCACCACGTGATATAGTACCACCATTTGCTAGGTGAGGTCCATGCTTTCCGTTATTCATGTTGGTAGAAACTTGTGTGCTTTCATTACCAAGGGCTACATTTTCATAAAAAAAAACGCTAAAAATATATAATAATGAGAAAATTTTACATTTAAAAAAAATGTGTTATGATTGCCAATGAGACAACTGTCCACAGGAGACCAAAATGACACAGACATAAACAACTATAGGTCATCGTACGGCCTTCAATAATGAGCAAAGTCCATATCGCATAGTCAGCTATATCAGACCCCGATATGACAATGTAAAACAATTCAAACGAGAAAACTGAAGGCCTGATTTATATATAATAAAAAAAAAATGAACGAAAAACAAGTATGTAACACATTAACAAACGACGGCTATTGGTACTTTACGGAACGGAACGGAACGGAACGGAACGGAAAGGAATTTCATTTAAGGTATCCAAAGGGGCATTTATCAAAATTTCGAAAAATCTTTAAAACAAAACAAACTTTAAAATTTCTGTGTTTTACGGTTTTCCATATACAAATAACACAAATGTATACTTAATCTCATCTTCACAGGTGAAATGTGTAATAATGTATAACATCGGAAAATATTCTGTAGATGAATATGTCGGATTGTCCTGATAAATTATCATGAAATTAACGCATTTGCAAGTCATGCATTATGATATCTAGACTGACCTCACGTCGTCCTTGATTAGAGACAGTGATCAAAATGAATCTGATTTAAACTTTTTAATTTATTTTTCCGTTCCGTTCCGTTCCGCAAAGTACCAATTGCTCTGAGGAATTGGTATTTAACGGAAAAAACGGAAACAGACATCTTTAATGTAATTAAAGCAGTATGATAAAAAAAAATTGTCTGACACCTCTTTTTGCATGAGTGGTATGTGTTTTAGATAGCATTTTCGACTTGATCAATAATAAAAAATTTAACACAAAGGCAGGTTACACAAAAAGTCTTTCTCCTTCCATCGGTAATTATATTTTAAAAAAGAGGCCTTCAACAGCCCGTTCCGACGATGATTAGAGACAGTGATCAAGTTGAATCTGATGTAAACTTTTTAATTTATTTTTCCGTTCCGTTCCGTTCCGCAAAGTACCAATTGCTCTGAGGAATTGGTATTTAACGGAAAAAACGGAAACAGACATCTTTAATGTAATTAAAGCAGTATGATAAAAAAAAATTGTCTGACACCTCTTTTTGCATGAGTGGTATGTGTTTTAGATAGCATTTTCGACTTGATCAATAATAAAAAATTTAACACAAAGGCAGGTTACACAAAAAGTCTTTCTCCTTCCATCGGTAATTATATTTTAAAAAAGGGGCCTTCAACAGCCCGTTCCGACGATGATTAGAGACAGTGATCAAGTTGAATCTGATGTAAACTTTTTAATTTATTTTTCCGTTCCGTTCCGTTCCGCAAAGTACCAATTGCTCTGAGGAATTGGTATTTAACGGAAAAAACGGAAACAGACATCTTTAATGTAATTAAAGCAGTATGATGAAAAAAAATTGTCTGACACCTCTTTTTGTATGAGTGGTATGTGTTTTAGATAGCATTTTCGACTTGATCAATAATAAAAAATTTAACACAAAGGCAGGTTACACAAAAAGTCTTTCTCCTTCCATCGGTAATTATATTTTAAAAAAGGGGCCTTCAACAGCCCGTTCCGACGATGATTAGAGACAGTGATCAAGTTGAATCTGATGTAAACTTTTTAATTTATTTTTCCGTTCCGTTCCGTTCCGCAAAGTACCAATTGCTCTGAGGAATTGGTATTTAACGGAAAAAACGGAAACAGACATCTTTAATGTAATTAAAGCAGTATGATGAAAAAAAATTGTCTGACACCTCTTTTTGTATGAGTGGTATGTGTTTTAGATAGCATTTTCGACTTGATCAATAATAAAAAATTTAACACAAAGGCAGGTTACACAAAAAGTCTTTCTCCTTCCATCGGTAATTATATTTTAAAAAAGAGGCCTTCAACAGCCCGTCCCGACGATGATTAGAGACAGTGATCAAGTTGAATCTGATGTAAACTTTTTAAGTTTTTTAGATGAAAATAACAAATCTTCCAACAAAATGACTAAAATGTATATATATCTTTATTACCAAAGTCTATATAAACTATAGGTATACAATTATATCAACATCAATAAAACATATAATACATACATAAACACAGACTATGTGACAGCAGAAGGTGTTGTAATGATAAACAAACATTTTTTTAACATTTCGGATCTAAGCTTAAAAGATCTAAAAATAAATTTACCTAAATTACACAATTCTTTTACATTATTAGTACTCATCAGTTTGATAAATTTGTACATCGACGGTTTTTTCCAATAAAATGGCTTAATATAAATTGTTCTAAAACCTTGAAAACGTGGACATTTGAGGATGAAATGAAACTCATCCTCTATATCATTTTTACAAAAAGTACATATTCTATTATTTCTTGTTATACCATAAAATCTTCCATTTTCTATAGCTAAGTTGTGGCTACTTAATCTTATTTTTGTTATACATTTTTTGTAAACATTTGGAATTGGTTTGCATAAATAAAATTGCAGACAAAAATTATCTAACATATATTTATAATTAGAACATTTTGGAGACATATGTAACTGAGCATCAAGTTCTTGTTTTAGACAATCGTATAAACGTTGCTTTATGACAGCAAAATATACATCAGGCAAGTCACAAATAAGGTTTTGGCTATACCATACATCACCTAAACCAATAAGAAAAAGTTCGTTCTTTATAAAATACAACCAGTTACACTTATTATTTGGACATCTCTCTAATTCACAATACAAGTAGTTATAACAATTTTTCAATATACAGTTTGAAGTATTTAGCAATTTAAACCAATATTTGAAAATCTTACATTTTCTTGCGAAAATAAGAGGCAATCTACCTAGTTCTTGATATATCATAACATTGTTAGTAGACAACTTAACACCAAGTATATTTTTACAATAGTTCATGTGGACTCTCTCTATTGCCGGGGCTTTATGTGCACCCCATATTTCGCTTGCATAACTCAATAAAGAATTTATATAAGTATCAAACAGTGATAACAAAGTGACATAGTTTAAACACATACTTTTCACATTTCTTCTTAAAGCAAACATTGCTTTTCTACCTTGTTCTGACAATTTCTGTTGTAACATATTATATTTGCCATTAAAATTTAAAAGTACACCAAGGTAAGTAAAATTATCAACAACTTCAATTTCCTTATTATCATAATACCATTTCTCATCAAAATGAACTCTTCCACCTTTCCTAAATACAACAATTTTAGTTTTATCAATATTAACACTCAATGACCATTTTGATGTATACTCATATAATGTATCAAGCATATTTTGTAACCCCAAAACAGATTCTGAGAAAATAACCATATCATCAGCATACATAAGTAAAAATAAATTCAATTCTTTCATCTCATATGGTATGGCATTACTATTAATGAAAGCCATTTCACAATCGTTAACATATAATGAAAAAAGTATGGGAGATAACACCTCTCCCTGCATCAAGCCCAATTCATTGGAAAAGTATTCAGAATTAAAACCATCAACACATACACAAGTAGACACATTAGTATACATAGATTTAATAACAGTTAAAAGTTTACCTTGAATACCAATTTTTGATAATTTATACCATAGCATTAGCCTTTGAACAGTATCGAATGCTTTTGTGTAATCAACAAAACAACAATAAAGACGTTTCTTTGCTGATAGGGACTTAAAAATTACAGAAATTAGAGCAAAAATTGCATCTACAGTTCCAAAACCTGGGCGAAAGCCGAACTGGGCGTCAGTAATTACATCAAAAGAATCAGACCAGTCCATCAAACGTTGATTTAATATGGAAGTAAATAATTTTGCGAAATTACTTACAAGACTTATACCTCTATAGTTATTTGGATCGTCTTCGTTTCCTTTCTTGAAAATAGGCACAAGTATAGCAATGGCCCAGCTAGTAGGGAATATACCGGATTGTAAAATACCATTGAAAACCTTGACTAATATTGGCATAAAAACATCTTTATACTCTATAAAATATTCATTCAAAATACCGTCTACTCCATGACTTTTATTGCGCTTTAAATTGCGGATGGCTTTTAAAATCTCCTCCTCTGTAATCACTTCATCAAGTTCAGGATATATACAATCGCCATCAGTGTTATTTAATAAATCTTCGTCACATGTATTGTCTATATTCACAGAAGACAATTTTTTAAAGTGTTCATAGAAAGATTGTAACGGTACATTATTTTTCTTTTCGGTCCTTTTCCTAAATTTCGAATAAAACAGTTTTGGGTTACTATATTTCAAAAAGTCCATTGCATTACCCTCTATACGTTGGTATTCTCGCTTAAGACGACGTTCCATAACTTTATATTCCCTCTTTGCACAAGTTAAGTTTGTATGATTTACAATTGATTTTGAACGATTGAAAACATGTAGAATATCTATATAACATCGATAAAGTTCCTTGCATCGTGTGTTGAACCAAGGTTTGTCAAAATAATTAACTGGTTTATACGGCTTGTTGTTTACATAAGGCATCGTTTTAAAGAAAGGCGACATAATGTCCTCTATCATACATGTAAAATTGCTCAACGATTTATCAAAAGAATTTTGATTTTCAAAGTTTATACGATTCTGTAAACGAATGATATTGTCCATATTGATACGAATGCACTCAGTACACTGTTCTTTAAATTCATCTTTCCATTTGTATTTAACACGACGTTCTGTATCTTCCATGGCATCTGAGCATTTGCCTGTGTTTCGCATGGTGTCTATTAATAAATTCAGTTCTAAATGTAAAAATGCATGGTCCGAATAAGTTGTAAAGTTTGACACAATTAACTGGTTTATATTCGGGAAATAAAACGAAGGTACAATGAAGTAATCCAGAACGCTCATACCAATAGGGCCACAATATGTAAAGTCATTTGAAAATCCGTTTTTGTGTCTACCATTCACTATCCTTAAGCCTGAGGATTTACACATACTAATTATTTTAGATCCATAACTGTTTGTATTTAAATCGGGATTGACTCTTTTCGGGAGAACACTATCGGCTAAATATTCGAAAGCGCCACAAATTCGGTTCTTTAAAGTAAAATGAATATCATCATTTTCCAGGAAATCGACTAACGTCCCAGTTCGACCATTCAAATCCCCAAGAATAAAAACGTGACCAAGTTCAGAGTATAACTCAATGCTATTTTCTAACTCATTGTATAAATCACAATCATATAACTTATAGTATTTAGATTTGACTGGGGGAATATAAATACAAGCAATATATACAGATTTGTCTTTGGTTAATATACCCTGCTTAATATTCAACCATACAATAGAGTCTAAAATACAAGTTTCAATATCAATAACAGTAGAAAAACATTTTTTAATCAAGATAACACTACCTCCTCCCTGAATAGATTTAGCTTTCAATCGAGGGAATAAATGACAATTATAATCAGGTAAATGAAATGAAAAATCTTTTTCAAACCAACATTCCGTAAGAAAAACAAGATCATATGTACATAAAAAATTTACAAATGCTTTATCATCAAGTTTTGTTTGTAAACCACCATTAATATTCCACGAGATAAATTTCAAACTCTCAGTACAAATGTTAGATGAAACACTAGTTGGAAGTCCTTCAACGCTATCCTAGTCTTCCTTCTCAGCCATACTGCTATTGGGATCCGGGTCATCATCGTTACTACCAACTGTGCTCTTCGCCTTCGAATTCCCAGAACTAGCACCACTAGGAAATGCCACTGTTGACTCCTTTATAAATTGCTTGTGTTTTAAAGGGTCGAAAACATCATTATCAATGTAAAGCTTGTCCTTGAGCAACACTGCCTTGACATTTTGACTTCGGGCTTCTTTTAAAATTGGGATTAACCTTTTCCGTTTAGCAAGAATATCTGATGGGTACTGCTCACTCAGGCTGAAAGGAGTTCCCTTTAATCTATAAGCTGAACGGCGCACTTTTTCCCGGTCTTTCAAACTTTCAAACGAGGCAAGTATGGGACGTGGATTGAATTTGCTGTTGATGCGTCTAACATTAACAAATTTAATTTCGCTTTTTATGTTGATTTCAGAACGGATAAATCCTTTTAATAGACTGTCGGTGTTTTCGCCCGGTTGGTCAACGACTCCGTAGAACACCAAGTTTTGTTTCAGAGATTCGCATTGCAGATCTGTCACGGTTGATTTCAGTTCTTCGTTTTGTTTTTGTATTTGTTCTAGTTCCTTTTTAATTTTAGACCCTTTGCCTGGACTACCTGCCCCACCAGCGGCAATAGCTACCCACATGGTATCCTTCTCTACACATAACTCGTCAAGTTTTATTTTATGAGAAACGCATATATCTTGTACTTCAGTCATCTGTGAAGTTAGGGTTTCAATACCGGTTTCAGTTTTTTTAACTCGAATATACAAGTTCTCCATATTTTCACAAAAACTTTCCAATTTATCGATTTTTTTGTCCATATTTTCTAAATTACTAAGCCGGCTATCGATTGTTGTGATGTATTGCATAATATGACCAAGAACGTTGTTATCAGCCACTGGAGGTGGCGGCCAACTAAATGACGGATATGATCCAGAATGAGCTGGAGGGGGGCCAGGAAAAGGGAGCGGGTACGGGTACTGAAGCGGTGTACTGGTTTGCGTATTATAGGCATGCTTCTGATTATCAGGTGTCTTATCGGACGACAAGCCCTCGTGAATAGAATGAACACTGGTGTTGTTTTTCGAAAGTTTTTTCGATCCCTTTTTATAAGGTTGTTGTGTTGGAGAATCAAATTCTGGGTCTGTATTATTTGACAAATCTTTCAGTTTACGCTTTGCATTTGTATTTAACTTGTTTCTAGTCATGTTGATAAATAAAGTTCGGAAACAATAAGTTCAATAGAAATACTGATATTAGTAACAAATTGGCATCAATGTTGACACTGGTATAATAATAATGTAAACAAACGATTGTTGACTTCCGGGTTTGGGTGTACTCGAATATTTCGAACAGCGTGATCTATTACAAACTAACCTTTGCTCGGTAAACGTGATGTAACGATTGTTTTTATACAAATTTTCAATTTATAGTATCGTCCTTATAGAATAAACATCTTCCATGAGTCTCGTCGTGTAAATATAATTATAAACAACAATAAAACTGTTTTTTGTCTCACCATAATACTACCCACGACCTTCACTAACCCTGTCACCACATGTAAAACCAATGCATGAATATCGCCCAGCAAACATCCATGTAATCTATATTTATTGTAGCATGCTAACATAAGAAATCAGAGCTATTTAAAACGTTTCTCTTGTTAAAAAGTTTCTTAGGAGAGGATCTGTTTTTGCCAAACTTTTAACAATTATTTAAGAGTGCTCAACTAAATAGAAATTTGTATAGTGAAAAAGTCTTCTCTATAATGATAACAATTATCTTTGCTGTTTCTGAACACCTCAAATATATGTACACAACTCTTAACATGGGCGATCTAATATTAAACAGAATTTTAATTTAACTAAACAAGTTGTACTATTACACCATTGCTCTTGGGGGGATAGAGCGCTCACGGCGACTTGAACAGCGCCTCATTATATAGATCAAGATCCGAAATCGGCAGCTTTTAATTATGCGTGTTATATTTGTTGATTGCTTTTTTTTCTAGAAACCGCAAACGCTGTTTTTCTCGCTTTTTATTGGTTTACATTTAGTAGTGAGTGCAAGTAAAGGGGTCTCTTATAACTTACTATAGTTATTGGATGTGCTTTGTTCATTGTTGAATGCCATTAGGCATACGATGTTTTATTGGGGTATACATCTTTATTAGTTCGTCTTTTGATAAAAGTTGTCTTATTTGTAATCATACCCATTATGTCTGCTATGTTTATATAGACTACACTGCATTGGCTCTGCGATTCCAGTTTCCTTCTGTCGTCGTCAGGCAAGTATAATATTACATGAACATTCCTTCTGTCATCGTTGATTGAATTTATTTCCAAAAGAAGAATCATGAAATTTATAGTAGGATAAACAAAGAAGATTAACACATAAATTTTTATTTATTTTCAAACCAAATTAAATCAAATTCAAATCCCGTGTCTACTCTTAAAAAGTTTGCTTACAAGGATCTGACAACACTCCGTTTTACTTTCTGTCCTGGTAGTTTTTACATCAGCTAATAAAAATTTAAGCTTTCAAATTTTAAAAGTGTGTATTAATCCGACAAATTAAGAGAACCTTAAAAGATCTTTAAACAGAAAGTAAAATTGAGCGTTTTCAGATCCTTATAAGCAACGTATCGACACATTTTATATGATCTTTAGGGACGGACCATTTAACTTGCAGAGGGGGAGGCATGCGCGCATTTTATTTTTATTTTTGGGAAGTGGCGCGACAAATTATTTTTTTTCAAATTTAACATTATTTTTTATGGTAAATATCCTCTGTCAAAATTTTTTTTCTCCCTTTGCTGGCCAAATTATTTATTTTCTCTATTCAGAATCAACATATTTATTTACGAAAAAAAAAACATTAAATCAATTTTCAATAAGGCTCTCTATAGACACAATATTAACAACATGAATAAACATAATCTACTACTACGGGTTTTTTTTAACGACCTTGACAAAAGCCCTTGCACGGTTGATATAAACCAAATCAATCTAGCAATACACAATGATGAATAATAGTATAAATATTAAATTACATAAACAAATACATGAACAAAACGGATTACATGATAGTGTTTTGAGTTTTATTGTTAAAATATATAATGATTTGTAAGTATACTTGAATGACGATACATTTTTTTGATTTTTTTATTTCTTTGGATAGTGAATTCCACACCTTTTGACCACTAAAAGAAAAGCTTGGTTTGTATAATTCTGTATTTGATTTTGGAACAATACAATTATCTGAAAATGAGAGTCGAGTACTGTATGACTGTTTGCTATTTGTAGTTACACTAAGATTTGACAAGTATTGGGGTACCAATCCATTGTTTTATTCATACATTAATAAGGACTTGTGGTATAATATTCTATTTCATGTATTTACTGGAATTATTCCAGATTCTTTAAAAAGTTCAACAGATGGTTTTTGAAAATCGTGTTCATTTAAAATAATTCTAGCTTCCCTTTTTTGTAATTTAAGCAAACTGTCGATTGAAAATGTGTTACAGTTGCCCCATATTGAACAACAGTAGTCAAAATTTGGAAGAATGTATGCATTATAAAATAAAATTCTTGCATTATGATTTAAATATTTCTTGATCCTTTTTAGTAGAGCTAAAGGAAGAATTTACCTTAAAGTTTTTAATAACATATTTGATATGATCAGACCAAGACAGAGTTGCGTCCACAAAAATACCAAGGACTTGTTCACGCTGACTTTCATTAATATATTGATTATTAATGAAGATATTAAAAGGTTCATTACACATGACAGAAAGTTTGTGTTTTGAACATAAACACATTTTCTTTGTTTTGGATACATTGATTAACATTTTGTTTTCATCACACCAATGAGAAATATTTTCTAACACAGTATTTAGTGTCTGGCTATACAACTTTTGTTTTTACCAGTAACAGAAATAGTACTATCATCAGCCAAAAGATCACTGTTATGATTTGGATTACACAAAGGCAAAAAATTAATGAATAATAAGAATAATATGGGACCTTAAACGAACCCTTGAGGTACACCTGTTTTTACTTTTAATACACCTGAAAAAGTATTTGAAATGTATACAATCTGCTGTCTATCAGTTAGATATGAAGTAAGCCAGTGCAGTGAAGAATAAGAAAATCTGTATTTTTGTAATTTTTGGAGGAGCAGTTTATGATGAAGAACATCAGAAGCTTTACAAAGATCCAGAAATACTGCTCCTACTAATTCGCCTTCATCAATTGCTTTTAACCATTTATCTAACAAAGTTGTCATGGCAGTTTGACAGGAATGGTTCGAACGAAAACCTGATTGCAGGACATACAACAGATTATATGTGTCCGTATAGTTCATTAAATAAGTTTTTACGTGTCTCTCAAGTATTTTAGATACTAATTGTAAAAATGCAATTGGTCTGTAATTAAATACATCATTTTTTAACATTTATTTTCAAAAACTGGTATGACTTTAGCTAGTTTGAATAATGATGGATAAACTGATTTTTTAATGCTTGAATTAAAAATTTGACATAAGGGAACTGAAATAAGATGAGAAGTAATTTTTAAAAACTTTGCACTGATATTATCAAGACTGCTTTTATTACATTACAGATGACTGTTTCCGTTCGATTCCGTTAAATACCAATTCCTCAGAGCAATTGGTATTTTGCGGAACGGAACGGAAATCAGATTCAACTTGATCACTGTTTCTAATCATCTTCGGAAGGCCCCTTTTTTAATTTATAATTACCAATGGAAGTAGAAAGACCTTTTGTCTAACCTGTCTGTGTTATTTTTTATACGTCCGTCAATTTTGACGGGACGTATTATGGTATACAAATGTCCAGTGTCCGTCCGTCCGTCCGTCTGTCCGTCTGTCCGGTGTAAACATGTCGCACCGTAACTTGAGAACGACTTATCCAAATTTCATGAAACTTAACATAGTTGTTTCTTATGATGGTAAAATGATCTGTATACTTTTTTGTGAAAATAAGATTACAACTTTTTGAGTTACGGCACTTTGTAACTAAAACAGGGGTGTGTTTTTTTCACATGTCGCACCGCATCTCAAAAACGATTCTTGATTATGGCTTAAAACTTTAAATACTTCTTAGTTATATTAATCTTAATATCTGTATACTTTTTGGTGATGATTCAAAATTTCATTTTTGAGTTATTGAGTATTTTGTAAAAAAAAAGGGGGGGGTTACATGTCGCACCATATCTCAAAAACGATTTATGATTATTGCTTAAAACTTTACACACTTCTTTGTTATATTAATCTAAAGATCTGTATACTTTTTGGTGATGATTCATTTTTATATTTTCGAGTTATTGAGTTTTTTGTAAAAAAAGAGGTTTTTTTTCACATGTTGCGCTGTATCTCTATTGCTTAAAACTTAACAGGCTAATGTTGCGTCGGGTTTCCAAATGCATCTTGTACAATCTTCCTATTGAGCGGGAATAAGGAATGAGTCAGGATATACTAAGCATGACATCCTGTACAACCCTGTGTTATTCAAAAAAGATTTATGTTTTTTCACAAGACGACGGGCGTATCATGCGCTCATGGCGCAGCTGTTTATTTAAATATTGATCAAGTCGAAATGCTATCTAAAACACTTACCACTCATTCAAAAAAGAAGGGTCTGACTTGTTTTTATCATACTGCTTTAATTACATTAAAGATGTCTGTTTCCGTTTTTTCCGTTAAATACCAATTCCTCAGAGCAATTGGTACTTTGCGGAACGGAACGGAACGGAAAAATAAATTAAAAAGTTTACATCAGATTCAACTTGATCACTGTCTCTAATCATCGTCGGAACGGGCTGTTGAAGGCCTCTTTTTTAAAATATAATTACCGATGGAAGGAGAAAGACTTTTTGTGTAACCTGCCTTTGTGTTAAATTTTTTATTATTGATCAAGTCGAAAATGCTATCTAAAACACATACCACTCATGCAAAAAGAGGTGTCAGACAATTTTTTTTATCATACTGCTTTAATTACATTAAAGATGTCTGTTTCCGTTTTTTCCGTTAAGTACCAATTCCTCAGAGCAATTGGTACTTTGCGGAACGGAACGGAACGGAAAAATAAATTAAAAAGTTTACATCAGATTCAACTTGATCACTGTCTCTAATCATCGTCGGAACGGGCTGTTGAAGGCCTCTTTTTTAAAATATAATTACCGATGGAAGGAGAAAGACTTTTTGTGTAACCTGCCTTTGTGTTAAATTTTTTATTATTGATCAAGTCGAAAATGCTATCTAAAACACATACCACTCATGCAAAAAGAGGTGTCAGACAATTTTTTTTATCATACTGCTTTAATTACATTAAAGATGTCTGTTTCCGTTTTTTCCGTTAAATACCAATTCCTCAGAGCAATTGGTACTTTGCGGAACGGAACGGAACGGAAAAATAAATTAAAAAGTTTACATCAGATTCAACTTGATCACTGTCTCTAATCATCGTCGGAACGGGCTGTTGAAGGCCTCTTTTTTAAAATATAATTACCGATGGAAGGAGAAAGACTTTTTGTGTAACCTGCCTTTGTGTTAAATTTTTTATTATTGATCAAGTCGAAAATGCTATCTAAAACACATACCACTCATGCAAAAAGAGGTGTCAGACAATTTTTTTTATCATACTGCTTTAATTACATTAAAGATGTCTGTTTCCGTTTTTTCCGTTAAATACCAATTCCTCAGAGCAATTGGTACTTTGCGGAACGGAACGGAACGGAAAAATAAATTAAAAAGTTTACATCAGATTCAACTTGATCACTGTCTCTAATCATCGTCGGAACGGGCTGTTGAAGGCCTCTTTTTTAAAATATAATTACCGATGGAAGGAGAAAGACTTTTTGTGTAACCTGCCTTTGTGTTAATTTTTTTATTATTGATCAAGTCGAAAATGCTATCTAAAACACATACCACTCATGCAAAAAGAGGTGTCAGACAATTTTTTTTATCATACTGCTTTAATTACATTAAAGATGTCTGTTTCCGTTTTTTCCGTTAAATACCAATTCCTCAGAGCAATTGGTACTTTGCGGAACGGAACGGAACGGAAAAATAAATTAAAAAGTTTACATCAGATTCAACTTGATCACTGTCTCTAATCATCGTCGGAACGGGCTGTTGAAGGCCTCTTTTTTAAAATATAATTACCGATGGAAGGAGAAAGACTTTTTGTGTAACCTGCCTTTGTGTTAAATTTTTTATTATTGATCAAGTCGAAAATGCTATCTAAAACACATACCACTCATGCAAAAAGAGGTGTCAGACAATTTTTTTTATCATACTGCTTTAATTACATTAAAGATGTCTTTTTCCGTTAAATACCAATTCCTCAGAGCAATTGGTACTTTGCGGAACGGAACGGAACGGAAAAATAAATTAAAAAGTTTACATCAGATTCAACTTGATCACTGTCTCTAATCATCGTCGGAACGGGCTGTTGAAGGCCTCTTTTTTAAAATATAATTACCGATGGAAGGAGAAAGACTTTTTGTGTAACCTGCCTTTGTGTTAATTTTTTTATTATTGATCAAGTCGAAAATGCTATCTAAAACACATACCACTCATGCAAAAAGAGGTGTCAGACAATTTTTTTTTATCATACTGCTTTAATTACATTAAAGATGTCTGTTTCCGTTTTTTCCGTTAAATACCAATTCCTCAGAGCAATTGGTACTTTGCGGAACGGAACGGAACGGAAAAATAAATTAAAAAGTTTACATCAGATTCAACTTGATCACTGTCTCTAATCATCGTCGGAACGGGCTGTTGAAGGCCTCTTTTTTAAAATATAATTACCGATGGAAGGAGAAAGACTTTTTGTGTAACCTGCCTTTGTGTTAAATTTTTTATTATTGATCAAGTCGAAAATGCTATCTAAAACACATACCACTCATGCAAAAAGAGGTGTCAGACAATTTTTTTTATCATACTGCTTTAATTACATTAAAGATGTCTGTTTCCGTTTTTTCCGTTAAATACCAATTCCTCAGAGCAATTGGTACTTTGCGGAACGGAACGGAACGGAAAAATAAATTAAAAAGTTTACATCAGATTCAACTTGATCACTGTCTCTAATCATCGTCGGAACGGGCTGTTGAAGGCCTCTTTTTTAAAATATAATTACCGATGGAAGGAGAAAGACTTTTTGTGTAACCTGCCTTTGTGTTAATTTTTTTATTATTGATCAAGTCGAAAATACTATCTAAAACACATACCACTCATGCAAAAAGAGGTGTCAGACAATTTTTTTTATCATACTGCTTTAATTACATTAAAGATGTCTGTTTCCGTTTTTTCCGTTAAATACCAATTCCTCAGAGCAATTGGTACTTTGCGGAACGGAACGGAACGGAAAAATAAATTAAAAAGTTTACATCAGATTCAACTTGATCACTGTCTCTAATCATCGTCGGAACGGGCTGTTGAAGGCCTCTTTTTTAAAATATAATTACCGATGGAAGGAGAAAGACTTTTTGTGTAACCTGCCTTTGTGTTAAATTTTTTATTATTGATCAAGTCGAAAATGCTATCTAAAACACATACCACTCATGCAAAAAGAGGTGTCAGACAATTTTTTTTATCATACTGCTTTAATTACATTTAAGATGTCTGTTTCCGTTTTTTCCGTTAAATACCAATTCCTCAGAGCAATTGGTACTTTGCGGAACGGAACGGAACGGAAAAATAAATTAAAAAGTTTACATCAGATTCAACTTGATCACTGTCTCTAATCATCGTCGGAACGGGCTGTTGAAGGCCTCTTTTTTAAAATATAATTACCGATGGAAGGAGAAAGACTTTTTGTGTAACCTGCCTTTGTGTTAAATTTTTTATTATTGATCAAGTCGAAAATGCTATCTAAAACACATACCACTCATGCAAAAAGAGGTGTCAGACAATTTTTTTTTATCATACTGCTTTAATTACATTAAAGATGTCTGTTTCCGTTTTTTCCGTTAAATACCAATTCCTCAGAGCAATTGGTACTTTGCGGAACGGAACGGAACGGAAAAATAAATTAAAAAGTTTAAATCAGATTCATTTTGATCACTGTCTCTAATCAAGGACGACGTGAGGTCAGTCTAGATATCATAATGCATGACTTGCAAATGCGTTAATTTCATGATAATTTATCAGGACAATCCGACATATTCATCTACAGAATATTTTCCGATGTTATACATTATTACACATTTCACCTGTGAAGATGAGATTAAGTATACATTTGTGTTATTTGTATATGGAAAACCGTAAAACACAGAAATTTTAAAGTTTGTTTTGTTTTAAAGATTTTTCGAAATTTTGATAAATGCCCCTTTGGATACCTTAAATGAAATTCCTTTCCGTTCCGTTCCGTTCCGTTCCGTTCCGTAAAGTACCAATAGCCCAAACGACAACCACTGAATTATAGGCTCCTGACTTGGAACAGTCACATACATAAATTATGTGGCGGGGTGAAACATGTTAGTGAGATCCCAACCCTCCCCCTAACCTGGGACAGTGATGTAACAGTACAACATAAGAACGAACTATAAAAATCAGTTGAAAAGGGCTTTGTATGTTTTATAAAGATTAAAAATAAAAAAAAATAAAGGTGTCATATTAATGTTAAAGAAACCAATATATGTTGCGTTTTCCTTTCACAAATATCGTATGTTAACGACGACGCGGTAGGTGGCACATGTAGAGACGTTCTGCTTACCCTTCCACAGCACATGAGTTACTTTCACCAATACCGTCTGTAATACTGACGACGCGGTAGGAGGCACATGTAGAGAAGGTCTGCTTACCCTTCCACAGCACATGCGTTACTTTAGTGTTAGTATTCAGGGGCGTAGCTACCTAAGGCTCGACTAGGCACGTGCCTATACATAAATTTGCCGATTATACCCCTTTTGGAAAAAAAAAGTAAAAAAAAATAAACATTTCAATTCTAATCCGTATTATTGCCAAATTAGGGAACTTGACTCCAGAAATAGCAGACAAAATTTACAACTTGTACCGTTCGGATTAAGGTGGGAAAAAAAAACAATTTAAAGATGAGATAGCATGATGGAAAGCTCGTTGGCGTATAGAAGACAACATAACAGATAGACTTTTTGGTGTCCTTAACGTAACAAACGCCGATCTGTACCCTTCAGTGTATAGGATTATTTGGATTTTATTGACAATGCCTGTTTCATCAGCAACTATTGAAAGATCCTTCAGTGCGATGAGACACGTCAAATCCTTCCTGAGATCGACAATGGGAGACGAGCGACTTTCAAATCTATCTCTTCTTCATATCCACCGACACCTCAATGTTGATGTTGATGCGAGTATAACTGATTTTATCGGCAGAAAAATTCCGTCGACTTGACTTTGAGTAAATGTATCATTGTCTTTGTGTATGAAACTGTATCTGAAAGTTATTCATAAAAGTTCAGAAATATTAAATTTGTTTAACCAATTTTTGCCCAAATTTGAGTTAAAAGATTCGTTCAAAAAAGTTGAAAATCTTTTCCTTTGACCCTCTGTGGGCCTTAATCTAAAACTAATCTGATCTACAGTGGGCATATTGTAAATATTTGGGGTTTTTTTTTAGATTTTTGCTTGTACTACGTTAATTAATGTAATATTATTCATAATTCTGCGAACTTTTCTTCATGAATATTATCATGATAAAAATATGATATTTTTGTACACAAAATTATGAAACTAAAATGCTGAAAACCGTTTTCCGTAGGAAGCCCCCCCCCCCCCCCCCCCCCCTGAACCCTCTACCATGGCTCCGCCCTGGACCTGCAGGGGGCCTTGAACGGCCCACAGACCCCCTGCCGATTTGTGCCTACAGTTGATCTGGAACCTAGCTATATACGCGCCTGGTATTGGTGTGGTTTGTGTTTCTCAGCCTTTAGGTTTCTATGTGTTTTGTGTACTGTGTGTATTAACGTCGTCATATCAATCAACATCAAGTACAGTGAGTTAGTCATGAAAGTTTGGTTAAGTTGGACATTATTTGAGTTAATTGCTTTTAATTACAAACAATGACACGATATATACATTGTATTTCCAAACATAAATTCAAGTATATATATATTTGCCTATAGCTAATATCAGTGAGTGCTTGCATTAAGATATAAAGAAAAGGGAGTAATGGACAGAAGCGTAGAAAAAAAAGAGAACATGGTTTATACAATTAAAGTACACGGAATTGATGGGACCCCATCCAGACCTCATATATTACACGTTTGAAGTATAGAGGTGTTTTTTTATTTACCAATTATCACGTGATCCCAACAACATCAACATTAGTCCAAATGCCTTTTACCAAAAGTATGCAATTAGCAATGGACAAGTAAACAAAGGTAATCTCCATCTTCGACAACAAATCATACTTTACAGTCACAGCATTCAAAAGTCAGGTCATGGAATCCAAGTGATATATGCGATTTCATTTATGTATGGCGTTTCCGGGTGTTTTGTTAAAAAAAAGTGATAGTATCTGTGAGTTTGGTGAAATATATCTCTTTTGACATTTGTCATTAGGTTTGAAAAAAGAAAAAAAAAAAACATTTAGTATTCATTAAACTTAAGGTACACAGGATTAATATTTTAATCATATTGCATTTGGTGCATAATGTTGGGTTTATTTTGTGCTGCTGTTGGTGTATTATGTTCTTAAAATAGTTTTTGTTGTGCTTTATTATTGAGGATGAGGCTTTTTTTTTTTTCTTTGGCGTTTTTTACTTATGATCTAGTTATCCAGTAGTGGCTATATTGGTGGACACTGTTTTTATAGAAATTTCAAGATATTTTAAAAAAATTATTTGAATGTTTTTATTATATTTCAAAAAAGTATAGTCAAAGACGAGCAAGGATTCAGAGCTTTGCATAAGGATTATACGTTCATTAATTCAATTAAAATAGTTTCATTCTGTAACAGCAAAATAATAACAAGAAGAATCCGCATTTTTATATCAGTACCGAAGTACTAGCTTTAATGGGATGACGATAACCCCGGTTAACCAGCAGAGGCATTGATCCAGTGGTAATATTAACATTAACGGTACCAATTTGTCTGTACCAGATACACATTTTCGACAATAAATGTTTCTTCAGTGATGCTCGAGGCCAAAATTCTTAAAAATCAAAAGCTCATAGATGACTTAATATAATACTATAAATTACTGTAAGACAACTAATGATTTTGTATTAGGACATACAATTGTACCCCCTTGTGTATATGACTTGCATGTGTTGGAACCCGGCATCCCTTTTTAAATGGACGGATCCGTGCTTGTTTATCCACCAACTTCTAATCCATTATTGCTCTCTATGGGGACCGAGAAACATATATACAAATAACAAAAGCGCCGTGCAGTATTTAAGAATTTTCCCCTCTTACCACTTTATTACATATATTTTAAAACGTCTGATGTCAGAAAAGGTATCACTGAGAAAAAACTTAGCAAAATGACAATGATACAAAAATTAACAACGGACGGCTAGCAGAGTTACTACAAAGACTCTATGAGTGAATTAGCAATATTTTTTTAAAATTTCATCAAATGTATATTAACTGATAACAGTACAGTATGGACAGGACCGGGGGAAATGATTCGCTCTCGGAGAGCCTGTTTTTCCCGAGAAAATGAAGAATAAGACTCTGGTAAGTTTGGCTTTAATGAGATAGGTTAGTCTGTGCAAAGTTTTAATAGTCCCAGCCAGGTATAAATCTATATTAGCAGTCACGAAAGCTCGACTGCTAATTGTAATTTTCGGAATTTTATCCGTCATTGATTTCATTTTCCATATGTGAAGTAAACTTCCGGTTTTTATGAAAAGTATTGTTCTGCTTTTTTGGCTCATAAATTACAAGGTATATGACAATGGATATATAATATAACACCAAAAAAAGTACACTTTAATCAGGCAGGTGTGTTTCTAATACCCATAAAACTAATCATGCTAAATTATGCCATTATCATGACACAAGTGACCTGCTTTTTAAAAGTTTCATTGATTTGTTGATAAGTCAAAAGCAAAATTTAAAGTCTAGTACATCATGCACATGTATAATTTACAATAGCCCATTTAGTACAGGGTTCTCACTAGGAATTTTTCATGGTGAGTCCTGGGACTCATCACTTTTAGAAATGGTGAGTCCCAGCAGATTTTGATGAGTCCAGGATGCATGTAATTTTTTGTGTCTCAATATGAAGAAATATGAAGAAATAAAACTAGAACGATGCGTGTTAGATTGATAATTTTTATTATATCTGATAATAAATCATGTTATTGTATCTTGATATTGTTCAACATGCACAATACGAGAAAATTGTTACATCATTCGAAGACAAGTAGAATTATTCTCATCCGTATTTTTTTTAAATCTACACTGTTTTATGACATATTTTATACACCAAGAATCATTAACGAAATATTTTATTATTTGCTTTCAAGTTCACATAAATATTTTACTTTCTATGTTTCAATCGATAAGTACGTGATGTTCAACACGTGGAAGTAGTCAAGCATTTCAAATACTCGTAAAATTACAAAATCGATAAAGTTATAGGTAACTTTATCATATTTATTGATCATTTTGAATAGAATTATGAAATTTTAGTATGAAATACGTTTAATTTTTAAAAAATCGTATCAGTCAACAAAAATATTGTTCCGCGCATATCATAAAAATGTCAACTTCCGGTATAGTTTCCTGTCAAAACAAAGTCGGAATCAAGAATCTTCTATGGAAAACGATGTGTCTGGGACTCAGGGGATAAAACGAGGACGCGTCCCAGGGACTCACGTGTTTCAAAAATGACGCGTCCAGCTTGATTTCCATGCGTCCAGGACGCGTATACGCGTCTTAGCGAGAACCCTGTTAGTATAGTTCTTTTTGTTAACCTACGTTCAAAGAGTTTATCCAATTTTGTTTTCAAATAGAATTCTTTCGAAGCAAAATCAAACTGTTATCTGTATGCCATTTGACGAATAGTATTTTCCATTTTACATGTTTTATAGTGAAGGTTTTGAAATTTACATTTGTAACCGGAGAGCATGATTATTCTGCTCCGGGACTCAAACCTTGGACCTCTGTGTTACTAGGCAACGCCTTCACCGACTGAGCTAAAGAAGTACTTCCTTGAATCCACTGCTTACTGCTGAATAAGTATGAAGTAACTACCGCATGTTCTAAGGGAAGCAATCCCATCACACATTCAACATTCATGTATGAAAAAATATGCCTTTTCTACAATGACAATAGAAAAACCCTTTAACATTGTTTAACAATACTTTTCCGATGCTGTAGTCCATGAGCGTTTTAATTCAGGGCATTTTTGCATTGAAGCGCCTAAATGATACATAAACAAGGAAAATAGACATGGCTGGTCACATCATTTGTGTATCAGCAAGGGTTATTAATGACAATGATTTTGTCAATAATATCGTATGTAAGAAACTTTAGAAAGTTTTGAAGATAAGCCCCAAATTAATTAAGGATTAGTGAGATTATTGACGATGCAATCAATGATCCCATTGATTATGCCCTAACGAAAGGTAACTTTTCTGCTAAGCTATCAACATTGGAGAATATCAACAAACCATTCTCCATTGAAAACAATGAGCCATTGACTATAGCTTTAGAGTTCCATCCTGGAATCAAATATTTATACTTCACAGTAAACATTGACTAATAATAATGATGTATTTATCTTCAGATACAATTTCTAATAGTAATAATTATTCTAAGATTAAGTATGCCAGGCAGCCTATTCTGTTATAATGAATATGAGGGGAAATAAGCAACATGCATCTTTAATTCAATCTGATATTTAAAATGCCATGAGATTGACTCAAAAAGACAAACTTTATAACAAAGTGTGCGAACATTTATCAAAACACATATAAACTTTATTGAGAATTTATAGTAAACATGATAAAACATGCAGTCTTCACTCTGAACAGCAGTTCAGGTGGCAGCCTAGGCTTGTAAAATTGCTCTCAGGCCTGTAAAAATCATATCTACAGACCAACAGAATCTAACTTTAAAAATCTAAAATTCAGCTCCGGGCCTGTAGATTTAACAGTTCATCGTGAAGACTGAAAATGGTTTAGAAAACATTCAATGATATATAAATCTGTAATAGAAAAGATGCCTTGATGTTAGATAAAAGTTCTCTGAAACTTAACAACACAATCCAATATAAATTTAATCTGCAGTAAAACAATTCAATGAAGTGGTTACGTATCTCGAGCTCAGTGATCGGGAAGGACGTGCGCCCTGCGCCTATAGCGCATATTGACAAGAAATGGCGCATACAGTGACAAACGTAAGCGGCCACGTGGCGCACGATATTTTTCACTTCGTTTTGAAACGTTTAGATATCGTCAAATGAATTTCCGATCGTGTTCCGTGCCGCCATGTGTGTGTACACAACTGTGTAATATTCCTCCTATAATAGGAGCTCCTTTATATTTTTGGGACGTCTCAGGTGTTTTCCTATTGTAATAATAGAACCATGCGGTCTAACTGATAACCCGAAAAACGTAATTAACCATCATTCATGATATATTTTTTTTATAAACAACTTTAAATTTGTGAAATTTGGCTAGTACAGACGAGATTTACCTTTAATAATAATCTCATTTAGTTTAGCTTGCTATTATTTTGATTAAAGAACCCCAAAGATTTTTTAGGAATATAGTTTTTGTCTCCACAAAAGACGCTTAACTGTCCTTGTCATTTTTTGGACTTTGGCTCGTTTTGACATTTTGTAAACATGACTTCAGCGATTTGTTGTTTTGTTCTATAAATTAATGGTACTCTATACTGTTTTTCTTGTCACCGTGATGAAGTTATAATAATACAAGAAGTGCAGAGGAAATGCCTGAAATGTCCTCTGATGCGGAACGTCTGGAATAAGTATGGTAACGACGAAGACCCAAATTTAATGTACAAAAAAAACATGAACATGAAGAAGGCAACAGTACCAGTTTTAACATTGTAAATAAAGGTTAACTTTAATATTGTTGGGGTTGGAAGAAGTTATTGTTTATTCACAGAAGTCAATTCAAATGGCCCACTCATTTGACAACATGGCCCATTATTTTTTAAAATGGCCCATTGAATTTATTTTTGAGGGGCCCTGGGCCCATAGTGAAAAAAACCTTCCAGATCACTGCGAGCTCTAATAAAAAAAAAATGAAGCATCTTTCAACCGACTGTCAGAGTGCATCTTGATTTGCTTGGTCTTTATTTACCTCTGCTCCTGTATAAAGGATAAAATCTTTGAGTAAAAATGGTCTGAATAATGCTATAAAATCTTAATTTAAATCTATCTACTATTTTGTACAAATTCAATATATAGAAAATCATATCAAGGAATAAAATAAAATAATTTGCCTACCTACCTACTCATACCCTGAAAACCTCAGTCGGGGGAGGGGAAACAAAGATATTTTTAATGTTGGCCTTATAAGGTTGTTTTTTTACCTAAAAAAGTTTTGGAATTATTTGGAGATTTCCATACACCATGTACATCAGTCAGGGGACTTACTTAAACAAGTGATTTTCTAAATCACTGATTCAAGTAACATTATTTCCATAAAGGTTGGAAGTTAGAGTTGTCTTTCTTTAATAATCACCTATTTACATTTTAAGTAGTACAAATTAATTACTAGAAGAAGTGATTTAATATTAGTGTAGCTTTAAATATAGAATACTAATGATCCAGGGACTAATTATGTTTCAAAACTATCAGAACCAACATCTGTGTTGTCTAGGATGACCAGGTCATTTCAGGTGATAACCTTGTACTGAATCTAGGATAATGACATAAAAATCACTTGTTTAAGTATCAGACCTCAATTTCCTTCCCAAAAATCACTTCTTTAAGTATCATTCTTTTAATATAACCCCCACTAATTTCAACACCCCCGAACAGTGAAATTTTTATCGTGAACAGTAGAATTTTATTACATAATCTGAAAGATGAAACCTTGAACTTCACAGGAATAATACTCCCACTGCTGTGAAAAATCTTTGAAGAAAGTATCAGTTCATTATGTAAAGCCATTATTATAGCATTTTTTCAACTAACATAGAATTTTCAGGTAAATGATTGCATCAAAGGCATAAACCTTGCTACTTAAAAGAAGCAAAAAGTTCATATTTTTTAATTTTACTAATTAAAAGATGTTATTTAAACCTATGTGTTTAAAATTTTGAAAAAAACTACAAAATCCCAATTTGTGACAAAACCTCGAATTTGCTACTCAAATAAGTGATTTAAAAATCACTTATTTCAGTAAGTCCCCTGACTGTACATTGTACATGCAAATGACATGTGTGGCACTGTAAAGAAATATTTTACAGATTTCCATCTATTCATCTAGATCTCCTCTTTTATTGACTTAGATATAGGAAGATGTGGTGTGAGTGCCAATGAGACAACTCTCCATCCAAATAACAATTTATAAAAGTAAACCATTATAGGTCAATGTACGACCTGTTTAGTGGATCTCATTGGGGTCTAAGCATGATGCAGGATTGGTGGATTTTTTTATAGCATGACACTTGAAGGTTGAAGAATTGAGCGTGAAAACGGGGAAATGAAGTCCACACTAGACACAGGAAATTACATGAGCTATTAAGGCATAGAGAAGTGGGATACAGGATTCTCACTAAACAATCAGCCGAATCCTGGAGAACACCCCCTCCCCCCAATGAGACTCACTGTTAAGATCATATGATACAGTCCTATTTCGTGTTGATCTGGCCCCAACTTGATTCGGCCCATTTTTTAAAGTCGATCCCACACATAAAAGATATGTGTATTTATAAGGAATAAAAATAAAGATAGGTTATTCATAAAGGTTTTATGAATTTAATATGTAATAGCAATATAAAAGGTGGACAGTCATGACAGTAATAAGCTGCTCTTTGACGAAAATACTTTCATTATAAATTAATGAGATATTTATTTGACAATGTTTTAATATACTATTATTTTGAAAATTAATTAATTTATTATAATACAACATCCAATAAAAGATCAAACTATATTGTTGAGTTAATTTTATCAATCCTGATTTTAATTAAATTCAGGGATTAGGACTGGCATTACATTAGCTCATGCATATTTTTATGCCCCACCTACGATAGTAGAGGGGCATTATGTTTTCTGGTCTGTGCGTCCGTTCGTCCGTCTGTTCGTTCGTCCGTTCGTCCGTTCGTCCCGCTTCAGGTTAAAGTTTTTGGTCGAGGTAGTTTTTGATGAAGTTGAAGTCCAATCGACTTCAAACTTGGTACACATGTTCCCTATGATATGATCTTTCTAATTTTAATGCCAAATTAGAGATTTTACCCCAATTTCACGGTCCATTGAACATAGAAAATGATAGTGCGAGTGGGGCATTTGTGTACTGAGGACACATTCTTGTTATTTATTATTATGGTAACTTTACATTATTTTTTTATACAAACAGTACCAATTAAACTTATTTTCATTTAACTAAATATAATTCATCTGATTATTACTCCAGTATTAGGCATACTTCACTTGTCATGAAGCATCGATACATTTTCTTGGGATCGGATTGACTTGGGGCTTCATCAGGTTAGGGCCAGATGGGTCTAATACCATATACAGCATGTACAGTCATAGGTCACAGCATTTTAAGACCTCAAAATTATTTTGACTTATTATATGTCAGTTCCGAGATATGGTAGTTAATTAAATCTTTCCTGTGACTCCCATCACCATGTGATCAAGATGTACATTTGGGCATCATAATTTCCAACACATGATATATGTTGAGTGAACGGGTGAATTCTAGAATGCTAGAAATTTGATAAAAAATATATGGAAATCAACCCAACAAAAAAGCCATAATGCAGTTGGCCATGAAACATGGCAAATGGGAGATAATTAGTTCATACTGAATTTAGCAATATCAGTGAAAGTACAAAATGTACACTAAACCATGTAAACTGTTACTGAAGATTAGCCATACCAACATTTGCATTGTTTAGTATTGAAAAATCAGAATCAAACATATCAGTAGGAAGCCAATATTTTCTATAGCTAATTTTAGCTCCAAAAATTGCCCAAAATCATAATTTCTATCACAATTTGTCAAAAATGTGCTTACTTTTGAGAATACAATTTACTCTTATGGAAAGTTTTGCTTATTACAAGTAGTATGAAAGATTTTGAAATACACACATTCATGACATTTATGAACAAAATGTGGCTTTTTAGCTCACCTGGCCGAAAGGCCAAGTGAGCTTTTCTCATCACTTGGTGTCCGGCGTCCGTCGTCGTCGTCGTCCTGCGTTAACTTTTACAAAAATCTTCTCCTCTGAAACTACTGGGCCAAATTTAACCAAACTTGGCCATAATCATCATTGGGGTATCTAGTTTAAAAAATGTGTCCGGTGCCCCGCCCAACCAACCAAGATGGCCACCGTGGCTAAAAATAGAACATAGGGGTAAAATGCAGTTTTTGGCTTATAACTCAAAAACCAAAGCATATAGAGCAAATCTGACACGAGGTAAAATTGTTCATCAGGTCAAGATCTATCTGCCCTGAAATTTTCAGATGAATCGGACATTCCGTTGTTGGGTTGCTGCCCCTGAAATGGTAATTTTAAGGAAATTTTACTGTTTTTGGTTATTATCTTGAATATTATTATAGATAGAGATAAACTGTAAGCAGCAATAATGTTCAGCAAAGTAAGATCTACAAAAAAGTCAACATGACCAAAATGGTCAGTTGACCACTTTAGGAGTTATTGCCCTTTATAGTCAATTTTTAACCATTTTTCGTAAATCTTAGTAATCTTTTAGAAAAATCTTCTCCTCTGAAACTACTGGGCCAAATTTAACCAAACTTGGCCATAATCATCATTGGGGTATTTAGTTTAAAAAATGTGTCCGGTGACCCGGCCAACCAACCAAGATGGCCGCCATGGCTAAAAATAGAACATAAGGGTAAAATGCAGTTTTTGGCTTATAACTCAAAAACCAAAGCATTTAGAGCAAATCTGACATGGGGGGGAAAAATTGTTCATCAGGTCAAGATCTATCTGCCCTGAAATTTTCAGATGAATCGGACATTCCGTTGTTGGGTTGCTGCCCCTGAAATGGTAATTTTAAGGAAATTTTGCTGTTTTTGGTTATTATCTTGAATATTATTATAGATAGAGATAAACTGTAAACAGCAATAATGTTCAGCAAAGTAAGATCTACAAATAAGTCAACATGACCAAAATGGTCAGTTGACCACTTTAGGAGTTATTGCCCTTTATAGTCAATTTTTAACCATTTTTCGTAAATCTTAGTAATCTTTTAGAAAAATCTTCTCCTCTGAAACTACTGGGCCAAATTTAACCAAACTTAGCCATAATCATCATTTGGGTATCTAGTTTAAAAACTGTGTCCGGTAACTCAGCCAACAAACCAAGATGGCCGCCATGGCTAAAAATAGAACATGGGGGTAAAATGCAGTTTTTGGCTTATAACTCAAAAGCCAAAGCATTAAGAGCAAATCTGACAGGAAGTAAAATTGTTGATCAGGTCACGATCTATCTGCCCTGGAATTTTCAGATGAATCGGATAATCGGTTGTTAGGTTGCTGCCCCTGAATTGGTAATTTTGAGGAAATTTTGCTGTTTTTTTGTTATTATCTTGAATATTATTATAGATAGAGATAAACTGTAAACAGCAATAATGTACAGCAAAGTAAGAACTAAAAATAAGTCACTATGACCAAAATAGTCAATTGACCCCCTAAGGAGTTATTGCCCTTCATTAATTTTATATAAAAAGTATAAGGAAGCAAACATATATGATCTAATTACATCCTCTGAAAATTTCACAATTGCTTCAGTCAATTCTAAGTTTTCTTCATTTAAAAAATACAAACATGTGTTTTTTATCCTTTTGTTACACTCCTGACATATTTTTTCAGTAACTGTAAGACTGTTTTTTAATGGAATGTTTAGAAAATCAGTAATGATATCTATTTTAAATTTACAATCTCACAAATAAATAAATTAATTAGATATTTGATTACATATTTTTTTAATTTCTGAGCAAAGAGCAAACTTTTAACATGTTTAATGAGAATTACACTTAATTTTTAAGAATCTTTGGTGAATAGTGTGCAGAAAAATCACTTTTACAAGACAGATCGGCTTTCTCATTACATTGTAAAGATGTTACAATTATTTTAATAAAGAATCATGTTGAATTTTGTTATAGATAAGCTACATCAGAAACTTGTCAGGAGTGTAACAAATATTACACTCCTGACCATAATTTATTGCTACCATATTTTAACCTGAAACTGACCTGAAATCATGTAGAGTCTTTATATTTCACATATTATTTTAGTGCAAATTAAGAACAGGTTAAAAAAAAATATATACTTCTTACATATTTACAAATTTTGCTAATTGTCTATTTAAAAAAAAGATGGCTTTCCTTTAAACCTTGTTCAGTCTCTTGTTTGATACTATATATATGCTGTTTTTATGTCAGATAATGTATTATGATAAGTTTGTTCGTACTACCAAAGATGGTAGCAGTATGTGCTCTGTATATTAAAAATTGTCCAAAAATGTACCCCAAAATGTCAGGAGTGTAACGCTTTAAAATGTTTAAGTGTAACATTCATGTCATTTTTTATAGAAACAATGTTGTTATTATTGGTTTTCTTTTCTGGAATTTGAGTGTGAACACCATCTGCTGCATATTTTCAGTAACAAACGTGCCATTATTATGGCCTTTATTGCTTGTTTATGCTCAATACTTGTATGTCAGGACTGTAACACATTTAAACAAGCTAGTTCAATTGCAATTTTAGTTCAAAAATTTCAAAAGTAATGATGTAGACTTGTATTCTGTCTTAAGCTGAGGTGTAGTAATGTCATTTTATAATAATTGTCAGCTTGTTTTTCTTCCAATAACTTACCTTTGCTAATAAGATTGAAATAAGGCATTTTTTTGTGTTACACTCCTGACATTGAAGTATTGAGCATACAAAAGCAATGAAGGCCATAATAATGGCATGTTTGTTACTGATAAACTGTAACAGGTAATGTTCACTGAAATTCAAGAAAAAACAACAACTATAACAACATTGTTTCTAAAAAAAAATACATCTTAACCCAGTTGTTACACTCCTGACAGACCTGGGTAGTCCTCTTATTGTAACCATAATATTCCAGTAGTAGAACTTCAGGATCAACTGGATGCACCTGTGCCAAGCTATGATACTAAACAAAAAAAATAAACCGTGCAAGATGTACAGAAACATGTTATTTCACCTACAAAGACATTTTCTGGCAGCATATTGACTTTTACTAACATTTTTTTTTTTACACAAACTTATTTGACTTACCTTATGTGGCTCATAAAAATGTAAATATATGGAAGAATTGAACAAGAAATCATAGTCAAGATATAATAGTTGGATGAAAGATATTGTTTGGTATTGTATCTGCCCTTATTTATTCTATATCATCAATGAATGCACATGCTTTCTTCTAAATGTCACACTAAAAGCGTTACACTCCTGACATTTTGAGGTACAATTTTGGACAATATTTTTTAAACAGAGCACATACTGCTATTATCTTTGGTAGTTAGGACCAACTAATCAAAATACATTATCTGACCTAAAAACATTACAGATATAGTATCATACAAGAGACTGACAAAGGTTTAAAGGAAAGGCATCATTTTTTTTGAAATAGCCCAAATGACTTAATTGCTCTATCATTTAATAGTAAATACTTTTATTTTACAGAATTTTAATCAGAGTGAACCAAGAATGGATTCTAAACAGTGCCATGTTTGTGGAGAAATTTTCATTAATGTTAGCGTTGTCTGGTCCCACATAAGTAGTCATTCTAGAAAGGAGATTTACGATTGTCTGGTTGCATTCAAATCATCTTTAGAAATTTTTATGAAACAATATTTCGCCTTGAAGGAGTATGTTGACTCATATTTAATGAAAGGAAGTTGTAAAGATAATGATGAAAATGGTGAAAATAGTAGAACAGTGAATATGGCGGGAGAAATTAACAAGATCAATAGCACAATGAATACGGTGGAAGAAAACGATAGTAAAGTGAATATGGTGGGAGAAAACATTAGTACAGTGAATATGGCGGGAGAAAACTTGCATTCAGATAAACACTTATTTCAAAGAAAAGATCAAAACTCTGATTCAAAAACATCCGAAAGAATTAAAAATATCAGAAAAGAAAGATGTAAAAGCAATCATGAAACAAATGAACAAATGGAAGAACCTGACGATGATGTTGTTGTTTTGTCCGAAACTGATTATAAACATGAGACAGAAATTAATCATGTTGATAATAGATTTATTTCTGATAATGATAATTGCAATAAATTTGATTCAGAAATTGAAGATAACTCTTTTTCAGCATCAAAGGGAGACAATTTAAATCCTACATCTGGAGAAACATCATTTTCAGAGCTAACAAATTTACAAACAAAATCTGAAGTAGAACATAATTTATCAGTGATAGATCTTTCCGAAGTTGAACATGAAGAGGAAGACATGGATACAAAGTTTGAGATGACATATGATCCATTAGATAATGATCACCAAACCAATACATATCAAGAGAAAAAAAGTGAGAAAACTGAAAATATGTATATGTATGCAACATCAAATCGTAAGGGTGGAAATAATACAGATAACCATACAAACATGAAAGATATAAAACCTGTACATGTCCTGACAGGAAAAACAATTCAGATGATCGCGAGGGAAATCAGTTTAAACTCTGGAAGGGATAGAATCATGAAAGAAACAACATGTGAAGAATGTGGGAGAACTTTTGCAACTAAATTTGTCCTACGTCGTCACATGATGTCCCATACAGGGGAAAGAACTCACGCATGTCCAACATGTGGTAAAGGGTTTATCGGTAAACAAAATATGATGGTTCATCTTCGTGTTCATACTGGTGAGAAACCTTATAAATGTTCTTACTGTGGACAACAGTTTTCTCAGTATGGTACATTATACCGCCATAGAAAACGTCATACTACTGACATGAGAACTGCAAACCGTACAGCATTTTAGAATGAAATAATTAGCTTTAATAAATGTTTATTGTTGTGTTTTTAATCAGTCTTTGTTTCTATGGGCCTAGAGGCCTTCTCCTTGTAAACCAGGGAATGAACTGGGGCAATTTCACAGTCCGGATTTTATTTCATTTGATCTGGCAATAAACCTGAGTTGACATAAATTTACAAACACAAATATTACAGCTAATTTCCAAATGAATGTAAAGGAAGACTTTGGTTAGCTTGGTTGCTTTGTATGTTGTACAATTATATTTGGATAATGTCCAATTAAATTTGAATATGATACATGAATATGCAGGTTTAACTATGTCATATTACATATATATTGTTTTGAGATGTCAATCTTAATTCCAAAGCTTGAATAAACAATTATACTAACAAAGCAAGCAAGCCAACCAAAGTTTTACTCCACAAATATTAATAAATTAATTGTAGTTGGATGTAAATATTTGTTATTACCCATTGCTTGACATGTAGGTCCATGTAGGTAGAGTAAGATATGATGGTAAGGATCAATACATGTCAGTCTAGCAGATTTCATCTGACTATGATCTCATTTTCATGGTTTATTGGTCAATGTTAAGGTTTTTGTGTTTTGGTCTATATATGTGAAGCATTAATAGGGCAATAGGGCAACTATACATGCATATGGTGTATGAAATGATTGAAAGCTGTAAGAATTTAAGTTTGCAAAAAAAAAATCAAAACTGGGCTTTTTTACTTAACATGCTTAACATGCTTAATCCATTGAATGTGTAATGAGAGATATTTAAGTTTTTGAGAACTTAATTTCTTTATCATATGTTTAAAAAGTAAAATTACAAAAATACTTAGCTCTGAGTTGGCTTTGAACTATCTTTCATTACATTTGTAACTGTGAGTACTCTTATTTCAGTTCTTTGTTCCTATGGGTTTTATGTTATTTGTTAAGTGCCTCAAACTAATCTTTTGAGTATTCCTATAGCTACTCATGCACTGTCCTAGATTATTTTCACAAACATGTTTAACCCTGTCATATTCTTTATGTGCCTGTCCTAAGTCAGGAGCCTGTTGTTCAGTGGTTGGCAATGCTTCATCACAGTCACATTTGTTTTTTGTAAATTGTTTTGCTAAACATTAGGTGGTTGGTTTTTCTCGTGTAAATTGCTTCTCATTTTGAATGTATGGGCCATTAATAGCCAAATGTACATGTATGTTATGGTTCTTTTGTCTCGCCTGCTTAGAATGAGGTTGTGGACAGGGTAAAAAGGAGAGAGGGGCAGAATAAAGGAGACAAGAGGAGACAAAAATGTATATTAAAGTTATTAAAATTTAGGAGGAAGACAATTATTTCATAAATGAGTTAATCAAAAGGCTTAAGAAAGTGTTAATAAAAAGTAAAATAACAACAACAAAAAACTACTCTGAGGAAATAAAAAACGGAAAGTCCTTAAGCAAACGACAAAATCAAACAAATGGATAACGACTGTTATATTCTGCATTGGTACAGGCATTTTCTTATGTAGAAAATGGTGGATTGGACCTGGTTTTATGGCTAGCCAAACCTCGCACTTGTATGACAGTCGCAGAAAAATCCCCAAAATGACATTGTAACGAAACAAATATTCCGAACGTCGTCACTAGTTCATTACGATTTCTTATATTTGGAGGAAGACGAAAACTAACAATTTCCAGAATTTTATTGTCAGCACGTGCATGTATATAGAGACACATGGCACCATCCTTGTTTTCTTTTTGTTAGATAAACTGCTTCAAAGTTGACCGATATACATAGAATTTGGCAGAAAAGGATGACATTACTTATTGTTTTACTGAGAGGTATTGAAAAAATATGTAACGGAATCTGAATGGTGTTTGTTATTTTTAAAATTGTTTTCATTTCCCCTTTCTGGTTTCGTAAATTTCCTATTAATTCTACTGATTAAGTTTTATTTCCACCTAGCAGGGTGCACATTCAGCTTCACAAATTTGATTGAGTGAACAGTGATTTTCAAGTACAATTGGAATTGATTGATTTGAGGTTGCGAAATGTCCGGTGGCAAATATTTCAGGCATATTAAGGACGAAATTAGAAATTGTTGTGTCTTAAAAAAACATTTCTAAGGCAGCCATAAAAAAAATGTTACTAATAAAACATTCCGTCAGTTGTAAAAGTGAAAGATTAAACAATACATGTTTTAAATATAGTATATTCTCTGTATGATGTATACGTAAACGTTTGGTTAGTGTGAATAGTTGAGAACAAACCTTGCTAACTGTATTCGATGTAAGTTCAACATTTTGTCATTCGTGAAAAATGATACAATACATAGTAGAATCACAGTATGCGAGACATAAGGATTGCTATCAGGAAATGGTGGCGGTATTCATAGGCGGATCCAGGGGGGGGGGGGGGGGCCCGGGCCCCCCCCCCCCTTTCGTGGGAAAAATTTGGTTGATTATATAGGGAATCATTGAAGCATGACTGGAGCGGGCCCCCTCTTAGGTCAGTCAGCGGGCCCCCCCTTAGGAAAAGTTCTGGATCCGCCACTGGTATTAACTATTTGTAAAAAGCTTCATACTTCAAAAGATAGTAGACCTGGATGCTTCATAATTTGTATGTAGATACCTTATGCTACGAAGTATCTGTCAGTAAAATGTCCATTGTCTTTGACATGATTTTCATTGTTCTGCGATGGCTTAAAAATTTTTTTTTTTTCGTCTTGTGAATTTCTCAATTATGAGAGATGGGATAACAATATTTGGGATATCTGCTCCAGGCAACGTCTACACGTAACTTCACCAAACCTAAACCTAGTTTTATTGATCAGTTATCAAGGTTATATTTACATGATTATATCTATTTCTCAAATATTAGGTCAACTATATATGATGTGTGGAATGATCGAAAAATATACATGTCTGTCTGACCAGATTTATCTGTACTTGACCTCATTGTCATGGATCTTAAAATTGTTTTCATTTTATGTCATACTAGAGGTAAACCCTTTACCCTTGAGACTTTTGACATTAAATCAATTGTTGGTAATTCTGGAGAGACATTTCAGCGTGTGCACTTTTGTCTCATTGTTGAAGCCCATGCTGGTGTCGATAGTTGTTTATATACATCCCCTTCATTTGAACTTTGGTTGAAAGTTGTCTCATTCAGTGGCGGATCCAGAGGGGGGCGTAGAGGGCGTTCGCCCCCCCTTTGCTGGTTTTTTTTTTTTTTTTTTTTTTTTTTTTTAGTAAAATGATTAATCAGACTAGACCTCCTAAACTTTGCCATTTCCCGTGTATTTAATTTTTATGCAACAATTCTTAACTTATTTATAACATATTTTCGCTGGTATTTACCGACTATGGCAAAGTCATGTGATTCGCTTTGGTGGAGTTGACCAGTGCGTCGAAAAAATGTTACTCAGTCATTTTTAAATTCAAATTACAGTAACACATTGCTTAGGCTGAGAATGACAATCATGACACCTTCAAAGCGAGACGGGAATGAGCAAGAGGGTATTGACTTTTATTTCACAATTCCACCAAACAGAAAGTAAAACTTTTGTTACACTCTCATGAAAAAAAATGTTCCACAGCAATATTATTTACATACGAAAACATGTTTAACCCCAAACGCCCTAGTCTATTTCAAAATAACATAGCTGAACAATGATCCCCGGTCAGTATTTAAAGCTCTAGATAGATTTAAAGTCTAAGGTACTTAGATTTGAGGAGGCAGTCTGAGATATTTGAGAAAAAATACTATTAGAAACGACAATTTCCAACAGAATTATTAAGTATTAAATGAAAATGATGAATAAAAACGGACGTATTTTTTTGGGGCCGGGTTTCCATGTCTGACCGGAATGTCTGTTTCGCCGAACTGATATATTGAATACTTTTTGTCAAAACCAGACGGCAACCTGCCTACTGGGTGTGGCCTTAATGTCTCCATTTGTCGACCGGCATTCATAAATTCGTTGTCATTTCAGACGCATTCGTAGCCTTTTGGTTGATTTGGAACCCTTACTTCTCTTGTTTGGGTGAAACTTTTCAACGAAACATTTGGCTAAACATTGCTTGTTTGTATTTTAACTCGTTTCGGTCGTTTTGTAAATTTCATTGAATAGCCTGGCGTATATTTTGCTTACAAAAAGAAATCTGTAAGTTTATCCTAATTTAACATACAACACACGATAATTTGTCATGTCTATGTTTTATTGACAAGTCCCATATCAGTACATAGCTTTGGATCCATACACTAGATCGGGAGAATTAATACAGCATAAAACATGTCCAACCCTTACACTTTACAGCAACTTTAAAATATACATGTTCCACGTCAGGAACCGTTAAAGGGTGCATTTTAAACTTATTTTATGCTTTTTTAGCCCAAAAAAGGTCCTAAATATTTTTCGCCTCGCTCCGCTCGGCAATCTTTACAAATTTCGCCCCCCCCCTTTTCAAAATCCTGGATCCGCCCCTGTCATTGGCAATCATACCACCTTTTTTTATTATGGAACATAATATACTGCAAACCAACTTATTTTCGCGGATACTTTATTTCGCGTTTACTCCTTACTAACACTTCTCGCCGCGATTTAATTTCGCGATTTTCAAATTTGCTTGATCATTTTGATGTTGTTAAATAGGTAAAAATCCAAATTGTACATATTCGCGACTATTTATATTCGCGTTATTTTTGTACTTGCGAATGTCGCGAAAATAAATCGCTCGCGAAAATTAGTAATCATTATGTCTCTGATCTTGTGTAAAATCATAATGATGAATCAGGAAACAATGAAAAATATGTAAAGATGGTACAAAATGTATATTGGTCATTTAAAAATGGGAATTTCAATTGTAATGGTTTAAATGAAAGCTTGTCGGAATTGTGATTCAGAACATGAATAATAAACACACCTTACATCTATTCGATAAGATCAAACTGCATTTAAATCCGATTTTAGGGGGTATTTGTGCGCGTACAGTGTCAGAAAAACACATTTCAAATGATTTTTTTCCGATTTTTTGATCGCCTTGATATCTGCAAAAGGGACTTTTTAAGAATGTTTAATATTACTCTAACGAAAAATCGTAGCTTCTTTACCATTGTATGTAACATATTATGTACAAACTAAATTCAATCAGCGTACGGGAGGTTCATGTCATTCCTGTTACCGCTACTCAGTGGCGGTAACAGGGGGGGGGGGGGGGGGTTCGGGGGTTGGAATCCCCCTTTTTTTGGCCGATCAATGCATTTGAATGGGAGCATATACTAGTAGTTGGAACCCCCCTTTTTACTCTGGGTTGGAAACCCCCCCTTTTTAAAATGGCTGGATCCGCCACTGCTACTTAAATCAGCCGTGATATTGTTCTCCCTATGAATATTGAGTTAGTCAGTGTTGATTTCAAAAGTGCAAAGTAATCTTTACATTTAAAACGTCACGTTTCTTGAACGACAGTGTAAAGAAAAGAAATTTCAAGACATTTAGTGAAAAAAAAATAGAGTTTACTTTTTTTCATGTCTATGCTGTTACCAACAATTTTGATTAATTACACCAACAGTGAGTATGCTTGTAAAAAGTGCAATAACGTGTAGGAAACCAAATTCACAATAGAAAACCATAATCACTTTCCCAAAGGGAGTAGTTATTTCACAACAGCAATAAAAAACGAAGAAATTTGTTTATCCGGTTATGTCTATCCTGTTACTATGGTTGCTATGGTTACAGTAACAGGATAGACAATTGTAGACAAAAAACGTCGTTAAATTTTTTATCTTAACATATAGGTGCAAAACATGAAATATTTCGTTGTTTGAACTCATCTTAAGCTTATAACGTCTTAATTCCCAATAAAGCATTTGCAGGTGCAATACTGATATCGGTAACAGGATAGACAAAAAGGTAACAGGATAGACTTTTATATAGTGATAAAGCATAAACGTACGTTCCTGTTACCAATGAAATAAAGAGAAAAGTAAACTAACTTATGAGGGATTTACTTAGTTTAAACATATTTATTTATAGTGGATTTGGGAAACAAGTTTTGCAACTTATATTAATCCCTTTCCACTTTGCGGGTGCGAGTGCTGCCTTGTAGCGGCATTAGCCTACTCTTTTTCGAAATCTACAAGGGTGTCTTTAACGTGCAAGAGATATGGCTCTCTCTTAACACGGGTCGGCCATTTATCGTCCCCTTCCGACGGACTATCATCGTTTCCTCAAAACCATACTCGCAGATGGTGTCAAGGGAGAGTCGAAAGGGATTTACTTGATGTTGGGTTTACATGTATTTGAAAGGGTGAAAAAATGCCGAACAATATAAATTGCTATCTTAGACTAGCATTACTGGTGATAATTTTTACAACCTTTGAAAACCATTTTTTAGAGGCATTTTTCAGTACAACCTGGAAAATCGGCAAATAATCTATTATTTTACAGAATGAATATATATAGAAGTTTATTCTCTTGAAAACCATCTAATTGGCTACGTAAAACAAGCTTAACATTTGATCTAAACCTTTTCTTAATAACCCAAAATTTCTTTTGAAAATGGTAACAGGAGAGACAAAATATTGTACCATCGATCAAAAAATGTTTCAAGATATTCTTGTATGACATCATTAAGATTGCATCCTTTAATATGTTGTTCTTAAAATATTGTTTGTTTTGATTTGCTTATGTAGAGGGTTGTTTGAATAAGTAACTTTAAAAAAAAAAAATTAATTTCAAAGTTCAACATTTTTTGAAAATGACCCATAACTGTTTGATGGTATATATTTATATCTGAACCAAAACAATTGTATATGTAAATCCAATCAAATCAGTACACAAGAAGTGACAAATCAGTACACAAGAAGTGACAAATCAGTACACAAGAAGTGACAAATCAGTACACAAGCAGTGACAATTTACAGAAGTATAATATACTATGCAGACCTGTCATGGTACATTCAACGTGCGTGTATCGTGCGTGCGTGTATCGTGCGTGTATCGTGCGTGTATCGTGTATTTATCATTCATCGTGCATCGTGCGTGTATCGTGCGTTCATCATTCATCATTCATTTTGCGTTAATCCTCCGTGTAACGCTCATCGCTCATCGTGCGTGTATCGTGTATCGTGCGTGTACCGTGCGTGTATCGTGTATCGTGCGTGTACCGTGCGTGTATCGTGCATTCACCCTGCGTGTATCGTGCGTGCGTGTATCGTGCGTGTGGTCAGTTTGAATTTTAAAAGGTCTGTAATAGGAGAGCAATAATTCGTAATTCATTTTCCATAGAATGCCAGTGGTGTTCCAGATATTATTTTTGAAGAAGAAATGGACAGCAGTTCCTATTTCTAGAAATGTCAGCGTTTTATAACAGTCAAAGAAATATTTATGGATATGAATGATCATGCAGCAAACGTTGACTTTTAAATGCAGTTGAAAACAACGTCTTTTTTTTTTTTGGCTTAATAAAAAAGCTATAATTTTTAATAGCTCGGAGCCTCCTACGTGCAGAAATTTAAATGTTTCCATACCTTGTAAAATTAGAATTGGATTTTCAGAGTTTTTTTGTAAAACTTAAATAGATAAACTTTATATTAAAAGTAATTCCAATTCTGTATCAACTAATTACGACCAGGTACCATTCAGAAGCCACACACGGTTATTTTCGGAGTATTAACAAAAAACTTGCCGGTAAAATGTGTTTACAACTAAAGATTTCGTTCTTGTCACCTTATATAATATTATAAAAATCCCCTACATTTTTACATAACATGTTCGTACCTACGTGTGTCAGTCTATTTCAGTCTAGTGGTTGAACCCCTGAACTTTCCAGGAACTGTTTTTAAATTTTAAATGCTCCAGTTTCTGAACAAGAAACAGGATCCGTGCCGCAAAGTTTATGTTTATGTAACTCTTGTCATAAATCAAAAAAAAACAAAAAACGCGCCCGTCAAGTCGACGTCCGGGTTATCTAACATAATTGTTTGTGTTTATGTTCGGTCCTAGTACGAAAATAATTAGATAACAAAGCAAATGCATTTTCTAAGAATGCACTCGGTGCTTTTTTAGTCGATTAAATAGACATGGACACCTCTTGTTATATAGGTCCTAGTATATAAATGGTTGCAGCCAGTAGTTCATGCATTAGTTCAAACAACTGGAAGTAAGGTAAAGTAGACGTTAATTTTCTTGTAATTTATACAGATAAAGGTAATAGTAGTTTCTTTCCGTTTTTTAACTATGTTTTAAAAAAATAATTTAAAATTCATAACCTTGAAGCCCAATTTACATATACATGTAGAGCACTCGGTTATTCATTAAAAGAAAATACACGAAAGAGGGTCTTGATTGAGATTTCTTTACTTCTTTATTTTTTTAACCTTTTTGAAATTATCTTCTTTTCTCTATTCTAAACATCCAATTTATCGCTATTCTTTATCATTGTTATTTTCTTTTTATTCTCTATTTTTTATCCTTTTGCTCTTTATTCTCTTTTTTGTAATCTCTAATCAGACCCTCGTGAGACGTCGGAAATCTTCGTCAAATGTAGCATCTTTAATTATAATTTCTCACCATCAATATGATTAAGATATAGAGTTCATGTTCAAATCATTGTTAAAACTATCCACACTTAAAAGGGATGATGATTGTTTTGGATTGGTGTAATGGTCAGTGGCAAGTACTACATGCATATCAGAATGAAAATATGTCGATGTGATATAAATATCATCCCTGAATTTAATTAAACTGACTGACACGATGAGCCGGATTAACGTAATGTCCACAATGCCAATCCACAGGAAGACATGTTATCAAACCGAACAAATTATTATGACTCCGAGCCTTTTAAACTAAACTAGTTGCTTACGTTACGAATAAATGCCGCGTGCTTAGTGGTGAAACAGAAACTATTTTTAATCAAGTTTTAGGTTCGACATTGCCAATGAGAAAACTTTCCACAATGCATACCTGTTTGTATTCGATTTTGTGTTAAAAAGTATTTGTAAATGTAAATAAATGATTAATTATAGCACATTTTTTTTATTATTTCCAAAACTGAAAAACAAAAACTACAGTAAAACATGCAATTGTTAATTGACGAACTTTTCATATTTTGCAGACAATGAGGTTTTATTTCCTTTTGATGGTCTTTATTCCGGCGTCAGCGCTTATTGTAGAAGATGTATTTCCACCAATGTTGGAAGAATGCTACGCAGGACAAGTTGATAAAACCACCACTCCATATGATGTTCACACGAGCTGTTTAGAAAGTTATTTGACACATATCAACAGAAATACTAGCTCAATAGGCTTAGGAAGGGATGCCTATGACTGGTTTGATTCGCTCGGCAAAAAATTACATATTCGGTTAAGACGACAAGCAAAGAGAGGGTACTACCGGCTGCGCGTCAGGAAAGAAATACGTACATTAACTGAAGATGAATTGGAAAATTTTATCGACGCAGTAAAAGGTCTAAAAAGTGACACGGTAAGTCTATGATTGTATGGGGAGGCCTAGGGGAGGATCAGTTCTGTATTCTTCAATTTTTAAACCATTTTTCTCTTTTCTTTATTATTTTTGTCTTTTATTATCCATTCTTTATATTTTAGAACCCTATTATTCTTTGTTCATTCTTTATTTGTTACCCTTTTTCTGTAGTACTGGTCCATTACTATCTATTCTATCTATCCCAACCAGGCTTCGTTTATTAGTAAAAACAAATAGTCAGAATCTTTTGTAATTTTGAAAAGAGGATATTGCTTAATTACCAACGAGACAGATCAAAATAAACCAAGATGTAAAGATATGTAAACAATAATGCATTTTGATTACTTTTGGATAATACCACAAACTGGCACAGCTCCTTTTATTAATGGTTTTAACTTTGTCCCTTTGTTAAAAGATACCCTTCAAAGTTATGAATACTATTAGGAAATTAAAACAAAATCATAATAATAATTACAAACACATGGTATGAAATATTTTTACTAATCTTAAATCCTATCATAAGCTGTCGCCATCCACCTAAACAATGCATGTTGTTTATTCTAATGAAACTTTCGTTTAAGTTTGCATTTCATTATCGGGATAATTGTGGTGGGATATTTCCTAGTCCTATAATATATGACTTTGGAGTTTGATATCATTTACATTCAACGTTTTTTGTCGGATATTTTATTTTTACTAGCATCGTTTAAACCCAAACGATGATAGTAAAAAAATGTATTCGATAAAAAACGTTGAATGTAAATGATATCAAACTCCAAAGTCATATATTATAGGACTAGGATATATCCCTGTTATATTTTCACTCTGAATGTAATTGCTCAATCGTCAATGCTTTATTTTTCAGTCGGTCATACCAAACAAGTATGATTCGTTTGCAATTATGCACCAGGGAGGCGCCGGAGAATCTGCGCATTTTGGCCCAAATTTCTTAAGCTGGCATCGATATTTCTGTGTATTGTAAGTTGACATGCTTTTGTTTAGAAACTAATAATTAGTATCAATAGCCCATGAAGCGTTATACTTTCGTAGCACAAGCATTAAACAACGATGTTTGTTAGGGCTCGGTCGTGTCTCTATGTATATTAAAATAAGTGATTGTATCCGAATTTATTAGTTAACCCAAAATAAAGTAAGACAAACATAGCCGTATGTTGTATGTGGTGTATAAATAGAAAATTTAAAATTTAAGATTAAGTGCCAAGAATTGAAAACAAATCCAAATTCTCTACCCAAACGCTTGTGATTATTTTATTTCCAGATATATAACGGGGATTGTGACCAGTTTCGTAAACAGTGTACATTGTAACTACTTAGCATCTTCTGCTAAGGTTGCAACCACCTACGTTGACCTGATAGGTTTTGGCTAATACATTTTGTTTCCTTATTTGTCATATAGTGCCTCTAGAACTCATAAATCAACTCTGCACACATAAAGCAAAGAAACCGCGCTTGTATTGCTGTTCATGATTTCAAAGTCACTGTGAGGCATTCAACAAGGAGCCAAAAACGAACCATTTATTATGCAGAAACAATTTGGTATATTTGATTCCATTATCATGATTATAAGTAGGTGACAATACCGTTTTACGTACAATTCTGGTATAATATGCTTCTGCTAATATATAACCAATGAATAAATGTAATTTTATAAAATACAACTTTTTATTCTGCAAACAGCCATCTTTTGTACAAATAACAGGTATACAAATGAATTTTTTGCTTGATTTGTACATGTACGAATAAAGTCTCCAGTTACCCTGCTTCCATGTTGAGCACGGAATGATGTAGATTTTTCTTTTCGCAAACCAGTTCAATTTTGGGGTCCTCTCCGCGGTCCGCGTTTAAACTGTCGATTTCATTGAAAAATTAGAGATAATGATTTAACATTTGACAACAAAACTTTTAAGTGTTGGATGTAAATTTCAGGATAGAAACAATATAATATGTACATTGTATATATATCGAGTGATAATAACGAATCGCTTTTATATAAACATTTTTGTAATTCAGATTTGAAAATGCTCTTCGGGAAGTAGATGAAAATAGCAGATCAGTGACTCTTCCTTACTGGGATTCAAGAGCAGATTATTTGATGACGAATCCAGAGGATTCTATCTTATTCACTGAAATATTTATAGGGAACCCGAAAGGCGTTGTATATTCAGGTCCATTTGCATTTTGGTCTACTCCAACAATACCAGCCACTTTGTTAAGACGTGATGTAGGAAGATATGGTCATACTGTTGACCCACAGAGGCTAAAAGCAGTGTTTCAAAAAAGTTATCACCGGGAAATTCTGAACCCGACAACTGACAGTGAAGATGATGCCAATTTAGAGTCACACCATGATAATGTTCACGCATGGGTTGGCGGAGATGACGGGCATATGGGATATGTAAGTGATAGTCCAATGGACCCAGTTTTCTGGCTTCACCACAGCTTTATAGATTACCTTTGGGAAAAATTTAGAGAACGCCAAAAAAAATTAGGAATAAATTCAGAAACAGACTACCCAGTTGCACCAAACACTAACGCAGGGCACCTGCCAAGTAGAAATATGGATAACTTGATACCTACAAAGACGAATATTCAGGGGTACAGTAATTCATTTACAAAACGAATTTATAGATATGCAGATGCGCCTACTTGTGGAAACAGATGTGGCGGAGCGTTTAACGGATTCTTGTTCTGTGATAAAACTAAGAATTCATGTGTTTCAAGATCTAGGTACGATTTCATGCGTCTTGGGGGCTTTAGTAAGGTTAAGAATTGGTATCCGCCAGGTCAAAAGGGAACAAGGGTCGCCATCCCAGCATTTGTAAAAGGTTTGAAATCTTCGAAACAACAACAGAAATCAGATATATCTAAAATCATAGGGGCGGAACCTGACACAGTAAAGGGAAAATTTATAGCATTCGCAACTAAAGAAAACAAAAAATTAACTCAAACCTCAGCGGCTCCGAAAAGTTCAAAAAAATTTAAGGTTCACTTCAATAATCCTAAAACAAGGGGTCGCAGATCAGTTGATTTCAATTTAATGGGCAATAATTTAAAAATTGGCTTTGATATCAATCTTCGTATGATACAAGATATGAGAAACTCTAGTTCTTTGAGTGAGACTCCAAATAAACTCGACAATTTGGCACTGTCTCCAATAGCAATAATAAACAAACACAAAAGAAATCGATCCCCGGGACATGATGAAATTAAAAACCAAAGAACATTTAATATTACATTTCAAACTGATGGATTTTCCTATCGTGGTAAACATATGGACTACATTTCTATAGATGAACGCACACTCACGTCTGAATCTGTTGGTTTTATTGCCTTTGAGAAGCCATTAGCTGGTGAAACAAAAGCGTATGTAAGGGTGTATGACTCAAACGGTTTAATGTGTCAACCGAGTTGTTTAGTATCAAAATCAATGTATATGGAATGTTCGGGTCTGATCAAGATCACGTCAGATTATCCTCGTATGTACGTTGATTCATATAATGGCGCGTTTGATCCAGAAATAACACCGTTTCTGAGGTTCGTTTGTGTAAATTAAGGTTATTTTTTTTACTTTTCACATGTATCTCCAAAAATGTTGTAAAGAAAATAATCAATTTGATAGAATCAAATATAATAATATAATTATCAGAGGATAAATGTTCTTACATTTTATTCCTACAGTTTTTAAGCAACTATAACACAAGATGCAGGGTATTCTTCAATGAGAGAGCAGTTAAACGGAAACAAGAAATACACAAAAACCCACATATACATCAAGTAGGAGTCTTCATCAAAATAGAAGCGAAAGATACCAAAGAGATGTTCAAATTCATAAATCGCAAATAAACTGAAAACACCATGGCAAATAAACCTATCAAAAAACAAAGAGCATTGTACAAAACCAAACATAGAAGACTATCGCAGATACTCCAAAAGGGTAAGATGATCCTGGTCCACATAATGTGCAAAGCAGTAAGTTGTCCCGAGTTTAAACAATGTATTAAACAGGCACAATTCAAATCAGCTACTACGAATAATTCAGGAATAACAAAAAAGCATTAAGATATGACCAACGACAACTTCTAACGAGGTTATTAATTTTGAACATATTTAACAGCACATACAAATATTGCGGAGATGAACTATGTTTGTATGATCTGAACCCTCTCGATTAGTAGGTTATTAGGTCGTCCAATCATATAAGTAGACTCATCATAGATACCAGGACTAAACATTTACACTTACGCCAGACGCGCGTTTCGTCTACAAAAGACTCATCAGTGACGCTCGAATCAAAAATTGTTTAAAAGGCCAAATAATGTACGAAGTTGAAGAGCATTGAGGACCAAAAATTCCTAAAAGTTTTGCCAAATACAGCTAAGGTAATCTATTCCTGAGGTAGAAAAGTCTTAGTATTTCAAAAATTCAAAGTTTTGTTTACAGTTAATTTATTATTATGAACATATCAATGATAACCCAAGTCAATATAAGAACCCACAATTTTATCTAGGACGGATACGATGATCATATTGGAGAAATGTTATGATCTTATTTTGAGTTTTCAGTGTTTCCTTTGTAAAATTATCGATAATTCAAACTGACTAGTTTGATCTTTCACGTTCAAACCGTACAAGGTGCATCTCAACTTTAAACCACAAAATGCATATTTCCTATTTGTTAACAACCAAAAGCGTTACCCTCCTGCATATTATCAGCACATAACTGTAAACTAAATATAAACAGTACGACATGATTTTTGTTAAGCACACTATATTTTTGCATCTAAAATTTATATTCATATATTTAAAGATATTTCAATATAGAAGCAGTTTCTACAAAAAGTGAAATAACAAAGATATTAACTCCAAAGAAAATTCAAAACGAAAAATCCCTTAACAAATGGCGAAATCAAAATCTCAAACACATCTTACGAATAGAAAAACATCCGTCATATTCCATAATAATTATTCGAGAATCGGAGTGTGCGCCCGGCACTACCTGTGATTAAAAAATCAATTAATTTCAATATGTCCCCATTGACAACAATCCGTGAGGAAAACAAATATACATTAAAGGTATAAAATCAAAATTTGGGTGTTACATCAGTCAACATTATATTATTGTCTTAATCACTAACAAATTCAAACAATGATGTTTACAAAGAAAAAACAAAATGTTTACGTTACGATATTAAAAATGACTATAAAAATCTGAAACGAACCGTACAAAAGAATGCGACCTCTTAAGGATTAAGCAATTAATTTAAAAAACAATAACATTACTGATAAATGATGATAGAGCTAAAACACTTTCTGTGTCTGAAAATGATGAAACAAATTGGAAAGTTCTAAGCTCAAAGTCAGACCTTTTGTTGGTATATGACTTAAAAACTTTTGAAATTAATTACAAACTAAATTAAAAAGGTCGCTTTGAAACGGTTAATTTTAAAACTACCATATTCCAAACCATACTCAACTTGTTCTTTGAAACAAGGGTCGAACACTGAATTTGTAACGCATGTAGTTGATGATTTTCTACCGTTGGAACATGCACAGTTTTGATAAAATATAACAGTGTTCTTGCTATTCATTGTATAATCATAATCCGTCGTTGCACTACTTTTGCGCATGGCTTTGGTGACTGCAATTCTTGATCAAAATCCTCGTCTGAATTTTCCTAAATGTTCCTTTTCATGTAATCTTCCCTAGTAAAATCATTTGTTGTAGTGTGTGTTGGACCCCTTATCCTACCAGACCCACAAATAATTGTGAAACTAAATTAAAATTAATTCAGCCATGTTTTAAGACAAAAGTCGAAGACTGGAAAGAACTCTGAAACTAGGGCTTTAATTATAAGATCTTTCTTAAGGCGCGATATTGTCGTTGACAATCCTTTTAATTATCACCTTTCTGTTATTTAATGGCCTTTTTCAATAAAAAATACATAGAGCATTTTTGATAAAGTATTCAGAGTTGAATAACTTTATCCTCTCTACCAGACCCACGTTTATTTAAAAGCTTCTGGAATATTAATTGCTACCAAAAGGGTTAAAAAAATTAAATGAGGATGACACCAAAGGGGCAACCAAAATTATAATTCGATAAAAAGAATCTTAATCGGGCCAAATGATGTTGATGGTCCAAACCGGTATGTTATGATAACTGTTTGAATGTTTTGATGTGAAGTCATGTAATACTGTTGTCATTATTATTAATCTGGATAGCATTAATATTGATTTGTATTTGTCTGTTTCCATATATTCCACCAAATCTAATGATGGCTGATACTGATTTCGCAATTGACCTTTAGCACTACTCCATTGTTCAAAAACACTTGCCAGCCGTAGGACTCCTCCGGGATGGGAGTTTCTCGCTGCATTGAGAACTCATTGGAGGCCTTCGGCTGTTGCATGATCTATGGTCGTGTTTGTTGTCTCTTTGACACATTACCCATTTCCATTCTCAATTTTATTCTATGATATAGTCAAGACAATCAAAATGACTCCTTCTTCGAATAATCAAAAGTATCACGAAATCAGGTAACTGAATGTGAAGTGCATAATAAACAGATTATCCCTACACAAATGAAGTTGAATGTGTGAAAATATGCTAGTATCCTTCTTGTTTCTTGCTTTAAGTTATAATTAAGTAATGAGATATAATCCTAGTTGATGTACAGTCGCATAATTTGATATCATTTCTTCGATAGAAAGCGTCACTATATTCAGTGGCGGATCCAGGGAGGGGGGGGGTTCCGGGGGTGCGCACCCCCCCTTTATTTTTGCCGATCAATGCATTTGTATCGGGACATATGTTTTGCACCCCCCTTTGCCCTGGGTGCCCTGGGTTAGCACCCCCCCCTTTCGAAAATTCCTGCATCCGCCCCTGATATTTTCCCGTTTGTGCACCTGTAAATTGGTCCGTCATATTACATGAGATACGAAACGAAGCTCTGGACTATCGTATAAATTAGACGATATATGTACCAGCACTGCTTAACGTTGCTACAGAGACCTATCTGTGGCCTTCGGCTGATATCTACTCTTTAGTCGGGTTGATGTCTCTTTGACATATTCCCCATTTCCATTCTTAATTTTATAGAAATTGAGAGTTCACAATTGCGAAGCTAAAATAATTTCTGTTGTCGACATGATATATTCTCAACAAACCCTAACTGTAATTGTTAAGATGGAAGCATATATATTTACTATATCTGAAGTGATCAAACATGAGCAACACAACGAGTGTATATGGGACTGGATCTGTGTACCCTTCCGGAACACTTTAGATGACTCCTTCTAGTATTTTTCTGGGGTTCGTGTTGCTGTGACTTTTGTACTATTGTTTGTCTATTTTTATGTTTCTTTTTAGCCATGGCTGTGTCAGTTTATTTTCGACTTATGAGTTAAAATGTCTCTCTCTTTCTGGAAGCTAGTGACCCTTTACATATCTGGAATGCTCTACATAAGTCAATTAACACTTTTGACGACTCTGCGATGGTGCCATATCGTAAATCAGTTTTCGTTAATAATAAATTTTGAATATCGCTCATGTACTGATACATTGATTTGTGTCTGCTATACTTCATGTGACAATAAATCAGTCATATTCATTACAAATATTATAAACTAGTAACAAACAATACAACCGGTAGCTCTTGCAAGGCGTGACAACAGAGAAGAACTGGAAGACAATGGTATGTTGGATAGAGACAGACATTTTGCCTTGCAACAGGTCACATATGGGTTCCTCAAAAAGAATTTTTAATCATTCGATTACGTGAAGGGTCGTTTCTTAATTATTAAATTGTTTTCGCTATGCAACGTCTTTCCAATTCTGCCGCTCGTCACCCTGATCAAAACACTTTCAATTGGATATGGATTTGTACTAACGAGACTTTCAACAACACACAACAAAGAATCAATATATATAAGTACACTAAATCAAGCAACAAACATTCAATCTTCACTAAAATTCATTACGAGAAGACTAAGTAATAATTTTAAACGTATCGTCTTTTATATAAATTTTAATGTAAAAAAATTATACATGGAATACATATGTAACGATAATTTGGCACACTACAATATAAATCACAGTCAATTATGACTTTAGACGTACAGCTAACGCTAGTTAGTAGAAAAATATATTCAATTCTTAGTCAAAAGATATATGTTTTTCAATTGCATTAATTTAATACTTTAAGGAAATGATGCTTATCAGCACAATGGCATATAAACTAGATATGCAAATACTATATCTAATAATTTATTACATAATGCATAACTGGTAAATAAATACATCATAGAAGAAGAATAATATTAGTTATCGAGGTGTATTCAGGGGTTTACCGAATTGTACAGAGCTGTAGAAAAAATGCATTCACCATTGGGAGCAACCGAAGGATGCATGCATTTTCAACACCGTTGTTTATATACTCATCATTTATACCATGATTGAAGTTTTGTATATGCTCTAGACGGGCGTTTCGTCTACAAAATACTCATTAGTGAATCGAATAGAAAAGGCCAAATAAAGTACAAAGTTTAAGAACATCGAGGACCAAACATTCCTAAATGTTTTACCATATACAGCTAATGTAATCTTTTCCTATGATAGGAAAGCCTTAGTTTTTCAAAATTCATAGTTTTTGTTTAAAGTTAATTTATAATTATGTCTGTATACCCATGATTACACCATGTAACGGAATCATTTCTTACGAAGTGTACCTTTACATATTTTGAAACCAGGATGTACCATGGGAAAATTCCAATGAAGAATTTCTAGTGGAACATTTTTTTCAACACCGATTTTAATGCGCATTATCAAATACTTTTATTTACTTCATTTTCCAGAAATTTATAAATTTTGGTATTTTTTTAATTTTTAATTATTTGTCCTCAGATTTATTTATTTTGGTATTTTGCAGATTTTTTATGTCATTTGTTTTTTTCTTTCTAATTTTTTTTTCTTCAATTAATCCCCGAGTGAACAAGAGTGGGGTGTCATTTATAACCCAGATTATTAAGCAATCAGAGAGCAGGAATTTTGCTGCAAAGGAACAAATGATCTTCATAAAAGACCTAAAAGTAAATTACCATAAAAAAAAAGTTGAAAATTTTCGGCAATCGACTTTAATGTAAAACTATGCTATTGTTGTGCATTTATTGAAACATTCTAAAACTTAGATTGAAACTGGTATAATACATCATCCCATTTATTACTGTTACAGAATACGTCAGTTTGTAGGCTACAAACAATTTTTCTATTGTTCTATAATAGATAACCCTTGTTTTTTATAAATCATTTCAGCGTTAAATTTTTCTTTTCTTATAGTATCTGGGACGGCTTTGGAGCTGTACAATGCATCTTTCGACTGAATCTGGTGCATGCGCAAAACAAATGCGCTAATAACTACAAGTATAACAACTGTTACACAAACTGTCATTATAATGATAATTGTGTAGATATCATTTCCCTGAAAGATAAAACAAAATAATAATGCATAGATAATTGAGAAGTACGTCTGTACATGACGTCGAAAACATGACTGCTTGAAACAAAATTCAAAATGTGAATTCAATTTTAATCATAGCTTTACACAACATGAAAAACACAATGGTTATATTTAAATGATGCTTGTTTTGAGTTCATAAGTAATAAATAAAAGATCGAGATTGAATTTTATTTTGTTTACATTTAGTTGCTAGTATTAGCATAGAATAAATATACAATGGATAATGAAGACGCTTTCTCCAAGATGGGTCAACCTTAGTGTAGGGCTCCAATAGTTTTTATAAGAGCAGAATATTTTGTTTAAAAAAAGCCTACTACGATCAAGGAATTTTACACTCTTTTTGATTTTGTCAGTTTTTATAAATGTCCCCTTTTGGAATTTGCTTTGGAGTTTAAAATTTTTGCTTACGGCTCAAAAAAATTCAAGGTCATTGGTTTGACTGAAATATATACACTCAGGTAGTCAAAAATAAAAGCAACAGTAGTAAACCGCTGTTCAAAACTCATAAATCGATAGAGAAAAACACAAATCCAGGTTACAAACTTAAACTGAGGGAAACGCATCAAATATAAGAGGACAACAACGACACAACAGAAACACAACATTTAAATGTAACACACACAGAAACGAACTATAATATAACAATGGCCATTTTCTTGACTTAATACAGGACATTTTAAGAAAAAACATATTGGGTTGAACCTGGTTTTGTGGCATGCCAAACCTGCCGCTTTTATGGCAATGTTAAATATAACATTAAAATGACAACATTACATGACAGACGCCTATATGTGAGCACTGTTTTTTACAAGAATAAGTGTAAGTCAGGATGAACATTAGCTTGTTCTGAAAGAAGGAATTAAAGAAAACTGTTGCGAAGATGAGAAAATCCTAGAAAACAAAAGTATATCATGTTTGTACTATAACAAAAACCGTATCAAACATTTCGCAGAATATTTAAGATATACCAAGCAACATAAAATCTATCACAAACTCGTATCTGATAAGTCACATTTGCTGCTAGTGGGGAGGGTATACATGGTAGAGTGATATTTTAGCAATACTATATCTAACCAACTATCAGGTTTGTTTCTAGAGAAACTGTAACAAAGAGTAACAAATAACCGAACTCCAATGCAAATTCATAAAGGAGATGTCCATAGTAACTGACACAACCATACGTTATCAATCAACAGAACAAGTAAAGAGCAAATGTCATGTGACTCACTTGGGCATTTGCTGAAGTAAGTAGTGAGTTATACATTTTGTACCTGGTTTAATACCAAGTTAAACTTCCCACTTGTATGGCAGTTGTTTATACATGTAGTTCCTTTGTATTCAAAAAATTTGGATGGTAACCAACACAGAATTCTGTTATTGTGACAACAGCTATGCTCCAGCAGCTTTAACTTAGATGAATACGATACGACAGGACAATCAAAAACAATCAGTCGTAAAATGACAGACAACATGATGTCTTCAAAGACAGAACATGAACCGACACAAAACCCTATATTGAATGTAAAAGATGAAAATACAATGAAATCGGGTGACTTTTCCCTGCTTCAATGCGGCTGTTGTTTAGTACTTGCAACTATATATAATAACGAATTTTCATATCAATGGCATCTTCGAAGCTATACAACTAAGGACGTTTGGATTTCTCAAAGCAGACATTAAATTCCTAGGTAGGTCTGTTCGGCTATGCAGGATGTATAAATGTACGCATTCATGTTTTGGTTATTCTGAGTTCTAGCTTAGTTTAAGTACCACGCTTTCTAATGTGACATAAAGGTGGCCGGTTTCAATGAAAATTGTGGAGAGGGGGTACGTTTTCTGGGACAAACTACTAGTTCTAACTACTTCTCAAACGTTCCTTATGTTCTATTAACATTCCAAAATTACAATCCCTTTGTATGGGATAAAATAAAGACAGTTATTATTCATGTTCCTGTTGTTATGAATGAAAACACAGACGACACTAACGTTTGAAATGTGTGGCGTACAACAATGATATAATAATCTACAATGTAGGAGTTACGGTTCGTCAATAAAAAAAGAACAACCATAACCAGTAGATATGTAAGTACGACAAATGTTTGCCAACCCAAATAAAGGTATCTGGTTTATAGTTTAGTGAAAAATCATGGAAGTACTGGTTTTTTTTATCAAATGATACATTTTCAACATGTTTAATGTTGAATATCCAGCATGTCATAAATCAATAACTTACCGATGATCCAGAAGGTTCAGACACAACTTCTACTGATTGAACTGACTGCCCATCACCAAATGATAGATCACACTGTGATATAAATCCATCAACATCGATCACATTAACGTGTAACGATGGTGTACAACAGTCACCACTGAAAACATATAAGAATATGAGCTCTGTGTTTATGCATCCTTGTTATTGTTCATCTTGTTTTTATGCTTTGCAGCGTTTTCTAATTTTCTCTTCAAATATTAAACTCAGCATACCTTGGGTCATTTAAGAAACATGCCGTGACGACAAATATTGATATGATACATTTTGGTCTTAACATTTGTGGATTTTTTTATTGCTGGTGTTAAATGACAATTCAGACAACATAAGTGGTGAATATAAATGAATTTCTTAAAGATATTTAATCAGAAGTTATAATGACATAAATGATGAATTTAAAGTTATTAAGTATTTTTTACTTTGTGCATAACCAGAAAGGTAACTTATAAGAATGGTTGCACATACATGAAAATTTATATGTAAACCCCTTTTCTCATAAGATTGTCACTCATGTTTATAAAAACTTTTTTTTTATTGTAAGAGCCATGCACTCACCTGATGTTAACAGTTATTGGTCCAGTTGATAATCCCGTTATATTGACATGAGACAATTTAACTGACATTCCAACAGTGGATGATATACTATCTAACAGTGTCCCGGAAAAGGTCACTTCAGCTAAAGCGGTCCATGGATATAACGAACAATTAGCTGTATTAAGCGATGATATACCACATAATCCATCCGTATGTACAACAGTACAATCAGGTCTCTCAACATCTGTTACCTAATACAAAGGAAAATTTGAAGATGTATATTAAAATTGACAAACATGCTTTCTGTTGAAAGCCGTACTTTGACCTATAATTGTTAACTTTTTATACAATTGGACTTTGATGGGGAACTGTCTCCTTTGCACTAATACCACGTCTTCTAATTCATTTGTGTTCAAGAAAAATGGGATAAAGTTCTCAAAATTACTAACTATTATGCAATGTTCTTAATCCTGTTGCCATATAAAATTGTTTTTGTCGTAGTTTGGTCCTGCTGGATTTCAATCAGACCAATTGTCGTCAAAGGCCTTTTGATTATATGTATGTGTTAAACGCATTAGATGTTAAAAAAAATGTTCATGGGTTATAGCTCCTGTGAATTTCAGTCTTAAATACAGTGCATATTCCTTTTTAAAATGTTAGGTATGGGAAAAAAAATTAATGAAAGGATAGACCAGTATATATTTATTATATCGGACCAAAACTTGTCAATTATTAATTGTAAGTATGGGTCATATCAAGCATTGTACGGTATATTTATAATGAATATAAGAAAAGGAAATAGCAAATAAATTGAACAGTAAAACTGACAAAACTAAACCTAGAGATAGCTAGCAATAATGGTTTATTACTACAAAAAAAACAATATTATCGTTAAAAATATTGTACAAACCACAAGTTTCCTGGTTATACTTTGTTGAACATCTCCATTTGATACAATTGAAACAGTTATTGTATATGAGCTGAAACACAAAAGGAAATTTTAAAGAAATGTCTTTAAAAAAGAAGATGTGGTATGTTTGACAAATAACAATCGAAATGACATAAAAGGTAACAACTATAGGGCACCATACGAACTTAAAAAAATTAGCAAAATTCATACCGCAGGTCAACTATTAAAGGCTACGAAAAACAATTTAAACGAACGAGAAATGTTCATATTTAAAATAAAGAAACGAAACCAACAGAAGTTTTTAGAGATCTTTACATAAAATAATTTGCCATAAAATTATGCATTTGTCGAAGGAACTTTTTTTTTTATTATATCGTTTATATGATCGGATCGTCATGACGGACTAAAACATGTTTGTAATGTTTTTGAATTTGGGGATTAATATGAACGGATTTTCAAACGAAGTATTTTTTTATTAAACAAGTGATACATACAATATAACAGAAGGTGTGGTAGGCTTAACAGCAAAGGTTCCATTAGCACCCTCTCCTGAAAGAAGTGTATACTCTATAGTTGTTGATCCGTGGACAAATGAATGGTCATCTGATATTGACACTTGATACGTCTCTGTCACAGTACCGCAATTTTTAACTTCATAACCAATCAGCCTTTCCTTTCCAATTATAACATCATCTGAAAACAATATTGATGTTACATATATGGTATTTTGTAGGAATTTACACATATTTAACTTGATAGTAAGCTGCTGATGTGTATTATAAAGGAGTAGGTCCAGTAAGACCCCTTTTTGGCCCCAAAATATAGCAGTTTTACAAAGTTGTTAAAATGTAAACTTTTAGTTATTTATTGGACAGTAGAATGCTTCTGCTACATAAATATGGGCTGTTTTTGACATAACAATGCACATATATCGGGTACTAGCACCATAAAGTCATGCTAAATTACTGAAATCTTCACAATTCTAGCATTTTAGTTCATTTTTAGACGGTTTTCGTGTAAAACGAAAGTGGCCGCATTCGTGTTCATCCTTAATATTGAAATGTAAGTTGTATTTTATGATAATACATAACATATATAAAGGTTGAGAATGAACACGGATGCGGCCACTTTCATTTTTGACAAAAACAATCTGAAAAGTGACATTTTTCGGCATATTTGGTAGATTTTTCATATTTGAGCTTGAATCGGATCGTTTTTAATGACTAAATCAGTTAAAATCTTTCCATAAACTAATTGATTCAAATGAAATAGACACTTAAGTGTTTAAAAAGTGGTCAAAATCTTTCGTCAGATGAACCTGAAATTTGAAGCCAAAATCGGTCCTTACCGGACCTACTCCTTTACAGTGCGAGAAGTCGATGACAGGAGGAATAATAACCGTGGAGTCGTAAAAAGGCACATACTTCAACCCTATATCATTGATTCATTACTTTCAAATAATATGTATATATTTTTTTTCTCTTTGCCATTTCGTACTGATAATGTTTATGTCTGTCCTTTATTGTGTATATGTTTTAATCACTACGCTTGTTGGTAATTTACAAATAAAAGAACAATGAAATTAAATCAAAACCCCAAGAATAAAGTATTATATATTTTTTTAAATAACACGAAAATTGGCCAACTTATTTCGAATGGCATTTATTTTTCACCGACTGGTACAACCTGATAATTTATTTCTGTACTTTTTTTAATACTGAAGGATTTTAAACCTTCGATGTAGATAGACAATTCTGGAAAAGTTTGATAAAAATCATATCACATGTCTAGAAGGAAAATATAATTGGGTTACGATTTTCTATTAAAATAAAAATTTGGATGTATTTGAATCTCAGGACGGACGTCATTATTCAAATATGTTTGTTGAGATACCCCAACCAATGCCCCTCTGAAACTGATATAAAATAATATTGAGAATGAAAATGGGGAATGTGTCAAAGAGACAACAACCCGAACATAGAAAAAACAACAGCAGAAGGTCACCAACAGGTCTTCAATGCAGCGAGACATTCCCGCACCCGGAGGCGTCCTTCAGCTGGCCCCTAAACAAATATATACTAGTTCAGTGATAATGAACGCATACTTATTTCCAAATTGTACACAAGAAACTAAAATTAAAATAATACAAGACTAACAAAGGCCAGAGGATCCTGACTTCGGACAGGCGCAAAAATGCGGCGGGGTTAAACATGTTTATGAGATCTCAACCCTCCCCCTAAACCTCTAGCCAATGTAGAAAAGTAAACCTACCAGTTGATGCTGTAATGATAAGTTCAACACTTGCAGGTTTGTATAGCTCCGAGAGCTTTCTTGTGAATGGTCTCCCACTATCATCATTCCCATAAAGTTTAACTCGGAATTCCTGAAATGAATATGATGTATTTTATAAACTCTCAAAAAGAAATGCTGTTAAGTATAGTTGTTTACGGTTATCAGAATTCTGCTGCTGATTAATAAATTTGACAAATCATCACACAGTAGTTAACATGGGTCTGATTGGAGTCCAAACGTGATGCGGAATTGGTTGTTTTGTTTGTTGTAGCGTATAAGGTGAAATTCATATATTTAAGAGAAAAACGAGAAATGGAGTCGATCTGGACACGTGAAATTACAAACGGGATACAAGCCTAGACCACCCCCTGCAATGTGACCTTTTATAACATGCTGATAACGTCTTATTAATTTTACAAAGAAAAATTCTACAAAAATTAAGATTGATAATGATAACAGAACCAATTGTAACTAGTGTACATTTTGACAATTAATGACTCAAATGATGCTCCATGTGAATAAATTTAAAAATCAAAAACATTGAACAAACTATGAAGATCTAATCAAAGCAGTAAAGACTGAAAGTAAAGCTTAACACTGACATGGAATAAGGGCAATCCATCAGAAGGAAATGTTTTGAATTTTTTTTTTTTTTTTAACTTTGTTTGTATTACTAGTTTGATTGAATACAACGTTTATTCGTATAACATTAAATTCCTAAAATAAAACATGGAAAAAGACTAGTGGCTATATATCCTTAATTTTTATACTGAGGTAAATTTAGTTAAATCAAAATAAACTTACAGCATGTGGCGTTCTGAAAGTTGCAGCACACAACGTATCAAAATCTCGCTGCAACTGCGAAGCCTCGTGTGACGATATTACATTTCCGGTACTATCGGTCAATGCAATTGTGTGACATGTACCATTTGATCCAAAGCCATACACAGACAAAGCAACAGTATAGTTGCTATCTGTAAAAAAAAAGGTAAATATTAGAAATAAATACAAACTCATTTATAAGCGACAATTATGTCTTCAATTTACAGACATTTGAAAGTTTGTGACTAAAACATTGTAAAAGTAAAAACTACATTTATCACATATTGTGTTATATCGGCTTCAGCTGTACGTTAACTATATCAACCACTTTTTTTTTATGGCAAGCTGTGTGGGGTTGAAACAAAAACAGTTTAAAATCATATTCCACGAGAATGCATTTGCTTTTACACATAATCGGTCTCTAATTATTCAACTACACAAATTGGTGAAACCTTAAAAATCGTCATTGATATGGTAGATATGAATATTTGAAAAAATAGTTACCCATAATTGGACTTCCCTTCAGAGAAACCATCTCACTAGTATCTGTGTGTTCTAATAGTTCACTGTCTATCTTGATAGAGCTCTGTGCTGTAATATTTACCTTCCAGTCGTTGATAACATTCCTTCTTAGCTTCATGATACTACCTGGTGGATGCTAAATACATACATGACATAATGACATTTTGATTGCCAGAAATACAGCAAAGTTAATTTAAACTAGAACACATCCGTGATATCGCGGGTCCGTGACTGAATTAAAGTATATAACTATGAGTTGAACCCGTCGACCTGGAACTTCTCAATTATTGGTAATGTTAATTATTTGGAAAACAAAAGGTCCTGGTAGGGTGTTTTTTTTTATCAACAGCATTTTCCTATATTAGTTATAAATAAAATTGAATCATTTGATAATCTGTTTTACGTCATGCCCGCTAACAAATTGAAAACTGCTTATACGCCTTATTTTAAGTCCAGAATTTTAATATTCGTATTGTCATCTTGGAAAGTCTTACTAATTGAATACTACAATAGGGAACAATTTGTCAATGATTGAATTAGTACTGCAACCCTGTAATTATGACCCGTGTATATAGCAAAATCCTAAATACACCGTTTGGTGGTGCGCCTGTCAGATGCGGAACGTACAGATAATGTCATAGGTAACAGGTGAATATACTATTGGTATCGGTAACGGATTCGACCCGGAACTCGTTAATTATTGCCACTATTAATTATATGGAAAACAAAAGGGTCTGGAGTGGTGTTATTTTTAATCAACACCATTATCCTATATTGGCTATATATAAAATTGAATTCTTTGATTTGTCGTTTTTAACCGATGACGGCTGACAAATTGGACCTCGTTATTTTAGTATTATAGATAGTAATGGTTTAGATGTATTGGCAATACAAATGTTATTGTTACATTTTTACATAGATTGAGTTAATACCATATAGTTCAATTATAGCAGAACAAGTTGTTGTCCTGAAAACAAAGGAACCCCAAGAACACGGAAGGGCACACAAACAAACGTTACCATACATAGAAACAAACTATTTCATAACAAATGCATATTCCTGATTTGGTACAGGATATTTTAAGAAAAAATGATGAGTTAAATCTGTTTTTATTGGAAGCAAAACCTCCCGCTTATATGAGAACGTTAAAAAAACATCGCTAAAATGACAAAATAACGTGGTAGAAATACATCACACACACACACACACACAGACACACACACAGACACACGCAAGAACGCCATCACAGAGAAATAATATAATATAATAGTCGACACAACATGCAAACTGCAGAACAACATCGAACTTCTTTCATCAACGTCAGACAGCACAGGACTTTACAGACAGTGACGCACTTATGTAACGGATTTGTAATCTTGAACAACAAAAAATTATTTCCACAATACAAGTCAAATTAGTTAGTTTAGTTCAAATTTATAGCTGACGTTTTATAGTTTCTGGTCTGTAAATTGAACTTGAATAAGTATAGGCCCATAACGGACCAGAGCTTGTGGTAGATACATTGTTTCCAAATGAAAACATACCATGACTATGTATTTTGTTAAAACCCTTTCTTTCAGATGCTGTTTCCGTATCATTATCTTTCTATTTTTTACTTTGAGTTATACATTATTATAATTGTTGCAGGGTTCTGTAAATGTACAAATTTATAAGTATTATACCTGGATAGATATAATGGTTTCGCCTGATGAGGTATATATTCTTGTTGACTTTCCAGATGTGTATGTCTCCAATGTACCTATTATAAAATTTATAAAATTTAAAACATAGATTCCTACAGGCTATAGGCAAAGGCATAAATGGCGCTGAAAAAAGGTAAATATGAGTAGCTATTTATTTCAACAAAGCTTCCGCTAAAGTGGAATCCTGTGTCTTCTCAAATTCATTAGCATGTTTGTCCACTCTATAAATCATACCAATGAAAATCGTGTAAAAGTATATACTCAAGGATATACTTAAAATAACTTCAATTTGAAGTAACCAGCAACTAATTATTCTTATCGTTTAAATACTGATTCTGCAGTTGTATCTTTTGGATGTGTATGCCAAACAGCTTTATTATTGAGAGAAAGATGAAGAAACCAAAGGACATACAACAAAAGACTGAAAACATACTAAATAATGGAAAAAAATCAATTAAAAAACAAGCAACAGCTCATAAGACGTTACACAGAAAACTGCAAATAAAGAGATGTTTTGGGATTATTGCACAGTTGTACTGTCATAATTGTAATTAATGCTTCTTGTATCATTTTACATTTTATCAATAGAGATTGTGCAACTTATGTATACATTAAATGAAAATCACACCAATATAAATCATGCAAAACTTGAAGATATAGAGATATCAATATATTTTACTGTGAAGATATAGTATAAGTTTGTACTGTATTATATATATGGTTATTAACATGGTAAATGATGTCATAAACAACAGATAATGCCCAAAAAACCGTTATTGCTTAATTGAGTAAATTTTACAGATTGAAACACACTCGTTGAATCAGCTAATAGCTTATATTTTAGCTGTTGAATTTAAATCATTATATTTATGTTTCAGTTCTTTTCATCTGAAGTCTTCCCTTCGTCGATCGTTTACGATCTCACCTGCCCCTCTTCATCATTGTAAAGTTAGGTCAGTATTTGTGATCCACAAAGTAGTGATTTCCATTTGACGCAGTTGTAACTAGCTACATCCAATTAAAAACGGTCTTACATGATCACGTATAAATATAAATAAACAATTGCCCCTTGATTATACTGCGTCATAACCCAAAAAAACTAAGGGCGATATCTATTGATTCGTTTCAAGTTCTTAATGTTTTAATTGAATTAAATTTGTGTGTGCTATCCATGTGCTAATGTTGGAAGGTCAACGTATAGTAATGCGGTTTCTGCTTCGTGAAATTAGTAAACACGATCAAACATTGGATAGTAATTTTTATACCTCTGAGTACAAGTGTTTTAATTGGTCATTTAGGATGTATTCGGAGAGGGCGTGATTTCTATCTGTCGCTATATTGCACCACGCTGTTTACACGAATAATGTCTTAATCAGCCACTGACGAAGAAAAGTGGGTCTGATCGTAACTGTTGGCTAGCGGACATGTTTTCTATTACATTATCGTGGTACTAATTTTAAGGCTGCCACTCAAAACACAAGTTGTACCTCCATCTTCAAAAATAGCACAATTACTTTCAAATAGTAAATACACTTATACCCAAACTTACTACAAATATAACTTACCATTAGCATAATATATATCTACGTCTGTTTCTGCAGATGACCCAGTGACACTAATTTTGAGCACTGTGATCGTACTATCAACAGTAATATTTTGATCATCAGTTTCAGTAGAAGACCAGTCAAACGAGTCTATTATTATTTCACTAGACGGAAATGTTTCCTACAATATCAAAGAAAATCTTAACTATTTTTTCCAATGAAGATCAGATTCTACAAATCCGTTAAATGTTGAACCGTTCGGTCTTTTTTGTTATATAAAACATTAATAACATAAGATAAACTACTTGTCTGTCATGCATAGAAATATTCTTGATTTTTACAAACTGATATTGAGTTCTTTCCACTGAAGTCCTAATGTTAGTTGTAGCTTTGAACAACATAACTAAACAGAATAAGATTTTACCCCTATAACAGTGTCTAGGACATTTCCAATATTTTCTTTGTCCGTTTCATAAACACTTCCACCAGTTGCTTCAGCTATTTGTTGGAAAAATGACAATGATGATGCAGACCTTTCATGCCGACCTAAAATAACAGAATACACTTTTAAAATCTAAGCTGACTTAACACACTTGCAATTATTTTAAAGGTCAAGGATAAGTTAAAATTGATAGATTTATTGATGACAGCTTTTAATTACATGCCATATCTTCATACATCATTTTGTGTAAATTTGCTGGTCCTATAAAACTTTAAAAGTTACTCCGAAAAACTGAGGGTTTTTTTAACATTTGGGCATAGCAACTTAAGCTTAATTTAGATTCAGCAAAAACTTTGTCTACTCATTTTAAATGCTCTTCAACTGTTTATTGACCTCTTATAATATTTTTTCGTTTGAATTGTTTTGCATCTTTCAATAATGGGGCCTGTAAAAGCTATTTAGTGTGGGTTTTGCTCATTGTTAAAGGCCGTACGATGACCAATAGTTGTAAACATCTATGTCAATTGGTAAAATGTGGAGAATTGTTTTAATGCCAATCAAAACACTTATTCTTATAATGCCTAAATATTCAGAAGTATTCTGCTTAGTTAAATTTTATGTCGGTCGATTAGCCGAGAAGGGAAACAAATATGTTGGAATTGAACATTTTTATGCTGTGTTCAATGACTGTGAAATGTTTCAACAGTGTTGATTTTGATGTCAGAGATATGCATGCCAATTAGGATAAATATCTTCAATTGTTTTTAAATAAACAGCATGTCATGATTACCACAGTTTTATTTTTATCATAAATATACAAACCTAATGCTGATCGTTTTCTGCGAGTACACTGACTTGTTATTAATGATGTGACTGATATATTCTTTGCTTTGGCTGCATTTATGACTTCTTGAAGGCGGTCAGCATCTTTTGCGTCTGCATCCGTAAATACATACAGAGGTGAATCATCTCTCATCAGTTCTATTGCTGTGCAATGAAACGATTTCATCATTTTCATGCATGTGATATCACACACCCAAATAAACATTTAACAGATTCAGAATTACTGATTAATCAGTTAACTTACGGAAACCATTTGCACAATGTGTGTTTTTGCCTTAAATAATGTGTTTATTTGTGCACGCGAAAATATAGAACTACCATCAAAACAATATTCAGGTTTAGAAGCAAATAACCCAATTGTGAAACTGGATCAATAAAGTTGTATTTTATTAAATTCTGTTGGGTACGACATAACGGCATTAACCTTTGGAGTATTTTTTTCTTGCACGTCAAAGACACCCTTGAAGATTTAAAAAAAAAGAGCAGACTAACGCTGCTACAAGGCATCACTCGCACCCGCAAAGTTGAAAGGGATTGATATAAGTTGTGATTTTTCCCGATCCACTATAAATAAATATGTTTAAACTAACATTTTGTTCCTCATAACGTAAAAAAATACACAGAAAAAAACTGAAATGAAAATCATTTACTAACTTCACCGAATAACAGATACAAGGGAAATTTCAGTCAATATTATTAACAACTGTTTAATACATTTCCCTTATACATAAGGTTTTATATATTTCCCTTCATTTTTCGATTGGAGATATACTAGTCCTACCAGAGAGCATGATTTTTGTTTTATTCATCAGTATAAAATATTAAAAATAAAGTTTCATATTGGAGGAAACGTGAACTTTATTTGTTATCACTAAAACAGTATTTTTATATCTGATATAGTATCAGAAGGTGTTGTATCATTGCCAATGGGAAAGCAATCCCACAAATTTCAAATAGCTTGAATGTAATAAGCAATTCATGATGATGTTTATATAATACCTGCTAACATCCCCGCTGCTGCATATTCAGGACAATCTGGATTATCACCACCGACTGATTCAATTGTTTGAATTTTGTTTATCATTTCATACCCATCATCGTACTTATAGGCAGAATTCCAGCTTTCTAAAATAATAAGTAAAATATAGTGGTCTAGCGGGACGGCTACAGTGCCGGCGATTTGGTGTCACGATATCTCAGTAGCATGGGTTCGAATCCCGGCGAGAGAAGAACAAAAAATTTGCGAAAGCAAATTTACAGATCTAACATTGTTGGGTTGATGTTTAAACGAGTTGTATATACATAATGTACACAGCCATGTTTCACCATCACTGCTGGTGATCCGTTGGAAAAAAACTGTTGTAGAGTTGTTACTGGCTTTGACGTACTTATAAATATAATTATTTTCTGTGACTGTATCTTACATTAATTTGTAGGATCCTTTACTATAGATATTTTAGCTGATCTGTAAAAATTACATCTCCATGCCTTATATATCATGTACTGTAGTACGACGCTAGATTAAAACTGACGTGGAAAGGTAACACCCAGCCACCGAAAGCTTAATTATCAATGACGCCGAGGTGGTCGTGTGGTCTAGCGGGACGGCTACAGTGCAGGCGATTTAGTGTCACGATATCTCAGTAGCATGGGTTCGAATCCCGGCGAGGGAAAACCAAAAAAAATCGAAAGCAAATTAACAGATCTAACATTGTTGGGTTGAGGTTGAGACGAGTTGTATATATATATATATATATTTCTTTTCGTTTACTCTAATAATCATGTCATAGAAAAATAAGGGGTTACAATCTTCATAATATAAACCCAAAGGCGCTAAGTATAACAAATATAAAACCATAATGTCCATTTTACCAATTCCAGAAAGTAACAATTTTTAGAGTCAAAATGTCAAAAACATGATAAAACAATTCCTACCTGGATCATGAAACAATGATAGAACATAGTCAGCAGGTTCATTAGCAGATCCTACGGTATTTGTTAACAGTTCTAACACATGTTTTTTTACAGCATCAATATCATCTGCCATAGAACCAGTATAGTCTATTGCCATAGCTAGAGTCATATCCTTCCGTCTTTTAACATGAAATAGATCTTCAAATAATGTTGGTCCAATAGTGTATAACACTCCAGTTCCTAAACAAAAAAGTTAATAATGTAAGAGACAGTATTTTGCTTTGTTAGATCAGAAAAGAGGGAAGAATGATTCCAGAGGTATATTCAAACTCATAGATTGAAAATAAACTGACAACGCCATGGCTACAAAAAAAACAATAAAAAACAGACATATAATAGGACAGACCACACAACATAGAAAACTAAAAACTAAGCAACACGAACCCCACCAAAAACTGGTGTGATCTCAGGTGCTCTGGAAGAATAAGCATATCCTGTCCACATGTGGCACACGCCGTGTTGCTTATGTTATTACAAATCCGGTAAATAGTTTAATTCGGTAGGTCACATTCGTGAAAAGGGAATGGTTATGAAGTTACGACATAAGGAACATATCCGATATCATTTGTGAAACGGTTATATACCAATATCATCTGTCATTGAATCAGTATATTCTATTGTCATAGCTGTAGTCATATCCTTCTGTCTTTTAACATGAAAAAAATCTTCAAATAATTTTGATAATATTCAGTTCCTAGACAAAATTATGATTTTCGTCAAGGTTGGAACCACCCTTTTTATCGAAATGTCTGTGTAAAAGTTAGTGACAACCGTTGAAATGTAGGCTAGAACAATGCCTTATGCAGATGTAAACCCTAGAACACTCCTTCTCATTAATATTCTCTCCGCGGAAGTCTTGATAAATTTTATTATTAGTTTAAGGAAAATCAAACCAGATAGTCTACATTGATAAAATACATATCAACAGAGTAAGAATATAATGCAACAGTATTATTTCCAATTTACATCTTTCCTTGTACAGGTTTATATTCCATGAACAACACGAAGGGTGTCTAATGTGATACAGGACATGCTTATCGATCACATGAGATCATCCCTGGTTAAGGTTGGATCGGGTTCGTGTTGCTCAGTCTTTGGTTTTCTATATTGTGTTTTGTATACTGTTGTTTGTCTTTTGGACTTTTATTTGACATGGTGTTATTTTTGACGTTTAATTTTGAAGGTTCCTTTAACTTTTATTGAGAACCAAATCAATAGAGGAATTTTGCTATATGTATTTGTGTTTACACTACACAAAGGATGAATTAAAGTAGATTTGACTGCAAAGAATATATATAAAGAAAGAATACTATTGGTACATAAATAAACCTTCAAATCGAACTAGTGAATAAATACAGCGATGACATCGAAGATCTCTCATCCAAGCAAAATTTCCCAATGAATACAACCTTCAAGATAGACCAAAAGACAACCATTGATGAGTTTTCAAATAGCAGCAGGAATAGATTACATTAGCTATATTTGGCACAACTTTTTGGAATTTCTGGTCCTCAATGCTCTTCAACTTATTTCTAATTTGGCTTTATAATTATTCTGATCTGAGCGTCACTGATGAGTCTTATGTAGACGAAACGCGTGTCTGTCATATTAAACTATAATCCTGGTACCTTTGATAACTATTCACACCACTGGTTCGATGCCACTGCTTGTGGACGTTTCGTCCCCGAGGGTATCACCAGCCCAGAAGTCAGCACTTCTATGTTGGCATTAATATCAATTATATGGTAATTTTTATAAATTTCCTGTTACAAAACTTTGAATTTTTCAAAAAAACTAAGGATTTTCTTATCCAAGGAATAGATTACCTTAGCTGTATTTGGCACAACTTTTTGGAATTTGTTTTCCTCAATGCTCTTCAACTTTTTTCTATTTCTGCTTTATAATTATTTTGATCTGCGTGTCACTGTTGAGTCTAATGTAGACGAAACGCGCGTCTGTCATATTAAATTATAATCCTGGTACCTTTGATAACTATTTACACCATTGGTTCGATGCCACTGCTAGTGGACGTTTCGTCCCCGAGGGTATCACCAGCCCAGTAGTCAGCACTTCATTGTTGACATTAATATCAATTATATGGTCATTTTTATACATTTCCTGTTACAAAACTTCGAATTTTCAAAAACAACTAAGGATTTTCTTATCCAAGGAATAGATTACCTAAGCTGTATTTAGAACAACTTTTTGGAATTTTTTGTCCTCAATGCTCTTCAACTTATTTCTATTTTGGCTTTATAATTCTTTTGATCTGAGCGTCACTGATGAGTCTTATGTAGACGAAACGCGCGTTTGCCATATTAAATTATAATCCTGGTACCTTTGATAACTATTTACACCACTGGTTCGATGCCACTGCTGGTGAACGTTTCGTCCACGAGGGTATTACCAGCCCAGTAGTTAGCACTTCGGTGTTGGCATTAATATCAATTATATTGTCATTTTAATAAATTTCCTGTTACAAAACTTTGAATTTTCAAAACAACTAAGGATTTTCTTATCCCAGGAATAGATTACCTTAGCTGTATTTGGCACAACTTTTTGGAATTTGTTGTCCTCAATGCTCTTCAACTTATTTCTATTTTGGCTTTATAATTATTTTGATCTGCGTGTCACTGATGAGTCTCATGTAGACGAAACGCGCGTCTGTCATATTAAATTATAATCCTGGTACCTTTGATAACTATTTACACCACTGGTTCGATGCCACTGCTAGTGGAAGTTTCGTCCCCCAGGGTATCACCAGCCCAGTATTCAGCACTTCGGTGTTGACATTAATATCAATTATATGGTCATTTTTATACATTTCCTGTTACAAAACTTTGAACTTTTCGAAAAACTAAGGATTTTCTTATCCAAGGAATAGATTACCTTATCTGTATTTAGAACAACTTTTTTGGAATTTTTTGTCCTCAATGCTCTTCAACTTATTTTTATTTTGGCTTTATAATTATTCTGATCTGAGCGTCACTGGTGAGTCTCATGTAGACGAAACGCGCGTCTGGCGTATGAAATTATAATCCTTGTACATTTTCTTAGTGAAAAAATACTTTAAGCATATAGGAAAGAAACCTGTCTATTGTCCAATGAACATATCGTATACTGTATATGTTGACTGTTTTTGTTTGTATTATCGATCGTTGTTGTATTAACGTGTGTACGCACATATCCTACATATGCATATCGTGTTATTCGTTAAAATATTATGATTGTTAATCATGTCTGGTCTCGAGTTAAAAAAAAGAATAAAACGTTTTTTAAAAATAGATTATCAAAACACCTGTGTATAACCGTTCTAGGAGATAGTAGTTACCAAAGGTACAAGGCTTATAATTTAATACGCCAGACGCGCGTTTCGTCTACATTTTATAAGGAAAATGCAGTTTCATCATTATAAAGTCAATTGCAAAGCTAAACTCAACACATGGCATCATTCAACTAGAGGCTCTAAAGAGCCTGTGTCGCTCACCTTCGTCTATGTGAATATTAAAGGAAGCAGATGGATTCATGACAAAATTCTGTTTTGGTGATGGTGATGTGTTTGTAAAACTTACTTTACTGAACATTCTTGCTGCTTAAAATTATCTCTATCTATAATGAACTTGGCTCATTAGTTTCAGTGGAAAATGTTAGTAAAAATTTACAAATTTTATGAAAATTGTTAAAAATTTGACTATAAAGAACAATAACTCCTGAGGGGGTCAATTGACCATTTCGGTCATGTTGACTTATTTGTAAATCTTACTTTGCTGAACATTATTGTTGTTTATAGTTTATCTCTATCTATAATAATATTCAAGATAATAACCAAAAAGAGCAAAATTTCCTGAAAACTAACAATTCAGGGGCAGCAACCCAACAACGGGTTATCCGATTCATCTGAAAATTTCAGGGCAAATAGATCTTGAACTGATAAACAATTTTACCCCATGTCAGATTTGCTCTAAACGCTTTGGGTTTTGAGTTATAAGCCAAAAACTGCATTTTACTCCATGTTCTATTTTTAGCCATGGCGGCCATCTTGGTTTGACGGCCGGGTCACCGGACACTTTTTTCAAAATACTAACCGAAAAGATGATTGTGGCCAAGTTTGGATTAATTTGGCCAAGTAGTTTCAGAGAAGATGATTTTTGTAAAAAAAATATTACTAAGATTCACGAAAAATGGTTAAAAATTGACTATAAAGGCCAATAACTCCTAAAGGGGTCAACTGACCATTTCAGTCAAGTTGACTTATTTGTAAATCTCACTTTGCTGAACATTATTGCTGTTTACTGTTTCTCTCTATCTATAATAATATTCAAGATAACCCAATAACGGGTTATCCGATTCATCTGAAAATTTCAGGGCAGATAGATATTCACCTGTTTAACAATTCTACCCCATGTCAGATTTGCTCTAAATGCTTTGGTTTTTGAGTTATAAGCCAAAAACTGCATTTTACCCCTATGTTCTATTTTTAGCCATGGCGGCCATCTTGGATGGTTGGTCGGGTCACCGGACACATTTTTTAAACTAGATACCCCAATGATGATTGTGGCCAAGTTTGGTTTAATTTGGCCCAGTAGTTTCAGAAGAGAAGATTTTTGTAAAAGTTAACGACGACGGACGACGACGGACGAACGACGGACGACGACGGACGCCGGACGCCAAGTGATGAGAAAAGCTCACTTGGCCTTTTAGGCCAGGTGAGCTAAAAAGGGATTTAAGATGAGGCTATTTCACTGACCATTAGCAACAATGAAGTTCTCTGTAGCCTGGATAGCGGCTGCATATGCCTGGTTGTGTAAATGAGAATGTGGTGACCATTCAGGGGTAATGGAATCCTTATTGATGCCACATCTGGCCACAAGCTTCCTGCTGTCATCGTCAGGACCTCCATGACTACATTTACCAGTTGATGAACCAATTGCCTCTTAAGTAAGAAAATAAATGGTCGGTTTTAAAACTATTTACAGAGTTAAGATATGCTATACAAATTTTTAAATTAACGCAAAAAGTTTTCATATGATAATTCAAAATGTTTCAAACTGTTTAAATAAATTTTCAGAGTTTTTAATATCTAACCGAATTATTCAATAAGTATTATTTAATTGTCTGCTGTGTTGCTCTGTGCGTTTAATGAGTATAATTAAATATGCATTACACGACATTTGCATGTCAAAATATTTATATTCATCTCATCAAAATTTATATTTAAAAATGCTTGTACCAAGTCAGCAGTTTGACAGTTGTTATCCATTCACATGATTCATTTGATGTGTTTGAGCTTTTGATTTTGCCATTCGATTAGGGACTTTTTTCTCGGAGTTCTGTAATTTTTGTGATTTAATTTTTTTGATAAAGTGAGATATTGGATATCATATTAGATTAGAACGGTGTAAATTATCATATTGTTACCTACTTGCAGGCTTGATATTGCCTCTTCCGTGATGGTACCCACTAGTCAGCTTTCCATTCACTCTAATGTTGTTCTTACATTCAGAACTTAAACAACAAGATTATCAACAGTAAAATTGAGGAAAGGGAAAAGTATGAAATGTCCTAAAGTTCATCTAAAGGCAAACACTTGTTAAATAGGATTTACAGAAAAAGAATATACAAACCAGTTAATGCATCTCCTGCAGAATATTTTGGAAAACTTTGCAAAATACCCATACTTTCTCTTATGCTCCTACCTAAATTTTTAATGTACATTTTGTAAGTGCACCTCATTTAAAAGGGGGTTAAGATCTAAATATAAAGGTAACAAGGCCACATATGATTGCATAAAATGAATTTCCAACATGGTAACCTCGATTTGTGTTTTTTGCACAATTTGTTATGGTTTTTCTTGTGGCAATTGATAGCATATATTTGATATTTTTGTTTAATTCAAGGTCCTTTATTCCGTGTTTGTTTAACGTATATATGTATTCTGGGGTGTTGTTTCATTCTAAATGTCTCCTTATAGATGTAAAACGTCAGAACCGATAAAGATTTTAACAAACATTAAAGCTTAAATCACTGCAAGCAACAATCCAACCCGTGAATGATAATCTGAAAATGTGATCTTTCAATGATCTAATAGGTTAATTTAACTCAGACAGTGTTAAAATAAATTTGTACATGTTATACACTTTCTGTTAACAATGACCAATCTTTTATTTTTATTTTTGTATCATTATTATTATTCTATCATTGCTTTGGCTTTTCTGATATTAAAGATTTCTTTTTCTTTTTTTCAAAGTATTTGTCGAAATATGATACTGATAATTATACTGTAAATTTACAAAAATGTTCGTTTTGCATTTGATTTAAGTAAATACGTGCATATCAGTTATTTAAGTTAAATCATCGAACACTACAATACCGTTATGTTAACAACAAGCATTTTTTTCTGATTTATACAACATGTACAATGTTCATTCTGTTATTATTAATTTGAACTTTCTTTTCTCAATCATAAATATCTTTTCTGTTTCTTTCAAATTAAAAGTATTTGGCGAACTATGGGACTGATATACTGGATAATTACAAAAATGGCAGTTTTGCATTTAATTTAGGTAAATATACATACGTTATCTAAATTAAATTTCCACAAGGTAATCGATAATATCTATCAATATGTATTTTAATGTTTAAACCCCATACTTCCTTGTTTAACTAGTTTGGATATTTTTTTACATACTTAAAATCTGCATTATCTAAACAGGTGTCTTCTTCCAAGGCCGCTACTTCCATTAAATCATTTATTCCTGTTATAAGAAGACATTATATAAGGGTTTGAGGTAATTTGTATTGTAATTTGGGGTGTTCATTTTTTTTTTAATTATAGATTCAAAACTTCTAGAACAAATTCAAGTTATTTCTATAAAAAAACGTTTGTTTTCAATTTTATAGTGCATATATATGTCATGATTCAATGATAAATATGTCATTCATAATAATTATGCAGTGCATATTTTGAAAGCTATTTTGAAAAGAATCATGCATTTGAATTAAGTACCGATTTTGTGATGTTCGGTTCTTCCCTATTATATTTTGACAATCAAATCATTTATCAAGATGTTCATGAACCAAATGCTTGTGTTACTTTGTACTTTTTGTTGTGGTCATGTTTCATTGACTTTTAACCAATCAAATCATTTATCAATTTGCTCATATTTACCAAAATCTTCATATGTAACACCTCCATACATTTCCACCCAGTTCGTATTACTATAAAATGATTGTATAGTATAGAGGCATTCACCCAGCTGTTTTATGAACTCGTCAAGATCATCTTTTCGCGCAATCAGTTTCTGTTTACAAGATTTCACGAAGTTATGCGCTGGAATTAAAACAAACCACGTGATAAAAACAAGTAATAACAAGTGACTAGTATATATAAATTGTGAAAACAAACTTAGATAATTGAAATTTCTAAAAGATATTTTTGTGGAAATTGGCACTTGCGAATCTATCGAGTATCTTTCAAGTCGTATTGTACTAGACTGGAAGTGAAATGTGTATGGTGAACTAAATTTAATGTACATTTATATAGTTTGGTGTTTGAATTATTAGTCACATATTTCATGTTCACAGTGTCTATTGGTTATCTGTGCTACTAGAAAAGAGAAAATAACATGTTTGTTTTTCTTTTCGAATACTTCTGAAAAAATATGTTTTTCTATCTTCCAAGTTTGTAAAATTGAATGATGTTTCAGAAATTATTAATATTTACATGATTTTCTTATCTTTGTGCAAATAAAAAAAAACGTAGTGTCACATTCAGCTCTTGACAATTAACATTTTCAACGATATAGTCTTTTCAATTTTAATTAAAGAACAAATCACATGTGTGGGGCAGCAGCCTTTACAATTGGTAAACAGTATGAATCATATAAAAGATTAAGGACATATACTAAAATGTGTCTAACTATGCACTGCTTTTTATTTAAAATTTACCCAGAAAGATTTGATCAGCGTGACAGTGAATGTAAGCTGTATCCTTCCTGTTCTCTTGTGTATCAGCAACTGCATTTCTCAATGCAAATACTTTCGTCATCATTGTATGCTCGCCATTCCTATCTAAATGTAAGTGTGATATGATGAAGACATAATCTTTATATCAGTTTAATTGAGGTCTGGAGCTGGCATGTCAGTAACTGCTAGTAGTATTTTTTTCATTTATGTATCATGGCCATTTTGCTTAGTTTCTATTGTTACCTATTCTGACATCAGGCTCTGACTTCTTTTAAACTGAGTTTTACTGTGCGAATTGTTATGTGTTTCTTTATTGAAGAGGTATAGTGGGAGGGTTCAGATATCGCATAACATGTTTACCCCCGCATCTGGCTTTTGTTAATATTGTATGGTTTGTTTTAAATTTTAGTTCATTTATATATTTAAGATAGAGTGTGAAGTTCGTTTGCATTGAACTAGTACATCATTTTATTTAGGGGCCAGTTGAGGCAAACCTCCGGGTGCTGGCTTTTCTCGCTGCGTTGAAAACACATTGGTTGCCTTCGGCTGTTATCTGCTCTCTAGTCGGGTTGTTGTTTCTTTGACACGTTCCCCATTTCCATTCTTAATTTTAGAATAAACGGCAAAGTAATATTAAACAAAACATCACTACCGAAGTTATAAAGGACAGTGAAAACTGAAGTGCTAAATATCAAGAATAAAAAATACCGTCTAAGGATTAAATAATGCAGCAATGAATGACCCCATCTACTCCCGCGTATATGTAGATATTTTATCAACATTGAAGACAGAGATATCCATCTAATTCATAACAAAACAAATAACGAAAAAATAAATACCACAGACATGAACCAACGCCAATCACTGATTGCGTTGGGCTTGTAACATACACATAAAGAATGTGGTGAGGTTAAACATGTTTGTGAGTTCGAACCGTTACCATTACATGATACAGTGGTGTAACAGTGTGACATTAGAACAAACTGTAATAGCCAGTAGCAAATACCTAAAAGTAAAGGTTGTCTTACCATCACGAAAGAAATCATCTAACGATCCTCCTTTATTGGCGTTGATATATTTGCTAATCGCTCGGAATGTCCCCGGTCCTGTTATATCTAAGTGGGTTTTAGTCCTCCAGTTTCCATCTCGCAATGATCTCGCAAAGAAACCACTGGTCAGTTTGATACATATCGAAATAGTTATAATTATAATACTTATATAATTCATTTTTAAGTAAACAACTTCTTGCTTTTTATAAAAACAGTATATTGCTATTTACATTAAGTAATAAAACGTATTCGCATACAATTACATCAACCGACTTCATGGAAGATAGTTATTTTCTAAATAGATGTCACCAACAATTCATTCTCATTCTCTCGTTTGTGGCAAAGATCCAGTCATTATATTCATTAAGGTTTTTAAGACATATTTCATATCACTTCCTAATTCATGATTATTTTTAAAACTCTGAAAAGTTTCAGTGTTCAATATTCAATAAATCAATAGATTTATACAATAAAAGGTAGATAACACAGATTTGTGTTGAATAGAAAAATAGATATATACATTTAAATGTCTATGTTATATACTATTACATCTATTATATATGTAAAGAATCATTGTTGTTAACAGTTATAATGTTCCAAATGTGTTCTACTTTAAAAGTTCACTTCCTTGTTAACAGTTTATACTGATCTTATATTTATTATTCAGAAATTAACCTAAATCATAAAAAACGTTTAATTTCTTTTGTTATATTTATACATGTGTTTTATTATTTTGTTTTGTTCTCACTCTCAAGATTTTATATATTATATATTTTATCAATCAATAAAATATATTAAATGAAAGGTTGATAAATCAGATATTCAATAGAAAAGTTGAATGTTTATTTTATATAAATTAATGCTATAATGAAACATTCTGAAAATATTAAAGTGTATTTTGCTCTACAAGATCTGTTGATTATCCATATTAATATAAGTGACTTTTCAGTTTTTTTTCTGAATTATGTAAAATATTTGGTATACTTTGGTTGTACAAAGTATTAAGATGAGTATTTATCAACTTTTATTTCGTTTGTCATCCGTCCAGCATTAATAGATATTTTCATGAATATCCAACAATGACGTTAAAATTTTGACACGTTGTGTAGTTATATTTAGTTGTAATGCTCATGAACCTCATAAAATTTGATGTAACGAACTTTTGGAAATTACTTAAAATTAAGAATTATGTCTCCATCATACAAACTGAACTCTTCATATAAAAAGTATAACAAAATAGATTCCGACCTCCAAGGTAAATCAATAAATAGAATTCCGTAAAAACTGATAAAATCTAACGTTATCACTCAGCTAATGATTCAGCGCCCTCTTTCGGTCAGTGTCCTCTCGAGTTAATGTATCGATCGATAGTGAATCGGAATATAACGACTTGATTGATAACTAGTGGAAAAATAAACTGGGTCAATATCCTGAATGTGCGTCTAATTGAGGAACTCAAAAGTTTTGCGTAAACATAAAATCTCTGTGTAGTGATATTTGAAATGTTTCTATTTTGAAAAAGTGACTTAGTTTTACCATTTGTATTGTTTCGAAAAGAAGAGGACCATAGAATAAATGTGTAAAAACTATAGAGCTATTGAATGTATTAAAAGTATTAAATTTTCAAAGAACTTATCATCTGAAAAAAGCGATTTTTTACGAAGAGTTACCGATTCAAGAAAGGATTTGTCTGGGTATGCTAATTTACGGGAAAATGAAACTCACTGCATACCCCGAAAATATAACCACATATGTGAAAATGTCACAGCTTCGAAACGAGTCATTATATAAATCCATGTTTTCGATATGGAATGAGCTACAAGCTATTTTTCTTTTTATTGGAAAAATTCCTTTAAAGAACAGAACTACTACAAAGACTGTAAACGGTAATATCACACTACAAGTAAGATCTCATACTGCAAGCGCTAGTTCAAGTGGTCTCTTTATGTGCTTTCCAGTCTTTGTCGTTTGACTCAAATCATAGAAGAACAAAATTAGTTTAATTTCAGCACTTATTGATTTAGCTTTGATAACAGTTGAAATTGTTCTAGTGTTGAAGATGCCACAAATTTACCATGTTTACGCTGCCAATTGATTGGTTTGCAAAGTTCTAAATCATCTTTTAATTTGTCGACCACAATGTGTATTGGTAGTCCCTAGGTTAAAAATCAGCTATTTTATTGGTCTATGGTTTAAAAAATTTAAAAATCAATTACTAACAATTAAAATCACAAAAATAATAAGCTCCGAGGAAAATTCAAGAAGGAAGTCTTTAATCAAATGGCAAAATCAAAAGCTCGAACACATAAAACGAATGGATAACATATTCCTGACTTGGAACAGGTATTTTCTTATGGAGAAAATGGTGGGTAAAACCTGGTTATCAGTTAGTTAACTACTCACTTGTATGACAGTCGCATCAAATTCCATTTTATTGACAACGATGTATAAACATAACATATAGACATAATATGTAAAAATGTCAAAAATAGGGTTAAAGCAGTCATCATAGTGTTACAATATTTATTACTATAAAAACACAACAATATGTAACAAAAAAGCACACAAATGCATATATACAAAGCACATTAGCAAAAATTCAAGACAAGAATACAAACATTTACCATTACACATAGCAAAATGATACAGAGCCACGTCATATGTATCAAAGAATACAAAAAGGCATATAGACAAAGCACATTAGCAAAAATGAAAGACAAGAACACATTTGTTTTACAATAGCACAGTAACACAATATCGGAAGGTAAAAGTACAGAGCCTTCAATTAATAATTTTGTGTAAAAAAAATTTCTTATCATGTTTATATAATTGGTTGCTTTTTCAATGTGGCACGAGACAGGGACGAAGAGTGAAGGATATAAGCTGTCACCGGAAGACATTGGTATGTTGGATATAGAAAGATTTTATTCCCTGCGATAGGCCACTTACATATATAAGTTGTAATTTTTCGTCAACGTGCAGTGGCGTGGCTAAGTTAAATCCTATTTTCTATTCAATTCTTTTGCATATTTCTTGTTCGTTCACCAGGTCGAAACACTGCATATCTTTTCAATTTGGTTTATGTTTAGTTACGCTAATTATGTATGAACTATTTGTTGTTGGACTTTCAACACCACACAACATTAAATCAAGTTACAAAATAAAAGGAATTAATCATTAGATGACATGGAATCAACCAACAAAAAACTTGGTATTTAACAACAAAATACAGGGTATTTAACAACAAAATACAGGGTATTTAACAAGAAAATACAAGAATCAACCAACAAACCCTCAGCTATCACTAAAATTACGACTAGACTATAAAGTAATGATTTTTTTTAAAACTTATATATTTATTCAATTCTATTGCAGAAAGATTATACATGCGATATATATGTAACTTTAATTTGGAACAATACAATATCACAGTAAATGTAGACTTTAGATATACAGCCTCAACAAGACAGTAAAATAACATATTCCAAACATTAGTCAAAAGGTATCCTTTAATCAATACTTATGTAAATTAACATTATACATAGTTCGATATCTTAGGAAAATGACTGTAATGTTGGAGTACTGTAAATTTAGAAATTGGTGTGTTCATTTATAACTGCGATTTTTGAAGAATAGACAAAAATGCATACACATATATGTTCCTAATCAGTCGCATTATTCGCAATAATGAAACAAAATAGCAATCATTTCTAAATTCACAGTAGCTCAAAGTTATTGCTTGCATTGAATGAAATTTTCAAAAAGGAAGGTTATAATTGCAATTTAACATTATCATATTAATTACTATTACAGTTTACATCAGTGTATATATCACAAGCAATTTTTGTATTCAATCATTATTCAGTGATAGATGATCCTTTTATTTTAGCAATCATTTCAGCGTTGAATTTTTCTTTCGTTGTAGTATCTGACTTGGCTTCAGATCTGACCAGTGCATCTTTCGACTTAATATGATGCATCCGTAAAACAATTGCGCATTTTTGAATTCAATCATTATTCAGTGATAGATAATCCTTTTATTTTAGCAAGCATTTCAGCGTTGAATTTTTCTTTCGTTGTAGTATCTGACTTGTCCTCAGATCTGGCCAGTGCATCTTTCGACTTAATATGATGCATCCGTAAAACAATTGCGCTAATAACTGCAATTATAACAACTACTACGCACACTGTCATTATAATAATTATTGTGTAGATATCTGTCCCCTGAAAGACAAAAACGAAGGGAAATCATAGGTATATGTGGAATACATGTAGAAAATATGACTGCTTTAACTTTCCATGTCCAGTAGAAAAATTAAAAATAAAAATGAACGACATCATTATCAACTGGGGTACTCAGGATTAATAGTTCGGTCCTGTTTCAAATTATAGTTGTGTTTTTTTTTTTAAATTGTAACTTAAATGCATAACTAGTCTGATTCATTGTCACTTCTCAAATATGAATATATTTACGTAGGGAGTTCTAAAATCAGTCTGTGTTTAATAGTAATACCGTCTATTCGGCAATGCAGGACGTGAAAATATAAGCATTCACATTTTGTCTTGTTTATTCTAAATTCCTGCTTAGATTCAGTTTCACGCTCTCTAGGGTTACATAAATGTTGCCGTTTTCAAAGAAAAGTGTGTGCCACTTCAACTCAAGCGTCACTCATGTTATATTAACATTCCAAATTTGCAACATCATTTGCACTGGTAAAAGTAGGACAAGATTGTGTCGTCGACTTCCGATAACATGGATGAAAGCCGGACAAAGTCAAACGGCTGAAATATCTGATGTTCAACATAGAGATATTAATCTACAATGTAGGATTAACGGTTTGCGATGTTATGTATTCAAACAAAGTTTGTGAATAAAAGATTAAAACCAAACATAATAGTTAAGTACGACAAATGGTTGCAAAAACTGGTTTCACTCTTATAATTCAGTAGACAAGTTAAGACAGAGCTGATAGATTCTAGTAAATACTACGCAATGTTCATGAGATTATCAAGCAGGTCAAAGGTTTTGTCTTCCCCGTTTCAGAATCTAATGCATTCTGGGTAATATTTTCAAAAGCGTACACCAAAACGTTGTGATTGGTTTGAAACGTTCTAAACAATGGACATTCTACTAATGACGTAACATTATTTTCATTGGTGTACAAACAATGAGCTTACCCATAGTCATTTAGATTCTGAAAAGGTGAATTTCAATAACTTACCGATGACCTGGAAGGTTCAGACATAACTTTTACTGATTGAACTGACTGTCCATCACCAAAAGATAGACCACACTGTGATATAAATCCATCAACATCGATCACATTTATTGATAATGATGGCGTGCAACAGTCTCCACTGAAAACAAATAAATGTATGAGATTATATGTTCAACATTGCATTTTGTTTTTATGCTGTCACACGTTTCATAAAATAGGCTTTAAATATTAAACTACCGAATACCTGATAAAAGGCTATTTAACAAATATATTGTGAGAACAAAAATTGATATAAGACATTTTTGTCTTTACATTTGTGGTATATTTTAAAATTAAAAAATACAAATAACAGAACCATAACAAGAATGTGTCCCAAGTACACGGAGGACCAACCAGCACTATCATTTTCTTTGTTTAGTGGACCGTGGAAATGGGATAAAACCTCTATTTTGGTATTAAAATGAGAAAGATCATATCATAGGGAACATGTTTACGAAGTTTCACGTTGATTGGATTTCAACTTCATCAAAAACTATCTCGACTAGAAACTTCAACCTAAGCGGGACGTACGGCGAATAAACGGACTCATAGACCAGAACACACAATGCTCATAAATGGAGCATAAAAAATGATTGATATTGATTGACTGCTGGTGTTTAATATTACTCTGCCTATTTCGTGACTTCCAAGTTTTTTTGGTGGTGAAAATGAAGTGCTAGAGAGAACAAGCACACATCTGAGGTTCAACCACCAATCCTTACACACAACATCAATGTCGACAGGTGAGTAGTCGCTCTACTTAAATACTTATAGTGGAATGTATTTTAACTTCTAAATACATGATATCGTCATTTATACGCAATATTATTTTTTTTTAAATTCTAATCTTTTCTTGTTGGCAAAGAAGATGAGTGAACTTATCAGCAGACTGATATTTTGAAGTTGCATGCAGTTACGATTATCTGTCTTTTATAAATTAACTGTTTGCTAAACTTTTGAATTTTTGAAATACTAAGGCTTTTCTACCTCAGGAATAGATAGTTTTAGCTTTATTTGGCAAAACCTTTTAGAAATTTTGGTCCTCAATGCTCTTCAACTTCGTATTTTATTTGGCCATTTTAACTTTTTTGGATTTGAGCGTCACTGATGACTCTTTTGTAGACGAAACGCGCGTCTTGTGTATATACAAAAAATAGTCCTTGCATCTATAATGAGTTTATTCACACCTTATATTGTTGAGGGAAAGAGTCAAGCTCAGAAAACAAATCTTTGTCACGTGACTATTAAGAATGTTGATAAAGATTGACAACATCAGGGGTGAATATACTATGTAGTGAACATCGGAAACAATTTGTGTTCTAATTAGCTTTGCCCATTTCTTAAAAGTTCATTTTTATCAGAAATTTTAACGCATACTTTTTAGTTTTCAAGTATTTGCTTAACTTTGTTTCTAACCAGATAGGAAAGAATGCTTACACATAAATGAAAATTTACATCTTAATAAGCCCCTTTTCTCATACGAGTGTCATGCATCTTTATAAAACCCTGTTCTCAAACGAGTCAAGCATCTTTATAAAACCATTTTCTCACATGAATCGTACATTTACCTGATGTTAACAGCTAGCGGTCCAGTAGATAACCTAGTAATATTAACATGAGCCAATTTAACTAACATTCCAACAGTTGATGATATACTCTCTAACAGTGTCCCGGAAAATGTCACTTCAGCTGAAGCAGTCCAGTTGTACAATGAACAATTAGCTGTATTAAGCGATGCTACACCACATATTCCATCCGTATGTACAACAGTACAATCAGGTCTTTCTACGTCTGTTACCTAATTCAATCGAATATTCGAAGATATAATCAAAGTGAAATAAAATACTTGATAATTTGCAGAATGTTGTGAAAAAGTTCTCAAATCTGTAATGAAAAGAATGGCCTCGTATTCAACATTACTTGTAAAGGTAATTTGGAAAGTTACTTGTTTAAGTTTTGCCCCTGACTGATGCAATGTTCTTATCTTGTTGCCATCCAACTGGTTTTTTTTAACGATTTCAGTTATTAAATGTTCGTTACCAAAATGTGTCAAAGATTAATGATTTTCTCTATGTGTTTATGTGTCACTTAATATATAGTAAATTCTTTAGCTATGGCTTTACGCCAATATCGGTCTAAGTAAAAGTTTCATATTTCTTCTTAAAATTTTAGCATTTGAAGGCAAAATAATTAAAATGGACGGACATACCAGTATAAATGTTAATGCAAGTATACTTTCCAGAAAGCTGTTTAAAAAGTTCACTGATATTATCTATAAAATTTTGAACATACCACAAGTTTCTTGGTGATACTCTGTTGAATCTTCTCAGTTGACACAATTAAAACTGATATTGTATATGAGCTGAAATAAAGGTTGACATTTTAGGGAAACATTTTATTCTGTAAGAAAGATGCGTAGAGTTTATTATGTCATATCAGGAATTCAAACCAATAAATATTTTTTAGAGACTTTGTTTTATATTAACTACCATATATATTTGTATCACTCATGAGAACTTTTTGTATTACTAAAAAAAAGTATGTCATTCATATGATATAAGATGGGATCGTCTGTATCATTCGATACGACTATTGCAAAGCCGTATTCTACTGGTATTTATTTCGATTTTGATTGAAAGAATACGGTGATAAACATAAAATATATTTGCAATAAACCATTTTGATAGACAAAAGATAGATTCAATATAACAAAAGAGGTGTAGTAGACTAACAGCCAATAACACATACAATATAACAGAGGGTGTAGTAGGCTTAACAGCAAAGGTTCCATTAGCACCATCTCCAGGTAACAGGGTATACTCTGCAGATGTGATTCCTTGTACGAATGTATGGTCATCTGATATTGATACTTGATACGTATCTGTCACAGTACCGCGATTTAAAACCTCATAACCAATAAGCCTTTCCTTTCCAAGTACAACGTCATCTGAAAAAAAATTTGTTGTTATGTAGTATTGTTTGCAAGATTCTAAACATATTTAAATTTATAGCTGGTGTGTATAATAAATGGACAGTACATGAAGTCGGGCAAACAGAAGCAAAGGAAAGAAGGAATAATAAGAGTGAAGCCTGAATACGGGCAAAACGATAGTTTCCATAGAAGGAGGTAAGCATACATTCTGCATTGTTTGTTCATATGTAGATGTTTTCAACTTTATATGTTTCCCTAAGGCAAACTTCGAACAAAACTCCTATGGAGGCATTTTGTAAACAGGCGTCCTTATCCGATTTTGTATGTTGAGACACCCCCTCTGGAGTTTACATACGTACCAGTTGATGCTTTAATAGTTAGTTCAACGCTTGTAGGTTTGTGAAATTCCGAGAGTTTCCTTGTGAATGATATCCCACTATCATCATTCCCGTATAGTTTAACTTGGAATTTCTGAAATGAATTTGATGTATTCTATATACACTGAACACTATCCATTTATCAACAAGATATACTGAATATGGTGACTCCGTTTTTTTCAAGAATTCCGCTAGCAGAAAATTGATGATTTATGAATTTGACAATCCATAACATATTATCACATGAAGCTTAATACAATTTATGAGGAAGGTCTCATTCGTTGTACTAATAAAACACAATCATGGGACTGACGAACAGAGGTAGAGCGCTACACTCTTCCTTCATTGCAAGATATTTGATTTTAAATAACATAACAATTTTAATTATACTACACCAGTGTGCATTTCGGCAAGTAAAGTCTCTTTAGTGATGTCAACATTTGAAAATAAAAAAAATGAATCAAACCTAGGCCTGGGCTCGGAGTTATGCAAAACGGGGCAGAGTTAACTTTTTAACTTAGTAATTATGAATATTTTCAATACACAGTTCATTCTTCCAAAATTCAATTCCGTTAAAAGAGGGGGAAAGACAAGTGGTTATTTTTAGACTTAAATAAATTTTGTTATTTCAAAAAAAACTTACAACATATGGCATTCTGAAAGTTGTAGCACACAAAGTATCGACATCCCGTCGCAACTGTGAAGCCGCGTGTGACGATATAACATTTCCGGCGTTACCAGTCAATTCAATTTTGTGACATGTGCCACTTGGTCCTAAGTTATACACGGACAACTCAACAGTATAGTTGTTATCTGTTAAACAATTGGAAATATTAAAAATTAAACAAAACAAACATGTAAAAAACGACAAATACTATTTTACGGCATTTTTTACAGGCGCAGTGTTTTGATTGTTGATATTTCTCTACTTGACAGCAACAAAACATTTTGCTACGAGGATTAAAATCTTTACATCTAACAGACGTAGTTTAATAATGGCTGATGTTGTACTCTATCAATCAAATACTTTTCATGACAAGGTATGTGTGGGTGGAAACAAATTCTTTTTTCAAACCATATTCCACGAGTATGCATTCGCTTTGGCACAAATCGGTTTTTTATTATCCAACAACACAAATTGGTGAAACTGTAACAAGAATTTAGTCTTTAAGTGGAATAATGATTTATAATTTGGTAGTTATAAATATCTAAAAAAAAAATAGTTACCCGAAATTGGACTGCTTTTCAGAGAAACCATTTCACCAGTATCTGATTTTTCCAATACTTCACTGTCAACCTTGATAGAACTCTGTGCTGTTATATTTACCTTCCAATCGCTAATTACATTCCTTCTTAGGTTTATGATACTACCAGGAGGATGCTAAATAAAACAGAATCATTATATCAATATCGACATGTGTTATTGTTGTGGATCAAATGTAACAATAAGGAGATGTAGAATGATTGTGGAATGACACAACTCTCAGCCAAAGTTCGAATGAAATTGATGTCAGCAATTATAGGTAACCAATACGGCATACAACAATGATCAAAACTCATACAGTATAGTTGAAAACTATGAAGCAATACAACTGAGAAAAAACTAACGGCCTATTAATAAAAACGATTTATGAAAACAAATATGACAGTCATGAAGCAATGACAACCACTGATCCACATGGTCCTGCATAACAGGCACATACAGAATGTATTAGTTTTGCTCTACACTTCAGCTCCTTCATGATCACTTTTTGTATGGTTTTTGCAATACTTGGTAGATTGGACATTGTTAGATGTTGACAATAAAGACGAGAACTAACTCAAAACCTGACTTAGTATAGACTCATAACAGATCAGATTTTGGTATTATACCTGGATTGACATAATTGTTTCTCCTGATGAGGTATATATTCTTGTTGACTTTCCAGATGTGAATGTCTCCAATGTACCTATAAAAAAAATCAAAATCAAAATAACAAACTCCTTAAGGTTACAGCCATAAATGACATGAACAAGTGTAAATATGAGAAAACCTGAAGTTTTGCCACTCTATAAATCATAACAATTAGTGTTTTATAAACAAATATACTACTGGACCACGCTATCAAACCATCAAATCTGAACCAAATGGTTAAGCGAGAAAAAAATTACTGGCCCTTTCTGTTGAACTTTTTCTGGTACAAAATATTCAAAATATAGATAGAGTGGGTCAACTTTTCGATTAATTGTTTATCTGAAAATAGTTTGTTTAAGTAGGAGAATGCCATGCCATAGATAACTGAATGAGAGCTCGTCATGTTCATTTCTCGGATCAATGTGATTTGAAATGACATCAGAATGACTTTTCTCCGACAGGTAAGTTCGGCCAGATCAGTGAGAATAGTTATCAAAAGTATCAGACTTATAATTTAATACGACAGACGCTCCTTTCGTCTACATACGACTATTTAAGCTAAATATGTTCAAACTTTTGTCAAGTTGAGATTGTCTGGTATCGGTTGTGATATTCTGGAAAAATGGCTTTACTTTTTGTGGCGTTAAAACATTCGTGTGACAGACACACAGTTCGTAATTCTAAAGTTATTATCTTAAAAGTCTTTAAATATCCTGAACCAAGTCAAGAATATAGCAGTTATTATATAATTGTTCGTTTCTATGTATTTTGCATTGTACTTTGTTTCTCTTGCACTTCAGTGTTCTGTTGTTTCGTTGTTTTTCTCTTAAAGTTGATTTTTTTCCCTTGGTTTTAGTTTTTAACCCGGATTTGTTTTCTCTCAATAGATTTATGACTTCTGAACAGCCGTATACTACTGTTGCTTTTATTTGAGATTTTCTATCAAATAGAACTTCCAACTAGCTAAATGTCAATTATCAGGAAAAACAAAGTTTTCCTCAACCAACGAAAATGAATACCCCCAAAAATTCTCAGTATAAACAGCAATTAAAACCGATATCTCCCTGGAAAGATTCAAACTGATATTGTGATCCATTTAATGAAGTTCTTGATTGTGTTCCGCAAGCGTTGGACTGTAAACGAAAATAGTTAGATTTCTGTTTTACGAAATTTATAAACACGATCAAACATTGGACACAGTCATGTTTACACCTTTGAACTAAAGAGTACAAGTGCTGTCATAGGTCAATTGTGATGAAGTGGGAGTATATGTTACTTCAGTCTGTAGCTAAATGGCACTTCGTTGTTTACACAAATACTGTCAAAATCTGACATGGTTAAAGAAAAGTGGGTCAGGTCGTTGCCCTTTGCTAGCGAAGATGCCTTCTACAAAATGGTCATGGTACTGATTTTAATTATGACACTCAAAACAAAAGTTGACTTGCATCTTGAATTTTAACTTGCTTTTAATTAATAAGAATTAATTTCAAGTGAGAAATGCACGTATAGCTAAACTTACTTCAAATATAACTTACCATTAGCATAATATATATCTACATCTGTTTCTGCAGATGACCCAGTAACACTTATCTTGAGCACTGTGATAGTACTATCAACGTTAATATTTTTTTCATTATTTTCAGTGGCAGACCAGTCAAACGAGTCTATAATAATTTCATTAGAAGGAAAGGTTTCCTATAATATAAGAGAAAGTGTTAATTATTTTCCAATTAATAACAGATATGAGAATTAAAGTTTCCAGAATTTTGTTGTAACTTAAACTCTTACAGTCTTTTTCGTTACATAATAGTTATCAAAGGTACCAGGCTTATAGTTTAAGACATAAGACTTATCAGTGACATAAAGCTATAATAACATTAGAACAAGAGGCTTTCAGAGCGACAGCAAACCGGATTTATTAACATTTATTTGTGTCCTGGCATTTTTCAATATCATAAGAACCATACTGGTGAAAGTGAAAATCGTCAATATCAAATTCGACCTCCATTTTGTCATTAGTAACAACATATCAAAATTTGAAAAGCTTTGGTTGAATGGTTTATGAGTAAATGTAACAACATGACTGGAAACACAATTTTTAAAATCTTTCAAGAAACCATAACTCCTGAACAGAGAAAGTGAAAATCACCATTATTGAACGTGACCTTAATTTTGTCATCAGTAACAACATATTTAAATTTGAAAAGCTTATGTTGAACGGTTCATGAGTAAATACACGGACACGACTGGAAACACCATTTTTCAATCTTTAAAAAACCATAACTCCTAAACGGTAAAAGTCAAAATCGTCATTATTGAACTTGACCTCCATTTTGTCATCGGGAACAACATATTAAAATTTTAAAAGCTTTGGTTGAACAGTTCATGAGTAAATGCACGGACACGACTAGAAACACCATTTTTCAATGTTTCAAGAACCATAACTCTGGAACGGTAAAAGTCAAAATCGTCATTATTTAACTTGGCCTCTATTTTGTTGTCAGTAACAACATATTAAAATTTTAAAAGCTTTGGTTGAACGGTTGATGAGTACATGCACGGAGAACATTTGGCTACCGCCCGCCCGCCCGACCGCCCGTCCGACCGGCCGCCCGCCATACATCCCCAAATCAATAACCGACATTTTTGTCACAAAAATCCGGTTAAAAACTACAGGCCATGGACTTAAATATTCTTTATCTTTACAAACTTTACATGGTTCTTTATACTGAATTTATAGTGAAAGATGTAGCTTTGTTCGAAATAACTAAACAGAAGAAGATGTTACCCCTATAACAGTTTCTAGGACGTTGCCAATGTTTTCTTTGTCTGTTTCGTGGACATTTCCACCTGTTGCTTCTGCTATTTGTTGGAAAAATGACAATGAAGATGCAGACCGTTCAGGCCGATCTAAAATATCAGAATAAGTTCATTTAACATAAATGCAGACTTAACACATTATTTTCAATTATGTCAAAGGTCAAGGATAAGTTTAATTTTTTATATTTATTGATGACATCTTTTAATGACATGAAATATCTCGGAACACTATTTTGTGTAAATTTGCCGTCCATAAAACTTTAAAAGTTTATTCGATAAACAAGGGTTTTCCGACATTCGGGCATATATAGCCAACGCTCAAGCCACTTTTGGCAGCATGTTTTGAATTTTTCTTGTTTCAAATGCCATTCAACTGCCTTATCAATTTACATCTTCTAGTTAGGCCTTTTTTTAACGCCTCTGATGAATCATGTGAGGATAAAACTCGTGAGTTTTATGTACAGAGGCAAACTTTGCTTGAGTATTCAGAACGATATCACGTATTCTTCTTTGTCTTGTGCCTGCGATAAACCAAGTAAGGAAACCTGAGCATAAATATACAGGAATTGAACATTCTTATACTATGTGTTTTGACTCTGAAATGCTTGATAGTGGTAATTAAGATGGTTGAAATGCACATGACGGTATAAATAAATACCTTTAATTATTTTGCGAAAACAGAATGAAGCAGTTACAGTTTGCCTGTTTAATTTGTATCATAACTATACCAACCTAATGATGATCGTTTTCTGCGCGTACACTGACCCGTAATAACTGACGTCACTTGTATATTCTTTGCTCTGGCTGCATCTATGACTTCTTGAAAGCGATCAGCATCTTTTGCATCTGCATCCGTGAATACATACAGAGGCGAGTTATCTCTCATCAGTGCTATTGCTGTGCAAATGAGAAAATACTATTATTTTCACTTGTGTGATGTCACCTACCAGATACACATTTTACAAATTTAGAATTACCCAATAACAGTATGAATAATCATGTGGGATATTATTGACAGAAAAGCATTGGCAAACTACAATTATTGTCTTGAGATACATTCTTTACTTTACGAGCGTAGACGAGGTTCAAACCGTCGATAATCTGTATCGATGTTCTGAGGAATATCACACATATTACAATTCGCAGAACATACGAAATATGAAAAGAAATAAACAAGAAACCCGTATACAACATTTACCGAATAAAAGGAGAGAAGTTAAGGGGTTCTGTAAATGAAAATTAGTAAATTGTGAAAATTACGCTGGAAGAGACAATGAAACAAACAAAAATTAAGGAACATTAAGAATTATTCAAGGACAATTTGTTACACTATGAATGACAACTCCTACATAAGATACTGTTTTATACAAGAGTTAATATTGTCCCATAATTAGGGAATTTTATGAAAGGATAGTCCTGCCTAATAACATGATTTAAGTCTCGGGTGAAAGAGTATGTGTATCATACTTTAAGCCCATAAATGGTGATATTTGCAGGTTCAATCCACCATTTTCTACATTTGAAAATGCGTGAAACAAGTTAGGAATATAACAGTTGTTGTCCATTCAATTAATATGTTTTAAAATTTGATTTTGCCATTTGATTAGGGACTTTCGGTTTTGAATTTTCCTCAGAGTTCAGTATTTTTGTGAATTTACTTTTTGTTTCACAGTTAACAAATCTATTTGAAATAAAAATGATACAGGTTTATTTATCAAAAATTAAACAAAAAATTAAAAAGATGGACAATTGGAATGATGCCTGCTGTCTTCAATAAAAGATATATTTGAAGTTCCAAATAGCCGCCTCTTTGGATAAGATGTTAATTCAATTTACACATAATAGCAACAACAGAATCCAGTATACGGAAGAGACGCCTTGTATTCTTCTTTTTGTCAAGTTATTAAAAAGGATGTGATACAATTGCTAACGAGATAACAATTCTACTGAGTGCAGTAAGCAAATGACGTAAGCAACATGATTTCGCCGACGGCATTCAACAATGAGCTAAACCTTTACCGTATAGCCAGTAAAGAGGCAACGACATGACAAATGCATCACATTTCAAACGAAAACACCATACATCATGACGTTCGATTGCCGGTTTGAAATAGTCACCACTCGTTTCTGTCTAACATTTTAGCAAGATAGACTTCTACTGCAGATTACGTAAAGTGTAATTTAGACCGTAGTTGTTTTATAATTGATGTTTATATGATACCTGCTAACATCCCTGCTATTGCATATTCCGGACAGTCTCGATTATCTCCACTTTCTGCCTCAATTGCTTGAACTTTATTAATCATGACATACCCATCAACGTATCTATGAGCGTAGTTCCAGCTTACTGAAAAGAAAAATTTGTTAACACAAAGTTAAAATTACAACAAGATACTGACCAGGACCGAAAAATATATATTTATAAAAAAAAATGGAATCCAAAAAAGTTTATTCATAACCAATTATATTGATTATCACACAACGATAAGGATAGTCCAAATTATTAAATTAAAAGACGTTTTAACTACACATTTGGACAACTAAATGGACAGAAAGTTGTCAAACAGACCTTTTTCATAAAACATAATTCTAAAAAACACTCCTACCTGGATCATGAAACAAAGATAAAACATAATCAGCAGGTTCATTGGCAGACCCGACAGTGGATGTTAACAGCTCTAAAATTTGTGTTTTGACAGCTTCAATATCATCTGCCATAGAACCAGTATAGTCTATTGCAATAGCTAGAGTCATGTCCTTCCGTCTTTTCACATGAAATATATCTTCAAATAATGTTGATCCAATTGTATTTAACATTCCAGTTCCTTGATCAAAACGAAAAGGGATAATTCATATTATTATACATTTGAATGTCCAAAGATGGCTCGAGATCAGAACAACTGCTTTAGTAGGAAAGGAAGTATATGCGTAAGTACCAATCGATGAAAGGTAAGCTGGGATAATGAATTTTTTAGACTGAAACCTAATGAACCCTTCTCATTACCTGCACCTATCTTGCTCAATTGGATTGTTAGCATCAATAAAATAAGGAAAGTTACAAAAAATATAATGCAGCATTGATATTTTAGATTTACATCTTATTCATATTTTTTGGTGTCAACCAAAACAATGGTGCTTCTTTGCTTTGTTCTTGTGTGTTTAAACGAACGAAAAATATGAATTTAAAGTAAATTTGACTTCAACGAAACTGCCTTAAAAAAAAAATTAGTGTTATAAAATAAATTAAGCACTAAATCTATCCGAAGGTACAAAACTGTCAAGTAATATGTCAGTGAGATCTTCAGCGATATCTTGCCAACATAATTTCCGTAAAGTTATAACGATAGACAACTTTTGATGGGATTGTTTTACTACTGAGTCCTATCACAATACCGCAAGGCCAGTTCTGAGTAAAATATGACTTAAACATGTTGCTAAAAAAACTATTTAGTGTCGAATAACTTATCCTAGACCTTATTATTTGGACTTCTAGTAATTTGTGTGTTCTATCGGCTGCTGTCTAATTAACATTTATATGTGCATACCCATCACAGACCTTGCTATGCGGACTATTCTAGTATTTTGGGTGTGCTATCGGTAGCTTTCTTATTAACGTTTGTATATTCATATCCTGTAAAATCGAAATGCTATAACCGTCCCAACGGTTTAAAATGCTACACAAACACTTCATAGAAAATCTCTATTCACTAACATCAAGGAGGGGCGAAAGATCCCAGAGGGACATTGAAACTCACAGATGGGAATAAACTGACAACGCCATTGCTTAAAAAAAGACAAACAGACAAATAATAGTACACAAGGCACAACATAGAAAACTAAAGACTTAATAAGCAACACGAACCCCACCAATTGATTTTTCTAGTGATGGTTTCTATTTTTACTGTTTGCATATATATTGGGTTTACAATAGCACAGTGACTTCATCATTGGTCTAGCTTATTGCTTAAATCTGCATGTTTTTGGACAGACAGCAAATAAAAGAGGGACCAAAGATACCAAAGGGACAGTCAAACTCATAAATCTAAAACAAACTGACAATGCCATGGCTAAAAATGAAAAAGACAAACAGAAAAACAATAGTACACACGACACAACATAAAAAACTAAAGAATAAACAACACGAACCCCACCAAAAACTAGGGGTGATCTCAGGTGCTCCGGAAGGGTAAGCAGATCCTGCTCCACATGTGGCACCCGTTGTGTTGCTTATGTGATTACAAATCCGGTAAATAGTCTAATTCGGTAGGTCATATTCATGAAAGGGAAGGGGATTGTAGTTACGACGTAAGGAACATATCCGATATCATTTGTGAAACGGTTATTCCATAACGGTCAACCAACTCGTGATGGCGTCCGTAAAATTTACGAAGGGATGATTTCAACTTCACCATTTGGAACTCTCATACAAATAATATGATTGTTTCCTTGATTAAAGATGAATAAGTGATTTATTGCATTTCTTATACTGTTTTAACACATACTAAAATATGGATATTGTTTGATTAAATTTGTAAATGTAGCTATTTAAACATGATACATGAGATGATTCGTTTTAGGAAATTTTGCATATAGGAATGTATTACAAATTTTGATTTCATACTTGCAGAAAAATTAATCTTGTTAGGTGACACTATTGTTTATCTTTATTTTTTTCTTAAAGCATATTATAAAAGCTATCTTCTCGTATTCTATTTCAAGATGTGTTATTGTAATCTTCTTTTCATTCACACAAAAATATGTTTTTATGAATGATCTATGTAAAATTCCAGCACTTGTAGCTTGAAAAAAAGCAAGGTGACACTTTTTTTATATATTTTTGGAAAAAGCATGGTAAAATCAACATTTTGCCAAAGTATAAGAAAATCTATGATTGGTAATTTATAGTGCTGATCAACCTTAAACTGAAAGTATAACATCATTTTGAAAGTGATCAAAATGAAGCTATTTCACTGACCATTAGCAACAAGGAAGTTCTCTGTAGCCTGAACAGCGGCCGTATATGCCTGTTCGTGTAAATGAGAATGTGGTGACCATTCTGGAGTAAGGGAATCCTTATTGATGCCACATCTGGCCACAAGTTTTCTGCTGTCATCGTCAGGACCACCGTGACTACATTTACCAGTTGATGAACCAATTGCCTCTAAAGTAAAGAAATAAATGATTGGTTTTAAAACTTCCAAAGTTTAAATAGTTTAAAAGTAATATCAAATAAAAATTAGACGATGTGGTATTATTGTCAATAAAACAACTCAACCAGATACCAAACGACATACAAGTTTACTACCATATGTCACCGTATGGCCGTCAGCAATTAGCAAAACCTATACTTCATATAGGCAATTTTTTGCCTGATTAAACCAAATATGTAATAAAAGATATACCTTCATGTGCTACTTTTTGAATTAAATGAGATCGAAATTTTGTATATTTGCTCAAAATTAGGATTTATTTTCTCATTCGAAAGAAAGACATAACCTTTTTGTTTTAAAAGATAAATACAAATGTTTTTTTTGTTAAAAAAATTATAATTTCTGTATTTTATAAGTATCCTAAACATTTATGCATTTTTAATTCAGAAATAACTCATATTTATCAAATGGTCATGAATTGAGAAAAAAACGTCATTTTTTGCTGTATATTTATCAAAATTTAAAAAGTTGCACTATTTATAGTTCTATAAAATTTGGTCCACATAATCTCCCTGCAAAATGTAACAAAATGTCGTTTTAAAATATAGGGGTCCATGCACTCGTTTTCAAATTAAATCAGTTTGAATGATAAAAATCAGTCGAAAAATTCATCTTTTCCCGATATGTCACAGTTTGACGTCGCGAAAATAACATTTTACGTTAGCAACGTCATTACCTCTCCTGTAACTGTATCGCATGCCCTTAATAGGAAATAAGAACTGTAAAATAATTCAACCGAGAAAACTAACGGCTTGATTTGAATACAAAACAATGAACAAAAATTATACAGCAACAAAGAGGGGCGTAAAGGGTTTGGGTGGTATCTGCATTTCAACTTTTATTTTTTTTATTCTCTATTTCTTATTATAATTTATTCTGTAAACTGCATCTAGACCCTCATATGTGTCCAGTCATTCAGTCCACATCGGTTTTATCGGCACCTATTAGAATTCCACTCCAAAGTAAAATCATTATCTCAATATTCAAAAAATAAAATAATATGATTTCATATATTCGCGGTTGCAGTATGTCTCCGGGTGCATGATTTTCTTGCTGTATTGAAGATCCATTGGTGGCTTTCGGCTGTTTTCTGCTCTTTGACACATTCCCCATTTCCATTATCAATTTTATTCTTTGTTTTGCGTTTGTCTCTGAATTTTCAAAACGTTATCAAAAGGTTACCTACTTGCAGGTTTGGTATTGCCTCTTCTGTGATGGTATCCACTGGTCAGTTTACCGTTTACTATAATGTTGTTCTTACATTCAGAACTAAAAAAAATATTAATAATTCAATGAAAGAAGGCAAACTATAAAATGTACTTAATAGTTATCAAAGGTACCAGGCTTATAATTTGAAAAGCCAGTCGCGCGTTTCGTCTACACTTAAAAGTGCATAAAAAAGGATCTAATTCATCAACCGGTTTAGGCAACCCCCATGAAGATATTTTAGGATGGCGGCAGCTAATATTTACACATTTGATCCCTACTAAAATGGAGTGTTAAGTTTGAATTTAAAAGTGAAAAGCAAAAACATAAAATTGTCACGAGTTCTATTCTGGTCCACACTGTTAGAGAGTAATTATGATTGATTTTAAGCAGACAAATAAAAACGAAAATAATGCTTTTAATTAACCACAGACAGACGTGCAAAAGGTGAACATACTGTTTATAACCCCATTTGTTTCGTATTCCTCCCATTATCAATAATTTTAATTTTCTTTAAATTATCATAAATACCTTTTCTTTCAAACTAATCTCAAAGTAATTGTCGAAATATGAGATTAGAAAATGACATATAAGACAGATTCGCATTTAATCTAGGTAAAAAAACATATGAGTTATACTCAAATTATTTCATTTCTTTAAGGTACTAGTAATCGATAATCTATATATCAACTTCAATTTAACATTTAAACCCCGTACTTCCTTGTCTATCTCACTCTGAAAAGACTTTGTACATACTTGTAATCCGCATTATCTAGACAGGTGTCTTCTTCCAACGCTGCTACATCCATTAAAGTACTTATTCCTATAATATGATGAAAATGATCATGTGTCTTGTAACTCGGGGTAATACAGTATCATATTTAACAAAATTAACAAATTAATTATTTCATAATAAAAGTATTTAACTAGGATCGATACAATATATTTGATAACTTTCTGATGCATTTACGACCATGTATACTGGCATTTATATATAAAGAAACATACATCTGATTAGTTTAAAGAATATACGTCACTCAATTTTCATATTTCATATATCATTAACCTCGATTGATATAGTGACATATTCAAGCGGTGTATCACTACAACTCATGACAAAGAAAAAGGCCATCGGTGATAACTTCCATGATGATCTATTAACGAGTCTGTTCAGATGAAAAATAGTACAATCATAGTGATTGTATGTTGTGCATCAAAAATCCATTTAAGATCATCAAGCAATCAATGGTTTAAAGCCGAAACTGTGATATTCGGTTCTTCTCTGTTAAACTCTGCCATAATGAATTCAAATATTTCCTTAAAATGTTCAGGAAACAGATCCTTGAGTTTAATTTGTCTTTTTTTTTTTTGGGGTGGTGGGGGAGGGATCCTGTCTCTTTTTACTTACATCTTATATATTCTTTTTCTCATATTTACCAAAATTTTTATACACTTTTCCGCCATACATTTCCACCCAGTTAGTATTACTATAGAATGATTGTATAGTATACAGGCATTCTCCCAGCTGTGTTATAAGTTCGTTGGTGTCATTTATGCGTGGACTCAATTTCTTTTTACAAGATTTCACGAAGTTATGTGCTGAAATCAAAACAAATTGTGTGTGAATGACATTCAACACCTGTCATGATGTTAAGTAACAAGGATGTTGAAATTATGCAAAAATATAGATAATAAAATTTCAAATGATCTTTAACTAAAGGTGAAAAACCACTTGTAAAACTATCGAGTTTCCTTCTTAAGTCGTATGATGTAAGACTAGAGTTAACATTTCATGGTTTATAATTACATGAATTAAGTAATGTAGAAATGTATGTTGTTGTGTTTTAAATCGTAACCGACATATTAAGATCTTTTTTCAAAATATGTCTGGTATAAACTCCGAAGATATCTTATGTTTTAACGAATTTTATTTCTTATATGCCGCTAAGATTTCTGGTGAAAAACAAACAAAAGAATCGTTTTGAGAATCGAACAAATGATTTTTAGAAATTATTTAGATTTATTTTAATTGATTATAGTTATGCAGGAAACCGTAGTACCACAATCAACTCTATTACTAATTTTAAAGAAATAGAGTTTTAGTGCACAATAGGAAAGAAGTGTATGTTGTGGTTGGTGTGTTCCTTTTAATTGGCAATCAGAAAAGATCCTGTTTTAGTATTAAAGAAATGTGGTCAGAAACAAAACAATTAAAGATACTAATCAAAATTTATAAGAATTTGATATATGTAAAATTACTATCTTCATTATTTTCGAATTCTATGATAACAATATTAACTCATATACAATTTACCGAGATCGATTTGATCGGCGTGACAGTGAATATAAGCTATATCCTTCTTGTTCTCCTGTGTATCAGCAACTGCCTTTCTCAATGCAAATACTTTCGTCAGCATTGTATCCTTGCCATTAGTATCTTAAACAATATTGGTATATTTTAAATGCATGGAATGTCAAAACACATGTTTAACCCTGCCACTGTGTGTGCCTGTCAGAAGTAAGAAGGCTCTGGTCTTTGGTTTTTTTTTTTTTTATTTTAGTTAATTCATATATTTTGGAGTCTAGTGTGACGTCCATTTTCACTGAACTAGTACTCATTTTTGTTTAACATGTTTAAGGGACCGCTGAAGCCCGCCTTCTGGTGCGAGATTTTCTCGTTGTGAGAACCCATTGGTTTTGTATATAGGATGAATTTGTCATATTCCGATTAAATATTGTTGAGTATCATAATATATAGTAAAATAAGTTTCATCGCACCTTATTGGACTAGGGAGAGATGGAGTTAAATACTTCCAATTTGGGTAAAAAATTTGCCTATCACAATAAAGATCAGAAATTGAATAAAATTTTAGTTAATCTATAGATCAAGCAATCATTCTGGTACTTGTCTTAAGATCTAAGATCGTCAACATCATTATGAGTGGAATAAGAGGATATGTGGTGAAGATGCCAATGAGACAAAAACGGAATGACAGAAATAATCAAAAGATATTTGTAGGGGCAATACACATTCTTCGACAACAGACAATTGTCTATATAATGTATAATCATCTCAAAAAAATAAAGTGAATCAAATTATTAGAAATAATCAAGATCTGCAATCAATTCCAAATTCTCTAAATAACAAATAAATGAAATAATATTCGGCCAACGAAAACATAGGATGAGTTAGGTAAAAAAAAGTTAAGCTTCAAACATCATGAACATACGTATCTCTGATTACTGTTAATCGTTACCGGTGCATTATTTGTTTTTGTTCTATCCTTTTACATCTGTTTCTACATATATTGTTTACTTCTTCTTAACTTTTACATGGTCTAGTCATAAGTGTATCGTGTATCTGATTAAATGAAGATTAGAGAAAAGATGTGTGAATAATAGAAATCATAGTTTCTTAGTTTTCGCTGTTATATTTAATCTATGTAATTGAATAGTATATACTTGAACAATGGACAAACTTGATTGATTTGGATACTAACGACAAACTTAATATTATCTTACCTTCACTAAAGAAATCGTCAATAGATCTAGATCCTTTGTTTGATTTGATATACTTGTCAATTGCTCTTAATGTTCCAGCAGCTGTTATATCTAAGTGTGTCTTCGTCATCCCGTTCCCATCTCGAATTGTTCTGGCAAAGAAACCATATGACAGTTCGAAACATATTGAAAAAGTTAATATCAAAATACTAAAAGAATTCATTTTAAAGGACAGATCGTATAGATCTCTTTTTAACTTTTTGAGATTATACACACATAGTATTGCGATTTACTCTGTGTAATAAGTATTCGTGTGCAATTACTTCAACCTACTTTATGAAAGCTAATTATGTACTAACTGTCGTCAGATATCATTCCAGTCGTTATATACATTGAGGGGGTTCAGACAGATTTAATATCACTTCCTAATTCATAATTATTTTCTGTTTAAAACACTGGAAAGTCTCAGTGTTCAAGATTCAATAAATCAATTAATATATTAAATTAAAGGTAGATAAAACACGTTTTTATGCAATGGCAAAATGCACACATGCTTTTAAACGTTAACCATGTTTATTTTATACATATATGTTGTATGTTACAGGCATTTTCTAAATTTAGGTATTTTGTAAAATGCCTGAAAACTTTAAGCATTTTATAAAATGCCTGCAAGATTCGGTCGTTATACATAATGACTAATTATTTTAGGCATTTAACAAAATGCCTGAAAAAATTGAAACATGTGAAAAGCATTTTACAAAATGCCTAAAATTAATTTATAGAATGAAATTTAAAACAAAAATACCAATTGAAAGCGTTGAACACCGGAGCAGTTTTATTTATGATAATTATTGAAATAAAAAAGAAGCGTTGAAATAATCAAAAATAAATTTTACTAAATGATTCCAAATTAACTCGACAAGCACAGAACTCGATAGTTATTTATAATTTCTCAAAATGTTTGGATGACAGAACTGATTTCAATATGTGTTCTAATTTTTTGCAAATACATTTATTGACGCCAAAATCCGGTTTTAGCACTTTGGCCACATTTGGAGAAACCTGGATTATCACAAATTAATCACTTCCATTAATTTATCATCATGCATGCATATCTTCTTTTCCACATGCTCCCTGAAGATTCTAAGGACATCCATGTTATCATGATTTAATTTAGTTTGACTTATATCTTTTGGCTAATAACGCTAGCTTTTAATGGACTGAACTCGGTGAATCAGAACTGCCCATAACGGGTGATGCATATATAACTAGTTTACTTCAGGCAGTGAATATGAAGATACTCATATATTGGCATCACAACCATAAACGCATTTGTATTGCAAAATCCATGCGATAGATGGGTGAGCGGCAGCCATAATTCCTTTAAAAATCTAAATTTATAAACATAGCTCTTTTTCTCTGTCGCACTATCATTTTCTATGTTCAATAGACTATGAAATTGGGGTCAAAACTTTAATTTGGCAATAAAATTCGAAAGATCATATCATGGGGAACATGTGTACTACGTTTATATTTGATTGGACTTCAACTTTATCAAAAACTACCTTGACCAAAAACTTTCACCTGCGGCGGAACGAACGGACGGACCAACGAACGGACGCACAGACCAAAAACATAATGCTCCTCAACTATCGTAGGTGGGGCATAAAAAATGCTTTTAAAGTACGAAGTTGTAGAGCATTGAGGACCAACATTACTAAAAGGTTTGCCAATCACAGCTAAGGTTATCTATTCCTGAGGTAGAAAAGCCTTAGTATTTAACAAAATTCGAAATTTTTGTAAACAGTTAATTTATAAATATGACCACATCAATGATAATTCATGTCAGTCTATAAGTGCTGACTACTTGGCTAGAGATACCCTCGAGGAATTAAAACCTTACCCGCAGTGGCATCGACCCAGTGGTTGTAAATAATGTAATCATAGTAAAATTTTGTATTTACGTCAGACGTGCCTTTCGTCTACAAAAGACACATCAGTGACGCTCGTATCAAAAAAAATAAATAAAAAGGCCAAATAAAGTACGAAGTTGAAGAGCATTGTGGACCACAATTCCTTAAAATTTTGCAAAAACACAGCTAAGGTAATCTATTCCTGAGGTAGAAAAGCCTTAGCATATGTTTCACTTCACTGTTTTAAATCTGGTTTATTCTATTGAAGGAATAATCCTAATTTTACGCTCTGAAAGACAGCGTCAGTTCATACTTAATGTAGTTTCACTAAAAGAACACATCATATGTCACAAACCTTCCCAGCTGGTTTTTGGAAAATCATTTATTCTACCAAACCATTACTTATCTTCTTTGCAAGAAATTGTGTTTTTTTTTTCCACTTAGCCACTTTTGTCATATACATCTCAATGAGGTTATTCTTCTACAGATTGCAGGAAACTGAACAGACAATTTGTGGAAATTTGTTCCAAAATTTCAGTTATTTTACAAAATGACTAGGTATTTTTATTCATTTTGTATAATGCCTGACAAGGTTAGGCAATTTTTAAAATTTTACAAAATGCCTAAATTTTGATTATGCCTGTAACATATATATCTTGTAAAAGATCATAGTAGTTAACATTTGTTGTGTTTCAGATGAATTATTCTCTTAAATATGACTCCTCGTAGACCATTAACTTTTTTTGTTTTATCTATCCTTTTTTTCATTATTCAGTTTTGTTTTCTCTTTCGAGATTTTACATTTAAGGAATGACTGTAATATTTTTCCTGTCTATGAAGAAATAACATAAAAAAATTGGTTCACACTGAATAACGCGCGTAGCGGGTTATTTAACAGTATGCACCACATTTTTTTATGTTACTTCGAAAAGACAGAAAAAATATTACAGTCATTTCTTATAATTTAATTCTAAATTCCATTTTAAACCGTAGAAAACCATGAAAAAACGTTGATTACGTCACGGTCAAATGACTAAATTATGTCTATGGGCTCATAACAAAATAATGTCACCCAATCAGAAGACGCGTTACATCCAAAATTAAATTATTATAATATAAGTTCACATAAGTACTAGTCTCAGTGCTGAAAACTAAATAAGTCAATATATATATTCTATAATTAAATTCTTGACATTTTTTCTAATTAAGGAATATAGTTTCCTCATACAAATCACTGATTCCTTGGCAGGAGTCGGCTATTATCTTATCAAGGTCTGTTTTGGTTTGATTAACTCTTCAACATGTTTGTTAGATTTTGGATATTCATATATTTTGACCTTGAGAATCACTAAAAATACATTAACCGACTTTATGAAAGTTTTTATATCCTTGTAGTCATCAAAATTCATACTTTCGTTTAAACCAAAGGTCAAGTAAAGATATACATGAAATGTTTAAGACAGATTTCATATCACTTCCTAATTCATGTTTATTTTTTTCAAAACGGGAAAGCCGAAGTGTTCATTATTCAATAAATTAATAGATGTATAAAACAAACGGTAGATAAAACATGTTTGTATTCAAAATACCAATACACGCAGATAAATAATAATAAATGTTATAATAATATTTTTAGTGCTGTAGAGGAGTAATACCACAATATTTTCCCCGATAAGTATCTTTTCAAAAGTATGAATTATTTGAAATACTAAGGATTTTCTTATCCCGGGCATAGATAACCACAGCCGTATTTGGCACAACATTTTTTTTCGGTCATCAAAGCTCTTCAACTGTGTACTTGTTTGGATTTCAAACTATTTTGATCTGAGCGTCACTGATGAGTTTAATGTAGACGAAACGATCGTCTTGCGTATTAAATTAAATAAGCTTGGTACCTTTGAACACTTTTTAAAAAAAAGCAGAATTTGTCTTTCTTTCAAAAATAAGAAATACTTGGCAGGTTAAAGTTTTATCCTGTTCAGTATTACAAGAAAACATCATTTTACATTCCATTGCATGTTAGATAATAACCATAAATGGAAGACAACCAATGAAATTTTCAGCCGTATGTTCCATGAGTACATTTTACCTCAAGTTTCCAAAATATTCTATAGAAACCCAAAATAAAACTAGTATCTCAATTGTTTGTAAAACAATTGAGAGGTCTTTCCAGTAAAAGTGATGTTTTTGTAATGTACGTTGTACGACCTTTCGTTTGATATACAACAAGCATACCTTCTGAAACTTTTTGCTTTTTACACTTCGAGATCGGAAGTATGGTATATGTAACATAGTTTTGATGATCTTTCATATGATATGCGACAACGCCATGTTCTATAAAGTTCGATTTTTGCACTTAATAACCGCATCCAACTCATATTTGGAGGTCAAAAATTTGATATTTCAAATGTACACATCATGACCTTTCATTTTATATACAACAACCTTATCTTAAAAGAAAATTTATTTTTTGCACTCAATGACCCCACCCAACCAATTTTTTGGGGATGTCAATTTGAAATTGAAATGTACGCTCTATGTTCTTTCATTTGATATGCGACAACCTTACCATCTGCGAAATTTTAATTTTTGCACTAAATGATCCCACCCTTCCCCCTGGGATGAAAAAGGGGTAAAATATTTTCAATTAAGTAGAGTTTATGAAGACCTTCAATTTGATATATCAGATGACCCATTTGACAAAGTGCCAATAATGATGAAATATCAACTATATTTATAGAAGTTATGAAATTTACAAAGTCAATGCAAAACTTGAAAAATTTCAAATTAATTTTTTTGGTGTTTTTTCCAAGAAATGTTTTTGGTCAAATAATTATTTCAACCTCTTCAAAAAACATTTTAAGTGGTAAGCTGTTGTTGATTCAGAAATACATGCCTCCGCTCGCAAAACTTCAAACTGCATTATCTCTAAAACGACAATAGATATATGAATTCTGTTAAATGATAAATGATCTGCAGTTGAAGCACATCACCAAAAATTGGGAAAATTTCAAAGTTCATCAATGTCACAAGGAATCATCAAATATATGATGCAATACTACACTTGAGAACTGGAAGTCGTGGAGACATGGGACTACCACCATTCAACTAAGGACCACTTGACCTTTCAAATATCATAAGGTTAAGGTTAAGGTCATTGCATACTGTGAAGGTGAAATTTCATCATGACCTGACATTGACCTCAAATTGAAGGTCTCGAATTACTGATCATTTTTGCAGTTTATAGAAAGTTGATATCTGTTACCTTTTAAAAGATATACACATGTTACTACACTTTTAAGAATTATGTTAATGTAACTTTTGAACAGACGGTGGGACATTTTTTAGCTTAACGTATAAAATGTAGAGCTCGTCCAGAGGAACATTTTATACACAGTATGTATGCAGCAAACTCTTATCGTTATCTTAATATGAAACTTAAAATATAATAACTTTTTTGCACTCAGTGACCTTTGACCTTGGGTACAAATAAAAGGTCACATGCATTAAAGAATATTGGTGAAGGTCCCAATTCTCTATGACTTCCGGTTCTCGAAATATATTTTTTTCGAAAAATGTATAATTTTTCAAGGCAAATAACTCCTTATCAGAGCAAATAACCTGCAAATTTTTTATGTTTATTAACATTGCAATCTGTTCCTGCACATACTGCCATTTTCAATTCTAGTCTAACTTTAATTCTTTTTAAGAAAATTGCTAATAAAAGAAATTGCTTCAAGGGGATGTAACTCTCAAAGGGGATGGTAAAATCACACACAGCCTCATCTGGTAATAGGTCATAATGAGGTATATTGATGGTCAATATTTAGAAACGAGGGAAGGGCAGGTAAAAAAAAATGCTGGAAGAAAAAAAAAAACATTAGAAAAACAATAAGGTCTTTCTTAACGTAGGAGAAAGACTTTACAAATAATGACATAGTTAAATACCCAAGATATATGTTAAATTTATGACTCAGAAATGTTTTACTACAATGAAATGTAGGATTATTTTCTTACAACTGTCAAATTCAATGAAATATTTTTCGACTCTTTTTCGTATGCAACCGGATGTGATGTTCTGTGGTTTGGTGGTATTACAAGTATAAAAGACTTTATTGTAAAAAAAAACTATTTGTGACTTTTTTCCCTGGTAATACTGGTTACTTTAAACATTACTATCAAGATGTGTCATTATTAGTTTAATAGTTTGAGAAAAAAATCTAATATAATGTAAAACGACATCTATACAGCGATTCGAGCAATTTCGGAAAATCAAAATCAAGCCCCATCATGATAGAATATAGTGGTGATCATTTCCTCAGAAGTTAAACGTTTTAGGCAAATAAATTTTACAGATCCTCATCACAAGTTCATTGGTTATGTCATACCTGTTTCAAAGATGACGATGAATAAATTTACAAATGTTGTAACCACAATCTCATCCTCTTTCCTCAAATAGTTAAATCTAATTAAACTTGCCATCAGGTTGGTACTTACATAAGCAACACATAGAGGGCCACTTGTGAAGCAGGATTTGCTTACTCTCTTGGAACTTAAGATCACCTCCAATTGATAAGATGACATAACTTACACAATGCTTCAGAAAATTAAAAGAATAAGTTGGTCCCTTCAAGAACATTTATAGCTGACTATGTAGTATGGGTTTAGTTCATATTTGAAGACCAAACAGTGACCTATATCATTAAAAAATTCTATGTCATTTGATATCTTGTGAAATGTTTTCTCTTTGGCAATCATACTCAATCTCATTATTTTCATATGCAATGCACTTTTGTGCTAGCTACATCATTGTACATATATATCAATTAATCTAATATACAAAATTAAAAGAATAAAAGTATACCTATTTTTCTCTCCAACTAAAACAAATATAAGGCTATGATTGATTGATTTTTATCATTCGCATGTAGAAATAGTTGAAAAACAACTAAAACAAATATAAGGCTATGATTGATTGTTTTTTATCATTAGCATAATATAAAAATGACTATAAAAATCTGAAAAGAACCTTACAAGAAAATGCGACTTCTTAAGGATTGAGCAATTGATTTTAAAAACAATAACATTACTAATAAATTATGATACAGCAAAACAAACTGGCTGTGTCTGAACATGATGAAAAATATGTTTTAAAAAGTCTGGTACTAATTTCTTACGTTTTTAAGTCAGATTCAAACAAAAGGTCTGACTTTGACCTTCTAACTTTCCAATTGATACACCTTGTGCTCTACAAATAGATGTATTTGTATTGTAAACATATAACAAACTATTTAAAAAAAAGTCACTTTGAAACGGTTAATTTGATAACTACCATATTTAAAATCATACTCAACTTGTTCTTTGAAACAAGGGTCGAAAACTGAAGTTGTAATGCATGTAGTTGCTGATTTTCTACTGTTGGAACATGCATAGTTTTTCATAAAATATGTCAGTGTTCTTGCTATTCATTGTAGAATCATACAGAATCCTTTTAGGGCCATGCTAGTCTACTTTCAATTTGATATAACAAATTATAAATTTGATATAACAAATTATTAATTTGATTGAACAAATTATTAATTTGATTGAACAAATTATTAATTTGATTGAACAAATTATAACAGATTTTTCGATTTCATTATACCAGTTTATTTTTTTGATATAACATATTACTAATTTGATATAACAAATTATCAATTTGATATAACAAATTATCAATTTGATATAACAAATTATCAATCTGATATAACAAATTATCAATTTGATATAACAAATTATTAATTTGATATTACAAATTATTAATTTGATTTAACAAATTATTAATTTGATTTAATAAATTATTAATTTGATATAACAAATTACTTATTTGAGATAACAAATTATCAATTTGATATAACAAATTGTAAATTTCTCTACAAATAGTGTGATTTTATCATAATAATGATTAGTTAAAAGTTGCATAACCCGAACTGGCGCATTTCGTGTATTCATATTAATAGAATGAAATTCAAAACAGTGTGGCTGTTGCCATTGATTGACACATTAAATTCATCCATTGACTGGGACAATTTACGTGAACGTTTGTCTGTAACGACCACTGTTCACGACGTACCTACGATAGACATTTAAACTGTGGGGTCACCAAAGGTTTCTTAACGCCTTTAATTATAAAATAATTTGAAAAATTAATCAGGAATAACCTTTATGTTTTGATTTATATAATTGATATAAATCAAAACATCGTGTTATTTCTGATTAATTTTTCAAATTACTTTATTAAGGTGTTGAGAACCTTTGGTGGCCCCATAGTTTAAGTGTCTTTAAACAGTACATAGTGAGCAGTGGTCATTACATACAAACGTTCACCTAAATTGTGCTAGTCAATGGATGAATTTAATGTGTCAATCAATGGCCACAGCCACACTGTTTTGAATTTCATTCTATTATAATGCATTTTCAAAACTCAATTTACAGGTTTAATGTTTCTGCAACCAACCCTCCTCCCCTTTTCCTCTTATTTGAAACTATTTTTCAGTACTTGTTTCTCAATTTCGCATATGGCCCCTGGTGCCTCAGAACGAACAAATATTAGAGTGAAAAGGGGGTATATTTGATCAAATTATATAGCATATTTTCAAGTCAAAGCGAAATCAAGAGTTATATTAAGATGTTGGTGTTTTAGGAACATAGGAACATGCAAGGATAAAAAATATACGTTTCCTTCTTAAAAAAAAACCTGGCATGTTGCTTTATTAATTTCAATAGGAACTTGTTAAATCCCGCTGCAAATGTTTGCACCTGTCCTAATCAGGAATCTGATGTACAGTAGTTGTCGCTGGTTTATGTAATTTATACGTATTGCTCGTTTCTCATTTTTTTTTTATAGATTATACTGTTAGTTTTCCCGTTTGAATGGTTTTACTTTAGTAATTTTTTGGGCCCTTTAAAGCTTGTTGTTCGGTGGGAGCCAAGGCTCCGTGTTCAAGGCCGTTCATTGACCTATAATGGTTTACTTTTATAAATTGTCACTTGAATGGAGAGTTGCCTCATTGGCACTCAAACCACATCTTCCTATATCTATGAAAGGATGTATTAAACATCCTTCAATTCATCACTGCATTTGTCTTAAATAAATTTGTTTCAACATATATTTTTGGTTTCGAAATTTTTTATTAGAAATAAAGAAACATGCGTGAGATTTTGAATGATTATGGATTTCAATTTCTGTAAAAAAAAAGACCACGCGAGTATAATCTGAGCATCTTAATAACGTTGTTTATATAGAATAAGGATTTCAGATCATGAGCAATGCAAAAAAACATTTAGGTCTATATCTCTAAACAGTTTAATCGTTGCGTTAATCATGTTAATATATACTTTATGTCAAATAGAGAAGTGGGGAACCCTAATCCATGCAGGAGTAATTTGACATATCACATTTCCCTTTTTTGTTATATCAAATAATTATAATCTGTTATATCAAATAATTATAATCTGTTATATCAAATGGATAATCTGTTATATCAAATTGATAATCTGTTATATCAAATTAATAATTTGTTATATCAAAATCGAAAATCTGTTATATCAAATTAATAATTTGTTATAACAAATTGTAAAAAGTAGACTAGCATGGCCCTAAAAGGCTTCCGTAGAATCACAATCCGTCGTTGCACTGCATTTGCATACATGGATTTAATGGCTGAAATTTTTGATCAAAATCCTCGTCTGAATTTTTCTAAATATTTCTTATCATGTAATCTTCCCTAGTAAAATCATCTGTTGTAGTGTGTGAACGATCCCATATCCTACCAGACCCATAATGAAAATGAAACAACATTAAAATCAATTCAGCCATGTTTTAAGTCAAGAAGACTGCAAAGAACTCTGAAACTAGGGCATTCATTATAAGATCTTTCTTAAGGCGCGATATTGTCATTGACAATCCTTTTAATTGTCATCTTTCTGTTATTCAATTGCCTTTTTCGATAAAAAGTTGAAGAACTTCATCCTCCCTACCAGACCCACATATATTTAAAAGCTTCTGGATTATTAGTCGCTACCAAAAGGGTTACAAAAATTAAAACGAGGATGACACCAAAGGGGCAACCAAAATCATATTTCGATAAACAAAAATCCTAATCGGGCCCCAATGCTGTTGATGGTTCAAACCAGCATGTTATGATATCAGAACTATTTGAATGTTTTGATGTTAAGTCATGTAATACTGTCGTCATTATTATTAATCTGGATAGCATTAATATTGATTTGTATTTGTCTGTTTCCATATATTCCATCAAATCTAATTATGGCTGATACTGATTTTTTATATATTTCGCAATTGACCTTTAGGACTACTTCATTGTATAGTGTAATGGTGTATGGCATATGGTGTAATGGTGTATTGTGTATGTTGCTATGGTGTATGGTGTAAGGGGAATGGTGTAATCATGGTGTTTGAGGAATGGTGTGATTGTGTAACGTGTGATCGGGAATGGTGTGATTGTGTAACGTGCGATCGGGATGGTGTGAATGATGGTGTATGACATTTCATTGGTTGAACACGAAGTTCTTTTTATTTATTTTTTTCGAATTGTAAACATAAACAATAATATTAATCTTAATATTTGAAATTTAATTGCATTATGGGTAATTTTGGATCGTGAAGATAGAATGGGGAATGGTGCATGGTGTAATGTGTAAGGTGTATGGTTGAAAGGTGTAACGTGTGTGGTGTAATGGTACAAGTTGTATGTGTTATGATGTATGGTGTATGGTTCAAAGGTGTAACGTGTATGGTGTAATGGTACAATGTGTATGGTGTTATGGTGTATGGTGTATGGTGTAATTGTGTATGGTGTTAGTGGGTAGTTTACACCATCCAAGGACTGTAACACTTGTAAGGACTCTTTGGTGTTATATCGTTAATCAGTTTTCGTAAATATATTCAAAATATCGCTCAAGTACTGATAAATTGATTGGTGTCTGGCAATTAATCATTGCTATTCATGACTTTAAACCAGTAACAACTAATACAATTGGTAGCTTTTGTAATGTCCGACAACAGGGAAAATGAGTGAAGAATATCTGCTGCCACTAGAAGACAATATCATGTTGGATAGAGACATTAATTTTTTTGCCCTGCAACAGGTGGTTACCGGTTCCTCAAAAGAATTTGTTATCGTTTGTGAAGGGGCATTTCTTTTTCGCTATGCACCGTCTTTTCAAGTTTCCCACCGGTCCCGGGTCATATACTGCAGAACATTTCCATTGGATGTGTGTTTGTGAAAATTATCCATGAATAATTGTCAACGGACTCTCAACAACACACAATAAGCAATCCATCCATAAGTACAATAAATCAACCAACAAAGCTTCAATTTTTACTAATAATTATTGTGGTAACACTTGGTAATGCTTTTTAAAACACGTACGTTCTTTTTAAATTATATTACAGAAAGAATAACATACATCGAGTAAAATTAATTTGGCACAAAACAATATCACAGTTTATGTAGATTTGAGAAGACGACACGAAAGTTAGTTAAACAACTGTAGTCAAAAGATATCTTTCAATCAACACTAATACTAATATAAATTAAAAACCAATTGTTCAGAGAACAATTGAAGGTCTTTCCATCAAAACAATGTATTTTGATATGAAAAGTTGTGAAACTAAGTTTAAAATGTCATTTCAATCGTCAAATGATAGCTCCTAGTAAACTGATTCCAAAAATATATTGTTTCCATACATTTTTTTTTTAAATAAGGGAGATAATTTGTTACTTCAGGTTTGAAAAATGTTACTTCCGATTATATTTGAATATTTACTTGACACTGATTCCAAAAATATCTGGTTCTATATACTTTTATATAAATAAAGTACAAAAAAAAAGCTACTTCCGGTTTACAAAAGGTCACTTCCGGTTGTTTTTTTTCAAGGTTAAATGGTTTGATACCTTTTTCTAAAAGTTGTATATATTTATCATGTATACATATAGAATAAAATCAAAGGTCAAAATCTAGAACGTCAAATTAAGCTATGACCTTGAGATCAATTTCAAGGTCATAAACCAAGGACCTCAAATCAAAAGACCATAGGTCTTAATTATATTTAGTTAATGAGTTATATCACCAAACGCGTATTTTTACATACAAGAGGGGAGAAAACTCCCTTTTACATTCAACGTACGCTTGCAATCAAAATTTACGTGTTACGACATGTCGCAACTAACAATTTAGAAAAAATAATTTGTCGATATCTTATACAGTTTCTGGAAATTAGTGGAAATAAGCCAAATTCAAAACTTGGAATATGACCTTGACCTTTGACCTTGACCTAAATTTTATTTTTTTGGACCAAGGACCTCAAATCAAAAGATCCTTGGTCTTTAGCACTTATGGTTTACAAGATAGAAATGCATATCACTTATATCAAATGCATAAGGGGAAATAACTCTCATATGGAGCGTTCATATCACTTCGGTCAAAATAGGACAAATCATGCGAAGGATATAACGAGCAATTTTGTAAAATAAATTTGTCATAATATTTTACGGTTGCGAAGGAGATGCGCTAACAAGGAAAACAGTGTTTGGGGAGATAACTCCTACAAAGAAAAGTATTCGTTTACGCAGGGTAAATTTCAAAAGTGCATAAACTGTTCGATATCATATACCAAATATCTAAGCGACATATTGCGAAACAAATGTTTATCGCAAGAACAAAATTAGTCGGAAGAAAAAAAAAAATAATCAGAAGAAAAACAATAGGTCTTTCCACAGAAAAGTGGAAAGACCTAATTAACATTAAAATATTATATAATCCTAGCAAATGACTGTAATATGTGGTAATAGGTAAATGCTGGTACTGTGCATTTATTGAGAGATACATAAAGATTAAAATTGACATTTAACATCATCGCATTCTTAATATTTATGTGAACTATTATCATTGTTCAATGAGATAATCCTTGTTTTTCATATATCATTTTCGCGTTGAATTTTTCTTTCCTTGTAGTATCTGGGATTGATTTTGATCTGTATAATGCATCTTTCGACTTAGTCTGGTGCATGCGCAAAACAAATGCGGTAATTACCACAATGATAACAACTGTTACACAAACTGTCAATATAATTATGACTGAGGAGATATTTGTTTCCTGAAATGTAAAGAAAATAAATCATAGGTAACTGCAGAAGACATGATTGGTTGCAGTTTTCATGTTTAGGAGGAAAAAGCCGCTCCAACACAGTAAAACACCCAGATATATAAAAAATATTAATGCACGTCTATGTCTCTATATGGAAAATTACACTTTTCAAATTATTATGTTTCTTATTGTTTTAACAATTTGTCTCTGCATGCTTTTGATACATATGTTAGCAGAATCAGACAAGTCTACAGCTCATATACTTAATATTGTGTTTGATTTGTAGTTCCATAAGTTCTATGAAGAAGTATAGTGATATAATTCATTCTGGAACAGGACATCATGACTTTATATGATATGTTACATTTTGTACTCTTTGAGGTGTCTTAGATGAACTGGATCCTTAACTTTTGCATGCTTTTGATACATGTGTCAGAAAAATTAGACAAGTTCACAGCAAAGCTGAACTATTGCTGTTTTTTTAAAGTCTTTAAAGTCCATCGACTCAAATACGTCAAATTGACAATTTATATTAACCGATAAGAAAAATGCGTAGCCAATTTAGGCTGATCCAAATCCTAAGGTCAAAAGTTGACACGACTTGTTTCTCTTGTACAGGGTTAAAGTTCACAATAAAGAATTATATACAAAACTTTTATATTCTGACTGAACAGGAATTACGAAAATGTTGTCGAATTCCATGTTTTCGTTATACCCAGAAATCTTCCGATAGTGTTCAAGTAACACTAAATTTCTGTTAGAAGTTGGAGTTAGTATAACTCACGAAGGCAAATAGAATTAAGAAAGGAAATGGGGAATGTGTCAAAGCGAAAACAACCCGACCATAGAGCAGAAAACAGCCGAAGTCCACCTATGGGTCTTCGTCGTAGCGAGAAACACCCGCATCCGGAGGTTTCCTTCAGCTGGCCCCTTAAAAAAATACTAGTACAGTGATAATGGACGTCATACTAAACTCCGAATTATACACAAGAAACTAAAATTAAAAATCATACAAGACTAACAAAGGCCAGAGGCTCCTGACTTGGGACAGGTGCAAAATTGCAGCGGGGTCAAAAATGTTTATGAGATCTCAACCCTCCCCTTATACCTCTATGCAATGTAGACTAGAGGCTCTAAAGAGCATGTGTCGCTCACCTTAGTCTATGAAGGACACAAATTGATTCATGACAAAATTGTGTTTGTAGATCTTACTTGGCTGAAAATTCTTGCTAATTACAATTTTCTCTATCTATAATAAACTTGGCCCTTTAGATACAGAGAAAAATATTTTGTAACAATTTACGAAAATTTACCAAAATGAAAATTGTTGAAAATTTACTATAAAGGGCAATAACTCCTTTAGGGGTCAATTGACCATTTTGGTCATGTTTTATTTTTAGAACTTACTTTGCTGAACATTATTGCTGTTTACAGTTTATCTCTATCTATAACAGTATTCAAGATAATAACCGAAAACCGTAAAATTTCTTTAAAAATTACCAATTAGGGGACAGCAACCCAATAACCAGTTGTCCAATTCATCTAAAAATGTAATGGCAGATATATATTGACTTGATAAACACCTTGTCAGATTTGCTCTAATGCTTTGGTTTCAGATTTATAAGCCCAAATCTACATTTTACCCCTATGTTTTATTTTTAGCCATGACGACCATCTTGGTTTGTTGTCTTGGTCACCGGACACATTTTTTAAACTAGATACCCCAATGATGATTGTGGCCAAGGTTGGTTTAATTTGGCCCAGAAGTTTCAGAGGAGAAGATTTTTGTAAAAGTTAACGACGACGGACAACGACGACGACTACGACGGACGACGACGGATGCCGGTCTCAAAGTGATGAGAAAAGCTCACTTGGCCCTTCGGGCCAGGTAAGCTAAAAAGTAAACGCATTACAATACGTTCATCAAAATTCAGTTCAAGAGAAGTCCGAGTCCGATGTCAGAAGAAGTAACAAAACAAAATAATAAAATGACAATACTTCATAAATAACAACAGACTTCTAGCAGTTAACTGACATGCCAGCTCCAGACTGCAATTAAACTGATTGAAAGATTATGTCTTCATCATATGAATATCAGGCACAATCCCTCCGCAAACAAAGTTTACCCCAGAACAAAATTATTTACTAATCTCTTACGGTCATATAGATCTTCACATTTGTAGGTCATTGTCATTCTAAGCTATTTATATAATTGCATGTGTGCGTTCCTAGTGATGGTTAATCAAGATAAAAGCGTCAGAAACTCGAAATTAACGAAATTAATAATTCATAAACGTTGTACTGCAAATTTTTTACAGTATGTTCTTTCCTCATGAGAGTTATCGGTTACAAAACACACTTTTGTGTCCCTACTACTCAAATGTCCTTTCTAGTAACTATGGTGGCCGGATAAGGTCATTTCGCCCTTTCGCGTTTTCGTGTTATCTCCTTTTCCTTTCAAACGCGAAATCGGGAAATAGAGAAAGCGAAAAAGCGACATCAAGAAATTGAGAAATCAGGAAATAGGGAATCGAGAAATATGGGATTCGAGAAATAGGGAATTCGAGAAATCAGGAAATCGACAAAGCAAAAACGCGAAAACACGAAAGCGACAAAGCGAAAACACGAAAGCGAAAACGCGATAACACGAAATGAATATCTAGATTTAGCGTTTTCGCTTTCTCAATTTTTCGATTTCCCGATTTCTTGATTTCTCGATTACCTGATTTCTCGATTTTCCGATTTCTCACTTTCTCGATTTCGCTTAATCGAATTCTCGATTTCCTGATTTCGCATTGGAAATTTAGAGAAGAAAACGCAAAAACACGAAGGGGAAATGGCCGCATCCGGGCGCATGCATGACATAGTATTACTTGACGTTAAGCACGCATCAATCAATAGCCATTAGTGATGTCAAAATAGGGTAAAATTAGCATGAGATTGTGTCTTGATTTTCGACTTTCTGTGATTGTTTGATTGATAGTAAAAGAGATTAAATTTTGACAGGTGCTGCAGTCAATATTTGAGAGGAGATATTCAACTACGATGTAAAAAAATTAGGATCAACGTTTTGAAGTGTTACGTATATACAATCAAAGTTTGTCAATAAAGGTAGTCAAACATAAATAGTTTATAGTGAAGTACGTCAAATGGGTGCAAGAAATCAACCAGGAACTCAAGTTAATTTTTCATTAAGCATATCATAACAGTGCTGATATTTATCAAATAATACATTGTTAAAGTCTTAAAAAATATCAAGAAGGTCAAAGGTTTGTATTTAGATAACTTACCGATGATCCAGAAGGTTCTGACACCACTTCTACTGATTGAACTGACTGTCCACCACCAAACGATAGATCACATTGTGATATAAAACCATCAACATCGATCACATTAACGTGTAACGATGGCGTACAACAGTCACCACTGAAAACATAATAAGAATTTGAGCTATGTGTTTAGGCATCATTTATATATTTTTTTCAATTTTGTTGTTATGCTATGAAGCGTTCTTTATAATCAGCTTTCCGAACACTAGCGTTAAACTTAGCATACCTAATGAAAGGTAATTTAGGAAACATGTCACGACGACATAAACTGATATGATACATTTCTTAACATGTTTTTCCAAATCTAAAGACGAGATGTAAAAATAGGAATATAAAAAAGGTTGATTGATTGACGAAAGAACAGAAGAAATACTAAAGAAATCGTATGAGTTGGTTACGAATTCCGCAAAGATAGCTCAAGGACGACAGTAGAAACATTATGACAACAAAGTGCGTGGAGCCATATTACATCCAGGCGACCAAGTACTCGTAAAGATTTTGAGTTTCAATGGAAAACACAAGCTATCTGATAAATGTGAGAATGACAGAAACGTCATATTAGATCAGCCGAACTCCACTATGCCAGACATTACAGTGAGGAAGGAAAGCGGACATGTAAGAAAGACAACCTTACATAGGAACCCTTTTTTGCCTATTGGTTCAGTGTCTATCGTGGAGAGGAAGAACAGGTGAAGCCTAGACCTACTCCTGCACCACGACCCTGTAGATTAAAGGTACAGATCCACAACCAACGCCGTCTTCACGATAGTACTCTGACAAGTTCTGGTGAAGAAAGTGATGAAGATTATTTGATTTATGTGGTTAGATAACCTGACGTTGGTGACTTAAGAGCTCCACACAGTGCTATTAATGATTTAGAAACTCAGGATGATGATGATACCGTTCAGGACGAGGATGAGGACGATCAGGAACATGTTGCTGAACAGCAAGATACTGGAATTGAGGGTGACGACCTTCCATCTGAAGAAAGTGATACAGTTGATCTAGTACTGGAACCTGATGAAGTGTAAGAGACCGATCATCAAGTAGCTGACACTACATTATCTGATGATACATAGGAACCTGGTCAAGACACCACTGTTGATAAAACAGTAGATAATGTCCCTCAACCGGACATTGAAGCACCATGGATAGAACCAAGAAGATATGTACGTGCCAGAACACCGAAAGCTATCACGAAATACAAGGACTTTATAGTGTACAAGAAGAGCCAGTCACAGTCTGACTGGACAAGTAGAGCTGATTATCTTAAATATATTACTTTTAGTGGTACTTTTCAAGGCTTGGGTGACCAGATTCTAGCAGGTCTTTTGAAGATTGCCACTGAGAAATGATGGCATACTTTACAGATGATAGTTATTGATTACGAGGATGTCATATTATTTTTCTCAGGAGGAGAGATATTTGTTATGTCATGGAAGACATTCTCCAACAGAGGTAAAGATGTGGTAGTGTGGATTTTTTATTATATTAATCATTCATACATTTTATTATGTTTTATAGGTTAGACCAAGACACCATTAATTATATTCTTTCATTTGAAGAGTAGTTTACGTAAGTTTACCTTTTTCTATTGATTGCCTATTGATTATTCATTTATCCATAAAATATAACTGTTTACCTTGTAGCATTAACCTATTATTGAGTCTACTATCAGTACTCACTGTTCACTAGAGTGTTTAGTGTTAGTTTTGAAAACAGTAATGGAGGATTGATATCTTTGTTGTGATTCTGATATATTCGTATGTTTTGATGCACTTTGTGTTCATAGACTTTATATTGAGTTTGATAAGTAGTTCCATAAGTTCTATGGATTAGTATAGTGATAGAATTCAATCTAGAGCAGAACATCATGACTTTATATGGTAGGTTACATGTTGTACTCTTTGAGGTGTCGTAGATGGACTAGATCCTTAACTTTGAAATAATAGTTTATTACATTCATTTTGGTAAGATTCCCTGCCCTATGAAATAGTGTGCTTTGAGTGTTGTTTGATTCTGATTTATTTGAGAGATTTTAGTATAAATGTTGGACAGGGAGATTTAGTCAATTGTTATGAATGACCTTGACCTCTTGTGATGTCATTAACAGTACAATTGTACTTGTACTTAATGTTATAGTATTGACATGAAATTAAGTATTTATATTTGTTAATTCGAGATGAAAGATAAAGATTAGAAAAGTTTAATATGAATTGTATAATGCCATTAAGAATATTAAATCAGATTACTTATTATTGTCATACATTGTTTACAGAACCATATTTGATGTGAACCTCTGTTACCATTAATGTAGAAGTAAGAAGATTGTTACTGTTAGTATTATGTAGACTGTTGATGTTAGTTATTAAAACTCAGTTCCACAGACTGGTGAGTTTATGTATACTTGAGGTAGCATAATATATATAGTGTTCATATAAGACAGTGAAGAGCATTTAATATTATGAAAAGTTATCTAACGTTGATATATATGTTATGTTTAATTGTAGAATATGGATTTACATATATCTATTTAGTTCCTTTAAATAATGTTACATGATCTTGACAATTATAGAAACATGTTTAATTGTCAAAGGTGATGATTTTGTATGAACGATGAGTGAATATTTGAAAGCGTTAATTGTCATGTCACCTTGTGTATTGATATTGCATAAGAACTATATACATTCAATGTTCAGTTTTATGTTGATCTGCAGTAATGTTTTAAAGATTATAACACAGTAGGATATAGTATTTATAGATTAATGTGTTTTAAATGTATCACGTTATATTGTGTAGCGTTTATAATTATAGGATTACATCATTGTTGAATAAAGAACCCTAGATTCAGATGAAATGGACTTGTTATTTTACTGTCCAGAAATCACCCTTTACAGGTATTAAACGACAATTTTAGCCGTCCCGGCTATTTTGTGACTGACAAATTGTTTTGGTGGTGAAAGCAGGAGTACCTGAGAGAACAATAATCCTCAATTGGAAATCCTTAGTAACAACATCAATTTCCACAGTTTACTTCGTATATAAGAAGGTGTTTTAATTTCAATATCGTCATTTGTATTCGATATACATTTAGTTTTATTCTATGTTTTGCTTGAGAAGATGAGTTCACTGTATATCCTACTTACCATACTGGCATGCAGTCAAGATTATCTTTTTGTCAAACCAATACAGTGTGGATGGGAAAGAGTCAATGTCACAATAAACTTCAGACACATTACTCTTTATAGACTCATCATAGATACCAGGACTAAATTTTGTATATACGCCAGACGCGCGTTTCGTCTACAGAAGACTCACCAGTGACACTCGAATCCAAAAAAGTTAAAAAGGCCAAATAAAGTACGAAGTTGAAGAGCATTGAGGACCAAAATTACTAACAGTTTTGCCAAGTTCAGCTAAGGTAATCTATTCCTTAGGTAGAAAATCCTTTATATTTCAAAAATTCAAAATTTTGTAAACAGTTGATTTATTAATATAACCATATCAATGATAATTCATGTCAGCACAAAAGTGCTGACTTCTTGGCTGGTAAAACCCTCGGGTAAATAAATCTCCACCAGCAGTGGCATCGACCCTGTGGTTGTAAATAAACTCATCATAGATACATTGATTACGTTAGACCATAAGGGGAAATATATATTAGATGTTTTGACTTTTTGAATTTTGACCATTTCTTTAAGTTATTTCAATCAGATCTTGTAATGCTGAATTATAAGGTATCATATTTTTTTTAACTCGGTGCATAACCAGATAGGAAAGAATGGTTGGAAATCACGAAAACGTATATCTGAATAAACCCCTTTTCTGATACGATTGTCAAGCCTGGTTTTTAAAACTTTCATCATACGTGCCATGCACTCACCTGATGTTAACAGCTATTGGTCCAGCCGATAACCCAGTAATATTTACATGAATCAATTTAACTGACATTCCAACAGTTGATGATATACTCTCTAACAGTGTCCCGGAAAATGTCACTTCAGCTGAAGCCGTCCATGGATACAACGAACAATTAGCTGTATTAAGCGACGATATACCACATAATCCATCCGTATGTACAACGGTACAATCAGGTCTCTCTACATCTGTTACCTAATATAAAGCAATATTGAAAGAAATGTATAATTAGTGATAAACAATGCTTTGTGTTGAAGGCCGTACTTAACCTACATATTAATATGTGTTTATACATTTTTACTTTGATAGTAAGCTGTCTGAATGAAACGTATACCACATCTTCGTTAGGTATGTTTGTTGAAGAATTATGTGATCAATTTGTCAACCTTACAATGCTATATGCAATGGACTTTACCTTGTTGCCATGACATAGTTTTTGTTGATGTCAGGATTCATAGTCTTCATGATTTTTTGAGTGTTTTAACTCATTCTGCAAACTAAGGACTTTCTTATCCCAGGTGTAGATTATCTTTTTGGAATTTTGGACCCTCAATGCTCTTCAACTTTGTACTTATTTGGCTTTATAAATATTTTGATTCACTGATGAGTGTTTTGTAGAAGAAACCGCGCGTCTGGCGTACTAAATTATGATCCTGGTACTATCTGCACATTATTATATTTTAAGAATTGGGAAACAAAAATGGCTAGACCGGTATAAATCTATCATATTGGACCCAAAACCTGTCGATTATAAGATGCATATTGGACTTCAGTATGGGTCATATCAGGTATTGAAACTACATATGTACACGTGGAATACAGTTAAGAAAATAAATTGAACTGTACAACTGACAAAAAAAACTAGAAACAAAGAATCATGAAGAAAAACATCATTGTCTTTTTTGTATAGTTTGGTCTCTCTTCTTTCTTTATTCTTTATGCCAGTCTACTTAACACAACGCTATTGAACAAAAATATCATCAAAATTATCTTCAAGCATATGGAACATACCACAAGTTTCCTGGTTATACTCTGTTGAACATCTCCAGCTGATACAATTGAAACAGATACTGTATATGAGCTGAAATAAAAGTGGACATTTTAGGGAAACAAAAACAGGAGTACGATGATGTTGTATAATTGACAACGACGAGACCAAACGACATAAAAGTGAATTACTATCTGGCACCGTAGGGCCTTCAACAATGAGCAAAATGCATACTGCATAGTCAGCTATAGAATATCAATCTTCGCTAGCAAAGAGAGCGAGAGTGGCTCGTTACCCTTAGCTAGCGAAGATTTAAAAGATCCAAAATTAAAAAATGTTAAACAATTGAAACGAAGAGAAACGTTCATGTGTAAAATAAAGAAACTAAACCAACAACAGTTTTTCGAGATCTTTACCTTACATAAACTACCATAAAATTTTGTATTTTTCATAGGAATATTATTTTCATTTTATTGTTAATAATTTTGGATTGCCATGGGGAACTCAAATTTTTTGGAATTTGGAGATCGATATGAATGGATTTTCAAACGACGTTATTTTATTAAACAAGTAATACATACAATATAACAGAGGGTGTGATAGGCTTAACAGCAAAGGTTCCGTTTGTACCATCCCCAGAAAACAGGGTATATTCTTCAACTGTGATTCCGTTCGCAAATGAATGGTCGTCAGATATTGACACTTGATACGTCTCTGTAACAGTACCACGATTTTGAACTTCATAACCAATTAGCATTTCCTTTCCAATTATAACATCATCTAAAAACAATATGTAAACGTTGTGTGCTATTGTTTGCAAGAATATGAACATATCAATCTGAATAGGAAGCCAGTGGGGCGTGTACACAGTGGACAGTACGAGAAGCAGATGAAAGAAAAAAGAAAGAAGGAAGGAATAATGAGAGTTGAGACAAAAAAAATACAGATGCTCCATACATCCGTCCCATTATCATTGATTCATGTATAAAGTGAAACATGTTTTATATATGATTGTACAATTTAATTGGAATGACACCCGTTCCTCCGACTGGTGATAATCGAAAAAAATTTATTGCGTCCGTATTTGATATTGATATTTATATTTTGTTCTGTATATAAAATATCACTAAAAGAACTTGTCAGGACAAATTCATCAATTTCTGCTCATACGGGTTCCACTTTGGATAGGAATATCTATGACCGAAATATCGCGTATTACTAAATAAACTCATCATAGATACCAGGACTAAATTTTATATATACGCCAGACGCGCGTTTCGTCTACAAAAGACTCATCAGTGACGCTCGAATCCAAAAAAGTGAGAAAAAAACCAAATAAAGTACGAAGTTGAAGAGCATTGAGATCCAAAATTTCTAAAAGTGTTGCCAAATACAGCTAAGGTAATCTATGCCTGAGGTAGAAAAGCCTGAGTATTTCAAAAAAATCAAAATTTTGTAAACAGTTAATTTATAAATATAACAATATCAATGATAATTCATGTCAGCACAAAAAGTGCTGACTACTGGGCTTGTGATACCCTCGGGGAAATAAATCTCCACCAGCAGTGGCATCGACCCAGTGGTTGTAAATAAACTCATCATAGATACCAGGACTAAATTTTATATATACGCCAGACGCGCGTTTCGTCTACAAAAGACTCATCAGTGACGCTCGAATCCAAAAAAGTGAGAAAAAAACCAAATAAAGTACGAAGTTGAAGAGCATTGAGATCCAAAATTTCTAAAAGTGTTGCCAAATACAGCTAAGGTAATCTATGCCTGAGGTAGAAAAGCCTGAGTATTTCAAAAAAATCAAAATTTTGTAAACAGTTAATTTATAAATATAACAATATCAATGATAATTCATGTCAGCACAAAAAGTGCTGACTACTGGGCTTGTGATACCCTCGGGGAAATAAATCTCCACCAGCAGTGGCATCGACCCAGTGGTTTTAAGAGGTTCAACATGACTTTATAAAAAAAGAGGCAGAATATACTTAAGGGGAACATCAAAATGTGGTAGTCAACGGAAAAACGACAAAATGACAAACAACAGTTTTCAAAACACTACGTAGAAATCTTTTAAATGAGAAACAAATAAGTGATAATCTCCAGTATTTTTTTCTGTGGAAGGTAAGGATATATTATATAGTCCATCAGCTGGTTTGGAAAAATTCTGTTCTGTGTTACACCCCAGGGTACCGCAATTTTTTGGTATAGATTTAAAGAGTAATGTCTGACGAATATTTTAAGATGTGTTATACTTTTAAAAAATTGTCCAAAAGGGGTTAAAAGGGGACTTATTTAAGAGTATACGAAATATTTTGTTTTACACATATATACAGAAATATAAAAAAAAATAACCAAGCATTAGGTTCTATTTTTTTTTATTGAGTTCAACAAATCATATCTTATTAAAACGGAGGCTAATTTTTATTAAATTTTTAAATCGTAGAGGACCAAGAAAAAAAGGGGGAGGGTAATTTCCAAAATTCGTAAAATTTTGAATGAAAAAAATAATACGTACTAGTTTTTTTGATAATATATAGAGCACCAAGTATCAAAAGGCTGTTGAAAAACATACAAAGGTAAGAAAAAAATAATAGCCACAGAATCAACGGCAAACACAAACATAAGCAACCAGAGATGCACGATTCTCTCACGTATTTATACATCATATTCATGAAATATCTCGCATATTACTAAAAAAAAAAAGAACTTTCAGGGTTTCTAGATCTATAATAAAGGTTTTTTAGCAACAGAGTCGCCACATTTTAAGGTCAAGAAGAAGGTCAATCCATAGAATCATCATCAGTTTCGTCACATGCATCTACCTAAATATCATCATCATTATTTCTTTATTTTCGTCGTCATCGTAAGAAGTATCAACGATTTGATAATCCTTATTGCTACAAGCATTCGAACAATTACAGCGATCTGTGCAGGATGACGAACACTTGAACATCTTTTGTTGGCACAACCAGTTTAACACGAACAGCTTTATCGAAATTTATAAAGCATCTAACACTGGCAGTTGGTTCAGCCTATTGATACTGATCAAATCGTTCTTGACAATCCAACCGTGGTTGTTTTGTGACGAAACAGTGTTGTGTTCAAAAGCAGATTTCCACATCTTTGCCTGAAAGTTGGCTCGTTTCATGTGCTTCAACATTGCATCTTTTGTTGGGGCAGTAGATGAAAATTAATGTTTTTGCATTGTTAAAAAAATCTTAATTCATCGATGTTATTTATTTCGTAGCCATATATAGCACACCAAACTTCTCAAGTATTTTTGAAAACTCTTCGCCTACTTCTCCAGGATTCATCAAGACGGAGTAGACCTTTGATAACTCCACAGAACGTGTCAAAACGCCGAATGATTTGCCTTTTCCTTTACCAGACAAAGCACTTACTGAATCACAACCAGTAAAGGCATGACATCCTTGCACTTTGATTGCAAATTTAATAATCTGCATTAGGAATGCGTACATGTGTGAATAATAACATTAGAACTGATACAATTCTGAAAATAGCAGCCAATTCTTCAACATCATTGTCAGAAGATTTTATAACAATGGAATCGTAACTGTTGTCAGCTGCATGTTTTGCATGAAGAAACATTTTTGTGTAGTCTTCTTCCTGTTTGCTTAGAAGCTCAGTAAATTCTACACTGATCGCTATTTCATTTTCAACATATATATTTTGGCACTTACTTCCATGTGATACACAAAAAATCCATACCTTCAAGTGTAAATTAATAGGATTGTTTACTCTATTCCGACACAAAGTATTCAACAAAATCAATTTTATACAAATTATACAATTGTGATGGCCTAGAAATAATCGTTATGATTTGCCCTCCCAAGAACCTGGATTGAATGACTGCCATATACGTGGCATGCCATCAAAGAGCCACATGCTTTCCTCTGTAATGGCTTGCATTTGTTCAACGTCCTTTACTAAAATACCCCCAGGACAGATTTATTTGTCTTAATAGGGGTACCATCAACGTTTGCACTTCTTCAAACTGGAGTACCTCTCGCATATCCCACTGTCTTGTACGGGCTTTAACAAGCATCCGACTAAAAATATTTTTATCTGCTTTCAATGTGTTGTGGTTCTAATCAGCCATTAACTGTGTTGTGGTTCTAATCAGCCATTAACTGCTTACCTTTTATTTCCTTTGTTGAAAATGTAAGCAACGATTTTCTTTTGATTGGTTTGAAGATATCAGTTGACTTTTGAATCCGTTCAGTAATGAAATATTCTGATGCTAACTTTCCCTAGAAGGTCGCACATAATTCCGAAGATGTAACAGTACCCGAGAACAAAACAGATAACTGCTCAAATGGATTTGTCCAGCTTTGCAGTGTTAGAACCTATTTAAAAACGTCAATTTCATTCCGCTTCATCCGAGTTTTCCTAAATTTATTTTGTGTGGATGTTTCAGTGTTAACCATTCCTGCCAAATCTCGACATTTTGACGATATTGAAGCTCTTTCATGTGCATTTAACAGACCAACGTTTAACAGATCCTTTATTTAAACCGAAACAAACAATGCCAACTCTTGTTTTGATATCTCTGTTTAACGTTTGCTTGATTGTTTGGTCAATTAGAATTTAGAAAATCCATGAGAGCTTCTCTGAACACATAAACCACCAGATTAAAGATATACATGGGCATCAGAATAGGTATTTGGAAGATTTTGCAACATATGAATCAAATTGACTGACATTTATCGGGAAGGTGTTTGACGATCATATGCAAATTAAAACATGGTAACATTCTTTCAGCACATGCCAAATGAAGATCCCAATTACCTTCTCTTGTTGCACTTGCAAACAACAATACAAGTTCCACCACTTCTATGTAAGGATACAATAATTTTGCAGATTTTGCATATGAAGCAAATATTCTGACATGTACACCGTGTCAAATGCAACAAACCGAATGCAAACAAAGCAGCAAAATAAGTTGACAATTTGTACAAAATTTATAAACCAAGAGTAAATTCAGTGAATACTGAAGCAATATATATGTTAGCGGCAATAAGTGAAATTACGCATTTAGCTTAGATCCTAGGCAATAAGCCAACGCCTAGGCATTAAGTAATTGCCTGAAATTTTCAGGCATTAAGCTTATTTTCTGAAATTTGAAGATGATTATTTATCTTATTGCCAAACAGAATTTTAAGTAAACTTTAGATTTTTGCATATTTGGTGATTTATTCTTGATATAAATAAAGTCGTTTCTTAACTATATTTGTAATATTACATTCATTAGACAGATCTTCAAAGTTAGTAAGATTATTTAGTAATTTCGCAGTTAAAAAAACAGAATTAACTCATACTTTTTTAATTTTGTTGTGGTATTACAAAATATTAAAAAGATTTAAAAAAAAAAGTTAACCGAAGTACATTTGTTATTTCATTTTACTATTCAGTAATGAATTTGAATGTGTAACATGGCCGTTTACTTCTTTCTATTTTTAAAAACCTAAGGCCATTAGTGCTTTTATGTCTTTTATCATGCAGTGATTTAAAAAAAAAGTCTCAAAAATTCATTTTCATCTGGCGTATGTAAAATTCTTTCATATTTTTCTACTGATTCATCCCTCAGTTTGGGAAAGTATGTTCAGTTGATACTGTATTTTTTGTCCAGTCACACTGTTCAGATACATTGACTACATTCTGGAATGCAAATACTACCGTGCCACCTATACTACTGTTGTCTTTTTGTATGTTACTTGTAGTAATAAAATAAAATAGTTGATGTACTCGGTATTTATATGAAAGATGCACGAGATTTGAACTTTTAAGTATGAAATCATGACACTTCGAAGTCAGCTCCTTCAAAGCATATAATGATTTTACCGATAATATATTTAATTTAACCATTTACAATTAGTTTGTTCAATTCATATATGAAACATAGTTATATTTTTTTTTACTCAATTACAATACCAAAATTATTTATTACCCTTTAATTTGAAATTAATAATTATCCGGTTTTTAAATTAAAGTTGTTGGTTAAATTTGATACAATATTTCAATTTTGTCATTTTCTTTTTTCTTTTACGTCAATACTTAGGACAGCGGATAGGGCATCCTAGGACATGTCGTAAGTCGGTACTAACTTTATCAAAATTTCTGTCCTAGGAACATCTTACAGGACCAATCTTATGACAGTTTCGATAAACAGGTTCTTATACAGTTATTATGTAATAAATATATTTTTATTTAAATGAATAAATGTCTTCTATTTGCTCACATTTATATTTTAGGCATTACGCTTAATGCCTGCACACATTTTTCAGGATTAAAGCTTAAAAAATAGGATTTAAGACTAATGTCTAACATCATTTAAGCAATATACTTATTGCCTAGGCGTTAGCTTATTGCCTAGGAATCAAGCTTACTGCCTAATTTCACTTATTGCCGCTAACATATACAGGTACAAAGGAAAGAAAAATGAAAAGTTACTATCTTATGTTGAACAGTGTATATGTCGTTTACATGTTATTATTTTGTACAGGTTATTATTTGTACAAACATTTTTTACAAGCAATTACCTGTATGAAGCCTTCTTACAGGTTATTACCTGTACAAATACAATTGTACAAGTAATTACTAGTACAATTTTTACCGAAAAATAAGATAATAACTTATACAAACCATTATTCTACCATGGCCTATTTTACCGGGCATAAAAACAATGCCGTATTTGGCAAAACCTTTTCAACTTTTTATCTTCAGTGCTGTTAAACTTTGTACTTTTTTCACTTTCGATCTTTTATATCTGGGCGTTATGTATTCAGGTTTAGTTTTCTGTAATTAGTTAATACTTCAGTTTCTTTATGTATATCTCTTTCATATTCATTTGATAAAATTTACTGTTTGCAATAGCATGAATTGTTCTATATAATAAGAATGTTCTTATCCCGGGCATAAAAACAATGCCGTATTTGGCGAAACCTTTTCAACTTTTAATCTTCAGTGTTGTACAACTTTGTACTTTTTTCACTTTCGATCTTTTATATCTGGGCGTTATGTATTCAGGTTTAGTTTTCTGTAATTAGTTAATACTTCAGTTTCTTTATGTATATCTCTTTCATATTCATTTGATAAAATTTACTGTTTGCAATAGCATGAATTGTTCTATATAATAAGAATGTTCTTATCCCGGGCATAAAAACAATGCCGTATTTGGCGAAACCTTTTCAACTTTTAATCTTCAGTGTTGTACAACTTTGTACTTTTTTCACTTTCGATCTTTTATATCTGGGCGTCACTTGTAAGTCTTGTGTGGACAAGGCGCGTTTTTGGCTCATTGAATTTTAAACCTGATGCTTTTTGTTATCTATTAATCATGTTTTTCTTTGTCTAATATGTTCTATTAATTTGTATTGTAGTCCTGTAATATTATGTTGTCATTTCAATGTTATATTTAACTTTGCCATTAAAGTGCGAGGTTTGGCATGCCACAAAACCAGGTTCAACCCACCACTTTTATTCCCCTTTAAAAGTGTCCTGTACCAAGTCAGGAAGATGGCCATTGTTATATTATTGTTCGTTTCTGTGTGTGTTGCATTTGAACGTTGAGTCGTTTGTATTTTCTCTTATTTTTGAGAAATTGAGATAAGACGTGGCACGGTACTTGTCTATCCCAAATTCATGTATTTGGTTTTCATGTTATATTTGTTATTCTCGTGGTGTTTTGTCTGATGCTTGGTCTGTTTCTGTGTGTGTTACGTTTCGGTGTTATGTCGTTGTTCTCCTCTTATATTTAATGCGTTTCCCTCGGTTTTAGTTTGTTACCCCGATTTTAATTTTTGTCCATGGATTTATGAGTTTTGAACAGCGGTATACTACTGTTGCCTTTATTTATGTTCACATCAAATCATTTCTCTTTGAACAAATAATGTTGAATTACTTATAAACTTTAAACATGCGAGTACTAACATGACTAATAGTCTTTTTATATAAAAAAAAAATATATGAGCAAAACATTTCAGTTTAGTAGTCACTACTAAAATGAATGGTAGAAGGATTTCATTTTATTTTTGCTTCAAACCACTTTGTCACTTTGCACCAGTAGTCCGTACTTAAGTGGCAACAAACTGTTTAGCTAAATTTACTCATGGTGTAATGTTAGCTTATGTTATAACATTGCATTCACTTTCCGTCTGTACTCTTCTAACATTTAGTATTAACACAAATAAAATGTTTAATGAAAAGAAAAATAAACACAATGAAAATACATACGTATATGACAAATGACAAAAAAAATCCAAAACTAACAAAGACAAAGAAAAGAGTGTTTGAATAAAACATTTAAAATAGAAGGAGAAACAAATATAAATCAATTAATCAGTGAGTTGTACAAGTTATAATCTTTTTGTCCACAAAAATTGTACAAGTAATTACTTGTACAATTAAATTTGAACATGTAATAACTTGTATGATGGCATCATACAAAAACAACATAAATATACAGTTTTAAATTAATGTTTGCTTTCAGTTGCAAACATGATTATGTGTGCACTCAGGTATGAATAAATAAATATATTGTAGACTAAATCGAAGACGGTAATGTGATGACTTCCGGTAATTCACGATTATTTGCACGTACATATATTTATTGAATAGTTCATATTTAAGGTAACACGATACCGAATGGCATATCTCCTGATTTCCAAAATTTTTGGCATACGTGTACTTTGAATCGAGTTACATCGGAATATGCAATAAAAAATGGGGGTCACCATTTTTGTTTTTTTGTAATTTTCATAGGAAAACGTCAATTTTGGCGACAAATTTACTTAGGTATATAGGGGAAATGCCTTTTTTTCGGCTTACTTTTTAAAATTTTCGAATGGATGGCTATTTTCTTATATACGGAGAAAAACAAAAAACTAACATAATATCCAGGATTGCATAGTGAATCCATACACGTATAGAAACTCATATGTCACCATCCTTGTTTTTGAAATAAATGGCTTCAAAGTTGATCGATAGGCCTGGAATTTGACCAAAAACGTGTGACGTTATGGTGTACGGAATATAACGTTATTCCTTCTCAGAGAAATGGAGAAAAAAATATGTGTCGGGATCTGAATGAGTATATTTTATTTTCATTTCCCCTGTCGACGGTTGTAAAGTTCCTAGTAATGCAATATAAAATTCTACTGAATCAGAAATAATTTTATTTCGTCCTGCACATGGAATTTCACTAAAATGAATTAATATTAATATCGTCTGATTTTCACATCAAACGAGCATAGACTTGAAACTTGCGTGAACAGGTTCCGTGTGAATCTTATGATAATAGTTCATGCATAAATCACCGGAATTTTGTACACGTTAAATTCACGTAAATATTTGAAATAATATTATTTATTTAAATAATATCTTTGTTCTAAAATTTGATTAAAACCATAAAAATACCATCAGATTTGTTAAGTTTACGTGAAAATTAAATGAAACATTTCACGTGAGATTCATCCGAATAACTGATTTTTAACTCCGTCATATTAGACAATGGTGGTATCATCACTGCATCCCGTGATGCAGAAATATAGTATTTTAAAAAATTTGATTCATTTAACAGTTTTTAAATTGCTCGGTTTGATGGTTGTTTAACGTTCAGTGGCAAATAGTTCATGCATGTTCGGGACGATACAATACAATTTTGAAAGCAGTTGTTTATAAAAGACACATTTGATGCATCAGTCAAAAAAGATTAAACATTCTGTTATTTGTGAAAATTATGAGGAAAAATAATGATCCTGATAAAATACACATTCCAAAAAAATAAAATAACAAAACTCCAAGAAAAATTCAAAACGAAAAAATCCCTTATCAAATGACGAAATCAAAAGCTGAAAAACATCAAAAGAATGATAAACAGCTGTCATATTATTGACTTGGTACATACAATACATGTAGTATAGTGTACTCTGCGTGGTGTATTAAATGTGTTACTTGTTTGCTCAGCAAGTCGGACAAACCTTGCAAACTGTTAACCCGAATATTTCAGTCGTTATATTCCGCTTACTACTAAGTAAGTAGAAGAGATCGATTACGGGGAGGGACTGAATTATTCGGGTTAGCAAACTGTATGCAAAATTTAACTAATTTCAACATTCTGTCATTTGTGAAAAAATATTTACATATCAAATCTTGAGATCATATATGCATTCTATATAAGTAAAACAATTGCGAAATTTAAAAGTTCCAGCTTGAAATTCAACCTGTATTAGATGTAAGCCGGAGTCTGTACTCTGTGTGCCTTTGTATTTTATCAAAATGCCTAATCCAGCAACCTGTCATGAAACAAAAAAGAAAATCCAGACGATATACGCACCATAATATGAGTAGTAACACCAGGTACATAGTTTTAAAGCTGAAGCAAAACGACTGCAGTTCTTAATAATTAGCCAAATTAACCCTATATATAAGAAGTGCGGGATTAACGGTCGAACGGACAAATGTTAAACAATATGATGATACGTGCTCTATAAGTAATTTGGTGACAATGCATATTTTTGAATATGCAGTTCATATAATGGAATGGTAATTTGGAGATCTGAAATGTAGTAGCAATGTAAGGAGGCTAGCATTTCCCTCATTTCGTCTTTGGTGGAAAGTTGATTAATTGGAAATTTTACCGCATCTCCTTATATTTCATTATAGTTTGAATTTTCTAAAGAAGAGCAAAAGTTTTAAGACTTAAACTAATATTTACCAAGAGACTGAAATGTTACTGTGACAATTATACTACACATACTAAAAAATTTCCAACGTTTACTAAAACCACAAATAAGAAGTGTAAAGATACTATTCCAATTAGCATTATAGTCACGATTTTCTTGATGTCTTCAAGGTGTTGATGTCGTTTGATTAATGCCCAGCTATCTTATAAATTGCATATCATGTATCTCCATTTATCATTCTATCAGCCAACTTTTGTACAAATAACATGTACATGTACACAATTTTTTTTTATTTGTACTTATACTTTTACAAATAAAGTCTCATGTTACCCCACTTCCATAACGGAGATATGAAGTTTTGCGTAACTGTTCAATTTTGGTCTTCCTCGCGGTCTGCGTTTAAACTTTGTTGAATTTTTTGAAAAAATTAGAGGCAATGATTTAAATTTTAACAACTAAAGTTACAAGTGACGGGTGTAAATTTTAGGATTAATTGCTTTGATTATTGGTTGGTTAACGTCCAGTGGGAAATATTTCATGCATGTTCAGAACGAGAACAAGTTAACAATAAATACAATAGGTAGGTTTTGCAATAGAGGCAGGGCATCCGCGATGATGGTCGGGAAAATTTTAACTGACGCTATTTATGTATATATATACTTGTTCTAAACACTAATTTTAAGAAAGAAACTTTCCGGGCCTTTTCCGACGCCTAGTATGCCTGCAATATGGCGCTCAGAGCCCTAAAAGGTAACTTTGTTAATTTTCTTTCAGTCGTTTTGTCTCCCAACTTGTACATGTACATTATTTCCAACTCAAAGCTAAAAAAAACACCGAATACCCATGCAAGCGTAAATTAACCCGAATATAAAATCTAAATGATTTCAACGGATCTAGCTTTTTTACAGTCTCTTGCCGTTTGAATAATAAAAAGTCAGTCGTTTGCATGTAAATTTCGAGAAAAAAAATTACAACGGAATCAGGGAACACGGAACCGGTCTGACTACAGCCAGTCCTAACTATCAACTTGCGTTTGTAGACGCAAGTGGATACTCGGGGCTGGCTTTATTCAGACTGTAACGGAACCTGAATTTTGTTATTTTATTTCTGCCGAATCAAGTGCCCATGTATTTCTCAGCCTTCGTTAACTTTCTAATGCTTCATTCCAATGTTACTGTCCGTCCTGAGTAGACCTGGTTTATACGATTACAAAGCTGGCACTGTATTTTAAAATATTTCTAAACTATATGGAATTTACTCTGTACAGACCAATGAATTTCAGAGACTATTTACACATGGAACACAGGAAAAGTTATTCGGCTAAATAACCACTTTTTTACATTCCATACAAACAAACTATTTTCTGTATGATTTTCAACGTCTGCTTGTATTGTGCTTTTCCCCCTAATTATATCCGTATTCTCATCCAAATAAATTTCCATTTTGTACGAGCGGTATTTTTGATGACCATTTTAAAACGTATTAATAGTTGTAGAATTCCCCGTTTTTTTCACACATAATCCTAAGTTTCTATAAATTAAATTTCTACTTTCAAAACAAAATTTCATGGGGATACGGCGTGAATCATGAATAAGTGCTTATTGCAAAAATAAACCAAGGTTTACTTTTATAAATTGTTATTTGGATGGAGAGTTGTCTCATTGGCACTCACACATCTTCATATATCTATACCAAGAATAAAAATAAAGTGATAAAACTGTGTCTGTTATGCATAAGAAAATATATAGATAAAGCGTGCAGATGCTTAAATATCAAAGAAACAGAATATTTAAAAAGTAAAGTAATACTTTTTAAAGATTAACAATGAGCAGAATGATTGCCGGAAAACGATAAAACAATCTATGTCAAATAACCGTATTGCATCAAAACTCTCGGCACTCTGCATCTAGGGAAAGTTACCGTTAAACATGTCACACAAAATCCGCAGCATTGGCTTATATGTGTGAACGTTATTCGATAACGTCAGGAACGATAACTCGTGGCGTAACGTCATTCGGTATCGTGTTACCTTAAGACGATATATAAACACTGCAAATAGTTTAAACATTGCATACTGATCAATTCTAATGTTTAATTCACAAATACGGATAATTGTATTACGAATTTCTTTATAGCATGAGAAAATATGCCTTAATTTTTACCAAAAAAGAAATCGGATTGTTTGAAATGTAAAAAAAAAATTTAAACAAAAAATCTTCAGAGTTACATTAAATATGATAGTTTTATATCTGTTTTTGGTTGTTTGTACCTATACTTTTTTATAATCGCTTAATATTAAAATTTCTAATTAAAATTTACTTAGTCGTAATTAATAAATGAAGGGACAATTGAAAGGAACGTTTTTGGACACTTTTTTTTAATATAACACCTTGTATTATATCAATAAAATAAAGAAGTTGAATTGTATCAAAATAAATCGCGGTACTCTGGGGTGTAGCACAAGCGCTTTCGAAAACTAGCTAATGGACTAATACATTTGTTTAGATATTGTCAAATATATATGTTTTTCTTTATAGGCAATCTTGAAAATTACTTGACAATAACTTAACAAGAGATGCTGGTCATCATTGGGTACAATGAAAATAAAAATGCCTTTACTGGTTTTAAAAGAAATGAAATCTATAATACGTAATAAATAAATACGTATAAACGTAATAAATGGCATGCGTTCAAAATGCTTTTAGTTACATCAGGAACACTCAAAGCAGAATATGTGAGAGTCCATGTGTATGGGAACCGAAAAGGTGAGAGCTATATGATGAAAGAGGACCTCAAACTAAACAAAAGCATCTAAAGCTAACTTAACCTTATGGATTTCAAACCTTAGGTTCTTTATTATTTCAAAATTCATAAATGGACATTTTAGAAAAGTTTTTTTTTTTAAAAATCATATCAGTACCGGATACCGTCGTACTGACTACTAAGTTTATTATACCCCCTAGAACTGATAGTTAAATAAAGCTGTTCAATGTTTGTAAAACCTATGCACTGATCTTTTCATCAAATGCTTTGAATGATCCCATCTGGTTAAAATTTAAATACATTAACACATAGTGTTTGTTTTTTAACAAGGAATACAGAAATAGATTACGATTTTCTCACGAAATAAAAAAGATGAGGTGTATACTCTGAAACTCAAGCCAGACGAAATTATTCAAATGTGTTTGTTGGGATACCCAAGCACCGTCTCCCCTTTACCTGATTATTTACTTACCCGTTGATGCTGTAATGATTAGTTCAACACTTGCTGGTTTGTATAACTCTGAGAGCTTCCTTGTGAATGGTCTCCCACTATCGTCGTTTCCGTATAGTTTAACTTGGAATTCCTGAAATGAATAGGATGTATTTTATGATTTCGCAAATAGAAAGTACTGTGAACTATTGTTCTTTGTGGTTATCAGAATGCTAGTGCTCATTAATAATTTTACAAATCATCACACAGTATACAGTAGGTCATATTGGAGTCTAAGTGTGATGTTGAATTGTTTTTTTGTAGGTGTGACATGTGAAAGTAAAACGAAATAAGTGAAGTCGTCCAGTAAAACACGTGAAATTTCAATTTGGATCCGGGTCAACCCCTACCTCCCAATTGATACGATATTCCCGTGCTTGCATTTCCTATCATGATTTTCTTGATAGAGGGTTACTGCTCACAAGGAAGCTATTAAACCAAGAGTTCCAAATGGTGAAGTTGAAATCATCCCTTCGTAAATTTTACGGACGACATCAGGAGTTGGTTGACCGTTATGAAATAACCGTTTCACAAATGATATCGGATATGTTCCTTACGTCGTAACTACAATCCCCTTCCCTTTCATGAATGTGACCTACCGAATTAGACTATTTACCGGATTTGTAATCACATAAGCAACACGACGGGTGCCACATGTGGAGCAGGATCTGCTTACCCTTCCGGAGCACCTGAGATCACCCCTAGTTTTTGGTGGGGTTCGTGTTGTTTATTCTTTAGTTTTCTATGTTGTGTCATGTGTACTATTGTTTTTCTGTTTTTCTGTTTGTCTTTTTCATTTTTAGCCATGGCGTTGTCAGTTTGTTTTAGATTTATGAGTTTGACTGTCCCTTTGGTATCTTTCGTCCCTCTTTCCAATTGGACCGCTAATAAAATTACGAGAATGTCTTATTCGTTGAACTTAGTAAAATGCTACATACACTTCATGTGGCTGAAGGACAGAGGAGCAGTTTAACCTTCATTCGTAATCAGATATATGGTAAATAAAACTAACTGTACCAATTGTAAGTAGTGCACAATCGGACAATTAATGATTCAAATGATGATCCATATGAATATATCTAAAATCAAATACCTTTAAAAAAAACTGCGACGAGGTAAAATTAGCAGCAAATTACTAAAGACTAAAAGTAAAATTAAACACGGGCATGGACTAAGGTAAATCCAGGCGAGGGCAATGTTTTTGACATTTTTTACTTTGTATGTCTTACTAGTTGGAATGATTACAACGTGTAGTCGTAAACAATTAAATTCCTAAAATAAAACAAGGAAACTGATGTGTAGTAGTTGTCGTTTGTTTATGTGATTTATACATGTTTCTCGTTTCTCTTTTTTTTTTTCTATTGAATAGGCCGTTGGTTTTCCCGTTTGAATGGTTTAACACTAGTAATTTTGGGGCCATTTACAGCTTGTTGTTCGGTGTGAGCCAATGCTTCGTGTTGAAAGACGTTTCCTGACCTAAAATGGTTCACTTTTATAAATTGTTACTTGGATGGAGAGTTGTCTCATTGCCACTCATACCACAATTTCCTATATCTAGTGGTTATACATCTTAAATTTTTATACTGAGGTCAATTTCGGTAAATCAAAATGAACTTACAGCATGCGGCGTGCTGAAAGTTGCAGCACACAACGTATCGAGATCTCGTCGCAATTGTGAAGCCTCGTGTGACGAGATAACATTCCCGGTACTATCGGTCAATGCAATGGTGTGACATGTGCCATTTGATGCAAAGCCATACACAGACAAGGCAACGGTAAAGTTGTCATCTATGAAAGAATGATTAATATTGAGAATTCATAAATACCGAAAAAAAATAGTAGTCATTGTACAGTCATTTCTTGAATTTACAGCTTTTGGTGATTTTGAGACGAAAAGTAAAAACTATATATATTTAAATTAATATTGCGTAATATTGGCGTAAGTTATACTTTATTAAGGTGGTACCTAACACTTTCACTAAAATTAATTTGGCTCGTTTAATTTTAATTAAATTTTGACCAAGTATTTACTTTGACCCTTTAACAAAAATATAAAAATCTCGAAAATTTTGAACCAACCGTTTTGTCAGAAAAAATACACTGGTTATATAGCAGTTTGACAAACACCAATTTCGATCATTAAGAAGCCTAATATTCCCTATACAACACAACGTAATTAAAACGTTTAGCTGACTTTACAGAGTTATCTCCCTGTAGTGTTAGGTACCACCTTAACCAAATTAATTTGAAGACAAGCTGTGTGTGAGAAACTTTTCTAATTCTTTTTTTCACAAGAATGCATCCGCCTTTGAACAAAATCGGGTTTCCATTACTCAATAACACAAATAGATAAAATTGAAAAATGCATTAAGTAAAATAAAAACTTATATGGTAGATATGACTTTTGAAAACATAGTTACCCGAAATTGGACTGCCTTTCAGAGAAAACATCTCACCAGTCTTTGTTTGTTCCAAAAGTTCACTGTCAACCTTTATAGAGCTCTGTGCTGTAATATTCACCTTCCAATCATTGATTATATTCCTTCTAAGTTTCATGATACCACTTGGAGGATGCTAGATACATAATGTTGATTTTTATTGCTGTCAAGTTCTTTTAAATATTTATGCTCAGCCAAATATGTTTATACAAAGCCGATGTATTATCATTGTGTTCTTTAAAAAAACCTTCACTTAGTACTAAAACAAAAGATAACCAAAATACCAAACTTCAAAGGAAATTCTTATAAAAAGTTCCTACGTATAAATGGCAAAATCAAAAGCTCAAACAAAACAAACGAATGGATAACAACTGTCGTATTTCTGACTTGGTATAGACAATATTTTACGTAGAAAATGGTGGATATAACCTGGTTTAATTCACAAATATTGGTTAGATATTGACAATAAAAATGTAATTGTCATGTTCATTAATAGATCGATATAGTAACTGGCCTTTGATAAAATGGTGTCACTTGATGAGGTACATATTTGATATTATACCTGGATTGATAAAATGGTTTCGCCTGATGAGATACCGGTGCATATTTAATATAATACCTGGATTTATATAATGATTTCACCTCATGAGGCACATATTAAATATTGTTTTTTTTTTTTTTATTCAACAACAATATATCACATGCTGTTAACAGATTTCTTCACTGGTACAGCTATTTCAGTAATGATCCCTGTTTGTTAGTACCTTAAGACCAGGGTATCTTCAGGTAGTATTTTTATAATTTTGTTAGTTTATATATTATTTGTCATTATACATTGTTTATCATTAAATACATTAATTCTCTATAATTTTACAATTATAACTTTGAATATGAACTTTATATATATATATTGTAACTATCTGATAGATGTTGGGGATAAAAACAGAATCACGGGTTATTTAAGCGTGTTCCGAATTTGATTTGTGGTTTAATGTATTTCTCTGTTGTCTGGTATAACGGTAAATTCATTTGTTATTTTTTGTGTGGATTAATTACTTTCACCACGTGCTTGCCAAATTTAAATGAATTAGCCACGGAAGGTAGGTTTACATAAGAATCTTGTTCTCATAATGTATTAAGCATAATTTGCATATCTTATGTATAATATAAAGTTACAGTATATAGATTTAAGGAAAAAGTACATTTGTACTTTCACTTTCAAAACTCATTGAAAAAAAACCATCTATCAAACAATTGAAGTACAAGGAGCTCTGTAAAATACATAAAGTATTGCAATACTGACAATAATGCTGTCAAATATAAGAATATATCTTTTCTAGTATCCCTTTACCTTCAATATTAATATATATTTTTTGTAATAATAATCCTATTTTAAATTCTGACCTAAAAACATTATATTTGTTGATATTTTGTGTTCTATATTCTGACAAATAATGTATTTTGTGAATAGTGAATACAATAACTGTAAGTAGAAAGTTTATTTCATAATAATGTTCATCATTAATTTTATATCCCCAGATTAATTTTTTTTCAGTGAGAATGTGTCTACCAATCTTAACTAATTCAAGTATCTTATATATTTCTCCCCAAAACTCATCTAAAAAGTGGCATGTTACAAAAAATGTGTATAGTCTTCTGTAACGTTACAAAAATTACAAGTAGAGTTATGGCTTATTTTCCATTGTTTTAATAAGACTTTGTTTGGAAGAATGAAGTGTAATAATTTCCATCTGCACATTTTCAGTTTATTATCTTTTAAGTAATTATGAATAAATTTTTGCACATATTGAGCTTCAATTTGTATGTTTTCACATTTCAAAATTCTATTCCACTTATGATATCCTATTGGAACTTCTTTATCATATTCTATTAAAATTGAATAAATTTTCTTTGAATCTAATTTTTCTAGTTTATGTTGGCAATTATTTTTTTCACTTATATATAGTGAGTTATTTATTAAAACACTAGTTTTTATTGAACATTCTTCATTTAATATTTTTAACCATTCTTTTGGAATTGCTTTTCTCAATCTTGAGAATTCAGCTATCCAGTTTGATTTATTTTTTAACTTTAAACTTATATTTTTTTCTGAAAAAACTCCATTTTCATCAATGATATCATTTATATGAATGATATTACTGTCTATCCAATTTTGAAAAAGGAGTGTTTTTTTTTTAAATTTAATTAATTGATTTCCCCAAATAACTTCTTGACGGATAAGTCTGTAATTATTTGGATTTTTAGTTTTATTATTTTTATTTTTTAACCATACTTTAATCATATCAAGATAAAATTCTGGTAGCTCTTTAGTACCCGGTATAGAATATATATTATAAGTATTCATCCGTAAGATAAGTAGATTGCTACCAAATTTATTCAGATAAAACTTTGGTATAACCATCCAATTAAGAAATTTATCAGCAGTTAATCTTTTTATCCAACCTATCTTTATAGATTCTATATATTTATCTATATTTACCATTTTTAATCCACCAGCTAGTTGGTTATAGCTTAATACGGTGCGTTTAACTTTTTCTGTCTTATTGTTCCATAAAAATTCATATATGATTTTTTTAAATTTGTCCAAGTATTCTTTGCTTAAGGTTGACACTGTAGCCAAATAAGTGATAATAGGAATAATTAAAGATTTAATAACTGTTATTCTTCCTATCATGGTTAAGTTTCTTTTTTTCCAGTTTGATATAATTTTTACAGTCTTTTCTAGCTGTTTATCAAAATTTAGTTTTTGACACTCTTTTTTATTATGCCCAAAATATATCCCGAGACTCTTAATTGGTTTTTCTGTAAAGTTAATATTTTCATATTTTTCTTTACAATGTTTTTGCTTCCCTAGCCAAATACCCTCTGTTTTAGATCTGTTAAGTTTTAATCCTGAAAGTGATCCAAATTTTTCAATCATGTTAAGAGCTTTTGAAATATCTTGTTTTGATTTGAGAAAAAGAGTAGTGTCATCTGCTAATTGACTTATTTTTAAAGTGTGGGTTTTTCCATCTATTTTGATTTCAAATCCTTTTAGGTTATGGTCTTGCCTAATTTTACAAGCAAGAATCTCAACAGCAATAACAAAAATTATCGCACTGCAAGGGCAGCCTTGACGTATACCACGATATATACTCATGGGTTTAGAGATCCACCCATTGTTTAAAACTGAACTTTTTATGTCAGTGTATAAAAGTTTTATCCATCTCATCATAGAATTTTTAAATCCAAATTTTTGTAAAGCAAAGAACATAAAGTCCCATTCTAATGAATCAAATGCTTTCGAAAAATCTAAAAATAATAAGGCACCCTCTATATTAAATTTGTCTGCATAATCTATGACATCTTGAATTTGTCTAATATTATATCCTATGTATCTGTTTTTAACATACCCATTTTGGTCTCCATGAATAATTTGTGGTAATACTTTAATTATCCTTTGAGCAAGTGAATAAGCAACTAATTTTGTGTCAACATTCAATAATGTTATAGGTCTATAATTGTCTAAACTGAGAGGATCATTTTTTTTATGTAAAAGGGAAATAACTCCTAATTTTTGTGAATTTGTTAACTCCCCTTTATCAAATGAAAGATTAAAAGTTTTGACTGCAAACTCTTTAAGATGTTCCCAAAAAGTTCTATAAAATTCGACACTTAACCCATCAATTCCAGGGGCTTTATTAAGTTTCATTTTAAATAAAGAATCTGTGCATTCTTGAGTGCTTAATAAACCTTCCATACTATCGCTTTCTTTATCTGTTAGGACATGATCACATTCTGTATTCATAACATAATCTTTAAAAGAATTTTTATCGGGATTTGAACTTTTATAGATTTCTTCATAAAACTCTTTTTCAATATTAAGTATTTCTGTAGGATGTGTATGTATCACCCCTTCTTTGTCTCTGAGCGCTGTAATGGTTTTTCTTGTTTGCCTAGCTTTTTCTAGTCCCAAGAAGAATTTAGTGTTTTTTTCGCCTTCTTCTACCCATTTAATTCTGGATCTTATTTGTGCTCCTTTTGTTTTTGAATCATATAATTTACCAAGTTTTTCTTCTATAATATTAATTTCCTCTTTAAGAGAGTTAATATCATCTATTTTACATTTTTTGTTTATACCCTCATTTAATTTCTTCAATTTGTTTTCTAAAATATGTGTATCTTTAACATTATTTTGTGCTTTTCTTTTACAGAATGCTATGGTATGGTCTCTTACCTCGGTTTTAAAAAGATCCCACTTGACCCCAATATCATTGGTGAGTAAAATTTTCTTTTCATATTGTTTGATCAGAATTTTAATAAGGTTTTGATATTCTTCATTTTCTAAAATACTATTATTAATTTTAAAGTATCCTTTACCTTTTTGGTCTGATCGACCTTTTATTTTTATAGAAATTGCCTGATGGTCTGTATGAGTTATAATAGCTGGCCTAATATCAGTAGATTCTATTTTAGTTCTTATTTCAGGACAGGTTAAGAAAAAATCTATTCTAGATGCTTCATTTAAATTATTTTTACGTCGCCAAGTGAATTGTATTTCCTTGCCATGAATCTCTCTCCAAATATCACTTAGCTTTTGAGTTTTAATTAAAGATTTAAGGCTAAAAACTGGTTTTGTTTGTTTTAATTTTTGTGTTGACACTTTACTTTTTTTATCTATTTTTGTTAAAGTATCATTCATATCTCCTCCAATTATAACCATTCCTAAACTATTTTTTGTAATTACTTCTTTAACTTTTTTGAAAAAAATATTTCTGTTTTTAGGTATATTTGGTGCATAGACATTTACTAAAGTGTAAATACTGTCTTCGATTTCAATATTTATTAAGAGTAGCCTGCCCTCTTGGTCTTTGAATATATTTATAAATTTGCATTCTAAATCATTATTAATAAAAATTGAAACTCCTCTGGACTGTGAGGTTCCAAAGCTATGATATTGTTGACCTTTAATTTCAGAATTTAAGTCTTTCTTTAAATCTTCAGTGAAATGACTTTCCTGAACAAACAAAATATTACATTTTTGATATTTCATCCACAAGTATAATCTATGTCTTTTATCTTTTACTCTGAGACCTTGACAATTTAAAGAACATATGTGAATTGTTTTTGTCATAAGTCTTTTGTGTTTTTAGAATTTTATTTACTTGAATGTTTATTGAGCCTAAACAATTACATTCTTGCATTCTCATAGTTATTATTTTTTTTAAAGTATACACATATTTCAAAAATATACAATATTCATTTTTCATTAATACACAAGTTAAAAATAATAATACAAGCCAGAGATTTACAAATGAATTTGTTACAGAACATTTGATCAAAATCAAATACACCTCATCAGAGAAATATGTGTCTCTAAAAATCATGCTGTGACATGTCAATGACAATATAATAAACAGTTGATTTCTTTCATTTTGTAACACCTGTTGTTTTCTATTTTTAGACACCAGACAACGTCGGTGTATGCATGGTTGGAGATACAAGAGTGATTGGATCTTATCGTGTGAATATTGGAATAGTGATTTCGTAAAACTTAGTGTTCTATTAAAGGAAATTGAGTAGTGCGTATAAAGAATTGAAATGTACTGAACATGAAAAAATAGAAGGACGTAATAGCAAAGTACTGAACAAAAGGAAAATGGACATTGACAACTGTACGCAAGGCCGTAACTACCCTTGAGGCAAGTGAGGCAATTGCCTCACTAAAATTTCGACACTGATTATTTTTTTTATACATATATATCAATATAATAGTCATTTGTTGTTCTGTCTCAACCTTAATTTCTATATAACTTGTCATCATTCCTTTTAAACTATTCTTCTTGGATATAACTCAGAATCTCAACGGGTGATGTTTCTCGATAACATTAACCTATAGTAATGATAATCATCATGGATCTCTAGTTAAAAACAGGCTCTTGAAAAGGAAAAGCGACACTGAAGGTAAAGAAGGAATAATTCTAGTAAACTAGTTTTTTTTTGTGAACAGAGTCTGAGTATTGCATATAACTTCATTAGAACAATCCAAAAACGATAAGTAGACTGACAAATCAAGTACTGGTCTTCGGAAGGGGGCAGTGCTGTCTGCGTATTCATTTTTCCGTTTAACCAACTTTTGACAAATCAAGTCATCGCAAGGGGGCAGTCCTGTCTGCGTATTCATTTCACGAACTTTAATCTTTCTCTTTACAGATAAATAAAATATAAATAATATGAAACATGCATGGATTAGTTTCTATCCATGTTTCTTTAACTTAAAAATTGAAAGAATATCCCATATTCCAATTTGATATTATTGAGGAATGGTAGAACCTTTAACGCAGGATTTTGTCTTTACTTATTCGGGACTACGGAATTTCGGTTGGTTCTTTATATTCGGGGTTTCGGAATCGGACACCCCATACTCCTAACCCCTAAATTTATAGATTCTGGAACTAAAATACCACCAACTATTTTCAGAAATAATTTGAAATTATGGACCTATACATGTAAACGTCAAAAACTCCATTCCTATTCCCCTGTACCCATATCATGTATACTCTATAGATAGAATCATATACATTTATCTTATCTCATTCTATCCCTAGTTTGTCTACTCTTTGTCAGCATAAAAGCGAGTTTAATATTTTGTAACTGCAACTGTATGATGGTGCTTACAGGAAAACTTAATTCCCTTTTGCAAACAAAACTGTTACTACCGATGCTGCTACCAAATTGCTAATGGAGAAGGAAATGGAAGAAGACATTGGTCATTGTGTTGGTAATAATGTGCTTCCTTTAGAAACACAGACTGCCCTAAAACGACTGAAAACTTGGAAAAGAGCATGCATGAGTGGCGAGAGATTGTGCGGGCTTGCCATGTTCATCGCGATAAGGATATCAGCAGACCAAATTATGATTCTGAAACGATTTGACTGAACGGCCGGCCATAGAAAAATTTGGCAAACTCTACTGAATCGTAATGTTTGTAAAAATTATATAAAAAGTGTCAAAATTCAAAACATTATCAAACTCTCTAAAAATGCCTAGAATCTAGGATTTTGCACCATTCATTTCATACCCTCCAAAAAAAAAAAATTCGCCTCGCTTCACTCGGCTCAATTATTTTGCCTCACTGAAATAAGATGCCTAGCTACGGCCTTGGTACAAATAAAACGATGTGAGCTTTTTTGTGTAATAAATTGTTGAGTTCAATATCTGGGACATAAACAAGAATTTACCTGTTTGAAACAGAATAGGTACTATTAATAGATTTACTTTTTCCAAGATTTCTATTCTCTTTTTCTTGTGAATAATGTTTGTAAAATGTTCAAATATCTGCATAAATATTATATTTTCTTTTCTATTGAAAAAAATATTGTACAAGCTACAACTGTTTCGTATTTGATTAGTACAATTATAATTAAAGTGATTTAAATTGACATACTTTTGTTTTTTATTATACATCATTTTGTTTGTTTCAGATTTGTCTGAATTACTTTCATACACATGTGAATGTATGTAATCCTTAATTACATCACACTCATTTTTATTTTTATTTTTTTTGTTATATAAAAACAGGCTAAATATTACAAATATATACAAATATTTACACTTGGATTTCATTTATTATTTTAAATATTGTACCTGGAGTGATATAATGGTTTCCCCTAATTAGGTACGTATTTGATAGTATACCTGGATTGATATAATGGTTTCGCCTGGTGAGGCACATATTTATTACTATACCTCGATTGATATAATAGTTTCCCCTAATGAGGTACATATTTGATATTATACTTGTATTGATATAATGGTTTCGCCTGATAAGGTACATATTTGATAGTATACCTGGATTGATATAATGGTTTCGCCTGATGAGGCACATATTTAATATTATACCTGGATTGTTATAATGGTTTCACCTGATGAGGCACATATTTAATATTATACCTGGATTGATATAATAGTTTCCCCTAATGAGGTACATATTTAATATTACACTTGTATTGATATAATGGTTTCGCCTGATAAGGTACATATTTGATAGTATACCTGGATTGATATAATGGTTTCGCCTGATGAGGCACATATTTAATATTATACCTGGATTGTTATAATGGTTTCACCTGATGAGGCACATATTTAATATTATACCTGGATTGATATAATGGTTTCGCCTGATGAGGCACATATTTAATATTATATCTGGATTGTTATAATGGTTTCACCTGATGAGGCACATATTTAATAGTATACCCTGATTGATATAATGGTTTCGCCTGATAAGGTACATATTTGATAGTATACCTGGATTGATATAATTGTTTCGCCTGATGAGGTACATATTTGATATCATACCTGGATTGATATAATGGCTTCGCCTGATGAGGTATATATTCTTGTTGACTTTCCAGATGTGTAAGTCTCCAATGTACCTATTATAGAATTACAAGTTAAAAACACAAGCTCCCACAGGTAACCAATATAAATTACGTGAAAGAATATAAAAATGAATAGCTAAGAATTAACAAATAATCAACAAAGTTTCCGATACAGTGGAATCCTGTATCCTCTCAAATTCATCACCAGGTTTGTCCACTCTTAAAATCATATCAATGAAAATCATGTAAATGTACACACCCCTAGATATATTTTTTTTAATTTGAAGTTGCAAACAACTTATTGTATCAATCATTTACATACCGAATTTGCAGTTGTATCTACTGTATTGTTATGCCGTTGCACTTCGAATTGCTTAATCTATATGAGAGAGGGAGAATATCCCAAGAGACAGACCACACCTGACTGAATACATACCAAACAATACCACAACAAACGAATAAAAGACAAGCAACAGCTCACAAAATAGATAACTGCAGATTTAATAACCAATCATGGATTAAATCGTTTTCTCCAGGAGGTGTGTTTCGGGATTATTACGTAGTTGTACTTTTTGCCATAATTGTAAATAATGTTTCTTGGATCATTTTACCGTCATGTTATATGTACTGTGTAGATATATACATTACAGTAAAATGTGCACTACAAGCATGCAAAATTTAAGATATGAAGATATAGATATATTTGACTTTGAAGATAGAGAACTTAAAACCAAACTAAATGGCTCTTGCATTTTCTGCATATGTCCAACCCACCAAAAAAGCGATATTTAGTGATTCTTTTGAAGTTCTTAATCGTATTATTGAGTTAATTATAAAAAAGAAGGTGTGGTATAATTGCTAATGAAACAACTCTCCTCAAGAAAAGTTATTGTTGCTATCCGGGCAAATGTTGAAGGTCAATGTAGATATATGCGGTTTCTGCGAAATTTGTAAAGACGATCAAACACTAGATACATTCATGTTTACACCTCTGAATATAGTGCTGTCATTGGTCATTTAAGAAGTAGACGAAGGAGCACTATTCTACCTATCGCTATATGGCACTACGCTGTTTCATGTGTTTACAAGAATACTGTTTAATCAGACACTGGTTTGGGTAGCTGAGATATCTTCTACTAAATGATTATGGTACTTAATTTAAGTCTGCCACTCAAACACAAGTTGTAATTCTATCTTTAAAAATAGCGCAATTACTTTCAATTGGAAAAATACATGTGTACCTTAACTAACTTCCAATAGTACGTACCATTTGCATAATATATATCTACATCTGTTTCTGCAGATGAACCTGTAACACTTATCTTGAGCACTGTGATCGTACTATCAATGGTAATATTTTGGTCATCAGTTTCAGCAGAAGACCAGTCAAACGAGTCTACTATTATTTCACTGGACGGAAATGTTTCCTACAATATTAAAGAAAATTTTAACTATTTTTCCAATGAATATCAGATTATAGAAATCAAGTTACCAGCATTTTGTTTAACTATTACGGTCTTTTTCGTTATATCAAACTATAAAAACAATAAACTACATGTCAAGCATACATATATTCTTAAGCATACATATATTCTTATGTCAAGCATACACATATACTTTATCTTTTCAAACTGGTCTTCAGTTTTCACCAGAGAATTCATAATGTTAGGTGTGCTTTTGTTCAAAATCATTAAATGGAATTCGATGTTACCCCTATTACAGATTCTAGGACTTTGCTTATGTTTTCTTTGTCTGTTTCGTGGACACTTCCACCCGTTGCTTCAGCTATTTGTTGAAAAAATGACAAGGGAGATGCAGACCTTTCATGCCGACCTAAAATAACAGAATAAATGGATCAAACATTAAAGCTAACTTAACATTATTGCAAGTAAGTTAAAGGCCAAGAACAAATTAGCATTGATAGATTTATTGATGACAGTTTTTACTTACATGACATATCTTGATACCTCTTTTTGTGTGAATTTGCTGTTCATATAAAACTTAAAAAGTTAATTCGAATAAACTGAGGTATTTTAACATTCAGGTATCGATAGCTTAATCTAAACCAGATTTGTCAAAACATTTGTCTTCTTATTTTACATGCTCTTCAACTGTCTTAATTATATTGGCATTGTTGTTGTTTTCCTTTGAGCGCGACTGATGAGTTACGTGGAAAAAAACCAGCGTCTGATGATTTTGTTTTGTGCAAAGACAAAACATTGAGCTCTTTTCAACTCATTTTATAGTTTGTTCTTATGTTGTACGGTTACACCATGTCCCAAGTTAAAGTCTTTAAAGAGGAGGGTTGACGGCCTCAAACTAACTTAAAACAGTCACATTCTGTAGGCAAATGTCCCAATTCGTTCTTTGTTGTATATTATATAACACTTTCGTTCATTATCTTGCACACGAGTCATGCCGTTTATTTTCTCGTATAAATTGTTTTACAACTGTCATTAAGGGGTCTGTAAAAGCTTTGTAGTATGGATTTTGATCATTGGTGATAGCCGTATAATGACCTATGGTTGTAAACGTCTATGTCAATTAGTATATTTTCTCATTGCAAATCAAAACACTTATTCTTATACTGCTTAGATATTCAGAACTATATCATGTATTCTGCTGAGTTAAGTTTTATGTCGGTCGAGCAGTCGAGTATGGAAACCTGAAACAAATATTTTGGATTTGAATATTTATAGCTAAAAATGACTTTGAAATGTTTGAACAATGTTCAATTTTAATATCAGAGGTATGCATGCGAATTTTGATAAAAATCTTCAATTGTTTTTTAAATCAACAGCATATAATGATTATTCCAGTTTTATTTGTATCATGAATATACAAACCTAATGCTGATCGTTTTGTGCGACCACACTGACCAGTTAGTATTGACGTAATTGAGATATTCTTTGCTTTGGCTGCATCAAGAACGTCTTGCGTGCGGTTAGCATCTTTTGCGTCTGCATCCGTAAAAACATACAGAGGTGAATCATCTCTCATCAGTTCTATTGCTTTTTAAACGAAACGATTTCATTATTTTCACGCATAGTATATCACAAAACCGAATATACAGTTCAGAAATTCAGTATTACTTAATAATCAGTTAACTGACAGAAAGCATTTGAAAATGTGTTTTTGCCTAAAATAATGTGTTAAATTAAATGTGTACAAGCGATGATATAATACAAACCAACAAAACAAATATTCAGAAAGAAAAAGCCAGATTGTGAAACTGTAGAAATAACGTAGTATTTTATTTTCAAAGTCTGGTGGGCACGACATAAGTCATTATGCTTTGGTCATTGAGAACATAAAAAAAAATACACAGAACAAACTGAAATAAAAATTGTTCACTCACTTCACCAAATAACAGATAACACGGACAATATCAATTACAACTGTTAGATATGGTACTATATTTATAAGGTTATATATTGTCCCTCTGTTTTGCAATTGAAGCTAAACATAATTTTTATTTTATTCAACAGTATTATCTGTATAAAACATAAAAAAATAAAGTGTCATATTGGAGGAAACGTGAACTTTACTTGATGAAAACAGTATTTATATATATGATATAATATAAAAATAGGTGGTGTAAATGTCCATGTGACAATAATTCAACAATGCCCAAATAACATAAATGTCATCAAATCAGACTGACATTAATTATACCTCCTAACATTCCTGCTGCTGCTAATTCAGCACAGTCAGGATTAACACCACCAATTGATTCGATTGTTTGAACTTTGTTTATCATATCATACCCATCTTCATACTTAGAGGCAGAATTCCAGCTTTCTGAAATGAAAATATGATAGTGCAAAATGAAAACAATATATTGACAAACAGACAGTAGAATATTTATAAAAATGATGGTACAAAGAACCTGTTGCTATCCTTGAACTTAAAAGTCCTTACATACGGCATGATTGATTGGAATACGATAAGGACATGCAGACAATTAAAATATCAAGATATAAACAACCATACTAAAAATGATCGAAAGTTGCCGGTAAGTATTTTTTTTCTTTTAATTATGTTCATCAACTCTACTAATAATGGAATTGGTCAAATAAAACCTACAATATACATAATATTAGATCTAAGGACCTAAGTACACCAATATGAACATTTACCTCATTTTAACAATTTCAGAAAACACCTACTAGCCAAAATAATGAAATAATACCTGGGTCATGAAACAAAGATAGAACATAATCAGCAGGTTCATTGGACGATCCTACAGTATTTGTTAACAATTCTATCACCCATGTTTTGACAGCGTCTATATCGTCTACCATAGAGCCAGTATAGTCTATCGCCATAGCTAGTGTCATATCCTTCCGTCTTTTAACATGAAAAACATCTTCAAATATTTTTGGTCCAATTGTGTATAACACTCCAGTTCCTAGACAAAAAAGTTAATAATGTAAGTGACAGTTTTTAGCTTTGTTAGATCAAACGAGGACCTGTGTCAAGGTAGCATTCGCCCTTTTTATCGAAATGTTTGTATAAAAATTATCGACAATCGTTGAAATGAAGTATAGGCCGATGCCTTATGCAGATCTTAACCATAGAACAACCCCCCTTAACATTTTTTTCTTCGTGGCAGTCTTTATATACTAGTATTAAACTTTTTGGTGCAAGAAACACCAAACCAAATAGATATAAGAAGATATGGTATGAGTTCCAATGAGTTCCAAGTGGCAATTTGTAAAAGTAAACTTTTATAGGTCAAATAAAATTGAGAATGGAAATGGGGAATGTGTCAAAGAGACAACAACCAGATCATATAACAGACAAAAGCAGAAGGTCACCAACAGGTGTTCAATGCAGCGAAAAATTCCCGCACACGGAGGCGTTCTTCAGCTGGCCCCTAATAAATATATATACTAGTTCAGTGATAATGACGCCATACTAAACTCCAAATTATAGACAAGAAACTAAAGTTAAAAATAATACAAGACTAACAAAGACCAGAGGCTCCTGACTTAGGACAGGCGCACAAATGCGACATAATTATCAGATCTCAAATACCTCTAGCAAATGTAGAAAAGTAAACGCATAACAATACGCACATTAAAATTCAGTTCAAGAAAAGTCCGAGTCTGATGTCACAAGATGTAACAAAAGAAACTAAAAAAATGACAATAATACATAAATGACAACAGACTACTAGCAGTTAACTGACATGCCAGTTCCAGACTTCTATTACACTGATTGAAAGATTATGTCTTCATCATATGAATATCAGGCACAATCCCTCCCGGTAGGGGTTTAGTATCATACCATCATAACATATATGAGAAGAACATAACGCGTGTCATGCCAACAACTGATTTTAAAATAAATGTGTTTAGTTCCGATGCAAAGACCCTATAAGTGAATCAAAAGACTACATTGATAATTTATATATTGACAGAGTAAAAATTTAATGCAACATTATTATTTCCGGTTTACATGTTTCCATGCAAAGGTTTATGCTTACTAGTACATGAACAATACGACGGGTGTCATATAGGGATTATCGAACACTTGATATTATCCGCGGTTTAGATTAGACTTTTGATCAGCCTTTAGTTTTCTATATTGTGTTGTTTTCGACGTATACTTTTATAGAGAACCAAATCAATAGAGGAACTGTACTACATGTCTTTTGTTTACACTACACAAAGGATGAATTAAACAAGATTTGACTGCAGCGGATATACACAAGAACAGAATACTATTGGTACATAAATATAGCTTCAAATCGAACTGGTGAATAAATACAGAAGATCTCTCATCACTACCACATTTCCTGATCGATGAAACTTTCAAGATAAAACCAAAAACAACTCATTATGAGGTTTTCAAATATTGACAATACCAAACAAATACCGTCAGGTTTAGTACAGGTTCTGTGTGGAAAATGACTTGAAGCATATAGCAAATAAACCTGCCTATTGTCGTAAAAACTCAATGTATACCGTAATATGTTGACTATTCTCCGGGTTTTGTGTGCATTATCGGTCGTTGTCTTATTAACGTTTGTATGAACATATTCTACATATCGTGTTATTCGCAAGCTTGTCAACCATGCCTTGTCATTAGTTTAAAATATTGCAAAACGTTTTTAAATAGTTTATTAGTACACCTGTATATAACCGTTCAATGATTTAAACATTTTAGTAAGAGAATATACAGTTTTATCATTATAAAGTCAATTGCAAACCTAAACTGAACGATACCATTTTAAAATTGATTCAAATGAGGCTATATCACTGACCATTAGCAACAAGGAAGTTTTCTGTAGCCTGGACAGCGGCTATATATGCTTGTTCGTGTAAATGAGAATGTGGTGACCACTCAGGAGTAATGGAATCCTTATTGATGCCACATCTGGCCACAAGCTTTCTGCTGTCATCGTCAGGACCTCCATGACTACATTTACCAGTTGATGAACCAATGGCCTCTTAAGGAAGGAAAACATTGACTTTCTAACCGAATTATTCAATATTTACATTCAATAAGTATTATTTAATTGAGCTATCTTTGTGCGTTCAATTAGTATAACTATATATGTATTGCATGTCAAGAGATTGTATATTCATCTCATCAAAATTTATATAATATTTAAACATGAGTGTACCAAGTCAGGAGTATGACAGTTGTTATCCATTCGTTTGATGTGTTTGAGCTTTTGATTTTTCCATTTGATTAGGACTTTATTCTTTTTAATTTTCTACGGAGTTCAGTATTTTTGTAAGTTTACTTTTTTGATAACTGAGATATGGGATATCCTATTAGGTTAGAACTCTGTAAATTATGATAATGTAACTTACTTGAAGGTTTGGTATTGCCTCTGCCGTGATGGTATCCGCTTGTCAGCTTTCCGCTCACTCGTATGTTGTTCTTACATTCAGAACTTTAACAAAATGATTATGAACAGTTAAGTTAAGGAAGGGAAAAAGTATGGAATGTCCTAAAATTCATCTAAAGGTAAAACATGTTAAATAGGATTTACAGAAAAAGAATACAGGAACCAATTAATGCAGTTCCTGTAGAATATATTAAAAAAATACGCATACGTACTATTATGCTCCTTCCTAAATACACGTTAATATTAAAAGTACGTTTTGTATGTGCACTTCTGGTCGCATTTAAAAGGGGGTTTAATATCTAAATATAAAAGTAACAAGGCCACATATGATTGCGTAAAATGAATTTCCAACACAATAACTTTGATTTGTGTTTTTGTATGAATTGTCGGGTTTTTGATGCAATTGATAGCATATATTAGATATTTGTGCTTAATTCAATGTCCTTAATTTCGTGTCGATTTACCGTGTATGTATATTTTAGGGTGCTGTGTTTTTCAATAATTCACCTTATAGATATAAAACGTTTGAACCGATAAAATTCTAACAAACAGAAACTACTTCATTATTTGCTTTAACCAATGCAAGCAACAAATAAACCCATGATGATAATCTGATCATGTGATCGTTTGACGATTTGATTGCTAAGTTAACCCCAGACTGTGTTTAAAAAGATTGTACATACACTTACTGTTAACAACAACCAATATATTATTTTTGTATCGTTATTATTTTTTCATCATTATTTTAGCTTTTCTTTCATTAAACAATTTTAAAATCTATTTCGAAGTATTTGTTGAAATATAAGATTAATGATTATACTTGAAATTTACAAACAAGTGCGTTTTGCTATACCGAGGCTTTTCTACCTCAGGCATATATTCCCTTAGCTGTATTTGGCAACTCTTTTATGAATTTTGGTCCTTAATACTATTCAACTTCGTACTTTATTTGGCCTTTTTAACTTTTTTGGTTTCGAGCGTCACTGACGAGTCTATGGTAGACGAAACGCCCGTCTGGAATATATACAAAATTTAGTCCTGGTATCTATGATGAGTTTATTTACAACCACTGGGTCGATGCCATTGCTGGTGGAGATTTATTTCCCCGAGGGTTTCAATAGCCCAGTAGTCCGCACTTTTTGTGCTGACATGAATTGTCATTGATATGGTTTTATTTATAAATTTACTGTTTACAAAATTTTGATTTTTTTTAAATACTAAGGCTTTTCTACCTCAGGCATATATATTACCTTAGCTGTAGCTTGGCAAAACTTTTGGGAATTTTGGTCCTCAATGCTCTTCAACTTCGTACTTTATTTGACCTTTTTAACTTTTTTGGATTTGAGCGTCACTGATAAGTCTTTTGTAGACGAAACGCGCGTCTGGCGTATATACAAAATTTAGTCCTGGTATCTATGATGAGTTTATTTATAACACTTCAATACCGTTCTGTTGTTTATCTTATTTCGATAAACTTTGTACATACTTGTAATCCGCATTGTCTAGACAGGTGTCTTCCTCCAATGACGCTACGTCCATCAAAGTATTTATTCCTGTTATAGAAACATGATGCGAGGGTGTGTGATAATTTGAATAGTAAGATGTGATATTAGTTTTATAATTTTTCAGAAATTATTGTTGAGAACAAATGCAAGTCATTTCTTTAAAAAAAACATTTGTTTTCAATTTCAACATGTTCAAAGTACATAAACATGTCTTGATTCAATTGCAAATTTGTAATTCATAATAAGTATGCAGTGCCTATTCTAAAAGCTGTTTTGAAAATAACCATGCATATATATATATATAGTAAATTTGGTGAACGAATGTATCCCCTCGAACTAGAGATAAAGGATACCACAAATGCCGTTAGGTCTGCCTCATATCTAGACTGACATCTAGAAATTGACAATGAGGGTCGGTTGAAATCAAAATTGACGACAAAAAAAGGCTTCCCAATTATTAACTAACCATTTCGATGTAGCAACATTCCAGCAATGCCTACATACGGAGTATATATTTCCCAATTAATACGATATTCCCGGGCTTGTATTTCTTACCAAGATTTATTTTATAGAGGATTGCTGCTCACAAGGAAGCTATTGAACCAAGGGTTACAAATGGTGAAGTTGAAATCACCCCTTTGTAAATTTTACGGACGCCATCATAAGTTGGTTGACCGTTATGGAATAACAGTTTCACAGATGATATCAGATATGTTCCTTATGTTCTTACAATATCCTCCCCTTTCACGAACGTGACCTACCATATTAAACTATTTTCCATTTTGAAATAACATAAACAACACGATGGGTGCCACATATGAACCAGGATCTATTTACACTTCAGGAGCACCTGATATTACCCCAGTTTTGGGTTGGGTTCGTATTGTTAGGTCTTTAGTTTTCTGTGTTGTGTCCTCTGTACTCTTATTTGTCTGTTTGTCTATTTATTTTTAGCCATGGTGTTGTCAGTTTCTTTCCAAATTGTGAGTTTGACTGTACCTTTGGTATCTTTTGTCTTTCTGTCAGTACCGACGTTGAGATGTCCGGTTCTTTCCTATTATATTTTGACAATCAAATTATTTATCGAGATGTTCATGACCTAAATTTTTGTGGTACCTTGTATATTTGTCTTGTGCCGATGATGTCTTATTGACTTTTAACCAACAATTTATTTTCCCAATATTTACCAAAATCTCCATATGCAACACCTCCATACATTTCCACCCAATTCGTATTACTATAGAATGATTGTATGGTATAGAGGCATTCACCCAGCTGTTTTGTGAATTCGTCAAGGTCATCTTTTCGCGAAATTAATTTCGGTTGACAAGATTTCACAAAGTTATGCGCTGAAATAAAAAAAAAACCGTGATAACGTCATACAATAACAAATGACTTATACATATAAATTGCGAAAACAATTTCAGATAACTGAAGTGTCTGAAATACATATTTCCGGAAACTGCCAAGTGTGAAACTTTTGAGTATCTTTCTAATTGTATATTATAAGACTGGAAGTGAAATGTTTATGGTTAACTAAATTTAATGTAGATTTATTTAGTTTGGTGCTTGAATTGTTAGTCAAATATTTTATTTTGACAGTGTCTATTGGTTATTTTGTGCTACGAGAAAAGAAAAAAAGCATGATTTTTCTTTCTTTTTGAATACTTTTGAATGGTTTAGTTCTCTTCCAAAATATATGTTTGAATGTTATACAGAAATTATTCTTTTTAACATGATTTGGTTTCCTTTATGCAAATAAAAACATAGTGTCACAGTCAGCTCTTGACTTTAAAGATCAAAAGACTTTATCGTTGAAATCTTTAATTAAAGAACAAATTATTTGTGTGGGGCAGTGACCCTTGCATTTGGTGTACAGTAGGATTTATATAAAAGATAAAAACACATATACTATAGAGAAGACTAACTATATACTACTTGTTATTTAAAATTTACCGAGAAATATTTGATCGGCGTGACAGTGAATATAAGCTGTATCTTTCTTGTTCTCCTGTGTATCAGCAACTGCCTTTCTCAATGCAAATACTTTCTTCATCATTGTATGCTGGCCATTCTGATCTAAATGTAAGTGTGTTACATTTTGTATGTGTGGGATCATTGTTAAATACAGTGTAAACCCATGTTGATAGAACAACTAAATATTTGAATAATATTCTGTATGTGAAATTCGAATGTATAAACAAACGTTATCACGATCTATATTAGTCTAAGTTTGACTTATTCACAGATGTTTTAGACTTTAGATTTCCGCAATTCTTATAAACAACAACCCTCAAGCTACTCAAAGGATAATCATGCACATGATATGAGTCATGAACGTGTTCCCCGAAATCTTTACTTCAGATATGTTTATTTGGGTTAGTGCTCAGCTAATCTTAATTTTTGTATAGAAAAAAATTGCGATTTTACTTCATGGAAAATAACCCTTTCACGCACATATCCAAACCTAAAGCAAAGGAGTCTCACATGCATAGCTTTATTTTCAAGTCGCATACAGTGAGTTCTAGATACGGAGCAAGACTTCATATAATCTTCATGTATGTTTAAAGCGCCACCTAACACTTACGTTAGCACCTGAGATCACCCCTAGTTTTTGTAGAGTTCGTGTTGTTTATTCTTTAGTTTTCTATGTTGTGTCATATTTGCTATTGTTTGTCTGTTTGTTTGTTTGTCTGTTTTTTAATTTTTAGCCATGGCGTTGTAAGTTTATTTTAGATTTATGAGTTTGACTGACCCTTTGGTATCTTTCGTCCCTCTTTTAGAGTGGAATTCTTATAGATGTCGACAATGCTGAATCTTTGCATGAAAGAACTTATTATATGAGGGTCCTGATGAGGTTATCATTTAGAGAAAAAATCTAATTTGTAAGAGTTGTACAATAAACAGCAAAACAAATAAAGATTATAGGCAAATTTTCTGAAAAAATAAAGAAGAGAGAATAGTGAGGTCCGAATATATGGAGAAGAAAAACTTCGTGAAAAATTCTTTATCGGTACTTGGTAATCATAAATATCTTAAATATCCCATGGGTAATCCTATGTCTAGATATTCACTTTTTTAAATAAATTTAATTGAGTATTTATTGCTTACTGTGTAGCTAAACATCAGATTGTCATATACTATAAACATAAGTTGTGGTAAGATTGCCAACTATCCACCTAATCTATAACAAATCTATGAACATATACTTATAACAACATATATAAACCAACGGCAACTATTGAATTCGCCTGTTTTTGAACATGGTCATACAAAATTTGGCGAGGTTAAACATGTGTCTATAATACATATCATGGATCTATACTTATACATCTCGTTATTGCGTTGTTGGAATTGACATTTTCTGAAGCCTTTTTATGCTTCTGTGATACATATATGAAGTGGCTCTCTACTTCTACATCCCGTCAATGTGTTAACTTATTATGATAAATTTGGTTATTCTTGTTTTTAATTTTTTGCTAATATGCTTGGTCTATATACTATGTTGTGCCCCCTTGTTTCATATTTTATTGTTTAAATAGTGATTAAAATTATCACATAATGTTGACTGCTATACCTCTTTTTTGACTTGTTTACCTATTATTTGTTTACACATTGTTATCAATATAATAGAATTTGATGCGACTTTTGTTAAAGTGAGAAATTTAGCTTGCTTTAAAACCAGGTTTAATTTCTACATACGAAGATGCCTCTACTTAGTCCGGAATATAACAGTTTTAATTCATTCCTTTGATGTAAAATTGAATATGGAAATGGGTAATTTTGTCAAAGAGACAACAACCCGACCACCAGAAGGTTACCAATAGGTCTTCAATGCAGTGAGAAATTCCCGCACCCGGAGGCGTCCTTCAGCTGTTGATTTTGTCATGATTAGATACTTTTCTTTTGTAATTATCCTCGGAGTTCGATATATTTGTGATTTCAATTTTTGTGACCGCTCAACCCTTACATAAGACAATCACTGTGGTGTAACAGCCTAAACTATGATAGCAAACTGTAAACATCAGTAGCAAATAAAGGTTTTCTTACCATCACGAAAGAAATCTTCTAAAGATCCTACTCCTTTGTTGGCTTTGATATACTTGCTTATCGCTCGGACTGTTCCCGTTGCTGTGATATCAAAATGGCTTTTTGTCCTCCAGTTTCCATCTCGCGGTGATCTCGAAAAGAAACCACCGGTCAGTTCGATACGTATCGAAACAGTTAAAATTATGATACTAACATAATTCATTCTTAAGTAAACAACGTCTTGCGATTATAAACACAGTCTATTGCTATTTACATTATGTTATCAAACGTATTCACATGCAATTGCATCAACCGACTTTGTGGAAGTTAATAATTTCCAAACTGCTTGTCATCAAAATGCATTCTCTCGTTTATGGCAAAGTTCCAGTCATTATGTACATTAAGGTGTTTAAGACATATTACTTATTACTTCTTAATTCATTATTATTTTTAACAAATTGAAATAGCTTAGTGTTAAACATTCAATAAAACAATTGATGTATAAAATAAAAGGTAGATAAAACAGGTTTGTATTGAATAGAAAAATAGATATATACATTTAAATGTCTATGTTATATATAATTACAGATATTATATAGGTAAAGAAAATATTATTATGTTTCAAATGTATTCTGCATTAAACGATCGTTTCCTTGTTAACAGTTTATACTGATTTTATACCATGTACAACCTTTGATTTCGTTTGTTTTATTTATATTTTTTTCAATACTCGTGTATTGTTTACACGTTCACTTATTTTTTTATTTATTTTTTTTAAATATATTGAATAAATTGATAGATATATAAAATAAGTGAAAGATAAAAGATATATTCAATAGAAAAATGGATAGGTGCAGTTAGATGTATATGTAATAAATTATTACATCTATTATATAGGTAAAGAATCATAATTGCTAACCGTTATTATATTTCAAATGTATTCTGCATTTAACGATCATTTCCTTGATTATAGCTCATATTGATTTCATAATTATTATTAAGGCATTAACTGTTGTAACATGTACAACCTTTTCTTTTGTTTTATGTTTTATTTATACTTTTTGAAATACTCGTGTTTTGTTTTCACGTTCACTTATTCTTTAAAAAAGTATATTAAATAAATTGATAGATACATAAAAATAGTGAAAGATAAAAGAGATATTCTTTAGAAAATGCATAGTTCAAGTTAAATGTCCATGTTATATCTAATTACAGTTATTATATAGATCAATCAAAGTTGTAAACCGTTATTATGTTTCAAATGCATTTTGATCAATTCCTTATTGGCAGTGTATACTGGTTTTATAATTATTAATCAGTCATTTTCCCGTTTGAATGGTTTTACACAAGTTATTTTGGGGGCTCTTTATAGTTTGTTGCTCGGTGTGAGTCTAGGGTCCGTGTTGAAGACAGTATCTTGACTTATAATGGTTTATTTTTACTAGCTGTGATTTGTTTCTAGAAATTTCTAGAAAGACGTGTCCGTGTCACTGATGAGTTTAATGTAGACGAAACGCTCATCTTGTGTATTAAATTAAATAAGCTTGGTACCTTTGAACACTTTTAAAAAAAAGTGCAGAATTGGTCTTTCTTTCAGAAATACTTGGCAGGTTAAAGTTTTATCCCGTTCAGTATTACAAGAAAACATTATTTTACATTCTATTGCATGTTAGATAATAACCATGAATGGAAGACAACCAATAAAATGTTCAGCCCTATTTTCCATGAGTACATTTTACCTCAAGTTTCCAAAATATTCTATAGAAACCCAACATTAGTATCTCAATTGTTTGTAAAACATTTGTACGGTCTTTCCATTAAAAGTGATGTTTTGTAATGTACTTTGTACGACCTTTCGTTTGATATACGACAAGCATACCTTCTGAAACGTTTTGCTTTTACAATTAATGACCTTATCCACCTACATTTTCGAGATCGGAAGTATGATATATAACATAGTTTTGATGATCTTTCATTTGATATGCCACAACGCCATGTTCTAGAAAGTTTGATTTTTTCACTTAATAAACCCATCCAACTCATTTTTGGAGGTCAGGAATTTGATATTTCAAATGTACACATCATGACCTTTCATTTGATATACAACAACCCTATCTTAAAAGAAAATTAATTTTTTTACACTCAATGACCCCACTCAACCAATTTTTTAGGGATGTCAATTTGAAATTTGAAATGTACGCTTTATGTTCTTTCATTTGATATGCGACAACCTTACCATCTGAGAAATTTGAATTTTTGCATTTAATGACTCCACCCTTCCCCCTGGAATGAAAAAGGGGTAAAACATTTTCAATTAAGTAGACTTTATTAAGACCTTCACTTTGATATATCAGATGACCCCATATGACAAAGTGCCAATAATGATGCAATATCAACTATATAAATTGAAGAAGTTATGAAACTTACAAAGTCAATGCAAAACTTGAAAATTTCATATTAATTTTTTTTGGTGTTTTTTTCCATGGAATGTTTTTGGTATTTGGTCAAACATATAACCATGTTAATTTCTTCAATTTCCAAAAAACATTTTAAGTGGTAAGCTGTTGCTGATTCAGAAATACATGCCTCCGCTTGCAAAACTTGAAACTGCATTATCTCTAAAACGACAATAGATATCGCAAATCTGTTAAATGATAAATGATCTGCAGTTGAAGCACATCATTGTAGTAAAAAATTGGGACAATACAAAAGTTCATCAATGCCACAATGAATCATCAAATATATGATGCAATACCAAACTTGAGAACTGGAAGTCGTGGAGACATGGGGCTATCACCATTCAACTCAGGACCACTTGACCTTCCAAATATCACAAGGTCAATGGTAAACTGTGAAGGTCAAGGTGAAATTTCATCATGACCTGACATTGACCTCAAATTGAAGGTCTTGAATTACTGATTGTAATATTAAGTCAATGACCTATATGTAATACTATAGTCTGGGAAACACCAGGGTCACAGCATCTGTTTACTATATGTAAGTTCTTATCAGATCTAACTGTTCACCACTCTTATATATGAGAACTGTTTCTAGATCAGCATCACTTGCGTGCTTTATACTTAAACATGTACAATGTATATAGTTTAGATTAGAATAAAACATGTGTATATATTAAAAGAGTATATATCTGCCTCGCCAATATAACATGGTGGCAGCGGTTTAAAACATTTCAGTTAACCGGACAATTCTTTGATTAATCCTGTAGTAGTGCAATACATTGACTGAAATTATGGCAACATTTCAAGTCGCAGCTCCAGAAAAATTTGACTTTTGCAAGCCAGAAACGTGGACCATATGGATCCAACGATTTGATAGATTCAGATCAGCTTCGGGGCTGGAGGAAAGAGCAGGAGCTACACAGGTTAACTCTTTAATCTACACGATGGGTCCGGAAGCAGATGATATTTTTGCATCATTTGATATTTCTGAGGAAAACAAAAAGAAATATGCGAAAGTGAAAGAGAAATTTGACAAGTACTTCATAGTTAGAAGGAATGTTATTTTTGAACGTGCAAAGTTCAATAAGAGAAAACAAGACGACGATGAAGGCGTAGAAAGTTTTGTGACATCTTTATGCACATTAACTGAACATTGTGGATACAATGATCTAAGACAAGAAATGATAAGAGACAGAATAGTTGTCGGTATCAAGGATTCCAACTTATCCTTGAAAATGCAGCTTGATCCGGAGCTTACTCTTAAGAAAGCAACCGACATGGCCCGCCAATCGGAGAGTGTGAAGAAACAGCAGGCTATAATGAGATGTGACAATCCGAACTCTAATGTTGATGCAGTTAAATCGAAATTCAACAAAACTAAATTTGTGAAAAAACAGAAACAGCCTTTTCATTCACAACAAAAGGCCGGATGCCAAAGATGTGGAAATCGACAATTTCACCCCAGAGAAAAATGCCCAGCTAAAGGGGCAAAATGTTACAAGTGCTCAAATATCGGACACTTCGCAAAATCTTGCAGAACCGGGAAAACAGTCGAATCAGTGAATGTTAATTCGGACTCTGAAGGATTTCTTGGAACAATAAACACAGTCAGTGATCGCCCTTGGACTACAAAACTTTTCATTCGCAAAAAGGAGATGGATTTCAAAATCGACACTGGTGCGGATGTTACAGTAATTTCTGACAGAGATTTAAAAGGAATAAATAATATTGAACTTATTAAAGCGAACAAAAGACTCAGTGGACCAGGAAACACAAACTTAAATGTTGTAGGAAAATTTCAATGCATGCTTGAAACAAAGGACAAATTTAGTGTTCAGGATATATATGTTGTTAAGGGATTAAGCAAACCATTATTAGGTAGGCCAGCTATTCAGGCTTTAGGTATTATTGATAAGGTTAACGTTTCGTCTGTCAACGTGAGTAGCGAAGCGAATAACTACTATCGTGGTAAATATCCTAAAATATTTAACGGTCTAGGGAAAACAAAATGGACATATACAATCGCGCTAGGTCCAGACGCGAAACCGTTTGCATTGTCAACACCGCGCAGGGTACCGTTACCTTTAATGGATAAGGTTAAGGCTGAGTTGACAAGAATGGAAAAATTAGGGGTCATCTCAAAAGTCGATGAACCAACCGAGTGGTGCGCTGGCATGGTTGTTGTGCCGAAATCAAACGGTGACGTGCGCATATGTATCGATTTTACAAAATTGAACGAATCGGTAAAGCGTGAAAACTATCCGCTTCCAGCTGTAGAAGAATCGCTTGCAAAGCTTGCAAATGCAAGAATGTTTACAAAATTAGATGCAAATTCTTCGTTTTGGCAAACGAACCTAGCCGAAGAGTCACGTCCGCTAACAACGTTTATTACTCCTTTCGGTAGGTATTGTTGCAATCGATTACCTTTCGGAAAAAACTCTGCCAGTGAGTTCTTTCAAAAACGTATGTCAGAGACAGTGGAAGGTTATCCAGGCGTATTGTGTCATATGGACGATGTTCTTGTGTTCGGTGCATCACAGGAGGAGCACGACGAGCGCCTAGAGAAAATTTTAGAAGCGATCGGAAAAGCCGGTCTCACACTCAACGAAAAGTGTGAATTTTCAAAACCGTCAGTTAAATTCCTGGGTCAAATCGTTGACGCGTCGGGTTGTAGGGTAGACCCAGACAAAGTTAAGGCTATTGCCGAAATGACAAAGCCAACTGATATATCAGGGGTAAGACGTTTTTTAGGAATGGTGAATCAACTAAATACATTTTCGTGCAAGGTGACAGAGCTAACGAAGCCATTACGTGAACTATTAAAGACTCACAATGCTTGGCATTGGGGTATAGCTCAAGAAACTGCGTTTATCGAGATAAAGAATGAGCTAGCTTCATTCGGAACGCTTGGACATTATGATCCAAATAAGGACACTGTAGTGTCAGCTGACGCGTCGTCGTTTGGTTTAGGCGCAGTCATAAGGCAAAAGCATGGAGAAATATTGAAGCCTGTTGCGTATGCTTCGCGCTCTATGACAGATACAGAGCAGCGCTACGCGCAAATAGAAAAAGAAGCGTTAGCTTTTGACCTGGGCGTGTGAGAAGTTCAGCAATTATTTTATAGGTAAGAAGTTCAATCTCGAAACTGACCACAAGCCGCTCGTACCGTTACTCAGTAGTAAAAGTATTGCAGAACTTCCGCCGCGTATTCAAAGATTCCGAATGCGCCTTTTAAGGTTTGATTTCACGATTGAGCACGTACCAGGTAAAGAATTGAATATCGCAGATGCATTATCAAGAGCGCCGGTAGACTTATCCGAGTCCATTGAATTCGAGAACGTGGACAGTATCGTTAAGAATTTCCCGGCATCAGATATGAGACTTCAAAACATTAGGGACGAGTGCGTAAAAGATGAAATATGCAAAACCCTAAGGTTATATTGCAAAGAAGGGTGGCCAGAAAAATCTAGCTTAAGCGACAGCTTGAAACCGTATTGGAGTCTACAGGGAGAGTTCACTATCATCGGAAATATGTTATTAAAAGCCGACAGGTTAGTTATCCCGCGGTCGTTACAAGACGAAATACTAGAACGACTTCATGATGGTCACCAAGGCATAGTTAAATGTCGAGAGCGTGCCAAGTCCTCGGTGTGGTGGCTTGGTATGAGTACAATGATAGAAAACATGGTTAAAAGATGTCAAAAATGTATCGAGAATGCTAATGACCATGCGGAACCGCTATTGCAGCCGGAGTTTCCTAAACGACCATGGCAGAAACTAGCGTCCGACTTGTTTGAACTAAAAGGGCAAACGTACTTATTAGCTGTTGATTATTTTTCGAGATACATCGAGATAGCAAAATTGTCTAGCACAAGTTCTCAGTCCGTCGTGAATCATTTAAAGTCAATTTTTGCGAGACACGGAATACCGGAAACTTTTATTTCGGACGGTGGACCTCAATACAACTCATTAACATTCAAGCAATTTGCGCAGTCGTATGGGTTTCGACACATAATGAGTAGTCCACGATTTGCTCAGTCAAATGGACTAGCTGAACGTAGCGTTCAAACCATTAAAAATATGCTAAAAAAATCAGAAGACCAGTATAATTCATTACTGTCATATAGAACAACACCGCTTGCGAATGGTTATAGCCCGGCAGAATTGTTGATGGGGCGTAAACTACGAACGTTGCTTCCAGTCGCTCCGAAAACTCTTGTTCCAAAATTACCTAACACTCGTGAGTTGATGAAAAAGGAAGATGAATGTAAATTTAAACAAAAACAATACTATGACAGATGACACCGAGCGCGATCATATTCTAAGGTAGAAATAAACGATCGCGTTTGGGTTAAAGATCAAAAGAAACAGAGAATTATCAAAGCGGAATCTAATGAACCGCGATCTTATATAATTGAAACTGACAGTGGCGAAATTCGTAGAAATCGGCGACACTTTTCAAATTTGCCTGAAAAGCCTGGTACTAAAATTTCTCAAAATACTTTTGAAACAATCCCCGATGAAATACCAATCTATAATAATGAAATGAAAGATAACCAAACAGATCAATCTGATAAATCTGATTTCTATGTAACAAGGTCAGGGAGAATATCAAAACCTCCAGATAAATTAGATTTGTAAACAAAGATCAGCTGTTCCATTCATGATAACATTTACTAGCACTTATACTTTCTCATCAGCTGAAAAGGGGAGATGTAATATTAAGTCAATGACCTATATATAATACTATAGTCTGGGAAACACCAGGGTCACAGCATCTGTTTACTATATGTAAGTTCTTATCAGATCTAACTGTTCACCACTCTTATATATGAGAACTGTTTCTAGATCAGCATCACTTGCGTGCTTTATACTTAAACATGTACAATGTATATAGTTTAGATTAGAATAAAACATATGTATATATTAAAAGAGTATATATTTGCCTCGCCAATATAACACTGATCATTTTTGCAATTTATAAAAGGTTGATATCTGTTACCTTTTAAAAGATATAAACATGTTATTACACTTTTAAGAATTGTGTTGATGTAACTTTTGAACAGACGGTCGGACATTTTTGAGCTTAATGTATAATATGTAGAGCTCGTCCAGAGGAACGTTTTAACACAGTATGTATGCAACAAACTCTTATCGTTATTTTAATATGAAAGCTTGAAATTAAAGCGTAACTTTTTTTGAACTCAGTGACCTTTGACCTTGGGTACAATAAAAGGTCACATAAATTAAAGAATATTGATGAAGGTCCCAAGTCTCTATGACTTCCGGTTCTCGAAATATATTTTTTCGAAAAATGTATATTTTTTCAAGGCAAATAACTCCTTATCAGGGAAAATAACATGCAAGTTGATTATGTTTATTAACATTGCCATCTGTTCCTTCACATACTGCCATTTTCAATTCTAGTCTATCTCTAATACTTTTAAAGAAAATTGCAAATAAAAGAAATTGCTTCAAGGGGATATAACTCTCAAAGGGGGTGATGAAATCTTACGCAGCCTCACGTGGTAATACATCATGACGAGATCTACCTATTGTCCAGATAAGGTCATCATATCTTTAAAAACAACGAAGGGGGCCATGTCGAGAAAAATCAATAAAAGGGAGATAACTTCTAAACGGGATAATGAAATCCTTCACAGCCTCATCTGGTAATACTTCATGATGAGGTCCACCGATGGTCCATGTTTGGTCTTGATAACTCTAATAGAAACGGGGGGGAGGCCATGTCAAAAAAATGTCTGAAGGAAAAAAAATGAGAAAAACAATAAGGTCTTTCTTCGCATAGAGGAAAGACATTAACAATAAGGTCTTTCCTCACTTAGGGGAAAGACCTTTAAAATAATGACATAGTTAAATACCCAAGATATATGTTAAATTTATGACTCACAATTGTTTTACTACAATGAAATGTAGGATTATTTTCCTACAACTGTCAAATTCAAGGGAATATTTTTCGACCCTTTTTCGTATGCAACCGGATGTGATGCTCTATGGTTTGGTAGTATTACAAGTATAAAAGACTTTATTGTAAAAAAAAAAATAGTTGTGCCTTTTTTCCCTAGTAATACTGGTTACTTTAAACATTTCTATCAAGTTGTGTCATTATCAGTTCAATAGTTTGAGTAAAAATCTAGTATAATGCAAGACGACATCTATACAGCGATTCGAGCAATTTCGGAAAATCAAAATCAAGCCCCATCATGATAGAATATAGTTGTGATCATTTCCTCAGAAGTTAATAAATTTTACAGATCCTCATCAAAAGTTCATTGATTATGGCATACCTTTTTCAAAGATGACGATGAATAAATTTACAAATGTTGTAACCACAATCTCATCCTCTTTCCTCAAATAGTTAAATCTAATTAAACTTGTAATCAGGTTGGTACTTACATAAGCAACACATAGGGTGCCACTTGTGAAGCAGAATTTGCTTACTCTCCTGGAGCACCTAAGATCCCCCCTTATAGTGCTTATAGTATCTGATATATAGACTTGACAACATCACCTGTCCACTGATCCATGACATGAGTTCAAGGTAAAGTAAAAACTGTCTGACAAGCATGAGGACCTTGCGCATTCTACGCACATAACAAATTAAGATACTCATAATAAGAGAGAATTTAACAATTCTACAAATCTTTATTTTTTTTAAGTAGTCTGGAGCTGGCATGCATCAGTAACTGCTAGTTGTCTGTTGTTATGTATGTATTATTGTCATTTTGTTTATTTTTTTTTTTGGTTTCATATTCTGACATAGACTTGGACTTTTCTTAAACCGAGTTTCACTGTGCATATTGTTGTTAGTTTGTTGTTTCTTCATTGGCTAGAGATATAGTGGAGGGTTGAGATTTAAAAAAAAAACATATTTTACCCAACCATAATGTTTGGGCCTGTCCCAAATCAGGAGCTCTGGCCTTTCTAAGTCTTGTATGATTTTCACATCTTATTTTCTTGTTTATAATTCGGAGTTTAGTATGACATCCATTATCACTGAACTAGTATACATATTTGTTTAGGGGCCAGCTGAAGGACCCCTGTGGGAGTTGCTCGCTGAATTGAAGACCCATTGGTGACCTTTTGCCGTTGTCTGCTTTATGATAGGTTGTTGTCTCTTTAACACATTCCCTATTTCCATTCTACATTTTAATCAATGAACAATGTAAATATGGTCAAGAATAATGGACAATATGACAGAACTTCATAACGTGATAAGGTATGATATCTGAAAAATTGATTCTTATGTCACATTGTGAATATATAGAAAGATAACTAAATGACAGAATTTTAATAAGATGACATTACTTACAAAATGCTTCAGAAAATTAAAAGAATAAGTTGGTCACTTCAAGAACATTTATAGCTGACTATGCAGTATGGGTTTACGCATAATATTTGAAGACCAAACAGTGACTTATATAATCAAAAAATTCCATGTCATTTGATCTCTTGTGAAATGTTTTTTCATTGGCAATTATATCAAATCTCATTATTTTCGTATGCAATGTACTTTTGTTCTAGCTACATCATTGTACATATATATTAATTATCTAATGTACAAAATTTAAAAAAATAAAAGTATACCTATCTTTCTCTCCAATTAAAACAAATATAAGGCTATGATTGATTGTTTTTAATTCATCATTCACACCTGTAGAAACAGTTGAAAAACACAAAATATCACATAATTTTCTTCATTAAACAGAAAGTCTTACAGATGAACTGCATTCTAGCCTAAAATTTGGCTTATTTTGTTAAAAATCTAGATCAAACATCTTCTAATATTTTACTATCCAATTCATCCAGTACCTAAAGATAACATTAATTTTATATTAGAATGTAATACTAGCACCCCTGTCCAGTAAACAGTAAACCAATAAAGTAATGGCAATCATTAACATAACATCTATGTTCAGATAACATTTGTAATGAAACTGTCAGTATAATAACTGAAATACTTTTAACTTTAAGTGTCAGATGTGATATCAAAGGTCAAAGGTGGCTGGAAATTAGTAAGAAATGCTGTAACTTGAAAGATTTTGTCACAAGATGCTGATAAAGATGTCGGCACAGTCTGAGAAATAATTCTAAACTTTTTTAACCTATTTACAGCTTTGTCCACCAATATTTTGTGGTTCTGAACATGTTGCGTCTGAAGCATAGTTTTCAGTTGATCAGAAATATCACATTTCATAAATGCTACATTGTTTAACTTAAGTCCTATCTCATTTATGTCTTTTTCTATGTCTAAACCCTCACACAATATTCCATCCCCATTGTTTAGCTTGCCATTCTTCATAAGGGTAACTAATTGTCTCTTTAGTCCACAATTTTCAAATAGATCTGAATCAGACAAATTTCCCGCAACCAATCCGGAACATCCAATGACTGATCCGCGTGGATCAACTGCCAAGATACCATGTCGAGTCTTCTCTGATTTCTTAGAAGCCACGTCTCTTGGCAAGCTGCGATAATTAGCCCTGTTCCTTTCCTGGAAAACTTTGATTTTTATTCTTTTAAGCAAAACAAATGTACTTGGGAAATTTTGATGAAAGTGTCTTGGAACTTGAGCTTTGAGGGTTTCACGATGTGGCCAGGTATACACCTCCTGAAATCTATCTGATATCTGATATAACCAGGCACAGAATATATTCTTAGCTTTGAGTTTTGACAGACAGAAACGATACCCTAAGTCTATGAAGGTAAAGTTATGTCTTAATTTAAACAATGTCAACAAAAGTTGTGACCTGGTTGACAAACTGTGTCCTGTTCTTCTGTATGGAACATGTGTGATGTCTGGAATCAAAAATGTAAACAATATTTGGAACTCCTCTGGAGTGAACCCTGTGTAATGCTTGAAAACTGGCCTATGCAAACACAAATTCTCAAAAGAGGTAGTGATATTAGTATCATTCACACATTCTTTATCCTGTTTTAATTTGGCAATTGTTGTTTTGAGTTCTACATTCTTTTCCTGACTAGAAGTCAGATGCTGCTGAAGGATTTTAGAGTCTTGCAGAAGTCTTTTGTATTCTCCAGAATATACCTTTAAATTAGTTAACTTGGCTGAAGAGTCATGGTGTAAAGTCTCCTGCTGCTTAAGCTGGTTTTGTAAATTTGTTACTTCCTGTCGTAGCTCTATCAAAGACTGATCTTTTTTGGAAACAGGTGATTTACTAGGTGAAGAATCCCCTGAAGATAAAGACAAATATTTTTGATTGTTCAATAAGAAATATAAGATAAAGTTATTACACACAATCATTGTAAAGGGTCTATTTAGAAAAGATTAACCTGTTGTTCATTGTGTTCTCATTTTTTATATAAATTAGACGTTTTTCTTGTTTGAATGGTTTTACATTCTTAGTCATTTTTGGGACACTTTATAGATTACTGTTTCGCATGAGCAAAGGATATGTGTTGAAGACTGTTCTTTGCCCTAAAATGGTTTACATTTACAAATTGTGACTTGGATGGAGAGTTGTCACATAGGCACTCAAACCACATCTTCTTATACAATGTTATATCTATTAAGTCTATAAACATGATTATGGTAACATAACTTTTGTATAAAAATGTAATAAAACCCAATCGGTTTTCAATTGTTTTTGTAAAAGGCAATAATTCTCTAATTATTTGTTCATAATAAGTCAACAAAATGCATGTAAAGGCCTTTTAAACATGTTATATACTCTGGATTATTTATTTTTCGTTGGATACAAATTTTTCGTTGATTTCATGGGTACAGGTGAACCACAAATTTAAATGTTCAACATATTACAAATTTTCCATATGCTTGTATGCAGACTTTGGCAGAACCACCAAATTAAATGTCCACAAAAGTATAAGTTTGTTTAATCCACAAAAATGGTACCGACGAAAATAAATTAATCTACAGTATGTCATACAAAATGAGACATCCAATATCAAATACTTCAAGATGCTTTCATATACTGTTAATTCAGAAACAAAATGATTTTTCTATCCATGAGATAAATGCAACCTATTAGCAGTAATTAAAACTCACATTCATAAATTGTAAGAAGTGATTTTCCTTGACAAAATTGTTTCAATAGCATTAATTAGATTATATGCATGCATCTGTACCAGTATTCAGTGATTCACAATAATAAATGTGAACATTATTTTTAGAATTTACAGTTAATATTTTGAAACAGGATAAAAGTTAAGGCTATTAAAATAAAATAGTGTCATTCTAATTGTAAAAAACATCTATTAAAACTGTAAGATTTCTTCACACAGTCCTAATAATAAAAAAAATCTAAATTGTTGCATGAGTTCATAAGTACATAATCTATACAGCCTTCACGCTTATCTTTGGAGTCCACAAGCCTGAAGCTCAATTTTTTGAAAATTTTAGTTAATTTCTGTGGCTTGAAGAGAAGACTTTTACAAGCCGAAAGCATTTTTACAAGCCATTGCCATAGCCTTAGGACTTGTGGTTAAGCGTGAAAACTCATGTATATGTATAAAAAGGTGTATAAAGGCATTTCTTACATTCACAAGGAGGTAAAAAGGTTTCCGTGAAAAAATGCATTTCCTAGATACCCAGTACATATAGTTTTACTCTGTCTCTGACTGGTTATTAGTTTTTTAAAATACATTATAATATAATCGATTGATGAAAATTTCAAAATAAATCAATTACTTTTTTATTTAAATTTATAGTAGGAACATTATAAAACCTCACAAGAACTATATGATAAATGAAATCTGACCACTGCTAACAAATTCAGAAAAATCCTAAATGAGGGTATCAATGACCTTAACTGTCAGGTGTCAAAAGGTCATTTTCGGGGACTGATAGCATTTAATTTGTTAAATATCCTTATCATGAATCATCAGAGGTCCCAAATAAATTTGTTACCGTTATTTGTGGAAAAGGGGGGATAAATTTAACGTGATTTTTCAAAATCAGTCTATATTTGTATCGTCTAAAAGAAAGTGTACATTTTATTGTCATGCATCAAAATTAACTGTTAATGTTATTCAGTAAGAATTTTTACTGTTATTCTTCCTGAAGGTGCCCCCATTACTAACCTCCTAAATAAACATTCTCCTGCTTACCTGTTTGACAAAAAAGAGATGGAGTTACCACCCCTGTAAAATTGTCAGAGGTCAAAACTGTTCCTTGTTCCATTGCAGGACATGCTGGTATACAGTTCGTACTTGTAGAAGCCATGTCTCTTTTTGATGGACTGGACTCAGTGGGTTGACTGTCTGGATCTACTGGTTCTTGTTTTATCACAATTTGCTGTAACGGCTGTGAGTTTGTCAAAACTTGTCTATCTGGTGGATTCTGAACCTGCATTTGAATCAGACCTGGAGGAACAATATTTTGATGAAATGTCTGGACCAGTGGCATCACTTGTGGCATCACTTGACTAGGACCTGAACTTCTTGGCTGAATACATACTGTCTGCGGTCTATTCTGTATTGTAGGTGCTGCAGTGGACATCAAAGGACGGATTATAACCTGAGGGGTCCTGGAAACAAAGGCTATTGTTTGTGGTGCTTGCTGTGAAGGTATTACCACAGGTACAAAGGGATTTCCTAGTCTTATAGTAGTTAAACCACTTCCCTGTATATTCTACAAAATAGTCAATCAGTTATTGATAATTGATTATCTCTTTGAATGAAATAAACCTTTCAGAGATGATTTTTTTTTGGAGGGTGGGGAGAAGGGGAAATAGATTCTAGTATTATTTGTCTACTGGTTAATACATTTTTTTGTGATAATGTACAGTAGTTAAAAAAGTATCTAATAAATGTTTTTGGTTTTTTTGTAAACAGTAAAATTATTCTACAAAAATTAATAAAATGTGTAATAATTTGATTTTTTTTTACTGATGAGACATGTTCAATACTAAATTCTATGATTTAAAAATCCTCTAAGTTCATTCAACAAGAATTCTAATTGACTTTTTTTGTGTTTATCATTGGATTGATGGTGTTTAATGCCACTTTCGGGGACCATAGCTACTACATCATGGTGCAAGTATCTACTGGTTGAGGAAGTCAAAGAACCCTGAAGGAAACACTGCTCCTCTGCATACAAAACTAGTATATTTTTTTTACTATTTATGCATTATTAATAAACAAACACATCAATAAACATGATAAATGTATAGGATTGTTATATACATTTGAGTATTTCTGGCATTTTAGACAAGGTCATGCTGTTCTTAGGCTGTTTTCTTCATTGTTAAAGGCTGTACAGAGATCAATAGATGATCAAAACCTGATTCCATTTCCTTATGCATCAAGTTGATAGTTTTCTCACTTTTTATTTTTGAAAATTGATTTATTTAGTCCTAAATTAATATGTATGTCTCCCCAATCCCGACCCTGCGAAGCAAGATGCAAGTAGGTTCATGTAGGTAGGGATATAATTTCGTTTTTTCCCTAAAATCTGGAACAATATTGGTCATATATGTACATGATGTTAGGCAAGCCTGAGAATCAGAAATTTATGAATAAAAAATAATATTTGATTTAGTTTTGACTATAAAAGTTAATGAGTCACACTGTTTTTGCAGGGCCGGTCGGGATTGGGTTAACAAACACTATTTTATTTTAGGACTTAGTATCAAGTCTCTGATTGTGTAATACATACATCTTGGATGAAGAGTTGTCTCATTGGCACTCATACCACATCTTCACATACAATGTATCTATTTAAACTTACTGTAGAATTTGGAATCAAAGTTTCCATCAGTATATCAGATATTTTCTCTCGAACATCCAGGTCATTGAACATAGAAAACTGTCTGCCGTAACCTTTACTAACATCTAAGAAAGCTTTTATATCATAACCTTTATAATTAAGAACTGCACAGCCTGTGGCATGGACAGAAAAGTTTGAATATATCTTAGAAAGTCCAGCATGTTTTGATATTTCCCTCATCATAACACCAAGGGTGTTTTTACCAACAGGTGCGTTATGATACCAGCAGGTCATTAGTTGATAGTCTTTATCATTAGTATACTTTGTACGGTCACCATGTTGGGCAAAAAGAAAGTTACAGTTTGATGGCAACTTAGACAAGTACTTTTCAAGAGATGCTACTGGACATTTAGGATGTCCAGGTATCTCAAACATACAGCCTGCACCTTGACGGTCATCCATTTTGACCGCTGGTTCTGATGTACATGTATCTTGACCTTGATGACCAGTAGAATTACTTTCCTTATCATTTATAACAATTTGTACATACTTCCTTCCATTTTGGTTGAACTTGATGCGAATATGAGAGGGTTTCAACATGCGTAAGATATCTCGACCTTTGGCACAGAGCAAAAAGAAGAGGATATCAAAGAAAACTTTCCATTGTAAGGTGATGGGCCGATGTATATCTAGTCCGTTACCACTGTACAATTTCCCCATATCAGGAGTACTAAGTCTTTCAATGGAGTCAACAGTTTTTCCATTGATTTTTAGTTCATTCAGAGCTTGTTTGAAAGCTTTAACAGCAGGAAAGAATTCTACATCATTAAAATTGAAATCTTCACGCATTTTCTTAAAACCACGATTCAATCCAAATTTTATAGCACTAAAAGCATTTCTTTTGTACATCTGCCCATCAATTTTTCTGACTTCTAGGAAAAACAGTTGCAAAACCTGAGCCAATTCTTTTTTGCTTGCTGTTTTTATGTCCAATTCAATCCCATGGTTGCAAACAAACTGAAAAAAGACTCGCAAAGCCATTTTTGTTATTCTCTGAGTAGGTTTGGTATCGGTACTGCTGACATAATTTTGTTCATCATTTAGCTGTGGTTTTGTAACCATAGTGACATCATCCTCATCTCCCAGAACCAAATCTTCCTCATCTATGTCCTCATCCTCTACATCATCAAGAAAAAACTCCTCCTCCATGGCCTAGAATGAAAAGAAAGAAATTGTATGATAAACCTGTCGATTCTGATACTACACATGCATGATAGGCCAAACAAACTAGAGGCTCTAAAGAGCCTGTGTCGCTCACCTTGGTTTTTGTGAATATTAAACAAAGGACGTAGATGGATTCATGACAAAATTGTGTTTTGGTGATGGTGATGTGTTTGTTCATCCTACTTTACTGAACATTCTAGCTGCTTACAATTATCTCTATCTATAATTAACTTGGCCCAGTAGTTTCAGAGAAGATTTTTGTAAAAGATTACTAAGATTTACGAAAAAATGGTTAAAACTTGACTATAAAGGGCAATAACTCTTAAAGGGTCAACTGACCATTTCCGTCATGTTGACTTATTTGTAAATCTTACTTTGCTGAACATTATTCCTGTTTACAGTTTATCCCTATCTATAATAATATTCAAGATAATAACCAAAAACAGCAAAATTTCCTTAAAATTACCAATTCAGGGGCAGCAACCCAACAACGGGTTGTCTGATTCATCTGAAAATTTCAGGGCAGATAGATCTTGACCTGATAAACAATGTTACCCCATGTCAGATTTGCTCTAAATGCTTTGGTTTTTGAGTTATAAGCCAAAAACTGCATTTGACCCCTATGTTCTATTTTTAGCAATGGCGACCATGTTTGTTGATAGATCAAAACTTCGGATACAATTTATAAATTAGATACCCTAAGGAACATTCAGTTAAAGTTTGAAAGTATTTGGCCCAGTAGTTTCAGAGGAGAAGATTCTTGAAATAGTTTACGACGACAGACGACGACGGACGACGACGGACGCCAAGTGATGGCATAAGCTCACTTGTCCCTTCGGGACAGGTGAGCTAAAAATGGTTAAAAATTGACTATAAAGGGCAATAACTCCTAAAGGGGTCATTTGACCATTTCGGTCATGTTAACTTATTTGTAGATCTTACTTTGCTGAACATTATTGTTGTTTACAGTTTATCTCTATCTATAATAATATTCAAGATAATAACCAAAAACAGCAAAATTTCCTTAAAATTACCAATTTAGGGGCAGCAACCCAACAACGAGTTATCTGACTCATCTGAAAATTTCAGGGCAGATAGATCTTAACCTGATGAACATTTCAACCCCTGTCAGATTTGCTCTAAATGCTTTGGTTTTTGAGTTATAAGCCAAAAACTGCATTTTACCCCTATGTTCTATTTTTAGCCGTGGTGGCCATCTTGGTTGGTTGGCAGGGTCACGCCACACAATTTTTTAAACTAGATACCTCAATGATGATTATGGCCAAGTTTGGATTAATTTGGCCCAGCAGTTTCAGAGGAGAAGATTTTTGTAAAAGTTAACGACGCCGGACGACGGACGCCAAGTGATGAGAAAAGCTCACTTGGCCCTTCGGGCCAGGTGAGCTAAAAAGTAGTTTTTTTTAGGAATAAATACATTAGATGTTTGTTGCATTATAATACTTTATTCTGATTGGCTAACTGCACATCACGTGTTATTCCGTATGCAATTGCATCACTCAATAAAACTTTTCATTCATGTTAACACGTGGTCTGACAATAAAGTGCACAGGTCATGCAGGTGAATAAAATATTATTTTTTATAAAATTCGTATTTTCATGATCATAGCTTAAAAGGTAACTATAAGTATTGAATGCTTCTTTTTGTAACTTCATAGGGTTGTAAAAGCGTTGACCGTGCACACATTTTTAGAATGAAGCCCTTCCGCGCTTCATACAAAATGTACTTCGGTCAACCCTTTTACACCCCAATGAAATTACAAAAGAAGCATTCTTAATTATTAAATTGCATTGAGCTTATGGAAGCAGTATAAATTTTCAAAAAATTTGGACCAACTTGAAACTGGGTCAATAATCAAAAATCACATTCTTAGAACATTTAGAAAAAGTAACTACTTAGATTCAGCATATCAAAGAACCCCAAGGACTCATTTTTTGTTAAAAATCAATTAAACTAAGTTTCATTTTGGACCCTTTGGACCTTAATGTAGACCAATTTGTAAACGGGACCAAAAATTAAGAATCTACATAAACAGTTAGATTTGGCATATCAAAGAACCCCGTGCAATTATTCACTTTTTGATGAAATCAAACAAAGTTTAATTTTTGACCCTTTGGGCCCCTTATTCCCAAACTGTTGGGACCAAAACTCCCAAAATCAATCCCAACCTTCCTTTTATGGTCATAAACCTTGTGTTTAAATCTAATAGATTTTTATTTATACTTATACTAAAGTTACGGTGCAAAAACCAAGAAAAATGCTTATTTGGGCCCCTTTTTGGACCCTGATTCCTAAACTGTTGGGACCAAAACTTACAAAATCAATCCCAACCTTCCTTTTATGGTCATAAACCTTGTGTTTAAATTTCATAGATTTCTATTTACTTAAACTAAAGTTATGGTGTGAAAAACAAAAGTATAAGGACGACGACGCCAATGTGATACCAAAATCCAACAAAAAAAATTAAATTTTTGCGGTCATATAAAAACCAAACAACTTTAATACATATAATTTAAATCATTTTTTTAAAATCTATAAATACCTGACCTTATTCTATTTTCAGTTTCAACACAGACAAAAATGAGACATTTATTCATTTTGTTTGTGCAATTAACAAGTGTATTTTTGTTGTATTAAAAATCAATTATGATAATAACTATCCATTCATGTAAATTTTGATTTGAAGCAAGCTGTTTTTTTATTGAATCTGAAATAAGATCTGGTAGCTGTGTCATCATTTTGAGTACACAAGTTGATTTGGATCGGCATGACACAGTGTTCAGTGGCGGATCCAGGGGGGGTTCCGGGGGTGCGCACCCCCCCTTTATTTTTGCCGATCAATGCATTTGTATCGGGACATATGTTTTGCACCCCCCTTTGCCCTGGGTGCCCTGGGTTAGCACCCCCCCTTTCGAAAATTCCTGCATCCGCCCCTGGTGTTAACATTAAAACACAATGGCATCTTGTTCTGTGATGCTCCCAATATAACTGAAGTTCAATAAGTTATTCTTAGCGTGCTCTTATAATTATTTACATAAGTTGCAAGTGCATTGACAATCTATTTGTCCATGTAAAAGGTTTATGTAATTACAACAGCAAATGTGCACGACATATGTTGTTTGTTGTTGTTTTAACTATTTGTACTTATTTTTCAAAATAGCCAGATGTTAGCCCTTTGGTGTGGGCAAGCTGTTTAACAAATTGTCCAATATCTTTGGTATTATATCTGTTGCTGAACTGTGAACTAAAATTCAATCCTTAATATTAAAGATTGTCTTGCTTGGAAAATGGTAAATTCCAATTTTGCATACAACTGCATAGATGCCAACCCCCTTTTGACACAAACAGTAACAAACTATCAAATTTTCCGTATTTTTGAAAAGAATTCAGTAATCATTCATAAATGTGCATTTACCAATATAAAATTACTGACGAGTGGTTGCATAGTGATGTGCACTAAAATTTGTCGTTTCACATGTTGTCTGTAGTATGTATTCCATTCATTAATTTAATTGTTCAGATGTTCTCGACTCCTACATTTTTGTTTTGTCAAGGAGAAGTAGAGAAAGGGGAAAAGCTACTTCATAAAATGCAAGTTTGCCTCTTTGGAAATCTGTTTGTTACCCAACAATAGGTTGATAATTCCCGAGAAACCGGAAGCATTACATGTACATTGGCGTTTTCTAAAAACCAGACCAGGACGGAAAAACTCATGATAAAAATCCGCCCTTTACCAGTCAAGGATCTAACTTAAATAAGTTATTAGAGAAAAATAACATACATGTTGTTATTGTGAGCTGAAATATCAAAAAGCTGTAATAACATATGTATGTTACATGTTTCAAAGGGAAAATATACAACCTTTATTTTGTTAAATTTTTCTCAAGTTCTATTGATATTATAATTTTCTTTATGTATACTAATCTTTGCAAATATATAACAGCTCATAGCTTACCAATCATGCATAGTACACCTATGTTATTACAGAAAATACATTCCTGCAATAACCAATGGGTGTTATTGCAGCTTCTCTAGATCTCTTTAAAGGCTTTGCTCTGACTTGCATAAGAATGTATTTCAATTCATTGTAAGAAATGATGATCAGAGCTTGTAATGAGGCACTGTGCAAGATTCCAAGTGTCTCATTTACTCTGATATAGTAAATTACATGCTTGTAATAACATAAGCCTTGTTATAACAACTTAATTTCCCTTAAAAGCCTTGTCTCATTGATTTACCATGGTTAATCATAATTGTATTAAAGGAATTAGAAAATTAGTTATCAAGGTAATTTAATAAGCTACTGCGCAAAAGTTTCTAAGAATTCCCAAGTGCCCATTAAAGATAAACATTTTTGGTATATTTCACTGTCAGATAACCAACATACGTTATTACAGATTCAGGAAAAAAGAGAAGACAACTCATGAAAGTGTCTGTAATAACAACATGCATGTTATTTTTCCCTGATAACTTATTTAAGTTAGACCCTTGACTGTTTACAAAATTGAACAGCGATGATTGGAAATCCTTAACTATTCGACTTTGATAGTAATAGTGTAGTTTTTATGGCAAAATCGGAAAAACTACGGAAAAATCGTAATGGTTGGCATCTATGCAACTGACAAAAAAGAAATATTTAAAGCCCAAGTAAAATATGCTTGTTAGCAACTGCTTAACCTTTTACTATCAAATGACAGTATACCCACATATTAGGTGTCATTCCATTGTTAGCGTTATATATATATATATGGACCATAATTTGGTATTCGGCCTTTGGTTTCTTTTTGCATGTTTTGTATCCTTTTTTATAAGTTCTAAAACTTTAACGTTTATTCTATGGGTTGTGTTGATGTTAGAATAGTATTAATGGAACAATTGAGTTTTTCGAGAAAAAATTAACACATTTTGATTCACCGTTTACGTGACAGGAAACAAAACAGGAAACCAATCTTTATTTTCTTTATTTTGCACAATATATTTCAAAAGACATAAATGAACACCATTACTAGTGCTACTTGCTTCATGTTAATATCTAAAATCTATTTTCAATGTTAAATTAAAGTTTTTTTTAAACGCGACAGGAAACCATAAGAAACCGAAAGCATTTTTTTAGTTTTATTTTATTGCAAAATCTGCTTAAAATGATCTGAACAGTATACTTTTTCTTAAAATCCATCTTAAATGTAACAGTATTATAAAACTCCTAAATATGTGCTTGTTTTGAAAACAATTAGTACAATTTATACAGGAATTTCCTTATTTTCTTCATTGATACAGGATACCATAATCGTTGTATCTTCATGATCTTGATGTTTTAGCCAAAAAAATGTATTTATATTTGGTTTTGAAATTCCAGTTATATACAATTTATTCCAAATCATTGGTAATGTAAAATTCTTTAAATCCAGTAAAGAAAACAACTTTTAACTTGGAATTAGCATCTTTAAAATAGGCACCATGTGATATTTGTGACCTGTACACCATCTACATGGTTTCCACATTTTAACCTACTTTAGTGGGCTAAAATCAATAAAGTACTTCCTTTCAAGTCATGCATGGTAAAAGTTTACTTTTCCTTTGACAAGTTTATTGCGTTTCTGATAAGTGTTTGCAGAACATGAAAAAAAAAATTAATTAAAAATTGTGACAAAGATACCAACTTTGTACATTCCAAGTGTAACGGTACATTAACATGTATCTTTTATTAAATTATCTTTATTCACCTAAAATATCCAGTAATATTTACTGCTGAAGCTAAATCAATCCAACGAACATCGGCACCATGATAGGAGACGTAGTTTCGATTGAATTTTCCAAGGACCCTTTACATCGTTATTGGGAAACGAAGTGTGTTAAAACGTCGGTCAAATCTGAAATCGATTTTGTCAAGTCATTGGGCATTTATTTTCACACAAGATCGTATGTAACATTATGCACATAGGAAAAATAATAGACCCCCGGCGCAATCTCTTTGAAAATTGTATTTTCCTTTTTTAAACAAGACGAAACAAGCCTACAGATTATGTGTGCTTACATCCCGTTGGAAACAAATACAATGTTTAGACCTAGTATTTCGTATATCCGGCTGTAAGGGCGTGATCACATGTTAGTCACATGTTTCACGTATGACCGGAAATGATTAGAACTTAACGACAAAAACAATTTTAATAAATAACTGAACTTCTGTTTCGTGTGAAATGTAACGCATAACGATAACGTCATTTTCTAACTTAATTATTACGAAGAACAAAACAAAAATGTAAATTATCTCTGATTTACCTGTTTGAACATCTCACGAGATGTCATATTTGCATATTGTTGCAAAGAATTCTTTTACAACAAAGCAGATTAAGCCATCTAAAATATGCGTTACGAAATGGGAAACCAAAATAACGACAGTGTTCTTACACCTGCTACAGAAATACTTATAGTTCTCGGCATTTTCTTCTCACTATTCTTATTGGTCGATGTTCTTTATTATTTGAAAGCAAAAGTTACAAATTTGCCGGTGACGATTATCTATAAAACAGTCAGCGTTATGCACTTCGGAAGCGAAAAGTAACGCGAGAAACGACACAAAAATACGGTTGTATAATCTTTGAAATTTGTTAATTTCAAATTTTTTTCTAGGGAAGAGTAGCATACACTTGTATGTTGATAAAAATAATGGCATCTTTAGATGTAGTTACAACTTTTCTTACAGTAATTCACAATTTTATCACTTTTCTATAGTTATAGGAAACGAGCCCAATAGCAAATTATGGTCCATATGCAAGTCATTGACTGATTAAAGGCATGTACAAGAATTTCATTGACACCCCTTTTTTCTACCCCACGCTCTATTACTCGATTCTCAAAGCAATGGAAGTGTTTTTAGTTTGATGGATGCTTTTGTCACAAATGTTTGTGCTTTTTTGTAAAATTGTTTGTTTTAAGATTGTAACACAGTGATGACTGCTGTACTTTGACTATTTTATTTATTATGTCCGTTTTGGTCAGGCATCCTGGTTAATATAACGGAATTGATAAGACTGTCGTACAAGTGAGAGGTTTAGCCCTATAAGACCAGACCTGTTCAATCCACCATTTTCTGCATTTGAAAATGCCTGCAGTGTATCATGTCAGAAATATGACAGTTGTTGTTCATTCATTTGATGTGTTTTGTTATTTGATTTTGCCATATTATTAGGTATTTTCCAGTTGAATTTTCTTCAGAGTTTAGGGACGACATCAAAAGTTCAATGTAGGATAAAAAAAACTTAATTCAGATAGTTTTTTTAATGACCCCCTACCCTCCTCTTAAATTGATTGACCCATATGGATATATGTAAAATCGATGTAGGATAAACAAAACTTGCAGCAAGTTTAACCCCCCACCCCCAAACTATTTGAATTAAGTTCTTTATCCTTCATTGATCTTTTGATGTCATCCCTTAGTATTTTTGTGATTTTACTTTTTACACACATAACAGTATACACACCTCACTGAGCGAGTCCCTGGAATCAGTACTTCTCGTCGGACTGTTGACTTGATGATGGTCTGTCAGCTCTCCACTACAACTGGGTTCCACTGACTCCTCACTCTGCCTCGGTCTGAAGGAAGGTAATGGAAGAGGATGATGCTGAAAAATAAAAAAATCAACATTAGTAAAATAGAGGCTAAAGATACCAGAGGGACATTCAAACTCATAAACTGAAAACAAACTGCCATGGCTAGGGGCTAAAGATACCAGAGGGACATTCAAACTCATAAACTGAAAACAAACTGCCATGGCTAGGGGCTAAAGATACCAGAGGGACATTCAAACCCATAAGTTGAAAACAAACTGCAATGGCTAGGGGCTAAAGATACCAGAGGGACATTCAAACTCATAAACTGAAAACAAACTGCCATGGCTAGGGGCTAAAGATACCAGAGGGACATTCAAACTCATAAGTTGAAAACAAACTGCCATGGCTATGGGCTAAAGATACCAGAGGGACATTCAAACTCATAAACTGAAAACAAACTGCCATGGCTAGAGGCTTAAGATACCAGAGGGACATTCAAACTCATAAGTTGAAAACAAACTGCCATGGCTAGGGGCTAAAGATACCAGAGGGACATTCAAACTCATAAACTGAAAACAAACTGCCATGGCTAGGGGCTAAAGATACCAGAGGGACATTCAAACTCATAAGTTGAAAACAAACTGCCATGGCTAGGGGCTAAAGATACCAGAGGGACATTCAAACTCATAAGTTGAAAACAAACTGCCATGGCTAGGGGCTAAAGATACCAGAGGGACATTCAAACTCATAAGTTGAAAACAAACTGCCATGGCTAGGGGCTAAAGATACCAGAGGGACATTCAAACTCATAAGTTGAAAACAAACTGCCATGGCTAGGGGCTAAAGATACCAGAGGGACATTCAAACTCATAAGTTGAAAACAAACTGCAATGGCTAGGGGCTAAAGATACCAGAGGGACATTCAAACTCATAAACTGAAAACAAACTGCCATGGCTAGGGGCTAAAGATACCAGAGGGACATTCAAACTCATCAGTTGAAAACAAACTGCCATGGCTAGGGGCTAAAGATACCAGAGGGACATTCAAATTCATCAGTTGAAAACAAACTGCCATGGCTAGGGGCTAAAGATACCAGAGGGACATTCAAACTCATAAGTTGAAAACAAACTGCAATGGCTAGGGGCTAAAGATACCAGAGGGACATTCAAACTCATAAACTGAAAACAAACTGCCATGGCTAGGGGCTAAAGATACCAGAGGGACATTCAAACTCATAAGTTGAAAACAAACTGCCATGGCTAGGGGCTAAAGATACCAGAGGGACATTCAAACTCATAAACTGAAAACAAACTGCCATGGCTAGAGGCTTAAGATACCAGAGGGACATTCAAACTCATAAGTTGAAAACAAACTGCCATGGCTAGGGGCTAAAGATACCAGAGGGACATTCAAACTCATAAACTGAAAACAAACTGCCATGGCTAGGGGCTAAAGATACCAGAGGGACATTCAAACTCATAAGTTGAAAACAAACTGCCATGGCTAGGGGCTAAAGATACCAGAGGGACATTCAAACTCATAAGTTGAAAACAAACTGCCATGGCTAGGGGCTAAAGATACCAGAGGGACATTCAAACTCATAAGTTGAAAACAAACTGCCATGGCTAGGGGCTAAAGATACCAGAGGGACATTCAAACTCATAAGTTGAAAACAAACTGCCATGGCTAGGGGCTAAAGATACCAGAGGGACATTCAAACTCATAAGTTGAAAACAAACTGCCATGGCTAGGGGCTAAAGATACCAGAGGGACATTCAAACTCATAAGTTGAAAACAAACTGCCATGGCTAGAGGCTTAAGATACCAGAGGGACATTCAAACTCATAAGTTGAAAACAAACTGCCATGGCTAGGGGCTAAAGATACCAGAGGGACATTCAAACTCATAAGTTGAAAACAAACTGCCATGGCTAGGGGCTAAAGATACCAGAGGGACATTCAAACTCATAAGATGAAAACAAACTGCCATGGCTAGGGGCTAAAGATACCAGAGGGACATTCAAACTCATAAGATGAAAACAAACTGCCATGGCTAGGGGCTAAAGATACCAGAGGGACATTCAAACTCATAAGATGAAAACAAACTGCCATGGCTAGGGGCTAAAGATACCAGAGGGACATTCAAACTCATAAGATGAAAACAAACTGCCATGGCTAGGGGCTAAAGATACCAGAGGGACATTCAAACTCATAAGATAAAAACAAACTGCAATGGCTAGGGGCTAAAGATACCAGAGGGACATTCAAACTCATAAGATGAAAACAAACTGCCATGGCTAGGGGCTAAAGATACCAGAGGGACATTCAAACTCATAAGTTGAAAACAAACTGCCATGGCTAGAGGCTTAAGATACCAGAGGGACATTCAAACTCATAAGTTGAAAACAAACTGCCATGGCTAGGGGCTAAAGATACCAGAGGGACATTCAAACTCATAAGATGAAAACAAACTGCCATGGCTAGGGGCTAAAGATACCAGAGGGACATTCAAACTCATAAGATGAAAACAAACTGCCATGGCTAGGGGCTAAAGATACCAGAGGGACATTCAAACTCATAAGTTGAAAACAAACTGCCATGGCTAGGGGCTAAAGATACCAGAGGGACATTCAAACTCATAAGATGAAAACAAACTGCCATGGCTAGAGGCTTAAGATACCAGAGGGACATTCAAACTCATAAGATGAAAACAAACTGCCATGGCTAGGGGCTAAAGATACCAGAGGGACATTCAAACTCATAAGATAAAAACAAACTGCCATGGCTAGGGGCTAAAGATACCAGAGGGACATTCAAACTCATAAGATGAAAACAAACTGCCATGGCTAGGGGCTAAAGATACCAGAGGGACATTCAAACTCATAAGATAAAAAACAAACTGCAATGGCTAGGGGCTAAAGATACCAGAGGGACATTCAAACTCATAAGATGAAAACAAACTGCCATGGCTAGGGGCTAAAGATACCAGAGGGACATTCAAACTCATAAGATGAAAACAAACTGCCATAGCTACAAAAGAAAATTCAAAGAATAACAATAGTACACAAAACACAACATAAACAAGAGGCTCTCAAGAGCCTGAATCGCTCACCTTAATTCTTTTGGTTAAATCTCTCATCAATGATTATTTTGGCTTTTCAATTTATTTAAATGTTTTTTGGATCGTCCTATTTTCTTCAAAAGCCAAAAAAAATAATCATTTTCTCCTATGTTCTATTTTAGCCATAGGAGCTATGTTTCTTGACATACAAGGAAATAAAATATAAAATTTATACTAGATACTCTGAAACTCATTTAGCCTAAGTTTGGCTGAAATTGATACAGCAGTTTCAAAGGAGAAGATTTTTTAAAGTAAGTCAACATGATGAACAAATTGTGAAAAAAGTCTTTAAAGGGCAATAACTCCTTAAGTGGTCAATTGACAATTTTGGTCAATTTGACTTAATTGAAGATCTTACTTTGCTGAACATTATTGCTGTTTACAGTTTATTTCTATCTATAATTATATTCAAGATAATAAACAAAAACAGCAAAATTTCCTTAAAATTATCAATTCAGGGGCAGCAACCCAACAACAGGTTGTCTGATTCATCTGAAAATTTCAGGGCAGATAGATCTTGACCTGATAAACAATATTACCCAACGTCAGATTTGCTCTAAATGCTTTGGTTTTTGAGTTATAAGCCAAAAACTGCATTTGACCCCTATGTTCTATTTTTAGCAATGGCGACCATGTTTGTTGATAGATCATAACTTCGGATACAATTTACAAACTAGATACCCTAAGGAACATTCAGTTAAAGTTTGGAAGTATTTGGCCCAGTAGGTTCAGAGGAGAAGATTTTTGTAAAAGATTACTAAGATTTACGAAAAATGGTTAAAAATTGACTATAAAGGGCAATAACTCCTAAAGGGGTCAACTGACCATTTCCGTCATGTTGACTTATTTGTAAATCTTACTTTGCTGAACATTATTGCTGTTTACAGTTTATCTCTATCTATAATAATATTCAAGATAATAACCAAAAACAGCAAAATTTCTTTAAAATTACCAATTCAGGGGCAGTAACCCAACAACAGGTTGTCTGATTCATCTGAAAATTTCAGGGCAGATAGATCTTGACCTGATAAACAATATTATCCCATGTCAGATTTGCTCTAAATGCTTTGGTTTTTGAGTTATAAGCCAAAAACTGCATTTGACCCCTATGTTCTATTTTTAGCAATGGCGACCATGTTTGTTGATAGATCACAACTTCGGATACAATTTACAAACTAGATACCCTAAGGAACATTCAGTTAAAGTTTGGAAGTATTTGGCCCAGTAGTTTCAGAGGAGAAGATTTTTGTAAAAGATTACTAAGATTTACGAAAAAATGGTTAAAAATTGACTATAAAGGGCAATAACTCCTAAAGGGGTCAACTGACCATTTCCGTCATGTTGACTTATTTGTAAATCTTACTTTGCTGAACATTGTTCCTGTTTACAGTTTATCTCTATCTATAATAATATTCAAGATAATAACCAAAAACAGCAAAATTTCCTTAAAATTACCAATTCAGGGGCAGCAACCCAACAACAGGTTGTCTGATTCATCTGAAAATTTCAGGGCAGATAGATCTTGACCTGATAAACAATATTACCCAACGTCAGATTTGCTCTAAATGCTTTGGTTTTTGAGTTATAAGCCAAAAACTGCATTTGACCCCTATGTTCTATTTTTAGCAATGGCGACCATGTTTGTTGATAGATCATAACTTCGGATACAATTTACAAACTAGATACCCTAAGGAACATTCAATTAAAGTTTGGAAGTATTTGGCCCAGTAGTTTCAGAGGAGATCATTTTTGTAAAAGATTACTAAGATTTACGAAAAATGGTTAAAAATTGACTATAAAGGGCAATAACTCCTAAAGGGGTCAACTGACCATTTCCGTCATGTTGACTTATTTGTAAATCTTACTTTGCTGAACATTATTCCTGTTTACAGTTTATCTCTATCTATAATAATATTCAAGATAATAACCAAAAACAGCAAAATTTCCTTAAAATTACCAATTCAGGGGCAGCAACCCAACAACGGGTTGTCTGATTCATCTGAAAATTTCAGGGCAGATAGATCTTGACCTGATAAACAATATTACCCAACGTCAGATTTGCTCTAAATGCTTTGGTTTTTGAGTTATAAGCCAAAAACTGCATTTGACCCCTATGTTCTATTTTTAGCAATGGCGACCATGTTTGTTGATAGATCAAAACTTCGGATACAATTTATAAATTAGATACCCTAAGGAACATTCAGTTAAAGTTTGAAAGTATTTGGCCCAGTAGTTTCAGAGGAGAAGATTCTTGAAATAGTTTACGACAGACGACGACAGACGACGGACGACAGACGACGGACGCCAAGTGATGGCATAAGCTCACATGTCCCTTCGGGACAGGTGAGCTAAAAACTCATAGACCTAATCATTTCTAATACAACTCCCACCCCAACAGAAACTGGTGGTGATCTAAGGTGGGCTAGAAGGGTCAGTGATATTGTTTGCCTCAAATTGCAGCCGAAATTCTGCCTTTTCCCTCAGAGAAAATTCCCATTTAATTAAACAAATGGCTTTAAACTCCTCCCAAAAAGTTTTACATTTTCAAAACAGTGATGCCAATATTGGTAGTAATGTTTGTAAATATCGTATTCATGTTATTATTTTGATATTAGAAAGCACTTTTGAGATCCAGTTTTCTGTTCAGAATCATCATGGTGTTTGTAACACATGTAGTTTTCAATTCATAAAGTCATGAAAGTACCATCATTGCTTCTGTTTCTTTCCGAAAAAGTACCTTTCAGGTTGAAAATGTCTGACAACCAAAATATATATGAAAAAACAGTGCAAAAAAGACAGCAAAGGTCAGCAAAAAATTGGAGATGTGCTTAGAATAAAATATACAAATTTCTTAATTTCAATAAAAAATATGCATTTTTCCCAATAAAAAACGGTAGAGGTAGTTTTGAAAAAAGACAATAATATCACTGAGGGTAATTAGCAGATCTTTGCACACATAACTGAGAACTTTAAGCGGTGAAGATTGAAATGTGTTCATGAAACCTTTTATATGATTTTTTAGATTTCTATTTACTTAAACTAAAGTTATAGTGCAAAAACTAAAAGTACGACAACGACGACGCCAACGTGATACCAATATACGACCAAATATATTCCTGTTTTTCACGGTTTGTATGGATAGTACAAAACTTTGGGTAAGAGTTGGTAAACTAAAAGTGGTTGATTTTAGACTCAGTTGTCGAGCATACGAGTTGACATGTATCCTGGTCCAAATAATTATTATGATTATGACGTCGTGGAAAGCTAATTCAAAATTTTGCTTTGACGCTTTCCTGATATGTAAGGCGTCAAAGAAAAAAATATATAATAGCCTATAAAGACGTCATAGTAATTTATTTGGACTATATTAATATTAAGATCTGTGTCATGTATGTCTGTACAGGGAAAACGTTAGTATTACATTTTCCCAGCATGAGGTTGGCCTTGTGTGTACCCAAGACAGGTGAAGGAAGTCAACTTAGGAGCGCTGTGATTGGATGTAAGGGTACATTTTTTTTTTTATTTACCTATGAATAACTGCAGTGTGTAAATTTACAATATATATACTTCCTGTATATTTTGTGGGTGGTTTTTGTCAATATCACCTTTTGATGTCCATGGTTATCAACAGTTTTTGTCTGACTCAATGGAGTTGCTTCTTTTAAATATGTGTTGTGACTGTCATCTATCTCCTCTTTTGTAAGGGCATCAGATCTTGGCCCCATATCTGTTTTGGCGTACTTATTCCAGGTTTTATATCTCATAGTGAAAGTTCTTCCCAAAGACTTTTTTCTATTTCCAAGATTGTTTTTCCTTTTTCTTAATGTTTTGGTACACCTATTACCACTTCCTTTAAAATTACAAGTTACTCTTAATTTGTGCCGGTCTTTAGATAATCTACTTTTTTGTAATTGGTTAATTTGTTTTTCTAAAATTCTAGATACTTCTTCATTTATTTCAATCCTTTGTAGTTTTTGGGGTGAATGCATTAGGATACCTACATCCTCTAAAGCTTCTCGTTTTATAGGTGTAGCATTAGAAATAAGCTCAGATATGGTGGTAGCATATTCCACTGGCGTATTGGGTAGTACTACTGGTTTTCCATACAAACTTGCTGTTCGAGGTATGGCTCCTTGTTCTATTTTCTTTTGAGCATAGCTTTTGCGGCGTTCTTTATTAATTGCTTCCTTCTTTTCTGCGGGTAATTTGCTTATATATTTCTGTTTGTCCTCCCTCCATTTCTTTCTTTGATGATTATGTTCATCTATTGTTCTTGTAGATCTTTTTTTTTCTAGTGTGCCATCTTGTTTTTTCTTCTCTCTGTACCGTCTTTGCCTTATCCTATTAAGTTCCCTCTCTCTCATTAAATCCACTTCAGTTTTCCTTGATTTTATCTTTTTCCTATAGTCTCGTTGGTGTTCTGCATTTAATAGACTACTTTTCTTCTTCTTCTTCAGGGTAAGAGATGTTGACTCTGAACGTTCTGTTTCAGAACCTGAACTGCATATGTCATCATGGTTGTATTTAACGTGTATCTTTCTAGTCTGGTATGCCATGTTAGTTCTAGATCTGTAAGAGAAAGAAAAATCATATACATGTATATATATATATACATATATTCTGAACCTGAGGTGAGCTAAAAACCTCTGCTGATAAAAACAAAGCTTAGACTGAAGTAACTATAATTTTGTATAAAAGACCATGAAGACATTTGTGCTGTCTTCCATTTTCAAAATGGCTTTATATCCATGTGTTCAATGTGATGAAAAATGTGTTGATTGCACCATTCAATGCAGTTGTTGTGATCGTTGGGTTCACAGTGCTTGTGTCCTAATGGATGATGCATTGTTATTGGCCTGGTCAGACTGTTCTCTAAAGTTCCTGTGTAAGGACTGCTGCTTTACAGACAACAAGTATGACAAGGCCAAGGCCCTAGAAAGGTCAGAGTTCGCGAAAAGTGGCAGTCCTCAGGATTTAATATATTTTTAACACCAAAATTTTGCAGAGGACTTACACAATTTTAGCATTTTTCAATAGAATTAATAGTGAGGACCAGTAGATTTTCTTCAAGGACCACCAGGGAAAAAAAGATTTCGAGTTTTTATATTATTAATAGAGAACAAAAAATGGTACAAGAAGAATAAAATAAAATATTTAATTTCAAAGGAGACAATCTTTCACTAAGTTTATTACTTTTCATTTATTTCTTATTTCATTTAAAATGTATTAAATTTACTTAATTTAAGTTACTAAAAAATCAGAAATAAAATTAATAAAAGGAAACTCAATTAATATTCTTCTAAAATTAGTATTTACCATTTTTTTTATTGCTACTTTCCTTTATTTTCATTCATTGAATTAGTTTTAATAGTGAAATGTTCAGTACCAATTGTATAATTTAATAGTGATAATGAGTTAATTTGTTCCAATAAACAAAATAATCATTACCTCACACTTCTGTTAACTTGTTAATTCGGTTGTTGTTTACTGACACGTGCCCATTACATAATTAATCATTAAGAGATAATGAAATTATATTACGGTATGGACACTCTGCATTAAACAGGCTTGTGACTGTCTTGGTATACCAAGGCTGCATTACCAACACCAATAATTATAATGAAAAAATTTTTTTTTTTTACCATAAATTCTAAATATAGTATTTTCGCTGACTATGACAGATAAGCCCGTGCCTTGTGCAGGATATCTTAAAAGTTACAAATTTTTTACAATAAATTCTAAATAAAGTATTTTCGCGGACTATGACAGATAAGCCTGTGCCTTGTGCAGGATATCTTAATAGTTACAAATTTTTTACAATAAATTCTAAATAAAGTATTTTCGCGGACTATGGCAAATAAGCCCGTGCCTTGTGCAGGATATCTTACATTGTCTTAGTAGTTCAGAGCTCCAGATAAGCTGCGTATTTGCGTGATCACGCAATACAAATAATAGAAAACCCAATGCCATTGTCCATTGAAGGGTTCAACAACCCAATTCATTCAACGGAAAACCCAATTATATGCCAAAACCATGAGTTCTCAACCCCTTTATTGGCTACTGTTTGTGTTATTTACCATCTGTTTACAGTCGTCGCGTAAACTTTTTTTATAATATTTATCATTGGAAATTTCCTGTCGTTCTAAAAACAGATCCCTGCATCAAGTAGCTGAAATGGGTCCCTGTTCGAGTTTTCCGTTGCTCAATAGGTACACATGTTTTTGTAAATATTTCGATCTTCTCAGTGTTTATCCAATTAGCGTGTGTCATGTAGTCATATTTTTATCGCATTGCTCTGGATTTTCCATAACATACATTGAATTAAAACGAAAGTGAAAGTCCAGTTAAAATATTGGATAGAAGCATTTTTCGGCTTCTTTTGGAAAACTGAGGGAAAGTTATAATGATAACAAGACTCAGCCAGTGTTTTTAGGAAGCGTCCATCGAACGCACGGGATTGTGTGTGTACCATAACGAGAACATTGCTAATAAACACGGGGTTTCATCAAAAACGAATTCAGTTGGAAAAAGTGAAAGGCCAAATCAATTATGAAATGATAAAGCATCAGAAACCAAAAGTTCTAATAAGAGACAACTAAACCCAGATTTATGTAAATTGAATAAAAGAAAATCATTCAAGTATAATTAGAGTTTATATACTATTTTTTATTAATTTTACAGTTAATTAATGAATACACACACCATGCACACAGCCACTGATCAGGCACTGGTCTCAGAATTTATTATATAAAGGTATAAGACAAGTGCCTGTGAATACACATATCCTTTTTTGTGAGAAAATACAAAACTGGCAAAAGGTTTGAAACGGGACACAAATTAAACCTACAATTGCTCCTCAGTGAATAAACCAAATAAAACAGCTAGCAAATAATTAACCCTAACCATAACCCTAAACCAAATAAAAGAGCTAAACAAAGACAGAAATATATTAATTTAAGATGGAAAAAAATTGGGGTTGATATTGCCTAAATATTCAATATTGCGTCGATGAAAAAACCCAATACATTAGGGAGCTTGGTGGTGAAAAACTCAATTTGATATTAACCTGAGGGGTGAATTGCAATTGATAATGCAATTAAAAAACTTTATCACCCAATTATATAAGAAAATGGTGGGTAAATACCCCAATTTATGAATTCTTATCTGGAGCTCTGGTAGTTATAAATTTTTCACGATAAATTCTAAATAAAGTATTTTCGTGGACTATGACGGATAAAGCCTGTGCCTTGTGCAGGATATCTTAGTAGTTGTAATTTAAGAGTTTTAAAGGGGCTTGGTTAACATCCATTTCTAAATTAAAAATATAAAGAAACGATGCAAATAAGCAAAGGTTGAGTAATAAGAGATGTAATTGAAGTGAATTTTACTTAGTCCCTTTCAATCATTATCCAGAAACGAAGTGTGTTAAAACATCCATGAAATTTAAAATTGATTTTGTCAAAGTTATTGTAATTTATTTTCAATGAAAATCGTATGTAGCACATTGCACATAAGATAAATAAATGGACCCCATGCTTACTCTTTGAAAATTGTATATTTCTTTTTTAAGGTTCATCATAACCTTTTGGCAAATATGGCCGTATTTACACCCCAAATTTTTCTCTGAGTACAGACTAACCTATGCACGTGCAAAAGTTTAAAGGGATGGCAGGAACTAGATATATAAATTTTAAATGCATTTTATGTTTAAGAAAATTATAAACTTTTCTAGATTTTGACTTCCAGTTTTTTTCGTTCCTGCAGAAGGTGCAAAAATTAACTAAGTAGTGAAAACGATTGAGAAGCTCCCCTCATATAATCAATGTTGTGAGTAGTATTGATTTAAATGGACAATGGATGGACAATAGACACCTGTAAACAATAGGTGATTTAAACTGTGTAACTGAGTGTAGATATGGCACAAAATGTGCACCCGAATATAGGTATCTTGTTTTGTTACCCCCATTGAAGCAATGGTTACATTGGTTACATTGGTTACACACATGGACCTTAAGTAAATGATATGCAATAGTGACTTTATCTGTTGCAAACTGTACATGCATGGCTGTCCATGGGGAATCAAGTAAAAATTTGTAACAAGCCTGGGAAAGTCGGGTTACAATGGTTACATGCATGGGAAATCAGATTACAATGGTTACATACATGAAGAATAGGGTAACAATGTAACATGCATGGAGAAATCGGTTACAATGGTTACATGCATTGTGAAGTTATGTAACAATGGTTACATACATTGGAAAGATAGGTTACAATGGTTACACGCATGGAGAATCAGGTTACAATGGTTACACGCATGGAGAATCAGGTTACAATGGTTACATGCATGGTAAAGTCAGGTTACAATGGTTACACGCATGTAGAATCAGGTTACAATGGTTACATACATGGGAAAGTCGGGTTACAATGGTTACATACATGGGAAAGTCAGGTTACAATGGTTACATGCATGGAGAATCAGGTTACAATGGTTACATACATGGGAAAGTCGGGATACAATGGTTACATACATGGGAAGGTCGGGTTACAATGGTTACATACATGGGAAAGTCAGGTTACAATGGTTACATACATGAAAAAATCAGGTTACAATGGTTACACGCATGGAGAATCAGGTTACAATGGTTACATACATGGGAAATATGACTGAGTGGACCGTATCAAATGAAACTCGGGTGTTTGTTTATTTTGCTATCTTCTGCAGACTGAAAAAAACTGGACATGAAAATCTAGGTAAGTTTTTAATATTCTGAAACGTAGATTTCGTATAACTTTTATATATCTAGTTCCTGCCATGCCATAAAACTTTCCTGGATGTACCGTTTGTCTGTACTCATAGTAATTTTTTAGGTGTAAACACGGCCATATTTTTCAATTCCTTATGATGAACCTTAAACAATATTTTTTAGAAAGAATGTGTCTGCGACCTTCTCATCACAAACAAACACCATATTTTTACCACCTACCATAACATACAACCTAGCTATATTAAGTAAAAATTAAAATTCCAAAAAAAATGTTGTTCCTTGAAAAAACAGTAAGTGCAACCTTATTGCTAAAGAAATATAACACCAAATTTGATTGGTTTGTTGGATGAAGGCTAAAAATATCTTATTTAAATCAATGTACATAGCTCGACAAAATTTCAAAGAAGGATTTTTTAATTGGAAAATAAATAAAGGGCAGATAATAATAAAATGTTCTCACTGTTATCTCCCTTGTTAAAGTCTTTTTCTTAATTATAGCTTGGTTCAATCTGAAATGTATCTATGCTTACTGAAACAAACAACAAATCCAGTTTAAGTGTTAAATTGCTTCTAAGTTCTAATTCTATATGGATTACTATAATTTGAGTTAATGATACTTTATACATTTTAAACAGTTTGTTGTCTTGTAGATATCTATCTTATATTGTTCTAAGTATTACAACACAATTTACACCACAACTTCAACCAATAATCAAACAGTTAGATAGTTATTTATGCAAGTAAACTGTAGTTTTCAGGGATATATCTATTATCACTACTGGTGCATTTTTGGGAAACAACCTAGTATAATATTTTGATACTTTTAAAAATGTTAAAAATGTAACAAGATTAAATATATTCCAAATTTCAATGTATGCACAGTAATAACACATATATGTAGACATATCCCTGTGCCTATTGAATTGGAAATTATGGACATATATATATATATATATTAAATGGTTTGATTGTTTGTAGATACAGGGTTTATGAGTTGTAGGCTAACAGGTATACCTGATTCTGAGTATTAGAATGTGATAAAGACTTACAATAAAGAAAAGAGATTGGACAGTGAAAAAATTATTATCAAATACATAGGCTTTTTCATCACTATTAGTATTAAGGAAGCCCTCCGTAGAATTTCATATTGTGTGAGCTTGCAAATACAATACATATTGTAACGTTCCGGGGTTTTCTTGTCAGGATATACACCCGTAGTTACTTTTGTGGGCCTCTGGTGAAGGAAGTAATAATAAAGATCATAATGGAAGTTCATAAATTGTGTTATTTTTATTTAAACAATACATCAAATACAGCGGTTCAAGAAACAAAATACGTTAATAATTATATACAATAAGTCATACGGCAAAGTGCATTACTTTCACCAAGTTTGATAAAACAATTGCTCGGTGCAAGAAGATCTACTTGGTGCACGGAATTCAAATACTCAGCGTACTCGGTGCAGCAAATCTACTTGGTGCAGGAAATTCATTTGGTGCACTGCATACTCGGTGCATTAATAAATATTATCACCAACTCCAAGTACTCCTACTTGGTGCACTGCATTACTTGGTGCAGGAAAATCTACTTGGTGCACTGCATTTATATACTTTCACCAAGCAACTTTACTTGGTGCACTGCATTCAACTTGAATTCTCAGCGTACTCGGTGCAATCTACTAGGTGCACTGCATCTAAAAACTCTCACCAAGCAACTTTACTTGGTGCTGCAAATCTACTTGGTGCACTGCATTTAAGAGAGACTGCTAACTGCATGGAGGTTGTTGGAGAGAATCTCCACGTAGGAACATGCGTTCCGTATTTTATACTACGTGTGACGTAATACACAAGTTATTCCTAAACAAGAACACGTAACGTTACATTTGGCGCGCTATACTGAAACTAAGTATAAACAAATACAAAAATGAATAATTACACATATAAATAGAGTCGATATATAGATTTAAAGAAGGCAGCATATAATATAAGGTCAAAGTAAGCTATTTCTTCTGTAAATTACGAATCAGAACACAACAACGGACATCTGCGTGTATCAAGTGTGGAACGAAGACCACAGTAAAATATCAGCTTTCAAATCACAGGGGCGTAACAATATCTACAAGAAAGAATTTTACACTTGTCAAGCTAAATGTATTAAAATCACAAACCCAGTGATCTGGAAGGTTTTTTTCACTATGGGCCCTGAGCCCCTGAAAAATAAATTCAATTATGTTTTTCGGTTATCAGTTAGACCGCATGGTTCTATTATCATAGGGAAACACCCGAGACGTCCCAAAAATATATAGGTGTTCCTATTATTGGAGGAACATTACACAGTTGTGTACACACACATGGCGGCACGGAACACGATCGGAAATTCATTTTGACAATATCTAAACGTTTCGAAACGAAGTGAAAAATATTGTGCGCCACGTGGGCGCTTACATTTGTCACTGTATGCGCTCAGTATCAGTAAACAAGAAGTAGCTGTGTGACGGCAATGAAAACAGTACGCACGCTATAGCATCATGGTTGTCTTGCATGCATACCAAAAATTAAATTAATATCTTAAGCCATTTAGCAAAAAAAACTGTTGAATAATGTTTGATGTAGAATGATCCCCCCCCCTTTTTTTTAAACTTATTATTATGAATTACAGAATCACCCCGGTCATAAATATAGCTGTTAATGTTAATGCAATGTTCTATTTAACATACAAATTAATATTTTTGACAAGTATTTTATCATACTTTTGTTGAAAAGAACTATACAAAGATAGCCATTAAAAAATGAAATTTGACCACCTCAATTTTAAACTCAACTTTTGGCCAGATATAGCAGGCTTAAATTGTACAAAAGTAGAGCACAATATCTTTTGTACTATAAACGAGATAGTTGAGGGCAAATGGGGCTAAATTTGACCTTCTTCTTAAAAGAAATCTTAATTTAATAACAAAAATTATCAAACACCGACTACCCGGAGTGACAAAGTTGTGAGGCCAGTTTCAACACATAATATTGCAATTACAGCCATCATGCATACATGTAGATATAGCTTATATCCCTACCTTTTTAGACCAGTGGGAATTTAACCTATATGTGTCTGTTGTATGCCCAAAATTGAACAGAACAAAAGTTGACTAGACTTACAGGTTTTGACCACCGGATGTGAAGAATTTTATTCAAGCAGAGTTATCTACCCTTTTTTCACCTAACGGTAGTTAATATAGCTATACAACCAGCTAAACTGGTCCGCCGTTCTATCTACAGCTTCGCACCGAAGGAACGGGTTGGAGCTATTGTCACATTGGCATTAATTGGACGAGTCTTACAAATTCAACGATTCGCTAATAAAATTGGCCAATTAAAGTGATGGGAAATTGACCTTAAATGTTAATACTGCGATGCCGCAAAATAAACAAGTATCTGTTAATTAACCCCATGGTAGTAGCGCAGATAAATGACCAACGAGCGTGTCAACATGTTCTTGACAAACTGAGCCGGTATCTTTTGTTCCTTAAAGAACTCAGTAGGGTAATAAATGTGCTAATTTTTCTTTGATTTGCTATCAGTATAATACATAATTAAACATAGCCCATGATGTACTAGTCTCGTCGAATTATTAAATCCCGTGGTCAGAATTCTGACCACGGGATTTAGGTCATACCTGTTGTCAGTGTAGCGATAAGTGAACACAACAGGGGTCCAGTTTATACAACCAGCCATCTTGTGCTTAACCGGATGCTTCAATCAATACCGGAAATGAATTTGATTGGACGAGAAAATCAATTTTAATTAAAAAAACATAATCAAAGAGCTGAATAGCTCTGAGGGGAAAGACAAGACGGCCCTTGTTTCTATTTCATTTATTTTTTTGGGGGGGGGGTATCTTTTGATAGTCTTCATATAAAGAATGCAAAAAAGATCAGCTTGAACATGTAGAAAGGTTGTCAATATTGAAATCCATTGATAAAGTTCCCAGTTACAACTCTCATCACAGGGATACAGGTACTTATGAAAAAAAAACAATATGATTGATGTTAACTGTGTGAAGTTTGTTTCCAAATCCTACATTTTGAAAATTTGTAAAATTTCATGTATAAATAAGTTTAAACTTCAAAATGCAAAGTTTGTGCATTTTTTTTTGTTACCATTACAATGATTATGTTGGTACACAAAATTTAGTTTTAATGGAAGACTACTTATCATGTACTAAATGTCACATTTTAAGTGTTTATTTCAGTTGATAATTACTCATAAATTGAGGTACTCCTGAATTGGAGGAAGATTCTCAAAACAGAATTTTACAGAAAATCAAAGAGCTGAAAGCTCTGAGGAAAAATGACGCCACTGTCTCTAATATTGGGATATTTTTTATGCGTCTTGATTTTCACATACTGTAATTAATTTAACAATGCAACATGTCTTGTAAGCATATAATTGATATTCGTATATATGTGCGTGTGTGAAGTGACTGTTTTTTTTAAGACAAATGAATAGGTCAAGACTACCTGAATTGTACAAATAAAAACCGTAGAAAGGCTTGTATATTTCTCACTGGTACATAGTCCCTTCTCTCAAAAAATTTTAATTAATTTTAAATAATCTTTTTGTTACTGTTATCAAAGGTCTAATGAAACTCAGGTAATTTAAAAAAATTATAGTCAAACCGGCACCTGGTTAAATTGGCACCTGGTCAAATCGACACCCTATATAGTCAATTTGTCACCCATGTTAAATATATATTTTTAACAGTATTTTAAGCAAAAAGAGTAAAAATAAGAAAGGGGTTGCCAGATTTGTTTTTAGTATTTAAGCAAAAAGAGTTAAGTACCTAAGGAAAGGATTGTCTGAAAATATTAACTTTCACATTTTTGGGGGTTCATGTACATTTTGTATATATTTATTTTTCTCCACTAAATCTGTATGTTCCAGACCGTATGAGTATTTGGACCGTACGCGTGCAGTCTGGACCTTATGCGTACTTTTTCAAAATAATCTGATTAATATCATTAAGAAGTTGCTTAAGTTTATAAGTTACAAATGCATGTAAAGTTCATTTACAGCTCAACATAACTAAACTCTCAAATTAATATGTAAAAGTTCCAATAGAAATTGGAATAAAAACGTAATTTTTTAACTAATACAAAAATTCACGCTTATTAAATCTGTTCATCATGTTAATATCTTGTATTTAGCTTGTCGATCAGTAATACATTAATTGAATTATGATCATAGAAATTTACATTATCGGAAGTTAACATGATGTGGAACTACAATTTTAGAATATTAGAAACTTTATAAAATAATGCAAATGCAAAGGAACATGAATGAACTGCACACATGTAAATGTAAATAATTTATCATTAATTGTGGTAGTAAGAGTCACCATGGGAGAGAGTACCAAAATAGGATTCAGATATTCAATTAAACAAATATTTAAATTCAATTGTTCAATTATTCATTTGATCCATCTAAAAGTAATTGTAATGATAAAAATTTATAACCAGGTGCTCCGCAGGGCGCAGCTTTATACGACCGCAGAGGTCGAACCTTGAACAGTTGGGGCAAGTATGGACAAAACATTCAAGCGTGATACAGCTCTGAATTTGGATTGTGATCAAATTTTTGACATTACATGGTTTTTTTTACACAAAACAAATGTCAAGATTTTACAAATCAATTAAAGATTTCTTCTTCAAACTTATTTAAATCTAAAATTAAATAGTTGACACAGCATAGGTTTCTGACACAGAATGAATGTGGTCTAATGAACTTAAAAATTTTTTTTTGCCTTTGAGCAATTCACTATGCTGTTGAATATTAATACTCTCAAAAAAATGTTTGAAGAAATTTTCTTTTTATTTATGAAATCTGAAATGAGAAAAATTTAACCCCCCCCCCCCCCCATTTTTTTTTCACATCCCTGTTTCCCTTTTTCCAAAACTAATATCAATTCAAAATTCTAATGGAGTTTGCAACAATAACTACTCTTTTAAATACATCATAAAATATTAAAATGTAAAATAAAGTGCTTGTTATCACTGAATGGTAAAGATTGGTTGGTAGTAAAAATGCATTGTTTATTGTATAAAACAATCAAAGAGCTGAAAGCTCTGAAGAAAAATGACGCCACTGTCTCTAATATTGGGATAGTTTTTATGCAAGTCTTGATTTTCACATACCGTAATTAGTTTAACAATGCAACATGTCTCGTAAGCATATAATTGATATTCGTATATATGTGTGTGTGTGAAGTGAAGGTGACAACTGGCTGTTTTTTTAAGACAAATGAATAGGTCAAGACTACCTGAATTGTACAAATAAATACCGTAGAAAGGCTTGTATATTTCTCACTGGTACATAGTCTGAATACGGGTCCGTTCGCGCCCACTCATGTTCGCCCCCTTTCACTTTCACACCCTAAATGTTCGCACCCAATCTTAATTGGTTTTGTGTTTAATAACTCTGTAAGCAAGTGTTTTCTTATAAGTATAATTGTTGTCATTGTCTCAAAATAAAGTGAGACAGCATTTTTATTTGTGTTGAATAAATCTTAATCATGTTTTGGATAGCGTATTGTTAAAAATAATAATAATCCTTTCTAATTAAAGTGGTATTTTGTCAACGTTTTATTTTGTGTTGAATAACTCTTAATCATGTTTTGGTTAGTGTATTGCTATAACTTTGTTTCATTGACTTCTTTCAAAATGAAGTGAGATTCTGACTATGTTTTTTTCTGTGTGTTGAATAGATTTTATCATGTTTTGGTTATAATAGTGGATTGCTATATTTTGGTTCCTATATTTTATTGTTTCGTTGTTTCAGATCAAAGGGACCAAGCTGTTAAAAACAATTATCTTTTGTGTTTTTCCTTTAAAATCTTCAATGTTTTACTCATACCAAGCTATAAATACATTCAGTATTTACACCAAAGCAATTTAAAACAACAATCATGATTTTCCAATTATTCAACTTGAATTTGAATTAAAATTGAGCGCGAATGAGTAGAGTGCGAACGGACCTTGGGTGCGAACGTGCGAGGTGCGAACCTGCAAGGTGCGAAAGTGTATTGGGCGCGAACAGACCTGATACCACAAAATATTAAGTAAATAATCTTTTTGTTACTGTTATCAAAGGTCTAATGAAACTCAGGTAATTTCAAACATTTGTCAAAGAATTCTAGTCAAACCGGCACCTGGTTAAATTGGCACCTGGACAAATCAGCACCTGGTTAAATCGACACCTGATATAGTCAATTCGTCACCCATGTTAAATATATATTTTAACAGTATTTTAAGCAAAAAGAGTAAAAATAAGTAAGGGGTTGCCAGAATTTTTTTCAGTATTTAAGCAAAAAGAGTTAAATACTAACTTTCACATTTTTGGGTGTTCATTGTACATTTTGTATATAATTATTTTTCTCAACTAAATGACATTTTTGGTGTATTTTTAATGATATATATATATGAGTAGTCAAAATAATTATTACGTCTGGCAAGGCTTTTTTAATTTTATTCTGGGACACCTTTCTATGACCGCAAGGCTATGTTAATTTTTTTCTGGGACGCCTTCCTAAGAAAGCCTTCCTACGAACTTCGTAGGAAGACGTCACAGAAAAAAAATAAAATAGCCTTGCCAGACGTCATAATTATTTGGACTAATACATGAGATATTGGATATTTTTATGCATTATTTAAACCAGTTGAGCATTTTACAGGATTGTTTGTTTAATGCTTTTTAAACTTTACTGAAAAAAAACACCTTAAATTTGCTTATTATTTGGCATGAAAGTTTGATTTATTGAAAGGGACTCATAGTTTTCCATTTTTTTTTTTAATAATTGTCTAATTGTTAAAACAACAGCTTGGGTAAGGGCTTCGTTGTTTACCTTTATACACAACAACATAATTTCACTTTGGTTTCGTTGTTTACCTAAATACACAACAACATATTCACTATGTACTTGGTAACAGTTATTAATTAATTGAATAGAAAATATTATAACAAATATTATTGGATGCCGAATTGACGTCAAATAGGTGCCGATTTGACTAGATCAGTAGATGCCAATTTAACCAGGTGCCGACTTGACTTGTACGTTTCAATTCCTCTGCGATCGTTTGCGGTATTTTCTTGAGAAAAACCTATTTTCCATCATCAAAGAGAAGAAGAAACTGCTTGAAAATGATTCTGGAACGCTTCATGATTGTTAAAATAAGTTAAATTCACTCAAAAAACAATTTTAAAACTTGCGATGTTTAAACAGGAAGTTTCAAAAGCACGTGTAAAAAAAGAAATTAACCGGTGAGAGTGGAAATCCGTACATAACAGATATCACTATAGTACGACTTTGAAAGCAAAACAGTTCCATCCTTTTGTAAAACAGTCTTTAATATACCTATCACATTAATGTTTGAAGGGTCTTAAGCTTATTCAAACCATAAAAGTCGGTATGAAACACCAAAACGGAATGAACAATAACCGATTACGTTTTGTAGTTTACAAATTCTAAACTGGTTCCCGTCAAACTACAACACTTTGTCCGAGTGTAGTGGAATACAAGCAGAAACCAGTTAGTTTGTAAACTGGTTCCTGGCTGATTACTACACAATGACCTCTCATGCATAATTAATGATAACACAAGCAGATTCCAGTTTGTATAGAAAATAGTAAATACGAAACCAAGCGCGGTAGGCAGAGAAATGTAATGAAGTTCAGGTCGCCAGTAATGGAACAATGACTGCGTCATTTTCCAATAAAAAAAACTTCATCAGCAACATTTTATATTGGCAAATTTCCAATGAAGTTATTTACATAAAGTTATTGGCAAATAAAAATAGAAAATGACATCATAGTCATGTCTGGCAAATATCCAACATACATTATAAATCTAAAAACATTTTAGATAAGATAAGGAAAAAAAGCTTCATCAGCAACATTTTATATTGGCAAATTTCCAATGAAGTTATTTACATAAAGTTATTGGGAAAATGACATTATAGTCATGTCTGGCAAATTTCCAACATATATTATCAACTACTATTCTATACAAAGAAAGATAACTCCAATTGAAAATTAATTGCTATTGCACAATATTGTGCAATTAGATATTCCTTGCTATTGTGCAATACTGTGCAATTAAAAATTTCTTGCTATTGCACAACACTTGATATGGAATCCTGATTTGCACCAACTTGAAAACTGGGCCCATAATCAAAAATCAAAGTACATGGTTAGATAAAGCATATCAAATAAGCCCAATAATTTAATATTTGTTAAAATCAAACTTAGTTTAATTTTGGACCCTTTGGACCTTAATGTAGACCAATTTGAAAACTGGACCAAAAATTAAGAATCTACATACACAGTTAGATTTGGCATATCAAAGAACCCATTTATTCAATTTTTGATGAAATCAAACAAAGTTTAATTTTGGACCCCCATTTGGACCAACTTGAAAACTAGGCCAATAATTAAAAATCTAAGTACATTTTTAAATTCAGCATATCAAAGAACCCCAAGGATTCATTTTTTGTTAAAATCAAACTAAGTTTAATTTTGGACCCTTTGGACCTTAATGTAGACCAATTTGAAAAAGGGACCAAAAATTAAGAATCTACATACATAGTTAGATTCGGCATATCAAAGAACCCCAATTATTCAATTTTTGATGAAATCACACAAAGTTCAATTTTGGACCCTTTGGGCCCCTTATTCCTAAACTGTTGGGACCAAAACTCCCAAAATCAAACCCAACCTTCCTTTTATGGTCATAAACCTTGTGTTTAAATTTCATAGATTTCTATTTACTTATACTAAAGTTATGGTGCAAAAACCAAAAATAATGCTTATTTGGGCCCCTTTTTGGCCCCTTTATTCATAAACTTTTGTGACCTCAACTCCAAAAATCAATCCCAACCTTCCTTTTGTGGTCATAAACCTTGTGTTTAAATTTCATTGATTTCTATTTACTTATACTAAAGTTATTGTGCGAAAACCAAGAATAATGCTTATTTGGGCCCTTTTTTGGCCCTTTATTCCTAAACTGTTAGAACCAAAACTCCCAAAATCAATCCCAACCGTCATTTTGTGGTCATAAACCTTGTGTCAAAATTTCACAGATTCCTATTCACTTAAACTAAAGTTATAGTGCGAAAACCAAGAAAATGCTTATTTGGGCCCTTTTTGGCCCCTAATTCCTAAAATGTTGGGACCAAAACTCCCAAAATCAATCCCAACCTTCCTTTTGTGGTCATAAACCTTGTGTTAAAATTTCATTGATTTCTATTCACTTTTACTAAAGTTAGAGTGCGAAAACTAAAAGTATTCGGACGACGACAACGCCGACGACGACGCCAACGTGATAGCAATATACGACCAAAAAATTAAAATTTTTGCGGTCGTATAAAAACTAAAAAATAAAGATTCTGATAAATGGTTAGCTCGTACTGGACCATACATGTTTACTCATACGGTCCGACCATACGAGTATTGTCAGACTGTATGAGTATACGTATACCGTCCGGAACGTACAGTCCAAATACTCATGGTCTGGAACATGTATTTTTAATTATATATATGAGGTATATTTAGGAATTAAAGGTATTGAATATTCATTTTTTTATGCATTTTTTAACCAGTTGAGCATTTTACAGGATTGTTGGTTTGATGTTGTTTTAACTGTCCTGAAAAAAAAACACCTAAAATTAGCTATTATTTGGCATGAAAGTTAGATTTATTGAAAGGGACTCATAGTTTCCATTTTATTTTTCTAATTGTTTCATTGTTAAGTAACAGCTTGGGTAAGGACTTCGTTGTTTACCTTTATACACAACAACTAATTAACTATGTACATGTACTTTGTAAAAGTTATATAAAGTTGATTGAATAGAAAATATTATAACAAATAGGCACTGGCTACGGTTACATGGAAATGTAACAATAATAAAAATATTATTGTTACATTGGAGACTAATTGCCGGAATGCAAAGTTGGGTGAGGAACCGATTAATTACAAATGTAACAATAATTACTAAATTAAACGATACTTACCTTGGTTAAAGTTGAAGTTTAATTTGAATTCTATGTAGTCATAGAATCACTGAAGTGATCAGATGAGAAGCACTGCGCAACCGCAACCTCAGTCTTTAAAGATACAAATTTTTTGATGATAAAGCCAAGTGGTACTCTACCAATAGCATATATATATAAGCCCTATCAACTACACAGCTGTAGGGAGGGTGGTGGCATCTGATCACTTCAGTGATTCTATGACTACATAGAATTCAAATTAAACTTCAACTTTAACCAAGGTAAGTATCGTTTAATTTAGTAATTCTATTACGTCATATCACTTCCGCCATCAGATGAGATTTTAAAGCACACTCAAAAAATTTTCAATAGTAACTTTTATATATATAAATGTAAACAAATCAGTTATTCAACACATTTACATCAAAACTATTAGAATTTATAATTCTCTTGTTATAGAAAGTTGCAAAAGTATTCACATTTGTCCAACCCGCTTTACTCATAATATCAGCTAAAGAAACATTGTACAGTTTAGCTTTAGACGTAGCTGCAGATCTCACTGAATGAGCACTAAATAGTCGAGTGTCTATACCCGATTTTTGCAAAACTACTTTAATCCAACGGGAAATAGTGCTGCAAGTAACTGCTTTATGCGGCTTAATGTAACTGATAAGCAACTGCTTAGTGTGAACACGCAAAATTTTAGTACGTTTAATGTATTCTTTCAAAACAGTATATACACACAACCTCCTATCTGGAGGAAAAGCTCTCAGTTTGACATCTGGATTCTTATATCCTGGTCTAGACTGTTTTAATAAAACATCTAAATGAAAAACAAATTCATCCCTCAATTTTTCCATACAGTCAACACTTAAAAACTTCAGTGTTTGTACACGAGTAGCATTTGTTAATGCTATCAACATAACGAGCTTCAACGTTACTTCTTGTAAAGTTAACATATTTACAGGTGAAAGCTTTCTCAAGTAGTTCAAAACTAATGATACATCCCATACACAAATGTTCTTAGATTTTGTAGGTCTAAGATTATAAACTCCTTTCATGAATCTGACTACTAAAGGATGTGCTCCTACAAGGACATTATCTATCACTAAACCTAGTGCAGAAAGAGCAGATCTTGCTGTATTTATGGAACTGTAGCCAAGACCATTTTCATATAAAATAGTCAAATAATCAAGCACTATATTTATAGAAATTTGAACTTCACTAATTTTCCTTTCACGACAGTAAGAAAACCACTTTTTGACAAATACTTTGTACTGTTTTTTAGTGCTTTTTCTCCAAGAGCATAACATGATGCTGGCAGTTTTTGTCGAAATTCCTCTGTCAATAAACTGTTTCCTGATACATGACATATCATTAGATTCAATGTTTTGTTCAATGGATGGACAGTGTCTTTGTAAGGAAGAGTCAGTAGATCTTTCCTTGCTATAACCAGTATGGGTGTATCGATTAACATCTGCATCACCAGAGTAAACCATGCTTGAGTCGGCCATAACGGCGCTACTAAAATAACTGTTGTCTTGTCTTTCAAGATCTTCTGTACACATCTGCCTAGTAAACTGAAAGGAGGAAATAAATAGCATTTAAAGTCACTCCAGTCTATAGAAAAAGCATCTTTAAAACTAGCATCAGGGTCAGGTTTCCATGAACAAAACCTTTTCAATTGTGAGTTTAGGCGAGATGCAAATAAATCAATTTGGGGGTCACCCCACAGTTCACATATATCACAAAAAATGTCTTTGTTTAACTGCCATTCAACTTGATCATTGAACTTTCTAGATTCAGCATCAGCAATAGTATTTTCAGTTCCAGCAATGTGGCTAGCAGTGAGCCACACATTGTGTTTCTTTGCCCAAAACCAAATAGATTTTGCAATAGTGTTACAACATATTGACTTAATTCCACCCATTTTATTGACATAGCTTACTGCTGTAGTATTGTCAGTTAATATTTTCACATGTGTAAAACATTTTAATTGAGATTCAAATGATTTCAAACCATACAAAATTGCTAGTAATTCTAAATAATTTATATGATATTTTTGTTCATCAGGGGTCCATCTACCTCCTGTTTTGTTGTCAATAAGTACTGCTCCCCAGCCAGAGAGTGAAGCATCAGTTTGTAAAATAATTTGTGGATTAACTCTGTCCAAAACTCTGGACTGTGTATAAATATTACATGACCACCAAATAATTTCTTTTTTCATTTTATCAGTTATTTCCATATTGACATCAAAATTGCCCTTAGCCATCTTTAAGGCATGTATTTTTTCTATTTCAATATCTCTATAATACAGTTGACCATAATCAACAGCAGAAAAACTTGAGATTATCAAGCCTATATAACTAGCAACTTCTCTTATTTTAGAGATTTGTTTTGAAAGTAATTTTTGACTTTCTTCATGTATCATTTCTTTTTTGTCTAGTGTTAAAGTGACAATCATTTTTTCAGAGTCTATCAAAAACCCTAAAAATTGAATTTTCTTTGTAGGTATAAGAACAGATTTTTTCTCATGTACTATGAATCCCAAATCAGATACCAATTTCACAGTATCTTGGATATTTAGACTACACTCTGCAATTGTATCGCCTATCAATAAAGAATCATCAATATAACCTATATTGATATGACCTGATCTGCGGAGTGTAGCATATACCACTTTCATAAGTTTTGTGAATAAACGTGGTGCACTTGCCAACCCATTTGGTAAGCAAGTATATTGATAAATAGAACCTTTCCAAATAAATCTCAAATATTTTTGATATTGCTCATCAATGGGCACTGAATAATAAGCATGGCGCAGATCGACACTAGCCATGTAACAGTTTTGTTTTATCAAATGCAATGCCATTTCAAAAGTGTCCATTTTAAAATGGTGATACTCTACATGTTCATTTAACTTTTTTAAATTTAGTATCATCCGATATTCACCATTCTTTTTTGGTGTCACAAATATTGGTGAAATATATTCTCCTTCAATAGATTTTACCTTTTCAATTACTTTAATATTCAGTAAATTTTGAATTTCTGCATCTATTATTCTAGTATTATTATCATTTGCTACTATGTTTCTAATAGTTGCTTGATTTTGAATAGGATGTATACCATCAATAAACTCAATGGGACATTTATGAGCAATATCTAAAATATTACTGTCTGAAGTAATTTCTTCCCATTTATTTATATAATTTTTCAATCTACCTGCTACAAAATTTATACTCACAACATCAGGTTTTAATATCTGTATTTGTTGTGAGTCCACCTGGAGTTTTTTGATTCTCCAGTCTTATCTGAGCCTGCACGAGATGCTCTACCACGGCCGATACCTCTACCACGGCCTGTGCCTCTACCAGAGATCCTAAAATACCAAGGTCTACGACCGCCTCTATTAAAGCCACTGTTGAAACCACCCCTTCCTCGGATTTTATTTGATATTCTACTACACTTGCCAATATCATCAACAGTTTTGACCACATCACCACCAAATAGGTTTTTATCATAAGGAACTGTAGCATTCAGCAAATGTCCATATTCACCAATGATATCATACTTCATGAGAGTTCTTCTCATCAAGCATACTAATCTGTTAGCATGCCCCATCAGAGCGAGTGAATCCATACAGTCGTCTAACATATTACTATGCTCAGTACACTCCTCTTTCTCTAACATTAAATCTAGTTTATTAATAACTTTAGCCATGACAGTAGCTGTCTTCACAACTACAGACTGAATAGTTTTCATTTTGTTATCGACTGTTTTAGTCTCGGGACTTAAAATATCCCAAATAACCTGGTCAGTTTGAACAGTAACGAGACCGTCACAATTTTGTGGTCTCTGAAGTTTCTCATCTTTCATGAGATCTGAAAATCTCTCAGAAGAAATCCCATTTCTAAAAATATCAGTTATATTATTAGCCAACTGTTCATTAATAGATGGTGCATACTTTTCACCAGACCTAAATTTTTTGCTCATGCTAGCAAATCTTGTCTCTTCACAAGAGTCAGATTTTTGTTTCTTACTAGGGGGTTCATCCCTTTTTTCATTATCTGCTTGGACCTCGTCACAAGCGTCATCATAACAATCAGACTCGTTTTGATTTTCATCATCATATTGATATTCATCATCATAAAGAGCGTCTATTCTCTTGTGCATGTCATCAACCCTACTGTTGGTTTTTACTTGTTCAGATCTTATCTGCTTCAATATATCTAGCATTTCATTGTTATTATTAGCGTCACCACTGACACTACTAGTACTAGACTTTGCTTTAGAAGTGGACGGCGTACTCGAGGAAGGGGGCTTACCCTGAGCAGCAGACTTGGACGAAGCCTTGGAAGTTTTCGACCTTGTTTTAGCCTCCTTTGGTTTATCAAAGAGTAAAGCATCTTCATCCTCTAATCTTAAATAGTCATCGTCTACACTTGATGCCTTCTTATCAGGCGTTTTCTCTGATTTCTTATCACGAGACTGTATCATGGCGTCCGCCATATTTGTTTACAGAATAGTAATCTCAAACCCACACGAGAATGAAAATAATTTCTATAAAAAATTATAAACCAGATTTAATCACATTAAATCTTCAATAAATTTATTAATTGACTTCCTCGAAGTCATATAATTAAATAACAAATCAATTTTCAAGGTTGCAATACGAGGTTACTAACACACGTCAGTCCTCAACGAAAGTTGACAGTACACTGAGGTTGCGGTTGCGCAGTGCTTCTCATCTGATGGCGGAAGTGATATGACGTAATAGAATTAATGAGGCTACGGTTACATTACGTTATTGTTACATGAAAAACAGCAATGTACGCTAGATTGATTAAACTTAAATCTTCTATAGTTGTATTGCTTCATTCTTTCATATGTACTAAACAATACTTGTAATTTAATACTGATAAATAATAAAATATTATTATTCAACAAATGGTGTACAACTTGAATAATTTTACTACGTATTAATGGTTTTGATGTTCTTAAAGATACTACTCAAGATTAGGAGTGTGACTGTCAAAGGCGAAAAATACAGTTCAATGGTTTCACTTTTTAAAAGTATTTAACTGCACACCTACTCTTATTACTGTCATTATACTTTGGACCAATTTTGTTTAAGGTGAAAAAAATTAAACTTGGGATGCGTTTTAAACGAAACTGAAACAATATCAAGACATACATTTCATACAGCTTTATAACTTGACGCAAATTGATAATCAAAAGCAAAGTTTGCTAACTGTAACTTAAATACTAAGAAATTATTTATCATCAGTACACGTATCCGTGGAGGACGTAATTTCGTTCATCAAAAATGTGTTGGACTTTAAAAACAACTTACTGGATTTGTAGAAATTGTCATTGTAAATAAAAAATTACAGTAAATAAATTGTATGTTATAAATGTATGTAATAAATGTCCTCAACTTTTATATTTAGTACATATTACTAGTCCCATCGTACATTGCTTTTTTTCATGTAACAATAACGCAATGTAACTGTAGCCTCAATAATTATTGTTACATTCGTAATTAAAAAGGTCCTTACCCAACCATGCATTCCGGCATTTAGTCTCCAATGTAACAATAATATTTTTATTATTGTTACATTTCCATGTAACCGTAGCCAGTGCCTAACAAATATTATTGGATGCCAAATTGACTTCAAATAGGTGCCGATTTGACTATATGCCGATTTAACCAGGTGCCGATTTGAGTTGAACATTTCAAATCCTCTGCGATCGTTTGCGGTATTTTCTTGAGAAACCCTGTTTTCGATCATCAAACAGAAGTACAAACTGTTTTAAAATGATTCTAGAACGCTTCATGATTGTTGAAATAAGTTTAATTCACTTAAAAAACAATTTTGAAACTTTGCGATGTTTTGAAAAGAAGTTTAAAACGCACGTGTAAAAGAAGAAATTACCGGTGAAAGTCGAAATCCGTACATGACAGATATCACTATAATACGATTTTGAAAATAAAAAAGTTCCATCCTTTTGTAAAACAGTCTTTATTATACCTATCACATTAATGTTTGAAGGGTCTAAGCTTATACAAACCAATTTTAAGTCGGTATGAAACATCAAAACGGAATGAACAATAACCGATTACGTTTTGTAGTTTACAAATTATAAATGCATTGAACAGAAAGGAGAAATTTGTAATGAAAGGTTTAGTTTTTATATTTATCACTTTTGATTTGATATTAAATAGAAATAACTTATTAATATGGACGAGTTAAAATAATTAGTTTGAAAAATCATGAGAGCGCCCTCTACAATATCAATAACAAAGATGGCGGAATGTAAACAAACAACCTCGCCGCGAATATTGAACTTGTTCTCTTATTTCTTGCTAATTGTACTATTTAATGCGCATCCCTACTGGAAGGTCCAATTGTTGAGAATAAAAGCGCGGACTATACAAGACTTCCTATGGACAGTCAACATTTTTGTTGTACTAAATAAAATAAAGTATGTAAACTGGTTCCCGTCCGAGGCTAACACACTTTGTTCTAGTGTAGCGGAATACAAGCAGATACCAGTTAGTTTGTAAAATAGTAAATATGAAACCAAGTGCGGTAGGCGGAGGCAATAATCGACTTCCTGTTGTTCTGGTCAATAGTAATGGAAGAATGCCGCTGACGCGTCATTTTCCAAAAATCAAAAAAATCGTTCCTCTCCCCAAAGTCATGTCGCCCTCGGACTTTGTTTACTTTGAAAGTTGTTGACTTACAAATTAAAGTATTGCATGTTGGTGTTTGAATCATCTACAGCAAACATAATTATGTTTAGGCAGCAACCATTTGATTTTCTAGGGGGGGGGGGGGGGGGGGCTTTGGGTTTTTTTTCTGTGCAGACTTTTTTTTTCGCCTTCGGGGAAGAGGAATCTATTTTTTAGCGACAAACCGAAAACAATTTTTTTCTTTCAATGTTGGCATAACATAAAGTGGCAGCTGAGGGTGAAACAAACAAATTTTTTTTCTCAGGGTCCAAAACAAATTATTTTTTTTCACCAAATCCTGGAAACAAACTTTTTTTTCCAAAAAAAACCAAAGCCCCCCCCCCCCCCCCCCCCCCCCCGAAAATCAAATGGTTACTGCCTTAAATTTGACAAATACCATTTTTTAATTAGTGCACAATCTTTGAGAATGATTTAAATAACCAGTGAAGGATATCCCTGCTTCTGCGTAGTGTGGCATTCCAACAATGACGTCACTATATTAAAAATATAATATAGGTTGGATTTATTCATACTGATTTTTAATTTCCAGATTGTCAAAGAAATGTAAATAAGGTTACAAAGGAGAGCTCAATATTTGATAATTTCTAGAGAAACAGAAGGGAAATGTGTAAAAAAGTGTTTAAAGTCAATCTATTCATTTGTGTCTCCCCATCTAATCAATCTCAGAAAGATTTGTTGGGGGGTTTTCCACACTATAAAAACAAAATGAATGATGTGACATAATGTCACTCTGGTCAACCCCATAGGGGATTGACGGCTTGAAGCCGTCTTTCCCCTAAAAAATAGACTTGTTTTGGGTGAAATATAATGCATAACAATAACATCATTTTCTAGCATAATTAACAAGAAGAACGAAACTCAAATGTAAATATCCATTGATTTACCTGTTTAAACATCTCGCGAGAGTTTATGTTTACACAGGTAAGTTATGACTGCAATCATAAGAAAGCATGTGATTAATCAGCTAAAAATAACGTTACGAAATCGGAAACTATAGTAACGCCACTGTTACAGAAATACTTACAGTTCCCGGCAATTTCTTCTGACTTTTCCGTTTAATCGATGTTCTTTGTTATTTTAAAGCAAAAATTACGAATTTGAAGGTGACTATTATCTATAAATCAGTCAGCGTTATGCACTTCTGAAGCGAAAAGTAACGCGAGAAACGACACAAAAATACGGTCGTATAATCTTTGAAATTTGTTAATTTCAATTTTTTTTTCTAGGGAAGAGTAGCATACACTTGTATGTTGATAAAAATAAAGGCATCTTTAGATGTAGTTACAACTTTTCTTACAGTAATACACAATTTTATCACTTTTCTATCGTTATAGGAAATGAGCCCAATAGCAAATTATGGTCCATATATAGCCTATATCGGAGAGTGTGAATACCGCTGGTCTTTTTTTTTTTACTCAAAAATAATTATTTTCACTTTTTTTGTTTTATTTTCAAAAATATAGTTTAATATCTTTAAGGGGGCTCCTGGGTATAAATCAATTTTTTTTTCTAATATAGGATTTCGCTATATTTTTTTATAAATGAACTTCACATATATTTAAAAGAAAAATTAAATAAAAACATGCGGTCAATGTTCATTTAAGCTCACAATCTGCCTCTGGAGCATACATTTTTGTTAATGTCATTTTTTTCTGTTGAACTAATAGGAGAAATAGAGGTAATAGTGAAATAAAAAAATAACCTAATTACAGAAATCGCTTAAATATATATTACAATTATTCAGGGGTTAAAAAAGTTTGTTACAGCTAACTAGCCCAGGACTTATTGGCAGCTGGATTTTACTAGCCCTGTTAGAACTGCTAGTCCATCAAAACTGACCTGCTAGCCCGAGTATGCCTTAAAAAATTAGAGTTAGCTGCATAATACAAAGCGGGTGTAGATCCCTTGTTTTGAAGGCAGCATTAAACACTGTATTTAATATTTTTTGTTGATCTGCTATTTATTCTGTTGGTGCTTAACCATGTTAACCTAACTTAGAACTTTGTTCCCACATACAAAGCAGACTGTTTATTGGCGTGCTTGGGGAAATAAGGGCAATATTCACATAGCATCGTTCCATCAGCAACAGCCGACTTTGCCCAGGGGAATCATTCTGTCCTGGACAAAATATTTTTTTCCCCTGCTTTTCCCGGTCGTATTTGTCAGTTATGGGGGATGAATTTTCAGCCTCGTTACCCCCTTCATCTACCGTTTTTTGTTTTGAAACTGACGAAGTTTCAGGGGTGCCCGAATTAAAATATTTTGTTGCATGGGTTCGTGCTCAACAGCTGTCCGCGACAAGACAGGTCAATACCAATCAATTCTTCATACCCCCAGTACCGTTAATTGAAAATTTCGACATAAGCAATGTACAATACCCCAGGCCAAGGTATGAGAAATCAATATTTAGAATTGCGATCAATATATGATACCGGGCCACCTAGAGTTATTTGCATTCTGCAATCCTCGGTAGAATCCGTTACTTTCCTTCTATTCCGTTAGATGAGGGTACGGAATCGGCCGAGTTGAGACGATTGAGTTATTTGTTCTATTTTAAAAATATGTACAACAAGACCTGTACAAACCAGTTCAAATTTTTGGAATCCCGGATGACGTAATTGAATCTGATTGGCTAAGATAAATAAGTGATGAAGGGATTTTCCACTTTCTATTTTGGAAATGTCCAGAATTTTTTGTTACTAGTCCGTCGGGCATATTGGGTTACAAATTTTGATTGCCCCTTGCGTACATCCTCTAGTCCTGGGCGTCTGGCTAGTGGATTTTTTAACCCCTGTTATTTATTTGTTTATGTACAGCTTATATGAAAACAATAATAAAAATATAGGTCACCGATTAGTTAAAAAAGATATTTCAATTTTAATGCCAAAAGATGGCATTTTTGCACCAAAGGGAGATAATTTGGAGCTTTTTCAATGATATAAACTTTTTGAAAGTCATCTGGGGCCAAACCGAATCGATTTTTTGGGTTGATTTTTTTACCATATCATAAAGTAATAACTAATAGTGTAATACATAAAATTTGTAATGAAAAAATAAAGGTTAATTTTTTTGCTGAAATTTTTGTACCCACAAGCCACCTTAAGGTCTATAAATATTAACAAAAGCTACCAAATAACAAACACTTTATCTCATACAGTCAACCGTTCTGTCACTATCAGGGCAATCATCCTGTCATTAATGCAACCAAAGGAATTTGCATACAAGATAAAAAATCGATTTTCTGAAGATTGTGTGTACTTTTATTAATTATGAACGCCTTAAACCTTATAATGGTATGCTGTTACACTAATTTAAGCAGTATAACACCTATATCACCATTAAAAATCTTTTTCTCTGGATATATCAGTCTGTTTTTGGGATATTACGTTTTTCTGGTATTTCTCAGGAAAATCGTGGTACCCCAAGTATTTATTTTACACAAGGTTTTCACAATAGCTCAGTATTGCCTTAATGTTGTAATAAAAATTCTTTATATCTTTATGTCACAGTATAGGTAAAAACAGTACTATTACATTTTCCCAGGATCGGGTTGGCCTTTTTTTTTGTGTACCCAAGGCAGTGGTAAATTCTGAAAATGTTAATATTGTCGCCTAATAATCAAAGCAATTTATAAGGCAGTTTGCTTGACTGTTAAGGGAAATCGGTACTATTTATTTAGTCCAAACAATTATGACGTCTTGAAAGGTCGAAGTAAGGCTTTGACCCCACGGGGCGTACATTCATATTTTATATTTTTCATATTTTCAAACTAAGTGTGTATAGACATATATATTCATTATGAAGTGCTCCTTTGGAGGAGGGATTTCCTAATACAGAAACAGATACGGCGTCAAAGAAAAAAATTATAATAGGCAGAAATTAAAGTGGGTCTCATTGGGGTCTAAGCGTGACGCTGGATTGCCATTTTTTGTAAGTGTGACACGTGAATGTCAAATTATTGTGTCGGGAAAACGGGAAATGAGGTCTAGAGGGACACGGGAAATGACAAAAAATATGAATTGCTTACGTACATAGTGTAAGCGGGATACGGGAATCGGACAAAACAGTAAGCGGGATCCGGGATCGGAACCCCCCAATGAGACCCCCATTATACAGTTATAGCTATGTATTAGGAAATCCGTCAAACAAACGAAAGAGCCATTGAATGTAGCTAACATTCACCCCACGGGCGTAGATTTTTGCTTTTCTTGAATACCGAAGACCCCTGTAAATATAGTCCTGTAAATATATATTGTGAACTTTTAAACCGATTCTGAAAAGAAGTGCTCCTTTAAAGGAGGGAATTCCTTACACAGATAGATAGATAGAGATATGACGATTTAATCCAATTTCATAGACCAAAGAGACAAATCAAAGCAACAACATATAATAACTTTGTAACAAAAAACATTATAGACCACCAAGTCCGTAACAACAAACGTGCGGTCATAGTTCCAACCAGTAAGACAGAACAATACAAGAACTCTATTTTTGTGCGCACTGCAATAAACTGGAACCATCTGGAAGACTCAGTAGTGTGCGCCACTACTACCGAGGAGTTTAAATCAGCACTCCTCAGCAAGTTCGACTAATTGTGCGCAGACCAACCCGTCACATAATAGCCGAAAGGAATCTGTGACGTACCCATCCTAATTACACAAGTGGGAAATACAGATACAGAATAGACGTACCGATTTCCCTTAACAGTCAAGCAAACTGTCTTATATATTGCTTTGATTATTTTTAAGCTAAAATACAGTAGTTATTCATATGTTTTGCGAATGCAGATAACCAATATTTACTTAAGAATGAGGTTTCAACTGCTTTCCTGTCGATGAACTTTTGCAGCCAATAATAATACAAGAATGACAACTCTATTGAATTATACACCGAAAACTAGTTCGGATTAACAATGGAAAATATCCGTATTGATAAGCTATGTGATCTGATGTATGGACAAATCGACAATAAAGTTCAATAAGTTACATCTACCGGTGCCTGTTGAAGGTGTTCTTGAAGTCTATAATATAGGGTCCATAATATAGTCCCTTTAACGGCGTGACTTTTTACCCCAATCAGAGACATGTATACTACATGTGTATTTATATGTCTCTGCCCCAATATACCACAGGGGCTTGTTTAGTGGGTCAATGGCGATCGCTATCCTATATGGTTTTAGTGGGTCAGATGAGGTCAGATGAGGTAAAACCTCGTCTGACCCACTAAACAAGCCCCTGTGACTTGTTTAGTGGGTCCGAATGGTCGATGTTGACGGATGTGTGTAGACCGAAAGAGAGAAAAAAATCACCAATTGTTTATTATTTACTGCACCTGTTCACAGATTTACAGATTGATATGGTTTTGAACATTGTATTTATCCATGAGTGACCTATAGAAAACTTTTTTACATTTACATTTTACACAAAGGAAAGGATTTTCACCTGTGACACTCTTTCCCGCCATTGAGAATCTCGTTAAAAAAAAAAAAAAAAAACCAAACCCAAACTTGTAAACAAACGGAAAAGCTTCATGTCTGCTGGCTTATTATAATCATCAATAACATTTGCTAGATAGCTTTATATATAGTCATATAACCTGCAGCAGCATCATCATTATATTGTTTTCTGTGTGCTTTATTTTCCTGCATTTATGTCCGAGATAAAATTAGAAAAGTTTAGTAACAAACGTATCATTGAACCTGAAGGTGTAAAAACCTATACACCAATTATCTATTCGGACAGCAAAGGCACATTCCTGAGAGATAACATTTTCCATCCACTCCAAGAAAACATTGTATGGAACTGTTTTAAAGGCTCAAAATCTCGTGATTCAGTAAAGTGATTCAAAAAGAACATTAAATCTTTAGTTCTTAAATACAATAAAATTTGGCTATATATTTGGATAGGTACTTGTGACATAACTACTTTGGACCGCTCTACATTCCTCATAAGCTTAACCTCTGAAGACCCTTCTGAGATCGTAGATCAAATTACAACAAATTTTCAATTAATAGCCTAAATTATATCCGCATATCCTCAGTGTAGAGTAACATTCCTTGAAATACCAATATATTCTATAAGAAAGTGGAATTACTCTCATGGGCATATGAACCCAATTGAATTTCTTCAACAGGACAAAATTCTTGACATACAAGTCTCATCTCTAAATTCAAGTATCAAAATTCTAAATACTTCTCTCAACAACTTTTCGCCAGACTTCTCATACGACTTATACAGGACTTCTAGATACAGTACACATACGGATAAAGATAAAGGGTTACACAAAACCAGGAAATACTTAAACACAACTTTATATAAGGACGGCATCCACCCAACTCCTCTTCTGGCAAAAGTCTGGTTAAAGAAATTCACTCTGAGAATTATCAGAGACTGCTGGATCTAAACTAAAATCATAGACTATCGGTAAGTGTGGTTGTTCCGCGCTATACCTAGCATCTAAAATATCTACTTGTAAATCTACAAACAAATACAACATTTATCTACTAGGTCAGTGTGGTTGTACCGCGCTATACCTATCATCAAACCAGATAACCAGCCATCAATGATCCTACAAGAAAAATCCATGTTATAACAAAAACTGTATGAGTCTGTATATGTATACTTATGTATTAAAATAGTTTGTTTATACAATAAATGCTGAGCTAACAAGTTTACATTTTGTATCGTCTGGTAAGTGTGGTTGTACCGCGCTATACCCAGTAACCATAACCTTAGTAGCATACCTGCACACATTAGTTACTAAAGTTTATTTCCATTTTATTAACCTGATCTCTGGTAAGTGTGGTTGTGCCGCGCTATACCTAGTCACTTAAGCAGAGGGTAAGGAAATCGTAGCTGTCAAAGCATATTCCAGTAGTTAATTCTTCATTAAGTAAGACCAAACAAACAAGCTTCTCCTGGTAAGTGTGGTTGTGCCGCGCTATACTTTATGAAAGTTGTGTTTTAACAAAACCTAGGATTGCAAAGCATCTCTCAGTTTCTCTCTTGGTCTTTTGGTCGTGGGTTAGTGTGGTTGTACCTCGCTATACCGCATCATTTAAATAGTGAAGTAGCAAAATATTGGTGGAAAAAGCATCTCTTCTATTAATTACCTGAATAGTTAACAGAATTTACTTGTCAAACCTCACCTGTGGTAAAGTTGGTTGATCTGTGGTAAAACTTACCATAGAAGGAAAATAACAAAATCTTGGGCTGAAATCAATCTAAAGAGCAAACACGTACAATTTACCCGGGGTAAGTGTGGTTGTTCCGCGCTAAACCCTATATAAAAACTAGCACTAGCATAACATGGCAGACAGTAGCACCATTAAAGAGGTGGGCAATAGTCAGTCTCTATCACTGCGTCGCAGTCAAAGATCAAATACAAATCTAAGGAGATCAGATCCAACACCAAATCATGTTGATAATAAAATACCTACTTTTCAGAAAGACTACCAACTCAATGTTAATAAGGCTATCAGCAAGAAATTATCAGGTTGCTCAGATTCTATGATCAGATATGAAATGAAACAAAAGAAAAATCTTTGTATTCAGCTTAACACATCATCATATCTTATCTTTAAACAAAAGCTTTTTGAAATACTAGAAGGGGATGACTTTTTAGAACATTTTTCAGTCTTAAAAGAGAGAGTAAAAGATAAAAAAGGCCATGAAATAGAGATAAGGCTTAAGGTATCTGCCCAAAAGCATGATAATGCTAAGGCATACCAGAAATATACCATAAATTTATACCATTCACAATCATCTGCACTAGTTAATGGACCCAAGGCAGACTTATTTTTGGAAACTATCCTCCCGCAAATAGAAAACTATCTATCACAAAATGAAGTCACTATATGTGATATGAACAACAAATTACTCAAGTGATAAGTCACAGTAATATTGTCAGAAATCAAACTCAAGATGACGATGACCAAACATACACAAAGGGAGCTTCATTTATTGACTCCCCGTGTCACCCAATTACATCGAAATCTGATCTATATCAGGAACACGAATATTTATGTCCAGTATGCAATGGCAAAGCAGATAAAGACACCATAGAATGTGAAAGTTGTGATCACTGGTTCCACTATAGCTGTGTTGGTTTAACAAAAAGCAAGGTAAACAAGATTGACCCAAATGTACCTTACATATGCAATGGTTGTAATGAGAACGAACTATATAATGATGACAGTACAACGCATCTAAATCCTAGCATTTTACCTCCACTAGCAAAAACCTATGAAAACCAACCTTCAGGCTCATTAATTAAAACATCAACCACTGAAGTTATCATACCAAATCCATCCACTATCAGAAGAAGAAATTCATACTTGTTGAACCACTCAAACCAAGCTGAAAGTGTTAATGACCAAACGTCAACCAAAGAGTATAGCAAGAGTAAGAATGACCAAAATGCACCTGAGAATAGCATGTACATCAACACTCCTGTTGACCACTCTGTTGCAAAAGAAACAATCAATATTCCGATTGACCAAAGTCCTTTCGAAGAAACCACCAATATCCAGTATAATGTAACATCTATGAAGGAAACCAATAATACTCTGAACAGCAACAATAGTGTAACTATAAATAAGATAGCAAAAACTTCTAACTTGTCAACTTCAACAAAACCAAAAACCACTTCAAGACCAAAAACCGGTATAAATAACCGGGATATGGAGCTACATGGTTATGTAACAGAATTGGAACAAAAGCTAAAGGACCAAGAGAAAACAATTAAACTCCTTCAAAAGAAAGATTCTTTGACTAACAAAACACAAAATAGCAGTTATCATGGAGAAGGGCATATCCAGAACAGTATGGATCCCAACAACCAAAATCAACAAACTAACCAGAATTTCCATAGAATAGATCCCTTTAACATATATGAAAGGATGCACCAAATGGAAATACAAGCCTTAGAATCTCGAATCAGAGCAATTGAAGTCCAATTATCCCAAAATTTATCTATCTGCTCTGCGCTAACTACGCAAATGGCCCTACATCTACAACAGAGTATGGCCACAATGAACCATCAAATTAGGCAACTAAACCAACAACACCAATTTGCCAACCCCCAACCAACATGGAACCAACATACCAACGTTAACAATCCAGGTCCACACTTGTTTCAACAACAAAATCAATATCTCAATCCTCAACCAACATGGACCCAACATACCAACTTTAACAATCCAGGTCCATACTCGTTCCAACAACATCCAAATATCCATCTGTTTCCTCAACCTCCAGCTTACCAATTTACACGTCCACCACCAAATATTCAACATACAAGACAGCTGTTTCCTCCTCACTACAATGTCATGCATCACCCTCCTCAGGCTAACATACTTAACAACTCAAATCCTCAAAGAAATGATCATAGTCGCTATGCAGCTTCATCAACGAAAACTCCTCATCCAAACTACCACAGGCAAATCGATCAAATACCGAAAAATCTATCAGATGATTCGCACTATCAAGAAAAACCTGTTCAAAAAGAATTGAACAAAGCGAAAACTCAATACATATCTGACCAAAAAGAAAGAGCCGAGTACAACACCAACTCATTACTACTAGCAAAAAGTATGGACACGGAACTGGCAACCAATAGAGATGTGGCGAAAAGTCCAAAGTTGCAAATGGAAAAGAGAAATATAATTGCACCCACTGACAATTATGTGACTACTTCAACCAATATCCACCAATCACCATCCTGTGAAATAGAAATAAAGCAGACAACAAAATATACTGGAACTTCATTTAGTGTCGATAGCACACCACAGAATTTTTTAGAACTTCCCGGCCTAAGGAAACAACCACCAGACAACGAATACACGTTTCTTCCTTACAACCAAACCACGAGAGATTAAAAGTTACCACTTTCAATGTTGAAGGGGTCAAAACTAATAAAAACTATATTTCAAACCTACTAAAAGCACAGGATACAATCCTGTGTGCTCAAGAACATTGGCTTTGGGACTATGAGAAAGGAAAACTGGACGAATTATTTCCAAACTTTAATAATTACATAAGATGTCATGATACATTCGATCCTATTGTAAATTTCCAAGCACCAAGGGGACAAGCGGGTATAGCTATCTTATGGCCCAAAAAGTGGAACGATTTAATAAGAAAATTGCCAGAAGGCAACGAAAGAGTCATTGCTATCTCTGTTCAAACCAAGGATCGCCAAGTTTGTATTATCAACTCATACCTACCAACTTCAAATACAAACTCAGTAATAAAATATAGGGAACATTTAGATATTATCAAATTTCTTATACAAAAGTATTGCTATATGGATTTCATAATCTGTGGGGACCTAAACGGAACCTTACTCAATTCAAGGCATAATCAACATGATAGAATATTAAAAGAGTTTGTCAAAGACTATAATCTACACCAACTAGATGCTGATGATCACCTACACTCTTTCTTTCATCATAATGGAAAATCTACATCTAAAATAGACTACATCCTGTCATCAAATAGCAACCTTATCCACTCTATTCAAACTTTCTCGCAAGATGCAATACATTTATCAGCCCATGTACCAGTCAAGGCTCTTTTAACACTTCAAGCCGACAAACAAAAACAAAAAAAATCATCAAATTTCAGCAACGAAGTACTGCATAAAACAGAATGGGAAAAGTGTGTACCAGCAATTTACAGTGAAGCAGTAAAAAAATCTTTAGACCAAAATAAAAATCGAAAAGTAACAACAGAAGACCAAACAAATAGTCTAATAGATGCAAATAAACAAGCTGCAAGGAAAACAATTCCGACAAAAACTTTGAAAATCCGCGGCCCAAGACTAAAAGTTTCACAACATGCAAAAAAGTTACTTAGGATTAGTAAACAGAAACACAGGATATGGGACCTTCATGGAAGAAAGAGAGGTGAGGACACCTGTTTTTTGGAACTGAAGGAAGCAAAAAGAAACGTAAGAAAAAGATTACGGCAAGAAAGAGCAACTGAATGTAAAGAATTTTATAAAAAAAACTGGAAAGTGAACCCAACTCTAAAAATTTCTACAGATTAATACGCAGAAATACAAACAGCACTAAAGAACTTGCTACAACCATACTATATGATGATCATGAACTAACTGATCCTGAAGAACAAAGAGAGGCAATGGCAAAATATTTTCAAAATTTAGCAACACCCAAGGACGATCCTGATTTTGATGAAAAATTTCTAAATAACTGCCAATTCCGCTGTGAAATTATAAAAGAAATCTGTAGCTTGTCTGATTTTAGTTCAGACAAATTCAACCCCACCGAAATTTCTGAGGCAATATCAAATCTGAACAATGGAAAGGCATGCGATGAATATGGGCTATCTGCTGAACACTTCAAATCTGCTGAAGAGGTTGTTGTTCCGTATCTCGTTTCTGTATTTAATCAAATATTGGCTGAGAAAAGGGTACCAATCCAATTTAAAACCGGTATTCTTAATGCAGTATGTAAGAAAAATAAAGATGACAAAATACTTGATAACTACAGAGGCATCACCGTATCATCAATTATAGGAAAAAATTTTGAACATGTTATCCTTAAGAGAGTGCTATTGAAATTAGATAAACAATCAGAGTTACAATTTGGCTTCACAAGTGGCCTCTCACCAGCAATGGCAGCACTGCTAGTCTCCGAATCGGAACTTATATCAAAAAACCAAAAATCTAAATTAATTTTCGGACTTCTGGATTCACAAAAGGCATTTGATGTTGTTCATCATGATATTCTTCTCGACAAGTTATTTGACCAAAATATTGATCCAGATATTTGGGAAATCATTTTTGATATGTACAACAACCTTACCTCTAAAGTTAAATGGAAAAACGGATTTAGTAACAGCTTCCCTGTACGGCAAGGAGTCCGCCAAGGAGGAATTCTATCCACCCATTTGTAAAAACTATACATTAACGACCTACTTACAGAACTTGAAGAGAATGGTATGGGCCAGTACATCGGCACAAACTTTACGGGATGTCCAACCTGTGCAGATGACATTATCCTACTGTCATCAACTGAAGAAGAAATGCAATCTATGCTAGATACATCTAAAAGATACTCAGACAAACATAGATACAAGATCCATCCAACCAAAAGCGTTACAATTAATAAATATAGTAACTCAAAAACAACGAAGAGTGAAGTTCAATTCAAACTCGATGATAAAAACATGCCATCAGCTAACCAAGGTACACATCTGGGTATCATCAGAGCAATTAAGGACCAAAATAAAACAAACATCCAGGACAGAATAAGCTTAGCCAGAAGAACAGCCTACTCTCTTATGAACGTTGGAGTACATGGTACAAATGGACAAAACCCTAAAACTTCCTATATGATATATAGAGTATACGTTCTACCAAGGCTACTTTACAGCCTGGAAGTTCTGCCACTCAATAATGGGGACATTAAGTTGCTAAGAGATTTCCATGTGAATTTTTTGAGACAAATACAAGCTATTCCTTCACGGACAGCAATTTCAGCAGTATACTTACTCGTGGGTGCTCTCCCCATAGAGGCAGAAATTCACAAAAGAGTTCTTAGCCTGTTCCACTCCATCTTTTCATCTAACAATGAGAATCTAAAAAAGGCTCTAGAGAGGCAATATGTTCTGCAAACACATGAATTAACTTTCCTTAACAGAGTAGCAGATATTTTATACATGTATAATCTTCCTCCATGGACTGATCTGAAAGATCAGTTACCATCAAAGTTATCATGGAAATGCAAGGCAAGAGAAGCAATAAACAACTACTGGAAAGTGAATCTTCAAAGGGACGCCAATAGCAAAACAACACTAAAATTTCTCTGCATCCCTAATTTAGACATAGGAAAACCTCATACTATCTGGAACAGTCTACTACCAAACATCGGCGAACTCAGGAAAGCAACAATAAAAGCAAGGTTATGTACAGGAACATATATATTTCAATCGCAGAAAGCTCGTTTCTCAAATATGAATCTTGATGCAACTTGCCCAATTTGTCAACTGGAAGAAGAAGATATCATCCATTTTCTCACTCGCTGTCCCGTTTTGGAAGGTATACGCAGAGAATCTCTTAGTGTTATCAAAAGAATTACCATCAATAAAATTGGGCTAGGAAACTGGAATTCTAACTTTCACGAGAGAACTTGTATTGCTCAACTAATCTTGGATTGTCAGCAACTGGCTCTAAACAATATTCTTCCTCAGGATGACCTTTTCCTTAATTCAATAGAAGAACTAAGCAGGAACCTATGTTATAGACTCCATCTAAAGAGAGTGTCCTTTCTTAATATCTAGTTCCCATAAGGTCAGTGTGGTTGTACCACGCTATACCTTAATCAGCTATCTTCAATTTCATGAAATGAAATATGGCTTATTCTCTGGACAATCTAAGGAAGACAGATGTAGTAGCTGCAGCAGGCAGAAATCTGAAAACTAGTTATTTTTATATTTTCTTTTTACCTTTTAGTAACATTGTTTTAGTGAATGTAAAGATTTTTTACTATAATGTATGCCCTGTAAATAATATTCAAAACTTTCTTAAAACTCTATTAATAACCTTTAAATTGTGACACATTTTTAATGTACATATAAGTTATTATTATTATTTTTGCAGGGATTTAACTGTATATATTTTTTTTAATGTTATTTTTAAATAGTTATGTTTCACTGAATAATTAATTATTATAAGGGTTTAACCAACCTTAATTTAGTAAGGTTGGTGTACTCCAACTATTGGAGGAAGTTATAGAGGAAAGAAGAAGACTATACATAAAAAAAACCATCAGTATTCGAGTTAACTATCAGTGGCGGATCCAAAGGGGGGGGGGGGGGGGTCCGGGGGTTGGACCCCCCTTTTTTGGCCGATCTATGCATTTGAATGGGAGCATATAGTTGGAACCCCCCTTTTACTCTGGTTTTTTTTAAAATGGCTGGATCCGCCACTGACTATAGTTTTAAAAGCTTCGAAATACACACAAATGTGGAGAGGGTTGTTTTTTTTATAAATAAATATGAGTTAAATATCATTACACAACACGAATAATGCACTGAATCGTTTTATTTCGAGTATATTTGGGTATATTGGGTAAAAAGTCAATTTGTGATCGTAAGCGGCTGACAAGAACGGAACAAGTTTCAATGAAAAAAGTGTTTTAAATTTAAAAATGTTTATAAAATAAAGTTATTTTGGTGTTAAAATAACATAAAAATGCCTGAAATAATATTTTTATTCAATAATATTATGTTGAAATTGCTTTTTGAGGTATATTGGGATACACAGTCGCACCTCTCCCCCCCGATTATGCGATTATGTTTTATTTTGTGAGCCTGAGTATCTTTAAATCTTTTTTTTTTACTGTTAGTAAATCTTAGTTCAAGCGATTTTGTATCCAGACCTTCAAATTCTTTCTTTAATGTAACTTGAGATTTTGTCACAACTTGATAGTTCAGCATTCTTGTCGGTTTTGTATGCTACAACGTTTGCTTGCACCTGAGACAAAAATAGGGAAAATCTAAATATATTGGACAAAAGTTAATAGTAACTCATTACTCTTTCAAGAAGGATGTCAAAGTTGAACTCTATTTATCAACCATTGTTAACTAAGTGGCATGCCGACATACATTGCCTCAATGTGTCTGTTTGAGGTTTCCCTATCCATCTTATCCAATTATTGATACTAAGTACTACGGTTTATCCGCAAGCTCTCATTTTGGCAGGTCGATATTGTACATATTACAACAACTAGAGTGGTATCGAGGTACCGTTCTGGCATTGCATATTTGTGTACAGCTGGTTAATTGGATCAAACATCATAGAGAGTAACATGTTTGCTCTAATTTTGAACATTGCATTGGGTCAAGGGGTCAGTTAGCTTGTACGTATAACGTTATAAACAAGGAAGTATTCAAATGCTCATTAACATAGCTTGCGTCATGATAAATTTTGCTTCTCTATAGCAACTTAAGATGCTAATGCTTATTCAACAGGTCAATTGATAAGATATTGAGCATGTATATGGAAGGTGGCAATAGAAAGGACAGATGTATTCCGAATAACATATCCGGTCTTCCGAAAGACTACGGACATCGTCTAATATATACTGCGTAAACCCTCAGGGGTCAGGGGTTTACGCAATCAGACTGAGCTTATCGATTTATCCAAAGCATAGTATTCTTAAATCATGTCAATACACCAAGTTCTATAAGAATAAAAGAGAGTTCAAAGATACCAAAATGATAATCAAACTCATTTGTCAGAAATCACCTGATTTAGTCACAGTAACATTGGCGGATCAAAGGGGGATTCCGCCGGGTTGGAACCCCCCTTTTTTGGCCGATCAATGCATTTGAATGGGGACATATAGTTGGAGCCCCCTCCCTTTGTCCTGGGTTGGGAACCCCCTTTTTAAAATGACTGGATCAGCCCCTGAGTAAAAAAATCCTGATTCACCGTTATTGGCACCCTCCGTATTGGTCACTTAATTACAAACCTGTTAACAATTTTAATATCGTAGGTCATATTTGAGGAAATTTAAGATGGTGGGATTGTGGTTAAGAAATTTGTAAAATATGTAAAGTCATCTGTGAAAAACATATTCAATAAGATTTTCCTCTGAGTTTAGTATTTTTGTGATTTTACTTTTTCAACTTGACCTTTGCCATAACGGTATAAAGTATGAATTTTGAAGACTGTAACATGTGTAAGGATATCAATAGATTTAAGAAAACTTGAAATTACATGGTTGATAAATTGTACATAATTATGGAAAATATGAGCCCTACCACAGGATAAAACTTTAACCTGCCAAGTATTTCTTTATTTATTTGAAACAAAGGTAAATTCTGCACATTTTTTTTAAAGAGACTAATAGGTGAAAACAACTGTGCAGTGTGGTATTACTCCTTTAAAACTTTGACTTTATATAACTGATACATATAAGAATCACAACACTCAGACAGAGTTCAAATTTGTGTTGTGACTCATTTGTCAATCTATAGTTCTGTCCCTTTTTAACTTGGAAAATTGCAAAGCTACAGCGGAGGCATTTATGATATCTTACACATTCTCCCTTAATAAATTTTATCTTTAGAAACCATGTTACATGTTGCATCCAATGTTTATATACAAGGAGATTACTGTAACAGTATTGCTTTTTTAGCCCTGCAGATATAAATTGTACAATTTACAGTCACAAATTATGTTTATCTAGTATGTAACTCAATTATCTTTGACTTTCTTCTCAAATTATTATCTTTATAAATAAGAAGATGTGGTATGTGTGTTAATGAATCAACTATCCATCCAAGTCACAATAAATAAAGAGTTACAATTATAGGTCAAAATTTGTGTTCAAGATGGAGATTACTGTTTTTTTTCATGATTTTTAATATTTTAATACATATGTGTATTACATTTTAATTATGTTGCAATTTTTGTTTAGATCAATGAAGCAGCAAACCTCTCTCCAGGAGAATTTACGATGGCAATTTCGGCTGTAAGAGATCAAAAAATGGAAAAAAGGAAAGAAAAGAAAAATTCAAAGGAATTCAAAGTCGACCGTATACAAAAGAAAAGGAACCGCAATACAAATGAGCGTAAACATCTTGTAAGAGAAGGTAAAACCTATGGATCTCAAATGGAGTTTGATCAACAACAGGACCCTGAGCTTACCACAGAAATTCCACTTCCTTTTAATATTGATGGCACTGAATGCAAAGTTTTTTTTTGATTTAGAAACAACAGGCTTGGGAAGGAATAGCAACATCATTCAAATAGCAGCTAAGTCATATTCAAATAGTTTTAATAGGTATGTCATTCCAAGAGTGGACATTCAAATTGAGGCCAGTAAGATAACTGGTTAACTTACAGCCATGGTACGAATAAAATGTATGTTCGAGGACAAATAGTTGAACCGGTATCACTTCATAAAGCTCTACTTGATTTCATACATTTTTTAAAGGAACAGAATCAGCCAATAATATTAGGTCATAACATTTGTAACTTTGACATTCCTGTAATTGTTAACAAATTGAAAGAATATAATTTGTTTTCGACATTTTGTGAAACAGTGAAAGGTTTTATTGACACAATGAAAGTGGCTAGAAAGTATATTCCCAAACATGATGTAGAAAATTTTAAGCAGCAGACTCTTGTCAAACAGTTTGTAGGAGAAAATTACCTCGCCCACAATGCAATAGAGGATGTGGATTCATTAAAAACATTATATGACAGTAAACTTGCTTTACTAGTGAAATCTGATGATGTATTTGCCATGTCATACCACAATTGCATGGACTCCTACTCTGGCTTACTAAGTAGTAAAATTGTTTCAAGGCCAGTTTGCATGCAACTAGCAAAAGATGGTATATCGTTGAAACACCTCAAACTGGCATCTGTACGAGATGTAAATGGATTGAAATTTGTCTTACAGGACCATGAGATACCACCAAAGAGTGTGAAATGCATTCAGGACTACTTTCAGACTGAGGAATGAATTTTGTATGGCCAAAAAATAAATATCTGTCTGCGTTTTCTTATAACCTGACTGTGTCAACCCGAATACTTGTTTTATTATTCTCCCAACACAATGCATTTGCCAGGGATAAGATGTTTTAGTCTGTCAGTTTGTCTGTCCTTTTCTTGTTAGTTCAAACGGCACAACATAATTTAATGAAACTTAGAAGGTGGTAAGAATGCAATTAGTGTGTACATAAAACAAAGTTATATGAAAAATTGATTCCCTGCATTATAATTTTATATTTTGAGTTATTGTCCCAGTTCAATTGACACTGAATAATAAAGAATTTGCCATTTTTCGTCTGCAGAAAAAATGACCGCCAAAGTCAAACATTCTTATTACTAGTGGTTGGATATTGTACCCTATCATATAGATATGCCAAAAACTTTTTCTCTGAAGCTACTAAAAAAGATAAGAACCAAACTTTAAAGTCTCATGATGGTCAAAATTGCAAGGAACACACCACTTCATGTTAACCCATCTAATAGACCAAAGATGTAAGAACAAGGTCAAAAGTTATGGCTTGGTAATTTTCATGCAAAAAAAACTACATTAAGTTGACTTTATGGTCAAATTGAGAACACATGAAGGTCATCATGGTGCAACACACATTATCTGATGATGATTCATCTACATACCAAAGATCTAAGGCAAATGTCAAAAGACATCATGGCATGGTAGAGTGTTTATAGTAAAAAGTAAAATTGACCTTGAGGTCAAATATAAGGTCACATGAAGGTCATCACAACACAGGACACTCCATCTCATTATTATGCATCCTCATACGAAAGATGCAAGACCTATGTCAAAAGACAAAAAAATGCATATGGCCTTGATTTTTTATTCTATCAAAAAATACATTTATTTGACCTTGAGGTCAAATTACAAGGTCACATGAAGTCATCATGAAATGTGACACTCTACCTCATGATATTACGTCAACATACAAAATATCTAAGCCCTAGGTCAAAAGACAAGAAAACTATGCCCCAAATATACTATCAGAATGGAAATTGCTCTTTTTTATTGAGGGTGGTGGTATTATAAAAAAATAAAATTGAAAAAAATCTGGTGGTTAAAAGTTTATAATATTTTACAAATTTAACAAACTAATATAGCAGTACAAATGGTTAGTTTTAAAAAAAAATTAAACGACACATTTTTTTTTTTTTTTTTAATTTCGTCTTCAAATACTGGACCCAAAAAAGTCACTTTTGCGGGCTGAATTTAAGACCCCCCCCTTTTTTAATTCGGACAAAAATTTAAATCCAGAACAAAAAAAATACACGCAAATGGAACTGGTGAACTAATATTTGCCTTAGTTTTCACTATTAACTATGCTTTTGTCAATTTAGGATCATTTTTATTTTTTTTAACATATATACCCCTATACCCATATTTCTGAAACCTCAAAATTATGCTAATATTAGCATGTAAAATATGTCATATTCGAGTTGCCAAAACTTTTTAACGTATGGTTCAAATCCTTCGAAATTTTTACAAAATGTTTAGCTTAACCTAGTTTATCAATGGGATAAAAACAAGAAAAATTAAACGACAGGTTTTTTTTTGGTGTTTAGTGTTGGGTACCCCCTTAATACAGAAATGTTTAATTTATTGGGTTTTTTTATATGTTGTTTTATTGAAAAATTTAAACTCAGACTTTCCAGTTTAAAAAAATAAGTACGAATTAAAAAGTGATATGAAACCTGTCTTAAACATCTCATGCATATTTTGACTTGACCTTTGCACTAATCGAAAGTATGCATTTATATAAATGTGAAGATTATAATAGCTTTCAAAAAGTCGGTTAATGTCTCGTTAGTGATGCTGTGATGTTGTTGGGATGTACAAGTACCCGGCCACGTTCACTTGTTTTTGTAGTATTTGTATTTTTATCCATCTGATGAGTTAAGCCTTTTTCAACTGACTTTAATAGTTTATTTTTATGTCATACTATTAAACCACTGTCCAAAGGTTAGGGATAGGGTTGGGATCCCGCTAACATGTTAAACCCCGCCACATTCTCTATGTATGTGCCTGTCCCAATCAGGAGCCTGCAATTCAGTGGTTGTCGTTTGTTGTGCATGTTGTGTTACATATTTGTTTTTCTTTCAATTTTTGTACATAAATTATGCCGTTAGTTTTCTCGTTTGAATTGTTTTACATTGTCATTTCGGGGCCTTTTATAGCTGACTGTGCGGTATTGGCTTTGCTCATTTTTGATGGCCGTACGGTGACCTATAGTTGTTTTAAATTTCTATGTCATTTTGGTCTTTTGTGTGGAGTTGTCTCATTGGCAATCATACAACATTTTCTTTTTGATGATTTATAAGAATATAGCCGAATCCGATCAAGGATTCAAGGCTTTGTATGAAGGAGATGTATTCCTTAATTCAAAATAATTTCCAAAATTTAATTACAGCAAATTTCACCCAGCGCTAGAATTAAATAAAACAACACAATATGTCGACATTTGGATCCAATTGTTCCAATGATTCAGACTTCAACATTCTTGAACATATCTATCGAATACGATGCTAGATGGATATGTAACCACAAATAACAGAAAACAAGTACGTTTTAATAAATCAAAAGAAGAAGAATAATATCAATGTGAACTGTCAACGAGGAAGTCATATTTTGGAACAGAATTTACAAGAAACATTAATTTTAACTACTGTGATATTTACGTAAATTAGATATAAGATCAAGTGTATCAGATATATACAATATAAACATGATAAACTTTTATAATGCATGTGTGCAATCTAATTAAAAACCGATCTCTCATCGCTCCTGTTTCTGATATGTCGCGTGGGAGATCTAACGAAACCCGCTTTGAGGTCACATGTGAGTGACCTCGTAGGTATGTCTTTTTCGACCAATGAAATTGAGTCTTCCACAATCTTGAAAGTTTAACGTAAGGTAAAGGGATGTAACTCATTTTATTTACGACGAAATCGTCAGTCAAAATAATTCATAAACTTTTTTGATTGGCTTATTAATAGGTCGTCAATTCATTTGCATATCATTATAAATTCTAAACTGTTAGTTCACTCAATGTGACCTCAAAGCCGGTTTCGTTAGATCTCCCACGCGACATATCAGAAACAGGAGCGATGAGAGATCGGTTTTTAATTAGATTGGCATGTGTGCATTTTACTATTGCATAAAACACTGTTTTATCTTTACCTTTAATTTCACATATCAATTTATTTGGGGGTTTTCAATAAGAACGTGAATTCTTGTCCAAGCCACTTTAAAATTAATGTGTTTGGTCTTAATAAGTAATTTTTTATGTAGTCAGTACATTTTTAAAATTAGATTCAACATTTTTAAGCAAAGAACCATGCTATTTTTAGAGGGATTAATATGATATTGATTCCTGAATGATTCAAAATAAACAAAATTGCATGTCCCTAGACCTCCTGTTCAAGATTCATACTCTAAAGTATTTTTAAAAAAGTAGAAAAAATGTTATTTTTACTTAATATTAGTTCTTTGATTATTCAAAAGTATGTTAAGTGCCAACATATTTTTATAAACAGTTTTTGACAAACTTTAAGGCTTTTTAATTTTAGAAGGTGTGTCCCTGACATTCCTGAAAAAATGTCCACTACGAAACGAAGTCATTAAATTTTGCTAATAAACAGTTTTATAAAATCAATGTTTGCAAGAGATGTAAACATTAGGGTCTTACAATAGAAGTCATGCTTTTATAACGACAGTTTAATTGTTGGCCAAAAAAAAATGGGCACATCAAATGGACCAGAGCGATACCGTATTTTTTAATGTCCACTACGAAACGGGTCAAATCTCCTTCAGTATCTGGTTTTAAAATTATGAAAACAATATCAGTGTACAGCTTAGAATGTGCTTTGATGAATATAATCTTTTTTGTTGCTATTTCAATAAAGGACTGTGGGAAAAAATGAAAGCCGTGAATATGTTCACTACGTAATGGTCAACTACGAAACAAGTATGGGAGAAAAACATTTCGTAGTGGACACTTCCACTACCATGCAGTCGTTTTTTACTCCTTTTTAAATTATATTCGTGCAAAACAAATAACAAGGGTTAGTTTCATGTAATTTTAGGTATGTTTTTATCAACATAGAATAGGGTTGATGTCAACTACGAAACTTTTTGTCCACTACGAAACTGTTTGGCAACTACGAAACTCTTCAAAATGTCCACTATGTAACATGAGTTGTACCTTCATATGTGAAGTACTGTCTAACCTTTATATATCGATAAAAAATGGTTCTCCAATTCAGAAAACATAAGATGTTTGTAGTATATAAAATAAAACAAACTGGAATGTCAATCGAAGACATTAAAATGATATAAAATGTGCGTTTAGAAGCAGTTTCGTAGTGGACAAATATCCCCTACGAAACAGTACATAAATTATGAAAAAAAAATCATTTTGAAGAGTATTTATGATTGCACTTTTTATTCCCAAACAGGTCTATTATAGAGATATTCAAAATAACTCTTGAAATAAAATATAAGACAAGTTGATTTTCCATCCTTTTTAGGTCTGAAATTTACACATTTATTGAAAAACGCCCATTTATTGAATCTTGAACACTTAGAATTTCCAGTGTTTTTAAATGCAAAATAACCATGAAGAAGGAAGTGATATAAAATTTGTCTTGAACCACTCAATGTATATAACGACTGGCCCTTTGACAGAACGACGGAGTGAATTTGACGACAGTTTGGATATAATTAGCTTTCATAAAGTAGGTTGAAGTACTTGCACGCTAATACTTATGATTATACAGTGTTTATTGCAATACTATGTGTGTATAATCTCAACAAGTTAAAAAGCTATCTATACGATTTGTACGTTAAAATGAATTATGTGAATATTTTAATTTTAACTTTTTCATTTTCATTATGTATCGAACAAAGCAATGGCTTCTTTGCCAGAACAATTCGAGATGGGAACGGGATGACGAAGACACACCTAGATATAACAGCTGCTGGAACATTTAGAGCAATTGACAAGTATATCAAATCAAACAATGGATTTGGATCTATTAACGACTTCTTTCATGATGGTAAGATACCTTGTATGACAATTAATGTTTAGCTTGACTTTAATATATTTACCCAATCAACAAAGTTCATCTATTGTTCAAGTATATGGTTATCCAATCTAAATAAAAACCGATCTCTCAACCCTTCTGTTTCTGATATGTCGCGTGGGAGATCTAACGAAACTGGCTTTGAGGTCACATGTGAGTGAACTAACAGTTTAGAATTTATAAAGATATGCAAATGAATTGACGACCTATTAATAAGCCAATCAAAAAAGTTTATGAATTATTTTGACTGACGATTTCGTCGTAAATAAAATGCGTTACATCCCTTTACCTTACGTTAAACTTTCAAGATCGTGAAAGACTCAATTCCATTGGTCGAAAAAGACACACCTACGAGGTCACTCACATGTGACCTCAAAGCGGGTTTCGTTAGATCTCCCACGCGACATATCAGAAACAGGAGCGATCATGAGAGATCGGTTTTTAATTAGATTGATGGTTATCAATTACACAAATTAAATATATGAACGATAGATAAGATCTACGTAATATCTACTATGATTTCCATGGTGAACATATATTATTTTCTTTAAATCATCATATATATATATAGCGTCTAGCGGGACGGCTGCAGTGCAGGCGATTTGGTGTCACGATATCACAGTAGCATGGGTTCGAATCCCGGCGAGGGAAGAACCAAAAATTTGCGAAAGCAAATTTACAGATCTAACATTGTTGGGTTGATGTTTAGACGAGTTGTATATACATTATCTACACAGCCATGTATCACCATCATTGATGGCGATCCGATGGATACATCTGTTGTAGAGGTGTCACTGACTCAGACGTACTTATAAATATAATTATTTTCTGTGACTGTATATTACATTAATTTGTAGGATCCTTTACTATAGATAATTTAGCTGATCTGTAACAATAACATCTTCATGCCTTATATATCATGTACTGTAGTACGCCACTAGATTGAAACTGACGAGGAAAGGCAACACACGGCCAGCGAAAGCTCTTTTTTTGAGAGCCCAGGTGGTCGTGTGGTCTAGCGGGACGGCTGCAGTGCAGGCGATTTGGTGTCAAGATATCACAGTAGCATGGGTTCGAATCCCGGCGAGGGAAGAACCAAAAATTTGCGAAAGCAAATTTACAGATCTAACATTGTTGGGCTGGTGTTTAAACTAATTATATATATATATATATATCGCAATTTTTTTGTTCTTCTCTCGCCGGGATTCGAACTTATGCCACTGAGATATCGTGACACCAAATCGTCTGCCCTGTATCCGAGTCTGACGCGCTAGACCACTCGACCACCTTAGCTTCACTATAATAAAGCTTGCGGTGGTCGGGTGTTACCTTTCCTCGTCAGTTTTAATCTAGCGTCGTAATATAGTACATGATATATAAGGCAGGTTAGGCAGATAACTGCGAGTACTCTCAGATCTGTTCATTGTTTCTTTTTGTGTCGGGATGTATAAGTACCGGGCCACGTCCACTTGTATTTTTTTCCATCTGATGAGTTAAGCCTTTTTCAACTGATTTTTATAGTTCGTTCTTATTTTTTACTGTTATACCACTGTCCCAGGTTAGGTGAGGGTTAGGATCCCGCTAACATGTTTAAACCCGCCACATTATTTATGTTTGTGTCTGTCCCAAGTCAGGAGCCTGTAATTCAGTGGTTATCGTTTGTTTATGTGTTACATATTTGTTTTTCGTTCATTTTTTTACATAAATAAGGCCGTTAGTTTTCTCGATTGAATTGTTTTACATTGTCTTATCGGGGCCTTTTATAGCTGATCATGCGGTATGGGCTTTGCTCATTGTTGAAGGCCGTACGGTGACCTATAGCTGTTAATGTCTGTGTCATTTTGGTCTTTTGTGGATAGTTGTCTCATTGGCAATCATACAACATCTTCTTTTTTATATGAAAACGGAATTGTTACAGATCAGCTGAATTGTCTATTGTAAAGGATCCTACAAATTAATGCAAGATTCAGTCACAGAAATAATTATATATATATATAAGTACTCTGAACCAGTGACGACTCTACAACAGATTTATCCATCGGATCACACGCAGTGATGGTGATACATGGCTGTCTAAATTCTGTATATATAATTCGTCTAAACATCAACCCAACAATGTGGAAAGAAAATGATACATAACAAAATAAGCAGAAACTGATGTAAAATGATCCAATAACTAACAAATGAAGCACTTGCAACGATTAACAGTAATCAGAGATAGGTTTGTTTAAAACTGTTTTGACCCAACCCATCCTATGTTTTTGTATACCGACTTATATTCTTTTTGTTAGTGAAATTGGTGTTGATAGCAGATCTTATAAAAAAAGAAGATGTAGTATGATTGCCAATGACACAAATGAGACCAAAATGACACAGACATTAACAACTATAGGTCACCGTACGGCCTTCAACAATGAGCAATCCCATACTGCATAGTCAGCTATACAATGCCCCGATAAGACAATGTAAGACATTGTTTATAATAATTTAATTCGCTGTAATGATTTAATGTTGGGATGATTATACATTATATAGACACCTGTCTGTTGTCGAAGAATGTGTATTGCTCCTGCATGTCTTTTGTTAATTTCTGTCATTATGTTTTTGTCTCATGGAAATAATTAACACATCTCCTCTTATTCAATGCATAATTATGTTGACAATCTTAGATCTTTGGAAAAGTACCAGAATGATTGCCAGAGATGTAAATTTCATGTTTATTCTATTCCTAATCCTCATTGTGTGTGGCAAATGTTTATCTAATATGCAAGTATTAAGGTAGAATCATGGTATACCGCCTTCTTGGATTGTACAATCACAGTACAAAATCGGTCTAGTTAATTGCCAAAATCTGCAATTTTTGGAGACAGATTTACAATTAAATGGTTAAACTGTTTGTTTATATAAAGAACACTTGGTGATTTATTGTATTATGCAAAAAATTATAAACAAATATCATTTTTGTTTGTTTTTAGAATCATTTTTTTTTCAAATGAGCCATTTAAGGGGGGTTACACTTTTAGTAAAAAAATATACTGGACGAATTGTTCTTTTTTGTGTTTTTAATTGTAGCAAGAAAACAAGTTCGGTGAAACCATTTTTTTTTTCTTTTTATATTCTTAAAACATATAATAAAACCTATCTTCTAACAATTTATTTCAAAATTCTATCTCAAAGAATATTTTTTTATGCATACAAATATGTTTTTTTCATAAAAAATCTAACCAAATTAATGCAAATTTCAACGACTCATAGCTTGAAAAATAGTACGGTGACCCATACATTTTATTATATTTTTTAAAGAAGCATAGTAAAATCTTCATTTTGGCAAATTATAAGAAAATTCTGTCTCAAAATGTCTATACTTATGATCTATCTTAACACTTTCTCTCCCGAGTCCGAGAAACGTATTTTACTACATGTTAGGATACTCAACAATATGTAATTGGAAAATGACAAATTCATGTTATATTCAGAACCATAAAATGGAGTATGGAACAAACCGACAAAGAGTAAAGCACAGCGAACCACCATTGGGTCTTCAACACAACAAGAAAATCTTGCATCCGGAGTCGGGAATCAGCAGGTCATAAAACAAAAATATGCTCTAGTTTAGTGAATATTAACATGATTAACGTCACACTAAACTCCGAAACATATAAATTAACTAAAATTTAGATTTCGGACTTCGGACAGGCGCAAACATTGGCGGGTTAAATGTTATATGGGATTCCATGCATTCAATGTCTAGAAATATTGTTTAAGATGCCAATGGCATGGATACAATGATGAAGAAAGTATTTGCATTGAGAAAGGCAGTTGCTGATACACAGGAGAACAAGAAGGATATAGCTTATATTCACTGTCATGCTGATCAAATCATCCAAGGTAAATTTTATATAATATAATGTTATTATCGTAGAACGTACATTCATTTATTCCATTCTCCGAAAAAAAAATCTGCTTTTTTGTCTTTTCCTCGGATATCTCAAGCCTTTTAGAATTAAAACTCGTAAAAGAACAAATAAAAACAACAATCAAGCTAATTTCTGTTTTCTTGAAGGATATATATAGACCACATAATCTTTGAAAAGATATAAATATGAGAGTTATCATTAAAAACACAACAGCATACATTTGTACCTTAGTCGAGTATGAAATATTATATCCCTAGTCTTACATCATACGACTTAGGAAGGATACTCGACAATTTTACAAGTGGTTATTTCCCCTTAAATATCACATTTAATTATCTAATGTTTATATTTCATAATTTCAACACCCTTGTTACTTTACATCATGGTAGGTGTTGTAAATGTATGTCATTCACACACATTTTTTATTTCAGCTCATAACTTTGTGAAATCTTGTCAACAGAGATTGAATTCCCGAAAGAATGACCTGGATGAATTTATAACACAGCTTGGAGAATGCCTGTATACTATACAGTCATTCTATAGTAATACTAACTGGGTGGAAATGTATGGCGGAGTTGCGTATGAAGATTTTGGTAAATATGAGAAAAAGAATACATAAGATACACGTCAAAAGAGTCAGGACGCTATTTCCCCACATAGAAATATAGATTCCCACACTAACTGCAACAAGTGCATTACGATATTTCTCCACTCGAGACAGTTAAATTTTATTATTTAAAGCGCGAGGTTTGCCGAGCTCTTTAAATAACTAAAATTTAACTGTCGAGAGTGGAGAAATATCGTAATACACGAGTTATAGTGTCAGAATCTGTTTCTCTAATGATTTTTATCCTTCTTTTTCAAAGATTTTCAGAAACTTGTGTTCTTTATATGCGACGTCATCAGGCATTGTCACCTTTTTTCATGACGTCACAATATGAAAACTCAGAAGAAAACAAAACATTTAGACGTCATAATCAAATTTCGACTAATCATTTGCCGAGAACAGATTTTTCACTAGTGAGGAGAAATATTTTTCTCACACCGCGGTCAGGAAATGTGAAAATAGCACAAAAATTAGAGAAAAAATAAATAAACCCATTTAGCATCTGTTTATGAACATTTTGATGAAAAATTTAATTTGCTGAATTTTAATTAGGTGTAAACCGAATATCACAGAATCGACCTAAAAGTCGTTGATTGCTTGAAGATCTTCAATAGATGTATTACTGAATTTGTTTTCACTTGACTGGGTGGAGTTTAACTAGCTCGCTTATTTTAGACAAGTCCATCTAGAGACAGGTGTTTAGGGATGAATGAATGAATTTTATTCTCATCAACTAATGACATAGTTATAGAGACAATAAGTATATACAACAATATAATATACAGTGCATGTATGAGGAAAATGATATACATTAACCAGGAGGAGAGACTTTCACATTAACAGCTTTAATATATCGACATAATATTTCTAAAACAGTAATATTATTTGAGGAAAACAGATTACATAATTTCAAGGTGTTTGGATTTTTCCAACAAAATTTCGGTAAATATTTTTGTCTTTCATTAATGAAAGATTTACAAGACAAAATATAATGATACTCGTCACCAATTTCAGCCGAGCCACAGATACGACACAATCTATGATTTCTCGACAGATTGTGCCATCTCCCTGTCTCAACTGGTAGACGATGGCTACCACATCTAAATTTACAAAACATATACATACAATTCAAGGGTAAAATAGATAGATATTCTTCAAATTTAAATTCTTTTTTAAATATTCTATAACATATACCTTTTGAGGTAGAATTCATATTTTCATACCATTCCTGTATAAATTGGTCCTTCAGTTTTTGTTCTACACATTTAGAAATCCACAGAGCAGAAAAAGTACCCTGCTGATTCCAAATATTTGACATTCCACAATTGTCTAGTGTGCTTTTTATAAAACATAACCATTTACTCTCCAAACCATAATTATTAGAATAGACGAACAATAGCTTATATAAAAGTGAAGAGACTTTACATTCTTCTCCATGTAAAAGACGACACCAAAACTTTACCATACGAACTCTTGCGTGAAATGAAATGGGATATCTTCCCAGCTCTCCGTAAATCATAAAATTTGGAGTAGATTGTTTCAAATGTAATATAAGTTTGCAAAATCGCAAATGTACTTTTTCGAGTAACTCTAAATTTTCAAACCCCCAAATTTCACATCCATACAAAAGTATCGGTAAAATAGTTTTGTCAAACATATCTAATTGACATTCAATAGACAAATTGTTCTTTCTACATTTTTGTAACAATCCATACATTGCTTTTGTAGCTTTTCCATATAGATATTTTCTTGTCTTCAAAAAAGAGCCACTTTTTGAAAAAATAATTCCAAGATATTTATATTCATTTACTATCTCGATTTCATAATCTTCAATATAAAATTTTAAATTCTTTGACAGTCGACCTTTTGAGAATACCATAACTTTTGTTTTCTGCACATTTACTTTCAGTTTCCATCGTTTACAATAATCACAAAATTCATTAAGTATCAATTGTAAGTCTTCATTTGATTCTGACATCAAAATTGTATCGTCAGCATACAGTAAAATAAATATTTTGAAATAAACCATCAGTTCATTTTCTATATCTTTACTAATAGTTTCTAAACCTATAACATTTGTAGTTTCTAGAAAGTCTTGCAAGTCATTTAGATATAAAGAAAACAATATAGGAGAGAGATTCTCCCCTTGTCTAACTCCTATATCACAAGCAAAGAAGTCAGACTTTTCATTATTATGTACTATACAGGATTTCGTATCTTGATACATATTTTTTACAATTCTAAAAAATTTACCATTTATGTTGTTCTGTAGAAGTTTGAAAAATAAAGAGTTTCTATGTACAAAATCAAAGGCTTTTTCAAAATCTACAAACGCACAGTAAAGTTTCTTTCTTTTTAAAAACAATAATTGAAACAATACATACAGAGAAAAAATATGGTCGTTAGTAGAATATCCGGATCTGAATCCAGTTTGATTCTCATGTAAAATCTTATAATGATCGAAAAATGTACTTAATCTATCATTCAAAATAGATGTGAATATCTTCCCAATGCAAGATAACAGTGTTATGGGTCTATAATTGTTTTGGTTCCATTTTACTCCCTTTATTCTTAAAAATAGGTAAAACATTACCAAAAAGCCAGGACTCTGGTACAATACCTGTATCAAAAATCAAATTGAATAAATAAACATAAATGTCAATCATAGAATCCAATGAAGATGAAATGTATTCATTAATAATTAAATCATCACCTGGAGACTTGTTATTTTTCGCTTTTTTTACTGCTTTTCTTATTTCATCTGCAGTTATTTCCTTGTTAATAATCTCATTTACTTCGTCTGAATTTATCTCGTTTGTAATAACAAAATCGTCTGAATGATCTTTGTTTGTATTTAAATCTTTAAAAAAAGTCAACCAAAGTTTGCAAAGGAATTTTAGAAATATCTCTTTGCCTATTACCATGAAAAAGTTTCCAAATTTCTTTGGGATTTTTTGTTCTCATGTTTTTCATTTTGTTTCGAAAATCTGTATTAAATCTCACAATAGTATTATCCATAGTTTTCTTATAGGAAAGTTCACTCACCCTTAATCTTTCTTTAAATATATTTGAACCATATTTTTTACACAGTCTTTTTGATTTTCTGAATTCTTTTTTTGCTTTCAAACATTTCAGATCAAACCATTGCTTTTATGAATGTCTGTGTGCTTTGTTACTTGTGAGACCGAAAGTAGTTTCTGCCGATTTCAATAAAATATTACAAAGATCAAAAACTACTTCATCTACTTCCAGTTTTTGTGCGTTTTCTTTTGCATAATGTAAAGATTGTATCTTAAAAAATAATTTCTCAATCATTTCTCCATCTAAATTATCTCTAAAATCCAAAGTTTTTTCACATTTCCATTTACCAATTTTCGGTGTAAAATTATTTGTCGCCAAATCTGAATGCTTCTTATTTTTACAGCTCAAAGTAAGTGAGAGAGGTGAGTGAACATCTGAAAAAAGTCTACAAAACTCTAGTACTTCAAAGTCGAGTATATTCTCGAGAACATTACATGTACATATTATATAATCAACTACACTTTTATTTTTACAAGTCATTCTACCAATACTATCTTTCCCAAATCTACCATTTAGGATAAACATATTATTATTTTTACAAAATTCAATAAGTTTTCTACCATACTTATTTACAATAGTGTCTGGATTTTTTCTACACCTTGATATGTTCATATCATCAAGAATACATATATCTGAAAATACATTTATATCTGATATATCATTAAATTGAGTATCATCAGTATCTTCTATTTCATGGAAATCTTTTAGTGTTGCAGTTCGACTATTGAAATCGCCAAGTAAACACATGTAATCATTATTCTTACTAAAATTTTGAAACTCAAATTCAATTTCCGAAAAGGCTTCATCTGACGCATAATTTGTATTTTCTGGGGGTATATAAGTTATACCAAATATAACATTTTCTTGGAAATCAAAAATTTCTTTTTTTAAAGAAAACCAGAAAACAAAAGGGCATTCTGATTCTATTACAGTAATGTAATGTTCTAAATATTTTTTGTAACCTATAGCAATACCACCAGATTTGTAGTTTGAAATTTTCTTTCTATTTTTATACTTGAAAATAAAGTTTTCACAATCAATAATGTCTATATCATCCAGCTTTGTTTCTTGAAAACAAACAATATCAAATTTATTTATTAAACATTGGAATTCAGCATAAAATAATCGATGCTTGATACCGCATACATTTAGAGATAATATTTTAATATCTGAGTTCTTGTTCACAGTATGGCCAGTTGATCCGTGAAGGTCATCCGAATCGTTAGAATTGTCACTGTTCACTGAGTTTGTTTGCCCTCCATGGTTCACCTATCTTCCGTTACTTGCGGTTTCATCCGAAGTGATATCATCTCGTCTGTTTCGTCGTCTAGTTTTTGGACGTGCTCCTTGTGATTGAAATTCCCGTCGTGTAGTATTTTCTTCCCGTCGTGTAGTATTTTCGGCTATATCTGATGGTAGAGGCTTAATTTCTTTTCCATCGATAAAAAGTCTGTCTCGTTTGATAAGAGCTTTTTTGTTTTGTTTTCGAGCTTCCTTATAATAAGGCCACAATAATTTTCTTCTTTCGTTGATTTCTTTAGGGAATTGTTCTGAAACACCAAAGGTCGTCCCCTTAAGATTAGTTGCAGACTTCCGTACTATTTCTCTGTCCTTAAAGCTCTTGAATCTGCATACAATTGGTTTAGTTTTAAATGTTGTTCCGTCTCGATTTTTTCTCTCATTCAGCTGTCCGAATCGGTGAGCTCTGTGGAAATCAATCTCTGTTTCCATTTTCATGTCTTCTTTCATGAATAATTTCAAAATTCCTTCCGTTGTATCGCTTTCTTCATTTTCTGTCGTCATAGAAATTCCTGTGAAGACTAGGTTTTCACGCATCGAACGAATCTGAAGATCTAGGTGTTTTTCTTGTAGTTCATCAAGATTATTCTGTACCTTTTGCATGTTTTCGGCCACTTTATTGTTTTCAGATCTAATAGCAGTAACTTCAGATTTCATGTCGGATAGATCACTTCTGTTTCCTTCAAACTGAGAGTTTATAAAGTCCAAACTTTTTTCTATATCTCCTACTCTATCTGTAATTTTTCCTACATTGCTTGAAAATGTTTGCATACTTCTTTCAAATTTGTCAATTTTTTCACCAAAAGAGTCAAGCATAGATAATTTTGTCAACATTTCTTCCACCTTTCTGTCAAGATTGTCAATTTTGATGTTTGTGTCGTGTACCACATTCATTGTTGAATGCATAACTGGTTGAATATTTGGAATAGGTTGAGGTCCATGAGGATAGTAGCCCGTTGGTGAAGTAAAGTTTGGAGTTGACATTTGTTGTGTTGTATACTGTGGTATGTTGGATCTTCCAGGTAGGATAGGGGAATCAATATTTGGTATGTACGTTGACATATTTACAGTCTGTAATTTATCGACAGTTTTATTTTTTAAACTTTTTTTCGGTTTGTTAACATTCTCATGTTTTGAATCGTGAGTACTACTTTGTTGTTTCTTACTTGGTTTCTCCGAGCTATCGTTTTCAGGTTTTGAATTCCTTCTTTTCTGACCTTTCTTGCCATCCTTTTTACGATTCATGTAGTTGATACACTATTTGGGTAAAAAATTCCACATAAAATAACTTTCACAATAATAGTTAACTTCTAGTTATTGTCTTTTTTTCGGGATAGAAAATTGGTCGACATATTTTCTCCACACATGTGCAATAAACTCGTCAATTATTATTCGTCCCATATCTAACCCTCAGTTCATTTGTATATCAGTTTAGTGACACTGATTGGTGATTAGAAATCAATTATAATAATAACGACCATTATCCTTATCACACACATCTTCAATAAGACTTAATTAAGCTCCATCCGATCAGTTTAAGTCTCGGTTATTGTATAGAAAGGTATATACTATGAAAATTAGAGCGAGGGGCTTTGCCCCAAGCTCTTATTTTCATAGTATATACCTTTCTATACAATATCCAATTTAGCACATATTTACAACTTGAGTAATCCTGTAATTAGTCTATTGATATGTTTTGGCTGACTGGATGTAGCTCATTTACCATGTTTACGTAGTTTTGTAAATCTACTCACTATAATATCATTGTAAAAATGGGATTTCAAAAGGCCCTTGACTTTAGAATGTAAAGAAGGTAGCTGCTGGTGTAAGTATGTTTATTGATATGAACGAAGCGTTGTTTTACTATACATGTACTTATTTACATGGTAAGATGACAAAATGAATTGACCAAGAGCAGACAATTCTTAAATTGCAGTGAAAGCTTTACATTCTTGAAAACATTTTTTTAATTTCACATAAAACCTTAAACTAGCTTTTGAATGAGTACAAACAGTTGGATCCCCCTCCCACATCTTTGGTTGAAACACCTTTTAAAAATGGCTGGATCTGCCCCTGGTATGTACCCATAGGTAGTCTAGTAGATAGTTTATATGCATGAAATATTTGTCACTGGACATTAGGCAACCAATTATCGACCAATTTATGACTAAATATATCAAATTGCTTTATTAATAATTTTCCTTCAAAAGATTCATGGTTGACTCTTTTTGTGTACAAAGTAATTGCATGGAAGATAAAGGATTACAAATTTTAGATTGAGTTGTACTTTAATCAAGGTATAAAGCACCATTATTATTACTCTTTATTTAAATGAAAGAAACTTTTTTAATTGTCAAAACAAAATTTAGATCAAAAGATTGATTAGTAGGATGTTAAAAATCTGTTTGAAAACTAATTACAAACTATTTAGTTAAATTTGGAACACATCATTTATTTCAAAATAGCCAGTAGCAATTTTTGTTCTAATATCTTGATTACAATACAATGAAATCTTACCCTTGTGGTCATTCATGCGTAGTTACTTAGTACACGGAAAAAGTATGTACTATGAAAATTAGAAGGCAAATTCAAGCAATTTGATTGGACGAGAAGTTGTAAGTATGTGCTAAATTACATTGGTAATACAATAAACAACACATACAATTGATTTGAATGAAGAATTGGAACATACTCATCAAACGCTCATGATGCTAGTTAGCATTGTGGCTACTTACTATGTCAAGAGCGATAGGGATAAGGCTACAATGCATCATTAGATTTTATGAGCGCAGCTAATTTATGAGCATAACATGGTATTCAGATTTAAGAGTACGTGTAATCTTAATTGGTCGATATGTGCGCCCGTTTTTTTTTTTTTTTTTTATTATCAGAGAATTCCTGCACTCTACCAAATGCAAAATAAATTATTTTTCTTAGAACTAACGGAACTGAGAAGCCTTTTCAACGCTAGAATGAGACAAGTTTAGGTGCAAAATTGATAGGCATGGTAGATAAGTACAATTTACGTTGAGAAAAGCCACGGGAACCTATATTTGTCGGACCAAAAAGTACTGTCCGAATATTTTTTTCTTTAATTCTACCAGGGTTTCGTTAAACAAATTAACTTTCTAAAGTCTGTATTTCGAAAAAGGCTATCATTGTCGTCTATTGGGAAATTAATTGTTTATTACAATCATAAGGCTTTTGTATAGCATGTATAGATCACTATATCAAGAAAAAAGTAAAATCACAAAAATACTGAACTCAGAGGAAAATCAATTCGGAAAGTCCACAATCACATGGCAAAATGAAAGAACAAAACGCATCAAAAACGAATGGACAAGAACTGTCATATTCCTGACTTGGTACAGGCATTTTAAAATGTAGAAAATGGTGGATTGAACCTGGTTTTATAGCTAGCTAAACCTCTCACTTGTATGACAGTTGCATCAAATTCCATTATATTGTCACCGATGTGTGAAGAAAACAAACAGACATAATAGGTAAAAGTGTCAAAAAATAGGGATACAGCAGTCAACATTGTGTTATCATCTTAATCACTATAAAAACAACAAATGTAACGAAGAAGCACAAAAAGGCATACATCAAATTTAACATCCTCATTTTGCTTATATTATACGATTTTATTTATCTATGTAAAATGCACCCATAAAGGATGGAGGATTTTAAGTACTGGTGTAAAATTGCGCGTTTGAAATTCGCACAGGAAGACATGAAATAATTTTACCGTTCAAAGTATGACAACCGACATAAATACAGTCATGTAAAATAGATATAACAAAAACAGACTTAACAGTAAAAGTAATAATAATAAATAAAATAATTGTTTGGTTCAAAGTATGACGAGATACATAAGTACAGAGTCACGTCAAGACACATGCTATATGAAAATATGAAAATTGAGGTAAAATATCTGATAATTTATGCGGATATTTCGTATGAATCTGAAAAGATGTTTGTTTCTTTCTAAAGATACCATTCAAATCACGGTCGTATATGCATCAGTCATATTTGTCTTATATGTTTTATCTCTCCTAGTAAAATACGTGTATTAATAAAATTGTTAATTTTTTATCTATTGTAATACTGTATTACCCTGAGTTACAAGACAAATAATTATTTTCATCATATCTTTTTATAATAGGAATAAGAAATTTAATGGACGTAGCGGCCTTGGAAGAAGACACCTGTTTAGATAATGCGGATTATAAGTATGTTAAAAGTTTATCAGAGTTTAATAAACAAGGAAGTATGGGTTTTTAATGTCAACTTAGAGTTGATAGATTTTATCGATTACTAGAACCTTAATGAAATAAACTCATTTGAATATAACTCATAAGTTTTTACCTAAATCAAATGTGTAACTGACATTTATGTAATTTACCAGTCTCATACTTCGAAATTAGTTTGAAAGAGAATGTATTTATGATTTTTTAAAGAAAATGAAAATCATCGATAATCGGAGGAATACGAAACAAATAGGGTTATCAACAGTATCTTCTCCTTTTACACGTCTGTCTGTGGTTAATTAAAGCATTGTTTTCGTTTTCGTTTATAATGTGTCTGCATAAAATCAAATCCTTAAATTTTAGTGTTTTCTGTTTGTCTTTCTTTGTCTTAAATAGTTAGATTGTTTACATTTTTAAAAACAATTATACGAAAAAGACATATATAATATATATACAGGATAGAAGGCACATAATCGAGGACCATGAATTAAACATAGGCCAGCAACAGTACATAATAAAAAATCCCGCCCGTCCCCCCCCCCCCCCCACCAAAAAAAACTGTTTGCAAAAGTATGAATTATTTGAAATACTAATGATTTTCTTAGCCCAGGCATAGATAACCTCAGCCGTAACTGAGACATCATTTTCGAATTTTGTACTTGTTTGGCTTTCTAACAATTTTGATCTGAGCGTCACTGATGAGTCTTATGTAGACAAAACGCGCGTCTGGCGTAACACATTACAAGCCTGGTACCTTTTATAACTATATTCAAACAAAAAAGATGTATATTACTAAAATTGAATCACAAACAGTATACTAGAATAATACCTTTAACTGTTAATTAAAGTATTTATAAGTAAAATAATTTAAAATATATATATATATATATGAAAAAGCCCTTGTTAACTGATTCCTTTTTATAATCAACGTGCTAAAATTTAGTTTGAATTACAAAATTACTGATTATCCTTTTTACAATTCATATAAACAATTTCACAAAATCGACACATTAAACAATCAGTTTAGGAAATGCCTGTCATCGGTAACATCTGTCAATCACACACTCGATAGTCATATTGCGTCAGATCTGTATCTGAATTTAACAATTATCATTCGCTTTTTCTGTTGAACAATGTTAAACAAGAAACAAGATGAAACAAATGACAAAGGTTAGTATTCCTATAATTTATTTGAACTATAGTAGCACCCTGTAGGGTGTTTTTGCCTTGCTTTTGCAATGCAAGTATGTGCCCCAGAGGCTTCAAGCGTTGTGCGAGGATCTCACGGAATGCCGAGCTACGGGAGAGGGGTCAGTTGTGTTGAGGTCCATGTCACTATCACACGTACCATTTGCAACTCCATGTTCATCCTGCTAAGAGTAGAAAAATAATGGCATCACTACATGAGGATGCCACATAGATAAGACTTATTAAGAATCTTTATTCTAATATATATATATTGTATCTTTTAATTATTTAATCAATTTGTACCTTTTTTTTCTTCAGAAAAACTCATCGTCCGATCCCCTTTAAAATGTTTTATATGATTCAGGAAAATAACTCAATAATCTCGTGTCTTATTATGAGTTTTATGTAGACGAAACGCGCGTCTGGCGTATAAAATTATAAGCCTGGTACATTGATAACTATTTCCACCACTGGGTCGATGCCACTGCAGGTGGCCGTTTCGTCCCCGGGGGTTTCACCAGCCAAGTAGTCAGCACTTCGGTGTTGACATGAATATAATTTATGTGGTCATTTTTATAAAATAACTGTTTGCAAAAGTTTGAACTATTCGACATACTACGGATTTGTTTTAGCCCAGGCATAGATAACCGTAATTAACCGTATTTGACACAACGTTTTGGAATTTTTTGTCCTCAATGCTCATTAACTTTGTAGTTGTTTGGCTTTTTATCTATTTTGATCTGAGCGTCACTGATGAGTCTTATGTAGACGAATCGTGCGTCTGGCGTATTAAATTATAAGCCTGGTACCTTTGATAACTATTTACCATTCAGAGACTCTAACGAGTGCGTGGCACTTACGGAGGTCTATTGGGATCTTCGACAATGAATACTCTCTAACAGTGTGGACCAGAATAGCACAATTTCATCTTTTTGCTGATTACTTTTTATGTGCACATATTTGCTCTATGTATAAAATTGAACAAATGTGTGAAACATCTAAAACATTTGACATTTGAGACGAATTTTTTCTGTATAAAAAGTTAATGATGTCGGCAAAATTTATTTATTTGTAGATCCTTTCTTGATTATCATTTTTGCTTTCATGCGTGTCCATCTATCTTTAAAGATCAAAATCTCCAGTATAACAAATCAAATACTTTCTGTCCGTTATCATAAAAACTGCCAGAAAAAATAGTTTACAATGTTTGAAAGGAATATTTGGACGAGTTGATTTCCTTCAAACTTAACGATCCATATTCATATTTTTGCGCTCTTTTCTTTTGTTAAACAATTTAAATAAATTCCATATTTTGCCTTCTTTCATTGAATTATTTTTTTAGTTCTCATTGTATGAACAACATTAGAGTGAACGGAAAGCTGACCAGCGGATACCATCACGGAAGAGGCAATACTAAACCTTCAAGTAGGTTACCTTTTGATAAACTTTTAATTATTTAGAGAAAAACGCAAAACAAAGAAAGTTAGATGAACTCATATATTTTATTTTTGAGAATTCAGATTATAATTTGACTTTGGAGTGGAATTCTAATTGGTGCCGATAATTTAACATATTTGAACTGTGAATGAATGGACACATGTGAGGGTCTTTACGGAATAGATCATAAGAAGAAATAGAGAATAATGGGGTGCTTATTTATAAAGAATAGAGATATTAGGTTCCAAAAAAAAAATGAAAATAAACAAAACGGAATAAAGACTAAAAAATAAAGAATCGAAACCCCATACAGACCCTTATGCATTATATACATACTTCATTGTTTTTTGTTGAGTTAAGAACGGAAGTTTATAGTTTGTTCTTCTGTTACACCACAAGGTGTTGAGCGGGTTTGGCGCCAACAAACTAGTTTAACGCTGCCACGTTCTGTTAGTGTATGTACCAAGACAGAAGCCTGTGATTCAGTAGTTATCGTGTTTTGCTGTATATTTTTCGTTCATTGTTTTGTACAAAAATCAGGCCGTTAGTTTTCTCGTTTGAATTGTTTTACAGTTTTCTTTTTAGAGCCTTTTAAAGCTTACTATATAGTACATGTTTTACTCATTGCTGAGGGCCATAGGGTGACCTATAGTTGTAAACTTCTATGTCATTTGGTATCTGGTGGAGAGCTGTCTCATTAGCAATCAATCCAAATTTCTTTTTTATATATGAAATTAAGTTGCTTTAATTTTAAAATTGAATAAATGATATTTACTTAGTAATATGTGAATAGTTTTAAAACTGATTATTTTTGTACTTTAGAGGCAATTGGTTCATCAACTGGTAAATGTAGTCATGGAGGTCCTGATGATGACAGCAGAAAACTTGTGGCCAGATGCGGCATCAATAAGGATTCCGTAACTCCTGAATGGTCACCACATTCTCATTTACACGAACAAGCATATACGGCCGCTGTCCAGGCTACAGAGAACTTCCTTGTTGCTAATGGTAAGAAAGATAGCCTCATTTTTATTTATATGATAATTTTATAAAGGTCAAAGTACGGTAAGGCCCGTTTTGGGCCCCTTATTTCAGCACAGGCATAGAAAATCTTAGCCGTATTTGGTACAACTTTTTGGAATTTGGGGTCATCAATTCTTTTCAACTTTGTACTTGTTTGGCTCCGGACTTTTAACTGAAACAAGCTTAGTAAAATATACAAATTGGCAAAATATGACTAGAATAGTCCGAATAGCAAGGTAAATGATGGGTATGCAAATTTGAATCAAAACGTTAATAAGACAGCAACCGATAGCCTACACAAAATACTAGCAAACTAGAAGTCGATATACTAATGATAAGTTTATTAGACACTAAAAAGTTTCTCAGCAACATGTTTAAGTCATATTTTATTCAGAACAGGTATTAAGCCTCGCGGTATTGTGATTGGACTGTCACTAGTAAAACGAACTCATCAAAAGTTGTCTATCGTTATAACTTTAAGGCAATTGTGTTGACAAGATGTCGTTGTAGATCTCACTAACATTTATTGACAATTTTTGTACCTTAGTGCTTAATCTATTTTATATTATTAATGTATTGTTTTGTTTAAGCAGATTCGTTGAAGTCAAATCTTCTTTTGTTCACATTTTCCATAGAATATCGTTTTAACACACACATGACACAAGAACAAAGCAAAGTAGCATCATTGGGTTGGTTCACACGAAGAATATGAATATTAAGATGTCAATCTAAAATATCAATGTTGCATTATATCTTTTGTGACTTTCCTTATTTGATTCATGCTAACAATTAAATTGTGCAAGATATGTGCAGATTATGGAAAGGGGTCAATAGGTTTTCGTCTAGAAAATGCATTCTCCCAGCTTAACTTTCATCGATTAGTACTTACGCATATACTTCCTTTCCTATTAAAGAAGTCGTTCCGTTTTGGAGCCATCTTTAGACATTCCAATGTATAATATATACACATGGAAAAAAGTATTGCAACACCAAATTGAAATTGAAATTAAAAAAACACTCTTTCTTTTTGTGTGATATAATTTGGTAAAATAGAATTAGTTAAACATTATTTAAGTATCACCTGAGTTTAATCAATAAATATCGACTCGATAAGTTCTTATCTGCACATGCAGCTACTGTACCCGTAAACAGCAAAACAGATGTTTTTATCCTCATTGTTTTCAACACTTTAAATAACCAAGTTTTTAAAGTTATGTGATTGACACCTTGTATTGGTCCTCGACAACTCTTAACTGCAGCAATATGGCAGATTATCAGCATGAGAGAAGCAGGGATGGCGCTGTAACAACTGCACGTATTGTTGGTCATCACCATTTCACTATAAGTCGTTTTGAGAATAAAAATTAGGCAATAAACGATGTTAAAGACCTTTCCAGATAAAGAAGACCCCCTATGCCATTTGCTAGGGAAAATCAAGCATAATGAAGGTTGGTCAGAAGGAAACCCATTGCATACAATACAATCCTAAAAAAAGAATGGTGGGTATACAGCAGCCTTTTAGCAAGAACTGTTCGAGATCGACTCGTCGCTACTGGTTATCGTGCGATAAGATCATTTCGGAGACCTTTGCTTACGAACAGACACACAGTTTGAAAATTAGCATCGTGAAGGAAGATCCATTGTTCCTATCAAATTCGGTTCCTCTTCCTTGGCCCGATCGTAGCCCGGATTTGAACCATATCGAGCATATATGGGACAATGTTGGTCGGAAAGTGCGCGAAAGGACACCCCAGTTCAAACACATCATGAAATAAACAATGCCCTTCATCAGAAATGGTTGCTGCTTCCTTAGCAACAAATTAGTCAATTTATGGCAGAAATCAGAAGACGTTATGATGCGGTTATCCGTTTGAATGGAGGCTGCGCACAAAGTACTAATTCTTTGGCGTATTACGATCACCCATGATGTGAACAGTCATCTGAAGATTAATTTTGAAATGTCTTACATTGCAAAGTTCGACTACAGTAAAAGTTGTGAAATGCATTTTTTGTACAAAAAACACTTCATTTTGTTATTAAAATTGTGGTTATATGAATCATTTTTTTTTTCAAACATTTTTTGTTCGTTTAAATGCCAATGTTATCATAAACTATGTTTCAATAATATTATACAAATATCTGATTATATTTTATCCAAAAAAGAGGCTGATTTTTCAAGTTTTAAAAAATCAAGGTGTTGCAATACTTTTTCCATGTGTATATATGCATTTATTATACCTTTTCTTTTTCATCAAGGAACTGGATTGTTAAAGACAATTGTATCAAAATTGTTTGAAGATACATTTAAAAGACGGAAGGACATGACTCTAGCTTTTGCAATAGACTATACTTCTTCTATGGCAGATAATATTGATACTATCAAAAGAGATGTGATAGACTTGATAACAACCACTGTCGGTTCTGCCGATGAACCTGCTGATTATGTTTTATCTTTGTTTCATGATCCAGGTAGGAGTTTTTATAGAATTTTATTTTTAAATTATCGAGGCTAATAATCATTAAATTGCTCTAAAAAAAAATCAAAAGGCACTCAGTTGATATACTGAGTTTTTCTGATTTCTAATTTTATGTAGTTCGTAACTACAATCATTTTATGGTTAACTTAAAGAAAATGATACTTAACTTAATAAAAAAAATAATGGAAAAATGGAAAAAAAGTTCTATTTGGCAACTTTCGTCTGGAATGATTGTACTTTTAATCTGATAATTTAGACCAAATTTATCGTTATTTGAAAATCTATTTAGTTTGTTTTGAATAAAACTTCTGCATGGGACCACCATATTTCTTTTTATAGATATTACTTTTTTCTGTCCTGGTCAGTATCTTGTTGTAACTTTCACTTTGTATAATCAAATTTTACTTTTCAGTAAGTTTGAATTCCGCCCATAGGTACGTTGATGGACATGTCATGATTAATAAAGTTCAAGCAATTGAGGCAGAAAATGGAGACAATGGAGACTGTCCGGAATATGCATTCGCAGGAATCTTAGCAGGTATCATATAACCATCAGATATAGAACTACTGCCTAAATTGAAGTAGAAGTCTATCTTGTTAACATTTAAGGCAATTTCAAACCGGAAATCAAACGTCATTATAAAGCTTTTGGTATTCTCGTTTGAATTGTGTCGCATTTGTTATATATCAATGCCTTTTGAAAGCCGACTTTGCAAAATGGGTTTTGCTCATTGTTGAATGCCGTCAGTGAAAATGGTGAACTATAGTTGCTTACGTAGACATCATTTGTCATTTTTATCTTAAAGTCTGTTTGTATTATTCACACAACATTGTCAACATAATGCAATTTTAATCGACTGTCATATAAGTGAGATTTTTAGATCGCTATAAAACCAGGTACAATCCACCATTTTCTACATGAAAAATGCCTGTACCTGGATCCGAAGGGCCAAGTGAGCTTTTCTCATCACTTTGCGTCCGTCATTCGTCGTCGTCGTTGTCATCGTCCGTCGTAGTTAACTTTTACGAAAATCCTCTCCTCTGAAACTACTGGGCCAAATTAAACCAAACTTGGCCACAATCATCATTGGGGTATCTTTTTTATAAAATGTGTCCGGATACCCGACCAATCAACCAAGATGGCCGCCATGGCTAAACATAGAACATAGGTGTAAAATGTAGAATTTGGTTAATATCTCTGAAACCAAAGCATTTAGAGCAAATCTGACATGGGTTAAAATTGTTTATCAAGTCAAGATCTATCTGCCCGGAAATTTTCAGATGAATCGGACGACCGATTGTTGGGTTGCTATCCCTTAATTGCAAATTTTAAGGAAATTTTGCCGTTTTTTGTTATTATCTTGAATAATATTGTAGATAGAGATAAACTGTAAACAGCAATAATTTTCAGGAAAGTAAGATCTACTAATAAGTCAAATGACCAAAATGGTCAATTGATCCCCTCAGGAGTTATTGGCCTTTCTTTACCAATTTTTCTTAAATTTGTGTAATCTTTTACAAAAATCTCCTCCTCTGAACCTACTAAGACAAAATGTAACCAAACTTGTCCGCATCATCAGAGTATCTAGCTTAAAAAATAAGTCCGATGACCCTACCCGCAAACCAAGATTGCAGACATGGCTTAAAACAGTACATAGGGTAAAATGCAGTTTTTTGTTTATATTTCTTAAATTGAAGCATTTACAGCAAATCTGACTGGTGGCAAAATGTTTATCAGATTTAGATATATCTGTCTTGAAATGTTCAGACAAATCCGACAACCAGTTGTTGGGTTGCTGCCCCTGAATAAGTAATTTTATGGAAATTTTGCAATTTTCTGCTATTATCTTAGATATTATTATAGTATCTAATGATATCTTATACTATACATTATGATTTTAACCTTATTTTACATGATTTCCAAAGCATTAGTAAATACAGGTAAGCGACACAGACTCTTTAGAGCCTCTAGTTTATAACAAAACATAAACACGAATACTTGGCCTTTACATCCTATGCAGGAATATATTCTTGCTTTATCTTTTGAATTCAAGATTAAAAGTATTAGCATTTTGTCTTAGAGCTCAAACATGTATTTCATTGAAGACAACATGTATCATTCCAATTGGTCTTTTTAATGTGTTTTTTTTTTATTTCTCTTTGAATAATAAATCTTTATCATTTTTATTTCCAAAAGATTTGTTAAATGTGAAACAATGCAAATATCAACTATTGTGGGCTTATAGTATGCGTTCATACCCAGAGACTGAAATTAAGTTAAATACCCAAATTATGGGGCAATACATACTCTTGTATATAATAGTATCTTATCTTATTAGGGAGATGTCATTTATTTTGTCTGAAATGGTACTCGTATAACACATTATATGCCTTAATGTTTGAATGTTTGAATGTCTGATTATAAAAAGGTAGATTTGGTATGATTGGCAATAAGACAACTCTTCACAAAAGACCAAATGACACATAAATTAACAACTATAGGTTACCGTACGGCCTTTAACAATGAGCAAAGCCCATACCACAAAGTTAGCTGTAAAAGGTCCCGAAATGACAATGTAAAACAATTCAATCGAGAAAACTAACGGCCTTATTTATGTACATAAAAACGAACGAAAAACATATGTTACACATAAACAAACGACAACCACTGAATAAATGCTCCTGACTTGGGACAGGCACATATTAGAGAATGTGGCGTGGTTAAACATGTTCGCGGGATCCCCAACCTCCCCTAAACTGGGACAGTGGTGTAACAGTACAACATAAATCGAACTATAAAAATATGTTGAAAAAGGTTTAACTCGTCAGATCATGGATAAAAATATAAATACCAGTGAATGTGGCCGGGTACTTGTACATCCAAACAACAAAAAGACACTAAGTACAGATCTGAGAGTACTCCAAGTTACTGATAGCTAGTTCAAAGCCACTAACAACTATTAAAAAAATCATGCATCTGAGACTAAATTATCAATCAGTACACATCCAACATCCAATGGATTTAGTGTAAAAACTTCATAAACAGTCAAATAATTTACTGATTACAAAATCACCATCAATAGCAATAATACAATATTCAGTGATCTAATTACAGTGTTGTATTGGTAACCTTTTAGGGTAAGTTTGAATTGTTTACCAGGATCTTTTCTAAATTTCCGGGCACGCTAAACAGCATTTCCGTAAAAATGAGGATGTGCTATCCCGTTTGAAATAAGTTTTCTACAAGTACAACCAAACTTCAAAACCAAATCTTTATATCTTTGGAAGAATCTAGTAAAGATTTTAAGTAATTAGTGGTAACGATCTTTTCTAACCAAGTTTAAACAGTTTACTAATGTTAATGAACCACGTTACTCTTCTTCTTTTATTTGGTAAAACTAGTATACGGTTTTATACAGTACACATGGTACAGTCCTATTCATAATTTGTGTGCTCTGCGTAATGTTATCTGTGGTTTGACAGTTTGAACCTCGTCCTCACTCTTTTAAGTAAAGGTTTTTATCTGAATATAAACTGCAAATTTTTTCTGTCAATAATATCCCATATGATTATTGGTAATTCTAAATTTGTATAATGTGTATTTGGGAAGGTGATATCACACGCGTGAAAAAAATTATTATTTTCTCATTTGTACAGCAATAGCACTGATGAGAGATAACTCCCCTCTCTATGTTTTTACGGATGCAGATGCAAAAGATGCTGATCGCTTTCAAGAAGTCATTGATGCAGCCAGAGCAAAGAATATAGAAGTGAGATCATTCTTAACTGGTCAGTGTTCTCGCAGAAAAAGATCAGCATCAGGTTAGTATAGTTATGATACAAATAAAACTGGAAACGGTATTCGTGTTATAAAGTTCGTCGCAAAACTATTGACAGTATTTATTATTGTCTTGCATAGCCATTTCAATTATCATTATCAAACATATCAAACATTTCAGAGTCATTACATATAGTATAAAAATGTCCAGTTTATTTGGGCTCAAGTTTCCTGATTCGGCTTATAAGCCGCCATAAGATAATACAGAATGCATGATACATCGATATCGTTCTGCATATTTAGAAAAATGTTTGTCTCTGTACACACAACTCACCAAATTCGGGTTTAATCTTCAAATGAGCAGTCGCGTTCAAATGAAAACAACTAGAAGGATAAAATCAACAAGGAACTTGCATGGCATTTAAAACAAGAAAAAATGAAACCATGTGGCCAAAACTTGATTAAGTGTAGGCGATATATGCACGAATTAACTTTTAAAGTTTTATGAACAGCAAATTTTCACAAAATGTCGTTCCATTATTTTTCATGTCATTAAAGATTTTCATGAATAAATCTATAAATTTCGACTTATCCTTGATCCTTGACGTAATTGCAAATAATGTGCTAAGTCTGCATTTATGTTTGAAGAATTTATTCTGATATTTTAGGTCGGCATGAACGGTCTGCATCTCCATTGTCATTTTTCCAACAAATAGCAGAAGCAACGGGTGGAAAAGTTCATGAAACAGACAAAGAAAACATTGGAAATGTCCTTGACACTGTAATAGGGGTAAAATTTAGTAATGTTTAGCAATGTGGAACACACTATACGTTCATTATCACTGGACTAGTATATATTTGTTTAGGGGCCAGCTGAAGGACGCCTCCGGGTGCGGGAATTTCTCGCTACATTGAAGACCTGTTGGTGACCCTCTGCTGTTGTTTTTTATTTGGGCGGGTTGTTGTCTCTTTGACACATTCCCCATTTCCATTCTCAATTTTACACTATAAATTCAGTGTTAAGAACCCAATTACAATGTGTAAAGAAAAATACTATCGATATCCATAATGTGTAGTAATTCTAATGGTAGGATGGGTTTATATAAGGAAAAAGGACCAGAGAGTTTAATTGAAAAAAAATGATGTTAACTTTAATTTTAGAAGCTGTTATTTATTGCGTAAACATAAACAACTTTTCTTTATATTGTAGGAAACATTTCCTTCTTCTGAAATAATAATAGACTCTTTTGACTGGTCTGCCTCTGAAACTATTGACAAAAATATTACCGTTGATAGTACGATCACAGTGCTCAAGATAAGTGTAACTGGGACATCTGCAGAAACCGATGTAGATCTATATTATGCTAATGGTATGTAATATGTTTGGAATGTTTAACTATATGTGTATTAAACACTAGCTAGCTATAAAACCAGGTTCAATCCACCATTTCTACATAAGAAAATGCCTTTACCAAGTCAGGAATATGACAGTTGTTATCCATTCGTTTGATAGGTTTGAGCGTTTGATTTTGCCATTTGAGTAGGGACTTTTCCTTTTGAATTTTCGTCGGAGTTCAGTATTTTTGTGGTTTTACTGTTCGAATTAATTCTACTAGATTTCAAGATGGAATTCAAATTTGAGTGGCAGAATTGAATTCAGTATTTCAACAATTTAGTAGCAGACATCTTCGCTAGCTAGGTAACGATATGACCTACTCCTCTTTACCCATGGCAGATTAAGACAGTACATGTGTAAACAGTGTAGAGCTATCTTGCGACGGACTGAAATAACATATACTCCCGCTAAATCACAATTGACAAATGACAGCACTTGTACCTTTTAGTTAAAATGTGTAACACATACTGTGTCCAATGTTTGATCGTGTTTATAAATTTCGTAAAACAGAAATCGCATTCATTTCCGTTTACAGTCCAACCTTTGCACGAAGAACACAGTATAGAAATTCATTTAGTTGATTAAGAATTTCAAAATTTCCACTGAATATCGTTCTTTATAGAGATGCGTTTTTAAATCTGAACGTGACTATTGTTTACATTTACACGAACAAATCTTGAACGTTGAAGGCGCTTTTGATTTGAAGCACCTTGCTTCAACTGTGTCCTATGGAAAGCATTACCTCTCGTTGAACACTAATTCTGACTTAATCTGCCCATTACAAAGAAGAGCGGGTTGGGTCGTAACCCTTTAGTTAGCAAAGATAAAAAGAATTGACATATAAATTAATGAACAAGAACAACAGTTAAAATATACTCTGCCCTTCCATGTAACGAAATAAAGGCAACAGTAGTATGTTGCTGTTCAAAAGTCATAAATCGATTGAGAGAAAACAAATCCGGGTAACAAACTAAAACCGAGGGAAACGCAACAACTATAAGAGGAAACCAACAAAACATCAGAGTGTGTTTCAACTTGTCGAATCTCCATATCATTCAACATTTACGGTTTCCGAGTTACAACTGATGTTCATAACATTCTTTGTCATTTATTCAAACTAAATTGAATATTTTTTTCTATCTTCAAAATCAAATATATTTTTCTTCATATCTTTAATATTTGCATGCCTTGTGGTGTAATTTTTATTGAAAAAATATCTGCTGCACAATCTGAATAGCAAAACTGCACAGTGATCAAAGTAGCATAACTTTTAAGGCGTACAAATGCACAATATTTCAAACATAACTCCTCTTGGAAACACTTGTTTATCATCGGTATTTGGTGAGGTGCGTATTGCTAAATCCATAGTTATTGGTCGTTGTTTGTCGTTATGTGGTCTGTTTTGTGTTGACCATTACTTTTTCTCCTTCTGATAATTAAACAATTTTAGCTAAGCATTTTCTTATCCCAGACATAGATTACCTTAGCCGTATTTGGCACAACTTTTTGGAATTTTGGGTCCTCAATGCTCTTCAACTTTATAATTGTTTGGCTTTTTAACTCTGTTGATCTGAGCGTCACTTATGAGTCTTATGTAGACGAACGCGCGTCTGGTGTAATACATTATAAACCTGGTACCTTTGATAACTATTACGCACATTTGCACCACGAAGATCCCAAAGGTGCAACTGCAAATTTGGACAATGAACAATTAGTTGCTTGCCTAACGTCAAATTAAAAACAAATCATATACATCCAGGAGTAAATAAGTTTACAAAACAGTCATTGTAATGATTTATAGATGGCCAAACCTGAACAAATAGTTAATGAATTGTTGAGGACACATGGTTCCACCATAACCGAAACTTTGATGAGATAATTAGCTACTATGTTTACATTTGGTCACGTCATTCGTGTCTGTAAGGATTTTGATTTTAATTCTGTATTTTATTATAGGTACATTGGAGATATATACATCTGGAAAGTCAACAAGAATATATACCTCATCAGGCGAAACTATCATATCAATCCAGGTATAATATCAAATATATACCTCATCAGGCGAAACCATTATATCAATCCAGGTATAATATCAAATATATACCTTATCAGGCGAAACCATTATATCAATCAAGGTATAACATAATGTATGTACATATTATGTAGAACTCTGTTATTGAGTAATGGTGTAACTAAAGATTAAAAATAAAATTTAAAAGATCGAATATTAAGTGTTCATGGCACGCAAACTTCAATTTGAAAAAAAAAATGGTTTTCACAAAACACATAAAAAGGTCTGGATAGTACTTATTTAGAAACAGGCGTATGCACTTCACACCAAAACTGACTTGTCTATATCAATTCAGCTTGGTAATAAATTTCATTTGTATTGCCAATATATAACAATGTCCGTTCGAAGTATTGCAAAAGCGGTACAAATAGTGTTCATGTAGTCTTGAAGTATAGAGCAGAGCCTCCTCATGGAGTTTTTGATTATGTGCTTACTTGGCCGTTTTTAAAGTGATTATTTGATTAACAGACCAATTATTTCATAATTATTTGATTATTAAGTAATCTAGGACTGTATTTTGATTATTTGATTATCCTGTTTAAAAAAACCTATCAATGATTATGTGATCATCTTGGGGGGGAAATTGTGATTATTTGATTAGTTGAACACACCAATAAGGGGCCTCAGAGTAAACTTAAGACATTATATATGTGCCTGTCAAAATGCAGGACCCTTTGGTTCATGACTGTCATATGTTTTTCTTTATTAATTGTTTTGTTATAGATTATATCGTTAGTTTTCTCAGTTTCCATCTCAACGGTATGAGTTTTAGTCATTGTTGTATGTCGTACGGGTAACTTTAACTGCTGGTAATAAAATCCAATTCATTTGAACTTTGGTTGAGAGTTGTGTCATTCAACAATCAAACCACATCTCCTTATTGTTATATTTGATCCCCAACAATAAAAAATGTCAATATTGATACGATGATTCTGTTTTATTTTATTAAGCAACCTCCAGGTGGTATCATGAAACTTAGAAGGAATGTAATCAGCGATTGGAAGGTAAATATTACAGCACAGAGCTCTATCAAGGTGGACGGTGAACTGTTGGAAAAATCAGATACTAGTGAAATGATTTCACTGAAAGGGAGTCCAATTTCGGGTAACTATTCTTTTATAACAACAATATTAGTTATCATAATAACATATCTAGATTGAATACTTTCACCAATTTGTGTTATTGGGTAATTTAAAACTTATGCATACTTGTGGATTTTGAATTGACATTAAATATTTGTATCCATCCACACACATCTTGCGTTCAAACATAATTTGAAAATAGAGTACAACATCAGCCAACATAAAAAAACGTCTGTTGAATGGGCAAATTCTACTCCTCGTAGCAAAATCCCATGTGATGAAATATCAGCAATCAAAACATTCCGCCTTTGGTTACTAGTATGTAATCATTGAAATGAATTTGTTGTTTTTATATATGTTCTGCCACTTATCTATTTATTTCAAATATTTCCAATCGTTTCACAGATAATAACTATACTGTTGAGTTGTTCGTGTACAGCTTGGGACTAAATGGTACATGTCACACCATTGCATTGACCGATAGTACCGGAAATGTTATATCGTCACATGAGGCTTCACATTTGAAACGTGATCTCGATACTCTGTGTGCTGCAACTTTTAGAATGCCATATGTTGTAAGTTTATTTTGAAATAACGATTTTCTTTAAGTCTAAACATAACCGTTTGTATGTTGTCCTTTTCTTTATTTTATTGAATTGGATTTATAAAAAGATTTATTTGAAGAACGAACTGTGTATTGATACATACTAAATGAAAAACTCAAACACCGACCCTCATGCAAAACTCCGAGTCCATGCCCAGGTTTGTTTCAGGTCTTTGATTATTCAAGTTTTTGATATTGATCACTAAAGGGAAATTATTTGTCGAAATGCGCACTGGTGCAGTTTAACTAATATTATCAATGTTAATAACCGTAATTCTTGCAACGAATGAAGGGTATATTGCTCTACCTCTGGTCGTCATTCCTATGAAATATTTATTGTTGATAGTTGACAGTATTTAGTGTTTATAGAATATATCATATTCATTTCAGGAATTCCAAGTGAAACTATATGGGAATGATGATAGGGGGAGACCATTCACAAGGAAGCTCTCGGAAATTCACAAACCTTCTAATGTTGAATTGAGTATAAAGGCATCAACTGGTAGGTGTGTTAAGCTAAACACAGAAGGGAGTTGTGTCTCAGCATACAAAATGAGAAATAGACGTTTGGCTACGATTTACAAAATCATGCTAACTCGTATATTGATTTTTTGAAAAATTCCAAAACACACACATATATTTCATTTGAATATCATCACACATTTATATGTACATTAGCTTTCAGACATACAATTTTCTATATCTTATTTGATAAAGGACATAAATCACCCCTGGATTTTGGTGGGGTTAGTGTTTCTCAGTCTAAAGTTATACAGAAAATAAACCTTTTTGATCCATTGGCTTACATTTGTCTACCTGTAAATTACTCTCCATCGATAAATAGAACATTCCAAAAAATGTAACACACCAGCGGCGCGTCTTTGTAGCCCTTTTTACATGAGCAAACCCCTTAGTGGTTGAAGAAAACGTCGTTTAATAAATAAAAATTAACTTCAAATATAACTGCAATGAAAAGCAAAAAAAAAAACATTTTGACAAAGAAAATTTTGTTTATTTTCAAGTTAGAACTTGGCACAACTGGCAAGCAAAGTTCATTTCATAGATGCCATGATTAAAATGATATTCACAGCTCCAGTAAGTGTAGCGAAGTGTATATGACTGTTGAGTACTTACAATTTTATGACAATTCGATCTGTGTATTCACAGCTTATTTAACACCGGTATAGGCTTTAACTATTATTGTTTAGTACCTAAAGCAATTGAAATCTCTTTATGTTTTCCTTCCTTCGTGATTTTTGTGGTTTTTGTGGTTGGCCTTCGGATAAAAATATAGAGTTAACGGTTTCTACATACTAGTGTGTACAAGACTGCATAATGTATCCGTACCTCCTAAATAACTATGTAAACTATCGTTTTTGTCCTTGTTAAGTATCCACTTTATTATTCATCCTTTCATTTGTTTCTTGTCCGACATCATGTACTGTCCATTTAGTATACACCCTAGAAGCTTACTGTCAATTCAAATATGTTTATATTTCTGCAAATACACTATATAACAACAATTTTTTTTTCAGATGACGTTATACTTGGAAAGATAAGGCTAATTGGTTATAAAATTAAAAATCGGGGTACTGTGACAGAGACGTGCCACGTGTCAATATCAGACGACCATTCATTTGTCCAAGGAATCACTACTGTACAGTACACTCTTCGTCCTGGAGATGGTGCCAATGGAACTTTTGCTGTTAAGCCTACCAAACCCTCTGTTATATTGTATGTTTCATTGGTTGTTAGCCTGTTGTTTCCCTTCTGTTATATTGTAATTCATCTTTTGTCTTTTGAAATGGTTCATTTGAAATAAAAAAAACAATTTATGATTATCACCGTATTTTTCAATCAAAAATCAGTAGTATCCCAATGTGCAATAGTCATATTGTATAATACAGACATGTTTTAAGTATCTCATGGCGATTTGACCTGATTTCATATTATCGACATAATACAATTAATAGCATGAATGATACCAATCTTTATGGTAGTTGATATAAAATAAAGGTCCCGAAAATTTATTTGTTAATTTAATATATATATTCCTTATATGACATAATGAACTCTGCGCATTTTTCTTTCAGAATAAGACATATATTTCCCTAAATTTCAACTTTTATTTCAGCTCATATACAATATCAGTTTTAATTGTGTCAACTGGAAAGATTCAACAGAGTATCACCAAGAAACTTGTGGTATGTTCAAAATCTTAATGATAATGTTACTTAAGGAAGTTCGCTTTTGGAATTTTTGTCAGATTTATGGAATCCTCTGGTTTTATCCATTAGAATGCCTTAAATCATTTTGCCCATTGACCACCATTTTTCTTTTTATAAATCTTTTACATGTATCCTTATAAGCCATCTGTAAAAGTGTTATAAAATTATTGTTTTTTTAATAGTGTTATGAAAAGCTGGTTATTTTGAAACTGAGCAGCGAACTTTCCAAACTGTTTTGATAGTTTTCTGGAAAGTATACTTTCATATAATTTTATACTGGTGTTTCCAATAATTATATTAATTTTGCTTTCAAATGCTTAAATTTCATAAAACGCATATAAAATGTGTACTATGAATACTGAAATTTGCTTAAGGCAATAACTCACGAGTATATTATGCATCAAATGAGTTATAAAAACTAGTTATTCGTTGAACATTTCAGGATCCATACAACGATAAAAGAAACAATTTCATGCCACCATGATAAGAACATTGCATCATATTGCATTTTTCATTTTTGGTTTGAAAATTTTTTTCGCAGCATTCTTCAAACAAGGTTTGATATTCCTTTGTATTAGGTAACAGATGTGGAGAGACCTGAATGTACTGTTATACATACTGATGGAGTATGTGGTATATCATCCCTAAATACAGCTAATTGTTCGTTGTATCCATGGACTGCTTTAGCTGAAGTGACATTTTCAGGGACACTGTTAGATAGTATATCTTCCACAGTAGGAACGTCTGTTAAATTGGCTCACGTCAATATAACGGGGTTATCAACTGGACCAATAGCTGTTAACATCGGGTAAGTGCATGACTAGAATGAGAAATGCGTTTATAAAGATGCGCGACAATCGTATGAAAAAAGGGGTTAATTAAGATTTAAAGTATATGCAACCATCCTTTCCTATCCGGTTATGAACCGATTTAAACAAACTCGATAACTTAAAATTCAGCTAAAGAGTTTTTTTTAAATAAAACTTGTATTTAAAGGGATAGGCCAATTAACACAGAAAGTGTTTCCGAGTGTTCAAATTTAATAGACACAACCTTGTGTTCTCAAAGTTATCAACATTCTTATGTGACAAATATTTACACTTGGAGCTTGACTCTTTTCCGTCCACGCAAGGGTGAGACTGCAATGTTTACTTCATGCCACTACAAATAAGTCTGCTTATTAGGAAAAACAGTTCCGTTATCTTGTCATACCACCCCCCCCCCCCCCCCCACCAAAAAAAAAGAATAGAAGTATTTCATAACAATGACGATAGCATGTATTTTAAAAACATTTTCCACTAGAAGTTTTTAAGTAAAGCGACCACTCACCTGTCGACATTGGGGTTGTGAGTTAGATTGCCAGATGAACCACTGCTGGATCTTTCATTCACTTCTCATTTCACCATCAATACACAACACAGCCAAGAGTTCTGAAAGTCGCATTATATACCAACTGTTAAATCATTGATTTTTTATTATGGTTCAATTATTAGGATCTCTTCTTTTAATTTCAAAAAACAACCTCTAATGTTAAGTAAAACAATGTATGATATTAATTTCTGAGTTCTGTCAGTCTATGTTTCCTTAGTGAGCGTTCATCAGTTGTGCTGGAGTTTAAAATTTGGAAAGCCAAATAAATAAAACATCCAATGCATAAAACAAAATAGACAACAGCAATAATAATGCCTAACTTCAAAACTTTTGAACTCATATACTTCTATGTTTTCAGTGGTGACTGTTGTACACCATCGTTATACATATATGTGATAGATGTTGATGGATTTATATCACAGTGTGATCTATCTTTTGGTGATGAACAGTCAGTTCAGACAGTAGAAGTTGTGTCCGAAACTTCCGGTTCATCAGTAAGTTATTTATATAGAAACCTTTTACCTGCTTCATAATCCCACACACATTGTGTATTTTCTTTTATCTAATATATATATATATATATATATATACTCTGTCTTGACTGTAAGATTGAAATGAGTTTGTACAACCATTTGTCGTACTCAACTATTTACCGGTTTTGTTTGACAACTCGTTTTTGCTTTAACCCACTTATGACATCACCAAAAGCTATTGATTGGTGCTTGCCAAACGTCAAGTGAACACTATTTCATGCATACTTATACCTAGGATAAATGATACAGTAGGTATGATCTGGTAAGACCGTTCAGAGGGAGTTGGAAATTGGGACTGTTACAAGAAATATGAGGGATGTTTGAATAGTAGGGGCAGATTATTTTTAAGACAAGAGAGCGTGATACTATATCTGAGCAGGGATCAAGACGTGAATGCGTATATTGATACGTCTGCATATCCGTATAGCCCCAATTATTACAACTAATTTAACGGACTAATATTTGAACTCCCTACGTCAAATTATTCATATTTGAGGCGGGGGAACGAAGAAGACTAGTTCTGCCTTTAAGTTACTATGGAAAAAACAGCCAAACTGTGATTTCGGATCATAAAGTTGTCAGTGATCTCTTTATTATCTCGTTAGAACGTGTCTTTTAGTATCTGGACATGAAAAGTCTAAGCAAACATATTTTCTACTTTATGTACGTTATGTACAGGCGTATTCCACCATTACTTAATTATGATTTACTTTCAGGGAACAGATATCTACACAATCATTATTGTAATGACCGCTTGCATAGCAGTTGTCGTAGTTGCAGTTATTATTGCATTTGTTTTGCGCATGGATCAGCTTAGGTCGAAAGGTGCACTGGTCAGATCTAAAGTCATCTTAGATACTTCAACGAATGAAAAATTCAACTCTGAAAGGATTTCTAAACAACAAGGATTAGCTATCATTGAACAATGATTGAATACAAAAATTGCTTGTATATATCAGCTGAGCAGACATAAACTTTAATAATAATAATTCAGATAATGTTTAATGCTAATTTTAATCTTACTTCTTCAAATTTAATTAATGCACAGCAATAGTTTTCATCTCTTGAAATTCAGAAATAATTGGACGTTTATTTATTAATGGAATAATGCGACGTGATGGGTATCACAATAACATCAATAATAATTAAGAACTTGCATTTTGATATCTGATATATATGTATGCATATGTGACTTTTATCGCAATTATTATTTGAATTTTACTCTTTTCTTCAAAGAAATTTTGTCTATTCTTTTAAAATTGCAATTATTAATCTTGTATTTTGGTCTATTCTTCAAAAATCGCAATTATATATAAATGGACGCACCAATTTATGTATTTACAGTATTCCCACATAAATGTATTCATCAAAGTTGTACAAAAATCGAACATATGTAAAAATGTTGTTTGTTTATAGTTGGTTAATTATAGTAAGGTCGGTTCGATTGGGATATGGAGTTCATGCACGAGTGAACTGGGTGGTTTAAAGTCATTCGAGCCATTGCAGTCAAAATGTACAGTAGTATTTTGCCAAATAAATCAAATAAATAATATTATTTATTATATTATTTATTTTCAGATTTATAAACTAGTATGGGTAAACCAGTACATGTACAAGCTGCTTAATACCTGTGTATTTATATGAACTTTCCACAATATTATACTCATAATTATAATAAAATGTGCGCTTGTCTCTGCAAGTGGCGTCTCCCATGTAAGAGTTTGTGGTTATTTGATAAATATTTTATGGTCGTTTGAGTTAACGAATTCGAATTTAACAGTCAAACGTTTGAGTTAACGAATTCGAATTTAACAGTCATTTGCCTAATATTTCAACTATGTTTAATTTTAATTGCAAAGTAAGTGTTGATTGAAAGATATATGTTTTAATAAAGTTTGAATGTGTTATTGAACTGATTGGCGTATCATGTGTATCTAAAGACTGTGATAGTGTATTGTGCCAAAATTATTTACATATTTATTCAACAATGTTCCATGTATATTTTCTCTGCAATATAATTAAAAGCATAACTTAATCTTGTCGTATTGAATAGGGCTCTTCACGGTTAATTCGGCCATATTGGATTGGGGCAGATTTTATTGAAAAAGGTGGAAATAGTATGAAAGTGTGGGAAATCCTATGCATGTTTCTAAGAAACTGCTCTGTTTTAATGATGTGTTCCTGTATTTTTCACACCATTTTTACCTCCATTATGAAAATCTGCCCCCTTTCCAATATGGCCGAACTAACCGTGATGAGCCCTATATAATAGTGATAGTTGAAGCTTTGATGGTTCATTCATCTTGTCTTTCTTTGTTGATTCCTTGTTGTGTGTTGTTGAAAGTCCAATGACAAATAGTTCATGTATAATTTGCACAAACGCAAAAGGAATAGGTTTCAATTGAATTATGTTTGGCCAGGGCTACGCAGGGCATGAAATTTGGACAAAAATTGCATATCGAAAAGGATTTACTTTAGCCACGACACTGCAGGTTAACGAAGAATAACAACTTCTATTTGAGGGAATCTACGTCCCAACAATTACTCCGAGTTTTTTTAGATTTATCATCTTCTTAAGTAAAAAACCGAGACTAGCGATATCGTTATAACGACTAAAAAATCATATCCACGAAAAATCGTGCAATGAAGTGTATGGTGGCGAAATACGTGTACACGTCATGTGACAAAATGCATGCGTGTAAACCGTTGAAAAAGCGTGTAACGCACGCAAATACACGTGACCTTGGCAACTATAACAGGCCGGGACCCATATGTGGTTTGTCGCAGGGCAGACTAGCTGTCTATCTCTATCGAACATATCCTCACCTTCCAGTGACAGCCCATATTCATCGCTCTTTGCTCCTGTCATCACACCTTTCAAACGCTATCAATTGTAGTAATTAATATTATCGTAAACATTTTGGTTTTTTTTTTGTTGTTGACATAGTAGATAGTGGGTTTTTATTAATCATTAAGACAATAGCAAAGTGTTGACTGCTGTATCCCAAATTTTGATATTTTTACCTATTATGTCTGTTTGTTTTGCTCACGCTCAATAAGAACAAATAAGAACAAATAAGAACAAATACAAATTGTAAGTTTTGTAGTCACATGTAACGCCGTACGTACCCATGATAAGATTCCTGCATTAATATTATATTAATATAATGGAATATAACAGTTTCCTTGTGAGCAGTCCTCTGTTAACGAAAGTTCCGAAAGGAAATGCAAACTCCGGAATACTAGTATCGTATCAGCCGAGAGATTGTAATGTGGCAACATAAAGATGGAAATTTCTCAGTTGATAAGCTGATCGAATATTCAAATCATCTCCTTTAACAGACCCTCGTCAATTTCCAGATACGGATCAAGTTATGAAGCAGACTTTAAACTGTATCTGCTGTATCCATTATTTCGAGTTCGATAGGATAGATGCGTTCAATAAATTTTAAATTATTTAGTGAGAGGACATATGCATCTTTTACATGTACCGTTATGTGAAATATTTTTCCAAAGAGGCTCCTTTATTAAGTCAGCCTCGGCTGTATGAAAGATCAAGTCAGCAAGAAGAAGAGCACAGTTGCCTCACATGGGAATGTCGATTGTATGCTGAAAAGACTTTGTATCTCAACTATCATTGTTGATAAGATTGGTGTTATTAATTGGTAAATAGTGAAGGTTTCGTGAAGCACTGGGACCCCCCCCCCCAAAAAAAAAAAAAACCAACCAAACAAACAAAAAAAACAAACACAAACAAACAAACAAAAAAACAACAAAACAACAAAAAATAAAACCAAAAAAACTATATCATGATATTATTTGTAAGCACAGTTATGTAATTTGGGGACGGAAGATTTGGTTCTTCATCTTTGGGTGAAATTCCAAAACAACAGACCTACAATTATCCTGCAGGTTATCTTTCTTGGTAAGTTTCGATGGGGAATTTTCATTGAAGTGAATTAAAACGAGTTTTTTGGGTAAATTACTGTACCAAGTCAATTATATAACAGTTGTTTTTCACTTATTCCACTGGTCGATAACGTTAGATTTATATATAGTTTTTATTAACTATATCCGTTTTAGCTTACCTGGTTCAAAAGAGGCAAGTGTTTTAGCTTACCTGGTTCAAAAGAGGCAAGTGAGCTTTTCTCATCATGATATGTGTCTTCAATGATCGATCCGCTCATCAAACAGGATGGCCGTCATTGCAAAAATGCAGTGTTTATCTTGTTTCTCTGAAACTAAAGCATTTAGAGTAAATCTGACAAGGGGTAAATTATCATCAAGTCAAGATCTATCTAAATGTACCTTTTTTGGTTAGTATCTTATATATTATTAGAACACACCCGTGATATCGCGGGTCCGTGACTGAATTAAAGTATATAACTATGCGTATGCCTTATTTTAGTATTGATATTGTCATCTGATAAAGTCATGCCGATTATAAGATGCACAGTTTTCTCTGCTTTCAAAATCTTTCTGTTTGAGCCCGTCGACCTGGAACCTATCAATTATTCGTAATATTAATAATTTGGAAAAACAAAAGGGCCTGGAATGGAGTATTTTTTACTCAACAGTATACAGCAAAATTCTAAATACACCGTTTGGTGGTGCGCCTGTCAGATGCGGAACGTACAGATAAGGTAATAGGTAACAGGTGAATATACTATTGGTATCGGTGTCGGACTCGATCCGGAACTTCTTGAATTATTAACAATATTAATTACGTGGAAAACAAAGGGGCCTTGACTAGTGTAATTTTTAATCAACACTATTGTACTATATTAGTTATATAAAAAGTTGAATTCTTTGATTCATCGTTTTTACGTGATGACGGCTGGCAAATTGGACCTCGTTATTTTAGTATTATAGATAATAGATAAAGACAAAATGTAAACAGAAAAATTGATCAGCAAAGTACGATCTTCAAATTAGACAACATGACCAAAATGACCAATCACCCCTTACAGGCGGTATAGCCTTTCATAGTCAATTTTTGGCAATTTTTGCAAAAATCTTCTCCTCTGAAACTACCTAGACAAATTTTACCAAACTTGACCACAATCATTATTAGGGTATATATAGTTAAAAAATTGTGTCAGATGACCCTGCCTACCAACCAAGATGGCTGACATTGCTAAAATTGAACATAGAGGTAAAATGCAAGTTTTGTCTCTAATTTTTTGTATACATGTCTCTCAGCTGCGTGTCATCTAACTCACCGACTGATTGAAACTTGATAAATGAGTGAAGCCTGGTCACCACCGACTCTCTTTATAATTGTAAGCATATACTATTAAACAAAGATTCATAAATTAGTGTACATATAAATAAGGGACTTTCTATACTAGACATAATATATAAACACCTAGGATCCAGTACCTTAATTTGTATATGTCCCCGACCATATGATAATTTGGACCGTACGACTAGTACGGTCCGGACCGTATACGTATACTGGTACGGTCGACTGTGACCATACGCGTACGGTCGGACCGTATGAGTATACGCGTATGGTCCAGTACGAGCTGACCATACAATCATATTACTGGATCATATGTGAATTTAAACAAACTTTTATCACAATCTTTATTTTTAGTTTTACAAATTGTTATTATTGCAACTAGATGGATAAAATGTACAAACGAACAATTTAAATTAAACATTTGTTAAATTGTATATCTGAATCCTATTTTGGTACTCTCGCCCAAGTAACGTAATATTTTTTGCATTTATACATGTTTGCAGTTCATCACGGCATGCATGTTCCTTTGCATTTGCGTTTATTTTGTAAAAGTTGCTAAATATTCTAAAACAATTGTCCTCCCACATCATGTTTACTTCCGATATCTTCAATTTAAGTTATCATAATTCTATTAAATTGTAGTACTGATCGACATGCTAAATACAAGAGATTAACAGATTCAATAAGCGTCAGATTTTTAAAAATAGTTAAAATATAAAGTTTTTATTTCATTGAGGGAGTTCGCTTCTCAGTTTCAAGGTAATTAACTTTTCAAAACACTAGTTTATATTGATAGGGAATTAAAAAAGGAATCCAAAGAACCGAAAAAATATATAGGTCACCGTGTTTGTTTTCGAGATATTAGCCATTGAAATTTTGGCGGGAAAATATTCTCTCTTGACTTTTCATAGCTTTATCATTGACAAGTCTATGTTCTCAAAACCTATTAAAAAGTAATTAAAATTTTATAAGCCTTTTACAGATGGTTTTTATTAAACATGTAAAAGATTTTCAAAAAGAAAAATGGGGGTCACCGGTCAAATTTTTCAAGGCATTTAAATGGATAAAACCAGAGGATTCCGAAAATCTGACAAAAAATCCAAAACATGACAAGCCAGCTTCCTTAAAATTGAAGTTTTTTAATACTAATTTGACAGTTATGCTATGTTGATCTGTTATGTGCATTTGTATCTAATAAACTTGTCCAACTTCTTAACATTAGTCAGACCGTACCGTATGAGTATTTTGAAAAAGTACGCATACAGTCCAGACCGTACGTGTACGGTCCAAATACACACGGTCTGGAACATATACATTTAATATAATTTATCTACTGGCATGTTAATAATCTCATTACGTACGTATACTGTAATTTACATGTTTTGATATATAATGATATTATTGATCCCAGTAGAAAATCTAATATTTTGAATTTTCTACCCAAAAAAGGGGGAAAAGTGTGTCCATCCTCTGTCCATCAGTCTCAACAGAGACATATGATGTCTCTGGTCTCAATAAGCGACTATGAACCGACTATCAGTATGATATATAATGGTTTTATCTTTTGAAAACACTAACTGCAGTCATAATGCTTTTTTTCTATAAGTATTTGTGTAAACGTTACAGATTTAAGCCTTTTCTGGTCAATTAATTAGGCATAATGTATTGTATGGAGTGGAGTGTTGGAGTGGAGTATTGGAGTGAGATTTTGGAGTGAAATTTTTGGAGTGGGATTTTGGAGTGAAATTTTTGGAGTGAGATTTTGGAGTGAAATTTGATGAAAAATTTTGTAGTGAATAATTTAAAAACAAACTATACTGAAATAGAAATAAAAAAATGCATGCAGTGAAGTATTCGAATAATAATGTTTCGAATAATAATGTGAACGACCTCATATCAACAGTCCTTTATAAACAATTTCAAATTCTCCTGATCTACTGATGCATAACTAAGAGTTATATAATTATTTAGCATTGTGATTTCCCAATCTCTTAAGAATCTGGCAGCATCCTCATTAGGAGAATTTTACATGCTCGTGTATTAGGTTTAGTCCCCATTTCCATTCTTTATTATATTATATTATTTTGTAAAACGAACAAAAAATCTTCACATTATCATGTTTAAAAGTATCATATTTATTGTTTTTGCACTGTTGTTTTTAGTTTTTTAAATGATTTACAAATTAATTGACTTGAGCTTCTGTTTAAATAAAAAAGAATGTTTAAATGTTTTCAACAATGATGAAAGTATTTTCATTTTCTGAATTTAATTTAGATGAAATTTGGATTTATGAAAAAATAAGTTATTAATTGGTATTACCTAGCTATCATTTATTTTCTTTGGTTACATCTTCTGACATCAGACTCGGACTTCTCTTGGACTGAATTTTAATGTGCGTATTGTTATGCGTTTACTTTTCTACATTGGCTAGAGGTATAGGGGGAGGGTTGAGATCTCACAAACATGTTTAACCCCGCCGCATTATTGCGCCTGTCCCAAGTCAGGAGCCTCTGGCCTTTGTTAGTCTTGTATTATTTTAATTTTAGTTTCTTGTGTACAATTTGGAAATTAGTATGGCGTTCATTAGGCCAACTAAAATTAATTAGTAGATTTTCATCCAAATTTTTGAAAAAAATGGGGCGGGTGGGAGGATTTTATTTTTTAAATTTTATTTCATATGAAACCTTCTTGTCACGTGTTATTCATATATGCAAGTGTAATAATAAGCTTATATCATGTAAATACATCCATAAGGTATCGTGTATAAGACAATAACAATCAAAACCAAGGAGTAACCAAAGACTCATAAAACCAAAAGACATTTACATCAACAGTTACAAATAATAAGTAGGAAACAACATGAACTCCACTAAAAACCAGGAGTGAAATCAGGTGCTCCGGAAGGGTAAGCATTTCCTGCACCGTATATGGCACCCATCGTGTTATTTCTTTGTTCAGTTCGGTAATGATGGAAGGTTGTTATGATTGAGGAAGAATATCACTGAGATATGATTTCTGACACTCTTTTGTCATAATGGCCAATCAGCTCATGATGCCGACCATAAAATTGCTTGAGTAATGACCTTAATTTGTTTGATTCATAGCCCTGTCTTAGCAACTTTTGAGAAAGCAGTATTCCTTGTTCAACAAAATTAAGGTACTTTTAGCTAGCTCTAGAGTAACGTATCAATTGAGACACATATACTCCATATGCTGATGCCGCTTTTTCAAATTCGTAAATATATATATCTGATTGGCAACCACTGTTCTACATGTAATTGCCACTTTAGAAACCTATTTTATAGTAAACAACAGAAATGTGGAGAAATGCTCTCTTAAGTTGGACTATCTATATCAAATGTATTTTGCTTTCTAAGCAATGTTTTTTTTTGTCCTTATAAAATGAAACAAAGGCATTGGTATGCAACACGAGCACGATAAGTACGGAATAAAAAGAAAACTCAAACAGTGTTGAAATAATAGGGTTGGTCCTTAATATGCAAGATGCAAATATAATTACAATGTAGAACATAAAGTTGTTTAATGACTCTATCGTGGGTATTGGGACAGAGGATGTTTGCTGTTTTTCTACAAAAAACGAAAGGCATGGATAAATCTAAATCTAAGAGCTTGCTATAAATTAATAAATTAAAAATGCGTATGTTTGTCGATTTTCTGAACTCAAAATACGGTCACCAATCTATAAAGTTCATGCTTGTGTCAATTTCTGTATTCCAGTCAAACGTGTTCCACGATTCTTACGCTTTTGGGTTTCATTCACAGTCCAAATAATTTTCTTGACACAAAGTCATTGTATAAATAAAAGAAATCCAAGGTGTTTTTCTCACAAACATTTGTGTCATTTGTGACATACTGCGATTTGCGTTCTTGGACACAGCGTATTACTCGTAACCCGAATATTTCACGCCCTTCTCGTAATCAATCTCTATTCTCGGTAAATGATGTCATCATATATCAGCAGAATATATCGACTTAATCATTCAGTAAGAATTCTCTAAGAAATACGAAAACCGAAATTAGAAAAAGGAAGTTTCACATGAAACGAAATTATCGACGGTTACCGGTAACGGAAATGAACAAAATACGGAAATCGTAATTTTTTTAAAAATAAAAAAAATCGGGGCGGGAAGATTTCAGAGGGGCGGGCGGGGATGAAAATCTATCAATTAATTTTAATTGGCCTTATCACTGAACTAGTATATATTTGTTTAGGGGCCAGCTGAAGGACGCCTCCGGGTGAGGGAATTTCTCGCTACATTGAGGACCTGTTGGTGACCTTCTGCTGTTGTTTTTTTTCAATGGTCGGGTTGTTGTCTCTTGGCACATTCCCCATTTCCATTCTCAATTTTATCATTTCGGTATCAATAGAACACAATAATAAAAGATGAACTGCAATCACAGTGTTATTTCCTGGATTTACATTGAGAAAATATTGTTACACCTGGGGTGTGTGGTTAAACCTTCGTAGCAGGCTGAGCTATAAATATAAATATAAAACATAGGTAATATGGTAATTTTTAATACAGGCACTGGTATAGATACATCAATAGTAATATCATATCATATATATATATATATATATGATAAATCTCCAATATGTGGATACATATTAACAAGAGAGATTGGTCAAATTTCAATATTTACAAAACTATTTAGTTGTAGTTATAAGGCATATAATAATTATGGTCTCAATAAAATATATAAGTCTTGAGGTTCATTACGTATGTTGGTTGAAGGAACCGCATTTAATAAAAGTTGAAAATAAATGAACCTTGTTGTCAAATTTATAAAAGATATTGTTGAAAATCTATATAGGAAAAAAGAAATAAATTCACAAACTTATAATTTCTTGAGGAATATATCATGACTTTATTTGGACAATAGGTAGATATTATCAAGATGTATTACCATATGAGGCTGAATATGATTACATCATCCCTTTTGAGAGTTATATCCCCTTATAGCAATTTCTTTCATTTGCATTTTTTTCAAAAAGTATTTGAGATAGAATGTAATTGAAAATGACAGCATGTACAAGAACAGATGGCAATGTTTATAAACATAAACAATTAATTTGTTACTTACCCTTATAAGGAGTTATTTCCCTTTAAAAATTATAAATAATTTTTGAAAATTTTTATTTCGAGAACCGGAAGTCATAGAGACCTGGAACCTTCACCAATAATCTTTAATTCATGTGACCTTCAATATGCACCCAAGGTCAAAGGTCACAGAATGCAAAATTACGCTGCAATTTCAAGCTTACATATTAGGAAAACGATAAGACCTTGCTGCATACATACAGCATATAAAATGTTCCTCTCGACGAGATCTACATTTTATATAATAAGCCCAAAAATGTCCGACCGTCTGTTCAAAAGTTACAACGGGATGATTCTTGAAAGTATAATATTTTGTGTATATCTTTTTAAAGGTAACATATATCAACCTACTATCAACTGCAAAGATGATCAGTAATTCAAGACCTTCAATTTGAGGTCAATGTCAGGTCATGATGAAATTTCACCTTAACCTTCACAGTATACTATGACCTTGACCTTGTGATATTTGAAAGGTCAAATGGTCCTGAGTTGAGTGGTGGTAGTCCCATGTCTCCACGCTTCCGGTTCTCAAGTTTGGTATTGCATCATATATTTGATGATTAATTGTGACCTTGGTGAACTTTGAAATTGTCCCAATTCTTTTTCTATAATGTTGTCCTTTAACTGTAGATCATTTACCATTTAACAGATTTGAGATATATCTATTGTCGTTTTAGAGATAATGCAGTTTGAAATTTTGCGAGCGGCGGCATGTATTTCTGAATCAACAACAGCTAACCACTTAAAATGTTTAAGAAATTGAAGAGATTAACATAGTTATATGTTTAACCAAATACCAAAAATATTCCATTGAAAAAAACACCAAAAAATCATTTTGAAATTTTCATGTTTTGCATTGACTTTGTAAGTTTCATAACTTCTATTTATACCATTGATATTGCATCATTTTTGGCACTTTGTCAAATGGGGTCATCTGATATATCAAATTGAAGGTCTCAATAAACTGTACTTAAAAATGAAAATTTTAAACCTCTTTTTCATCCCAGGTGGAAGGGTGGGGTCATCTAGTGCAAAAATTCAAATTTCTCAGATGGTAAGGTTGTCGCCTATCAAATGAAAGAACATAAAGCGTACATTTCAAATTTCAAATTGACGTCCCCCAAAAATTGGTTGGATGGGGTCATTGAGTGCAAAAAATAAATTTTCTTTTACGATAGGGTTGTTGTATATCAAATGAAAGGTCATGATGTGTACATTTGAAATATCAAATTCCCAACCTCCAAAAATTGGTTGGATGGGGTTATTAAGTGCAAAAATCAAACTTTTTAGAACATGGTGTTGTCGCATATCAAATGAAAGCTCATCTACCCTGTTTTACATATATCATACTTCCGATCTCAAAAATGTAGGCGGATGAGGTCATTAAGTGTAAAAAGCGAAAAGTTTCAGAAGGTATGCTTGTCGTATATCAAACGAAAGGTCGTACAAAGAACATTACGAAAACATCACTTTTACAGGAAAGACCTTTCAATTGTTTTACAAACAATTGAGATACTAGTTATTACGAATTTTATTATTTGCACAAAGATATGAGCATTATTATGATATTCTGGTTCAATGAGTTTTCCCAGATTTTTGCCCATTAGGACTTCGAAATTCTGTGCAATTCAATGTGCACTTTGTCACCACAAGTCAAATGACACTCCCACAAGGTGATTTAATGAGTGGAGCATATTTCATATTTTTAAATGAACATGACCAAATAATTATTCATGATTATCTGTGATCAAAATTTTAATCAATCTTTAGCACTGTAATTTTTCTTTATTTATTTTTAATGAATACTTGTTCAAAATTAAACAAAACATTTAACCCCCTGACATTCTACTAATAATATACTATATACTCTAAAATTTCACCAAAAAAAATCACTCCAAAATCTCACTCCAAAAATTTTACTCCAAAATCTCACTCCAACACTCCACTCCAATACTCCACTCCAACACTCCACTCCATAAAATAAATTATGCCAATTAATTAACACGTGCTTGGACTGTTCAATACTACGACCAATCCTACGTACGTGATCATATGTGTAACACGTTTCCGTTATCGTTTTATTCAGCACGACATAATTTGAAGTTCGTTTTTTCCAAGATTTGTAAAAATATTACAGATGACGTAAAGATTTGATATAAATAGACGAGATCTTCCGACGTGGTTTAGTAAAAAATATTTCGTTGCTCGTAGGAAGCTGCGAGAATTATCAGAGTATGTTAAGGGCCGCTGAGGCAATCGTTATTGACGAAAACTTTGGCCCGAAAGCGAAAGAAGAAAGGGAGAAGATGCCTGCTTTACACAGTACTCAGATGTAAGATATTTGTCATAAGATCATACAGTCATTTCTTTCAAATAAAAACGAAAAACAAAAAGGGTGTCACTGTCATGGCGGATATTTGTTTACAATGGAAATTTTCTAAAATTAAATTAGACTTTCACTTTTTAATATTCATTGTCACACATGCTAACTTTTTTAAACGTCAAATCATTTTCTTTTAAGATGCATTCGTTGTGTTTAGCGTTGTCGTTAATCAATCCGATTTTGTGATCAAATGACTATCAGCTGATCATTATTGACTAATTTTCGAGGTCATTGACAGTACATATGTGAGTGTATGTTATATATTTTATTACTCAAATTATTAAATGAAGATGTCCTTTGATTAATTGGAATTGTGCGTTATAAAATTTATTTGAGATAGGTGAAGAAGGAGGAGGAAGAATATTGAAATCCATGATTTTGGGGTCAAGGTCATTACTATAAATGTTTTAAAATAGTAAATAAATATTTTTGATTTTAAAATGTTTTTATCATGCCTATCAAGGGGAGGTCATTTAGATAATTAAAGGTTTAATTAAACAGGAATAATCTGTCTGAACAGTGTTCACGATGAACTGTTAAATCTACAGACCCGAAGCTCAATTTTTGAAAATTTTTAGTTAGATTCTGTTGGCCTGTAGATATATTTTTACAGGCCCGAGAGCAATTTTACAAGCTAGGGCTGCCATTCAGCGTGAAGACTGAATCTGATGCCTTGTCAAGTTGGACATTAAAATGATTATTAAAATAGATATATTTTATAGAGAACATTAATATCTAGAGCTGTATAGAAGGGGGTAGGAGGGGTCTTGATCCCGAACTCCCAAGCTTAAAAACACGAAATCCCAATGTCCTGAATTTAAATAAAGTTAAATCCCGGATCCCGAAATTTGAAAAAAAGAATTCCCAGATCCCGAAGGTGTAATTCCCGAAATCCAGCATTTTTTCCAGAGCTTAAAAACACCTGATCCCGGAGTCCCGATAAAGGTCCTATCCCCCCTCTGTATATATCCATGATATATATATATATATATATGTTCTAAAATCAAAACTATTAAAATCATTCTTATTTTACAGTATTGATAATAAACTATTTTTCATTTCAGCATGTCCAGTCAGCGGTACAGTATATCACTGGGCCCAGGGCCTCTGTCGTGTTCCTGATGTTCCCCATGCCGCCAGTGTGTCATTCGTGACAGAGGGCAGCGGTGTGGGGGTTTCAACAGAGCCCCCTGTCAATGCTAAAAGTCAGTTCACTGATAATCAGATGTTCCAGAATGCTGATCGAAAGATCAGCATCAGTCTTTTGGTAGGAGCCCAGGTAGCCTCGAACTTGTGCTTCAAAATAGTTTTGGCCGATTCCATAAAAGTTTGTTGGGAGACCGTCTTGGTGGATAAGAGGTTGTACGTTGAAGTCCCAAATGGAATCTTGCCTGAAGGATCTAAAGAAAGGTATAAATTGTTCGATATATGTCCAGATATTTTCTTTAAACAGAAACTTTTAAAAAACTTTAAAAAAATAAATAAACTAGTTTTAGCTTATTTTCAAATTAAGTCACTCTTCATGAATGAATTCCATCTTCTGCTGCTAAAGAATGTACATTGTACATGTATGGACTGTTTACTTTATTTTTTATACATTCTTAAATCTGTGAATCCTGCTTAAGAGATTGATCATAGCAAATGTTCCCTTGAAAAAATTTCCATATTAACTATATATATATGTTAGTTGTTGTGGTTTCAAAGGTTGTGAAAACATTAACATTGTAAAAATGCTTTATGAAACAGGTTCAGTCAAGCAGTATAGCAATAAACTCGCTATTTCCAATCAGATTATTTGAAAAAAATAGTTGTACATTTTCTATTGTAAAAAGTAGTTAATAGCACACCTTCATCATGTTCATGACCTTGAATTTTTTTTATTATTAGTTTGGTTAGATTGTTAGAATATGCTGAAGAAGTCTTAGGATGTGATGATGTGGTCATCTGTTTTAAGAAGAATCGGTCTGACCAAGGTTAGTGAACTAAATGTACATTTTAATAAAACGAAACTACATACATCAGTGTGTACCAAACACTGTATCACTGACAAAATGTCAGACAAAAAGTAATACAGATAGAAATTTTTTGATTTTTTATTTGAAAATATAGTCAATTTCTTTCTGTTCAGGCAAGCCATAAAACCGTTTGGCACAGACTGCATACATGTACAGTGATATTATTGGTATACATATGTACTTTTGAGAGGATATTAGTGTTCAAGATTGTTTTCAACTTTAGAGGACAAATTGGTATATGAATAGAGCATCAAACACTATAACTATACATAGAAACTTATGACTAAGACACATGACCCAAACTTTAAACCAATGATCTCAGGTGCTCTGAAAGAGTATATGTACATGTAAGCAGTGTATTGCCCTACATCATGTACATGTCATGTGACAGTTTGATTAACACAAGGGCAGATTGAGAGGGGGGGACAGGCCCCTTTTGTCGGAAAAAATGTAAATATTGATTACATAGGGAAACACTGCAGCATAACTGGAGAGGGTCCCCTCTTAGGCAGTCACCCCAATTTGAAAATTTCTGTGACTGCCACTGAAACATCCTACAGACTGACCTAAATTTTAAACAATTTAATGTAATTTTCAATTTTCTATTCCAGCTTCCTTGATAAGGACCTTCATGTTCATGGGATTCACATTAGCGCCACCTGGAGGAAATAATTCAATTGGTAGTGCCGATGTGATGTTCATGGTCTACAATATTGACCCCGGCGACTTTGATGATTAACAGCTTGGGGATTAACGTCTGATTTCAATGAATTTACTTTTAGCATATATTTAGCACCGCCTGTCAGATTCATTAATTGATGTTGTTTGTATATATTGAACAAAACATTTTTTTCACATGTGAATATATAATCATGTCATTTGAATTTTTTGGTGTAAATTTCATTTTAACAAAAAGTAAAATTTTTGTAAATTTCAAAATATTGCAGGAAAAAGTTTTGAATTTGGACAAAAAATATTTGTTTCTTTTGTCCCCAAAAAGTAAAATATCTAAATTTGATTATCAGTTAAGATAGCTAAATAATACTTAAGCAGTCAACATTTTTAATTCCAAAAAAAGAATATTAAGAAAACACACAATTGTTTGATATTAAAAAAAAAAACATTTTTCTCATTGTGAATGATTCCACGAACGACATGATTATTTATTTAAATCCCATTTATGTTCTCTGTCACTGATTAGACACACTATAATAAGTATAGAAAATCTTACGAGAAAAAAATATAAAAAAAATGTAAAAGTTAAAAAATACAAAAAACATGGCAACATATGAAGACTACTTTGTAAAGCAGGCATGGATATTTTTTTATTATTGTACTTTTTTGTTTTATTGTATTTTTTTTTTGGTTTCAGTTATAATTTTTTAAAAGCCACGATCTGTCCTTGTTTTAAAGAAAATCATATGTGGAAACATTTTGTACTCGGAAAAGTTGTATCAAACGAGAACAAAGGCAGAGGTTTATGTGATTTGATAAAAATTGTGTAAATATACAAGTGTGTAACAAACTTTTTACACTGTATGCTAACATTCTCTTGGTAAAAAATGACATTGTGAAATGTCTTTATGATGGTTGAGATTAAGTTTTATTAAAATCCCTGAAGTTTGAGGAGGTGTAATACAAAGTACAGAAACAAGAAGAAATCAAATTTACATTTTAAACTCTTAAAAGATCTGAGACCCAATATACCATACGAACAAGTCTGTGATAATGTTGTATATAGAAAAACAAGGCCAGATTGTGAATTGTTATTTTGTTTTGCAGCAATAATATCAAAGAATTGTTGATAATCATATCGGATATAATCCATTCCATAACAATGGCTTTTAAACGACCAAATGCTTTTCCAAATCTAAATCTGAATTTCAGCAAAATGTGTATAAGAGAGGAACAGAGTTTTGCCGAGAAATTGCCATTTATTGTAAATTGTGACATACTATGAACTATAAGTTGACAGTTTGCTGTTATTAAATAATTGTTGCTTCAATAAGAAATGCAATCTAGACCATGTAAACATTGATTATTAAATGTTCTATGTGAAACCTGTATGGCAAAAGTTAGAACCGAAAATCTTGATAACACATTTTGATGAAATACAGATATATAATCAATATTTTAATTATTTTCATTTGATTTGTATTATTACAGGTTAGTATATATAATGTGCCAAGCATTCTCAATGATTTTCACAGTTTGAATTTTTCCATTAGACTTTAGACAATTTTACATTTTTTAACTCCCTAACCTTACATTTATTGAATTTTTCTGGTAATAAATTTCATCTAAGAATTATTTGTAGTTTTAGTTATATTTTATATTTACTGGCTATGGCAGCCAAGATTACAATATTCTCTGGTTTAAAGAAAGCCTGAATGACTATTTATGTTATCATATCATTGACCATACAAAAGGATATATTCCAGAGAAATTAGAATTTGGTACATTTAAATAGTATGGGGTATTTTGTTTCTCAGTCTGTCTTTCTTCAGGTTCCAAGTTTTTAGTCAAGGTAGTTTTTATACGACCGCAAAATTTGAAAAATTTTTCGTCGTATATTGCTATCACGTTGGCGTCGGCGTCGTCGTCGTCCGAATACTTTTAGTTTTCGCACTCTAACTTTAGTAAAACTGAATAGAAATCTATGAAATTTTAACACAAGGTTTATGACCACAAAAGGAAGGTTGGTATTGATTTTGGGAGTTTTGGTCCCAACATTTTAGGAATTAGGGGCCAAAAAGGGCCCAAATAAGCATTTTCTTGGTTTTCGCACTATAACTTTAGTTTAAGTTAATAGAAATCTATGAAATTTTGACACAAAGTTTATGACCACAAAAGAAAGGTTGGGATTGATTTTGGGAGTTTTGGTTCCAACAGTTTAGGAATTAGGGGCCAAAAAAGGGCCCAAATAAGCATTATTCTTGGTTTTCGCACAATAACTTTAGTTTAAGTAAATAGAAATCAATGAAATTTAAACACAATGTTTATGACCACAAAAGGAAGGTTGGTATTGATTTTGGGAGTTGAGGTCCCAACAGTTTAGGAATTAGGGTCCAAAAAGGGACCCAAATAAGCATTTTTCTTGGTTTTCGCACCATAACTTTAGTATAAGTAAATAGAAATGTATGAAATTTAAACACCAGGTTTATGACCATAAAAGGAAGGTTGGTATTGATTTTGGGAGTTTTGGTCCCAACAGTTTAGGAATAAAGGGCCCAAAGGGTCCAAAATTAAACTTTGTTTGATTTCATCAAAAATTGAATAATTGGGGTTCTTTGATATGCCGAATCTAACTGTGTATGTAGATTCTTAATTTTTGGTCCCGTTTTCAAATTGGTCTACATTAAGGTCCAAAGGGTCCAAAATTAAACTTAGTTTGATTTTAACAAAAATTGAATCCTTGGGGTTCTTTGATATGCTGAATCTAAAAATGTACTTAGATTTTTGATTATTGGCCCAGTTTTCAAGTTGGTCCAAATCGGGGTCCAAAATTAAACTTTGTTTGATTTCATCAAAAATTGAATAATTGGGGTTCTTTGATATGCCAAATCTAACTGTGTATGTAGATTCTTAATTGTTGGTCCCGTTTTAAAATTGGTCTACATTAAAGTCCAAAGGGTCCAAAATTAAACTAAGTTTGATTTTAACAAAAATTGAATTCTTGGGCCTCTTTAATATGCTGAATCTAAACATGTACTTAGATTTTTGATTATGGGCCCAGTTTTCAAGTTGGTCCAAATCAGGATCCAAAATTATTATATTAAGTATTGTGCAATAACAAGAAATTTTCAATTGCACAGTATTCAGCAATAGCAAGAAATCTTCAATTGCACAGTATTGTGCAATAGCAAGAAATCTTCAATTGCACAGTATTGTGCAATAGCAAATATTTTCAATTGCACAGTATTGCACAATAGCAAGAAATATCTAATTGCACAATATTGTGCAATAGCAAGAAATTCCAATTGGATTTCAATTGGAGTTATCTTTCTTTGACCAGAATAGTAGTTGAATCAACTTAAATCATTGTTTTATACAATATACAATGTATATTCACTTTTACTACCAACTGATAGATTAAAACAATCTTTACCATTTAGTAATAACAAGCACTTTTTTTACATTTTAATATTTTATGATGTATTTAAATGAGCAGTTATTGTTGCAAACTTCATTAGAAATTTGAATTGAGATCAGTTTTGAAATAAGGGAAAGGGGGATGTGAAAAAAAAATTGGGGGGTCAATTTTTTTCATTTCAGATTTCATAAATAAAAAGAAAATTTCTTCAAACATTTTTTTGAGAGGATTAATATTCAACAGCATAGTGAATTGCTCAAAGGCAAAATTTTTTGTTTAAGTTCATTAGACCACATTCATTCTGTGTCAGAAACCTATGCTGTGTCAACTATTTAATCACAATCCAAATTTAGAGCTGAATCCAGCTTGAATGTTGTGTCCATACTTGCCCCAACCGTTCAGGGTTCAACCTCTGCGGTCGTATAATGCTGCGCCCTGCGAAGCAACTGGTTGATAGTTAAGTCCTATCAACTTGAAACTTAGTATATATGTTCCCTATGATATGATCTTTTTAATTCAAATGCCAAATTAGAGATTGACATGATTTGAAGGTCAACAGAATATACAAAATGATGGTAAAAGTGGGGAATCCATGTACTATGGACACATTCTTGTTTTCAGAATTATACCAATGAGACCACTTCATATTAGGCCAGCATTGATACAGTGATGAGTTGTAGCATGCATCAGCATGAGCTTTTCAGTCTAGTAGATACATTGGATTTTTCAACATGTTGAATGAACCAAAAATTTGAATCACACACTTCTCCAATACAACCAAACAGAAGAAATGCATATTTGGTCAGCAGATCAGCTATGGAGATTGAATGTGATTGATGACTACTTTCTGTTGTCTGCTACTTTAAATTATGATGGGTAAACACTAAGCACAATAACCTGAGCATCCCTGTTTGTTACATGATAAATTTTACAAATCAGATTGGCATGGTCAAAGCTTTTGTTTGCATCTACTATGCCTTACAAGTGATGCTGCTGCTTCTGATGATAGTGTGATGCATATCTTAATAAAATAACAAATACAATCAAAATTTGAGTTATTGGGTTCAAACCTAGGACTGGAAAAATTGGTTTTGCATCTACTATGCCTTACAAGTGATACTGCTGCTTCTGATGATAGTGTGATGCATATCTAAATAAAATAACAAATACAATCAAAATTATTGGGTTCATACCTAGGACAGGAAAAATGTGTATGTGCTGTTTCTCTGTTAAGCACATGGCATTAACAAGCAATGTTGGTTGACTCCCAAGTTGCAATAATGTATCTGGCTAGTGTGATATATCTTCCTATGGACAGATGGACTGATAATTTGTGAACTAGCGATTAAAAACCTGACTATGAGTGTCGGTCTAGTAAAAAGCAAGTTTTATATTGTGATGTCCTGAAAATGAATTTAATTTGGAGTTTCAGCAGCCATCCTTCTTCATAATAAAGAAGGTCTGACAACACTATGGCTAAACACCCCTGACAGGATTCACTAAACACTTCACATCAATACAAACCACACAACACAAACCTCAACTAAAATGAGGTGAACTTAATGATAAGTTTTGGTTCTTGTTAACGCTACATGGGGACTAGTAGCTGTTTCCATCCTTGTTACTTGGTTTATTCATTTCTGTCTCATTTGCAATCAAACCAAATCGCCGTAGTGGTTAGTGCATCGGACTACTAACACAAAGGTTCCTGGTTTGATTCCCGTCTGGGATGAAAATTTCAGGGACTGAATTTTCGTCGCTCCCTTGACACCATTTGCGAGTATGGTCTTGAGGAAACGATGATAGTCCGTCGGAAGGGGACGATAAATGGCTGACCCGTGTTAAGAGTGAGCCATATCCCTTGCATGTTAAAGACACCCTTGTAGATTTCGAAAAAGAGCAGGCTAATGCTGCTACAAGGCAGCACTCGCACCCGCAAAGTGAAATGGGATTAATATAAGTTGCAAAACCTGTTTTCCAATCCACTTTAATGAAATATGTTTAAACTAACCACATCTAAGTTTTGTATTGGTGCTGTGGTTGTCAGTATAAACAAGAATGTGTCCATAGTACACGGATGCCCCACTCCCACTATCATTTTCTATGTTCAGTGGACCGTGAAATTGGGGTCAAAACTATAATTTGGAATTAAAATTAGAAAGATCATATCATAGGGAACATGTGTACTAAGTTTCAAGTTGATGTAACTTTAACTTCATCAAAAACTACCTTGACCAAAAACTTTAACCTGAACTTTGCACTATCATTTTCTATGTTCAGTGGAATATGAAATTGGGGTCAAAACTATAATTTGGCATTAAAATTAGAAAGATTATATCATGGGGAACATGTGTATTAAGTTTCAAGTTGATTGGACTTCAGCTTCATCAAAAGCTACCTCGACCAAAAACTTTAACCGGACAGACGAACGGATGCACATACCAGAAAACATAATGCCCCTCTACTATCGTAGGTGGGGCATAAAAAAATGAATGTTTCAGGATGAGACATTAGGCGGACATTACAATGTTTCGTTTCCGTAAACCAAATGTTTGAGAGCTGGATAATATATAAATATTCTGTATCTTGTATTCAGATTGCTTATTGTTAGAAGATGATTGTCCATTTGACCTTCATGATTAAGATTAAATCAGAATACTAACAGCAGAAAAGATGCACAAACTTGTTTGCTTCCACATCGATATCTAAAGTTAACAATTATGATCATCTTACCTTAGATCTAACAAAAGTAACTGATGAATTTAAGCATTTTACTAAGCAATAGAAAACATATTAACCAGGCTAGTGATGGTTAAGGAAGCAGGCAGAGATCATCACTGTTTACTTCATGAGTTTTGGAAACAAAAGTCAAGACAACAGCAAGAATAAATTTGATATAAATTTTATTATAAATTATGACACAAATGAATTACAATATAAAATTTCTGATTGAATAACTCATTGTGAAGCTTAAGTCAATCCGACTATAATAAATCATTCACATTTTGTCAAGTCATTTATTAAATTAATGATTTTAACCTATTGACCTAATTACATGTACTATATATATGTGGTGTTTGCTTACTTATCATTCACATAAGACCAATCTGAATATTTGTAAAAATTTATTCACAATCCATGAATTTTTCTCAATATGAGAATGCCCAATTTACAACAACATAAAATTATCATTTCTCACCAATTTTTAACAATCACTTAAATGCACTATAACTGAAGAAATAAAAATGATTGCTAATATTCTTTTTAATATCAAATAACTATTGAAACATGTATGTAAATATCATCCCGTCTCAGGACATCCATTATTATGCATCATCCTTCATACTTTTGTATTTTAAAATTAATGTAAATGGGGGAAATGTGGGTGGGACCAACTAAATTATCACACATACACAAACACTGTAATTATACAACATGTATTGGATAAAAATTATATTTTCAATAATTTATATGTTTGGGACCATCAGCCTTAACAAAATTTGAATAGTATCAGGTCTTCAGAGAAAGTTGAACTGATTTAGATATAGGTTGTTGGGCATTGTGAACCAGGTTTTGTGTTGCTTTAAAGGCATGTTAAAGAAATCTGACAGGTCTTCTAGTGTTTATCTACCCCTAAACTTTAAAAAATAATGATGTAGAACAATCAATTATGTATTTTTAGAAGTTTTATCATGTGACTATTTCTAATTGGCCAATCAAGACCAGCTTCTAACATACTTATAATTTCATCTAACATTCAACAGATACATCTCTAATACTCAACAATTATCATTCAAGTAACAAATATTTGCTAAGGCAAAGTAAGCATCTTTTAATGTTTTTGATTTTAAGATCTGACTTGACTTTTTTCAACAATGGACTAGTTTAGGTAACCAAGGATTTTATATTAATCAAAACCTTAAACTAAATTATTGTTGTAATAAAATGGTTCAAAATCAGGTTAATAATGGCTTCTTTTTCATGGACAAATTACAATTTGCAAACCTCTGGGAAACCTCAAGCTCTGGTAAAATAATACTTTCAATAATTTAACATAACTGATCGAAGTGACAAAAAAATAGTTCCCTGATCCAACATATTTTAGCCTAAATCCTTACACCAATTAGTATGTTAGGACAATCTTTGGATTATTTCAAAAAGAAAACTATAATAGTGTAAATATTGCTAATATAGCAATGATTAGTGATTATACCTAAAAGTAAAATTATTTTTTTATTTCATTGAGGGCTACCAAAAAGGTTCTAATTGTCATGGATGTCAACAACTGAAAATATCTTTAAATACAGAAAAAGAATTTTCGTCTATCAAAATTTAGAATCTGACCAATGTAGTTGATGTTTATTACAGAATAAGTTCATTAAACAAATTAATTTTGTTATTTAGTAAGTTTTTCATCTTTAAACAATATAACTAATACATTTACGGTAATCAAAAAATAAAGGTAGCATCCACAAAAAAAATCCTCTTCTATCAAAGAATCAGACATAAACATTTATTAATAAGTCAACAATAAATTTTCCCCAAGTTCTATTTTTGTAACAATGTTCTATTTTTAGTGGCTGTTATAACATTTGACGGACCATGTAGTTTAAGATTCCACCATTACGGAAATACACCAGTTCTACCTCCGTGTCAAAACGTACTTTAACTTGGAATGTTCTGCCATCACTTAGCTGAAAATAAAATAATTACATTTAATAATTAATATTAAAATATGCATGGATTTTAACTTTTGGTTCTATGGTTTTAATGGCTTGATGTCTATAGATTTATATATAATATATATCTATTTCCCAACTGGACCCCATTCAGTTTACATGAGTAATAAGATAACCATACTAACACCCTTCAGATGCATACAGTAAATATTTTGGTTTTTGGTGGTTTTTTCATAACTCTTATCTATTTCTATCTTTATCAATTTTTTTTTGTGATAATTTACCATCTAAAGCATAACTTGATATAAAATGTTTTTTTTCAAACCTTGAAAATTCAAGTGGTTTTTTTTAAGCATAGGAAACTCACCTATCTTTACAATAAGGAAGTTGATTTTGGGTATTGAAAAAACCCCAGAAAATGGGACTATTTACATAAAATTTTGTAATTGTAAAAGAATTATCTGTTGTAAAAAAGGCTACACACAAAATGGCCTTTTTTCTAAGATTATGCCCTCTAAAATACTGGTCCTTGGCCTATAAGTACAAACCTTAACATTAGTAACTTGTCCAGGTTGTATATCTGATGGTATTTCTATTGTGTACAACTCTTTCCCTGTTAATCCTAGTGAAGTAGCATCCTGGCCCTCTAAATACTGACATGGTATGATACCCATTCCTACCAAGTTACTACGATGGATTCTCTCGTAACTCTCAGCAATCACAGCTCTTATACCCTGGAATTACAAATTTGCAATATTTCATTACCAAAAAGTGTGGGATTTTTATGATAGGTATAGTTTTGTTTAATATTTTACCTCCAAATAAAATAACAATTACTGTGGATTGAATATATTCATGTTTTTTTTGTTTTTAGTCGGTTTGATGCACTTATGTTGAAAAAATGGTTGATGTGTAACAAGATACAAGTTCATGTATACATATTTGCAGAATTAATCAAATCCTTGAATCCATGCTTCAATATAAACAGACTTTTCCTAAATCAACACTTACGAGAATCCATGGACCTTTGGCTGCCCAGTCTCTGGACGATCCTGAACCGTATTCTTTTCCCGCCAAAATTATCACAGTTTTATTTTCAGTCTTGTATCTTTGAGCTGCATCAAAGATGTCCATCTGAAAATAGTATGTTGATACAAATCACTTTATTTGAAAACATGTATCAAAACATTTCATTAATAATGAAAAAGAAAGGAAAAAGATAAGAAAGGTACAAATAACAAGTTTAAAAAAGAAAAGACGCCATGGCAAAACTGAAGAAAAAACCCCATTTGGACGAATAATCATATACAAAATTTAACTTAGAAAACTGGGCAACACAAACCCCAACAAAAAATGAGGTTCAATACTTATATTAAGAATCAATATCAGTAGTCACTATCATAAGGAACAATAAATGGTCACCTAATTTTGTACAGAAAAAAAAACATCATAAAAACAAGAATGTGTCCCCAGTACACGGATGCCCCATCCGCACTATCATTTTCTATGTTCAGTGGACCGTGAAAATGGGGTTAAATCTCTAATTTGGAATTAAAATTAGAAAGATCATATCATACAGAACATATGTACTAAGTTTCAAGTTGATTAGACTTCAACTTCATCAAAAACTACCTCGACCAAAAACTTTAACCTGAAGCGGGACAGACGGACGAACGAACGAACGGACGGACGAACGAACGGACGGACGAACGGACGAACGGACGCACAGACCAGAAAACATAATGCCCATAAATGGGGCATAAAAACATATTGACTTATGTTTCTATACAAAGACATTTAGGTGTAATATCACCAAATCATGGTTTGTCACATCCAGTTGTATACGAAAGTAGGTCTAAAAAAATATTCCCTTTAATTTAACAGTTGTAGAAAATTAACCCTGCATTTCAATGCACTTCAGTTTTTCTGAGTCATAAACATGTATGTTGGGTGTCTGAAAGCATCATTCCTTCTTGATTTGATGGTCTTACAAAATATTTTGGAAAGTTAAGGTTACATAGTTACCAAAGCAGGTAACCAGTAAATAACAGTGTAAAAATTGGGTTGTTTACTTCCGGTGATGGTTACTTTCTTATATGCAATGAAATGTAGAGTGAAATTTTCACTGTAGCACTGGAAAGGATTAAACTTTATACATGCAAAGTATTTCTTTGGTTGAAATAAAGGTAAATACTGTACAATTTTTTTAAAAGTGCCAATTTAACAGACTAATAGGGGAAAATTATTGGTGGTATTACACCTTTTCTTCAAGTTCTATTCTACAAGTAAATAAGAATGCATAAATAAAATTGTGCAACTTTTTTACACAATTTTCTAAGGCCAGAAAAAAAAATAAGAGCAAAGCTAAGATTTACATCTTCCTTAGCCATACTTTATTGCTAATCAGATGTTAAATAAATAGGGACAGTGTCCATGGGACCATATAACTTTATAAAGGGAAATAACTCAAGATAGTAAGAGTGATGCAATCCAAATTCATACTTGATGAGTTTCGTGAAAGTAAGCATTGTGTATAAGTTTATTAACATTTGGTTGAGGCAAACTTAAATAAGAAAATGAAAACATAAAATGCAGCTATAATTTCCATATGTAAAGGTGCATAACTCAATAACACTAAAAGTGATACCACCAAAAATAGAACTTGATCTGTGTTTTGTGGTAATCAGTATTGTGTATTCATAACAATTAGTTAAGGCAAACATAAGTTGGAGAAAAGAACCCAATTTCAGGACCTACTGATGGATGTACACACAGACAAGAGTAAAACTTAATGACCCTCTGCTATATTGGGGGCATAAAACACATTATCATTTTATTTTAAAATTTCTACTGTTGACAAGGACTAACAGTGCCTCAAAGAATAATGTAACTTTTTTCTGGAACAGCTTAAACTTATTTATGTGTATGCTTATATTATTTACCTCTTGTCCTGATGGTAAATGAACTGTCCTAGCTCCAGGTTTACCAACAAATTTATTAACTAATCTAATATTTGCAAATGTCCCTCTGGCCATAACATCATCATTACCACGCCTGGAACCGTAGGAATTGAATTCTCTAGCTGTTAATCTGAAGAAGAAAAACAAATATTAATCAACTGATATAAAAATTTTCAAATTTCATAATTCTATGTTCAGATGATTGGAGATTGTACCCTACTACAGTCTGCACGGTTTGCCACTAGTCCAATGCCCCAGACTAGTGAAATCTTATATGGACTAGTAAGTTATTGAAAAACTTTGTTTGGACCAATAAGAAAAAATGTTGGAATATTGGTCTTCGGACTAGTAGTTGAAAAAGATTTTGGTGCAGACTGCTACTATATATTCTTATAATTCAGTTTCAAGTTGTCTGGCATTCAATAATATTCCTTAGATAGAAGATATGTATGAACATATAAATTCCTCTGATATCCAAAGAACTCCTTGAGAGCACAGTGGAATCCATGTACACTCCCTATGGATTAATGGAGATGTATCACTAAAGCATTTACAATGTTCAAGGACAATCCCCAACCCACAATAGGGAGTGTTAGGACACCCGGCAGTATCTGTTATTATGGCAAAGGAAGTCATAGTGCTTGGAGAGAACCACTGTGCCACTCGGCAGAAACAGACAAACCCGAGAGATATCAGCAGATTGATCTCCAGGTCAAAGTTGGGAGCAACTTTGACCAACCGAGTACCCCAAAGTACCATTCTTGTTTAAACTCTGGTCTGGATACCAGAGATGTGTGTGAGAGAGTGAAAATTACCCTTCTGATGTACTGATATTTTTGCACCCCAAGTGAGAATCGAACTGGGACCTTCAGAAATGTAGCCAGCGGTCTTAACCACTCGACCACGAACTCACATCATTTCAGAATTTAGTATAATTTATTTATTGTCTTATTTTGTGGTATAATGAGTCAACAGTCATTTTACAGCTACATTTACCTTCAGATCTGTAAAATTACTCACCCTTTCGATCCTAGGTATCTGGCAGCTGGACTGTTCCTAGCTATACTACCAGCAGGCGAGATATGGTCTGTTGTGACAGAATCACCAAAATTTAATAGAACACAAGCATCCTTCACACCCTCAACAACAGGAAGATCTTTCCCCTGTAATTTAAATAGAAATATTTTCTTGCCAATCAGATAGAAATATATCATTGTGTACAAGTATTTTACCAATTCGGAAAAAAAATCAATTTTGGCTGAAAAAAGTATGGTGGTTTTAAAACATGCCACTGAAATTGAAGTACAAAACATATCTATATTATATAAATAAATCATTCATCCAAAGAGCCCATAGACAATCATCAACATAATTGTTTACAACATTTTTCAACAAAATAAACCATACATAAAATATTATCTCCTAGATGAAACAAGTGAAACTGCGAACTACTGATCACTGATGATACCCTCGCTGCAAGTGGATAATAGTAATATTGTAAAATTTGCAAGTGTTCGGTAAACAGGAAGTTGTCGAGTGATGACTCTGAAAATGTATCACACAGTATAGCTGACTTATATAAACCCTGAAACCAAATTTCAGAAATTCTTGTATTGTAGTTCCTAGGAAAAATGTGATGAAAATTTTCAACTTGGCTATCATGTGTAAATCATACAAGTGTTTGGTAAGCACGAAGTTGTCCAGTGATGAACCTCAAAACGCATCACACGGTAAAGCAGACTTATATAAACCCTGAAACCATATTTCAGAAATTCTTGTATTGTAGTTCCTGAGAAAAATGTGACGAAAATTTTCAACTTGGCTATCATGTGTAAAATCATACAAGTGTTAGGTAAACAGGAAGTTGTCAAGTGATGAATCTAAAAATGCATCACACGGTAAAGCAGACTTCTATAAACCCTGAAACCAAATTTCAGAAATCCTTGTATTGTAAATCCAGAGAAAAATGCTACGAAAAATATTCATGGGACAGACGGACTGACAGAAGGATGGACGGACAGACAGAGGTAAAACAGTATACCCCCCCCTTTTTTTAAAGCAGGGGTATAAATTTTTTAAAGTGGGGGTATACTTATCTAGTAAATTGATGAAAATTGAGGTACTGTGAGTACAGGTCATAAATTGATCCACCTAGATTTACCCAGAATGCATTAGATTTAGAAATAGTTATTTATTAACTGACTTACCATTGTTTCAAAGAACGGTGGTGATTTGATATATGTAGATTTATCATCCCATGGATAAATCATCCCCTCGGGAGCCTCTAGACTATTCCATCTGGTGTTCCCTTTCTGTAATAATAAAATGAATAAATTTACAAACTATGTACAAGGTTCTTAATGGGTTATGAGGTCAAATTTATATATAGCTCATATGTATAAAAGAGAAACAAAAGATAACAAACAGACATTCAAGCTCAAAATTCAAAATAAGTAGAAAATAAGCTAACAATTTGGTCTATTTGAGAATGAGTGACTTAAAGAAGAACAAATTCAAATTTCAGGGTGTTTTGACTTGTGTTTCTATTTTAAGGATGTTCACTGAAGACATTTTACTACCAAAATTATCCCACATAAAATATCAATGCCCATTTAAATGCATTTCACACAGCTATGAAATTTTTTATTTATCAATCATTGTTTTTTTTATTTTGTTTTTTTTAACATTCTTTGGGGGTAAGACAATGCTTCATTGGAAGTTTGGAAAGTATATATTCCTAGGTTTGAAGTTTTTGTTTTTGCATTTGTTATTTACCTGTATTCTAGAATATACATCATTGAACATAGATGGCACCACTACTGCCTTTTCTACTTCCTGTATCTGACTCCTTGTTGGCCAGATGTCTTGCAAAAATATGGGTTTGCCTTCAGAATTTGTTCCTGCAATAAATATATCAATTTATGAAATATATAATCTTTCTTCACACTGACATTGAAAAACATGTATAAACAAAAGTGTGGATAGAGTTTAGAGAATAGTGTGGAAAAATTGCAAAATAAATGTCAAAAAACATAAAAACAATCAAGAAAAATAGTTAAAAAAAAAGAAAAGAATTGAGAATAATTTGGACTAAATATGAAGATTAGAGAATAATCATGGTAATGGACATAAATTCAGCTAGAGATAAAATTAAAGATATCTGAAAAAAAATCAACACATAAACATTTAATTGATTATTTCCTATAAGTTTTCTGGTTATCTTTCTAAAACTGGTTATCTTTCTAAAACCACCCATCAAATTTTAATTGCACTCTTAATTTACAAAGATTTGAGTTTGTCACTATTATTATTCCGTGTTTATGACATACCTAGAGGTTCTGTTTCAAAGTCTATAAGAACAGTTCCAGCTAATGCATATGCTATAACCAACGGAGGTGAGGCTAAATAATTAGCTCTTGTCAAAGGATGGATTCTCCCTTCAAAGTTCCTGTTACCTGAGAGTACACCACATGTCACCAAATCTCCCTATAATTAAAAATGTCAAAATATTACTGGAAATTCAGAGACTACTGCAAGCATTTATTACCATATGGTTCCAAAAAGTTGTTAAGCCAAGGGGTGGAGTTGGGAAATAGGCTCTCAATTCCAAGAAAATGCTCCTTTCGGCATGCATCTCATACAGCCTCTGACAACCAAAATCCAACTCCAACCTTCACGAGTGGTGTATTATCTGTAAACCTGGTGGAACTGTTTAAACTGACTGGAGAAGGGGCGAAGGCGACCCACTGGCGCCTCAAAATCAGATAGCCTCGGCAGATAGGGCTCGTCAACCTTGGAGGGTAGCCCATCTAGGAGAGAACCTCTGTACTTCCAGGATCAGAACATTTGTTCAGAAGTTAAGGGTGAGGTAACCCCTACAGAAAACCTAGAGTGGTGAAGACGGCGGTGTTGGGCTATATAGCCCACTCTTAACAGACCACAACACCACGCACTAACAGCCATTATGACTTGAATTACCATATTGTGATTTTTGAAGAATGGACAAAATTGCCACTTTCAGAAAAATCTGCACACAGATATATATGTCTTAGTTATAAGAATGCAAGTTTTTATAATTGCAATACTAAGGCCAAATAAAAAAGTATGTGTGGTTCCAGTTACATCTGAAAAAAAGTTAGGGCAGGTAGGTAGGGATTTTTTTTTATTTTATGTTTTTTTTAACATTGAGTCTATGGGAGCAACATTCTGACTTTAACAGTGCTTAATGAAAAATGACAATACAAGAGGCTGTCACAACGACAGCAAACCGGATTTATTAACATTTATTTGTTTCCTGGCAATATCACAAGAACCATTACTGATGAATGGTGAAAGTGAAAATCGTCAATATCAAATTTGACCTCCATTTTGTCATCAGTATCAACATATTAAAATTTGAAAAGCTTAGATTGAATGGTTCATGAGTAAATGCAACAACGTGAATGGAAACGCCATTTTACGATCTTTCAAGAACCATAACTCCTGAATGGTAAAAGTCAAAATCATCATTATTGAACTTGACCTCTATTTTGTCATCAGTAACAACATATTAAAATTTCAAAAGCTTTGGTTGAATGGTTCATGAGAAAATGCATGGACACGACGGGAAACACCATTTTTCAATCTTTCAAGAACCATAACTCCTGAACGGTAAAAGTCAAAATCGTCATTATTGAACTTGACCTCCATTCTGTCATCAGTAACAACATATTAAAATTTGGGAAGCTTTGGTAGAACAGTTCATGCGTAAATGCACGGACATGACTGGAAACTCCATTTTTCAATCTTTCAAGAATCATAACTCCTGAACGGTAAAAGTCAAAATCGTCATTATTGAACTTGACCTTTGTATAGTTGTCAGTAATAACATATTAAAATTTTAAAAGCTTTGGTTGAACGGTTCATGAGTTAATGCACGGACAACATTTGATTGCCGCCCGCCCGCCCGCCGTACATCCCCAAATCAATAACCGACATTTTTGTCACAAAAATCCGGTTAAAAATCTTTAGGGTAGGCTATTTTTAAGCCGAAAAAGTAGGGACGGTAGGGTTACTGGAACCACAAATATATTTTTATTTGGCCTAAATAGTAACGCATTATTGACATTAATAAAAACTTTGCAGTAATTAAAGAATTTACAGTACTGTTGATTCATTTATTTTCATGGGTTCCAATTTTGGTAGATGTAGAAATATATTATTTAGTGGTGTGGTCAAAGTCTGCGTAAAGTCCTGAAGAAAATTTGTAAGTCATTGGACCACCAAATACACGGAAATTGGTATCCAACCAATAATAATGAACTACAATACTTTGAACCTGAAAGCTACAAAGGCTCATGAAGGAAGATATACTGGTCCACTGTGAGTCAAGAATTCAGTCATGTACAGTCAAACCTGTATATAATGTTAAGACACATAAGAGACCTTTGAATTGAGGTTCAACATGCACAGGTAATTACTACTGTAGGACAAGAAGACACTGACATGACAACAGGTTTTATGTTTAATAGATGGGACCATTATAGCAGGTTTGACAGAAGATATAGCTCAAGCAGTAAAACACATAAATTCATATGTTGGGTTTGTCACTGAATATTAGAAAGAACAGTCTAAATTGATGCTTGAAACACCTAAAAAAATGTCCTCTGCCACTTAAAATATAGAAACAAAGGGGGGGGGGTGGGTGGGTTGGAAGGCACATTATATTAATAATACATGGGTGATGGGTATCAGAGCAACTTTTCACACTTTAATGCACTATAATTCTCAAATACAATTGTCTGGGTGGCGGGTGCAGACAAAAACTGCCTTCCAACACCCCCATACATTTTTTTATGGAATAGCCCTCAGTAAAAGTGAAAAAGGTGCTGACCTCAAACAGACAAACATACCTTTTCAATGGCTTCCCCAACCTGTTCTGGTAATGGTCCACTGTTACCAATACAAGTCATACAACCATACCCTACCACTGAAAACCTAAAATACAAATATATAATACTGTGTTTTATTGTTTCCTATCACAATAAGGCCTAATGTTGAACATCCATGTTGTATACTGAAAATTCAGAAATTATTGCGAGGTTTTTATTATTGCAAAAAATGCGAGAAACTTGTGAACGCAACAATTTAAACCTGCATTTTGAAATACTTTATAAGAATTAAACAGAATTTTTCTAAAAATCGTAAAAATTGAAATCGCATTTCAGTCTGAAATGACAAAATCGCAATAATACATGCAGGCAATAATTTCTGAATTTACAGTTAAGTACTGTAGTTGTCTCTTAACAATCATACAGTTTGGTTTTATAATATTTTGATATGAGCATCACTGATGAGTCTTATGTAGACGAAACGCGCGTCTGGCGTACTAAATTATAATCCTGGTACCTTTGATAACTATTGGTATATATTTGGTAATATTGGTTCACAATCTTTTCTGTTATGCTTTTAAAAGAGCATGGACAGTGAGTAATTCCTTGATGAAAACACTACATAGTACCAGAAAGCTGTCATGTTCATTCAAAATTTGTATGTAAAAAGAACACCATTTTCCTTGTATAACCAGGCAGAATAAGGCACTTGATTACCTTGTTTGAGTTGTTTCACATTTTCTCATGTCTGATATTTATAGTGGACTATACAATTACCTACAACCTTGGAGTTGTTTCACATTTTCTCATGTCTGATATTTATAGCTGACTATACAATTACCTACAACCTTGTTGGAATTGTTTCACATTTTCTCATGTCTGATATTTATAGCTGACTATACAATTACCTACAACCTTGTTGGAGTTGTTTCACATTTTCTCATGTCTGATATTTATAGCGTACTATACAATTACCTACAACCTTGTTGGAGTTGTTTCACATTTTCTCATGTCTGATATTTATAGCGTACTATACAATTACCTACAACCTTGTTGGAGTTGTTTCACATTTTCTCATGTCTGATATTTATAGCTGACTATACAATTACCTACAACCTTGTTGGAGTTGTTTCACATTTTCTCATGTCTGATATTTATAGCTGACTATACAATTACCTACAACCTTGTTGGAGTTGTTTCACATTTTCTCATGTCTGATATTTATAGCTGACTTTACAATTACCTACAACCTAGTACTTTTGTTAATCTTTTATTCATTTTTTCTACACCGGTAGAACTTATTTTGAATGAAGTAAAAATAAGGAAATGATGGCCAATCATATTAACACACTCCTTGCTGATGATAGATTTGTTTTGATGAGGGCTTTAAATTGTGGTACTCACCCTAGTTTTTCCAGATATGGAGTTACACCACTATCTCTGAGGTAAAAGGTCACAACTCCACTGCCAGGTGACAGACTAGTTTTGATGTATGGCTTCACAGATAGTCCTGCTTCTATAGCATTCTTTGCTAGAAGTCCTAAAAATAAAACAAAACAAATATATATAGAACATGTATCTTTCTTTGCATTTTTAAGGATGTCTGCTTGTCATGTTTTGGATTTTTTAACAGATTTTCGGAATCCTCTGGTTTTATGCATTTGAATGACCTAAAAAAATTCCCCATGAACCCCCATTTTTCTTTTTATAAATCTTTTACATGTAAAATTACGGCAAAATAAGAGATTTTGTTGAAATTTGACAAAATCAGCCAGATTTCAGCCGAAATTAGGACCAGGAAACATAGAGCGCAGGCGTGGACAAACTAAATATTCAAGTTAGACAAGTAAAATGTCATTACAAACATTATTTACAAAGATCTTATTTGTCGACATATGTGCTCTATGTTTCCTGTTCAATAATTAATGGAAATTTAGAAATTTCCATTGAATATTTAGTGGAAAATCAAAACAAGTACTATTTGTGATGTCATGAATAAAACACAAGAATGTAAATTGTAAAAAAATAGACTTATTTTCTATCTAGTCAGTGTATTAGCTATGATTCATTGCAATATTGGTCAATAAATCATAATTTAAATTTAAGCTAAACAATGGGGCCATTTTAGGACCTTATCGTACTCCTTTATCCATAGTTTTGAGCAAGGCGACAGAATGTTTTCCCAATGTTGATCATATACTGTTAAAAGGGTTATTCATCTGCTTTTAACATGACTGATTGATAGTTACTATTTGTTCTAGAGATGGCTGTTATGACAATAGAACATCCTGACAATACTTTTTTTTCTTCATTTTAATTGTTTTAGATTTGGTCATTTCTGTTTTTTTTTAGATAACTATAAGGTATAGGGTTTGCTCATTATTGAAGGCTATGTCATGACCTATAGTTGCTTACATCTAAGTCATTAAGTATCAGATGGATAGTTGTCTAATTGGCAGTCATACCACATCTTCTTATATGTATATATATTCTCTACAAAGGGAGGTTACTCACCTGCTCCTAACATGACTGATGGATTGCTGGTATTTGTACAACTAGTAATGGCTGCTATGACAACAGAACCATGTGACAATGTATACTCTTTGTTTTCAAAGACAATTGGTACAGTAGTTGATTGTTTATCTGACGGTATTGCAAAGCCCTGAAAGAAAAAACATTATACATTTTTCTTTCAGGTTTATTGTCTAAATGATATAAATCCTTTTATTCTGACATACCAATGTTTGATTTTCAAATACTTTCAAACCTGATACACATTAAATATATTTTCGTCCTGAATATGTATACAATAGTTGCTTCTGATCACGGATAGTTATAGACATTTTTTCCTATATCAATGGTAAGCATTTTACCCCGAAATTAACAACAACATCTCACTGTAAATTTAAATGTATAACTCAAGGTAGTGACACATGACCAAAGAAGATAGCATAGATTTCACTGCCTCTTCCAAAACACAAAAATAACAAGAATGTGTCAATAGTACACGAATGCCCCACTCGCACTATCATTTTACATGTACACTGGACCGTAAAATTGGGGTCAATTCTTTAATTTGGCATTAAAATTAGAAAGATCATATCATAGTTAACATGTGTACTAAGTTTCAAGTTGATTGGACTTCAACTTCATCAAAAACTACCTTGACCAAAAACTTTAACCTGAGCTTCACACTATCTTCTTCTTTGTTCAGTGGACCATGAAATTGGGGTCAATACTTTAATTTGACATTAAAATTAGAAAGATCATATCATAGGGAACATGTGTACTAAGCTTCAAATTGATTGGACTTCAACTTCATCAAAAACTACCTCGACCAAAAACTTTAACCTGAAGCGGGACAAACGAACGGACGAACATGCACAGACCAGAAAACATAATGCCCCTCTACTATTGTAGGTGGGGCATAAAAACTGAACATGACGCATATTACATTATAATGCTCTATTGTTTTAACATGGCTGGTAAATATTTCATCACACTAACTCTTGTTCTGTTGATTTTACCTTAAAGCTAACTTTATTGTTGAGACATTGTGTAAAATCAGACTTCATGTCTGTGACAGCCACTTTATCCTGAGGTCTCTTTGGTCCAGAACAGCAGGCCCTCACTGTTGACAAGTCCAGCTCATATATCTGAGAAAAAAAAAAGATTATACATTTCATGATGCATTTTTTTTTTAATTTCAGCTATCTATTTTTTAAAGTTACAAATTGTAATAGTTAAAAAAAAAATATTAACATAGAATCAGGAGTTCTACACCTGTTTACCTGTAAAAAAAAGTCACACATTCCATTTCCTTGTCTCATATCAAATAAAAATGTGTCCAAAATACAGAACAGGTATATAATTATGGCAGTTGCCATATAATATAAAAACATTTCAATGAATAAATTGCATAAATATTTATGAAATAAAAATTTCAAAACATATTTTCAAGAAGATATGAATCGACTCCTTCCAGTTCTAACCAGGGGGAGATTTGTGCTAGTGACTAAAGTTGTTCCAAATACCATGTAAAACTAATTGAACTTGTTTGATTTTCAAAAAATTATGACAAAATTTAAAATTTGAACCATTGACGCAAATATAAAATTTTTTAAAAAACATGACCCACACACTTTATCGTTTAAATTTATTAGATACATAACAGTTTAATAAACACTTATTTGATCATTGAGAAGCTTAATATTTCCTTTATAACAATAGAATGTAATTAAAACATTTAGCTGCTTTTTATAGAGTTATCTCCCTGTAGTGTTATGTACCAACTTAATTTAATGTTATACCTCTGAGAACACGGGATCTTCATTTTGATCATTATAGTTTCTGAACATAGTAATAGATCGTAGATATTGCTCTATAAACTGGATCTGTTCATTGCTTCTCCCTGAAAGGATAAAGTAACATTTAGTGTCATAAACATGACTAGAACACACCCGCGAAATCGCGGGCATTCAGAGCGTAGTTTATAGTATGTAAAGTGTTGTTGGAAGAATTATGTAAAATATTGAATGACTGGAGAATTTCAGCAAAAGTATCATAAGTCAAAGGTTATTGGGGACAGGAAAATGTGTTTTTTTTATCCCTCCTCCTTTATTTCCAAAATTCCCAATTTTGGTTTTCTATCAATTTCAATATGAACATAATACATTTAGTGGGGAATTTCAGCAAAAGTATCATAAGTCATAGGTTATTGGGGACAGGAAAATGTTTTTTTGTATCCCTCCTCCTTTATTTCCAAAATTCCCAATTTTTGGTTTTCCATCAATTTCAATATGAACATAATACATTGAGTATGTTATGAACATTTAAGTAAGGAGCCTGTAATTCAGTGGTTTTCGTTTGTTTATGTGTTACATATTTGTATTTCGTTCATTTTTTGTACATCAATAAGGCCGCTAGTTTTCTGGTTTGGATTGTGTTACCTTGTCAGTTCAGGGCCTTTTAAAGCTGATTATGCGGGATGGGCTTTGCTCATTGTTGAAGGTCGTACGGTGAACTATAGTTGTTAATTTCTGTATCATTTTGGTCTCTTGTGGAGAGTTGTCTCAACATGGCTATCATACCACATCTTCTTTTTTTGTAATCAACGAATTTTGTAAAAGATTTAATAACTGGAGAATTTCAGAAAAGGTATCAAAAGTTCACATGAATAATTTTAGCGCTTACATTTAAATCTGTATATTATGAACATTCATTAATTACTATATAAATATAGTGTATTTACTTTCAATTTTAAGTTTACTAATCGATCCATGGTGGTCATTGATATAGTATACAGACCCTCTCTATTTAATAAACTATGTGACCGCCGTGGATAGTAAACTTGAAAATGATAGCAGATAGAATTCTTAAAATACTGTATACAGAAAAACGCAAACCGGAAGTCTAATCAGACTTAAAATTTCGTCCAATGACGGGACAATATCCGGATGCCTTTTTTCTCGTTTTTCTCCCAAAATAACTCAATCTGAATAATCATATGAATGGATGACAAATGCAACTATGCACTGTACCTATAGGACACAGAGGCGTGTTGATTAATTTATTGTGGAAAGAAGAGAAGCGACACCAAAAATGAGGTCTTCTCGTTTAATAGTATAGATAAACTTTACTTTTATTTATCATTAGTAACAAGAGGCTGTCACAACGACAGCAAACCGGATTTATTAATATTTATTTGTGTCCTGGCAATATCACAAGAACCATTACTGATGAATGGTGAAAGTGAAAATCGTCAATATCAAATTTGACCTCCATTTTGTCATCAGTATCAACATCTTAAAATTTGAAAAGCTTAGATTGAATGGTTCATGAGTAAATGCAACAACGTGAATGGAAACGCCATTTCACAATCTTTCAAGAACCACAACTCCTGAACAGTAAAAGTCAAAATCATCATTATTGAACTTGACCTCTAATTTGCCATCAGTAACAACATATAAAAATTTCAAAAGCTTTGGTTGAATGGTTCATGAGAAAATGCACGGACACGACTGGAAACACCATTTTTCAATCTTTCAAGAACCATAACTCCTGAACGGTAAAAGTCAAAATCGTCATTATTGAACTTGACTTCTATTTTGTCATCAGTAACAACATATTAAAATTTGGGAAGCTTTGGTAAAACAGTTCATGCGTAAATGCATGGACACGACTGGAAACACCATTTTTCAATCTTTCAAGAACCATAACTCCTGAACGGTAAAAGTCAAAATCGTCATTATTGAACTTGACCTCCATTTTGTCATCAGTAACAACATATTAAAATTTGGGAAGCTTAGGTAGAACAGTTCATGCGTAAATGCACGGACACGACTGGAAACTCCATTTTTCAATCTTTCAAGAACCATAACTCCTGAACGGTAAAAGTCAAAATCGCCATTATTGAACTTGACCTCCATTTTGTCATCAGTAACAACATATTAAAATTTGGGAAGCTTAGGTAGAACACTTCATGCGTAAATGCACGAAAACGACTGGAAACTCCATTTTTCAATCTTTCAAGAACCATAACTCCTGAACGGTAAAAGTCAAAATCGCCATTATTGAACTTGACCTTCATTTAGTTGTCAGTAAGAACATATTAAAATTTTAAAAGCTTTGGTTGAACGGTTCATGAGTTAATGCACGGACAACATTTGATTGCCGCCCGCCCGCCTGCCCGCCCGACCGAACGTACGCCTGACCGACCGCCCGCCCGCCGTACATCCCCAAATCAATAACCGACATTTTTGTCACAAAAATCCGGTTAAAAATTGAAACTGTAAAGGTATTGCAAAATGAAAAAGCAGCATTTAAATCTTTCATGCTCTGATTGTGTCAATGTGTGTACTTTTCGGGATATCACTGAGCCTGCATTTTTGTCCATTGTGAATTTTCTGAATTTACAATTTTTACAGTAATTGTGCTTTTATAAACTATTGGTTGCAGCTGCCTCTAGCAAAGTTGGTCTTAAGACAGTTTTTGCCTTTCTATTTGGAGACTTTTTGGTTTTGATGCTCTCAAAGGATTTAAAAATGTATAATTGTAGGTATCAAAAGTTTTTGTGAATTCTAATTCATAATAATATAAATGTAAAACTAACCTGTTTGTAATAAATATTCCAGACTTTTATTATCAATAGGGAAGTATCCTACAGTAGCACCATATTCTGGACACATGTTTGAGATCGTGGCTCTGTCAGCAATGGAAAGCTTAGAAACACCAGGTCCAAAGAATTCAACAAACTTTCCAACCACACCAATCTGCCTTAAGTGCTAAAAAAAAAAGACAACATTCTTTTGATCAAATGTGGGGAGGGCATACATGTTTTGTGGATCTCAACCATATGCATGTATCATTTAAACCTGAAAGTTTCAAAAATAATGGTATCAAAATACAAAATATTGAGAAGCAGACATTTGCTATAAATACTCTTATTAAAATAATATTATTATAAAAAGATTTTTTTTAAAGTTTTATTGCTCCTTATTTTACTGATGCATGGAATAAGTTTTCTAGCATTAAAAATTCAGTTTTTGGAAAAATATTTTAAAGCATAAACATAAAAATGTTCTTTGCGTAGTGACTGCTAACACAGATCACAAAACAGGAAGGCAGATACACACCTTCTGTAACACTAGTAGACATAAGATAAGACGATACACCAGTTGGGCCCTTTACTTTTCTTATAAAATGCATTATATGAGTCCCTCTGTTTCTAACATATTTTTGTTTCATGTAGGCATTCTCATCAAGTGGTGTCATCCGCCATTTTGTTTGAACATTTTACCTTTGTTATTGTTAAGACAACATCGGTTGATGTGGTCATTTGGTCAACTTCTCCGGTCAATTTGTAACCAACAACTTGAGGAAGCACCATACTAATGGACTGGCCTAACATAACAGCTTCTGCCTCAATCCCTCCAACACCTACAAAATAAAATGGCTTTAAAACTACAAAAATGGCTTAGCATGACTGCATAAAAATAAAAACCATGAACATACAATTAGACTAGTTAATTATACATGAATGCATAAAAAATGATCTGAATGTATAATCAGACTGGCATAATTGCATAAAAATAAAATAGTTGATAGTACAGTTTTACTGACATATTTTATGACTGCATACAAATCAAAAGGATGAAAGTACATTCAGACTGGCATGTTACATGACTTCCTACTTCCCCTTGACTAAATTTAAAATAAATGAAAATCAAACATTGCCATCTGGTGCCCCCCAAACTGCACATTCATTCTTTGAAATCAATAGTCACAGTTGTCAGACTTATGTTATTTTGTGGAGAGTTGTCTCATTGGCAATCATACCATATATTCTTATTCTAATAGAAACATCGCAGCCTAATTCAAATTCAATTTAAAAAGGAATTGCTTACCCCAGCCAACAACTCCTAAACCATTGATCATGGTTGTATGAGAATCAGTTCCCACTAAGCTGTCTGGATACAATGTCCCATTATCATTAAATACAACTCTGGCAAGGAATTCTAAGTTGACCTGATGAACTATCCCTGATCCTGGAGGTACAATCAACATATTCTTCAAAGCTCTTGCTCCCCACTGAAAAGTAAAACAAACATGTTTAACCCCGCCACATTTTTGCGCCTGTCCCAAGTCAGGAGCCTCTAGCCTTTGTTAGTCTTGTATTATTTTAATTTTAGTTTCCTGTGTACAATTTGGAAATTGGTATGGCGTTCATTATCACTGAACTAGTATATATTTGTTTAGGGGCCAGTTGAAGGACGCCTCCGGGTGCGGGAATTTTTCGCTACATTGAAGACCTGTTGGTGACCTTCTGCTGTTGTTTTTTTCTATGGTCGGGTTGTTGTCTCTTTGGCACATTCCCCATTTCCATTCTCAATTTTATTATACTTTTATCACGAATGCCCCACTCGCACTATCATTTTCTATGTTCAGTGGACCGTGAAATTGGGGTAAACCGTCTAATTTGGCATTAAAATTAGAAAGATCATATCATAGGGAACATGAATACTAAGTTTGAAGTCGATTGGACTTCAACTTCATCAAAAACTACCTTGACCAAAAACTTTAACCTAAAGCGGGACAGACGGACGAACGGACGAACGAACGAACAGACGGACGGACGAACGGACGCACAGACCAGAAAACATAATGCCCCTCTACTATCGTAGGTGGGGCATAAAAAAACCTGAACATTAAGCAAATTGCAGTTGATCTGTGGATTCATTTAACATGTTTGATTTCATGGAATCAAATTTTGTTGAATTGGAAAGATTAGTGTTGTCGTGGATACTTAATTTCTTGTTTAAACAAGTAAGCATTTAAATCTATAAATTTGTGGTTTAATTATATCCATGAGAGTTGATACTCCACAAAACATTATGGAGCAACAGTATATTCTATAAAAAATATAAATATCACATGACCATACTTGATAAAACTTTTACTGTAAATTCAGAAATTATAGCGATGTTTTTTTTATTGCGAAATAATGCGACAGGGTTATAATCACAATAATCATAACTCGCATTTTAAATTTTTAATAGAAATAGAACATTTTTTTTTCTTCTAAATATCGCATCAGTAAAAAAAGCGACAAAATCCCAATAATATATGCATACAAAAATTTCTGAACTTATAGTACATATATATTAAAGAAATGATCCTTTGAAAGGAATTGTTTGTTTATCAAATAAAGTAGTTTGCTAGTGTTTTGATAATTTTTCATTCCTTTATGAACATATTTCTTTTCTTAATTTTTTTCTTATCTAAACTCAACTACTGTTCCCCTGACAACCTTAAATTTCTACCAACCTTCAAAAATACAAATCTTTCTTTATTTCTTGTAAATTCTAATTCCTGATTTTGTTCTAAAGCATCAGCACTGTAATGAAGCAACACAATTGGTGTCAATATAGATCATAATAAGGTGACCTTTCATACATTACCAACATTTCATTAACATTTAAGGAATGACTGCAATATTTTTTCTGTCTATGAAGAAATAACATAAAAAATTTGGTGCACACTGAATAACGCACGTAGCGGGTTATTTAACAGTGTGCACCACAGTTTTTATGTTATTTCGAATAGACAATTAATTAATTAATTCTAAATTCCATTTTAAACCATAGAAAACCATGAAAAAACGTTGATGACGTCACGGTCACATGACTAAATTATATCTATGGGCTATTAACAAAACAACGTCACTCTGCCAATCAGAAGACGCGTTGCATCCAAAATTAAATTATTACCAATTAACAGTGTGGATAAAAAAGGTATTTTTTAATATTGTTTAAACATTTTTCATTTTAAAATATTTTTATTAAAAAATTTGTTTTACAAGTTTAATTAATCAAAAAAAATTTACTTCTTGAAAGTGGATGTTAAAATTTAAGAACACCAAAGAAGTAATAATGAAATGACAACAAATTTGAAAAAAATGCATGATGTAAGAAGCAAAAGGAATAAATTAGCCCATCAAACAGCATATTATTTCTTTTTAGCATGTTTAGACTTATGAAGAAACACATGTATCATAAATTCATAATTTCTACATGACCAAGTCTAAGTTCATGTTACTGAATTAATTTTACCAGATCAAGCAGGACATAAACAGATATATATATAAATGTCATTGTGATTTAAAGACATTCTGTTTATCATAACATTGGGAAGACAATTCGTCGTTTCAGAATCTATTGCATCCTAGGTAATCTTTTCACCAAAACGTCCTGATTGGTTAAAAATGTCATAAACAATGGAAATTTAACCAATGATGTGATGTTATTTTCATTTTGGGGTACGAACAATGAAATTACCCATGATGCTTTAGATTCTGAAACGGCCAATTCCTATATCATATGATCACTTCAAATGTCAGAATGAAAAGCCTGAATACAATGTAAAAAGTGGGGAAACATCTTCATCGATGATAGAAAATTTCAGAATTATGGAATACTTCTGAGTAAAAAAATTTAAAACAATTATGTATTTTGATAGCAGTTTTGTTACTAACTTTAGCTAAATAAATCTATTGCCAGAAGTTTTCCTCTACATTTATTTTTAAAAATCTTCCTGGCATTAAGAATACCAAACTATTATCTTTTATGAAGATATTTCCCCACATTATATTAAATATTATGTAAAAGAAAATTGAAAAAAAATAAAACAACAATCAAACACCTTGTAACTATGGCTACCAACCTAGATGTTTTGTGGCCATGAAATGGACAAATTTTATCAGAGCAAGGACCTTCACAGTTCAAACATTTGGGCTGACCTCCTCCAGGATTTGGGGAGAATCTCAAAGTACTGTAAGGAGAAAAAAAATCTTGAATTTTACAAAATTAATTCTTTTTCACTCACATCCGCACATAATAAAATCTTAAATATTTATTGATATTATCATGATTATTTAGCTCCTATAAAATCATTTAATACACAACATTTTTTCAATACTGCATATCAATATTCAATATTCATGATATTTATCATATTTTAAAAAAAATTTCAGAAACTAAGCATCATAATTATACAAATTGTTATTTCTTGCCAAGGAGGTTATATTAGAAGGAGAGAGGACGAAAGACGATAATTACACATAAAATGTTACCGACTTTTCTGTAAGTGGGTGTTAATTACCGGTAGTTGAGATCAACTCTGTCACAGAGGGTGATTTTGTCCTAATTACATACCCGAGTAAGAACGGAAACACCTGAGGTGTCATAAACTGACCGGATATACAATTATTGAAATGTTAATCAGATTTTTTGTGATATTTTTTATTAAGTAATTAAAAATTAAAATTTAATGTTAAAAGTAAACTTATTACCAATAGAAATAAAACGAATATCCGTCTCATTGCCGTCAATGGTAATATCAACAGTCATAACAGAAATTAAGTCACTTTTACGATGTTCCCGATAAATTTCTCTATGTTTCAATTGCAAATATTCCTTCCGGTCGTTACCGGTCACCGTAACTAAAGTACTTTGCATATTCGTATATTTTCTATGATTATTACCTGCCAATTCTCATAAGCAGAAATTGACAGGTGAAGCGAAAATCTTTGTTTAAACCAAAGTAGTGTTGAATAAAAATCGCTCACTAACTTTCCTTTAAACCCTCATAACTTTGTCATTTCTTTATTTTTTTTCACCGTAGACAGTTGGTTGATTTTGAAATTGCGCGTCAAATCTTTTTCCAAATCATAAACACCTATGCACTGCACTGTAACTAAAAATACACCTGAACTTTAATGACCCAGTCACTGATAACAATCACGTGACATATGCGATTTATCTAATAGCCCGAACTACTCGCGGTACATCAGAGGGCCATGTCAAGTGGGTGATAAACATGTCGGTTTCTGTATAATTTTATCAGTTTTCTCTGATCGAACTGCTATCCTGGGGATGCTTATTTTGTATCAAGCAGAGTGTTCACTCTCCTTCTAATATAACCTCCTTGGTCTTGCTTTTTTTATTATTGTTTTTACAAAAAATCAGCATAAATATATTTAAAAAAGCTGTGTTAGATGATCATGATCAAATTTAAAAAAAAGGCTTAATCACAGTTAGTAACGACACTAAGAGGGTCTACCTAAGGTGATGTTACTATGTGGGGCTCTACTAGGTTACTCCCCTTAGGTCACATTTAATAATTGCCTTAGATCACAAGGTCACTTTTAAGCAAATTGATTTTTTTTCAAATGAAGATGTTAGGTTGTTAAGTTGCTGAGGGCGAATTAAATGAGGAGATCTTTTTTTAAAGTTATTATCAGCAGCTGACTATTTACGAATATTTAAAAAAAAAGAAGAAAAAAGGGTGGAATATATATATATTTGTCCATTTATGGACAAAACAATCTCACCTACCCAAGCACCTGATTTACATGAAATAATCATTATATAGGACAATTTATTAAGAGATAAAACATGCAAGAACTGGTTAACTGTGCAGGTGGGAATTTAAATCAGAAATGAAAAAAATACAAAATTGGATTTACAAAAAAAAATTCATGTTTTGACCATTTTAATTCAGATAATCAATGATAAGCAACATAAGTTTTTTTGTTCAAAATGCAACCAAATCTTGTCAAAAATTAGAAGCAGAACCTCAATTAAAACTTATAATTTAATGTATTATAGTCTTTCAAATTGATTAATGAACTATATCATGTATATCACAAACTTAAATCATTAGCATACTTAATCTGAACTACATGTTTGGATATTCTTGCTTCCCTAAAGAATTGTCTCATGTTGACAGATGTACTTTTCAGAACAACACCTTTTTTCATTGAGTCAGAAATTAAAATTTTACCAAGTAATAAACTTTTTTAAGGACATTCATTTTTTTTCTTTTTAAAAAAAGTACCGGTACTGTAATCATGGTAATGAGGACAAAGGTGCAATTCAATTGAGTAAGTACTGTAAATTCAGAAACTATTGCAATGTTTTTATTATTGTGAAAAATGATTTTTCTCAATATAACAAAAATTAAAACCATATTTTAGTTTAAAATGACAAAATCATAATAATAAATGCATGCAATAATTGCTGAGTTTAGAGTAATTTAGAATCTTATGCATTTTTGGTAATATTTACAAATGTATTCACCTCCTAAGAAACCTCTTAAACAATGGAAATTCAAACAGACATTATTGATTATGAAAGATGAAATTACCCAAAACCCTTTAGATTCTGAAACGATGAATATTGTAACTATAGGCATGATAGGTGATAAACTGGTTATATTTATAGAAAGGAATATTTGGAATGGGTAACTATGCATTATAAAATATTGATTGACTGTACTAGCCTAATTATAAAATGTATACCTCCTTGAGACATCCACCTGTATAGAGTGGTCAATAACTAGGTCAGCTGGACACACTGGGTTGATTTTCTGTGGATCACCTCCAAGTCTTTTCACAGCATCTCTCATAGCAGCAAAATCAACTACTGCTGGTACACCACTGTAAATATAATGAACAAATTTCACACTAAAAATATTGAATGGTTCCCACTCATCATTTTAAATAAATGTGCTGTGGAGTCATTAATTTTTAGTGGTTTTACATTTTAAAGTCTGTTTAAAGTTGTTAAAGAATGTGTGGTAACATGTTTGAAATTTGAGGTTCATATCAGATATATAGATTTATTGTTAGTGGTTGACAATACTTTCAACACTCTAGGCCTATATCGTCTCAGTCAGTTTATATTGGTGGACGTAGCTGGATTGCCGTTCAGAAAACCCCCAATCTTTACCAAGAAAACTGACAATCCTAATCAATTCTGATTGAAGTCAACCACAACAAACTTCAAGGTGCAGGGTCACAACTCACCTCAGACTCAGGGTTGACTGGCTAGTTTTGCGCATTTTTGCGCCTGTCCCAAGTCAGGAGCCTCTGGCCTTTGTTAGTCTTGTATTATTTTAATTCTAGTTTCTTGTGTACAATTTGGAAATTAGTATGGCGTTCATTATCACTGGACTAGTATATATTTGTTTAGGGGCCAGCTGAAGGACGCCTCCGGGTGCGGGAATTTCTCGCTACATTGAAGACCTGTTGGTGACCTTCTGCTGTTGTTTTTTATTTGGTCGGGTTGTTGTCTCTTTGACACATTCCCCATTTCCATTCTCAATTTTAGTGATACTGTAGCTGAGCTACTTAGACCACTAGAAACTAAAATTTTGTTTGTAGAACCATTGCATATTCTTCCTTTACTTACGTGAAATCCTGTAAGATGACCCTGGCTGGTTTAAAAGGAATTTCCACATTTTTGGTTTGATTTTTCTCCCAGTCTAGAATATGTTCCACATCTTTCTGTAGTACCTGGAAATCATCACAGTTCCTGATGGCTGACTCCAGTAGTACTCTGATGGAATAAGGAAGCTTTTCTGAAAAATTTAAGAAATTAAATATCATCATCACATTAGTGTTTCCTTCAACTCAGAAATTGATTTGAAGGATATCTTTCATAATTGAACAGAACTGTTGATGCAGTAACCTCTTCCCCTCTTTAACATGTTTAAGACTTTGATCTCACAGCAGAATACATTATTGAAGACCCATTTGTGGCCTTCGGCTGTTCTTAATATCTGCTCTTTGGTTGTGTTGTTGTCTCTTTGATACATTACGCATTTCCATTCTCAATTTTATGAACACACAATACATTTGAGTATTTCAAAAATGTCTTTGAGGTTTGTAATTCAAATTCAATGCATTTTAACTATCTTAAAAAATACACTCATTTTGGTCTAATAATATTGTAGATTCATAATTATTAGGGGTAAACTAATTTTCATGATTATTGGTGAACTTAACATGCTTAAAATTAAAATCTTCATGATGAATAATTTTGCTATAGGTTTGTATGCAGATTTTAGCAAAACCATGAGACCAAATATCCAGGAAACTATATTATTTCTTTAATCCACGAAAACAAATGAGTCCACAGAAACCAAATATACAGGAAACTACATTATTTCTTTAATCCACAAAAACAATTGAAGGTTTTTCATGTAATTTTGTTGCAACATTAAATTATACTCACGATATCTCGGATCATTTAATGCTGACAGATTGAAGAATTTGTAGTCTTTGCCTCCAATATTAGCTGTTTGCACCAAACGCTGGAAGGGGTTTTCTGAAGAAAAAATTCAGATATGGATATGTATTTATTTGACAGGCTTGAAACCACTTTTGAGTTGGGATATTGTTCTGATCCATGAAGTCGCAAAATTAATCGCTGATAAACATGATAAACATTCGTTGGTTTACAGTTTATTTTGAACATAAACTTATCAAAGATATTAATTAGATTTTACATACAACTGCAGAATGAACTATCACAAAATAATGATTTTTCTTAGTCTCTTCATTTTTTATTAAATTTGATTATATCACATTCTAACATGACGTCCTTCAAACGCTTTGAGTACACACCCGTGGTAAAATATGAATATATTGCCAGTGCTGTTCCGATTGTACTCCCACGTCATATGCTTTTTTATGAATGAGATACCCGACGTCATAGAACAATGACGTTAGAATGTAAGCATTTTACGGGAAAATACACGCGGCTTGTGAATCCGAAAATCATCACAAGGAAACATACACAAATGATGCTAAAATGTGGCAAAAGCCCTTTATTGTACATCATATAAGACATATAAATAAATTATCATTCAAATTCATCCAAAACTGTCTAAATACATTATTTTAAATAGTTTAAGCATGTCACTAATGCAGTTTGCTCCGTTCTTTTACGCTAGTTTATTAGTGCGTTTATTTATGGGAACGGCAAATATTTGCCTACACCTAGAGCGCTTCGATCCAAAAGAATTGCCGTATGTGTCCTATCAGAATCGAAATAATTCATGGGGGCTTGAATATATCTAGATTTTACCACGGGTTGTCCCTTTATGCCGATATTTTACCCCTCGCTATCGCTCAGGGGTAAAATATTTGTCATAAAGGGCCAACCCGTGGTAAAATCACGATATATTCAAGCCCCCATGAATTATTTCTTAAATAGACAGAACATTTTTCACTTTGAATAGAAAGCAGGCAAAATGAAAAACATTCATAAAATGCTAAAACTGTCCTTAAACATTAAATCATCGATCATATACAGTCAGGGGACTTACTAAAATGAGTGATTTAGAAAATCACTCATTCAAGTAACAATATTTCCACAAAGGTTGGAAGTTAGAGTTATCTTTCTTTAATAATCACCTATTTAAGTAGTACAAATTAATCACTAGAAGAAGTGATTTAATTTTATTGTAGCTTTAAATATAGAATACTAATGATCCAGGGACTAATTATGTTTCTAAAATTATCAGAACCAACATCTGTGTTGATAGGATGACCAGGTCATTTCAGGTGATGACCTGGTACTGAATCTAGGATAATGACATAAAAATCACTTGTTTAAGCAGGCCCGTAGCCAGGAATTTCCAAAAGGGGGTTCATTGGCCTCAAAAACTCGACTTTAACAGTCACAATTCGAACAGAACGTTGACTTTAACAGTCAGTATTTGTTTTCAAAGAGGGGTTCGTCCGAACCCCCCGAACGCCCCCTGGCTACGAGTATGTTAAGTATCATACCTCAATTTCCTTCCCAAAAATCACTTCTTTAAGTATCATTATTTTAATAACCCCCACTAATTTCAACACCCCTGAACAGTGAAATTTTTATCGCAAACAGTAGAATTTTATTACATAATCTGAAAGATGAAACCTTGAACTTCACAGGAAAAATACTCCCACTGCTGGGAAAAATCTGTTAAAAAAGTATCAGTTCATTATGTAAAGCCATTATTATAGCATTTTTTCAACTAAAATAGAATTTGCAGCTAAATGATAGCATTAAAAGCATAAACCTTGCCACTTACATTTTTGTAAAAGAAGCAAAAAGGTCATTTTTTTCAATTTTACTAATGAAAAGATATTATTTAAACCTATGTGTTTAAAATTTTGGTAAAACTACAAAATCACAATTTGTGACAAAACTTTGAATTTGTACTTTAATAAGTGATTTAAAAATCACTTATTTAAGTAAGTCCCCTGACTGATATACATAGATTTTTCCTAATACATGTAAAAATTGATATTTTGTTACATGTACCATGATAACATGTAAATATCTGTTTAATTTGTATTCAAATAAAATCAATGGGTCACCAATACATGTATAAACCAATCTGCTACTGTGTTTGTAATACACTACATGTAGTACTGTACTAAAACATTTTGTAAAATATTGAAAACAATCACAATGGCTTTATGCTTAAATTGACATTTTGTAATTTTGTTGTATTTATCATCAAGAACATCACAGGCTTGTACAGTTCATCTCTACAAGCCAACTGAATCCCACTAAAATTTTCATAAAATTGAGCTTCAGGCTAGCTTGTGGATTAATATTATTAAGTGTAAATTTATCTGGAATCATTGCATCCATTTTAAAAACAAATCTGTTGCTGTGTTACAGATTTAGTTTTTCATGATTTTTTGGGATACATTAATTAGGCCATTAGTTTTCTCGTTTGCTTTACATTTGTTATTTCAGGGTTTTTTATAGCTTACTATACGGTATGGGATTTGCTTATTGTTGAAGGCTGTATGGTGACCTATAGTTGTAAATTTCTGTGTCATATGGTCTCCTGTGAAGAGTTGTATCATTGACAATCATACGGTCATACCACATCTTTTTAATACCTATGTTATAAGAACAAATTATGACCTTAAACATGCTAAAAGAGAATGTGTATTAACTAGAGCATGTGATTTCACTTCCAAAATTACAAATGCAATGACCAGGGTACAATTCTGTCCAGTATAGAACCACTCTTCAATTGGCAAAGGGAATTTATTTGTTTAAAATGTGTGTAATAACAGAATCGAATTGATAATTGGCAAATGGACTATTGGACCCAATCAATTTTGACTAGGGAGAACATGATTCAACTTCGAACATTACAAATCCACCAAACAGGATTCTTTCCGGAATTCCTTTGGAGAGTTAGCCAGTGTATACATTTATCCTAAATGGAGATTACTTATAATTATATAAGAAGCATCACCACAACTTTAATATGGGGATGAAGGCCCCTATTACAGTAGAAAAATCAATCCAAAAAAAATCGTGAAAATCCCAAATTTTCATTGCACTAATGAACTCAAAATCATTCAAATTTTATTTGACGCTTTTTTTAATTCCCGCATTTGCGCAGAACGCAGAAATCTACTTTCTTCTTCTGGTCTCGTTGTCGTGAGACTTTGAGCAGTCTAGTAAAATATAGGAACTCAAGGAACACAATACCAATATTTCATTTTATAAAATTCTTTGTCTATGATATGAATTAACGTTACCTGATGCATTGCGTTACTTTGTTACATTGAACATGACGTCATAACTTAAAATAACTTCACATTTAAATCCCTAACAACAGAACCAAAATCGATAACGTTACGGTATTTCCGTTTCTTTTTTTTTTTTTAACAAATATGAAAGTTACAAAAAAAAAATAATTCATACAGACTTTGTCCCCATTCACAGGTAATGACTGTCTCATATTAAAGAGGAAGCTGACACTATAGTCTATAGCAACATGTATTATTTCTACAGTTATGATGTATGATGTACAGATGAGAGACTCACATCATGAAATATTAAAACAATTAACTGTGTATGATTTTATTCTTATTTAAGTCGACATCTCCCAATCTTGTAAATTTTAAAGACGACCTATTTTATGACCTTGCGATTGTTATAACAGGATCTAAGGAAATTTGGGTTGACAGGTGATATGAATATATACAAAAATACGTGGGAATCTAAATGTGGATAAGATGAACTACTGTGTCCACTAAAAAGGAATAGTCTAATGTTTTCTTTATAAAGAATGGCAGAAATATAGCAAATTTTAAAACCTGTTGTGGTCGCCATTTTCACTTTTGCTTCCGTCACGTGTGACAATGTCAAATGAATAAACGCAAGATTTCTTTTTATCAAATTCTATTTTGAGAATGGTAGGTACAAAAACCAACAAAAAAAAATGACGAAAGTGTAATTCAAGCCTGAGACTACTATAACACATAGTCTCAGTTCAAGCCAATAAATTATGAAATAAATTTTACAGAAAAAACAGGATGAAATTTAGATTTTCAATTCAACACTATATTTATTCTACTGACTGCGTTTTCCCATTTCAAACTTTCACAACTTTATGATTGATTGGTTGATTGATTAACTGATTGATTGGTTGAGTAACTTGATGACTAATTGTGTTGATGACTGATTGATTTGATAATGGTTGAATGATTGATTCATTGATTTCTTGGTTGGTTTGTTGATCAATCAATTAATTAATCAATTTATAATCAATCAATCAATCAATCAATTACTTAGTCTTTTTTTATGTTGTGTACTAGTGTTTGTGGGTTTGTCCCGTTTTTTTTAAAACAATGCATTGTCAGTTTATTTTCTATTTATGAGTATGAATGTCGCTCTGGTATCTTTTGCCCCTCTTTTAATTAATCGATTGAGGAATTGTTTTAATGATTCATTGATTGATTTGAGTTTAGTGCTATATATGTGTAACCGGAGAGCATGTACCCCCTCCCCCCCAGAAAATCAAATGGTTTCTGCCTTAGGTCGTTAGTTTTTCTCGTCAGAATTGTTTAACATTTTTCATTTCGGGGCCTTAAATTTTATAGCCGATTATGCGTTATGGGCTTTGCTCATTGTTGAAGGTCGTACGGTGACATATGGTTGTTAATTTCTGTGTCAATTTGGTTTCTTGTGAAGAGTTGTCTCATTGACAATCATACCCGACATCTTCTTTTTTATATGTTTAATGACAAGACGAATGCAATGCAAACATATCTTAAATTGGAGGCAACATGAATGCGTTATTTTTATTCTATTCTCTGTAAATTCAATTCACAACTCTCCTAGAATAAGACGATTTAGAGCTTCAAATGTTTTTTGACGACAGCATGTTTCGGTACATATACCCGTATTTTTTTTTTTTTTTTTTTTTTTTATTTCAGATAGATTTGAGAACCTTTAAACAATCCAAATATCAATCAAAAGCCTAAATATTATGCAACCTATGTTCTCTGGCAGGACTAGAGTATCTTTCAGTTTGAAATCGCCCACTTGAGAGACAATGTTTACTCTAGTATACAACAGTACCTAATCCAGACGTTTTCATCATATTGTCTGAAATTGACATGGTATATATACCTTATGATGTCTTAATGTTTTGGTCAATTTTGATTCATTGTCTCTTTTAACAAATTTTTTAAATACACTTCAATTTTATGATTATCCCCTGTAAAGAACCCCTTTACCTTTAAAAGTAGTATACGATTTTCTATTTCTGATCTGTTCATATTTGATATGTTCTGCTAGACCAATGCTTGGTTAGATTTATTAAGCTCTTCACCGGTTGTTAATAATAAATACAATATTATTTGTATAGTAATGCACTCTGTTTACTTTCTTCTGAAAATAAGTCGACGGTTTGAGTAAAGGTTGTATCCCCTGTCGCCTGCGTGACAGCAGAGACATATAGTATTTATAGATAATTTATTGGCATGAGACAACTTTGTGTCATTGAAATAACTATTGCATATTGATTTTTTACTCTAATTTTAGACAAGTCACTTGCAAATTTAGATATTATACATTTGTATTTAAGCACAAAAACAAGAATGAATGTTTCAATTTAAACAATAATATATGAATACTATTTCGAAAGACAGATAATAATAGATCACAGTTTATGCGGAAGATTTATTTTTAAATAACAAAATATACGTTTTAATCAAGGAAAATATCGTTCATGATTGTCTATATATATTTTTATTTATATTTATTGACTTACTTATATACAATTTTGAAATCTAAAATGTAAAAATGCAACAACACTTTAGATGTAGCATCCTCGGTAGCATCGTGCATATCCCAATTTATATTAAGGTAGATGGGGTGTCTAAATTATAATCCATAGAATTTTTTAATAATTTGCCAAAATGAAGTTTATATTATGCTTTTTAAAAAAAAGTAATAAAAAGAATGGGTCACCGGGCTTTTTTTCATGCTACACGGTGTTCAAAATTGTCAAATTTTGTATAGATTATGCATGGAAACCCCAATTTTCTGCAATAAAGCGTAAACTACACCATAGAATTTTGAGATAACATATGAGAAGATAGCTTTGATAGTATGCTTTCAGTTAAGAAAAAGAAAAAATGGGGTCACCGGACCTGTTTTCTTGTTACATAATAAAATAGAGAAATTCCTAACACATTCTATTGTAAAAATACCTTAATCTGAATTATCTGCCCTTGCATTTGAGTTGCCTCCCCTTATGTGGCAAAGTTGGAAAAAAAAATTGTTCAAACAAAACATTTCTGTTTTTTGTAAAATACAATCATACATATGATAAAACATGTCATTTTCTATGTAGAAGTGGAATTTCTTACACATGAATTATCTACTTCTCTAAAAATTTGCACATTCTATTAAAGATCTAGACCTTGTTTTCTGGTATTTCCAAATCCAAGATGGAGGAAGACACCCTATCTACCTTAAGGACAAAACAATCAATGATTAAATTTTTTTAGGAAAAAAATTATTGTTATAAAATCATATTATTGTATTCTCCCGGGCGCTAATTTTCCTTCCCCGGCCGCTTTTTCTTTTTCCCTGGCGCTAATTTTCCTTCCCCGGGCGCTTTTTCTTTTCCCGGGCGCTCTCGGGCGCTCCCGTGCGCTTTTTAGTAGGATAAAATCATATTATTGTATTCTCCCGGGCGCTAATTTTCCTTCCCCGGGCGCTTTTTCTTTTTCCCTGGCGCTAATTTTCCTTCCCCGGGCGCTTTTTCTTTTCCCGGGCGCTCTCGGGCGCTCCCGTGCGCTTTTTAGTAGGATAAAATCATATTATTGTATTCTCCCGGGCGCTAATTTTCCTTCCCCGGGCGCTTTTTCTTTTTCCCTGGCGCTAATTTTCCTTCCCCGGGCGCTTTTTCTTTTCCCGGGCGCTCTCGGGCGCTCCCGTGCGCTTTTTAGTAGGACCGAAGATTTCAAATGATACCTTATCAGCAATCAAAATTCAATCAACAGTAATTAAAAGTAATTATAAAATAAAGTGTAACAATGCAGCCAAGAATTTTATTTAATTAATATAAATTTGGTAAATATTCTGTATTTAACTTTTAATAGATATACATAAATATCAATATATATATACATGTATATATTTCGTTCATTAATGTAACATATACATACATGTATCATAAATGAATATAGGGCGAACGAACCCAGGGCGAACAAACTCAGTGCGAACGAACCTAGGGCGAACATGTAATCAGGGCGAACGATACCGATAACCGCCTTACCGAGCGCTCAAATTATCGATATTGATAGAAGTCGTAAAGCTGCATGGATATTGGAAAAATATGATTATATACAAAATATATGGCATTTGAAATCATACCAGATAAAATAATTGTAAATATATGAAGTAAAACAACGCAAGCTTAACATGCTTAATGAGATTATAAAATATGTACACATACTAAGATCCATTCACATTTTTCAAGAGTCACATAATTAAAAGCTATTTATAATTAAAAAATGAATAAAGAAAAAAATATGAATACTGAAAACTGAATTATTTTTTATAGCCTCAGTCAATCATACTTCGTATTTCCTAGGATTCGTATAGTAAACATTGATTACTATACAAATCCTTGGTATTTCGATTTATTCCGTTTCATTTTGTTCGTTAAGTTTCGTTTCGTTTATTGCGTTTCAATTTCGTTTCTCATTTTAGCACAATCCAGTTTACAGCTCCTAGATAAAATCCGTCCTTTATTCAGACTTAAACTTCCGTTGTGGAAAGTTGTCTGCTATCACAGTCTCAGGGTCAGATTGCATAAATAGTATGCTATTACAGGCTACACGTTTGTTTTTAATGCACACAGAATATACCAAAAGAAAAGTAAACCTTGTTATATAGTAACATATATGATACTTCTGTTATAGTTTGTAAATCTAAGGCTGTCCACTGATATATCAACAAAGGTGCTTGTACAAAACTGTCACAAAAAACATGTCAAGTTACAGTCAGATACAGGATCATACAGGGAAGAGTTACATAAGAGACATATAAATCCCTTAGAGAGACATTGTTCTGAGCGATTTTGATGATTTGTTTGGTGACATCCCATAAGTCCGACAACCATTATTCCGACAGCCCATTACTCCGACAGCCCACTATTCTGACAGCCCATTACTCCGACAGCCCATTATTCCGACAACCCATTACTCTGACAACCCATTACTCCGACAGCCCATTATTCCGACAACCCATTACTCCGACAGCCCATTATTCGGACAATCCTTTTTTCTTATTTGTATAGGTAAATTTTCTCTAAAAAGACCAACTCTGTTCTCTATATGATATTTGTGGTTGTCCGTTTTGATTCCAATTATTCTTTCCATGCGGGAAATTTTTTTCAGTATATTGGAGTTGATACACATGCTTATAGCAACTGCTCAGTCCTTACCCTCGTCCCTATTTCGTTTTACATGTCTAGGTACTTCATTTTACATGTCTAGGTACTTCATTTATCTTTATATTTCATTGTGTGTGTGTCGACTATTAAGTCTGTGCTGTGTTATTAGTTTGCTATTGTTTGCATTACCTTCTTTTACTAGACCTTCGGTTCCCCCTTTTCGCGTATCAGGGGAATGAGGTTTCCCCACTATTGACTACATAAATAAATATATCAGAGTTGGATAACACTACCCGTCCTCTTTGGTCGCAACACTTTGCCTCCTTGTATCACTCATCTGAGTTTTATTTAAATCAATTTAGTCGCAGAAATAATGGACTAATGTAGCCTCAGTCAAAATAAGAAAAACAAAGAGACAAATACATACCCAGATCCTTTAAAATAAATAAATATTGGCTCAGAAAAGATGCATGAGCAATTCCAATTATGAATATCGTATCATGTTCAGGAATGTGAATCCACGAAAATACGGAGACAGTACATAGCACTTCCAATAGCGATAGAACAGACATAGTCTGAGAGATGACACTCAATACATTTGTAGGGATACCAATTTTATATCCTGTGCTTATTTTAAAATCTAGAAAAATATGCCTCTTTTATAATGGTTGATGGAGATGCAGGACTGATGATTTACAACAAAACTTATTTTTACGAAAAACAAATATGACGGACATGAATATTTCAGCAACTTCTATCAAAATATTCATATCGGGTCAGTGACTGTATATATGTCATAGAAATATACAGTCAACGCATTTTGGCTGCTTAAATAGAACGAGTGCAATATAAAAGCCAATAACAAACCATTAAAAAATGTAAGACATTCTTGTCTCGTTTGTGTCTTTGTCAAATTGTAAAAACTTAGTACATTATACATGTTATATATGTGTGTTTTGTGGGAAACTTGACACTTATTTTTCATTTAAAGATTGTTTTTAAGAAGAAAAATATTTAGATATCATTGATTTTAAGAAAGGTAGTTCAAATGTTAATTCAGAATCGGTGCCCTTCCATTACATTAAGAATTGAAAATGCTACATACATATGCATGTACTCAAAAAATTGTATTGTACAGCTGATAAAATTGAGGATGAGCGTCATTTTTCAATCGAATGCTCACTTCAAGGTTTATATAAGTCAGTTATACTGTGTGATGCTTTTTCAGATTCACAACTCAAAATCTTCCTGTCTACCGAAATATTTTGGCGGGGGTATCATGAGTAGCTTGCATCATCAATGGTTGTTCTTGATTTATATGCTCTTTAAAGATCCTTTAATTTGGTAAATGAAATATTCTTTTCTGTTTATACATTTGTATATTCTATATACAGATTTCGAATTGAGTATATATAAAGTATTCAAACTACCTTAGCCTTATGTTATATATATGGAGTTATTTCTTAAAATATATGTTATTACATACATGTATCTAAACGTAATAATACAGACAGACAAATTTTATTTTACCCTGATACCCTGATACTTGATTTGATAAGTGTCTGACTTATGGGTTGTCAGAGTATTGTACTGTCGGAGCAATGGGTTGTCGAACTATTGGGTTGTCGGACTAATGGGCTGTCCGACTAATGGGCTGTTGGAATAATGGCATGCAACCATTGGTTCCCCAAGGTGTGCTCCAGTTCTTTTTGTAAATCTGAACCACTCATTTATATTAATTACCCAGTATTACCCAATAAAACTCGGTAAAACCCTGGTTTTCCCAATATTTCCCACTGGGCTGCATAATACTCATAAAAACTGTGTTTTTGCCAACCCTAGTCTACCATGTCTACGCTAAAGGGCTATGGTATGTTACACTTAAGTGTGATGGTTTGTGCTATTCAATGGAACATGATAAAGCCTGATGTGCAGTTTTTGTGCTAAAGTCAAGATTAGTTTTTCCTCTCGCATGTGATTGTTTAACAAATAAAAGAAGCTGAAGCTAGCAAAGTTGAACAACATTCTGACATTACAAATACAAGTCGCTTTCGAACTAAATCATTCACATGCCAATCTGTAACATTTTTGATCGGTTAACTTGATTTGATTAAAAAAAATTATAGGGGCTTCAGAAACAACCATAAACAATTCAAAAAAGAAAAATAAAGGCGCACAATTTATATTCAAAATCAAATAAAAAAAACAGCAACAACCAAACGACTACTACAGTACTAAATTACATCTAAATAGGTTCATGGCGTGAAACTGTTTTATAAAGTTAATACCTAAGTTACTGCAATGTAAATCATTTCACTTTTTAACAACTATCATACATTAAATAAAAATAAAAAGATGTGGTATAAATGTCAATGAGACAACTATTCACCAAACACCAACTTATAACCAAACAGCTTTTAACATGGAATCTTCATTTGTTTTGTTTTCTATGCATTTTATTTACATTGTCAAGGAAGCACAAGTAGTCATATTTGCTGTATTTTATCATGTTTTTATATGTTATACAAAATTTAAAATATATAATTGTTTGTTGTCAACCAATAAGATCAGAGTTACAGATTCTAATGAAACATGTAACACATACATTTGTCATGTTTGTCATGTCATGTTCAGACGTATAATGATTTTTTTACTATTTGCTGTTAAAAGATATGCAAGACTTTCATTTAAATTTCATCTTTTGTAGATATGATAACCTGCTTTAAAAAATGTTTAGCACATTTTTAAAGAATTATGCAGAAAGTGAAAACTATTCAACCCTGACATAGTATATTTAGTGAACCAATATGGAGAGGGCTATAAGGATTATCAAAGCATAACAAAATAATAAAAAAATATAAGCAGGAAAACAAATTGAAGCCTTTAAACCAAATCAAAAGAAAGAGTAAAAATATAAACATTAAGAAAATATGGAGTTGAGCAGAGATCTAGAGAATGAAATTCATGTGGTTGAATTCCATATGCTGGACAAAATTAAATTTTATCCATTAACTTTAATGACAAGTTTAAGTGTCCGAGGTTTGCTGTATCCACTCACACTGGTAAGAACTCGTTTACAAACACAGACGGGTAAAACAGTGTACAAAGGAATGTTTGATGCCATCGTTAAAATTGGTAGACATGAAGGATTCCGTGCATTCTATCAAGGATTTGGTGTTAGTTGTATACAGATCCCCTCTTCTGTGATTTATATCACTATTTATGAGAGTGTGAGACAATACTGGGCAGCAAGATTAAATAACGGCCACATTGCTTCAATGGTGGCTGGTTTCTCTGCGTCATGTGTAAATCAACTTTTTATAGTTCCGTTAGACATTGTGTCCCAACATTTAATGTTAATGGAAGGAAAAAAATCCGCTTCAAATAAACGCATCGAGGAGAAACTACAGAAATTACAAAAAATACATATCAGCGATGAAATTAAAAACAGTAAGTTTGGTGCAGTGAGGGCAATATGTCGAGAGATAATGCAATCAGATGGTTTACGTGGCTTCTACAAAGGATCTGGTGTGTCTTTAGCTGTTTACTCCGCAGGAAGTGGATTTTGGTGGCTGTTCTATAATTTATATGGAAGTAAGTCAATGTATAGAGGGTTTATTGTAGAACTAGCTGTCCATCAAATTAACACTTTATCAATTTTTAGGTCAGTTTTACTTAAATGCTTAAATTAGAAAAAAAATTACGACTGACAAACATGACTGAGTTTAAGTATAATGGTACACTTTCTTGATACAAAAGTTATTAGAAAAATAGCATAATCATGATAATTAAATAATATTTGAAGTAAATGTCTATTTATGATCTTAGTTAAAACTTTCCCTTTATTATTAATAATTTCACACATGAATTTAATATATACATGTACTTTTGTTTTTGGAAAAGCATTTGAAATTGACTGTTTATTTAAGTTCTACTTCTTATGGTCCTTCTTGTTTGTCTAAAGAATAGGCTAACAATCAACAAAGAAAGGGCAACCATGCAGAGTTAAAATGATGATTGCCTAAATATTATACTATTTTGTAGCTTGGATGATTGAAATTTTCCCAGTATCTACATCAAGACTTGCACTTAAAATGGTTGCGGCTCCATTGGCTGGAATCAGTTCTGTTATATTGACCAATCCATTTGATGTGTTAAGAACCAGAGTTCAGGTATGGCTTAATTTGTGTTGACCAATCAATTAGATGTATTTAGAACAAGAGTTCAGGTAAGTCCTGCACAGTCCCGGCATGTAAAATGTCTGTCTGGCCTGTAAAATTCATCTGAGTTGACCAATAAAATCCAGCTAAACTTTTCTTAAAATTCAACTTCAGACCTTTTAGATTCAAATATATATTGTGAAGACTGCTGTCCTGTATTGACCAATGACATTTTGAGAATAAGAGTTAAGGTATGTCTTGTATTGACAAATCCTTTTGATAGGTTAAAAACAAGAGTTCAAGAATGTTATGTATTAACCAATCCAAAGACGTTAAAACTTGTCATTTCCATTGGTTTACATACATCAATGAAGTCATTTTTAATGGGATATAATAATATAAATACTGTTATTATACTTATTTTCGCAGTGTATTTATTTTCACATGAATGATGTAAAATTGAAATCAGTTCAGTTATAGTGGAAATCTTATGTCTTACTACTAACAGTTTTAATACCCGTTGGCTATTAATGTACATGTTTAACCCTGCCGCATTTTTGCACCTGTGCCAAGTCAGGAGCCTCTGGCCTTTGTTAGTCTTGTATTATTTTAATTTTAGTTTCTTGTGTACAATTTGGAAATTAGTATGGCGTTCATTATCACTGAACTAGTATATATTTGTTTAGGGGCCAGTTGAAGGACGCCTCCGGGTGCGGGAATTTCTCACTACATTGAAGACCTGTTGGTGACCTTCTGCTGTTGGTTTTTTTCTATGGTCGGGTTGTTGTCTCTTTGGCACATTCCCCATTTCCATTCTCAATTTTACTTACTTAAATACATTATACCAGACGGTTATTTAAGCTTTTATTTTGAATACAGTTCATATTGACACACGAGACAATAATTATAGCTGTTAAAAGATTTTTTAATTTTTCAAGAATTTTTTGGAAAAAATCACAAAAATAAATACCCACAAACTTGTATGAAATACACAATTCGCTATAATAGGTACCTGCGAAAAAAGTACAAGTACAGTAGTTTATAAATAGAGAGGCTCAAAAGGTCTTTGATGAGAGTTTTAAGTTGAAAATCTAGTATTAAAGGAAAGTTAGGAGATGTGTAAGCATGGTAAGTGGAGATAACTCAAACATTCAAAAGAAAATTCAAATATGGACAAATGTTTATTTATTGGGGAAAAAATAAAAGAAACTTTTTATCATTTGATTCATTATGATGTTTAAATATGGGGATAAGATATGTTACAAGTGACAGGATATGACATACAAAATTGCGTTTTCCAATGATTTTATTTTATTGAGTGAATATACATCATAACATGTACTCAGAGGAAATACTGTAAATTCAGAAATTATTGTGATGAACATTTTTATAATTACAAAAATGTGACAGGGTTAAAATCACAATAATTTTTAACTCCCATTTTCAAATTTTCTATATGAATTAAACAGGAATTTTCTCAATATCGCAAATTTTAAAATGGCATTTTAGTCTAAAATGACAAAATCGCAATAATAAGTGCACGCATTCTGAATTTACAGTAGATTAGACTTGATATTTGGAACCCCTGCTTCAAATTTTCAAAACAAAGTCCCATTTTGACTTAAAAGGTACCATATAAAATAAGGAGATGACAGAGGTATGATTGTCAATATGACAACTATCCTCAAGAGAATCCAAATACATAGATTTTAGCAATGATAGGTCATCATACAGCCTTCAACAATGATCAATACCCATACTGTAAAGTCAGCTATAAAAAGCCTGACATGCCCAAATGTGAAACATTTCAAAGGAAAAAGCCTGATTTATTACAAAACAATAATGGAAAAAAATATAACGACAGCAACTAATGGCAACCATTGAATTACAGGGTCCTGATGTGGGACAGGTACATACTGAATGTGGAAATGAGAGGGGTTAACATGTTTTTGTTTGTACTCAATCCTCCACTAACCTGGGACTATATTCATGCTGAACTCATTGTTCCTCTTTTGAAAAACCTTACCCATTAGACATTAAGAAGAATATTATATAAAAAAAGGAGATGTGGTATGATTGCCAATGAGACAACTGTCCACAAGAGACCAAAATGACACAGACATTAACAACTATAGGTCACTGTACGGCCTTCAACAATGTGCAAAGCCCATACCGCATAGTCAGCTATAAAAGGCCTGATAAGACAATGTAAAACAATTCAAACGAAAAAACTAACGGCCTTATTTATATAAAAAAATGAAAGAAAAAAAATATGTAACACATAATCAAACGACAATCACTGAATTACAGGCTCCTGACTTGGGACAGGCACATACATAAATAATGTGGCGGGGTTAAACATGTTAGCGGGATCCCAACCCTCCCCTAACCTGGGACAGTGGTATAACAGTACAACATAAGAACATAGAAAACTAAAGATTAAGCACCCCACCAAAAACTGAAGTTATATCAGGTGCTCCAGAAGGGTAAGCATATTCTGTTTTTTACATATTGGTACAAAATGTATTTGTCAACACTATGTATGCTTCTAGAAAACAAGTGAACCATCAGACTAATTTAAACTGTATTTTCCAGGTACTTGGTGAGAGTTATAATGAAACATTAAAGATTTTATGGCGAGAAGAGAGATGGAATATACTGACCAAGGGAATCTCTGCAAGAATGACCACCAGCTGTTTATTCTCTTTGATGATTGCTTTTGGCTATGAATCAGTTAAACGTTTTAGTTTAAAGGAAGAGTTCAAGGCTGATGTAAGATGGTGATGACAGAGATTTTTAGGTTATTTAGATGTTTTATTCAGGGTGAATATATGATTGTTTGTAGAGGATGATGATGATAGTGATTTCAGAGTGGAAGATGTGAAAGATAGGATTAATTTTAGTTTTTATGTCTGAAAGATTAATGATTTATTTAAGAATTTTGTTTGTTTATTTGAAAGGATTGTAAGGTTTTGTCATTATTATAGATTTGTTAATTATTATACTAAACCAATTTTTTACATGCAACTATACAACTAGCCCATATATCCTAACTAGTTAAGTTATGTATGCCCTTTTTTGAAAAAATCTAGCTAGGCTGTTGGTTAACAAGGTAAATGAAAAACAGCTAATATAGGCTGCCTAACCATATCAACAAAGAATTTTACTTAAGGATATTTCAAAAACAATTGGTACTCAGGGTGGGCAATTCAAAATTGCACAACTTTATATTTTATTCTAAAATATAAACTTAAATACTTTTCGATACAGTGTCAATACCAATATTGCCTCTTTATTTGTAAATAGGTCTATTGTTGCCTAAAAGAATAAAAGATTGTAAGATAAAACAACACAAATATTACATATTGTCATGAGTTTCAATACAGTCTATGTTAAAGATTTCATTCAAAAAGTATTTGTAGACTTTTATTTTTAATAGTATGCAATCAAAAGATATATAAGAAATTTTAAACTATTTATATTTTTAAGTTTGCACACAAAACATACAGGAAAGACATATTTGTATATACTAAGATATTTATTTTTTAATTTTGTGGTGTGAGCTTAATTACACATAGAAATAGTAATGCTAAAATTGGAGCAAATACTTTTCATTGACTTTGTAATAAAACTGGTTGATTTAAAAATAAGAAACAGATTCTGTTTTCAGAATCTATTTAACTGTGGATTTCTTTTTGTTGGATAGCAATTTTCATGTAAATTCTAAATTTGAGGAAGATATAGCAGTTCTTAGTTTGCTAATTATGAATAAATATGCCTGTAATAACTAAATGGTGTTATTACAGCTTCTTGACATAACATGAATTCAGACAAACATCATGATTAATCACAATGTATTTTGATTAATTCTAAGAAATTATGATCAGAATATGTAATAAGGTTCTGCACAAGCTTCCCAGTAATTCCCAAGTGTGTCAAATAATAAGTTACGTGCCTTTAATAACTAAGCCTAGTTATGACAGCTAGGTCGTGTAGGTGTATCTTTTATAAGCCTTGTCTCATTAATTTAATTTGTTAAAAATTATGTATTTAGTTTCTACACAAAGTTTCAAGATTTTCCAAATGCCCACTAAAAATTAGAAAATTTATCATTTATTTAACGAAGAACAAAATATGTTACTGTCGATTTTAAAAATTTAAGGAATAAAGAGTAGACAACTCATTAAAGTATCTGTAATAACACATGACAGATATTTTCTCTAATAGCCCTAAAGAGTTATATCCCTGACTGTTAAAAAGATTTTTTTAACCACCTTGTGTGGATGGAAATGATTAAGTATTAACAGAATTTAGAGTGCTGGCCACATTGGGTTGATCGAAATGAAAAAAGAACAACACCTATATAATACTTTAATAAAGTGATTTCTTTATCTATTCTCAGTTTTTTAATTGATAACAATTAATTATTAATTATGATCTATGAAACCATATTGTTATTTAATCAGAGCTTTTCATAAAGTGTTTTATAAACAGGATTTACAGAAATGTCATGGGATAGGGGAGACAAATCTTGGTGTTAAGGTGTAATACCACCATTGATTTTCCCCTATTAGTCTTTGTTAAATTGGCACTTTTAAAAAAATTGTACAGTATTTACCTTTATTTCAACCAAAGAAATACTTTGCATGTATAAAGTTTAATTCTTTCCAGTGCTACAGTGAAAATTTCACACTACATTTCATTGCATATAAGAAAGTAACCATCACCGGAAGTAAACAACCCAATTTTTACACTGTTATTTACTGGTTACCTGCTTTGGTAACTATGTAACCTTAACTTTCCAAAATATTTTATAAGACCATCAAATCAAGAAGGAATGATGCTTTCAGACACCCAACATACATGTTTATGACTCAGAAAAACTTAAGTGCATTGAAATGCAGGGTTAATTTTTTACAAATGTCAAATTCAAGGGAATATTTTTTTAGACCTACATTCGTATACAACCGGATGTGATGTACCATGATTTGGTGGTATTACACCTTAAGAAAATGAAAGCCAAATGTGTTCACTTTTCTTTAACAAAATATAGACCTAAATAGTGCCTAAATTTGATAAACAATCATTGAAAATTGATTAAAATTGAATTATCACCAGAATAAATGGTAAAGTATAAAAAAAATTCTGTTTTAGATATTTTAAACTCCTTGCCTTGTCTAACTTGCTTATCCATTTATTAACTTATTGTATATCTATAGATTAATCAGTGTTATCCTCAAACTTGGTAACCAGGGAAATTATGACATACCATCTTGTTTCTAGAAAATATAGTATCACACAAAATCAATGATGCTAAAAGGCTCTGGGGAGAACACTGCTTTACAGAACGCTGGGTTGTAATTTTGCAAACCTACATGTATAGAACATTTTGTCTCAAATTTGTTATTAAGGATGATGCCAATGAAGACTGAGAAATTGTTGCTGTATACATTAACCATGTGAATGAGATATTTCCAAGGGATCTTACTGAGGAGAGTTTATGAGTTCGTGGCTAATTAAAATCTGTCTGGACTCAATATATACAAAACTATAGTCGCCGTCAGCTGAAATTCGTAGCGGTTATCGGTAAAAATAATCTAAACTATCAATCGCGTTCACTCGAGATATAGTTTTTCACATTCCATTCATAAATCGCAAAAAGAAAAACCACTACTGACCTACCTTTAAAGTGATCACACTGTAATAATCCTGACCTTCACATTTTCCAGAATATTTTCCATTGTAATTCCGCCATCTTCGTTTCTATGAGGATCATTTGTTTACATATGACATTCGTCACTGTACGCAGTTTCCTGAAATGTTCCTTTCATTGATGTGATAAGGTTTCCCGCGCTTTATGCAAATTTTATGAAATTGAACTCCACGGAAACACTTCCGTTAAAAACAATGGCTGATTCCACCATTCAAAATCGTCTATGAAAAAGTGAAGGTCAGGATTATTACAGTGTGATCACTTAAAAGGTAGGTCAGTAGTGGTTTTTCTTTTTGCGATTTATGAATGGAATGTGAAAAACTATATCTCGAGTGAACGCGATTGATAGTTTAGATTATTTTTACCGATAACCGCTACGAATTTCAGCTGACGGCGACTATAGTGAGTCAGAATATGCATCAAGATTGTGAAACTTTGTATCAACTGAGCACATACATGTATGTTATCATTTTATAACATAACTTTAAAACAATCTAAATTTCCTCTCCCTATATTACAGGTAAAGTGAAATAATGAATTATATAGCATGGGGCTATTCCAGAAAAAAATGTATGGGGGGGGGGGGGGGGGGGGGGTTGAAAGGCAGTTTTTATCAGCACCCGCCACCCAGACAATTGTAATTGAGTATTATAGTGCATTATAGTGTGAAAAGTTGCTCTGATACCCATCACCCATGTATTATTAATACAATGTGCCTTCCAACCCCCCCATACATTTTTTTCTGGAATAGCCCATACATTTTTGTGTGCATTTATTGTTAAGATTGTTGCACAATGCCCTGAATGGACAAAAATGGTAGATTTATTATTGCAATTTCAGGAAATGCTGCATGCAAACAATGCTATCATAAATCAAAATGTATGTTGTTTGTTGTATGAACCTATCTCAAATTACACTACTGTATTTCTTGTTAGGATAGCTCATAACTAATTATCTGTATGAAGGTTTCCTTCCATTAAAATAAATCATGAGTTGGATATCAAGAAAAAGATGTGGTCTTGACTTGAAAAATATACCATATTGTATGTGAACTTTCTAACTAAATGTTCTTTTATTAAAAATTTTATCAGTTATGATAGTGGTATAAAAAAAAATAGTTTAAGAGATTATTAAATCATTTTATTTGATGAAAAAACCCCGACTATCTTAGCTGCATTTGTCAAAACCTTTGTTCTTAATTCTTAATTTGGCCTATTTGATTCCAGTCTTTTGTAGATGAAATATGTTTTCTTGTGTAAAACATTTTAAGACTGGAATCATTCTTGAGAAAGTTCCTAAATCTCCTTATAAAATGTTGCTTTTAACAGAATAATCAGTCTTTTGAAAATGAAAATATATGAATTTTTATTGTATTTAGTAGTAACTCCAGAATGAAACTTAGAAATAATATTTATTATCTAGAGTAACTTATTTGGAAGTTGTCAGGCTTGTGTTTTATATGTATCAGTTTGAATAACATATATTCATTTAATTTTCACTTAGTTTACCATTTAGGAAGATATTAATATATTTATACATTTGTACAATTTATTATGTTTCATAATTGTTGAAATAATGTATTGTTATATGTAAAATAAAATCAGTTTTTTTGATTTTTAAACGCTTTGAGCAGGTTTTTTTTTTGTATTTTGACCAATGTTTAGAAAGGCAAATATCATTGAACTGGTTTGACCCCACAACATTTTTGTTCCAGTACAATGTGTTTATCGTTTTTTGTATGTCTTCTTTTTGGAGGAGTCATTTGTTCAGGGTGTATATGTTCTGTTGAACTGTGCTGGTTTTTTTTTGTCATTCCTATTTATGAATTACCAGCACACTATTATCAATTTGAATACTGAAAGAATTTCTATCTAAAAAAGAAGATGTGGTACTATGATTGCCAATGACACAACTCCAACAGAGACCAAATGATGTAGAAGATAAAAACAATAGGTCAATGCATAGCCTCAACAAAGAGCAAAAACCATTCAGCATTCCAAGCTTTACAAGGTCTTCATTTACCTATAACGTTTTATAATTCACTTGTCTTAAAAGAGGGGGCCTTAAGATTTACCTTTGTCCGTCTGTACAAATCCCTAAATTGTTTTTGATGATGTTTCTGTGCGAAATAGATAATGTCGCTGGGCTTCTAAAATGCTGTAAATTAAAAAATTTTCAAGAAAAAAATTTCTCACAAACAGGCTTTAAAAATTTTGGCAAAATGCATGCTTCCAAAATGTCGTATGTAAACTTGAACATTTTTGTAAATAGCAGTGAAATAAAAACGTTGAGATTTCTGGATTATCCAAGAACTTAAATTATTTTCACAGAAATAAAGAAATGTACAATTATTTTTTCCCAAAGCCATTCTCCAACGATTTTCAAGTTTTCATACAACATTTTGGAAGCAAACTTTACAAACAACTGACATTGGCAATTTTGTAATATGTCTTATTTCACACATTTTGATTGGTCTAACTGTATGCTATTTTGTAATACCAAAGATGTCCTCCCGCCCAGACCATTGGTGTCAAAAAGTATTTTTAGCCAAAAAAGTCATATACGACATTTTAGAAGCCCAGCGACGATATATTTTATTGCATTCTTGACAGAGTCGTTTCAGATGCTGGAAACATCACAGGGAACATTGCTGTAAATCTATCATCAACTTAAAATTCAATTCCTTTGAGGGAATGATTGTTCCCCTTACAACATTCTGGGGGTTTAAAGGAATCAGCCTGTCTGTCTGTCCAGATATTTTTTATCCTTTATTGAATCACTTCAAATTTGGTAGAATTAATGATCAAGATAGGCAAACATAAACGCATGCAGGAATTTTTATTTTCAATAGTTTATTGGAGTAATGTCCCTTTCACCTTAGAAACTTTAAAATTGCAACTCCCATACGGTTTATCACAACTATATGAAACTTTTTACATTTTTAGACCCTAATATGTAGATATGCATGATGGAACGACTTTCTTAGTTATGCCCTTGCAACCTGTTCATTTTGGCAGAACTGACATTGTCGAACATGTCTTGATCACTTTTAATAATTGGCCAGTACTCCAGTAGTCTGTTTATGTGAGTCCAGTAAATTCCAAATAGGGTTTGAGCTTCATTTCACCAGATATGAAATATACTGCCCCTGCCCCATACATATCGTTTGAGGTCACTAGCACGTGCACACCATGCCGCCTTACTATGTAGTTGAGTGAAAATCAAATCTTGAAACGGAAAGTTCGTCTTCACTTCTATTTTTTCCAAAGGTCAAAACATAGCATTGTATGGCATATTTTCAAAATTGATATGCCTTTACATTCTTATACATGTTCTAGGTTAAACTAAAACTAAAATTCTGGACTTCCCATCCCTTTACTTTGAGTCTTCCTGGGCATTCAATTTGTCTGATATTCAACAATATTTATACTCTTGTAAAATCCCAATATGTGTCTCTCTCAGATGAACAATGGAGATCATATCTAGGAAGCAGTAGGTAAACAATTTTTTTATACGACCGCAAAAATTGAAAATTTTTTGTTTTATACGACCGCAAAAATTGAAAATTTTTTGGTTGTATATTGGTATCACGTTGGCGTCATTTTCTGTGTTGTCGTCGTCGTCCGAATACTTTTAGTTTTCGCACTCTAACTTTAGTAAAAGTGAATAGAAATCTATGAAATTTTAACACAAGGTTTATGACCACAAAAGGAAGGTTGGGATTGATTTTGGGAGGTTTGGTCCCAACATTTTAGGAATTAAGGGCCAGAAAGGGCCCAAATAAGCATTTTCTTGGTTTTCGCACTATAACTTTAGTTTAGGTAAATAGAAATCTATGAAATTTTGACACAAGGTTTATGACCACAAAAGGAAGGTTGTGATTGATTTTGAGAGTTTTGGTTCCAACAGTTTAGGAATTAGGGGCCAAAAAAAGGGCCCAAATCAGCATTATTCTGGGTTTTCGCACAATAACTTTAGTATAAGTAAATAGAAATCAATGAAATTTTGACACAAGGTGTATGACCACAAAAGGAAGGTTGGGATTGATTTTGGGAGTTTTGGTCCCAACAGTTTAGGAATTAGGGGCCAAAAAGGGGCCCAAATAAGCATTATTCTTGGTTTTCGCACCATAACTTTAGTATAAGTAAATAGAAATCTATGAAATTTTAATACAAGGTTTATGACCATAAAAGGAAGGTTGGGTTTGATTTTGGGAGTTTTGGTCCCAACAGTTTAGCAATAAGGGGCCCAAAGGGTCCAAAATTGAACTTTGTTTGATTTCATCAAAAATTGAATAATTGGGGTTCTTTGATATGCCGAATCTTACTGTGTATGTAGATTTTTAATTTTTGGTCCCGTTCAAATTGGTCTCCATTAAGGTCCAAAGGGTCCAAAATTAAACTTAGTTTGATTTTAACAAAAATTGAATCCTTGGGGTTCTTTGATATGCTGAATCTAAAAATGTACTTAGATTTTTGATTATTGGCCCAGTTTTCAAGTTGGTCCAAATCGGGGTCCAAAATTAAACTTTGTTTGATTTCATCAAAAATTGAATAATTGGGGTTCTTTGATATGCCATATCTAACTGTGTATGTAGATTCTTAATTTTTGGTCCCGTTTTCAAATTGGTCTACATTAAAGTCCAAAGGGTCCAAAATTAAACTAAGTTTGATTTTAACAAAAAATGGATTCTTGGGCTTCTTTGATATGCTGAATCTAAATAATACCATTTTTGATTATGGGCCCAGTTTTCAAGTTGGTTCAAATCAGGATCCAAAATTATTATATTAAGTATTGTGCAATAGCAAGAAATTTTCAATTGCACAGTATTCAGCAATAGCAAGAAATCTTCAATTGCACAGTATTGTGCAATAGCAAGAAATTTTCAATTGCACAGTATTGCGCAATAGCAAGAAATCTTCAATTGCACAGTATTGTACAATAGCAAGAAATTTTCAATTGGAGTTATCTTTCTTTGTCCAGAATAGTATTTGAATCAACTTAAATCATTGTTTTATACAATATACAATGTATATTCACTTTTACTACCAACTGATAAATTAAAACAATCTTTACCATTCAGTGATAACAAGCACTTTATTTTACATTTTAATATTTTATGATGTATTTAAATGAGTAGTTATTGTTGCAAACTCCATTAGAAATTTGAATTGAGATCAGTTTTGGGAAAAGGGAAAGGGGAAGTGAAATAAAAAAGGGGGGGGGGGGAGGGTGTTAAATTTTTCTCATTTCAGATTTAATAAATAAAAAGAAAATTTCTTCAAACATTTTTTTGAGAGGATTAATATTCAACAGCATAGTGAATTGGTCAAAGGCAAAAAAAAAAAATGTTGTGTCCATACTTGCCCCAACCGTTCAGGGTTCAACCTCTGCGGTCGTATAAAGCTGCGCCCTGCGGAGCATCTGGTTTTATCTAAATCTTAAAATCCCCAAAAGAGGCATGGTTTGTGAATCAGCTGTATTTACAAAGTGCAACCTATATGGATTTTTTTAATTAATATAAACCTGTTTTATCTACGTTTTATTTTATATATTTATTGAATATTGAGACTTTCCAGTGGTTAAAAAATAAACATAAGTAAGGAAGTGATATAAATATTGCTAATACATCCTAAATGTATATAATGACTGGACAATTGCCAAGACTAATAAATACATTTGGTGACTGTTATATTATTAGCTTTCATAAAACACTTGTGATTACACAATGCATATCGGAATATTATGCATGTTATGTGTGTATAATCTCAAGAAGTTATAAAGAGATACGATTTCTACTTAAAAATGATGTATGCTAGTATTATAATTATAACTCTTTCGTTATGTATCGAACTAAGCAATGGTTTCTTTGCAAGAACAATTCGAGATGGAAACTGGAGGACGAAGACACACATAGATATAACAGTAACGGGAACATTAAGAGCAATTGAGAAGTATATCAAATTAAACAAAGGATTTGGATCTATTGACGATTTCTTTAGTAATGGTAAGATACTCTGTATGGCAATTTATGATTGTCGTTAATATCAATACCCAATCAATCAAGTTCATCTAATGCTGATGCATTTAGTAATCAATGACACAGTTTTAATATATAAATAAGAACAAAAAACAAATATACACCACATATTTTGATCCAGGATTTTGACAGGGGCAGGGCAAACTATGAAATGTTACGAGTGCATTAACAATATATGTGGCTCCATTAGGGGGCTGGACCCCTGTCCCCTGTCCCCTTAATCCGCATCTTTACATTATGATTTCCATAGTACAAAAATCAGTTTCTGTCATCTTCATCAGGTAAGTTCAAGAGAAAAGGTTTGAAGATCTTTGAAAGCAATCAACAAAAAGATAATTATGATGCACAATGACCGATAAACACACGAATAAAGGTCCGCCGACGATTAAAAGCGATCAAATATGTTCAAAGATTACTTTTTCAACTCAACTCGTCCGTTGTTATCGTATGTCGTATCTCATTATTATTTGTTATTTCCAGATTTTGGTGTTGGTTGCAGAACTTGATTGTTTCTGATAAATGTATTCACTTTCACTTTTTAAAGCCCCAAACAACGTTTTTGTATGCAAATCACATTACGTCCACTGCTTGATAAATAGATTAGGTATTGACAATTCACTTGAAAACTCAACATTTACCCCACGACACTTACCAAGGAGAAAATCCTGAATAATCATGGGTCTGTTCTGTGTTACTATGAATTTTCAACCAAAGATAATTAAAGAACTGGATCTTCCGTCACTGTGTTGGATACCTAAACTTTTTACCGGAACTTCTTAGGAAGAAAGAAAAGAAGTAAGCAATATTTTCTTACTTCAATTTCCGCTATATAAATAATGTTTCTCACTAAATAAATCAAAATTTGGTGACTATGTTGAACGCATCTATCCAATCGAAGGATACAGCAGATACAGTTAAGTCTGCCATATATCTTGACTCGTATCTAGAAATTGACAAAGAGGGTCGGTTGAAAGCAAAACTTTACAACAAAAGAGATGATTTCAGCTTCACAATTGTAAACTTTCCATTTCTATGTAGCAACATTGCAGCAGTGCCTGCATACGAAGTATACATCTCCCAGTTGATGTTTGTATTTCCTATCACGATTTCCTTGATAGAGGGTTGCTTTTCACAGGGAGGCTATTAAACCAAGATTTCCAAGTGGCGAAGCTGAAATCATCTCTTTGTAAAGTTTATGGACCCATCACGAGTTGGTTGATTGATTGATTGTTGGTTGCTTAACGTCCAGTGGCAAATATTTCATGCATATACAGGACGAGAACAAATTCACAATAAATACAATAGGTAGGTCTTTCCATAAAGGAGGACATAAGGGATGATGGTCGGGGAAATTTCGACTGCCAATGGAAAATGAGGTAATTTTGGATAGGGACAGAAATTTTGCCTTACAACAGGCCACCTACGGGCCCTCAAAGAGTTGCTGTAAGGGTTCTTAACGTGCAAAGAGCGTGGCACTCTCTTTACACGAGACATCGGATTTAACGTCTCCATTCTGACTGGACGTGAAGTTGCGAACTTAATACATCCCGCACAGCCAAACGGACGCCCCACTTCGGCAAGCGTTTTACTGCCGGTCGGGAGAAGACTAAGTGACCATATTTCTATTCCCCAGTCATCCTTGGGGGCCGAGTTGGTTGACTGGAATACTTATTTTCGCGGATATTTTATTTCGCGTTTATCCCTTTCTAGCCCACTTTGTGGCGATTTAATTTCGCGGTTTTAACATTAACTTGATGTAGTTAGATAAGGAAAGATCCAAGTTTTAAACGTTCGCGAAGATTTATTTCCGCGTTATTTTTCAACTCGCGAAAGTGGCGAAAATAAATCGCTGGCGAAGATTAAAGTTGGTTTGCAGTATCTGTTTCCCAGATGACAACGGATATGTTCAAATTATCGTTACTACAATCCTGTCCCCATATTTCCGAATGTGACCTACCGAATAAGACTGTTGTTTGTCTATTAGTCTTTTTTGTTTTTAAAAATGACGTTTTCAGTTTATTTTCGATTTATGAGTTTGAATATTAGAGTGTTGGGACGAATAAGTGCTTAATATATTATATAGACACCTGTCTATTGTTAACGATTGTATGTTTCCCCATAGATATATTTTGGTTAATTCCTTCGCTGAGTTGCTGTCTTCTTGACGTTCACCCACATCTCAATTAAATCATGTCACGACTCTTATGTTGAGAATCAGAGACTTTAAGACACCAGAATGGTTGTCTGATCTGTAAATTACCGATTTTGTTCTATTTCTAATCTCATGTGATATTTTTACATAGTCTTGTTTCGCAAAGTGGGTATTTGTGTATCACATATATAGAAGGAACGCTTATCCTTCTTGATACATTCGTTGTTGCTCTGTATATAGTTCATTAGATTCCGTTGGTGTTGTGTGTCTATACTATATATCAAAATTTATATCGCCCAAAGTTCATAAGACTGATGACTACTAGTATATTAAACAAATACTACCAGATATCGCGTTAACAAAATCCCAAACAACATATTATTAAAATATGACAAATTTCTCATACATATATAAATTACTTAAAACCACGCAGTTTAAAGTTATCTACAATTGTTTTAGATGCCAGTGGCAAAGATACAATGATGAAGAAAGTATTTGCGTTGAGAAAGGCAGTTGCTGATACACAGGGGAAGAAGAAGGATACAGCTTATATACATTGTCACGCCGATCAAATCTTTCTCGGTAAATTGTATACGAGTTAACATTTTTATCGTAGAATTCCAAATAGTCTTTAGTTAGTCATTCTAAATATCAAATTGTGATAAATGTCCAGTAGATTGAATAGTATTGATTCTGAACATAAACTAACAGGAACATACCAACACCAACTTCTTTGCTATAAAAAAAAAACACCAATAGATTATAGTTTTGAAATTAATAATACAGTCGATTGTAATACTAAATTTTCTTACATTGATTGATTGATTGATTGTTGGTTGCTTAACGTCCAGTGGCAAATATTTCATGCATATTCAGGACGAGAACAAGTTCACAATTAATACAATAGGTAGGTCTTGTCACAAGAGAGGCCATCTGGGATGATGGTCGGGGAAATTTGGACTGCCACTGGAAAATGAGAATATATTGGATAGGGACAGAAATTTTGCCTTGCAACAGGCCACCTACGGACCCCAAAATTTTCTTACAAAACAGAAACCAAATCATGTAAATTTAAATGATTTCTGAAAATGATCATTACATTTTACTCAGTTCTGCCAATTTGTTGAAAACTACAACAAAAATCTTTTATCTCCTGTTTTCTAGTACTACTTATTCTCAACAGACATTTGTAAAATGTAATTATGTGACTAATGATTTAAAACACCACAATATACATTTGTACATTAGATTTCCATAAAACATTAATTGCCAGTATTACATACTACGACTTTAGATAATATTCGATAGTTTCACAAGTACCTATTTCCACCACAATTTCTACATACTTGTTACTGTTTATTATGATGTTGTTGAATTTCATTCACACATAATTTGTTTTGATTTCAGCACACAACTTCGTGAAATCTTGTAAAAAGAAATTGATTGCACGAAAGGGTGATCTGGACGAATTCATAACCCAGCTTGGTGAATGCCTCTATACCGTACAGTCATTTTATAGCAATACGAACTGGGTAGAAATGTTTGGAGGTGTTGCGTATGAAGATTTTGGTAAATATGAGAAAATGATGGTGGTAAAAGCATGCGAAACAGGAATCCAGAAAAAAAAATGTCACACGAGCATTCATTGGGTTCATAAACATTTAAGGAACAATATGAAATTAATTGAGTTTAACAGAACATAAAAGGGACGAATCGATTCACAGAACTAATTTTATTTCATATGCATGATCATAATGATATTATAGTGTTAAAATTAACTATAATAGACCGGTGGTGGATTCGGGGAAAAAAGGGGGTACAAATAATACCCCGAATTACAAGACAACTTATCCCACCTTCTTACATTATATTTCTTTTTATAATAGGAATAAATGATTTAATGGAAGTAGCGGCCTTAGAAGAAGACACCTGTTTAGATAATGCGGATTACAAGTAATATGTATTTAACGTTTTATCAGAATTAAATATATAGTCATGCTCATTAGAAAATGTGACATATGCAATTTGACGAATGCAGAAATTCAGGATAGTATGAAATGAAAAATGATATACTTCATTATTCAATTTTTAACTAGAATACTGAAATAAAAATTACTTTTTTTTAAATTGATGAGTAAAATATCAATTTCATATTTCGACAAATACTTTTCAATAAATTTGAAAAAAAAGATAGTCATGTTTAATTAAAAAATCTTAAATCGACGATAATAAGATAAATATGAAGAAAAACAAAAAAGGTGGTTGTTAACTGTGTGCATGGTTATGGATAATAAATAAACTCATCATAGATACCAGGATTGAAATTTTATAATTGCGCCAGGCGCGCGTTTCGTCTTCAAAAAACTCATTAGTGATGCTCGCATAAAAAAATGTTAAAAAGGCCAAATAAAGTACGAAGGTGAAGAGCATTGAGGACCAAAAATTCCTAAAAGTTTTGCCAAATACAGCTAAGGTAGTCAACTCCCGAGGTAGAAAAGCCTTAGTACTTCTAAAATTCAGTGTTTTATAAACAGTTAATTTATAACTATGACCATATCAATGATAAATCATGTCAACACAGAAGTGCTGACTACATGATATGGACACTTCTAAAACCTGTGTCTGAGGTTAATTAAACATTTAAACCGTTGAACTAACCGTTTACCCGGTTGAGTTAGGAGCTTGCATTGATCAAGAGCTTAAATTTAAGTGTTTTCTGTTTGTTTGTGTCGAGCGTTTACATGTCTTAAAGGAGATTTTTAGTATATTTAACCAAGACAGCAACCCAATAAATATGTATGGCAACGAGTACTTATTAAGGATCATGAGTTGAATATATGCCATCAACAACAAATCCGAAAAATCCTGCGACCCCAAATCCCCCTAAAAAAAACAAATAAACCCCCAATCAGAGGCTCACAAGAGCCTGTGTCGCTCACCTAGGTCTATTTACATCTTCAATAATGGACAAGCTCTACCATTGTGGACTAGGTCAGAATGAATGACTAAAATCTCTCTTTTGTTGATTTTGTATTGCTGACACTTTTTCTGTTTACAATCAATCTACTTAAGTTTTTGCCCAAAACACAAAACGGGTTAGAAATTAACATCTTATGGCATCACTCCTGTAAAGTGTCTATTAATGATTTCGGCAAAAATATGACATATTTGTAGATCTTGTCTTGATGATCATTTTTTATAATTTTCAACATAATAGACAAAACAAGAAATAATAATAAAATAACGAACATAGTTTTCAAGATACATCAGATAATTGGCAAAAGCGCGAAGTATTTGGGAAAAATATCATTTAACAGAAAATACTCCAATCGGGCAAGTCTGACGGCGGTAAAAATGATCAGAACATTAAGATCTATATACTGCCCACTTTCATCAAAACTGTTAAACGACTTCTTATAGGATTTATTGCCCTTAAATGACGATTTTCCCATTTTTCTTCATCTTTTCCAATTATCTTGAAAACGGTGTACTGTTTTTCAGTAATGTCATCCCTGTTGGTTTGCCGGCTATATTACCGGACACATATTTGAAACTAGATACCCCAATGATGATTGTGGCCTTGGTGTTGTAGTTTTAGAGGAGAATGTTTTGTAAGAGTTAACGGATGACGGACGCCAAGTCATGAGAAAAGCTCACTTGGCACGTTGGTCCAGGTGAACTTATAAAACCGAAGGTACTATGTTGGAAAGCCATAACGGCGTGAATATTTGGTCTTTGAAAAAAGTCTTCAGTCTAATTTGTTGTAATTTACACAAGCAGTACACTAACAATAACTACACGAAAGAAGAACCATTATTTAGTATTCACGGGGCATTGAAGTAAGGGACCGTTCAATATTTACCAGATGGATGGGCCGGTGCATTCTTAATATTGTTTCATTAAAAAAGTTAATGCCCATCCTTTTAAATTCTGAAAAAAAGTCCTTGCCCATCTAAAAAAATCTATAAAAAAAGTCCTTGCCCCTCTAAAACTTTAGGACAATCAAAAATGATTTAGGTTCTTTTTCTATTTTAAAGTTTTTAAATTTTTATGTCTTGAAATCAAAGAATAGACTTTTAATGTGTTAATACAAAATTTAAAATGTGCTAGTTAATTCCTATATGCATATATTTATGTGTGTATCAGAACCATACATTTTATTGTTTTTTTAAAACCAGTATGAATATACATGTACAGATTTGATTTTATATGTGCAGCCTCAAATACAATATTGATTTAAAATAAAGGAAATAATATAAATTAAGGGAAAATAATTCTTGGACTAGTAAACTTATCATATGTTGAATTACAAATTATTGTCCTTATAACTGAGCATGTTTATAGTTCAAATATAAATGTCCCTTGATCTATTCTACTTTTCAAAAAGAAAAAAATGGTCTGTTTAAGCAAATATAGGCAGACATGTTTTTGACTATGATGCAGCCTTTTTCGCCTATTAATTAATTCCCTAGATTTGACAGCTAAACACCAAACAATCAAAAAACTACCAAACAACCTGGCATTCTGTAAGGTCAATATATAAATGAGATAGCTGTAGAGTTTTATGAAAATCAAAGTTGATTTGAAAAAGTTATAATTTTTTTTAAAGGTGACCATATGAATTTAGTCTAAACTTAAAATTGTAGCTTTTTTTTAACCTATTAACTAAATCCATAAAAATGACAGCAAAAACCAAAAGTCCTAAACAGCCTGCCATTCAGTAAGATCAATATAAAAATGATACAACAGTAAAATTTTATGAAAATGCAAGTTGATTTGAAAAAGTTATGAAAAAATTTAAAGATGACTATCTTGAATTAGCCAAAACTGAAAATTTGAGCTTTTTTTAAACCTTTTTATTAAATCCATAAGAATGACAACAATACACCAAACTACCAAACAACTTGGCATTCTATGAGATCAATATATAAATAAAATAGCTGTAAAGTTTTATGAAAATCCATGTTGATTTGAAAAAAGTTATAACAAAATTTAAAGATGACTATCTGGATTTAGCCTTAACGGAAAATTTGAGTTTTTTTTTAAACCTTTTTATTAAATCCGTAAGAATGACAGCAGTACACAAAACTATCAATCAACCTGACATTCTGTAAGATCAATATGTATATGAAATAGCTGTAGAGTTTTGTGAAAATCCATGTTGATTTAAAAAAGCTATAAAAAATTTAAAGATGACTATCTAGATTCAGCCTAAACTTAAAATTTTAGCTTTTTTTTACCTATTTATAAAATTCATAAAAATGACAGCAATACACCAAAGTACCAAACAAACTGGCTTTCTGTAAGATCAATATATAATTGAGATAGCTGTTGAGTTTTATGAAAATCCAAGTTGATTTGAAAAAGTTTAAAAAAAATTTAAAGGTGACTATCTGAATTTAGCCTAAAATGAAAATTTGACCTTTTTTTTTCTTACCTTACCTATTAATCAAATTCATAAATTTAACAGCAATACACCAAACTATTAAACAACTTGGTATTCTATAAGGTCAAAATAATTAAAAAGATAGTCCGAGCAGAAAATTCTAGCTTTTTTATTCCTTAATTAAATCCTTAAAATTAACAGAAATGAACCAAGCTACCAGTTTGTTGAGACATGTTTTGAGTGCCCGCTAAAGAAATTTCCTACACACCGATAAAATTGATAGCAAAATTTTTCCTATAAAATATGTTCTGGCCCATCCACTAAATATTTAAAAAAAAGTTCTCGCCCAGCCAAATATTTCCACAAAAAAAGTGCTTGCCCCGCCCCATTTTGCACCGGCCCATCCATCAGATAAAAATTGAACGGTCCCTAATAGCTTTCATCGATTATTTACCGATACCCTTAAAAATAGTCAGTGAGAGTTGCATAGACCGGTTAATTAAGTATATCCTATTTTTATTCTTTTCCCTTGAGAAACACTTTAAGTACATTCCATATTTTTGCCTACCTGCATTGAATTGTCCATAATTTTGCTGTTTTAGTTCTCAATGTAAGAACAACATCAAAGTGAACGGTAAACTGACTAGCGGATACCATCAAGGAAGAGGCAACACAAAACCTGCAAGTACGTAAATAAAGGCAACAGTAGTATACCACTGTTCAAAACTCATAAATCCATGGACAAAAAACCTTTGTGATAACTTTTTGAAAATTTAGAAACAATCACAAAACAACTTACGTTATTATATAATCTATTATTTGAGTTTTTATGGTAAAGTTTTAAATTTGTTATATATATAATAAGTGTTAATTAGGTGGATACTATGATGTTTGACAGGAAAAGTGGTGCAGTGCATATCTATTTTTATCCAACACTCTTCGAAGGCCTATATAACCTCAGACATTTAAATAGATGAACCAAATAGAAATTTGAAAGCTCCCGGTTGATTACAATAATACTTTAATAAACATTTTATTCGAACATGCGTATTTGTAGAATTCGACTTAAAATTGATAACATTTTCTAATGTTAATCAGTTTGACATTTCTAATTCATATATATTGTTGCTTTAATCTTAAAACTTGAATATAAACTACTAGTATGTCAACAATTTTAAATCTGATCATTTCTGCATTTTCTTTTAGAGGCAATTGGTTCATCAACTGGTAAATGTAGTCACGGAGGTCCTGACGATGACAGCAGAAAACTTGTGGCCAGATGTGGCATCAATAAGGATACCCTTACTCCTGAATGGTCACCACATTCTCATTTACACGAACAGGCATATAAAGCCGCTGTCCAGGCTACAGATAACTTCCTTGTTGCTAATGGTCAGTGATATAGACTCATTTGAATCAATTTTAAAATGGAATCATGCGTTGAGTTTCATTTCACAAATTACTTTATAACGGTGTATACATATTCTCTTTTAATTTTTTTGTAAACTATTAAACTTATGGCACGGTATGCCTTTTTATGACTTTTTGTTTAATAAATAAACGAGATGTAAGGTTTGTACAGTAAACCAGACAGCAACCCAACAACACAAACATAAACAAATGTTGATGGTGAACACCACAATACGGTCATCGACAATAAACAGGTGTCTATAAAATATGTTTCAATCTATTTTCTACTCCGAGTCTTTTTTTAGCCTTACTATGTTCTGATGCGTTATTAGTTGTAGAAAACACTGTTAAGGGTTGACTAGCGCTATATCCTGAAGTCTATACTGTGAACAAGAGAGGCGGAATATATCAAAGGGATATGTAAAATCATAAGTCTAAGACCAACTGATGTTTCTGAAATGTGGCTACATAGAAATGAAAAGTTCACAATTGATAAGAAGCTAAAATCAACTTTTCTGTAAATTTCTGCAGTTAAATAAACTCATCATAGATACCAGGATTAAATTTTGCATTTACGCCAGACGCGCGTTTCGTCTACAAAAAACTCATCAGTGACGCTCAAATCCAAAAAAATTAAAAAGGCCAAATATAGTACGAAGTTGAAGAGCATTGAGGACCAAAATAACCGACCCTTATCATTAATTTCTAGGTAAGTTAAGATAGTAAGGAGAATTAACTGTATCTATAGTATCCTTTATTTTCAATGTTCGGTGAGATAGATGCGTTTAACATAGTCATCCAACTTTGAATGGTTTAGTGAGAGGTCATCGTATATTTAGCGTACGTAAAAATAAAGGATAATGCTAGCTACTTTTCGTTTTTAATAAGAAGCTCCTATATATATGAAGTCTGCCTCGTATGAATAAAGGAACAGTTCGACAACAGGAGAATCAACGTTTGTACCAGTAAGTCCGCAAAACGTAAAAAGTAAAATAACAAGAATACCGAACTCCGAGTAAAATTCAAAACGGAAAGTCTATAATCAAATCGCAAAATCAAATATGTTATCAATAATCTCGACAATGTCAGTTTCAGATGATTTGTTGTTTCAAGTAGAGTCTTTTTGTTTTTATAAATTATGATTCCCCCCCCCCCGCCCGCCCTTAAGCAAGGTATATGTTTCTACGTTGGCCATTCTTTTTTTTTTATGAATCAAAGCTAGGCCGAATCTTTTAATCTGCTCTAAAATTTGGAATGTGGAATAATTGTGTAAAGGGTAGAAAAGTCAAATACTTTATTAGATGAAAAATGCTTATATTGTATATGCTCTAACACATCTGATTCACACCGGCCCAAGAGTAGTTAGTCTCACAATATTCATGAAGCCCGGCTTTGGTTGCTGATAAAATAGGTGTTTATAGTTGTGAAAAAGATTTCATGGAGCAAGAGGCAGATCCAGCCATACGACATTGTTTGAAGGGACACTTGTAACTTAGGTATCCAATACAGTATAGACAGATTCAGTTTTTCATCTTTGTTTGAAATTCCAAAGGCACAAAGAACAAACCTATGATTATTCAAGATTTCCCAGTTGATAAAAGTCGAGGGGATATATGTTGAATTTCAAGTAAATTCCATTATCAACCATGTTTTTGTCATTTGATTCACACAGAAAAACATTTTTGTTTGCTTTATCTGCGGGGACAATAGTAGGAAATATGTGTTGGTCTTTGATATTCACAACTTGGAACACTTGGGTGGACTAGATATTGATGTTTCTTACAGAATAATTAAGCAAAGTACTACAACTGTTTCGGTTCTCAATAACTTTGCATGGAAAGATGGCAATTTGATATACAAATGTTGCAGTAAATTATAAAGCTGTCGATATGTATATACATGTATTACATTTTGTTTGGTTTCCTTGCTATATTTATACAAATAATCAAATTAATAAAGACAGGCTCTGATAGAAAAAAACATAAAGGGGAGGGTTTAAGGGATTCGTTCTGCAAAAGACACTGTACCTGTCTTTAAAATATAAACCTACGTCCATATCGTTTGCTTTCTACTTTTTTATTGAATATATTTTTACTATTACTGCTCGTGGTTCAGCATTGCTAGGAATAACAAATATCCGACAAAAAACGTTGAAGCAAACGATATGGTCCTACATTGTCTTATATCATAAGACTAGGCATTGCCCCTTTTCGTCGATTGTTATTTACTTCTATAAAAATTTCCAATGAAATAAGAGGTTCCGACGACGGGTTCTTCATAGATTAGCCAGTGAAAAATGATGTCAAATATGCTATTTATTTTTTATCAAGGAACTGGAGTGCTATACATTGTTGGGCAAACATTATTTGAAGATGTATTTCATGTTAAAAGACGGAGAAATATGACTCTAGCAGTAGCAATAGACTATACAACATCTATGACAGACGACATTGCCGCTGTGAAAACAAAGGTGATAGAACTGTTAACAAATACTGTAGGATCTTCCAATGAACCTGCTGATTATGTTCTGTCTTTGTTTCATGATCCAGGTAGGCCTTATATATATTGTTCTACTTCAAGTTTTAAATTGGGCTATCTGAAATAGACCAAATGACCAAATTTAGCTACAGTTAGCGTCTAAGATCTAGTATTATGTAAATTGTAAGCCTTTTTTTTTCTAAGCCGTTATTTTTAGAGTCAACAGAAAAAAAATATACAATCACAATACTAATCAAAAGAAAAGGTTTCATAAATCTTCAATTTATGGACTTACTGTCTGTTCTTATCGGTAACAATTTCCCGTTCATAAATTTAGATTTGATTAAGAAACTAGATTCCAGCTAACTAATCGCAAAGTTGACCATAGGTGAATTTGACTGTTCTCATATGGCTTTTAACGTTTCTTCGTATTTATACATCATCCATGGGTTTCAAATATATATTGTGTGCGTTCCTGATAGAGCTAAATCAAGGCGCACGGAATTTATAAAAACTGTCTTTTTAATTGAGCACCCAGGAATAATTATATTTAGTCTTTTATTTAATGTTTTGGCCTTATTGTAGTCCAATTAAGTCTGACGTCCTGTGTGGCTTTTTCAATTGTTTTCCGGACGCCTTCCAACGTCAATAGGGCAGCATCAAAGCAAAATAGACTGCCAAGACTTCATTATCATTTGGAGTATTCAAACAAACGTTTTATCATCTACTTAATCAGATACGATTTAACTTTAAATATCCTCCATCCTGTCCCTGCCAACATATTCTGGGTGTCACTTTATAATATCGAATTTTCCTTTTCAGAAACATTGAATACGGCTCATAAGTATATTGATGGATATGCAATGATTAACAAAATTCAAACACTCAAAACAGTTCCCAGTAATGACCATGACTGTCCTGAATACGCAGCATCAGGGACTTTAGCAGGTACAATAGGGACGTCACATAAAGAACTACGGTTAAAACGATATCAGATAAATCTCCAGTAGAAAACGTTTTTGTTTACATTTTAGACAGACGAAAATAGTGGTGATTGCTTCAAACATGAAATTAAACAAGTTGTTATTGGCTTTGAACTAGCTGTCAGTAACTGCGAGTACTTTCAGATCTATACTTAGTGTCTTTTTTTTTGTTGGAATGTACAAGTACCCGACCACGTCCACTCTGTGTCTTGTTTTTGTTAGATGTATTTCTATTTGGATCCATCTGATGAGTTAAGCCTTTTTCAACTGATTTTGATAGTTCGTTTTAATGTTGTACTATAACACCACTGTCCAAGGTTCGGGGGAGGGTTGGGATCCCGATAACATGTTTAACCCCGCCATATTCTGTATGTATGTGCCTGTCCAAAGTCCGGAGCCTGTTATTCAGTGGTTGTCGTTTGTTGCTATGTTACATATTTGTTTTTCGTTTATTTTTTTTTACATAAATTAGGCCGTTAGCTTTCTCGTTAGAATTGTTTTAACATTTTTCATTTCGGGGTCTTTTATAGCTGACTATGCTTAATGGGCTTTGCTCATTGTTGAAGGCCGTACGGTGACATAAAGTTGTTAATTTCTGTGTAATTTGGTTTCTTGTGAAGAGTTGTCTCATTGGCAATCATACCACATCTTCTTTTTTATATGTTCAATGACAAGACAAATGCAATGCAAACATATCTTAAATTGGAGGCAACATGAATGCGTTATTTCTATTCTCTGTAAATTCAATTCACAACTCTCCTAGAATAAGGACGATTTAGAGCTTCAAATGTTTTTTGACGACAGCATGTTTCGGTACATATACCCGTATCTTTTTTTTTTTTTTTTTTATTTCAGATAGATTTGAAAACCTTTAAACGATCCAAATATCAATCAAAAGCCTAAATAGTATGCAACCTATGTTCTCTCGCAGGACTAGAGTATCTTTGAAATCGCCCACTTGAGAGACAATATTTACTCTAGTATACAACAGTACCTAATCCAGACGTTTTCATCATATCTTCTGAAATTGACATGATATACTTATCTTAATGTCTTAATGTTTTGGTCAATTTTGATTCATTGTCTCTTTTAACAAAATTTTCAAATACACTTCGATTTTAATTATCCCCCTGCACAGAACCACTTTACCTTTAAAAGTAGTATACGATTTTCTATTTCAGTTCTGTTCATATTTGATATGTTCTGCTAGACCAATGCTTGGTTAGATTTATTAAGCTCTTCACCGGTTGTTAATAATAAATACAATATTATTTGTCCAGTAATGCACTCTGTTTACTTTCTTCTGAAAATAAGTCGACAGTTTGAGTAAAGGTTGTATCTCTTGAAAGACGATAAATGCATTTTGAAAATGTTTTTCTGTCAAAATTATCCTGAATAATTATTGGGTAATTCTAAATTTATAACATATGTATTCAACATTCTTATATCATATGCGTGAGAATAACGGTATTTCCCCTTTTGCATAGCAATAGAACTGATGAGAGATAACTCGCCTCTGTATGTATTCACGGATGCAGACGCAAAAGATGCTCATCGCCTTCAAGAAGTTTGTAATGCAGCCAAAGCAAAGAATATACCAGTCTCGTCATTACTAACTAATCAATGTTCTCGAAGAAAACGATCAGCGTTAGGTTGGTATATTTAAGTTACAAATAAAACTGGGCAATGGGTAATCACTTCATTCCATTCGTCTAAAACACTGAAGTTTTTTTTATGTCATGCGCATCTCAGACATTTTGATTAACATTCTTTAAACAAAGCAGAGTTGTCGCAAACAGGATGAAAATGCAGAAGTCATATTTCTGACAGATTTAATTTATTTATTCTCATGTTATTCTTATGTGGAATTTATTAGGTTTTGTAACTGAATGCTGTAGGAGGTATTGCGTTTGACTTATGGGTAATGTCATTGAGTTTCTTTCAAATTATTTAATTTTGCATTAAGACCTAAATATGCACATTATAGCTATAGAAAGAAAGCTTTCTAAACGAAAGATAAACAAATCATATCATACAAATCTTACCATAATATAGGGTTATTGCATACAGTTTGGTTAAAATTGTCCCGATTTTGGAAACACATCATTTGTCGATCCTGAATCCATGGCAAATATGACAATTAGAAAATCAGTCAATGATTACGTTACGTTATATGTAGGAAACATTATAATTGCTATACAATACTCCAGTATATCTGACTTCATTGTTGAAAAAATAAAACCATTTCTTAGTCCGAGAACATTTTCTAAACTACCATGGAAAATCAAATTTATGTATTTAAATTGGTTGCACCTGACAATCAACGAAAGTTAAACACTAGAAATTTTTCCAATCATATATGGTGCTCTAGTTTGTTCTACAAACCAGCACGATTTTACGAAGGTCTAGACTCAATATCTGGTTTGTTTCTTATAATCCTGAAACCATAAGTTGCAAGTTTTACAAGTAAAGAGGCTATCATTGAATTGCAAAGAAACACCCTCGGTGGTATCTTGGTAGCGTCCTCTCCTCCGATGACGAATGACGTAAGTTCGACCCCGGCTAGTTCAAAGTCTTTAAGATTTTAAAATCGCTATTTCACCATTTTGGCATAATATCATTAATTAGAAGGATCATATTCAGATGTGTGTATCAGCAGAGTGATATTTCTTCATTCGAACTGTTGCCTTCGCCCGTTTTATTCCAGATTAAAATATAAAAATTATGAATATTCAAGCAATGCCTTTGTGCGTGAAAACTCACCAAAAATATCAGGTCAGATTGATTATTACTCATATCATATTATCTTGAAGGCCAAAATCAAAAAGAAGTTAAAGAGCATTTCAAACCAAAAATTCCGAAATTTGTGACAAATCTGGCCAATGTATTTATGCCTGATGCCTGAAAAACCTTACATTTTCGAATTAACTCATTTCTTATGAACAGCAAATCTACACATAATGTCGTATCAATCATATTTGATGTCAGTAAAAGCTGTCATCAATACATCTATCAAGTTTAACTTATCCTTCACATTTGACAAAACTGCAAGTGTGTACTGTCTGCATTTGTATTTGATGATTTTATTCTGATATTTTAGGTCGGGATGAAAGATCTGTATCGTCATTGTCATTTTACCAACAAATAGCAAAAGCGACGGGTGGAAATGTCCATGAAACAGACAAAGAAAGTATTGGAAATGTCCTAGACGCTGTAATAGAGGTAAAATCTAATTCTGTTTAGTTATTTCTAACAAAGCCAGATCTTACACTATAAATTTAGTATTTAAAATAACTCAAGAAAAGTATGTTAAGAAAAAGATCACCTATATCCATGGTGTGACGTTATTCTAATGGTATGATTGGTTTAATGTAACAAAAAAAAAGACCAGAAAGAGTTTAATTTAGAATAAAAATTCTGTTTACTTTAACATATCAAATTCTAGAATCTGTTATTTATTGGACAAAACATCAAACCCTTTTTTTAATATTGTAGGAAACATTTCCGTCTAGTGAAATAATTATAGACTCTTTTGACTGGTCTGCAACTGATACTAATGACCAAAACATTACCGTTGATAGTACGATCACAGTGCTCAAGATAAGTGTTACAGGTTCATCTGCAGAAACAGATGTAGATATATATTATTCTAATGGTAAATAACATTTTTAGTAAGTTTAAGTATACGTGTATTCATCATTGGAAATTAATTCTGATCCATTTCCTGACGCAACTAGAACTTGTGTTTTGAGTGGCAGAATTAAAATCAGTACACGGCCATTGGTAAAAACGACGGATAAAAATAATTAACACATAAATATAATAAATAATATTCACAAGTTCAAATATACACTCCTAATCGATATAACGAATGTGTTCTACTCGTCAAATTTACATACTAGTAAACAATAACGGTTTCCTAGATATATCTGCTGTTCATGACATTATTTATTATTTATTCAAATAATTAATTAAATATTTGTTCTCCATCTTCAAAGTCAAATATATTTTTATCTTCATATCTTTAATTTTTGCATGCTTTGTGGTGTAACTTTTACTATAACATATACCAGCTGCACAATTCGAAAAGTACAACTGCACAATGATCCAAGAAGCATAACTTACAATTATGGCAAAAGGTAAAACTACACAATAATCCCAAAACTACTCTTCCGGAGAAGATGAGTTCATCTCCGGTATTTGGTGGGGTTGGTGTAATTGAATCTATAGTTTTCTGTGTAATGTTTTGTGGACTGTTGTTTGTGTTTTTGTCTTTATAAGGTATATTTTCAGTCTTTTAATGTCTGTACCTTGGTATCTTCTCGGTGTAATTCGGTATGTACAGGATATAAATAATAATTACATTAGATGTATGTTTCATTGTGATACTTTATTCTGATTGGCTAACTGCCCATCACGTGTTATTCCGTAAGCAATTGCATTGCTCAATAAAACTTTTCATTTATGGTAACACGTGGTCCCACAATAAAGTGCACAGGTGAATTAAATAAAACAATAATAAAATAACTATCATCATTGCTAAAAAAATGTAATTATAAGTATTGAAAGCTTCTTTTTGTAACTTCAAAATGTACTTCGGTCAACGCTTTTACACCCCAATGAAGTTACAAAAAGAAGCATTCAATTCATAAATAAGTTGCTTATTTGACATCAATTATCCAAGGGTGTGTACCTTTACACGATATTCATTGGTACGATTTATTGAGTGGACAAACCTGACCAAGCTGTTGAGGAATTTGAAAGTACAATGGATCTTACTTTAACGGAAAATTTGTTGAATTAACGGGCTACTCATATTTACATGTATTCACTTCATTCATGTCTGCAACCTGTATGAGTTTGTATCTCTAATTTTGAATTTTAAATTGTATTATAGGGACATTGGAGACATACACATCTGGAATGTCAACAAGAATATATACCTCATCCGGCGAAACCATTATATCAATCCAGGTATAATATTAAATATGTCTATATGTAGTACCCTGTAATATAACTAATAGCGTAACAGGCGAGTGATATTTTTCAAGAAGACGCTTAGTTAACGACTGTAATCCACCCACCTAACATACGGCTTTATTATATATCATTCGAAACCTCATTGTTTTTACTGTCGTCAATATTTCGAACGGTGCATTTTTGTTAAATAAAGGCCAAAGGTCAAGAATGAACATTCCTAAAATTTACAAGAATAAAACAAAATGCTCTTTGCTGTTTCTTGTATGATATTTTTTTTCTAAAAATCATATGAACATTATAGAACAGAATACCATAATTCTAATCAAATGCATATCAAAATGTTAATTGCACAATATTTACAGAAATTGCAATTCTTTAAAAATCCTTCAAAAATGATAAAACTGCGCTAAAAGCAAGATATTTCTTAATATATCAATATGTATATGTCAAAAATAAGATTCATTTATCGTTTATAGGTGAAGGGATTTTGTCCATCATTTCAAACTGCAATTGATATAATAATAATCAGCGATCAGCCTTCTAATGAAGCTTATGCAGTTGCCCTAAATACCACCATCTGCAAATAGGAATCATCTTACTTTTCATTATTTAGATAAAACATTGATTGTTGTCAATTGCAACATCAGGAGAACATAAATTAGCATATTTAAAAAAGGGATTATAAAAGTGATCAAGGAATATACAAGGTATATACATGTATACAGTAAAATATATTTTTTCGATGTCGAAAGTGATAGACATGTTACAAAGTTTATTCTCGTTCAATATTCGAATGAATACTTTTTGCAACGCGCGATGAACAATTACAAATCCGGCATTTCTTTTATGATAGCACATTACTACATACTATATAATTTGTTTCATCAAATATGAATGAACATGAGCAATTTCAATCAGCACCGGTGTTCGTATATTTCGGTGTAGTGTTTGAGGACTGTTTTTTTGTCTTTCCTACTTTTATTGTGTTGGTCATGATGTCAAATGTGTATTTATAGGAAATGTAGGAATCATCTTGTCCCTACTCTATTTTTGTGAGTCCTTTTCTTGCATGTGACTATCCGTTAGTCGAAAAAAAAAATTCTACATGTCCTACGTATACACTGCATGGTAAATTTTAGTGAAGTTCAAAGTTTTTAAGTGCACATATGGAGATTGTACATAGAAATGACTTTTTTCATGATAAACACATTCAAGTATAGTTCATAAGCAAGCAATTCAAATTCACCATTACATTCCTGCTTTTAAGTTATTTCATTTTAAACTCTTGTTTTTCTCACATTTATATAAACATACCATATTGGTCAACTAAAATCAGACACTTATTGCAGTTATGAGAACTTCGCACCATTAGAAAACCAAGCAAACAGATTAAAGCATGCAAAGCATTGGAATAAAAGCAAACAAAAACGATGCTTCTTATTCACGTTATTGTTTGGATAAAGTTTTTTAATGGTTTCTTTATAATTTAGTTTTTGAAAACACTTTATTCAAACCAACTAGTTTTGGCAACAAATTTGTAAACGTGACGTTTGTGATTAGAAAATAACGCTCGTATAAAGAAAAAACCTGTTAAAAGGCCAAATAAACCACGGAGTTGGATAGAAGCGAGGACTCGAAATTCCGAAAGGTTTCGCCAAATACAGCTACGGTTATATATTCCTTAGGTTGGAAACCAATTGGTTTTTTAAAAAATGAAATAGGTTTTAAACAGTGAGTTAATTTATAATTATGATCATATCAATCATAATTCATGTCAACACATGGTTGGTAATACCATTGGCGAGGGGGTCAACGGAAAAAAAGTCACAGGAAAAAAAGTCACAAAACCTCTAGGAAAAAAAGTCACAGGAAAAAAAGTCTCAAGAAAAAAAGTCACAGGCAAAAAAGTCACAATAAATAAAATTATTTGAAAGAAGTATGTTGGAATTCATGTAGAAACATATGCTAAGCTGTCTACTTCGCTTCTAATTTTAAAAGATATGAAACAAAAATAATTACAACAAAACATGTATCAGTAACATTACAAAAAAAATCCTCTACAATGACATTGAAGACCTGATGGTGAACTTCTGCTGTTGTCTGTTCTATGGTCGGGCGGGTTGTTGTCTCTTTCACACATTCCCTATTTCCATTTTAAATTTTATGATAAAAAAAAGGATATGGGGTACAAAAAATACAAAACCATACATGCACATGAAAGCAGAAAAAAAAACCACACACAGACAATAAGCAAATGAACAGATACGAATATATACAAAATGTATGACTTTTTTTCACCAATATATATGTGCAGATCATATGACAGTTTTCATACAAAATATTTATTGTGACTTTTTTTCCTGAGACTTTTTTTCCTGTGACTTTTTTTCCATGACTTTTTTTCCTGTGACTTTTTTCCTATATTCGGCGAGGAAACCTCCTGTAGCAGTGGCATCGATCTAATGATTGAAAATAAACTCATCATAGATACCAGGCATAAATATTGCACGCCAGACGCGCGTTTTGTCTACAAAAGACACATTAGTGACGATCGAATTAAAAAAGTTAAAAGGCCAAATACAGAACGAATTTGATTAGCATTAAGGTTTTGCCAAATACAACATGCAACTGCATGTAGTTACAACATTGTTTTACTAGAAAATTACGTAGTTTGATAGGATTTCCTACTTCAGACAAGCTCAAAGATCATTTTCAGTATCTGGAACATAATAGTTTTTTTCGTCAATGCACGTTGCAACCAAGAAAACACATTTTATAATTGTATAAGAGAAATATTAGAAATTCAGCTTTTCATTAATGAGCTTTCTAAGTATGTAATTATCTATTTAATATTTTGTTTTTTGGGCTAGATTTATATTTATATACAAAGTCCTTTATTTCTTTGCATGACATTCATGAAATTACAAACAAAAAACAAGAAAAGGCAAAAGAGTTTTTAATAGGCTGGCAAAAGAAATACAAAGTTTAGCCCCTTAAATTCGCCTTAAAACATGCCTCCCGCGAGTATTATTTACTTCAAATAATAATTAATTTTTAAATGTGTTTCTTCAACCTAAAATTGACTACATACAAGTATTTTCGAACGTAGAACAATTAAAAAGCTATCTATTTGCATATGGTGGTATTTTGGGCAACTATATGTGTTGTTATGATTGACCGTGGAATCAGCAAGAAGCGTGATTGCGGTAATTTTATTATGTCAAAAACGTCCTTAGCACTTAATGAAATAAGTTATTTCGTTTTATGGTGATACGCGATTGAATCATAGACAAATATTTTGGTTTCTACACCTATTTATCCTTTTCACCGGAATTTCAGGAAAAAGGCGCTATTTATTTAGAATATTAATTATTAATTTAAATTTTAAATTTAAAGTGCGTTTGACAATTGACCAAAAGTCTCTGTTCTAAAGGTTTGGTATATCTCCGTAAAGAATTTTATTATTAAAAAGACAGATTATGCAAAAATTTTGGCGTCTTGTAAAATAAAAAAAATTGTCTGTCCTTCACCTTTCATCGTGATTTGACAGAAATTGCACCGTACGAAATTTTGACGACCGGGTACATGGGGTATGAAAAATGATAGTTCAGATGATATGCTTTCGAATGATATATGATTTAGCCATATGTTTGGCTGGTGCATTAAAAAAATGAAATTTTATGGTTAATGTCACTCGACTATAAAAGTAAAACAATAGAAGGGAAATGTAACGGAAACAGCAACCTGAAAAAGTTTTTTTCTTCAAAAAACATAAAGAGGGCATGATACGAACTCGTTTAGAGACAGGCGTTTGCAACACAAGCCACACTATGATTCGTTCAACAGAGATCAAAGATGCAACGTTTATACTGAAGATTAAGTTAACATGCCATAAAAAACGTCTACAAATATTAAATGAATTACTGAATAGGAACAACACGTGAACAACAATTTGGCGAGAAACAGTATGTATCTGGTATCATCTCGATTTGTGAATGAACATGAAAACAACATTTAATGGCCAATATCTAACCATTTCTTTTTTTCTAGGTCAACTAAGTATGACAAACTTATAGAGATACATAAAAATTTACATTCGGGATCTGAAATGTCAATATTAAGATGAAGAACCCAATTAAAATACTGCTACATGCATTTTAATTTTGTATCTGTCAGCTGTATTCCATCGGTGTTTGGTGGGATTCATTTGGCTTTATTTTTCATTTTTCCATGAAACATTTCGCGGACTATTGAGTTTCTATTCCCGTTTGAAAGGTCTACACGGTCTTCTTATAACGTACCAACCTCGAGTGCGGGATGTCTTGGTTAAATCCTAGAGCTGGATTGGTACTTGCTGGGTTTTTTTTAAGTAATTGGCGTTTAGTAGTGAAAGAAGACTTAAGGGAAATGAAACGGTTTTGTGTTAACGGATTTGGTTGGCCACAATTATTTGAAAGACCTTTACTTTGACATTTGTTTTCCGGCATTGCAATTGCATTATAGCGGTACAATAATAATGTTCTTTTTAGCATCCTCCAGATAGTATCATGAAACTAAGAAAAAATGTCATTAAAGATTGGAAGGTAAATATTACAGCACAGAGTTCTATCAAGGTTGATGGTGAACTTTTGGAACAATCAGATACTGGTGAATTGTTTTCTCTGAAAGGCAGTCCAATTTCGGGTAATTATATTTTTTCTAGATATTCATAACTACTATATTAATTATCATATAATTGATTGACTAAACGCTTGTCGGGTAATGAAACACTGATATTGTTCAAATGCAAATGCATACTCGTGGAATACTGTTATAGAAATTGGGGTGTCTATTACACCTTGCCATCAAAGGTTTTTAACCGGATTTTTGTGACAAAAATGTCGGTTATTGATTTGGGGATGTACGGCGGGCGGGCGGTCGGGCGGGCGGTCGGGCGGGCGGTCGGTCGGGCGGGCGGTCGGTCGGTCGGGCGGGCGGGCGGGAATCAAATGTTGTCCGTGCATTAACTCATGAACCGTTCAACCAAAGCTTTTAAAATTTTAATATGTTGTTACTGACTATTAAATGAAGGTCAAGTTCAATAATGGCGATTTTGACTTTTACCGTTCAGGAGTTATGGTTCTTGAAAGATTGAAAAATGGAGTTTACAGTCGTGTCCATGCATTTACGCATGAACTGTTCTACCTAAGCTTCCCAAATTTTAATATGTTGTTACTGATGACAAAATGGAGGTCAAATTCAATAATGGCGATTTTGACTTTTACTGTTCAGGAGTTATGGTTCTTGAAAGATTGAAAAATGGAGTTTCCAGTCGTGTCCGTGCATTTACGCATGAACTGTTCTACCTAAGCTTCCCAAATTTTAATATGTTGTTACTGATGACAAAATGGAGGTCAAGTTCAATAATGACGATTTTGACTTTTACCGTTCAGGAGTTATGGTTCTTGAAAGATTGAAAAATGGTGTTTCCAGTCGTGTCCGTGCATTTTCTCATGAACCATTCAACCAAAGCTTTTGAAATTTTTATATGTTGTTACTGATGGCAAATTAAAAGTCAAGTTCAATTATGACGATTTTGACTTTTACTGTTCAGGAGTTATGGTTCTTGAAAGATTGTGAAATGGCGTTTCCATTCATGTTGTTGCATTTACTCATGAACCATTCAATCTAAGCTTTTCAAATTTTAAGATGTTGATACTGATGACAAAATGGAGGTCAAATTTGATATTGACGATTTTCACTTTCACCATTCATCAGTAATGGTTCTTGTGATATTGCCAGGACACAAATAAATATTAATAAATCCGGTTTGCTGTCGTTGTGACAGCCTCTTGTTGATTAATAGAGTAAAACAAAAGCCGATATCACAAAAGACGTCTGGTGTGTGTGAAGTTTTTACTCTTCGTCGCTGTGAATTGAAGAAATATCAGAAGGTAAAACATTTAGCCTTTGATATGTATTAATTAAACAAAAATGATTTGTCATCTCTAACATGTCTGTTTTGCTATACATTTATTAATTCCTAATATTTTCCATTGTTTCCCAGATAACAACTATACTGTTGATTTGTCGGTGTATAACTTGGGACCAAATGGCACATGTCACAACATTGCATTGACCGATAGTACCGGAAACATTATTTTGTCACACCAGGCTTTACAGTTGCAACGAGGTGTCGATAACTTGTGTGCTGCAACTTTCAGAACGCCAAATGTTGTAAGTTTATTTTGAAGTAACGAAATTTACATAAATTTCTAAAATTTCAGTAAAAATAACAACTTGTCTAATTCCATGTTTAAAGGAATTGACTTTTGTAAGAATGAATGGTGTATTGAAACTAGTCATAAGTACAAAATAATAAAAACCCAAAACATTAGTCCCCTAATCCAATGCTCTGTTTTCTTGCCCAGATGTGGATTTAATTTGGTCATTTGGGGTTTTATTAGCTCTTCATAGTTTGTTTAAAAAATAAAAACAACACGTTATATAAATTGCATGCGTTAGAAGTGTTTTTCTGGATTTACCTTCATCCGGAACGCTCAAAGCCAAATATTTGAAAGCCAAGCATTTATAAGAACCAAAACAAATGAAGAGCGATATGACCAAAAAGAACCTAAATTATGTTAAAGGTTTTTTTTATATTTAAATATTTTGACATCGAGCATCTCTTAAGTTACATTAATTATCACAATCCTCATCTGGTGCAGTACCATTGATACCGTTAATGTTGTAACCTTAATAATTTTATGGAGTTGTATAACGCTTTACCTCTGTTCGTCAATCCCATGAAATGTTTGTCGCATCCCTCTTAGTACCAGGAATAAGAGTTGTCAAATTCATTGTTCATCAATTTTATGGATACCAAATACTAAAAGATACGGAGGTACCATTTGTGAGAAATCGCTCACGGAAGATCTTGTTAATAATTGGATACCGTTCAGTGTACATAGAACATATGGGTCTACATTTCAGGAATTCCAAGTTAAATTATATGGAAATGATAACAGTGGGAGATCATTCACAAGAAAGCTCTCGGAATTTTACAAACCTTCAAGTGTTGAACTACAAATAACAGGACCAAGCGGTATGTGTATAGGGACACTAAAACTTCTTTTAATAGTATTTACTACAACTTTGACCTAAGAAAAATCTGCTCATACACAAGTGATTTTTATACTTAAATATCTGCTGTTGATAAAACTATGTAATGTTTCAACAAATATGTTTCAAAACTGTCAAGTGTATGTTACCTCAAATAGGCTTTATTATACGGTATGTATTTTATCTTTTGTTGAAGGTCGTACACTGACTAATTGTTACTTGCATCTACCTCATTTGGTCCATAGTGGATAGTTGTCTCCATGGGAACCATACCACATCTTCTTATTTTTATTTCGGTGAGCATGATCGAACTCCAATTAGTGCATCGAAGTAAAAATGCATACTAGTTACCCTAAGGTTCATGCAGCCCAAGTTTGGCTGAATTCCCTTCAATAGTTTCAGAGAAGATTTTTGAAAGTAACAAACATGATGAACAAGTTATGCAAAATTACCTTTAAAGGGCAAAAACTCCTTAAGGGGTCAATAGACAATTTTGATCATTTGACTTATTTGTAGATCTTACTTTACTGAACATTTTTAATGTTCTATAATAATATTCAAAACTGCAAAATTTCCTTTAAATTATCAATTTAGGGGCAATAACCCAAAATCGTCTGATTCGTATGACATTTCAGAGCAGGTAGTTCTTGACCTAATGAACACTTTTACCCATGTCATATTGCTCTAAATGCTTTAGTTTTTGAGAAATAAGCCAAAAACTGCATTTTACCCCTATGTTCTATTTTTATCCATGGCAGTCATGTTTTTTTACGAAACAAAAAATAGAACACAAACTTTATACTAGATACCCTAAGGATCATTCAGCTTAAGTTTGCTTGAAATTGGTTCAGTAGTTTCAGAGGAGAAGATCTTTGAAATAGTTTACACCGGACGGTCGACGGACGACTGACGATGACGAACGCCAAGAGATGGCAAAATCTCACATTTCCTTATAGGAAAGATAAAAAGGTAATCCGGTGATAATTGGCTTTCATTGAAAGGTTTAGCTTAGCTGCTTTGTTTGATCATTTTGATAGATAATTAATTCTTAGAGAAAAAATTATGAATTATGAAAATTAATCACTTTGATCTTGGAAACCATTAAAAAACAATCGTAAACTGACATCGTCGGGATAAACTATTGATATTTGATTTACACTAATGATGTAAGTAAAACAAAAAAGGCAGATACTGCAGTTCTGCACCAATCATGTCTCGTCCAGCGAAACGTAAACGCGTAGAGTTATCACTTAGTGCTAAAGTTAAATTGATAAAAGTACCGAGACCATCACAGACAGAGCTTGCTGAAAAGTATAAAATAGGCATTTATTCTACGCAAAAAAGATACCTACCTGCAACAGTTTGAGCTTAATGATTATTCTTCAAAGCAGAGATTTAACACCAAATGCAAATTCCTTAATATCAACAACATTGTATGGAAACTAAGGATTTTCTTATCCAAGGAATAGATTACCTTAGCCGTATTTGGCACAACTTTTTGGAATTTTGGATCCTCAATGCTCTTCAACTTCGTATTTGTTTGGCTTGATAAATATTTTGATATGAGCGTCACTGATGAGTCTTATGTAAACAAAACGCGCGTCTGGCGTACTAAATTATAATCCTGGTACCTTTGATAACTAACTACAATCAATTTAGGCCGTTTCAAATGCATATCCGGACTAATTATCCAAGAAAAGGCACTTCAGATTGCAGATGAACTCAACATTTGTCAAAGCGCCAAATGGATGGTTAGATAGATGGACGTCCCACTAATCCATACCTGCATTTAAAGTAAATGGAGAGAGTGTCAACAGTAGAGAATATCGCAGCAGGTTACCAGACATAACAATGAGGTACGTACCAGAAGACATATTCAACTGTGATTAGACAGGGTTATTCAATCAGTCGTTGGCAGATAAAACATTAAAACATTAAGTGTCAAAGATCAATCTTGCGAAGATGGTAAAATGGCAAAAGTTATGTTCGCCTGCAGCTCCACTGGGGAAAAGTTTGAACCACTTGTCATAGGGAAGTCTTACAACCCTCGCTGCTTCAAGAACGTTAACAAAGGAAACATGCCAGTTACCTACTTCTCTAATAAGAAAGGCTGGTGACATCTAATGCCTTCATCGACTAGTTACGCACCGCCAACACAACTATGAGACGACATCGCTGACACAAGTCACACTCTTGTTCTTGGACAACGCATCTTCTCTCTCAAAAAAAAATCAGTCCCGGTAATCTAAAACTCAGGTTCCTACCCCAAACACTACATCAGTATTTTAGCCACTTGCCAAGGGCATCTCTAGAGTTTTCAAAGCATGCTACAGCAAGTTGATGATTTCCTCTTTACTCACCAAGATAGATGAGACACAATCCGCCGCTGAACTGTGCGGAGAGATAAATGTGTAACTAGAGCCTTGAACAACATAAACGAATCAACAATTCAGAAGTACTTTAGAGTGGCAGGCTTTTCATTTTCTGATCCAGACACAGTTGATAGCACCACAGATGATAACGACGACAACGACGATGACAATGTACCACTCAGTGAACTTGCTAAACAACTTTAATTGTCACTCAACATAGACCCATGCTTCGACGATTCGATACCAAAATAGGATGATTCAGACGACTGGGAAAGAGACATCATCAGTTGGTAGCCATTAACAGCTAACACACTAGTGCGACAACGACGGCATCATGGAACAGAGTCATAAAGAACCAGAAAAGAAAATGACGCTGCAAGAAACTCTAGCCGAACTCAGAAGAATTCCCGCCAGTACATCAACAACTTCAATCCTTTCAACAGCACAGGCAATGCTCACAGATTTAGAAGCGCTCATTGTGAAAAAGAAGTGCCAAAAAAAGAAATGTGCCATTGACAGATTCCTTGTGTGATTTTTATGTGACTTAAATGCTGAAACATTTAGTACTTAATAAATTTTTTGAATGAAATGCAACGTGTTTGTACAATGTAGTACTCCAACTCTTATATTAATTAGGTAGTGCTGTTATCGTATATATTTTTTTTATCATTATGTCACCGGATAATTACTAAACTTTGTATTGTTTTGCATCAATTGTCGATTCAGTGCATAATTGTTACATTAGTTATAAACACTTTTAAGGTGTATTCCATCTGTTTTCCCTGCAAAATAAATAATAAAAGAATAAAAATAAAATTGATGCTGTAGTTTTTATTTTATAATATATTTAAGATAAAAAAAATAACCTATAATTTACACAGGAAAACATACATTTTGATTCAGTTAAAATACATCGTCAAATATGCTAAAACATGCATATTAAAGAGAAGTACTCTTGATGATTTCAATTTTCAACAAAGCGACCACACATGAAAACCGGTCGTATTCTCTGGTCCCACGGGCGGTCGATTTTGAGAAGTTTCACAACATTTATGCGCTTATTTTTTAACACCCAATGACATATTTATTGTTGCTCTGTATAATAAAGATTCCGTATTTATTTACTTAATTTTAATGTCATGTACCGCCCTCGGCAGGCATTCTCTTACTTTATCACTTATATGGTCATAATTATAAATTAATGTTTACAAAACTTTGAATTTTTGAAATACTTCGGCTTTTCTACCTCAGGAATAGATTACCTTAGCTGAATTGGCAAAACTTTTAGGAATTTTTGGTCCTCAATGCTCTTCAACTTAGTACTTTATTTGGCCTTTTTGACTTTTTTGATTCGATCGTCACTGATGAGTCTTTAGTAGACGAAACGCGCGTCTGGCGAAAATAAAAAAAAATCAATTCTGGTATCTATGATGAGTTTATTTGCTAGCCTATGTACTGGAGGTTGTGGTTATGAAACAAGTATCTAATGAATTTTGTGCATCTTAAATTCATTTCATATCCAAATGATGTTTTGAACTTATCATAGAGAAATAAATTAATTAACTTTGTCATTTCTGTACACAGAAAGTGTGGAACACTGTTATGAAATTTTCAGTTTTGCCAAGTTTTGCTAGCAAGATGTTATGTACAGAATGAACACAATTTTTTTAAAAGAAAGGTATTTAAACAGAAATTGCATTTAATTATCTCCACTCCTGGAAAGTTAGGTTTAATGAATGATAAAAATGATAAATAAATTCTTAACAATTTTTGTTTACCGTTTTACCCATGAGATTTCGAGTATAATTGATAAAAAAAAGTAGATACTCACAAAAAGAGATACTGAAATTGCAGCTTTGAAATTACGCAAAGACAGTTGGAGACTGAGCCCTTTGTCATTTCGTGACTCGTATCTTTTCTTCTACCGGGGCGCCAAAAAATGATTACCCAAGCAAACTGTTTCAGTCCCATATAACAAAAGTTATCTTTTTCCAGATGACGTAATAGTTGGAAAGGAAAGTCTTATTGGGTATGAGGTTATAAATCGTGGTACTGTGACAGAGACGTATCAAGTGTCAATATCAAACGACCATTCATTTGTCCAAGGAACAACATCAGAAGATTATACTCTTCTTCCTGGAGATGGTGCTAATGGAACCTTTGCTGTTAAGCCTACTACACCCTCTGTTATATTGTATGTTTTATTGGCTGTTAAGCCTACTACTCCCTCTGTTATATTGTATTATTTGTTCAGTAAAAATCGTCATTTGGAATTCAGTTCATATAAGTCACCATATGCTTTCAATCAAAATCAAACATATAACTGTGAAAGTCATGATTTATATTATACCTCGATTAAATTGTTCCTTTATAATTTATAAATCATCAAGAAATGAAGGTTTCCACACCTCTAGGCAAAGTTGTCCTTCAATGATATGGCTATCATTTTAAGATACTTTTTGGTCATATATCTTCACAACTGTTTCGGTTCTTACACATCCTTGGTTTTCAAATATTCGGCTTTAATCGTTCCTAATGAAGATAAACCCAGAAAATTCCTTCGAACGCATGGAAATTTAAAGTGTTATTTTTTTTTTTAATTTTGACATGACAAACCGATCCTATAATATATTTTGATATAATATAGAACTTTGCATGAATGACATATATTTTCATTGCAGTAAATATCTTGCAAAAAGCTAGATGTTGGTTTCTATGCCTTATATCAATATTTATACACTATGTGCATCTTACAGAAAGATACAAATCTTTTTCCTTACATTTCAACTTTTATTTTAGCTCGTATACAATATCAGCTTCAATTATATCAACTGGAAAGATTCAACAGAGTGTCACTAGGAAACTTGTGGTATGTTCCAAATTCTGAATCACAACTTAAAAGAACTATGTTTTTAAATAACTTTCTTGAAAGTGCAGTTTTATGTAAACAATATTTTGATAACTTAAATCAAATTTAACATTAACAATTTCGATACTATTAACTGTTGGAAATCTTACCTTAATTGTATTTTGATACACATTGGATGTATTTCAAATTGAACAAACACGGGAAATTGGCTACTGCAGTTAATAATTATATTCGACATATAACGAATTTAACTTGGTTAGTCATAAGTAATGGTAGTTTGGCCCTCGTAATACGTTTTTCTAATTTTCTGTAGGTATTTTGTCAGTGATTTTGCGACTGTTATACAATGGAGAGGTTTAGCTAGCTATAAAACCATGTTTATTCCACCATTTTCTACATCAGAATAGCCTGAACCAAGTTGGGAATATGATAGTTGTTATCAATTCGTTTGATGTGTTTGATTTTGCCATATGATTAGGGACTTTCCGTTATGAATTTTCCTCGGAGTTAGGTATTTTTGTTATTTTACTTTTTGTTGCCCATTTGTGGATTGGAATAAAGTATTGGTTGTATGTTTAATATAACGCTAAACCATTTAAATAGTATACAAATGTAAAAAAAAAAAGAAATCCACTTGATTAATACAATTTTCGAAGTTTTTAAATGTTTGTCGACTAAGGTTTTCCTAGTATTACGTTTCAAATGTTTGTCGACTAGGCTTATCTTAGTATTACCATTTTCACTGTTTTTCGACAAAGCTTTTCTTGGTATTACCTCGCACACGTCTGGTTCTTTCTAAAAAATGTTTGGTGACATGGTGCTTAAACATGCTGCTAGTCTTATATACTTAACGTCACCACACAATGATGCGAGCGGAAGGGAATAAAACCAGTCCGTGTATCCTTTCTTTGCCCTGACACATAAGTTATCTTGACATAATTGTATACTTATTAACCCTCAAACACTTGTTTAAATATCTGCTCCGACAATTTTGTATAACAATTAACCTTGAGGAAAATGTGTACTGATTTACACAGTCACATGCCGGTTTTCATTGATACAATTGTACAGAAAAAACCCTGACACACTGGTATATCTCTTTAGTCTGAGACAATTGTATACATTTTTACCCTAATACAACTAATATAAACTGGTATACTTTAAAACCCGGACACATGTGTTTACCTTTTATTCCTGACACATTCTTATATTTATTTATCATGACAAAACGTGATTACCTTTTTATCCTGACAAACGTAAGCATGCATACATAATTTTTTGAGCAACATCATTTTATTTATAGTTAAATACCAAACAACCCTTCTTTCCAAATATGTGCCGCCCTTATGTTTTTGTTAAAATAAGACGTTTTGTGTTTATTACTTGACTGTGCACCTTGTTATTTGTCTTTCACCTTTACAACCTATGTTCTAGCATTTTTAACGTGTTTAAAGATTTTACCAAAACAGGCTTTCGAGACTCTTTTTTTTCTGTTTTGGGGTATTGTTTAAGTCAGTTCTACTGTTCAATTTATTCGGTATTTCCTTTTATCATTTAAAAAAAAATTATTATTACACATGATATTCAAATCACGAACCTTCTTACTAATTTTGGTCTAATCATGATCATAGACATTTTCAGGAGCTATCCCTCTACAAAACAACAAACAATAAGAAAAAGAAAATGTTTTTGAACAAGCTCATTGCACATTACAACGAAAGGTTCAGAACTTGATCGTTACAATTTACAAACAAAGCATGTTTTTTTATGTTATTATGTATCACTTTTAATATATTTCTTAAAATTTTCCTTTGTATTAGGTAACAGATGTTGAGAGACCTGATTGTACTGTTGTACATGCGGATGGAATATGTGGTATACCGTCGCTTAATACAGCTAATTGTTCATTGTACAACTGGACTGCTTCAGCTGAAGTGACATTTTCCGGGACACTGTTAGAGAGTATATCATCAACTGTTGGAATGTCAGTTAAATTGTCTCATGTTAATATTACAGGATTATCAACTGGACCAATAGCTGTTAACATCAGGTAAAGTGCATGACTCGTATGAGAATAGGGTTGTTTTTAGATGCATGACATAATCGTATGAGAAAAAGGGTTTATTATGATGTAAATTTTCATATATGTGCAACCCTCCTTTGTTATCCGACTATGCATTGAATTAAACAAAATCGATAACATAAAAATTCAGCGGAAAGATTTCGGATCAAAATAACACTTAAGGTAAACGAAAAAAGCACGCACATCGTTTCGCATTGTCACTATAAAAATATATTTTCCCCTTATCTTCTCCAACTTGATCAACAATCTTAATATCCAAATGTCATGATTTGCATTGTGATATTGGCACTTTTTCGTCTTAAAGATACGATTTGACCGAAAGATCCTATGTGTAATTAAGAATAACATTCTGCTAATTATGATAATACAGTTCACTTACAACAGATAACAGACAGATTCCGCAATGCAAACATATAAAAATAAGGAGATGTAGTATGATTGCCAATGAGAAAACTATCCATCATATCATGGTTACAGCAAACGTCCTAGATTTGATATCCCCAGTAAGACTGAATTTATTAGTTCCACTTTTAAATTATTCGATCCTTGTCAAACACTGTAAAAGAGAAGTTCGCGTAGCAATATTTTTATACCTTCTCGAGAAATTTTGCAAAAGTATATGATTATATAATACATGCAAATAACGATGTCATGTCTTTTAAAATTAAAATAATTTCCACTAGAAGTAGTTAATGTAAAGCGATCCCTAGATTGTCAACTAGCTCGGAGCAAATGTGCTGGACTCCAATCTTAATAGACTAGGTTTACAAGTTGGCCAAAACGATATAGCCAAAAGTACTTGAAGTGGAGTAAAACAGTCAATCAATCAATTTTGTGTAGGGTTGTATTATTTGTAAATCGTCTTTTAAATTCGAAACAAAACAATCACAAAAGTTTAGAACTGAAAAATGTATGATAACAATTTCTGTCCGCACGACATGTTTCGTTAAGCCAATTATATAAAACGCTTCGAAACATCAAAAGAAAACGAACAATAGCAATGATGCCAAAACAAAAAAAAACAAATGAGCTCATATACTTATTTGTTTTCAGTGGTAACTGTTGTACGCCATCGTTATACATAAATGTGATTGATGTTGATGGATATATATCTCAGTGTGATCTATCGTTTGGTGATGGACAGTCAGTTCAGTCAGCAGAAGATGTGTCACAACCTTCCGGGTCATCGGTAAGTTATTGATATAGAAACCTCTCTGGCCTACTTGATATTCCCTTGCAAATTAAAAAATGAATATCCTAGTATACCATTAATATCAGCACGGTCATGACATGCGTACTGAATCATAAGCCTGGTATCGTTGTTGAGTGTATACAACCACTAGGTGTATGTTACTGCTGGAGAAGTTTTGTCACGTACACATCGACTACTGAACCTTGAGATATTTTGACGATTTGATCGTATGTATCATTGTTACCGACTTATCTTATTTTCTACTACACAACGACTGCTGAATCTTGAGAGTACAATTGAAATGTTTTGACGACTGGATTTTTTTTTGTCAGACAAATCATGGTGTATATATACTTTTCTTGATTTTTAATTTAAAAATTTAAAAAATAGGCACTAAAGAGCCTGTGTCACTCACCTACATCTTCAACAATGACCACTTTTCAGTAAGAGTCATTGAACGAGAATAACTCAATTAAGAGTTAATTGTAAATTTCAGTCATGTTGACGTATTTGTAGATGTTATCATACTTAGCATTTATTCGTATTAAAGTTTCTATTTATCTATAACAGTATTCAAGATAATATGCAAAAAATGGAAAAAATATCTTTAAAGGGCAATTACTCCATTAACAAGTTGACTGAAGATTTCGGACATTCTAATTTATTTGTAGATCTTGTCTTGCTGATTAGTTTTAATATATACAGTTTCTATCTATCTATTTCAATTTTAAAGATAATAGGCAAATGCGAATAATTGGGAAAAGTTGTCATTAAAGGGTAATAACTTTAAACAGGTGTCGACTGACCATTGCGATAGTATTGACTATTTGTAAATCTTGTCTTGCTGTTAATTTATCTACGTATCTATTTAAAGTTTCCAAGACAATTGACAAAAATGTCAAAAAATGGGGACAATTGTCATTCGATAGTAATAACTTCAATAAGGAGTCGACTACCGATTTCTGACATGCTGACTTATTTGTAGATCGTGTCTTGTTAATAATTTTTGTTTGAGTCCACTAGTTTCAGAAAAGATGATCTTTGTAAAAGTAAACGGACGACAAATGATGGTAAATCTGTTCCTTTCTCTAGTACGTTATTAAAAATTACTATTTAAAGATTTTGAACAAAAAGACCTCATAAAAATAGAAAAACCAACAAGAGTTCAGATTGAATGTTTTGAAGTTGCTTGATGTCAATTAACAGGTGTATGCAAATGTAAAAAAAAACATTTGTTGAAAATTTGGTCGAAAAAAAGAATTTGAGTCTCGACAGGAAGCATTTTTCAGTTGGATGAAAAAATGAACGCTTTGTATTATTTAATATAAATTGATTTTCCATGCGGAGAGCAAGCTTATCACATGTGTAATTATGCATATAATCCATACATCGGAGTGTGTGTATCAGTTGGGAAATGTCCTTCCTGCTGGACACAAAAAGTTTAAGCAATCATGTTTTCTACTTTATGTAGATTTTTTGCACAATTACCTATAATATTCTTTCTTTTTATCTTTCAGGGAATAGCTGTCTACAAATTCATTATAATACTGACAGTTTGCGTCATGCAGTTGTTATTATAATAGTATTTAGCGCATATGCTCTGCACATGCACCAGATTAAGCCGGAAGATTCATTATACAAATTTAAAGGAGTCCCTGATACAAGGAAAGAAATTTAAATTCCAAAATAATGTATAAAAAACAAGGATTACCTTTCATTCAACAATGATTGAATAAAAAAAAATGCTTGTCATATATAAGCTTAAATAACAGCAAATGTGATTATGTGTAATGCTGAAGGAGTAGAGTCAGTTACCCCAAATTAACGACCCTGTAAAGGTGTATTTATTTTAGTCAATTGCTTGAATAAATCTTATTTGCATGTATTGCTAAATGTATTTTTTTGGAAAGTATGATAATAATAATTGTATACATGCTTCATATTTATTAATAATTTAGACTGAAAGAGGAATAGCTTCCATTTTATTCAATTTTGTAGAAATGTGTTACTTTTTTCAACCTATTTTCATCATTTCGTATGTGGCGCCACCCCTCGCCCATTGAAACTGTAGTTAAAAATTAAAGAATGTGGTATAAAGAGAATATTTGAGCAAAAATACTTGTGGGCGCCACTGTTCATTTTTCAGAAAACTGTCATAAGTTTGCCAAATGATGCAAAAATTAGATTTTACTGAAATTCACCTACATTTATGACTTCAAAAATGACGCAATTTGTCCAAATTATTTTTTACCTTTAAGAATTGGACATTTTAACATGTTTCCATCAATTTTTCATACAATTTTCATGATGATCGCAGTTATAAATTTTCAGATTGTAAGGGCCAAAAATATAAGTTAGTAAACCCACTCCAAAACCTTTCAACTCATACTACATTACAATAGGATGCCAATATTTTCATTTTTATGATAATTCACAGTATGTGTTGATTGATATATATCATTAGACTTTTAAATGATATTCAACTGGCGTTACCTGTATGTCTAAAATATATATTAACTATGATATTGTTCGGTGCCGAATTATATTTACATACATGTATTTCATCTTTGCATATACTTTCTGGAAAATAATTTACCAAATGAATAAGTTTTACAATCCTTGCTATCCTTACTTAGTCTATCGGAATTGATTTATGTTATATATGAACTGAAGCGAAATCAATATTCACACGAGATAAAACACGATGAATCTTCTTCTTCCCGGTTACATGAACGAGTCATACTCTGCAATTGAGTGTAATTGACTCGGGCACTGCGTGATAAAAATAATTGTGCATGTAACCACATATTTTTATTTTGAATTATAATCCTTTTTTTTTTAAAGGAACAATCTTCTTAACTGGAATACTTTTAAAAAAATCTTACATATATTATTGTTGAAATGCTTCCTCCGAATAACGGCAAAACCAAAACGCTCAATGAAACATGTTTAACTGTATCCATGCAATTGGAAGGTATACGTTGTGGTCGAACGTCTTTTTTAGGAACATACTCGTGTGTTATTCTGTGATAGTAAAAGGTTTGTCGATAGATCAGTCTTTGTTGGAAGTTTGGTGACAAACAGTGCATGCATATATAGCACGAAAACAAAGTAATCAATAAATCCGACGTATTAGAAAAACGTGTTTAGCAAATGTTGCCAACTATAGGATGGGCGGGAAATGTGAAAGAACACTGGAAGAAGGGTTTTTAAAATTAGCCTGCCAACATGACAACTATTGGCCCCTTAAAGAGTTTTTTCATTCTTAAAAACTAACGCGAATTTATACACCCTGCAACCCTTGCAACAGACGCTTCCTCTTTAATAACTTGTATTTTGATACCCTAATCAATCTTTTTAATTGATCAATGCTTTTTATACGCCCGTCAAAATTTTGACGGGACGTATTATGGTATACAAATGTACGGTGTCCGTCCGTCTGTCCGTCCGTCTGTCCGTCCGTCTGTCCGTCCGTCTGTCCATCCGTCTGTCTGTCCGTCTGTCTGTCCGGCGTAAACATGTCGCACCGTAACTTGAGAACGACTTATCTAAATTTCATGAAACTTAATATAGTTGTTTTTTATGATGGTCAAATGATCTGTATACTTTTTGGTGAAAATAAGATTTAAACTTTTTGAGTTACGGCATTTTGTAACTAAAACAGGGGTGTGTTTTTTTCACATGTCGCACCGTATCTCAAAAACGATTCTTGATTATTGCTTAAAACTTTACACACTTCTTAGTTATATTAATCTTAATATCTCTATACTTTTTGGTGATTATTCAAAATTTCATTTTTGAGTTATTGAGTATTTTGTAAAAAAGGGGGAGGTTTTTTTTACATGTCGTGCTGTATCTCAAAAACGGTTTATGATTATTGCTTAAAACTTTACACACTTCTTTGTTATATTAATCTTAAGATCTGTATACTTTTTAGTGATGATTCAAAATTTCATTTTTGAGTTATTGAGTATTTTGTAAAAAAGGGGGAGGGGGTTTTTACATGTCGTGCCGTATCTCAAAAACGATTTATGATTATTGCTTAAAACTTTACACACTTCTTTGTTATATTAATCTAAAGATCTGTATACTTTTTGGTGATGTATCAAAATTTTATTTTTGAGTTATTGAGTATTTTGTAAAAAAAAGGGTAGGTTTTTTTTTACATGTCGCGCCGTATCTCAAAAACAATTTATGATTATTGCTTGAAACTGTACACACTTCTTTGTTATATTAATCTAAAGATCTGTATACTTTTTGGTTTCATTCAAAATTTTATTTTAGTGTTATTTGTAAAAAAAAACAGGGTGGGGGGGGGGGGGGGGGGGTTTCACATGTCCCGCCATGTCTCAAAAACAATAAATGGTTATTGCTTAAAACTTTCTCAGAAACTATTTATGATTATTGCATAAAACTTCAACACAAGACGTCGGGCGTATCATGCGCTCATGGCGCAGCTGTTTATTTATTATATTGGCGCAAATTCATTTTACAGGGATACTCAGGTAAATTATATTTATTTATATAAAACGAGGCCTTTAAATCATAAATGCTTTTTCAAGCATAGCAAACTTCTATGGAAACAGGATACTGTTTACTGTTCAACATATTTGCTTTTGGTCCTGACTGGATACTTCAATTATTATTATTCAATATAATAGATCAATATGAAAAATATTTAACACATTTTGTTCAATATTCGAATTAAAAACTTTACTTGCAATGGAATTTAGGATTTAATAGGATTCGTTTAATATAATAAATATAATGTATATCTGTGTTTCCCTGTCAATGATAACTCGAAAATGTAATAAAGTATTGGGCGCAATAGTAGATAAAATGAATCCTCGAATCCGCTTCAATGTAATAACAAGTATTTTTAGGACTGCATTTTTTTAATTAAAATTGTTTGGTTGAATACTTGATATGCGTTTAATAAGGAATAAGTTGACCCTGTTCTATCAGGTTTATACGTTTTCTGGAATAGAAAACGTTGTTTCCCGGAAAGAGTACTTTTGCACATATTAGGAATGCTGATCCTAGCCCTTTGACTCTGAGTTAATAGAAATCGCATTGCACGACGTGTTGACATTTTTTTAACAACAATACTGAACTTCAACATGTTCAAGGCAATTAAAAAAATGGAAGTCTATAAAAACTGACAAAATCAAACGCTATCAATCAACGGTCGAAATGAAAACCAACTGACATATTCCGGACTTAGTACAGGCATCTTTGGAAGAAAATGGTGGGTTAAACCTGGTTTTACAGCTAGCTAAACCTCCCACTTGTATGACTATTATTCTTGTTCTAATTTACATCAAAACGGAAAATACAGATAAACTAAAATAAAGCCGTATGTTACGATGTCTATGTTAAGTTTATTTACAGTTGTTATCCATTCGTTTGATGTGTTTGAGCTTTTGATTTTGCCATTTGATTCGGGACTTTCCGATTGGAATTTTCCTCGGAGTTTGGTATTTTTGTTATTTGACTGTTTACACGAGTCCTTAACTAATAAAATTGAGAATGGAAACGGGGTATGTGTCAAAGAGTCAACAACCCAACGAAAGAGCAGAAAACAGCTTAAGGCAACCAATAAGAATCTTTTTGCAAAAATGTCTCAACTAAAACTTTTGTAAAATAGAGCCGTTTTATCCTCTAAATATATAAATAATAAAGATGCAATCTGAGTGTTGTAATTCAACACGTACACTATTCATTTATATCAGGTTTAAAAAAAATATCCTCAGAGTTGACTGTGATACAATAAAGAGTCTTCATCAGAACTACTAGTATTGTATGAAGCAAACCCAAATGATACGAAAGACACAAATAAAAAAACCCGTTTGAGAGTATATACCAAAACCATCAAAACCGTATAAGGCTAACCATATCTGAGGGAGTTGCATCCTAAGTTTTAGCACAGTAACATAGTTTTAGGAAGTAAAGAAGTAAGATGGTATTAAAACCGAAAGCTTATGTAATTTGTATACCCTGATAGTGTACTTAGAACACAGAAAAAATTATGATTTTAAAACCAAATCAAACCAGAAAATAAGCACAAAATGTGTGTATATTTTGGTGTCATGTTTGACGCTGTTATGGTTTCGATGTCATGTGTGCTGCCGTTGTAGTTTTGTCCTCATGTTTAGTATTGTTGTAGTGTTATGCATCAAATACATTTATACAATTTGTATAAAACTGGAAACTCGACCAGCGCTCGGACAATGTCGGATTCAGTAATTTGGATATACTCAGTTGTTTTGGTGCAGTTAAGTTTTACACGATTGATTAAATACCAGTATATTAACTTATATAAAATAAGGAGATTTGTTATGATTGCCAATGAGACAGCTATCCAGCAAGGATGTAAGCATTTATAGGCAACAGTACGGCCTTCAACAATGAGAAAACCCCTTACCGTATAGTCGGCTATATTTGAGAGCCAAGGATGTATAAGAACCGAAACAGTTGAAGAACTATGTGATCAAAAAGGACAAAAACAAATAGGAAAATCCGTCTAAGGTCAACTTGCCATGGGGGAGTTGAAACCTTAGTTATATAATTACTATACATTAGTTGACCGACTCGTTGTTGTCCCTTAGGTGAATATGTGTACATGACCATCTGAATACAAACACCAGGACGTATGACAAGGTAAGGGTTTACAATTGTATTATTTAGGAATGTTTACAATTATTTCAATTTTTTTAGACTGAGTGACTCTAAAACTTAGTACAGTAAAAGCTCAAGATCGGAAATGAAGTCAGATATTTCAAGTAGATTTCTCATAGTTAAATTCGATATAGTTTTATTTATTATTGTATTTACGCTTGATTGAATATCGTTCAATAAAATTGAGAATGGAAATAGGGAATGTGTCAAAGCGACAACAACCCGACCATAGAGCAGACAACAGCCGAAGACCACCAATGGGTCTTCAATTTAGCGAGAAACTCCCGCACCCGGAGGCGTCCTTCAGCTGGCCCCTTAACAAATATGTATACTAGTTCAGTGATAATGGACGTCATACTTAACTCCGAATTATACACAAGAAACTAAAATTAAAAATATCAATACTATTTGTTGACAAGGCCACACCAATTTAATTTCTTGTTCTACGGATTTTTGGACTCCAAAAATTGGGGCGAGCGAGCGATTTGAAAATTTTAATAAAAAAATATTTATTTTGCAAATTTTGGAGGCGAAGCTTGAAAAGTAAAGGCGAGCGATTATATATTTTTTTTTGTAAACATAAAATAGTAGGTTTCGACAATATCAAAACTTGATTTATCACTTGTACTTTGACATTTCTTTAATTTATTTTTTTTTTAATTTTATTTTCCCCTGTTCACCAATAAATAATTGAATAATTAGATTTGGTATATGTATGTGTGCCAATTAATGAGACAATTCTCCATCCAAGTCATAATCAGGTTGGGAACAACCCCTCAATTTTATAAATATCCTTTTTATGAGGGGTCAATATAAGTTACAATAAATTTTTTTGTAAATAAAACTTTTTAGTACAAAAGAGCTCATATTTTCCCAAAGAACTATATATCTATCTGGTATTAAATGGTCAAAACATGCCCAAGAATTTTGTAATATTCCTGGACTTAGGCCATGTTAACACATTTATTTTAATATTATTCAAAATAAATAATATCATAAATAATTCTCTTTAAGAATATAGTAATGTTGTTTAAAATTATTTAAATATGATGTATTTCTCCTCTCTTTTAGTTATTTTTTTAAGTTCTTCAAAGGATTTGTATAGTAACACTATGCAAATCCTTAGTATTTCTTCAAGTTTCTTTTTTACAACAGTAAAATGACCCCATATGTGCCCTTCTGAGGGATAATAGCAAATACAGGTCATAATACGTACGGCAGAGCTTTGACCCAGACCAAACAGCAAGCTATAAGGGACCCCAAAATTATAAGTGTACACAATTCGAACAGGAAAACCAACGATCTAATTTATATATATACAAACGGGAAAATACCAAATAATATTTATGAACATCAACGAACGATATCTAACTGCTGAACGACAGGCACCTGAATCAATCAGGACGGGTGCATAAACATGCAGGAGGTATGGATAGTTTTGTATCGCCAGCATATTGCAGTTGAAGGCATTTCTTTCCGAAGTTCTTTGAAGTTTATTTCTAACAACGAACATATTTTGATAAGGAATCTAAGTAAGGGGGAAGGAAACCAATGTTTTGTTCTGTACAGGTATTTTCTTCTGTTTTCTATTTATATCGGAGCACTCCCATTTGGGATAAATGGGTTTCATGCTGAATCAAATATTATCACAGACATTGACACAGTGTACTTGGGTGCTTAATATATGTTTAAATCGTTATAAATACATGTTAGATTGTGATTATAAAACAAGTGCAAATATCTGTTTATTATATTTACAAAAAAAAAAACGGTTCGGGAAATGGACACGATTACATTTCCGGATGCGGGAAGTGGGAATATAAAAAAAATAAAAAAATCCTGCTTTGAAAAAAAAAGGTGCGGGCGGGTCCGTCGAACAATGAATTAAATTGGTGTGGCCTAAAATGAATGTTTTAACAGAGATTATGGTTTAGACATATAGTCCGTAGGTATTATGGATACACAACTTATTAGTGGAACCGGGATATTTTTTCATAATATCACAACCGTTAATTATCATTCATCCATTTTAAAAACTCATCAGCGTTATTCGTTAATGAAAATTTTAGACGCGGATCTAATGTTCAATAGTTGTGTTATTGACAAAGATGTAAAGAAGCTCCCTGCATGATACATATGTCATTTTCGAACCTAAAGACTTTAACTATCCTAGAACTAATAATAAATGATAATGCAATATACATGTTGTAATTACACATATTTGAATTCAGTAGGATCCAGATTCGGCCTAGTACAATTAGTGCAATTCTAATATCTACAAGTAGAATTTGGAAATCTGATTAATACTTATTAAAATCCAATATCAATCAGACTTTGAATATCTACTTGTATAAATTGGGATATCCAGATTTGTACTAGGAGGATTCTGGAGTGTACTGAAATTCTAGTATGATCCAGGATATTACTGAAAACAATAATTAGAATGATTCTATTGGATTTACGAAAAACAATAATCAATAAGTAGAAATAATTTTTTTTAAATAAATGATAACTTCCACTTCCAGTACTTCACACAACATATGGTGAAATACTTAAACCTTTGTGAAATTCTTTTATGTATAATAACATTTGATAATATTTTGTTGATGACATGTTTTTACGTAAATTAACAAGATTGTCTTCTGAATATTTTTTTTTTATACATTATACCAATTAAACATAGTTTTGTTAACTATTGTATTGAAAGACATCATTACTATAAGTAATTAATGTTTATTTGATAGACAATATTTAAACACTTCTAATCACATTTTGGTTTTGGCTAAGAACTCAAACTTTGCCCGATTTGAAGTGTTTAACCATTATGATATATACGTATCTATAATTTTATCAAACGTTCTGAAACAAATGTACACTAAATTGTTGTTAAAACCATTAGGTACCCCATATGAAGCTATGATAGTGTGAATTTGACTACATATTAGAGGACTTTTTTTAAAGGTAATTGTCCCTACCTCTTTTCTTTTTGATTCAGAAAAGTTTGATTCAATCAGTTTATTTCAATACAAAGAAACACGTAATATTTATTTTATTGTGTGTTCTTTTAGCAATCATCTAGTACAATCCATTACCCTCCGAGTACAAATCTGAATATACAAATTTCTACTTGTAGATATTGGAATTCTGATTTATACTGAAATTTAATAAGTGTAAATAAGAAGTTTATTTTTTACTAGTAAATATTTGAATTCCGATTTGTACTAACAGGATTCTGGATCCTACTGGATTCCAATTTGTGCTGTATACACACCTTAAACTATTACGAAAGAGGACATTTATATAAAATAAAAGACTGAAATAGATATAAAAAAAGAATACTCTCTTTTTACATGTTTCATACGCTGATTGACAATCGATGCCAATCACCATTCCATTTTTCTTCACGCCAACATTTGAATCCAACTTCAAACCCCAGCCTTTGGCGTTTAAGTATCTCAATAGTTCCGGTTTGGGAACAAAAATGAGCTCATAATCGCATTTATACAGGATCGACGGTCGCCATCACGAATTGGTTGATTTTTATACTGTCTTCGATTCTCAATTCAATAGAGACATATCAACCCTGTCATATATACAAAATGTTGAAAAGGGTCAATGAGAATATAATCGGTAAGTCACTTTCCCTTTTATTCCTCCTGATAATATTTTTTATAATATAATCTCATATAATTCATACTTCTAACAGACAGCAACTGGACGATAATGAAAGTTTATAAGACATTTTGAAGAAATAATGAGGTCTGGTGACAAGAAAAGCGGTATTTCTATCTGTTTTTTTTTATGCCATTTTACTTTATCGCAGCTAGAAAATTCTGAAATATCAAATTTCTTAATTTTTAAATGAGAAAGAAACATAAACATTCTATACGTGCCTATCCCAAGTCATGAGCCTGTAGTTCAGTGGTTGTCGTTGGTCAATGTCTGTCATATTTGTTTTTCGTAAATGTTTTTTGCGATAACTTAGGCCGTTAGTTTTTTCAATTGAATTGTTTTATATTTTTCATGTCATTACCTTTTTATAGCCGACTAAACGGTATGAGGTTTCACATTGTTGAAGGCCGCACGGTTGCCATAATGGCTAACTTTGATAGTTAGTTGCTTCATTGGCAATCATACTACATCTCCTATTTTTTTTACGTCAAAAACATTAAAATAAAAATTTCATATGTTATAGTTATTTGCGAAGAATCCGAATTTATCGTGGCTCTGTTCCTGAAGGAATTCCAAGTATTATGTCGTGTCTAAGATGTGTCAAAATCTGCAATTAGAAATTAAAAACATAATTAATAATCCAATCTACACAATGTTTTTAAGTTTGTTCTCGTAAACTATGCAGAAAATTTTGTGAATGTGGTTGTCAATGGTAAAAATTCAAATATCATTGAGCGAGTAAGTAACTTATCATTGATACCAGGATTAAAATTGTATACGCCAGACGCGCGTTTTTTTTCTACAAAACAATTATCAGTTAATTCACAAGCACTCGAGGGCACATATGAAGTGTCATAATATTAAACGTGATACGATATTGATGACGTAAATTTAAACATGTTTATGTTCCAGGCCATTTGAGTATTTGTACAATACGCGTATTAATACATATTAATACCACCACACAATAAAAGACGTGTGTACATCCTGCCTCTATTTTTCATTTTCTAAGACTAGAGAAACAGCACGTATGAACGTTAACTTACTTAACGTAATTTTAAATCTTAAAGAAATCTAATGTACTAAAAACAAATATAGTATTTCTTTTCTTTTAATCAAATTGTCAGTAGAACAAGTTATTTTTTTTAATCTGTTGTTGTTTGCTTCGTCGACAATAAGTCTTTTATTATATTGACAAATAATTCTGCATACTTACTGTTCCATCAAATAACTGCATAACCATAAATGTACCATAAGGAATTGACAAACAATGGTAAAACAGGGGCATGCGTTCACAGGCCGTGGTACTTGAAGTTATGTTTAACTCTACCTATATATATTTTATTGAAAACAAAAGGGTAAAAATTGAGTGACATATTTTATAAGCACGTGTTTACGTTCGAAGACTGTTTTGTGACTCTTGATATTTTCCTTGTGTTTTTTGTCATATATATTGGAGTTTAATAGAACTTTTTGGTGGTAAGCGGTCAGCAGAATTATTTATTTCAAATTCTGTGTATGTCTCTGAGAAGACGTAACATTCGTTTTCGTTAATGAAATATGATATGTTTTGTGTATTTATTTTGTCGCATTCCGTAGGCACATTACAGAATACACAACGAATTCCCAGTCTGTATGTATTTGTTAAAATTTATCAGTTACACACAATCGATCAGTAGTTTTACACCTGGCTACCCGATGTCCCATAAAATTAAACTCATGGTTAGCCTTGAATGTCATAAAAAGAGTTGAGATAATTTACCTAAATTAGAAAGCAACCGTACGGTAGAAACCCTTCCCCTCTAAAACAAAGCCCCATAAAAACAAAACCGGTAATGCATTTATGTATATAAATATGAGTTGAAATTTCAACTTTAGTAGATACATTATTTTAACATGTCTATCTCAGATCCATCTCGTTCACTTTAAACAATTCAGTTTTCAAATATGCAAAAAAAAAAAAAAAACCTTACCCGATTTGTCCATATGGTGATAAGTTGCCAACCATTCCTGATGAGACATTGAACAATCTGAATTGCTGTCGAGATGATTGAAAATTTCAAAACTAATAATTTTTGGTTCTCCGGTAAATTTGGAATACTCCGCACAGGTGTAAACTCCATCATCTGTAACGAGTCAACAAGACACAATTTTGTCTGACATGAGGACAAACATGGTGGATATAGGTAAAGTTTTCATAATACTTTGTTTATTAAATAAATAAAAAGTTGTGTGTGGGTGTGTGTCATTGAGACAACAGCAAACTAAATATATTACACAGACGGCATATCTATTGGACATACAATCGGCAACTAGTGTTTTCAAAGTATGTCAAACAGTTTCGTCTTTGGTAAAGAACTTTGTAAATAAAGCATGTACTATTAGTTACATAGAGTGCTAGTGACCAAATACGATATATATGGGATCAGTAAATTCCATATGGGGATTCGAGCGTATTAGGTCACTAGCACACTGTGTAAAGAATTTATCTTACCGACTATCTTAACATGTGGTATTTAGACTAGTGACCTATCAAAGTGATCAAGTCTTCAATACTTAGTATTAAGAACCTACTTTTATTGGTCTATACAAAAACAAATGCCAACAATAACAATTTGTTAGCTTTAAATGTTTTTTATGAATTTATTTCAATCGTTCATCATCAATTTCTTCGTTTATTGAAACCTTTCAGATTTTCCCTCAACACCGTGTTGTTTTTACAAAGGGACTAACCGTGTATTGAAATAAACCACGCCTACTAACCCTATATGAAATAAACACGATCTCCACGCGGTTGCTTTTAACCAATCATATTCCTATAAATGCATAGGAGGTAAAACAAAACAAAAATGTATATGAAAGATTGTAATTAAAACGTTGTTTGCTGATCAACATATACATGATATACAAAACAAATCATCTCCCCAAAGTACAACCATTTTTTAAATATTATTATGATTGATTGATTAATTGTTTTGTGTTTGCTTTACGCCGAATCAGTGGAAAATGGCTATATCACTGCGATATCTATTATAATATTTGACCAAAATTCGATTTTGTTTTAAATCAGACAAAAATTCTTTCGAGTTTTCAGCAAGATAACTTATTTAGAAATCAAATAGAACTCTAAGATAACGTGGTATAAATTGAAATAATTTTAATCTTATACACTTGGAATATAATCCTATTTCTTTTAAAAAATAACAACTGCTTAAAATAAAATACTATTTAATTAATCATACAAATTATCAACATTAAAACTTCTCATAACGTATGATTTGCAGAATTAACGGATCTTTAATTTCGTTAGTTTGTATTGCTTGAAGACATAACAATAAATAAAAACAAATGATAAATTTTGATTTTTCAGAAGTAACAATAATCTGCAAAGCCAGAATTATTGCCTAAGCTTCTGCAGTTAAGATAAATGCCGCAGGAGGAAAACAAGAGTGCTGCAGCTAGGTATCTGATGACAACACAAGATGACACTGTATCACCATAATTCAATTCTCCAGTATTGAAAGTTGAAAAATCAGAATTGTTGGATTTTATATCAGCATAATGTTGCTTCAAATGTCAATGAGAGGGCGAGGCTCGTCGAACTCTACATACAGACTCAACCGACGACGTTTTAAAAGCACCAAAGACGTTTGTTGTGAACAGCATCGAGATTTTAATGTATAATATCCTTGCAGAGCCATAAAATATGGAGCCAGAATCTAGTGTAGATGAAAGGAGTTATCTATATAAAGTTTATAAAATGTTACGATCAGCACCCAAGTCAGTGCTGGCCACAACTTTAAAAATACGTAAAGCTTTTGGATTCTTTGATTTCAATATTTTGATATGGAGGAGAAAGGTTAAATTTCTTTTCAAAAATTAACACAGGAAATTTGGTTTCATCAACCGTTCTTATATGATTTCCGTATAAGGAAAGGTCAGGATCAAGATGCAATTTCTGTTTGTTCCGTATTCATTTAAAAAAATTCCAAGATGAAAACATCTCGTAATTTCAGCATTAGATGAAGCTCCAACAACACTGGCGTACATCATTTTAAAAGACTTGTATAATTGTTAAACACTCTTTAAATGTATTACCCCCAATATATTTATAAATTGTTGGTGCTCATCTTGAAGTTTAATCAAGTTAAAATGGATTTCTCCTGTCATACAAAAACTAGGATATTTCAGCACAAAGCAATATAAGAAGAACACAAACACTTTTTGAATCATTACAAAAAGAAATGAATGGAAATGAAAACTACAATAATGACATGCAGAATGTATCCGGTTTTATCAGGTCCAACATTATTCATAAATGGCAACTAATCGTTCAGAGAAAGAAAAAATCAGCAAGGTTTATTTTCCATCACCCAAACAGCAACTTAAATTGAACGTCAAAGTACACAAAACAATGTACAATAAAAGTCAGTTCAACAACCATTATCTGTATAATATTGGTATTTAAGAAAACAAAAATATAAATACAAACAAAACGATAATAAACAATTATGTTCGCAAGAATGTTCGCAGTTACTTCAATTTGAATACATGGTGTCATAAACTCTAATATCGGTAGATTTACTTAATAGTAGATGTCATACAGTACAGCCATACACAGTGCATGATGACACTAGATTTAATTTTTTGAAATTTAGTCTTTAGAATATTAAGTTTACGATATGATTTTAAAAAGTGAAAATATCTGTAACATCCGTCTTATAAACAATTGCGTTTCATTGGTTTATGTGTTTTTGCCATCCTTAATCAGTGGGATTTCCAGTGACACTAGAACAATAGAAAAGTCACTCTTCTTATGAAAGAGATAGAAAAGGTCTAAGAACAGGAGAGACAATTTACGCATAAAACCCGATATGCATAGGGATGAATATCTCTTAAAACACAAAACCATTATATAACTTTTATACAACCACTATAAATAAAGTATATGTTAAAGCTAAATGTGTTAATATATGATTTTTTAATTGCCAAACATGCTGTTAATTGAACAACCTATTGTTCAACATAGGGGTGTGTAAAAAACTGCCAGATTTGACTGCATATTTTTCTTTTTTTTTTGAAAAAAATATATATCAAACCTTAATAATGTAGCTTTCTGGGTATCCAATTTTTAACGTGTTCCGAAATGTAGTTTCGTCACAAGAATTTTTCAAAGTTGTGTCATTTTGTCTATATGAATGTCGTATGATCGAGCACACCGACAAGTATATCGTTGGGACAACTCGATATAATGTAATCAATATACGTGAAAGATTACCTAATGTGAAGTTTATCAAAATCATCATAACATAATTGATCAACACATTATGTTTGAACAACATGAGTCCTACAATATAAGATTTAAAGGTGCATATCATTTACATTCAACGTTTTTATTGGATTTTTTTTTACTACAATGTAACCTCGAGGTTCAACGTTGATAGTAAAAAAAAATCACAGAAATTTTTTGAATGATATTGTAAATGATATGAACCTTCGAATTCTTATAACATCGGAATAGAAAATATGTGATCCGAATTAACCATGCACGTGTGCTACAGAAGATTATGAACTTTTATGATGTACAGGGGGTAAGGGTTTTTCTTAAACAATATTATGATCCCAAATTTGATGAATTTTGTTGGCAATACTTTAATATACACACAACATATAGCAAAGTATATATTAAATCTCAATGTATTATAATTAGGAAAAATGTTTGACTCGGTAAAAAAAAATCTTCCCCCTCCCCCCGTATTGCATGTAATGGTTTAAACCTAAAGGATTCGCACTAACTGCCTAAAAGGGGTCCGCTCCAGTCTTGAATCAGTGATTTTGTTTATCATAAACAAAATATTGTCTCACACTGAAAGGGTCAGCCGGGCAACATGCACATCCCGGATTGTCAAAACAACTAAGATTTACAAAAACGATTACAAACAAAAACCATCAGTTGGACAATCTTACTGGAATCTGATTATCTCTACTGATAAATAATGCAACACTAATGACACATTTAAGTTTTGGAATGATTTTATTCACAAAGAATGTTTCTCATTGGTACACATTTCTATGCTCTTGTCTTTTCAGAGTTTATATTGGAAATTAAAAATTGCTGCATGAAAGACACTAGCTCCACATTCCTATGCATATGATTTTATATGTACGAGAATCATTCCATAAAATATCCGTTTGATATCCTTTCAATGCATGACACTGTCTAGTGGTTTTTCTGCCACAATTACAAGGAAAACCTGGCTAAACTTGTGCTAAATCAAACACTTGAATCTTACATCGCTATTGATGTTAAGCAATTATTTAAAGGGCCATCCGGAACTGTTGGGTTTTATGACAGTCTTCCTTCCATACACACCATCGCTGCAAAATAATTTGAACATTCAATTAGATGATTATAATATTATTTGACAATCCAAAGAGAACCTGAAAACATCAGACCACAATAAACAAAGACCCCAAAAAAAGCCAATTTTACTTTACAATGAAATTGAAAAAGTAGTTAGTTACATGTCAAATCATCTTTTGGCTGTCGACAAAAAATAAATAAAATCTAAATTTCGTAGCATTTTACCACCCCCCCTTTTTTTAACTGAATTTGTTCAAGGTATGGTGGTTTTACCCCTTTTCAGATTTCAGTATGTCATGTTGTATATCTTTTATAAATTAGATGAATTGCTAGCAAGTTTCTACGATATTCTTTATCATTTGACAAAATACTATGCATCTGAATTAAATTGTTTACTATTTGAAAAAGCGCGCCTTCTTTTACTTTAATTTACTTCCCTTTATTTCACATAGCAACAAATATTAAAAACTGCCACATTTGACTGCATATCAATTTTTTTCCCCAAAAAAATATATGTCAAGCAGCATAATTAACTTTACAAATTGGGAGAAAATCAAGATGTTCCGACTATAGGTTAGTATTAAAAAAAAAATAATGAAAGGTTGGCATGATTCCAGGTTTGAACCCTGACGACACTTAAAATCGAAAATTCACTTATTTACCTATCATATGAAGATACGATGATGTGATAAACTTAACAATTAATAATTTACCTGGTGCATTATCATATTCACATTACGTTGACACGTCTCAGTTCGTCTGTGTTAGCTCATTTCAAGCTCGTAAACAATGTACACCATTTTCCGCTGTTCTTTACCGATTACCTCTAGTCAGAAGAGCCCACTGTTTACAGGGGCGATAATATTTTGTCACCGGTTCACGCACTGTAATGTGGCTTCTAACTATTAACTATATCAACAACAAAGGTCAATTACTATTTCACAAAAGGTATTAAGTAGAATGTTTAGTTTCCCATCCTTTGCTGTTGCTGCTTTCAGCTTAGGTGAGACAGTTTCGTCTCTTATATTATGTATCTTTATCCTTATGGTTTCTGTCACCGTTAAATTTGCATCAATGTCCTTTGGTATGCTTCATTAAGAGATTGATTTAACAAACAAAAAACATGTGTTACAATTAATATTATTCATATCCCTTGCCAGTAGAAATTCAATTATTTATATTTATTTACAGGATATGAGTGAAATAGTAAGTTTATTGTCCCCCGAGGTGCAACTATTGCCATCAGGCTTAGCCGAGGTCAATATTTGTATCCGAGGGGACAATAAACTAACTATTTCACGAATATCCAGCCAGTAAGTGTTTTATTATACCGAAAGAGACAACATACAATAAATGTCGGGGCTAAATAAACTATCGTAATATTTAAAGCAGAAACAAAACCATGCGGTTTAACGTTTATTTCATTTATATTCTAAATGATAAGGCTACGTCCCGCACTGAAGTCAACCTTAGATACAATATGATTGGTTAAACGCGACGTCGTCACTCCCGCGGTTTTCTCAACATCCTCCAGTGCACTAACTGCGGTTGAAATTCCGCGAAATATAATGACGTTTGCGGTCAAATAGTTTGATCGATTGCAAATAGTTGGAAAATATTGACCGGTCAAATAGTTCAACGCTTGCAATTTGAAAAATAGTGAAAATATTGTGTTCTTATTTTATAAAGAAAATGATAATTGAGGTATACTAATTTGATTTAATATTCATACAGGAAATCCCGTAATGCTGAGTTGTTGAAGCTTCAAGTTGTCCAATTTACTTGCCTGTTTTGTTTTTATGTGTGTGGTCATTTTAAAGATTTTAAGTAGTAAAATTGACTTCCTTTTGTTTATAACTATTTTGAATTGTGGATACTCAATGATCTTAAAAAATCAGAAGGTCTGGTATGATTGCCAATGAAATAATTAATCCGCGACATGACAAAATGTATTACAATTGGAACGAGAAAAACTAACGGCCTTATATATATTTATAAACAATACATTAAATAAGATATGACTGACAAACTGATTTGCAAGCTGTTTGTTTGGACACACCCTTAAAGAATCAGACATTGCGGGCTATGTAAAACAGTTGAGAACATTCGGATTGCAATAATTATTCCTTCCGATTAATTTCTAAAGATATCATCAACACTTAATAATTTTACTCACGATTGAAATCATCTTCTTTCATTACTTTTTCATATTCAGTTATCTCTAATAAACTGTCATGATTTATGTCCAGTGTTTTAAAATTTTGATCAACAAACCACCATAGTTGTTGTCTTGGCAGTTTACTACAAAAATAAAATATTTAAGCAATTATCGGGAGACTATATCAAGAGCAAATCACTGATTCTGAATCATGTGTTCTTTTCGGTATATCTTGGTACATAAAAATGATATAGCAATTCATTGTTAATGCTTGAACCTGTATTTGCTTAGGCTTGTAAGCATGATTTTAAATCTGATGTGGCAAAATGTCTTCTCGGATAAGGCTGTTGTTCTTATTTAAATATTTATGAAAAAATAATGAGACTTTGGCAGTTTGTGCCGTTTTGCATTCAATGTAATGTTGAAGCAGTAAATATTACTGATGTCAGAGGAACACACTGTTTAATGATAGATTTATAATCTTTTTTTTTATTTTCTACTTCAACAGGTTATAAAACAAATGGCCTTGTCTTACCGTCTCTATTTTGCTCAGTTTGTTTACTTGTTATATAGTGTATGTTTTGTGAATTGTAACAGTAAGAAGTTTAACTCACCACTCCACAGATCGAAAGATTAAATACAGGGTCAGGTAAATTATGCTCATGATTCTACAAAAGCAATACATATGTTATCACAGTCTAATAAAATAAACAAAGTCAAATATACAGACATCGCAGCCTATTTCACGTTTAAACGCAAGGAAATTGACAAGCCAAGAGATATTCAAATTCAGCGATATTATATTTCGACAATAAATGTCTCTTCAGTGATTTTCAGTCAGAGCAAAATTATTTGATAATCGAAAGATTATTAAAAAAAATCAGACCTAAAAACCATAAAGGACAAACAAAAACAACCAAAGTGTGGCAAGGAATCAGAGCTTTGCATGAGAGAGATATATTTCCTCATTTAAAATAATTTCCAAAATTTTGAAAACAGCAAATGTTACACAAAATCCGTATTTTCATATTTGTTATTGATTCTAATATGAAATAAACTCATCATGAATACCTGGATGAAATTTTATATTAACGCCAGATGCACGTTTCGTCTACCAAAGACTCATCAGTGAAGCTTGAATCCAAAAAAGATGAAAGGAACAAATAAAGTACAAAGTTGAAGAGCATTGAGGACCCAAATTCGTAACAAATTTTGCAAAATGTAGCTAAGGTTATCTACTGCTGATGTAGAAAAGACTTAGTATTTCCAAAATTCAAAAGTTTAGTAAACAGTTAATTCATAAATATGACCATATCACTGATAATTCATGGTAGCACAGAAGTGCTGACTACTAGGTTTATGAGTCCCTCGGGGAAATATAACTCCACCAGCAGTGGCATCGACCCAGTGGTTGTAAATTAACTCATCATGTCAAGTGATGCTCAAAGGCTCAAAGATATCTGATTCTTCTGAAAATTTATGGGCAGATATATCTTGACTTGATTAATAATTAAATCCAGTCGGATTTGTTCTAAATGCTTTGGTTTCAGAGTTATAAGTCAAAATCTACATTTTACCCCTATGTTCTATTTTTAGCCATGGCGGCCATCTTGGTTGGTTGGCCTGGTCACCCAACACATTTTTTAAACTAGATACTCCAATGATGATTGTGGCCAAGTTTGGTTACATTTTGTCCAGTATTTTCAGAGTAGAAGATTGTTGTAAAAGATTACAAAAAAAACCACTAAAAATTGATAAAAAATGACTATAAAGAGCAATAACTCCTTTAGGGGTCAACTGACCATTTTGATCATGCTGACTTATTTGTAGATCTTACTTTGCTGAACATTATTGCTGTTTACAGTTTATCTATATCTATAATAATATTCAAGATAATAACCAAACACAGCAAAATTTCTTTAAAATTACCAATTCAGGGGCAGCAACCCAACAACCGGTTGTCCGATTTATCTGAAAATTTCAGGGCAGATGGAACTTGACTTGATAAACAATTTAATCCCAGTAAGATTTGCTCTAAATTCTTTGGTTTCAGAGTTATAAGCCAAAATCTACATTTTACCCCTATGTTCTATTTTTAGCCATGGCGGCCATCTTGGTTAGTTGGCCGGGTCACGCCACACAGTTTTTAAACTAAATACCCCAGTGATGATTGTGGTCAAGTTTGATTCGATTTGGCTCAGTAGTTTCAGAGGAGAAGATTTTTGTAAAAGTTAACAACGACGAACGACGACTATGGACGACGCCGGACGCCAAGTGATGAGAAAAACTCACTTGTCGCTTTGGGCCAGGTGAGCTAAAAAAGGAATGAGAAACCTTTTGTGTTTCCTATTTTGAAACTACGATGATTGTACAAGTTCAACTTTGTCGTAATTTAAAGGCAGATGGCGGATTCGGGGGGTGGAGGCGAATAGGTCGTTCACCCTTGGATTGGACAAAGTATCGAGTTTTAGCATAACATTGTCAATTTTGTTTTTAGTCTCGCTACACTCAGTGATATTTTTAAAATTTTGTAGAATAACGCTCCTTTCAAAACCTAGGAACCGACCCTAAAGTTAAAAATAGATTTGAACTGTGCAGTATATCTGAGGTAGTTAATGCAAACCTTTGTTGTGCATCATCCAGTTTATAGCACAGTAAGAACAAAGAGATTTTACCCATGTCATGTGTTGACATAAGTTAAATGCCTTGAATAACTAAGCCTAGTTATAACAGCTAGGTTTATCCCTTAAAAGACTTGTTTCATTGGTTTACTAAGGTTGATGTGTATTATTAAATCAAAGCTATGTATTTAGTTTCTGTGCAAAGTTTCAAGAATTCCCAAATGCCAACTAAAAATTAAAATATTTATGATTTATTTAACCAATAATAAACATAAGTTACGAATGATTTAGAAAACTATGGAATAAAAAGTAGACAACTAATTAAAGTATCTGTAATAACACATGAAATATTTTATCTCTAATAATCCTATAGAAATTAATATATCCCTGACTGTTGTTAACCACATTGTGTGGTTGGAAATCATTAAAAGTACAGAATTTAGAGTGTTGACCACATTTGGTTGATGGAAATTAAAAAAAAACATCAACTGTTTAATACTTTTAATAAACAGATTTCTTTTTCTATTCTCATCAAGTGTTGTTAATTGATAACAAATAATTATTAATAATGATCTATGAAACCATATTGTTATTTAATCAGATCTTTGCATGAAGTGTTTTATAAACAGGATTTACAGGATTGTAATGTGATAGGGAAAGCCAAATTTGTTCACTTTTCTTTCACAAAATATAGACCTAAATAGTGTCTGAATATGATAAACAATCATTGAAAATTAATTAAATCTAAATTATCACCAGAATTAATGTCATAGTATGAAAACTTTCTGTTTCAGATATTTTAAACTCCTTGTCTAAGTTTGTCGATCCATTTACCAACTTATTGCTATAGGCTATTCAGTGTTCTCAAACCAAGTAACATATCATTTTTATGCCCCATTTATGGGCATTATGATTTCTGGTCTGTGCGTCCGTTCGTTTGTCCGTCTTTCCGTCCGTTCGTCCGTCTGTCCCTCTTCAGATTAAAGTTTTTAGTCGAAGTAGTTTTTGATGAAGTTGAAGTCCAATCAACTCGAAACTTAGTACACATATTCCCTACGATATGAACTTTTGAATTTTAATGCCAAATTAGAGTTTTCACCCCATTTTCACGGTCCACTGAACATAGAAAATGATAGTGCAGATGGGGTATCGGTGTACTATGGACACATTCTTGTTCATTTTATTCTGGTATCACCTAAGTTAAATAAAGGTATGCAGTAAAAATATTTAATTTATATTACATTGTGTTGTACATTTGTTTGTAACAAGGGAATTGTGAAATACCATCTTGTTTCTAGAAAATATAGTATCATATTCTGTCAATATAGTATCACATAAACATGATGATAAAAAGCCCTGGGGAGAACACTAGGTTTTACAGAACGCTTGGTTATGATATTGCAAACCTATAGAAGATTTTGATTCAAATTTGTTTATTAAGGATGATGCCAATGAAGACTGAGAAATTGATGCTGTATACAATTGACCATATGATTAAGATATTTCCAATCTTGTGTATCCAGGGATCTTACTGAGGGGAGTTTATGAGTTCTGGGCTCATTAAAATCTGTCTGAACTCAATGTATGCAAAACTAGTGAAAAAGAAGATGCATCAAGATTGTGAAACATTGGATCAACTAAGCACATACATGTATGTCATCAATCTATAACATAACTTTAAAAAATGATTTTTTGCTCTTTTTTGCATGTCGACTAAAGATATGAATTATATAGCATACATTTGTGTGTACATTTATTGTTAAGAGGAAATGCTTTATGCAAATAATGCTATCATAAATCAAAATGTAAGTTTTTATTTTTGTATGAACCTATACTTTTGCAATGATGAAAGTCTGAAATTACTGTATTTCCTGTTGTGATAGCTCTAAATTATCTGTTCAAATTTTCCTACCATCAAAATAAATCATGAGTTGGATAGCTAGAAATAAATTTGTTTTGGACTTGAAAAATATACCATATTAATTATATTGTTTGGGGTATGTTAACTTTCTAACTTTATACTGTTAACAGTCATGATAGAGGTATAAAAAAAATTTAGAAGTCTTAAATCATTTTATTTGATGAAAATATTCAAACTATCTTGGCTGTATTTGTCAAAACCTTTGTTCTTGATTTGGCCCTTTTAACTTTTTTGATCCCTGATGAGTCTTTCGTAAATAAAATGTTTTCTTGTGTACAAAATTTTAAGACCATTTTTCATTCAGTGAAAATTTCTAAACTCTCAAAAAAGGTTGCTTTTAACATATTTTGATCAGTCGTTTGACAAATGAAAATACATTCTTTTGTATTTGAATAGAAACTTGTGGAACTCCTGAAAGAAAATCGGTAATAATTCAGAGAATAATTATTATCTAGAACAGCTTTTTGGAAGTTTCGAGCCTTGTGTATTATATGTCTCAGTTTTAATAACATATATTCATTTAATTTTCACTTAGATTCTTATTTAGGAAGATATTATATATTTATACATTTGTACAATTTATTATGTTTCATAATTGTTGAAATAATGTATTGTAATATGTAAATTAAAATCAGATTTTTTTTTTATTTCTTCCATTTTTGAAATATTTTGACAAATGTTTAGGAAGGCACATAACATGGTAAACTGGTTTAACTTCACATTTTTTTGTGCCTGTACAATGTGTTATTCGTTAGTCGTCTTATTTTGTAGGAGTCATTTGTATGTGGTCTTTTTTTTTTGGTTGCTATTCCTATTTATTCATTACCAGCACAATATTTGCAGTGAAATGCTGAAAGAGTTTATATCTAACAAAACGATGTGGTATTATGATTGATTGCCAATGGCAGAACTCTCCAACAGAGATCAAATGAGGTAGAAGTTGAAAAACAATAGGTCACTGCACATTCCCTAACCAAGAGGAAAAAAACATACAGTTTAGTCAGGGGTCTTCTTTAACTGATGATGTTTTGTTTTGTCTGAGATGTCAAAATCCTAAAGGCAATATTTTATAGCCTAGTTGACAGAGTGGTTAAAAGTGTTGAAAACACTGCAGGGAACAGTGCTGAAGATCTACTGTTAATTTGATTTTCGATACCTTTTAAGGGAATGATTACAACCCTTATAAAAAAAATTGTAGGGGTATAAGGAATCAGCCTGTTTGTTTATCCAGACTTTATTTGATTCTCTTCAAACTTGGTGGGATTAAAGATCAAGCTATTGAAACATTATTAAGTGCAGGACTTTTTATATACAAATGACACCTAACATCCACGCATTCCAACATCTATTCAAACCCCATATGCAAACAAATCTTATTCGGAAGACTTCATATACATAGTATTCAATTGTAATTATATTACAATATAGTGATGCAGAAGATGCTAGTATTACTAAACTTGTAATTGCTTACATCAAAGTGTAAAGCCATTGTAAGTCTAGTAATACTAGCATCATGTGCTCAATAGTAATATAATTACAATGAATACTAATATTATGTATACAGAGTCTTCCAAATAAGATTTTTGCTATGAGAATTCGGATTGATGTAGGAATATTTGGATGTTAGGTGTCACTTTTATACAAAGTTTATTTTGAATAGTTTATTAGAGTGCTGTCCATTTTACCTAAGAAAACTTTAAAACTGTCATTGCTTTATCACGTCTATATGAAACTTTGTATAAGGAATGGTGATCGTATCCCTTTGACTCTTAGTTTAAAGATATCAAACTGCACGACATGTAGTATTACAGTATAGCCATATGTTAAAATGCCTTTGTTCGAGTTTATTTACAGTTGTGATCCATTTGTTTGAGTTCGGTATTGTTGTTATTTTACTTTTTACACAACTCCTTTCAATAATAAGTTTATGAATGGACACAGGGTATCAAAGAGACAACCCAACCAACCAAAGGGCAGAAAACAGCCCAATGTCACCCATAAGGAATCTTTTTGCAAAATGTCTCGACTAATAAAGAGCTATTTAATCCTCTAAATATGCAAATAATAAAATGTAATTTGAGATTTGTAATCATACAATAGCTATTTGTTTATATCAGGGTAAAACAATATATCTATAGAGAGAGAGAAAATGCACATGTATAAGGAAAAAAAGACATTGATTATGCTAAAAAAAATCATCAGGACTTTATTAACAAAATCCAAATGTTATGAACGACAAAAATGCAAACAACGTTTGATTATATTTTTTTTATTAGGGTGTCCTGTGCCGGGTCGGGATTATGGCCATTGTTATATTGTAGTTCGTTTCTGTGTGTGTTGCATTTTAATGTTGCGTTTCTGTTGTGTCGTAGTTCTCTTGTTTGTGGCCTGGATTTGTTTTTTTCTCGGTCAATTTATGAATTTCGAACAGCGGTACTACTATTGTCTTTATTAAATAGGTCCGTTATGGAAACTCATTAACCCTTTTATACGACTTCGACGATCGCCATCACAAATTGGTTGCACTGTCTCCGTTTTTATTCAATTCACCGGAGACATATCAACTCTATATTTAAATTGTCTATTATGATAAATGACTATATAATCATGTTTGCTATATTATAAGAGCTTTTTGCAATGATAACGAGTTTAATTCATACGTTTGGCAGACATCGAATGGCGAGACAGAACAGTTATAGGACATAAGAGGTCAAAATATGATCTGCTAACATTATTGTGTGTTTAGTCCTGCTTAACACAAAAGCGGCATTTGTGTCTGATTTTATTATCTCATTTTATTAGATCACATTTCGAATATTCGAAGTCTTCAAATATCAATCTTCTAAATTTCAAGAAATATAATCCTAAAAACATAAAAAAAAATCATATTTTATAATAGTTTTTTTTTTTGTGCGTAGAGTTCACGCTTATCGTTGTTCCGTTCCTGAAGGAACTCCAAGTATTATGTCGTGTCCAAGGTGTGTCAAGATCTGCAATTATAAATTAATAACATAACTAATTACACAATCTACAAACAGATTTTCTAAGTTTATTCTTGTATAGAATGCAAAACATTATTGTAAATGTGGTTGTCAATAGTAAAAAATAAAATATGGAGCCCGAAATTAGCTCATTATTGATACCAATGTTAAAATTGTTTACGTCAGAAGCGTGTTTTTATACAAATCCCAATGTATTAGTTATTACTGTCCATGTAAAAGTTACATAAACATTAATAACAAGTGTAAGCTTTTGACGAAAACAACTTCTCCAGTAGGATTATGAGGAAAACAATTAAAATAGGCATACCATCACAAAATGATTGACCAATGCATTATGTCTGTATCTCAACTCGTAATATACATACTTTCGCAGTCTTCGAATTTAGATATCAGAAAAATCGTTTGGTGCATTTGGTTCTGTCAAAAGGAAACAACAATTACTTTCTTTGACAGCTCACATCTTTATGGTATGAAAAATTGAAATGAATAATAAATCAACAACGACATGTTGCATTTAAGGTGGTACCTAACACTACAGGGGGATAACTCTGTAATATCAGCTAAACGTTTTAATTACGTTGTGTTGTTAGGGAAATATTAAGCTTCTCATTGATCAAAATTAGTATTTGTCAAACTGCTATATAACCAGTGTAATTTTTCCGATAAAATGGTTGGTTCAAATTTTTAAAACTTTTACATTTTTGTCAAAGGGTCAAAGTTAATACTTTGTCAAAATCTTATGAAAATTAAAGGAGCCAAATTAATTTTAGTGAAGGTGTTGGGTACCACCTTAAATAGAATTTTATCATTTTTTTCTTATGTGCAAACGTTTGACGTTTTGACCTGGTTTTTTTTTCGTTAACAGAGTAGATTAGAGAATTTGTACGAATGGGAATAACGCTCTTGTATAAACAACGAATCAGATATCAACAATTTACCATGAAAATTGTATTCATCCTATCGCAAGTTTACTAAAAGAATTAACCAGAAAGATTTATTTTCATCAGATAAACTGAGTGTTGTGTGAACTCGCCAAAAGCGGAAAAATTTCATGTTTTTTAAATTTCATATTACTATGGCTTTTTATGTTGTCAATGAATTTAAAAAAAATAATATTTATACCTTTATACCTTTTGGTTTCTAAAATAAAACGAAATCACGTTTTCCAACACGGATTTCTGTTTTCAACGGTTTGATAAAAGCGCCACATTGTTGATTCTTATATAATCGAACCGTATGTCTGTCGTTACGTACCAAATTATAAGCCTAGTATCTTGGATTAGATTATTTGCAACCAATGGGTCTATGTCGGATCTATGCCACTGCTAGTGGACGTTTCGTTCTGAGCTTATCACGATTCTTTATTCACCATGCACTCTTGCGTTGAGATGTGTCTGTCCAAAACCCTGGAGTTTGCAGTTCAGTTTTTGTCGTAGGTTCGTGTCTGTTATATTTGCTTTTCGTAAATTGTTTTATAATAAGTAAGGACGTTAGTTTTCTCAATTGAATTGTTATATATTTTTCATGTCTGGGCCTTTTATATCTTGGGATTTCACGTTGTTGGAGACTGCTCACATACACTTCATGCAATTTAACTTGATTGATAGTTGTCTCATTAGCAGTCATAACACATATTATTTTGTTTTATAAAATACCATTCCTATATTTATATTTTCTGATGAATTTTTCGAAGTACTAAGAATTTTTTACACCAAGACATAAATCGCCTTAATCGTATAAGCAGCAAATTCAAATGCTCTTCATCTTTGTATATAATTTAGCCTTCCAATTGGCTTTATTCGGGCTCCGCTGACGAATCTCAGATAGCTGAAACGCCCGTCTGACAATGTCTGACGTACTTTCTAACAAGTTCGGTATCTTTGATAAGCTTTCTTTTGCGCAACACCATATCGTAGTTTTGTCATGCATAATCTCCCCCTCTTTTTCAGACATTCAACCAGAGGATTTAAAATTAAATCAGAGATTTGCTTTGATTGAGTCAAATACGTATTAGCTGATTATTATATAACATAAATGTTAAATATCATACATACATTGATTATAAAATTATCAAATTCCACTCTGCTTACTATGCCGTCTCCTGCAAACAAAAGTTTATTATGGAACGACTCTAAATTTTTCTTAGAAAAATTGTCAGGCGTCACACTGCAGTATACTTTCTTTGTTTTATAATAACAGTTACTAAGGATAGATTGGTTAATCTGTAAAGGTTATTGTTTGTCATAAAGCTCCGAACATTGCAGCATATTACACATCGCCGGCTTTCAAATGTTGAGATTTGAGTGTTCTTTATTTAGATAATCCCGACGTTAAAAATTAATTGATTTCCTCTAAATTCAATTTTATGACGTATTTTAAAGCAAACAAAAGTAAAATATTAGACAATTGCTAATAAAATAAAATGTATATTGTAAATAAGTCATACAAAACTATCCGATAGCAGCTTAACCATGTTAACAACAGACAAAAACTAGAGGCTTTAAAGAGCCTGTGTCGCTCACCGCGGTCTATGTACATATTCAATAAAGGACAGTCTCTAACATTGTAGAAAAGGATATCATGCATTACACATATCTATGTTGTGTTTGATCTTGTATTGCTGATATTTACGTCTGTTTAGCTTCTTTTTTTTCTTCTTTGTTTTTTGCCCAAAACACAAATAAGGGTAAACTATCAACATTTAAGGACAATCACTCCTCTAAAGAGGGACAGTCAGCCTACATACTATATTGGCAACATTTGAGTTGTTAGTAGATCTGCTATGCTGATTATTTAAAGAGATTTTAAGTGTCTATCTATCTGTTATAATTTTTATCGTATAAACAAACATATTGAAAAACATACCCTGTTCCAAAAAAAAATATAAAAAAAAAAATACTCTGTTCTATACACCCTCAGTAAAGGTCTATCATGTTCTAGACCGTATGAAATAAGTGCAATTCTAGACCCGGGTTCTATACTGTATCTTAAACTGTTAAATAAGCGATCCTGTTCTAGACAAATACTTTGTTTTAAAAAGACCCTGTTCTCACCAGCAGGACATGAAAAGACGACCACGTTCTTCCCAGCAGGGTATGAAACAGGCCCAGCAGGCACAACAACGTTGAATCAACATTGAATAAACTTCAGATTTCAACGTTGAATCAATGTTGAAAAGTAGTGAAGGATTGAAAATTGATATGACGTCTAAAACATAACGTTGATTCAACGTCAACTTCTGGCGTATATATAAAATTTAGTCCTGGTATCTATGATGAGTTTTACAACCATTGGGTCGATGCCACTGCTGGTGTAGATTTATTTCCCCGAGGGTATCACAAGCCCAGTAGTCAGCACTTTTTTGTGCTGACATGAATTATCATTGATATTGTTATATAACTGTTAACAAAATTTTGAAATCTTTGAAATACTAAGGCTTTTCTACCTCAGGCATAGATTACCTTAGCTGTATTTGGCAACACTTTTAGGAATTTTGGATCTCAATGCTCTTCAACTTCGTACTTTATTTTATATTTTTTTTTTATTCGAGCGTCACTTATGAGTCTTTTGTAGATGCTTGTTTTATACGATAACAATTATAACAGATAGATAGACACTTTAAATCTCTTTAAATAATTCATGTCAGCACTTTTTTGTACTGACATGAATTATCATTAATATTTTTATATTTATAAATTAACTGTTTACAAAATTTTGAATTTTTTGAAATACTAAGGCTTTTCTACCTTAGGCATAGATTACCTTAGCTGTATTTGGCAACACTTTTAGGAATTTTGGATCTCAATGCGTTTCAACTTTGTACTTTACTTTGCTTTTTTTTTAAACTTTTTTGGATTCGAGCGTCACTGATGAGTCTTTTGTACACGAAACACGCGTCTGGTGTATATATAAAATTTAGACCTGGTATCTATGATGCGTTTATTTCCAACGTTGAAAATGGGTTGAATTTTGGTCTAATTTTGGTCGATGTATGTTGAAAACAAGTCGATTGTTGGTTGAATTGTGGTCAATGCAAGTTGAAAACAAGTCGAATGTTGGTTGACTTGTGGTTGTTGCATGTTAAAATTAGGTTGAATGTTGGTTGTACTGTGGTCAGTGTATGTTGAAATCAGGTCTAATATTGGTTGAACTGTGGTCAGTGTATGTTAAAACACTGTTCTAACCAGCAGGGTATGAAAAAGTGAAGAAAGTAACCCCCCGGGGGGGCAAACACCCAAAACTTTGTAAAAAAAACCTTTAAATGGCAATAAGTTTAATAAGGACTGACTGTTTCGACTATGCAAACGTATTGGTAAAACTTGTTTTGCCGATCATTTTTGAATTTTAAAGTTTCTCCCTATCAATTATAGTTTTCATGGTAATAGAGGCAACAGGAAAAAAAAAAGATAAAATTCATCCTTTAAGGGCAATAACCTCTGTAAGAAGACGTCTACAGTTTTATCAAATTTGTAGAGCTCATCACTCTGATAATTTTTCACTCTTTCATATTTTCTCTTTTTGTTACTATTTTCAAAATAATAGACACAACATTTTATCCCTATGTTTTATATAAAGCCATGTCATTCTTTTTTGATGGTTGTGACAAAGTTTGTTTGAAATTGGCTAAGAAGTTTTAGAGGAGATTGTTTTGTAAAAGTAAACGACGGATGACGACGGACGACGACGGACGCCAAGTGAATATTAAAGAGCACTTGGCCCTTTGGGCCAGATGAGATTAAAATTAAGGAACATATGCAACAAAAACAATCTTAAAACGTAAACACGTGCCGACAAAATATATCAAGCAATTGTTACCTTTCTTTTCTCTTCAAATATATCTGGGTAGAGTAAAACCTACATCCTGATATTAGTCAATAATGACCTTCCGCATAGTTTTAAGTAATACAACCTGTGAATGCAATGCCTTATTTTTACCATTGTTTGTGGATTTGTTATGGCATATTTATAGTGATGCAGTTAATTGATGGAACAGTGCAAATTTAGACGACAACAGCGACAACAGACGACGGAAGACTAGTGATAAAAAAGCCCATTTAGCCTTTCAACCAGATGAGCTAAAATAGAAACCTTGCCTGAATTATCCAAATGGTGATAAGTTGCGGACCATTCCTGATGAGACATTGAACAATCTGAATTGCTGTTGAGATGATTGAAAATATCATAACTAATACTTTTTGGTTCTCCGGTAAACTTTGAATACTCTGCACAGGTGTACACTCCGTCGTCTGTAACGAACAAACAAGTTAGGTAGTGTACCAAAACACATAGTTTTGTCTGATATGAGGGAAGCATGGTTTATATGGCATTTATTTCACATTATATAATTTATAAGATTTAATCATTAAGCATTAAATCAATTTAATAAACTTATTTTGAAATCGTGGTAACATACGCTGTTTATTATATGGCAGTGAAATTTGGGCATTATGCACCAGATATTCAAGGTGTTCATAATATATTTTTGAAACGTATATTGGAATTCTGTTAATAACATAGTATATTGTGAACAGGGTAGAATACCTGTGAGTGTAGATTAAGAAATAATTCATGGGGGCTTGAATATATCGTGATTTTACCACGGGTTGACCCTTTGTGACAAATATTTTACCCTGAGCAATAGCGAGGGGAAAATATGGCACAAAGGGACAGCCCGTGGTAGAATCACGATATATTCAAGCCCCCATGAATTATTTCGATTCTAATAGAACAAATACGGCAATTATTTTGGATCGAAGCGCTCTAGGTGGAGGCAAGTATTTGCCGTTCCCATAAATAAACACACTATTAAATTGGCGTAAAAGAACGGAGCAAACTGAATAAGTGACATCCTTAAACTATTTACAATAACAGATTTAGATAGTTTTGGTTGAATTTGAATAATAATTTACTTGTATATCTTAAATATATAAAAACATATGGCTTATAACACATTTTAGCATCGTTTGTTGACGTTTCCTTCGCCGGATTAATTTGTCTACACTCTATTTATTGCTTTGTTGTACTTAGTGTATAAAAAAAACTTTAGGTAGCTTTATCAATACCTTAACAAGACCCAATGCATCATTTAGCCAAACAAATTATTCATTGACATGTCTTCCCTTCGGACACGGAAACAAGCGGTTTAATATGCAACAAGCCATATCCACAAGCTTTTCAACCGTATCTGCAGAAAGAATCCAATTTCGGTTGATTTATCAACGCACCTAAATATTAAGCGCATTGAAAGAACAGGAAAACAGTTTTTAAGTTAGAATTCATACAATGACAACGAATTACAGGAAGATTGTTTAGGCAAACGAGGAAAGTGGAGCGTTACCTAAATTATGTCCCTTTTTTAGCAACTGTGTGAAAAACTTGAAGTATGCATGAAATATTTGCCACTGGTCTTTACTCCATCAACGATTTACTCATAAATGCATTTCTAATAGTGTGTTCGGTAAATTGTATAAATTGGCTAGTATCTGAGATCCGATAAAATGCAATAAGAAATTAAAAAGAGCGTTAATTTGGAATATACGAACTGTTATTTTAAGCCAAAGTCGTAATTGTTAAGAAGTATCTGCATGGTATTATTAGGTCATTGCTCTTGGTTCAAAAACCATACTGTTTTCTTCATGCAAAACTAAGGAATTGAGAAAAAGGAAAATATGTTTCACTAAAGCATCAACTCGCTTTATTATATATTTTAAATCTTGTGTCTATGCCAATGTATGCGAACATATGAGAAATGTGCTTCTATATTCGTATCATGTTGTATAATCCTATGTTATTATATGCCTCACTGGTGTCCAATTAAAATAAAGGGAAACCCAATGTTAACGGCTTCCCTTTTATCGCTCGGGCAAAAATAATCAAGAATATAATGTCTATCTATGTTAAAACTACAATAAAGTATAGGTTGCATCAATTATTTCTTAAATAAGCTATGACAGCTTCCTTCATGCCTCATTCTTTATCAACCCCAATGGCTGAAACGGCCCTGTCAACAAACCGTCTCACGCAAAACGACTCTACAGTGCCAGTGTACTCCGTTAAATCGTTTGGTGTGCCAGCTTCATATATCAGTGATACAGATATGATTTCGCCGAAAATGAGACAGAATATTATCACAGGTAAAGATGTGAACTTAAACTCCCTATTTATACCAAATTATGAAATTTATGTTAAGAGTGATGGATTGATTGTTGGTTGTTTAACGTCCAGTGGCAAATATTTCATGCATGGTCAGGACGAAAAAGTTAAGAATAAATGCAATAGGTAGGTCTTGTCATAAAAGAGGACAACCGTGATGAGTGTCGGGGAAATCAAGACTGCCACTGGAAAATGAGGGATATTGGATAGGGACCGAAATTTTGCCTTGCAACAGGCCACCTACGACCCCTCAAAAGAGTTGTTGCAAGGGTTCTTTACGTGCAAAGAGTGTGACACTTTCTTTACACGAGGCATCGGAATTTCCGTCCTCATTGTGACCGGACGTGACTGCGAACTTGATACATCCCGCACAGCCAAACGGACATCCCACTTTGGTTAAAGTATTTCTTAAATTGTGGAACAAATAGAGAGGGTCTTTATTTGAACACGTGAGAAATATTTATGAATTCACCTTGATTACGTTGTAAGCATCGCCATTCTTTATTGGTAGTATTTTAACACAACTCATTTGTGTACACCAAGCGAGTGCTGATTAAAATCCGATTCTACAGTGACATACCTTATAAATAAGGATTTATCTTAGCACTGTCATTAATGTGTTGTTCTATATTCAAACAGTTTTACACACACAGTACATTTCAATTAATGAATGCGAAATTTGTAATATGACAATCAATAGAAAATGCCTTCTTAATAGACATTTTCAATTTGTTCATAAACTAAATGGCGCTCAACTGGCAAATTCGCGCAGGTTCCTGTGAGAAATATAATTAATGATTATTTTGTATCTCCCGGAGATGTATTGCCTTCTAAAAACTGATTAATTAAATATATGTTAATTGAGACATGTTAAATAAATGTAAATCTTGAATTTTGTATTCATAAGTGTTATATTATTCAGTTTTTCAGAATGGCACAAGCACAACTAAATGCGGTAAACTATAATATAAAAGAAAGAGAATACTGGCCACAAGAAAGGATGAGATGTGAGGTAGAGGGGTGTCAAACACCTATATATTCATCACTTTTCAATTACATCAAGCACTGGAGGGCAAAACAACTTCCAGTTGTTCCAATATACCACTGTTCGATTTGCCAGTCTAGATTCGGCAGAAGGTGTGAATTAACCCGTCATCTAAGGTTTTCCCATCATCTGACCGTTGAAACCACCAATTCTATACTGTGTAAGGTTCAACCTGAACAGCTTCCCAATATGAACTACTGGGGTCCAGGAGATGTTTTGCCACGACAGGCAAAACCCCGAGTAAATGTGGAAGCACGGGAAGCGGCACGACGCCAACGTGAAAGTTATGCCGCTGAGCATAATATAAAATTTCCGAATTTAGAAGGTGCCATCACTGTGCCTAGAGACAAAGTGGCTTACATATTCGATGTACCAGGATTGGGACCAAGATTACAACTGAAAGCCAAGCCTGGATGGTTCCCAGAATGCAAGTGACTGTGATGTACTGTGTTGAATAATGTACCTGTGACTATGATATCGTTATATGGACTTACTGTGAACTTAGTTTGATTTTGCGTTTTATACATGTTCACTTTATAATTTAATAGTTGTGTTAAAGTTTTCGAATACTTTCATTTTCGATATTGAAATGATTGTCATTTTCATGTTTATGAAATTGCCATTTGTTGTTTGGATGTTTTGAGACTTCAATAATTTGCATTTGTCTTTTTCTTTTCTTCTGGCAATTCCAACTAATACAAAAAAGAAGAAACATTTTTGTTTTATGTATTAGAGAGACCAAATATTCTATATTTCATATAACAAGTTATCTTGTTGATATAATATATTATCAGTTTGATACATATAGATTCTACCACTGCATCGAGTGTAATACGATATTTATCCACTCGAGACAGTTAAATTTTCAAATTTAAAACGGGAGGCTTGCCTGAGCGTTTTAAATATTTAAAATTTAACTGTCGAGAGTGGATAAATATCGTATTACACGAGATTTGGTGGTGGAATCTGTTTCTCTAATGATTTTCTAACATTATGCAGGCAAACTTATTCCTTCTTTTCGAATGATCTGCAAAAGATGTGTTCTTTTTATGTGACGTCATCAGGCATGGTCGCCTTTTTTCATGCCGTCACAATAGCAAATTCAGAGGAAAGCAAGAAAAATCGACGTCATAATCGGATTTTTACCAATGAAGTACTGAGATCAAACGAACCACACGTTGATTAAATTTTTTTTATACAATGGGTGCAGAAAGGGATAAATTGACGAAGAATTAGAGAAAATACATTATCAATTTGATGTAACAGATTTTATCATATACTTAGCATTGATACGATAGCTTTTGCATATGTGTAATGAGCCGAAGTACACAAGCCATAATTTCCCACCCGGGCTGATAACCCATAGCAGGTGCATCTCGTGCACAAAACCCATAATAGTGCCTCTCGTGCAAGTTAATTCCGGTATTTCCGGTATCAGTTGTTTGCTTTTCTATTGTGACGTCAGATATTTTTATGACGACGTCAAAATTTACGGGAACTTTTGTGGGGATAGTTTAGTACTTGCTAACAAATGCCATTGACAATTATGAATCATTTTATAGTACAACAAACATGGAGTAATAATGATCATAAAACTCTTCCAAATTGTCAGTGTATTAAAATGCTTCTATAGGAAATAGTAACATAAATGAATATGGAGGTAGTGATCGATGTTATTGTTCGGCAATTATAATGTATATGTTCGATTCACAATTTAACCTTTTTATAAAGTTTTTGACTGTTTTAGTTATTTTATTTGTTTATTTGTCATACATAAAACAATTGTCGGAAGTATATGATAAAGAGATTAATGCATGGCCTTTTCCATATCGGCCCGGGTATCATCCCTCGACCCATATCAGCACCTCGACTACGTCTCGGGCTGATATGGGGGTCTCGGGATGATACCCGGGCCGATATGGAAAAGGTCATGTATTAATCTCTATGTAATATCCACTGATTACAGTCAATTGAGAGAAAGTTACAGTATTTTATGGATATTCAATACTACTCTAAAAAAAGTTAAGCACACAAATTTCTGGGGAGGAGTGTATCGGAATTGGATTATACAAGTTAATTGTGTAGATTAAATAGCCTGTTAAAAAAACTTCTGCCGGTTTTTCGTATATAACTTAAATTTTATAGTTCGTGTTCACATAAGAGGGAAAGACGTTGCCACTTACTACGACACTTTGCACAACCACAGTAAAAGAATACTGCAAAGAATTAGTTAGACCAGTCAGAGTTACTTATAATTCTATTTAAAGGTTTGTCAGATACTTTTAAGTCAGAATAATGAAAAGTCACAAAGACCAAGTAGTAACATTGACATGGAATTTTCTGAGAACGAGTCTGTACCTCACGTGCAAGTGATTGACACCAACTACAACAGTTTTTCTAATGAAGAGAATGAGTTGTTGCATTACATGATGAATTTGATTATGACCTACCTAAGATTTTTGTAGATGATGAAAAAAACGATAAAGAGGTAATGCCTTGGCTTGACAATATATATGTAAAAAGAAATCTGATGTGTCGGTAATGACGAGAGAGATGAAGATACCTGTAAATTCCAAGTCTGGTAGCACCCCCAGTTAATGCTAAGATATGGCAATATCTTAAAAGAAAAGCTTAAACTGCTGATTTGAATCTGAAAACTCCAATACTCCAGATGTAAAACTAATGAGAGAAACCATTCTAAAGCTATGGCAATTTTAATTAATACTTACTTTGAGCTATCAATTAAAATACGGATGTCTTTGAAGCCACACATAGACAAGGAGTACCATCAACTTTGCAATCGCAATGAAGATGTAGTTTCGAGCCTTATCGAAGATGAAGTTGGCAAGCGATTGAAAGATATCAATGAAATTAACAAAATAAACAAGAACATTACTAGCAGCTATAGTAGAAATTCAAATTACATAAGGAAGATTCAGGGGAAGAAGCGGGTTTTTTTTGGCAGAAGGGTCTAACAGCCAAGACAAAGTAATCAGAGTCCATAGGGTTAATTGAGATGAAACAGACCCAACACCTTCAATCAGAAAAGAAAATTTTAAAGGTGAGAAAAAGTATAAATATTAATAGAAAGTCGGGTAAACTGAAAGAAAAAATGAAATTGGGAGTATTTCACCAAAGACAATTGGATTATTTCTACAATTAAGGGATATAAGATAGAATTTGAAAAAAGGCAAATTCAGAAAAAAATTCCAGTTCCTATAAAATTTAACAATAACTTAAGGTAAGGGACCTTATGACAAAGAGATAGTTGATATGGTCGAGAAAGGTGCTATAGAAGAATCTTTTGACGAATCAGTTTATTTCAAATATATTTCTATTAAAAAAGAAAAATGGAAAATTTAGGCCAGTCATAAATAAGAAACCATTAAATCAATCTATTGGCTATCATCATTTTAAACAAGAAACGCTAGAGTTGATTTTAAAAGGAATATCTAAAAATAGCTTATTTACATCTTTGGATTAGACAGATGTATATTTTCCCATTTCAATCTATGCGTCACATGTGCTAAATCTGTATTATATTTATACTCGATCACAGCCTCTGTTTCATATATGCACACCACAGGCACTTGTCTCAGAAAAAAATTTCCTATATACCTTAATATAACACAAGTTACTTAACTTGCATTTTAGAAAAATGTCGTGTGGTGACGAAGTTACGTTATATGCCGCTTTATAGGCTATCAACCCCACTAAAACTTGTTATATCGTAAATCTAAATTGATTTATCTTTACAATGGTGTATAACATGCCTACATTTGTTGTCGGAATCATCCGTAGCAATTCTACCAAAGTATGTGAATCGTAATAATTTTGCAAACCGCTGAAGAATTTTTAATAAACGCGTCACGTCTCCTTGTATATCTCGGTTTTCGATTGGTCAATTCTATTGGAAAGTCGAAATGATTCTCGGAGTTATCTGATCTTGTTTCATTTCATACGTAAAGTCAAGAGAGAGACTGCATGACATTGACGTCATGGGAAAATTTGTAACTTATTAGACATACCACAAACAACACTTGTTAGGTTTTTTTTACGGTATATTATACAATTTTACTAACTGTATGATAAGTTCTATTCATACGAAAACAAACATTTTTTTCTGAAACAATTTTTATAATTAAAATTGAGAATGGAAATGGGGAATGTGTCAAAGAGACAACAACCCGACCAAATAAAAAAACAACAGCAGAGGGTCACCAACAGGTCTTCAATGTAGCGAGAAATTCCCGCACCCGGAGGCGTCCCTCAGCTGGCCCCTAAACAAATATATACTAGTCCAGTGATAATGAACGCCATACTAATTTCCAAATTGTACACAAGAAACTAAAATTAAAATAATACAAGACAAACAAAGGCCAGAGGCTCCTGACTTGGGACAGGCGCAAAAATGTGGCGGGGTTAAACATGTTTATGAGATCTCAACCCTCCCCCTATACCTCTAACCAATGTAGAAAAGTAAACGCAAAACAATACGCACATTAAAATTCAGTTCAAGAGAAGTCCGAATCTGATGACAGAAGATGTAACCAAAGAAAATAAACAAAATGACAATAATACATAAATAACAACAGACTACTAGCAGTTAACTGACATGCCAGCTCCAGACTTCAATTAGACTGACTGAAAGATTATGATTTCATCATATGAACATCAGGCACAATCCTTCCCGTTAGGGGTTTAGTATCATACCATCATAACATATATGAGAAGAACATAACCCGTGTCATGCCAATAACTGTTTTTAGAATAAATGTGTTTAGTTCCGATGCAAAGACCTTATCATTAATCATTTACTGCGAGCGGTGTATTGCCAATTTTGTGTAGGTTGACGAAATAATTACGATTGACATACTTGGGTAGGATTGCTACGGAATCATCCGACACCAACAGTAGGCGTGTTATACACCATTGTGAAAATAAATCATTTTAGATGTACGGCATAACAAGTTTTAGTGGTATTGACGGCCGAGACACGGCATTTTTAATGGAATTTCGTCACCGTATGACATTTTTCAAAATCGCGAGTTAAGTACCTTGCGTAATATAAAGGTATAAAGGGGAGAAAAATCTGAGACAAGTGCCTGTGATGCACACGTCATTATGTAGTTATAATAGAATTAGATCTGGAACTGAACATGTCTGTTCAATAAGCCATACGTAACATGATGTCAGATTAAGCGACTGAAAATGGAGATGATGACTATCCATCCAGAACACTTCGCAATGTAAAAATTTGTGCAAATTGTCAAGATTCTGTAAAAGGGAATTTAAGATGGAATCCACACCCAAAATGGACTCACTGGGAAAGTAGTGACTTACCGACAGCATGGAAAACGTTCGAACAACAAGTGTAGTTTATGTTCGAAGGACCACTGAAAGCAAAGAACGAGGAAACGAAGTTTAACTACCTTATGATATGGGTTGGAAATAAAGGCCGGGATATTTACTCCACGTTGAATTTACAAGTTTTAAAGACTTATTACGGGAGAGTTCGAAAACTATGTAAAGATCAAATCAAATAAATTTTATGCAAGGTACAAATTCGCAACAAGAAAGCAGTCGAACGTAGAGACTTCTAAACAGTTTGTTACCGATTTAAAGACATTGATTAATGATTGTGGCTATCAACAATAAGAAATGTTGCTAGAACAAAGAGTATTTACCGTTAATTCACAGAAAATAAGAGAAAAACTGAAAAGGAAGTGATCTAACTCTAGAAAAAAGCAATCGATATTGCAAGAACATACGAACTATCAAAACAACAACTAAGGTCAATGAATGGAGAGGATACATCAATTCATGCGTTAAATAAACAGCTGCGCCAAGAGCGCATGATACGCCCGTCATAAATAGTTTCTGAGATACAGTGCAACATGTGAAAACACACCTTTTTTAACAAAAAAAATAATAAATTTTGAACCATCACCAAAGAGTATACAGATCTTAAGATAAATATAACTAAGAAGTGTGTAAAGTTTTAAGCAATAATCATAAATTGTTTTTTTTTGGGATATAGAGTGACATGTGAAAACACACCTTTTTTTAACAAAAAACTCAATATCTCTAAAATAAAATTTTGAATCAAAACCAAAAAGTGTACAGATCTTAAGATTAATATAACTGAGAAGTGTGTAAAGTTTTAATCAATAATCATTAATTGTTTTTGAGATAAAGCGATGTCATTACAAAAGTACGATCTCAATGTACAATACAAGCAAAGGAAACTAATGTTTCTAGCAGATCACTTGAGTCGAAATTACTTCCAGGAAGCGAAAGATTTAGTTCCTGATTTCACAGTGAATGAATTAAGTTTTTTAGCGTATTTACCGATCTCAAAACAGTCGATGATTGATTTCAAAAGTCAATAGCCGAAAATATTGAACTCACAGTATTAACAAAAAACGTTATCGAAGGATGGCCGCTAGTCAAGACAGAATTAGTAAAGAGTATGACTCCTTACTGGATATTCCGAGATGAGATTTCATGTGTAGTCGGACTAATTTTCAGCATACAAACTGATTGTACCGAAAAGTATGCAACGTGAAATGCTAAATAAATTTCATGAATCGCATATGGGCATCAACAAATGTAAAGCTCGAGCACGAGATGCGTTGTTTTGGAATGGAATGGTCGCTCTAATAGAAGTCCACCTCCTTTTCATTTAAATCAGTACTACAAGATATGTAAAGAATTAGTTTAAACATATTTTATTGTTCAAAATGACAAAAGGATAAGACACAAGTTTTACAACTTAGTAACGTCTTCTCCAAAACAAATACAAAATATACACATTAATTAATGAACACATCAAATATTTCATACTAACAAATAATTTAAGAATAAAGACATGAAAACAAAAGGAAACTTTTTGAAGCGAATCAATGGATTTTAATCGAGTGCATCCTTTTACAGTATAAATACGACACAAACACACCGAATAGTTAATAGAACTACCTATGCGCAAATTTTGTTCTTATGGACATAACTTAAATAAGTGTGTGTGTTTTTCTCATAATAAAGCGTGGGATCTTAATATATTATCCAAGTTTTCGAAAAGGATGTCAGCTGCACACTGGTAAGTATAGATTTGAAACTTATTCTTATATTCTTTCGTTAAAATCCATTGAATCGTTATTGATAACAAAACTTAACAGTAAATATTCATCAAGATCATTCGATTATTGTCATTACATGTATATAGAAATATCTTTAATTTCATGTGTTGTAAGCAGAACTAAGGTTGTCAATGCAGAGAAAAACGTTTGGTATTTTTTTATATACCTTTGAACAGATAAACAAATAATATCATTTTCTTCAGTACGTAAAGCATCATCGCCAAATAATAATAAATCGATAGTAATATTTACATTAAAGACATTAATTTCGTTAAACATCAGATTTCTCTGAGCTGAAAAATTAATACAATATAATAGATAGTGTTCAACATTTTCATTAATAAAACCACATGAACAATTTGCATTTTGTATTAAATTTGCTTTGAACAAGTCAGCACGCAGTGCGCTACATCTGTTACGCAGCCTTGTGTGTAAAACAGAATACAAACGATCTCCTAAAGAACCAAATCTCGGAGATTTATTATTTCTATAGTATAGTTTGTGCAAGGTTAATTTAAAAAAGGAAAATGTAGGAATATGTCTTATACTTAAGTCTAAAGAGTTCCACAGTGCAATAGATGACGGAAAATAAGACTGTTGATAAGCTGATAAACGATTTACGGGACTAGTAATATTTTGACTGTTACGCAAATTATAATTACAAATATCTGATACAAAATCCGGAACCAAATCGTGTAAATAATCTGGCGCTTGGTTATTTATAATCTTATAAAACATAGATAATTTTTTAACCTCCCGTCTGACGCTTACTTTTTCCCATCCCGTCTCTAAATAGATACTGTTCCGGCTAGCGTAACTTGTTAATCCCGTAACTATTCGAGCAGCCTCGATTTGGATATTTTCCAACCGATCAGAATTTGTTTGTCCACAGTTATCCCATACTTCTGACGAATACTCCAAAATTGGCCGAATAAAAGTCATATAAATTTTTTCCAAATATTCCCTCTTAAGTCTAAATTTTAGTTTTCGTAAAACATTAAGCTGCTTGGAAGTTTTCTCTATCAGCTTATCAACATGCTTCCTCCATTTACAATCACTACTAAATATGACACCAAGATGTTTATGCGTATGAACTGGCTCTAATGTAGTGCCATCAAAATCAAAAGAAAAATTACTTTGTATAGTTTTCATACTGAATATCATAATATCTGTTTTATTTGGGTTAAACTTCACTAGCCATCTGTTTGACCACGCATTTAAATAAACAAGATCTGTGCTGATTAATTTTTTTTAAAGTGGATTCATTAGGAGCAATATGACCTATTGAAGTGTCATCTGCAAAAAGCCTCCCAAATCCAGAAAAACCATCAGCTATATCATTAATATATATCAAAAACAATAACGGTCCTAATACCGAACCCTGAGGCACACCGGCGTTTAATTTTCCAAATTTTGAAAGTGAATCTTTTAAGACAACTTTCTGAGATCGGCTACATAAGTAGCTTTTTAACCAACACAGCAAGTCTCCTGTTATACCATATTTTTCAAGTTTGTATAGTAAAGCCTTAATCCAAACCGTATCAAAGGCTTTACTTATATCAGCAAATGTAATGCTAGTAACTAGCTTATCATTAAGCGCCAATAAAATTTTGTTGTAAAGTTCAATTAATTGGTGCGTAGTGGAATATCCTGGAATAAATCCAGATTGATACTTATACAACAGTTTATTTTCATGTAAATGGTTAAAAATATTTTTGAAAACAATTTTTTCTAATAATTTACTCACACATGACAATAAGGAGACAGGCCTGTAGTTAGAAGGTAGTGATTTGTCACCACTTTTGAATAATGGAATAACATATGCAATTTTCCATTGATCGGGAAATACTCTCTCATGAAGTGATTTATTAAAAAGTAAACATAATGGTTTTGAAATTTCATTTCTAACAGCAAGTAACATTCTGTTGCTAACAATATCTGGTCCTACCGCTTTATTTGGATCAAGCGTGGAAATAATATCAAGTACATCTTGTTCACTAACAATTATCTGCGAAAGAAAATCATGACAGCGTTCATCAAATTCCGGTAAATCTTTATTAGCATCATCTATATTAGAAATAGAACAAAAATATTTATTTAAAATCTCAGACTTTTCTGTTCCTTCATACGCAAGGTTAAAGTTATGATCCGGGTCTCTTAGCGGAGGAATATCATGAGTTGGTCTGTCGCTTTTAATTAGCATATTGGTGGTCTTCCAATACTGTTTACAGTTTGCAACTTTAAGTTCATCCAAATTCTCGTTTATAGTCGCGTAAAAATGCTTTTTAGCTTGCTTTTTTAAATTATTAACTTTGTTCCTTTGTTGCTTTTATTTATGTTCAACAGATGTACTTTGTGAACGCATAAAAAGTTTTCGAAATCTGTCCCGTTTTCTCGTTTCCCGTCTCAAATTTGAATCAAACCAAACTTTATCGTCACATCTTATAGTTACGTCCCTTGTAGGGATACACGCAGATGCTATATTAATAAAAGTGTTAGTGAAATTCGTAGCAGCAACATGAACATCACTTGCATCAGAAATCAAATTTTCCCAATTAGTATTAAGTACTTTTTGTTTCATCAAGTCATAATCCCCTCTTTTATAATCCCATATAGATCTAATATATGTTCGACTTTTACTAAAACCACAATCAATTGTGACATATGTTCCATCATGGTCACTTATACCTCTATCAATAGGTATTGTGTCTTTATCTAAAACTGGTATAGAGTCTGTAACTAAAATAGGGTCAAGTAGTGACGAGCTACTTGTTCGTGTGTCAAAGTGCGTGGCTTTGTCAATTATGTTAATCAGGCCATTAATAAAAATAATATCTCTAATATTTGACGGTAGATCAGACATAAAATTTTTATTCAGATCACCTAAGCAAATTATACAATTATTTTTATCAAGGGCGTTTTTCAACATTTGATCAAAGTATTGCCAGAAATAAACTGTAGATTGCCTTTCCGACCTATAATTTATATTAATCAAAATAGATCGAAGTTTGGTCTTTAACTCAAACCACATACTCTCAATTTCATCATGCTCTAAATCTTGTCGACGGATTATGTGAACATAATTTTTAAAATACATGATAATACCACCACCATGTGAATTTCTGTCTTTTCTAACTGGTGTTTCAAACCCCATAATAGATATATCGTAATCAGCAATATTAGAGTCTAAATGTGTTTCTGTGAAAAATACTACATCATAATCCTCAATAATATCGGCAATATAGTTCAGTTTATTTCTAAGGCTTCTAATGTTGCAATGGAAAATTGACAATGTTTTCTCGGAATACTCGTGTGTGCGTTCAGGACCCGGGTTCGGTTCAATGTCACCACATATTAATAATAAACATAAAAGCACTAAATAAAAAGCAATCAAATTACTACAAGTTCTATATAAGTTGCGTATACTTAGTTTAAATCTTGAAATCATCTTTATTAATTCTGCCAGCATATCATTTAAGGAAAAACAATACCGGTAAACTGTTTTTCTCAAACAACCCAAACTAGTTTTGTGATAAAACAGTCCTATTGTTATCCTGTACGATACAATATCATTACCCATTGTCAAATACAATACAATAGAAAAGGATAACAATATAGGACTGCATTGTAAAACACGATACATAGCATGGACAATTATAATTCGAATGACCCTTCACGAATTTCAGAAAAATAAAAAGTAAAGAAAAAAAGAAAAATATGTACATGTACAAAAAGCAACATTTCAACATCGTAAATATTCGATGTTGGTATTGCAAATATAAGAGAGCTGAATTTTTAACAAAGATTTTGTGTTAATGATACTTTGATGAAATAATCCAAATTAAGTGACCTCTTTTTATGCGCCTCTCCGAATTATATCGAAAGTGGAAATGAACTGATTTGCATATTGTTGTCAAATAAGGTAAGGTATACTATAAATTTAGCTTGGACATAATAACCGAAACGATTGTCACGTGATACAATGTTTTTTTTTTTTTAAAACACACTTCGTTGATTATCACTCATGTGATATTGAGTAGAATTTAAACCTATTGACATTGCCAAAGATGTATTATTTTAGTGTATGTAAACACTACCACGTGTTTCTAAACACGTGTATTATACAACAGTTACTGTTAAAAATTAAGTAAATACGGATAGTGCTTACTAGTTTAGACACTTTCTTGAAACAGCATATTGACATATTACATATTATACATAGTATTTAACTAGATCATACAGTTCCGAGTAAATTTGTGAATTTGTAAACTTTAATCAGACAAAACAAACAAGAATATGATGGTAACGGAATGTCAATCCTCATTCTGGTCATCACCTTCAAGGACTTCCCCACCAAGTCTGTAAATGTCTTGCCTTGAGTTAATCTTTTTAGGACGAGCATTTTCTGTTGTTTTTACTATTATGGACCCGTCATGTGTCCAAAAGGAGTGTATGATATCTTTTTCACGCAAAGTGTTTAATCTATGTGGCAGATCATACCTGTGTTTGGTGAGATTTTCTGCAATGAACATTTTGCTTTTGTTTCCTTTTAAATAACGCTTGCTGTTGAAGACTAATTGTCTCTGACGGTATGACAGGAAGCGTACAATGATTGCAATTTTGCCATCTTTAATTTCACCAATTGGATGGGACCGGCCAATGTATCTTGTGTTCAAATTCAATTTGAGATTTTTATTACAAATATCAAGTACAAGTGCATCAGTGTTAATAGGTTTAATTATATCACCATTATCGTCAGTTGGAACTGGAACATTATGAAATCGCAAGCTTGTACTTCGCGAATATTGTTCCTGTTCCTCAATTCTGGCCTCGACCTTGCCTAATTTGGTTTTTAACATTTTCATTTCCTCTTTATATTTATTAAGTTCTACGTCTTTAAGAATAAGATCATCTTTGTTGTGTTTAATACTTAGCAAGTGAGGCTGCATGCATTCATCTATGTAAAGAATGACAATGAGTTACTGCCTGTATTGTAGTACCATGACAAACCACTCTTATATTTGCCTACACCAACAACATAATAAGACCGATTGTTATCCAAGTTGTCGAAACTAGCTATAACAAATATTTTGAAGTCACCTTTGCAGCTGTTAAAACTGCCTACATCTGTTGGTAATATACATTTGTACGACACTCCAAGACCGAGTCTAGCTTTCGGCGCATTATAATGATACTGTTAAAACATGCCAGTATTTTACATACAGAATTATTTTACTATACTCTATCTGTATGATGTCTTACATAAAGTTTTCCCAGCTTTGTAATCCTTTTTTCAGTATTAAACTGAATTAAAACTCCTTTCTTATCCCTTGTAATCAGAATTATAATGTTCTATCTCCATATCCAAAAGGATATCTCGGTTTAAGTCACATGGACAAAGTTGACGAATATCCATCTTTGAAAAGCATGTCAATTACAAATGTATCTGGTGAGTTAATTTCTGATGTTTTCCTTTTTATTGATTCATTTTCTAAGAAAAGATGTGTTTAAATTTGCAAATGATGTATTTCGATATTCCTTCTGAAAGAAAACACTTTAAGAACAATGAGATGCATCACTATAATGTTAAAAGTAATATACTCTGATACAACGTTTTGGCTTAAAAAATAGAGATACATCACTATAATGTAATACAAAATACTATAAAACTATATACACAAAGGTATCACAGTCCACAACATCTTCAAATCTGAAAATAAATGACTCAAAATGAAAACATTCTATCTTTTTTTTTCAAACTTTTTGAGATTCTGTGAAGAATTTTATTCATTTTGTTCTTTCTTTAAATTGCAGTGACTATTATTGTAGCAGAGTGATTTTTATAATAATTTTATATATTGTAAAAATCATTTATTTAATTACTATATTTATTATAAAGCTTAATTACGTATTTGAATATTGTATATTCAGTTTAAATTATTACTTGCAAACCCTATTTTTATGTATAGTAATATTCACGTTATTTTCTATGAATATTCATTAGGGATTTACTTGAATCATTGTATTTGATTGGCTGTTAATATTTTCGCGGTCAAGTTTAATTTCCTTTGTTTTGTACCTGTACATTTCCACGGGACGATAGCCATGACAGTCCATTGAATTTATGTATGTTTATCTTGACCACATAGTTTACCTGTAAACCTTATATATTTTGGACAACATTATTATAGAATACTGACTCCATGTAATGTAATTATGTAGAGCACATGATTGTGTGATGTTTATATGATGTGCCGTTAACCGTATCAGTACAACTCACTCCACAAGTGACTTGTTATTTATATACTGGTACAATAAAGAATCAGAACCTTAAGCTCTCATTGGTGTTATTCCTAACGCATAGAAAACCACATACTACAAATGGCGCCCACGTTTCGTTGGGTTGATGGCACTAACCAGTTTTTTGTGGAGATCCAGATGTGATGTCAGTGACCATCATTAGATGTCTGGAGTCCATGTATGCAGTGACCATGTGTGTTTGTTTACTTCCGTTATGGTACCATGTGATGAACTTTACCACGTGCTTATGTTTACTAACATTCCGACCCATGTGATCATCGTCCACGTGCGTTTGTTTACAGTTTACCGGATGACATTATAGTACCGGATGTTACTTATAGTAACTTGACTTTTTGTTTTTCACTTTTGGAAAACTGAACTTGTATTATTCTACATTGTGAAATATTGTGATTTAATTATACTTTTGTGGAACAGTGTAATTATTGGAATAGTTTTCTAGTTTAAGGTAGGATCTGTTTATTTACATTATATACTGTATACCACTTTGATACATTGAAACTTAGCATACACTTGAAACATTTACACATTTCGAATTTAAATTTTGAAATTTTACATCCACTTTTTGGGACTTTAAATTTTTTTTTGACGTCCTACATTTTGACCTTTTCATACTTTAACATTTATAGATTTAAAAATTTTTTTTAATTTTTTTTTCCGAGGCTTACTTGGATACGAACTTAGTCTGTCAGTGGACATGTACACTTAGTTTATATAGGCGTTCCTTTGTGTTGTACATGTATTACTGATAGTGATAAACATACTTTGTAGATTACAGTAGCATAGCTACATAGTATATAGCATACACTTTTATATTTTAAATTTATTTTTCGGTATACAGTTGTAGTGTATTGTACTTACATTGAACTATAACCCACATGGTATAGGTCAATGCTCAGTTGAACTTAGCAATTATAACACACATTATGTTTTATGTGTAGCATTGCTAGTTGGTATTAGATACACAGTATATATATATCGTTTTATAAATGTACTGTGTATAGTGACTTGGTACTTAGGTTGATATGAATTAAATTTATTATCATATTACTTACATATTAGACATTCACTGAGTTAGATAGTATCTAGATTTTGAGAGTGTAGATAGACATTGTTGATTATTTTTTTTTAATATTGATTAAAAATTTCCATTTGATCATTTAGTGTGGTGGTGTTGACACTTATTAGATTTGTGCATTATTATTGAACTTGAATTAGGGTGAATGCATTGAATGTTTATAGGTACACTAGTCTACACCGTTAGCCATGTATGACCAACCGAATGAGCCATATTGCAACGCCAGGTATGAGCAACACTACAATACCTACGACACTTTTGATCCACAGTACTATCCACCACGCAGAAAACGTCATCGCCACCGAAGACGCAACAGACAACGTCCATACTGGGACCAGATAGAAGCTGAATACCAACCTGCTCCTACTCCGACTTATGTATCTCAACCATCCAGAGAACCTGTTATATGCTACAGATGTGGACAACCAGGCCACTATGCCTTTGCCTGCTGTGTTAGATTGGACCACACTAGAAAAGCTTGTAACTTTCAGCAGATGAACACTGAAGCTAAGATATACCAACAACGACAGTTATCAGGTGATACAGAAGGATTACTTGGTAGCCCTAATGAAGTCACAGTAGTCATCAATGGACTTCAAGCAGCAGCACTACTAGATACTGGTTCTACAGTCAGTACAGTTAGCCAGTCATTCCATCGACAGTACCTTGCTGACAGTCCTATTCAGACACTCAACCAGATACTTAACATCGAATGTGCAGATGGCCAGAACATGCCATACCTTGGTTACATCTCAGCAGATTTACAGTTACCAGGTACATCTACATCAGCAGATCCTCAGCCATGCTTACTGTTAGTCGTTCCAGACAGTTCTTATAACCAGCTAGTACCACTTCTTCTGGGAACCAACGTTTTGACAGCAGCTATGACTGATGTAAAGCAACGATATGGATCACGCTTTCTACAAACAGCAGATCTACATACACCTTGGTATATCACATTTAGATGTTTGCTTTTAAGAGATAAAGAACTACAAAAGAGATGCAACAGACTTGCCATCATCAAGAGTGCTGAAGGAAAGACAATCCGTATACCACCTAACAAAGATGTCGTTCTACAGGGATACATGGACCATGAACTACCATACCATCCAGTTTGTGGACTCCTACAGTCAACTGATAGAGCAGCAATACCATCAGACTTAGATATAGCTCCATCATTAGTATCATATCAGTATAGAAACAACAGCATCATACCAGTACATATCAGCAATGTAACTACCAGAACAGTGACAGTTTCGCCAAATGCCATCCTTTGCGAACTTCAACCTGTTTCAGTCACCGACATTGATGTACCAGACACCTACGAACAAGATGCATGGAATGAATCTACATTTCCAGATACACTTACTGATGATCAACTACGTAAAGCCAGAGAACTTCTACATCAATTCAGAGATGTATTCAGCACTTCAGATACTGATATAGGCCACATTACCGCTGTACAGCATAAGATAGAACTGATAGATGAAACACCATTCAAACAACGACACCGGCGTATTCCACCTGCCTTATTCGACGAAGTTAGAACACACCTTCAACAACTACTTACTGCTGGGATCATTCGTCGTTCACATTCGCCTTGGTCATCGAATGTTGTATTGGTTAGGAAGAAAGACAACAAGCTCAGAATGTGTGTAGATTATAGACAACTGAACCAGCTGACGATTAAAGACTCATATGCTCTTCCTAGAAGCGAAGAAATCCTTGACGCCTTGGGAGGAAACAACTACTATACCGTCATGGACATGAAGAGTGGTTATCACCAAGTAGAGGTAGAAGAGACACACAAGGCTAGAACAGCATTTACAGTCGGCCCTCTTGGTTTCTATGAATTTAACAGACTTCCGTTTGGCCTCGTAAACAGTCCAGCAACTTACCAACGTCTCATGGAACAGATACTTGGAGATCTTCACCTAGATATATGCTTTATATACCTTGACGACTTGATCATCTTTTCGGAGACGTACGAAGAACATCTTGAAAGGTTACAGATGGTACTACAACGACTAAGAGAACACAACTTGAAACTTTCGCCCAAGAAATGTGCATTCTTCAAAGACAAAGTCAAGTACATCGGCCACATAGTCTCTAAAGATGGTATTTCACCCGATCCAGATAAACTTGAGAAAGTAATCAACTGGCCTCGACCCACAACGCCAGAAGAGGTACGTCGCTTCCTTGGTTTCGTCGGTTATAACCGCAAGTTTGTCAAAGACTTCTCCAAGATAGCAAGACCGCTCACAGATTTGATGCCTGCACCAAAGAAGTCTAGTAAACGAAAACCTAAGAAGCCAACAGTTACATCATGGGTTTGGGACAAGCCACAAGAAGATGCATTCCAGAAGCTCAAAAGTCAACTAGCGATGCCACCTGTTCTTGGTTATCCACGTTACAAGGAACCTTTTGAATTACATACAGACGCATCTATGCTTGGTCTTGGAGCAATACTGTACCAATCACAAGAAGGAAAGAAAAGAGCCATAGCCTATGCCAGCAGAGGACTTAGCAAGACTGAGAGGAACTACCCAGTCCATAAGTTAGAATTCCTTGCTCTGAAATGGTCAGTAACAGAGAAATTTCATGATTACCTTTATGGCAACACATTTACCGTGGTTACAGACAACAACCCACTTACTTACGTCTTAACAACAGCAAAGCTAGACGTCACTGGTCATCGTTGGATAGCTAGTTTGTCATCTTATAACTTTAACATCGTCTATCGACCTGGTGTCAACAACGCTGATGCAGATGCACTTTCCAGACTTCCAGAACTGCTTGGTCGTACCAACACCTCCAACATTAGTACAGATTCTGTGAAAGCCATTTGTCAGTTACAGCATGCACAACCATATGTTCAGACGTTATCGATGACAACATCTAAAGCCACTGATGATCCATACTTACCATCACAACATCTAGTTAACATCAAGATGGAACAGAAGCAAGATACTTACCTTAAAGAAGATGGAACAGAAGCAAGATACTTACCTTAAAGATTGGATATACTGGGTTGATGAACATCGCAAGCCACGAAAAGAACAACTAGAACGTTCACCATGGAACACTTGGTTTTTGAACAACTACGACAAATTGAAAATGGTTGATGGCATACTCTACCGTATTATCCACGACAATGGGGAACAACATAAACAACTTGTACTACCCGAAGTCTGCATTTCCAAAGTACTTACAGCATTACATGATGAGATGGGACATCAAGGCAGAGACAAAACAGTATCATTAGTTAGAGATCGTTTTGTTTGGTTTGGAATGAATAGAGATGTTGACAACTGGATATCGAACTGCGACAGCTGCATACGACGAAAGCAACCAGCAAGTCATAGAGCACCACTTATCAGCATTGAGACGACACAACCACTTGAGTTAGTTTGTATGGATTATCTCTCACTTGAAAGATCTACAGGTGGATTTGAGAACATACTAGTAATAACAGACCACTTCACTCGATATGCATTGGCAATACCAACAAGAAACCAGACAGCGAAAACAACTGCAGACGCATTCTTCAACAACTTTGTCGTCCACTATGGTTTGCCAGAAAGAATTCACTCCGATCAAGGTGCCAACTTCGGATCCAAAATCATCAAGGAATTATGCAACATCACTGGTATGACTAAGTCAAGAACAACACCGTATCATCCAATGGGTAATGGCATCACTGAACGTTTCAACAGGACATTACTTGGTATGTTGGGAACATTGGAGAACGTCCAGAAGAAAGATTGGAAGTCGCATGTTGCTGGTCTTGTTCATGCTTACAATTGCACTCGTCAAACATCAACTGGATTCTCTCCATATTTCCTGATGTTCGGAAGACAGCCAAAGCTACCTATAGACATCGCTTTTGGAATTGGAGAAGAAGCTGAACCTATAACTACAACTAAGTATGCAGAAGAAATGCAAGAAAGACTTCGTAAGGCATATGACACAGCAACAAGAAACATCTTTGCTGCCCAGAAACGACAGAAGACACACTACGACCAGAAAGTAAAAGGAGCTGTGCTGAAACCGGGAGATAGAGTTTTAGTCAAGACTCTAGCTTTTGATGGAAAGCACAAGTTAGCAGATAGGTGGGAAGATGACCCGTACCGTATAATTAGTCAGCCTAATTATGGAATACCAGTGTACGTGGTTCAGAAAGAGAATAAAGAAGGAAGAAAGAGGACTTTACATAGGAATCTTTTCTTGCCTATTGGAGATCTGCCAACTGTTAGAGATACAGATAAAGAAAAGAAACGTCCTGCGCCCAGGCAAAGAAGAAAGAAGCAGCCCGAGGAACCGGCGAAATCTGAAGGGAACAGTGAGAACAGGACCACTGATGAAGTATCAGATGAGGAGTCGGAGCAGGAGTATGGATATTATATACTTGATCAGGATACACAGGACAACACTAAGAGTGATGTACCAGTTGTGGACCTACAAGAAGAAGGAACTCTTGGTTTCACTGGTGACGGCCATGATGGAGCTGAGAGTAGTAATCAGCAGGGAACTGGTTTAGGAGGGGACGCTCTTCCTGTGGACATTATTACAGCTGCAGAACCAAACCCTGTGAGTGATGAGGAACCTGAAGAAGCGACTGCTCAGACTATTGAAGAAAACACTTCTATTGATCGAAATGAGAGTGCGCCAACAGACTTATCACTAGGAGAGGCAGACGAACCCACAATAGCTCCGGAACAACAACAAAGAAGAAGACGTATACTACCGACACCACCACGCGACCCACCAGTATCAACTAGACCTCAGAGGGAAAGGAAACAACCGAAATACCTGGATGACTATGTTGTATCCAAGCAGGCTACTACTATCCAACAGCCGGATTGGTTAATGAGGATTCACTGGTTGGAGTCTGAAGCAAGAAAAGGAAGATTTAAAGGTTTAGAGATGGAGTTGTCAAGAACCATCCTCGACATCATGCGAACTGGTTAATGGCTTGCCGAGGACGTCAACCTTCAGTGAAGGGGGAAACAGTCTGGAATGACGTGGAAGTCATTTTCCTACAGCGGGGAGAATGTAGCAGAGTGATTTTTATAATAATTTTATATATTGTAAAAATCATTTATTTAATTACTATATTTATTATAAAGCTTAATTACGTATTTGAATATTGTATATTCAGTTTAAATTATTACTTGCAAACCCTATTTTTATGTATAGTAATATTCACGTTATTTTCTATGAATATTCATTAGGGATTTACTTGAATCATTGTATTTGATTGGCTGTTAATATTTTCGCGGTCAAGTTTAATTTCCTTTGTTTTGTACCTGTACATTTCCACGGGACGATAGCCATGACAGTCCATTGAATTTATGTATGTTTATCTTGACCACATAGTTTACCTGTAAACCTTATATATTTTGGACAACATTATTATAGAATACTGACTCCATGTAATGTAATTATGTAGAGCACATGATTGTGTGATGTTTATATGATGTGCCGTTAACCGTATCAGTACAACTCACTCCACAAGTGACTTGTTATTTATATACTGGTACAATAAAGAATCAGAACCTTAAGCTCTCATTGGTGTTATTCCTAACGCATAGAAAACCACATACTACATTATAACTGTTATTAATTGGACTTGCCAAAGGTTTAATCAAATTCACATCAAGTTTATGGAAAAACTTTGAATTCTCTCATTCCCTACATCTGTTTGAAAAAGATTTGGAGTAATTTTTTTCGCATTCTAGTTGTTTCTCTTTCTTTGTCCTATTGCAATGCCAGCATAGCCAGTTTATACTTTTATTATGCTATAATATTAGCAAATCATCTAACTTAACATGACTTGATTTGTCAAATACAGAAATTTTAACAACCTGTTTCCTACTTTAGCTCTCAAATCTTGAACATTTGAACCTGTCACAGTATGAGCATCTAGTTTACATAGACTTTGTCGTAATTGCCAACTGTCATAAGTTAATCAATTTGTATTTGTCATTTGATACTAACTATAATTTACATTGTACACCACTTATGCTTTCGATCTTTTATATCTGGGCGTTACTGGTGAGTCTTGTGTGGACGAGGCGCGTTTTTGGCGTATTAAATTTTAAACCTGATGTTTTTTGTTATTCATTAATCATGTGTTTTTTTGTCTAATACGTTTTCCTATTTATTTGTATTGTAGTCCTGTAATATTATGTTGTCATTTCTATGTTATATTTAACATTGCCATTAAAGTGCGAGGTTTGGCATGCCACAAAACCAGGTTCAACCCACCATTTTTTCCTTTAAAAATGTCCTGTACTAAGTCAGGAATATGGCCATTGTTATATTATAGTTCGTTTCTGTGTGTGTTACAATTTAACGTTGCGTCGTTTGTTTTCTCTTATTTTTGAGTGTAAATTGACATTGCGATAAGACGTGTCACGGTACTTGTCTATCCCAAATTCATGTATTTGGTTTTGATGTTTTATTTGTTATTCTCGTGGGATTTTGTCTAATGCTTGGTCCGTTTCTGTGTGTGTTAGTTACATTGTAGTGTTGTGTCGTTGTTCTCTTATATTTATGCGTTTCCGTCAGTTTTAGTTTGTTACCCCGATTTTGTTTTTTGTCCATGGATTTACGAGTTTGAACAGCAGTACTACCGTTGCCTTTATTTATACTTGATAGATACATTGGATATATGTGGAATTCCTCTTTCAATAGAAGAAATAGACGCAATACTTACTATGTGCTATTCAGCTCTGTTATCTACTAGTATTCACTTAAGGTGGTACCCAACACTTTCACTAAAATTAATTTGGCTAGTTTAATTTTCATAAAATTTTGACAAAGTATTACTTTGACCCTTTAACAAAAATATAAAAGTTTTAAAAATTTTGAACCACCCATTTTGTCAGAAAATTACACTGGTTATATAGCAGTTTGACAAACATCAAATTTGATCAATGAGAAGCTTAATATTCCCTTTACAACACAACGTAATTAAGACGTTTAGCTGACTTTACAGAGTTATCTCCCTGTAGTTTTAGGTACCACTTTTATATAAGTTTACAACCTGGAGTAAAACAAAAACTCCTTTAGTTAGCTGTATCAACCCGTTATCAAGACGCAAAGCATCATTATGCCAAACAAATAGTTTTTTTTAAATGCATTTACGAATCGACTGGACGGGCACAGAAACAAGTGCTTTGATATTTACATGGTAACAAGACATATCCAGAGGCTGTTCAACATTATGTACAGAAAGAGTCCAATTTTGGAAGACATATGAACGAACCTAAAAATCAAGCGCACTGAAAGAACAGAAAAACAGTGTGAAGTTAGAGTTCATATAATGACAAAAAATTGCAAGACAATTGTTTAGGCTAACCAGGAGAGTGGAGCGTCACCTGAATTATGTGTCTTTTTTAGCAACTGTGTGAGCTACTTGAAGTATGCATGAAATATTTGCCACTGGTCCTTACTCTATCCACGATTTACTTTTAAATACATTTCTAATAGTGTGTGTGGTAAATTGTATTATTTAGGTAGCATCGCAGGTTCAGTTAATCGAGAAATTAAAAACAAAGCATAACGTTGTACAATTCATTTTTTAAGACATTCGTACATAGAATTATGATTGATTGATTGTTTGTCGCTTAACGTCAAGTGGCAAATATCCATTTACACGTTTAATTAGACCCAAGAGAAACAAATAAAGGCAACAGTAGTATACCACTGTTCGAAATTCATTACAAAAATGTGATTTGGTTGTGGTGATGGGTTTGTTGATCTTACTTTATTGAAATTCTTGCTGCATATAATTTTCTTTGTCTATGGCGAACTTGGCCCAATTTACAAAATTTATAAAAATTGACTATAAAGGCAATAACTACTTAAGGAGTCAATTGACCATTTTGGTCATGTTGACCTATTTTTAGGTCTTACTTTGCTGTACATTATTGCTGTTTACAGTTTATCCCCATCTTTAATAATATTTAAGGTAACAACCAAAAGCTGCCAAATTTTATTAAAACTACCAATTCAGAGGCAGATTACGGAAGCCCTGGAGTGCCACGCAAAAAAATAATTACAACTTGCGCGCACAAGTTACAAACTTGCGCTCACGAGTTACTATCTTGTGCGCATAAGTTACATAACTTGCGCGCACGAGTTACTAACTTGTGCGCACGAGTTACTATCTTGTTCGCACGAGTTACTATCTTGTGCGCACAAGTTACATAACTTGTGCGCACGAGTTACTATTTTGTGCACACAAGTTACTAACTTGTGCGCACGAGTTACACAATATGTGCACACGATTTATTAGAGCCCTTATTGACATGCGCTTGATTTGTACATTGTGAATTGTCATTTCCTGCTTGGATGAAGTTTATGAAGAAAGGTTAGTTTAATGATATTTAATCAATGTGACATAATGCATGGATGTAAAATGTCTGCATGTGTGAACACATTCAATCTATGTAGCCACCGTTAAAAGACTTCGGTTTGAGACTTATACTTTCCAACAACCATACTTATTCATGCTTTTTTCATTATTGGAGATAAAAATGTTTTATTTTTTTTTTATAAAAACGGTCAAATCATAAACCACAACCTTATTAACCCGAATAATCCATTCGTTATATTACGACCACTACGATCACTCCATTAATTCTGAGGACAATGACCATAAGGGGGCGCTGTAATTATTCGAGTTACAACCTTATTACAAATCAAACGATCATGGGCTAAAAAGCTGACAAAATAACATTTTCCAAGTATTTGGTCCAATCGTATTCTTGTCGATTTCACATTGACAAAAAAAACTAATGCATGGGGGAAATAATGACCAAATGTCAGAAATGAGCATAAACTGAATGTCCGAAACGTATTTGGTATCTATAATACAACTTCTAAAATCATTTGAGGTTAAAGAGTTTACCTTTTACCCTTACCTCAAAATTCATATTTAATCTATGCTTCAACTGTTAAAACGGGTACATATAAAATAAGAAACCAAAACAAAAGAAATATAACGAAACGCAACGAAACGAAAAGAAAGGGAAAATGAAGAAACGAAATACAACCAAAATCAAAACTATAGATTCAAAGTTTAACCCAATAGCACTTAAGAATCCAACCCTTTAGTTTTATGCAATTATTCAATTGTGTGGTGCTCTTGATAGTTTTCATTGTTACAACTACGTTAAAACAGTAGGCTGTATATTTAAGGAAATAGCCCTATGATCTCTTATTTGATGGTCTCTCAATTGATGATTGCAAATGAATTGATTGTTTATTGAAAGACTTTTCTACAAAACTGTGTGAATGTGCAGTACGTGTAACGTACAATATAACATTTGATATTCAAGAATACTTTTTATGGACTTTGTCTTTGATCCTGTCGGCTATCCTTATATGGGTAAGTCTGGAGCGTGAGAAAAAAGTTCATGTCTTTAATTTTTTCTAAAATGTATTCAGCACCAGGTGTTGCACGAGCTTCAGCCGGGTATACATGTATATAAAAGAGATGTTTTTGTTCAAATGTTATAACTCAAAATAGAGCCCACTGAGAAGGAAAAGGTAATGTACGTACATTTTAGAATTATTTGGCGGTGCTTTACACATTTTGATGTTGTGTTATTCCCATTTTCAGTAGCAAACAAGTTGATATCTGAATGGCAAAATATATACAAGATTTTAGTAGTCCGGGTCAATATATATAAATTAACTTAAAATACCTTATAAGTATATTGTTCAAGAAAAGTATAATAAAATCATAATTCATAAAATATCGACAAATAATAACAGTGCAAAACTTTACCTTTATATACCTTATATACTTAACTTATAAATGCATTTAATTTAAAACCGATTATCATAATTTTAACCAACTTGACTCTAACTCTTAACTTAAAACAATTTTAGATCCCAATATAGATTTTTTATGCCCCATTTATGAGCATTATGTTTTCTTGTCTCTGCGTCCGTCTGATCGTTCATCTGTCCGTTCGTCCGTCTGTCCCGCTTCAGATTAAAGTTTTTGGTCAAGGTAGTTTTTGATGAAGTTGGAAGTCCAATCAACTTGAAACGTAGTAAACATGTTCCCTATGATATGATCTTTCTAATTTTAATTTTAATGACAAATTAGAGATTTTCCCCCATTTTCAGGGTCCACTGAACAAAGAAAATGATAGTGCGGATGGGGCATCCGTGTACTTGGGACACATTTTTGTTTTCTATATAAAGAAAAATAATGGAATTGCGAAAATAAGTTCCACATTGGTCAATTATCTATTGGCTATATACTTATATCTTAGGGAGTACCCCGTTATTCTGATACCCCAGTAGTCCGACACCCCAATAGTTCGACACATTATTGGCCCGACACCCCACTAGTCCGAAACACCTTTTATCACGAATGTGACCTACAGAATTCGACTATTTACCCCTATTTGTGACATTTTTACTTATTGTGTCTTTTTGTTTTGTTTACGCATCATTATCAATATTATAATATTTGACTTGATCATTTACCTAGCCTAGCTGCTTAATAGATCTAGGTAGCAGCTAGGCTAGATACACGTTCATCAGTCAAAATTCTACGTAGCCCTATGTAGCTGCTACGATATTGCACGGCACGCAACCCCGTTACATGCGGCAGTTTAAAATGAGTTTCGTTCGAACTAGTTAGTGTCAAGAAGCGATAAAGAAACAATAATCGACGACGAGCTGGAACACGGTTGTCGTCCCTTGATTTTCGTTATCTTCGAAAATATTGTCCTTAGTGTGGACAGTGTGTTACTTACCAATTTTTTCATACCCTTTCACGATTTATTTCTTCATCCCTTTAACATACAATTGTCCATATTGTGAGTTAGATCTGATAAGGTTTTGTATAATTTTGATATAATTTGTCTAAATTTTCTAATTGTCTAAAAGAAATGCACCACGAAATAACTTGTGTTCTCGGGCCACATATAAGGTTGACCCTCTTGCAAAATGGATTACTGTTTTAAAATGTTTGGTTCTTGAATATTCTCTGCAAATGTGCAGGTTGCTTTCGATTTAATATGCATTACCTATGTTTCAAAATTGGTATCCGAAATATTTATTTTAAAACAAAGAATGTACTTGTGTAGAAATTCAATACCAATCAGATTCCCCACCCTTTAAGATGACGGGCAGCTGTTTTAAGTCCGTGATTTTGTTAAATTTTTCGAACCATTTGTTACTTTTAAATATTGAAATTAAAAGAACGGTGAGTAATTTGGATCAAGCTTTAGATTAAAAAAAAACACGTTTCTATGGAAACTGGTTAGTAAATTACTAATTGATTATCGTTAGCTTTCACTTCTATAAAATTGGGTAAAACAGACTTCTTTGGGTTTCCTTTCAGAAGTAGGAAGCTTCATTGCTGACAGGTGAACAACAATATACTTCAATTATAAATTTTTTTTTTATGTTATTTCAGATGTCTGAACCTGACCTTTATGACTTCATGAGAAGTCGCAATATTAACGATGATATTATAACAACATTGATAGAGGAAAAGGTAAACTTATTCATCAAAATGATATGTTATTTAGTCCCTACATTTCATTTATAATGCAAATTTCATGTATAATGCAAATCATCTTCTCTATAATGTTAAGTTTTTTTTATATCAACAACAAATAAAGTTGGAGTTTGTATAGGATTCACCTTTATCGAATTATTTTGAAGCATGTAATTGAAATTCCTCTTGAAAATTGATAAATTCTATAAATATAAAAAAGAAGATGTGGTATGATTGCCAATGAGACACAAGAGACAAAAATGACACAGAAAATAACAACTACAGGTCGCCAAAATTGTCAATTGAACGCTTAATAAGGAGTTATTGCCATGAACAGACAAGTAATACACATTTTTTTCATAATGATATAGTGAATTTAAAAAAAAAAATCTCCTGAAACTTCCAGGCTAATAGTTCTAAAGTGTAACTGACTGTAACTTAAGGTTTCTAGTTTATGAATTGTATCCGAAGTTTGGATCCATCAACAAACATGGCTGCCATAATGGAACATACGAGTAAAATGAAGTTTTATTTCTTTTGAACAAAATATGACTTATACAAAGAACATTTGAATGGCATTTGTAAGTCACTGGTTAAAATATTGAAAAGCAAAAATAATCATTGATGAGAAATTTTGAGCAAAAAGTTACAGGTGAGAGATTCAGGCTCTTGAGACCCTTTTATTTTATATAGATAAGAACGTTTGTCACTTTTTGTTCCTGTTTGAACTGTTTTAATGGTTTTACACTTTAGCTATTAATGGAATTTCCCTCTCGGTTTCAAATTCATTAACTTTTCAAAACACTTAGTTTATATTGATAGGGGATTAATAAAGGAATCAAAAGAGCAAAAAAAATATAAGTCAATGTGCTTGGTTACGAGATATAATCCATTGAAATTTTGGCGGGAAAATATTCTCTCTTGACTTTTCATAGCTTTATCATTGACAAGTTCAAGTTCTCAAAAACCAAAAAAAAAAAAAAAATTAATCAAAATTTTAAGACTTTTACAGAACATTTGCATCAATAGAGGGCATAACATACTGATTTTATGTTTGTTTTATCTTAATTTTAGGGACATTTCGCTTTTGTTATACATCGACATATCTCTTTTGTAGTTCAGTTTTAAAAGTCCATCAACGACAAACTTATTTGGAATACCTTTGATTGTCTATGTCAATTTCTAACACAAGACCATTTTTGTCTCGCTTGTGATGGTGTAAACTATTTTTATAAATTTATTTTCCCATGGTGCCTCACATATTGTATGCAGATCAGGGGCGGATCCAGCCATTTTCAAAAGGGGGTCCCAACCCAGGACAAAGGGGGGTTCCAACTATATGTCCCCATTCAAATGCATTGATCGTCCAAAAAAGGGGGGTTCCAACCCCCGGAACCCTCCCCCTGGATCCGCCACTGCAGATCGAATTTCCGTCTGTTATATGTCCATTGTTCTTGATTTAATTTCATTGTTCATAGTTCAATGTTAAGTTTTTGTGTTTTGGTCTGTTTATCATTTACTTAATCTTTAAGCAATAGGTGAGCTATATTTGATATATGGGATTATTGTATGATGTACCTGTTTGTCTGGAAGATATCATCTTCCTCATTTTTATGGTTCATTGGTCAATGTTAAGTTAATGTGTTATGGTTTGTTTTTAAAAACTTTAAGGAGAAGTTCAACTATGAACATGTCTGTCTGGCAAGGTATCATGTGACCTTGGCCTCATTTTCATGGTTCATTGGTCAATGTTAAATTATTGGTTTTGGTTTGTTTTTCAGTTACCAATTAAAGTAATAGGTGGGCTACATTTGGTGTATGGAATAGTTGTAGGGTGTACACTTGGCCTCATTGTCATGGATCTTTATAAATTACAAACGTTACGGTTAATGTAATACTTATTTAAGAGATTGCACGAGAACTATATGTTTAAGGCAGTGTCTTCGCGTACCAGCATGCAGGTACGAATAGTCAGATTGCCGTTCGTAGGCTACGCGTACCCACATCCGGTTATATAATAAAATGCTATCGGATCGGAAATAAAACGTGAAATATGATTAAATTTATACGGAATTTGTCGTAATTGGAGAATAAATAGATTAAATTTATTCATATATAGGTACGTGAACATTTTTTTTCTCAGTTAATAAAAATTCTTAAAATGGACTAGTGTGATATACATGTGGGGAAGACATTTCGTAGTTATCATGAAGAATTGGAACAATTTGTTCAAAACTATCAGTCTATTAATTTTATACAATTGTATAAAAAAAAAAACTCGGAGTCAATTGCAGCTGCAGAGAAAAGAAAAACTGGAAACACAAAAAATAAATAAAAAGGATTTAAAGATTAACAGAATAAATTGTAATATGTATCAAATGTCAGAAAACCTCAGTACATGATCAGGACTCTTTGTCCTGTGATTGTTGTTAGGACTGGCAACATTTGAAATGTGCAGGGTTGAAAAATGTGCCAAAACAATCCTATTGGATATGACGGTAAAATGTGTTCCAAATCTTAATTAGTTACATGAATCTTTTAAAATTGGTTTATTTTGACATTATTACTTGCTTCTTTAATTTTTATATAGACATCCAAGCTTTAATTTTAGTAGTATAAGATATTTTAAAATTTCAGTTTCTGTTTTACATTTTACTAAAAGATTATTTTTGAATCTCATATGGGTATTTTTAAAATTCAGTAATATATAATTCTTTAAATTTGCATTTGCATTTTATAATAGTATTAGTTTTTATCATGTTTTTTCATTTGCAGGGACTGTACAGTTTCATTTTCCATCAGTGTGCATTTAATTTGCAATGTGTATTATGTATTATTATCTAATAAATACATTTTGAAAATAATATTTTTCATACTCTTCACTCGTTCTACACGAAATCCACATATTATCGATAATTTCCGTTTATATTTCACGTTTCATTCCCGATCCGATATTTTATTATAAAAACGGATGTTGGTACGCGTAGCCTACGAACGGATGCGGGTACGCGCAGACACTGCCATGTTTTAAACTTGATTATAAACCATCAATTTTGCATACCATTATTTTTTTGCTCTTTGTCCATTTCAGATAGATTCCCAAACTATCATTCACATGTCAGAAGAGGAATTGACAAAGTTTGTGCCCCTGTATGGGGATCGCAAAGCAATAATAGCTTTTAGCAGGGACAGAAAAGACACGTCTTGTGAAAAGAAAAAGAAGACAAAGACGTCGTTAATGAAAAAACTTCGGGCAAAAGTGAATGCACTAAAGGGAGGGGCCTCTTATAGTAGTGGAGATTAGGATGAGGATGAAAAAAATGTACGTAGTTCATCTTTAAGTAAGAAACTGAAAGGCAACAAAAACGCAGAGAAAAAGAAACGGCTGGTGGATTTAAGCTGTTTCCATCATGACGGTGAAGCCTATCATCAAATACGTGGAAACAAGGGTGGTGGACCTAAATCATTTGAAATGGAAAAATCTGATACGATGGGGCAAGTGTTAGAGCTGGCCAAACAGCTGTATTTCCCAAATGGACATAACACAATTCGAGGTAAAATCACAGAATTTGAGATAAAACTAACTGACACATATTTTCAAAATATAGATTTACAGTCCACCGTGGAGTCATGTTTCAATCGTTTAAAGATGAGACAATTGAAGTTCAGCTTCTGCACAGAAGACACTACTAGTACAATTGAGAGTGACGAGTTGCCACCTTTATCACTTCCAAAGAATAGGAATGCAACAGCATCTGCTCAGAGTGAAGTTATTGAAGTAATGGAAATTATTGACTTGCCTCCAACCTGTTTAAGCAAACCTGAAAAGTCAAATGACATTTTTGTCACTAATGATTTTTTTTAATGCAGAACTTCCAGATATCCGACCAAACTTTGATATTTCTCATTTTTCCTTCGACGGTGATATTGTATTTGGCCCTAATGTACGGGCAAGCAATGTAAGCTTAGACTCGACATTACCATTAGAGAGTGGAAGTGTTGATATTTTGGATAGACCATTAGAATTTTGAGATGTTGGTACAGTGGAGAGAAAAATTATTCGTATACATAGGGCTTCAGCTTTAATGGATATGATAATTCATTTTAAAGATTCAAACATCATGACTGTAGACATTGATGCCATCATGGTATTAGACAATGGGAAGGAAGAAGCCGGAGAAGGAGATGGTGTTTTCAGAGATTGTATAACCCAGTTTTGGGATGAATTCTATGAACAATGCACAGAGGGTCGTATTTTCAAGATACCTGTACTTAGGCATCATTTCCAAAAGGAGGAATGGAAAGCTGTTAGTAGAATAATAAGAAAGGGGTTTGAAGTAAGTGGTTACTGGCCCATTTCAATTATGCCTGCTATATTCGAAGAGTGCATTCATGGAAGCATTGAATCAAGTCTGATTGAATTGTTTTCAGATTACTTACCTGAAATGGAAAGTCAGATTGTTAAAAAAGCCATTTCCAATTTCAATGATGTGGATCAAGATGACTTCCTTGAATTCCTTGATAGTCATTCTTGTAGAAAATTGGTGAATTCTGAAAATGTCCTGCCAATTATTGGAGAGTTGGCACATAAAGAGTTGATTCAACAACCACGATACGTGATTGAATGTTTCCGTTCAGAATTACGACAGTTGCAAGTCACTCGAGGCAAACTAAAACAAATTTATCAAGAAATGAAATCAACACCCAAGGAAATTTTGAAATCCTTGATTGTACCGGAAAACATGAAAGAAGCGGAAAGGCTATGTAATGGCTTTTTAAAAAGATATATCAAAGATCTAGATGGAGAAAAACAAAAGGCTTTCTTGAGGTTCTGCACAGGTTCAGATGTCCTACTGGGAATGAAAATAACGATTGAGTTTTTTGAATCTAAAGGGTTCACACGGTCACCAACAGCTCATACATGTGGGCGAGTATTACAAATTCCATCAACTTATGACACATATCCTTCTTTTAGGTCCGAGTTCAATTATCTGTTGAACAGTAAGGTTTGGGTAATGGACATAGTTTAGAGTTCATATAGTGTAATAGTGCTGGCATTCCAGAATGTTCGGATGAAAATGGACATTAACTCAATTTATAAGTACAGTTCTAAATGATTCAAGTATTCTTTATTTAATAATTTATGTTTAAAGGAGGTTCGTGTAATGATTTTATGTCGAAGTTCAGCAAAGGGAGCTTTTTTCAAGTTATTCATTTTTTAAGTGTTCACAGTGTTGAACAGAAAAGCATTTCAGATTTATGTGAACAATTTGTTCTGTGTTTGTTTATGTCCATTACCCAAACCTTACTGTTCAACAGTTTTGAGAGAAACACTAGCTGCATTAAATTTTTGCCATAAAGGCAAGCCACTTGATAGTTTTGTATTAGGCCAAAAAAAAAAAAATAGGTGTGTTTCCGGTCGCCCGACCGACCCTAATTTTTTGGCGCCGACCCTAACTTTTTTTTCCCGGAAAAAAAAAAAAAAAAAAAAAAATCCGGATTTTTTTCGTTTTTTTCCGGAAACGGTTTTTGTTTAGTATAGCCTTTGAATGGCATCTTTTAAACGTTTGATTTCAAATAAAATTTTAATACAGTAAGCATTTGTGTGATACAGATTGAAGTCAAACAACGGCATGGCTTCTGCTATGGCCATCAGTCAAAGTGTGTTATCAATAACAATCGATGAGTGTCCACACAGGAACGAGAAAAAAAGTATAATAGCCCCATTTTCTAATTCTACCACCTTTATTGATATATTCAATCAGTATCATGACTTTGGATTAAAGAACAATGAACAGGTCTTTGCTGAGACAGACTTTGATGGGCTTTCTGTGTAAGACTATAGCCTGACCCGTACAGATGGCATATCAGTTCTGAAAAGTTTGAAAATTTTATAAGCTGGAAGTCCTGGCCAAGTCTTCTGCAACTTTTGAACATGGACTATTCATATCTTGTATACTTTATACAATGAACTGATGAAAATAACCTGAAAGAATAACAAACTGATTATAAAAATACACAAAAAACAACCGAAGCAGGCCAGTAAAAAAAAAAAAAAAAAAAAAAAAAAAAAAAAAACATACCTACCTACCGACCCACAGGAAACACACCTATTTTTTTTTTTTTGGCCTTATTGTCAATATTGTTATGTTAAAATGATTTCAGTCAAATAGCAGTAGGCATTACTTTTTATTTACCTTGTCATTAACTATGTTGTTGCTATATTTCAATTACAAGTTTCAGTGAATCTATTTCATTTAATTGTTAATTCCTCTCGCCATTAACGAATTTGTCCTCACTTTCTTCGGTCTTTGTTTCCCATTATTTTGATTCATGCGTAATCATAAACATTTTTGAAGATCTTTTCTTACGCTTTAAGATTGATTTGGATCAAACTTGTAAATAATTATCCTCAGTTTATAATAGAAGAAAAGTATAATATACATAGTTATATCACAATATTGTATTGTTATCAGGCAAAAAAAAAGATAAATTTTCATCGATAAAATGGTTTCCTTCTTATGCCTTTTCAGACCTGATTGGCGACCATTACTGAAATAAAATGTTCATCAGAATACACCATGTATCGTGAAAAATGATAGGAGCTATTTAATTCAGGTCTTCGATTGAAATTTTGCTTAGATCAAATGATTTAAAAGATGTAATTCGATAGTGGGCATGACTTTGATACTTTATTGAAAAACATAGAAGACTAAAGTTAGTGTTCATTTTGGAACTAGCATTTAAGAGCTTCCAAATTAGATAAAAATAAATTCTCCTTAATTAAGAAGAATTCCTAGTGTAAAGCTTCCTAGCTTAAAGCGTAGTGATACACCTGTATCAATGAAGTTGCAAAACCTGTATCAATGAAGTTGCAAAACCTGTATCAATGAAGTTGCAAAACCTGTATCAATGAAGTTGCAAAGTTGTGATGCACAATCAACTGGTTACTATCGCTTTTTTTATGTTGGTTTAGACGGAGCTTTTTTATGTTGGTTTAGACAGATATGTATGGTAGTATAAATATATGTCTCTTGTTTAGGGACCTGTACGAAGGGGGACCTTCTTCTGTCATTTATTTCCACCTTCTGTCCAATACTTGACCTTTTACAATTAAAATGTCTTGTTAGAGGCAACCTAAATTCGACCCATTTCTTCTTTTTATTTTAAGCTTATTTGCGTAGTGCTGTCCTTTGTTTGGTGGCTTGTTTTATTGTTACCAGCTGTGTTTTTGTCCCCCGGTTTACTTTTGACACTTTGGTTTTCGCGTACTTCTTTACAATATCTGTTGCAAGAAAATCTTCGGCATCGAGCCTTTCAATTTATCAGACAACAACGATTTATCAGACAACAAAGACGCATAGCTTCATTTTCAGAAACGATTGATTGATTGATTGTTGGTTGCTTTACGCCGCATTAGCACAAAAAGGCTATATCGCGCGAGAGCTAATTCGAATATTTTTACAATTTAAAGCATATTTTTAAAATAAGACAAAAAGTCCTTCAATATACTAAAATTCTAGACTAAAGCAAATTGGTTATTTACAAATAAAAATCAATATGAGTAAAATAACGTGATAAAAATTAAAAACGACTCAAATATAATAACATTTTTATATTCTATGATAAATTCCAATTTCTTTTAAAAATGCAACAATATTTGTAAATGGAACATTATTAAATAAATCATACATATTATTGACATTGAAATGCTTCTTACGAATATCAGCAAAGTCAATAAAATTAATTAAAACATGTTTTATGGTATACTTGCAGTTGCAAGGTACACATTGTGGTTCATCTTCATTTTTTAAAAGATACTCGTGTGTTATTCTAGTATGACCAATACGACATCTAAAAATAATACACTGATCTTTTCTGCACATAAAATTATTAAAAGGTTTACCTATATTAGGTTTAATTTCATGTAATTTATTATAATCTTTTTTACTCCATTCATTTTTTAAAATATTAAACACATATTCTCTAATATTAGATTTAAAATCAGTATATGGTATATCACAGTAAGATAAAGGGTCACCCAGGGCATGCTTTGCCTCAAGGTCTACAGCTGTGTTTCCAAGGATTCCAACATGACTCGGAACCCATAGAAATATTATTTCTTTCAGAAGAATTTTTAAATTCCTCATTACATATAAAATTTTAAGAAATGTTGGGTTTTTAATTTTAGTATTTTGTATAGCTTGTAAGCATGAAAGTGAATCAGAACATATAATAAATTTGGATTTATCCGAAGAAGCAATAAATTTCAAAGCCAAAATTATTGCTTCTGCTTCAGCAGTAAAGATGGATGCATCAGATGGCAAACGGAGAGTTGCAGCTCTGTCCCTGAAGACAGCAGCAGATGCAACGCTGTCGCCATCTTTTGATCCATCAGTATAGACAGTTGAAAAATCTGGATAATTGGCTTTAATTTCAGCATAGTGTTGCTGAATTTAAAGAGGATTTGTTTTATTTTTATTGTGTTCACGGAGATCAAATATAATTTTTGGTTTGGAAGTTCCCATGGAGGACATTTGCAAATTTTAACTTGAGCAACAGATTTTAAATCAAAAGAAGCTAAATGTGGTTTTAAACGTATACCTAACGGAGGAATTTTATTTTCATGTTTTGCAAAAATATCTTCATAAATCGGATTAAAACACAGCTGTAGGCAGGATTATCTGAATAGGCTTTTAGTTTGACAGCATATTGAAGTCCAAGCTTCAAACGTCTGTTAGAGAGTGAGTGCTCATCAGCCTCTACATACAGACTCTCAACTGGTGAGGTTTTAAATGCGGCAAGACAGAGACGCAAACCCTGGTGATGCACAGCATTAAGAATCTGTATGTAGGACTTCCTTGCAGAGCCATAATCTAGTTTAGATCTAACTAGAGATCTATATAAATTAAGTAAAATGTTGCGATCAGCACCCCAGTCAGTGCTGCCGACAACTTTTAAAATATCTAAAGCTTTTAAACATCTCGATTTTACCATTTTGATATGGGGTAGAAAGGTTAACTTTTTATCGAAAATTAACCCAAGAAATTTGGTTTCATCAACCATTTTAATTGGGTTGCCGTACAAAGTGAGTTCTGGATCAAGATGCAATTTCCTTTTGTTACAAAAATGCATCCCGACCGTTTTTGACGTGGAAAATTTAAAACCATTTTCCGACGCCCATTTTTCAATTCTTCCAAGACATAATTGTAATTGTCTTTCTATGTTATTCATATTTTTGCCTCTGTAACATATTAAAAAATCATCAACGTACAATGAACCTTCAATATTACTTTTTAAAACTTCAACAAGGCTGTTGATTTTAAGACTAAATAATGTAACAGATACAATACTGCCCTGAGGGACACCCATCTCTTGATCATACAGATCAGACATGGTCGAATTAACTCTAACATTAAATTGTCTGTTAGAGAGAAAATTAGAAATAAAATTAGGCATATTGCCTTTCAACCCCATATCAAATAGATCTTTTAAAATACCATATTTCCATGCAGTATCATAGGCCTTCTCAAGGTCGAAAAAGACCGACACCACATGTTCATTTTTCGCAAAACCATTACGGACAAATGATTCGAATCGAACAAGATGATCAAGAGTACTGCGACCCTGTCGGAATCCACACTGGATATTGGCTAATAGCCCATTGGATTCCAAGAACCAAACAAGGCGATCATTGACCATCCGTTCGAGTGTTTTACAGACACAACTGGTAAGAGCAATTGGTCGATAATTAATAGAATCCGTATGATCTTTACTTGGTTTTGGAATAGGCACGACGGTAAATCACCAGATTCCCAGATGTTATTCATGAGCTGCAAGAGAGCTTCTAGCGAGGAATCTGGCAAGTGTTTTAAGAGTTGGTAGTGAATATTATCAGGCCCACAAGCTGTATCATGGGCTTTTGACAGAGATGTTTTAAGTTCTTCAAGAGAAAATAGTTTATTATAATTTTCACCATTTTTTTATTTAAAGTTTATTTTTTTTTGTTTTTTTGTTTTTTAACTTTTTTAAAGTCTTCCCTGTAGTTGTTACAAGAAGAAGATTTCGCAAAAGTTTCACCAAGCTTGTTGGCAATATCCTTTTCAGATGTTAATAAATCATTGCCGTCTTTCAAATGTTTTACAATGGCTTTAGAATTTTTACCCTTTATTTTGTTTACCATATTCCAAACTTTTGTCATCGGAGTGCGAGATGTAATCACCGAGACAAATTTTTTTCCAGGATGTTCGTCGGGCTTGCCTACAAGTCCGCCGTGCCTTAGCGCGAAAAATACGGAAATTACTCAAGTTTTCCGTCGTTGGTTGTTGATTGAACCGTCTTTCAGATTTTTTACGGTCACCTATGGCTTGATCACAAGCGTCATCAAACCATGGTTTGCTGGGATGTTTCGGATTTGCCGAGGTCTTAGGAATAGTTCTGTCAGCAATTGACGTTAAAACTGTATTAAAAGTTAAAATTGGATCTTGTACAGTCTCAAACATATTTGACTGAAGTTCCGCTTGACAGAGATTCTCAAACAAGGACCAGTCCGCCTTGTCAAGTTTCTAACGTGGTACTCTCTGTTGGGCAGAAGTAAAAAGATGTTCAAGTACTATTGGAAAGTGATCACTTCCACATAGATCATCATGAACACGACAAGAATAATCAAGAAGCCGAGAGGGATCGCAAATAGTGATATCAATAGAAGAATAAGACCCGTTTCCAGATGAAGATACGTATTAGATCCATCATTAAAAATGCATAATCCTTCTTGAGAGACAAAGTCCTCAATGATCTACCTTTGGCATTATGAGTCGTGCTACCCCATAATGGATTGTGAGCATTGAAGTCGCCCATAAGTATAAATGGTGAGGGTAATTGATCAGTGAGGTTTTTGAGTTTTGCTTTATCTATAATTGAATTGGGTGGAATATATATCGAACATAAAGTAATTGTTTTGTCTAATGATAAACGAATTGCAACTGCTTGCAGATCCGTGGTGAGTTGGACTGTGCTATGAATGACGTTGTCTTTCACAAAAATGGATGATCCGCCTGCAGCACGTTCATCTACTTTAGAAAATGTGCTATACATGTTGTATCCTTTTAAAGATACATTGCCACTTTCTTTTAGATGAGTTTCTTGAAGACAAAATGCAATAGGTAAAAATGACTGAACTAGAAGTGTTAACTCGAGAAGATTTATTTTAAGACCTCGGCAATTCCATTGGATGATATTTGTCATTATTTAATAATAGAAGGGCGAATGCTGTCGAGTTTGCCAGCATTCTTATTTCGCTCACCCTGAGATTGTGATCTTTCGGGTGGCGGAACACTTTCGATTTCCATTTCAGTTTCGTCGACAAGTGTTGAAAATCTGTTGTGCGAGGAGAGTCGTCGATCTCCAGGACCACACGCAGCTGGTTTTACTCCGCCTCGACCCCTACCCCGCGACCTCGAATCAGAAGACTTCTGAGAGGATGTATTTACTGGCTTCTTTTTGACATCTTTCTTTTCTGGAGAACGAAGAGGAGATGGGGCTCTAGTAGACTTTGTACTGGACGAAGAAGTTAACTTCTTAGATGAAGGAAGACTTTTTGAGGTGGAAGAATCATCTATGTCAGTGGGAAGATCCCAGACAGATTCACCGCTCCAATTGTGTATTTCTACTGTTTCTTTTTCTCATTTTTTTTGGTGGTGATATTGAGCTCTGTAGGGAAGATTGAGTTGACTGAGTACTGGTTTTGGAAGATTTTGGTTTTCTTGGAATTAATATTTTATCGGTAGGTTCTGTTTCAACAGGCAGCATTGTAAAATTGTCCGCAGAGTTTGTGTGAGTTTGTGTATTCTCGTGACTGAATGAGCGGACAACTTTGCTGGCGTACGATGGTCTGTTTGAAACAAGGAGAATATTCGAAACAGAAGCTGTCTGTTTAGCTTCTGGGTAACTGATGTTTCTTTCTGTTTTAATCTTAATAATATTTTTTTCTTTAAGGTAAGCAGGGCAGTCCCTAGACGATGAAAAATGGGATTCACCACAGTTTACGCATTTAGAAGATTCAGAGTTACAGTTTGTTCCCTCGTGTCCTTCGTCAGAACACTTGAAGCATCTCTGCTTACCACGACATTGTTTGCTGCCATGCCCAAACTTTTGACAAGTAAAGCATCGAATTGGGTTAGGGATAAACATGTCAACTCTGATTCCGAAGCAACCTAAAGTAATAGATGGAGGAGTTGGAGTTCTAAAGGTCAAATGATATGTATTTAATTTGATTATATTGCCATTCTTTTTAATTTGAAATCTAATAACATCAGTTACACCTTGGCTTGAAAGTTCCTCGCCGATTTCTTCCGAGGTAAGGTCACCAAGGTATTGACTTCTGTCTCGAATGATCCCCTTACAGCTGTTCAAACTGTTATGAGGAGAGGCAGAAACAGGAAAGTTTGTTATTGTAGTCATTGTAAGTAAATTTGTTGATTGACTTTTGTTGGAACATTCAACCAACAAATTGCCAGATCTCATTTTGGAAACTTTTTTTACAGTACCAGCAACGCTTTGAATTTGTTTGTGAATTACAAAGGGCGATATTTTTTAAATTGGTTTTTCATCTGTTCCTTTTATTACAATAAATCTGGGCCAACTGTCATCTTCCCGACAGGGCTCTGAATCATCACATTTTCTTTTCTTATGTATTAAAGCTGATTTAGAGGGTTTGTTTTGTCGTGCCATATGAAAGGAGAAAGATTCACCATTCTTGTCATCCACCCACCTCGGAGTGCCTACAAGGGCGATGCTGTGTTTCCGTGGCGAACCGGGATCAAGTGCTAATGCTGAAAACGAGCTCCAAATATAATGTAGCTGGTCCTCAAAATCAACACCTAAGATCCACTGCGGAAAGCACCAGATGTTCCAAGAATAGTATACTCAAGCAGAGCGTATCCATCAAGCGAAAAAGAAAGCGTACCACTTGATTGACCCATGAGCCATCGCCTTCTTCAGTTATCCGAAATATAAATAGCTTAATTTAAAATACATGTGTATATTATGAAAATTGTTACAAGAAAGCTTATTGTTGAGGATTAACTGAAGGGCTCGACATGACCAGCCGATTGATCGAACCGGGTCCATCCGACCTCCCGTTTAGATGATATCGAAGCCAAAGCAGCTTATTGAACTATAGTCTCGTCCGTCCGGGTATTTTCTGACCGTAAGGAGTCTGGCTATAGCCCTCATCCACAAGGATCTTGTCAACCACCGACACGGGTAACAACCCACGGCAAACGGGTTGGAGAGCCTTTTTTATTTAAAACATCGGGCATCTCACGATGTTCGGATCACTTTAGTCTGGTCTCTACCCTTTGACCTGTCCAGCATGGGTAACCCTACGAGGAGACGAAGCTCCAGCTGGCATAGCTCTTGGGGTCACTGAGACACACAAGCCCCCCGACCACGGCAATGATAGCGATCCACCGGAGGGTTCAGAAACGACAACGACATCAACTAGTACGGTGAAACCTGGTTAAACCGAATCCTGTATAACCGAAAACCTGTATTAACCAAACATGTTCTTAAGCTCCATCGTACCAAATTGTATGCGTTATGAACCTGATCCATCAACCAAAACCGAACCACATATTAAGTCCCGAAGAGATTCTGTTTAAACAGGTTTCACTGTTCTAAGAATTATGTATTTACAGCACAACACAGAAAAGGTTAAAAAGATTACCCCTTTGGAAAGGGCACCTGGCCTAAAAGGTCCAGAGAGATTTGCTATCACTTGAGTATGTGTCGTCGTCCGTTGTCACCGTTTCTGAGATACCTGCAAGTTTAATAGGTACCGTTTCTGAGATATCTGCAAGTTTAATAGGTACTTCTAGTAATATGGCATTGCTATGTAATAAAAGTTGCATTACTTCTAGTTTGACGACTATGTTGAGGCACTGCTCCTAGGTCACGATCCAGCGACTTTGATTTAACTAGCATTTTTCAAGTTACTTTCTCTGCTAACAGTAAAGGTAAAGGTAATATGTTTGGCTAGCTGAACCGTGAAGTCATTATTTTAGGTATATCATCCTTCTTTCTGAGTAGTCTAGTCCTACAGACGGATAAATTGTTTTTTTTGTCGGACTAGTCGTTTTAGTCCTACAGACGGATAAATTGGTTTTTTGTCGTACTAGTCGCGTGGGATATCTAACGAAAACCGCTCAGAGGTCACATGTGAGTGAACTAGAAGTTATGAATTTATAATGATATGCAAATGAGTTGACGACCTATTAATAAGCCAATCAAAAAAGTTTATGAATTATTTTGACTGACGATTTCGTCGTAAATAAAATGAGTTACATCCCTTTACCTTACGATAAACTTTCAAGATCGTGGAAGACTCAATTTCATTGGTCGAAAAAGACACACCTACGAGGTCACTCACATGTGACCTCAAAGCGGGTTTCGTTAGATCTCCCACGCGACATATCAGAAACAGGAGCGATGAGAGATCGGTTTTTAATTAGATTGAGGCTCTTCCAACGAGATTATAGTCTAGCGACTTTGAATTAATATGCAATAATCGTGTTCATCAGATTAAAAACAGATAAAACATGTTGTAAAAGTACAAATATTACACGTTAAAGCTTTAATATATACCCCGTAAATTTTGAGTATTTCCATCAACAACAGATTATCGAATATTAAATTATAAATTTTGTCTTATTATATCCCTCATTTGTAAATAAAGTGTGGCTCTGTCATAGGGATCCCTTGTTTTTGTCCAGCTGTTTTCTTCCATCAATATGTCAGCCAGGTCCAAAATGTCATTGTCACAGTCTGAATCTTCGAAGTCACACTCCTCGGCACAAGCATTTAGTTCGACATTGTCCAAAGGTAGTGAATAATCCTCGGTGCCTTTCAAAAAAGGTGCCTGGTATAAGACAATTGGACGCCCGTATATGTCGCAATGCTTCGATTTGCGAATTCGGTGTGCATTCCATGTTTCAACGACATTTTCAAGCTCTCTCTGAAACAGAAATAACTTGATAAAAGTGGTGTTAAAATGCATTCTCTTCGATTAAAATCTAATTTGTTTAATGGAGACACGTGCAATTAATAGAGACACATCTGGAAGTAACTCGATGAAAAAGAAATAAATTACAGAAATAGCAATTGCGGTTTTTATGATCGCCAACAAATGTGTGGTCGTCTTGGTAGTATTTTAAGGCGTTTTTGTCTACATGGAACCGTGAAGTAACTGTTTTTCTTCTTCACGGACCTACCTGAAATTATATCATAATGCATTTACTTTGTTTGTATGATTCTTTTCGTTAATGAAATTAGTAAGATTATTTTCTAATAAGTAGATGTGTCTGTTGTTACGACGCGTCATGCGCTTCTTGGATAAATTTCAATGTCATCTAAAATTACAATCATTGATTTCCTTAACTTGTTTGCACACAAGTAACACATGCCAAAGACTGTCTTAGATATGTGTTTTTCCTGGCATGGAACCTTTTTTTTCATGCAATTTACGTTTGCCTTTTTTTCTATTCATTTCACAATAACTTTTAAGCCAGTAAATTTAAGCTCGCTTTATATTTTTTTTTTGCGAAATAAAAAGGGGATTGGGGTAAATTAGAACAATGATGTTTATAATTTGAGAACTTATAGTTAAAGTCAGATTTAGATGGGAATTTTTATTTTGCGATTAGAATCCTTATGAAATTCCTGTTTAAATGATTCCTTTTTAAATGAAATTTAACCGTTCTAACATAGCTTTTTTTGTTTGTTTCAGAGATAAAAGGGTCAAAAGATAATGACAAGGGCCAGTGGTTGCAAATTTTTGGAAGAAAAAAATTGCCAGTTTAAGTCTTTATGATTTTTTTTTTTATAAAATGTCTCTTTTAAGTACGTTTTTATACTGAAACATAACATGTTAAAGTATATCAAATTAAGCGTTTGGAATAGTTCTTCGTTGTTTCATTTTGATTAAAGATGATATTTATATATCATATTCTATCTTACTCTGATAATATCCATGAACAAATATTGTATCAGACTTTTATCGATGAAGTCGCCTGTGATGTAGCCGTCTTGCTTCATCTGTTCAAAGAATTCCATCCAAAACTGTACAAATTCTTTTCTAAGTATTCCCCACCAGCTCTCTATACGTTGATTGTGTTGACTTGTTCCATAGAGAAAAGCTGTTCTGCTTCCAGGACCATTCCTCCTTAAGAATGAATGCATTTCAGCAATATAACTGTTTTCGGTTCCCATGTCTGATCATACAACAAATATAGTAGACCTATTGCATATGGTATGAGAAAAACAGATAAAAACACAAAAATTTAACTATAACAACTGAACAATGAAAATGAGGTCAAGGTCAGATGACACCTGCCAGTTGGACATGTACACCTTACAGTCCTTCCATACACCGAATATACTAGCCCTATTGCTTATAGTATCTGAGATATGGACTTGACCACCAAAACTTAACCTTGTTCACTGATCCATGAAATGAGGTCGAGGTCAAGTGAAAACTGTCTGACAGACACGAGGACCTTGCAAGGTAGGCACATATCAAATATAGTTATCCTACTACTTATAATAAGAGAGAATTCAACATTACAAAAAAATTGAACTTTTTTTTCAAGTGGTCACTGAACCATGAAAATGAGGTCAAGGACATTGGATATGTGACTGACGGAAACTTTGTAACATGAAGCATCTATATACAAAGTATGAAGCATCCAGGTCTTCCACCTTCTAAAATATAAAGCTTTTAAGAAGTGAGCTAACGCCGCCGCCGTAGCCGGATCACTTTCCCTATGTCGAGCTTTCTGCAAAAAAAGTTGCAGGCTCGACAAAAATTACCTTAATCTATAGAATGCTTGTCCGGCAGGATCGTATTGGCCGTCTTCCATAAAGCATAATGTGCCCATGTTATGAACACGTGAAACTATTGAACACAATATACTAACTCGAGCGCACAAGTTGGTAACTCGTGCGCAGAAGTTAGTAACTCGTGCGCGCAAGTTATGTAACTTGTGCGCACAAGATAGTAACTCGTGCGCACAAGTTAGTAACTCGTGCGCGCAAGTTATGTAACTTGTGCGCACAAGATAGTAACTCGTGCGCGCAAGTTTGTAACTCGTGCGCGCAAGTTATGTAACTTGTGCGCGCAAGTTGTAATTATTTTTTTGCGTGGCACTCCAGGGCTTCCGTAGCAGATAGATCTTGACCTAATGACACAATTTTAAAACAAAATACCCTTATGATGATTGTGGATAAATTTTGTAGAATTTGTCTTAGTAGTTTCACGAGATTTTTGTAAAGGATAACAAACATTAACGAGAAAATGACTATAAAGGGCATTAACTCAATTAGGGGTCAAGTGACATTTACCATTTTGGTCATGTTGACTTCTTTGTAGATCTTACTTTGCTGAAAATTGTTGCTGTATACAGTTTATCTATATCTATAATAATATTCAAGACAATAACCAAATATAGCAAAATTTCCTTAAAATTACCAATACAGGGGCAGCAACCTAACAACAGGCTGTTAATATATATATCTTAACCTGGTAAACAATTTTAACAAATGTCAGATTTGCTGTAAATTCTTTGGTTTCAAAGATATAAGCCAAAATCTTCATTTACCCCTATATTCTATCACAGAGCCTCTAGGAAAATCTGTTCTTATAATTTTCTTCGATTCTAGCAAAGCTTCCTTTCAGTGTCAACTTTTTTAAAGGAATTTTATTGCTTATTGGGAAATTAATAGTCTTTTGGAATCAGTATGCCATATCTTGAATGACTGCAAGAGGAACTATTGTAAAGTTATATCATTGGTAATCACATCATATCTTCTTTTTTTAATGAAACAAATTATAGGACTAGGCAAGTACAAGTTTATTATTAGAACCTCTCCCCTCTACCATCCACTCAGCTTTACAATGTTTCCATGGCTGTCATATTAAAAAAAATGTTTGTCTATTTTATTCCCTCTTACTTTTTTGAATGTTTATTATATAGATATTTCTAAATGATGAATATTTATTTCAGTTGTTGCCTGGAGGGATATGATTATGACTAGATCAAAAACAAAGGAACACACAGAAACGAACTATAACATAACAATGGCCATTTTTATTGCATAGTCTAGAGACCAAACAATATCAGAAAGAAACACTTGCTTATGTTTGACAAATGTAAGGATATATCCCATGTAGGATTGCTTATGATCATAGATTACTCATCCATCATACATACACAAAACTTGCTTATGTGTGACAAATGTAAATACAGAGTCCATTTAGTATGCTTAGGATAACAGAATACTCAACCATCATACAGACACAAAACTTGCTTACGTGTGACAAGTGTAAAGACAGAGTCCATGTAGTATTGCTTAGGATAACAGAATACTCAACCATCATACAGACACAAAACTTTCTTATGTGTGACAAGTGTAAAGACAAGAGTGCAGGATTGCTTACTAGGATAACAGAATACTCGTCCATCATACATACACAAAACTTGCTTATGTGTGACAAGTGTAAAGACAGAGTCCATGTAGTATTGCTTAGAATAACAGAATACTCAACCATCATACAGACACAAAACTTGCTTATGTTTGACAAGTGTAAATGCAGAGTCCATTTAGTATGCTTAGGATAACAGAATACTCAATCATCATACAGACACAAAACTTGTTTATGTGTGACAAGTGTAAAGACAGAGTCCATGTAGTATTGCTTAGGATAACAGAAGACTCAACCATCATACAGACACAAGACTTGCTTATGTGTGACAAGTGTAAAGACAGAGTCCATGCAGGATTGCTACGGATCATAGAATACTCTACATCATACATACACAAAACTTGCTTCCGTGTGACAAATTTAAAGACAGATTCCTTTTAAGGATTGCTTAGGATGATAGAATATTCATCCATTATACAGACAACACTTGCTTACGGTTGACAATTGTAAAGGTAAGAGTCTATTAAAGGCTTGCTAAGGATCAACACAAGTGACATTGGAAAACCTGAGAGGTTAGAAGAAACAATCACATTCAGTGATGTCAAGTGTGAAGAACAGTCTGAACAAGCTTGTTGTCCTTACTGTGATACTTGATTCTAAATGAAACAACTCCGCCAGAATCTAAATGAGGTAGAAACACTGTGCGGGATAAGTTTGCCATTCAAGAATTGGCAATTTTGACGTTTTATAAGAAATAAAAAAAATTGTATGCTGTTTTTTTTTTTATTACAGTAACTGTATTCAAGAGTTGCCGATGAGAATACGAAGACGGTGATCGCCTTGTGTATGAACAGAGGAGTGGTGCCTCAATATGGGTCACTTCGTTGTCCACCATACACACAGGAGTATCCACTTACAAATGTACTTTGTTTGATATAAAATAAACACAAATACACGCTAACATCATGCTGATAATCAGACGATGTTTTTGTGTCATAGAAGTAAAACGTGCTAGGATATACAAGCCGGAATAGATCGTATCACGTAGAGTTTACAACTTTCGTATCAAACAAGGAGTGTGGCCCCTTGGCGATATTAGAAGTATAAATGACACAATACTGACCGACCGGGAATGCATACCTCTACATCACGCGCGGTCATGTAATGTCCTACTTTCGCCTGTTTATTTGTTTATTTGACTGCAGGGCTAAGGTTGACAACGAATGACAAAAATATTTTTTGATGAACGAATAAGTTTTTAAAAGAGGGACGAAAGATACCAAAGGGACAGTCAAACTCATAAATCTAAAACAAACTGACAACGCCATGGCTAAAAATGAAAAAGACAAACAGAAAAACTATAGTACACATGACACAACATAGAAAACTAAAGAATAAACAACACGAACCCCAACACGAATAAAACTGACAAGTTAGTATTTGTATCCATTTTAAAATGTATAGTGTACATACAAGTTCCTGTTTTTAACTAATTTAGTTTTATCCTATTCTAACTCTGTTGCTATTATTTTTAAATTTTAACTAGTACATAAAATTTAAAAAAAACCGCAATTTTAAAAATAGATAATTTTTTTTAAATTGCGGTGACCCTGTAGATAGGGTGGACTTTCTGAAGAAGAAGATGATGAACAGTGGCTCTAAAACAAATCATATTTTCACGACGGGATGTAATCATATACAACAAGACATAACCGACCTTTGACTGTCTTCAAATTTAAAAGTTCAGTAAAAGCGATGTTCGCCGTGACGTCACTAAAAAGTCACGTGACTAATTGGATGGCAACAGATTGTTTACATGTTAAGGCTCATTACGAGAGTTAATTAATGATCAACTGCTCTTTACGATGGTTCTGTCATGTTGTGTTATTAATTGTACTAGTAGATTTGGACAATATAGTTTCTTTCGTGTGCCTAAAAAAACTTTGGAAAAAAGAAAATTGTGGGTAGAAGCAATTAAACGAGAGGGGGAATGGAACTGTATGGGAACCCTCAGATTACGACCGTGTATGTTCTCGTCATTTCATCACTGGTAACTTTAATTTTATCTCTTAATATTTTGTTATGATTTTATAACGATCCTTAACATTTAAATATTCATTATGTTGAAATAATTTCCATTGAATTACCTGTTTAAACCTTCAGGCTGCACCACAAGATAAGTGACACCCCACATGTCATAGAACTTTGGCATTACACATTTTTTTTTGCAAAATGTCAATGATTTGTAGTGCAATATTTTTTGTTGTTTACAACAAAAATGTCAGTACAGAAAAACGGAACACAATTTGTTTAATAAAATCTATATTCAAAACTTTTTTACATGTACACTTCTGGCCTACAACACTCACTTTACTGAGTTCAAAAATACAATGTGATATGATTGCCAATGAGACATCTATTTACCCAAGCCAAAATTTTGTTGAATTGATATAAGCTGAATTTTATAAATGTTATATATTTTCAGGTCAAAAAAGCAATGACCAAGAGAACCCAGATTATGTCCCATCTATTCATTTGAGTACCATAGATATGCAGACAGATGGTCCACAGAGATTTGCAAGATATGAGAGGTACCAAAAAAAGAGATGAAGACAGGAAGACAGCAGCAGAAGCACTTCAAGAGATGTCACTGAATGTTCCGCCAACACCAGGTACACTTATAATTTCATATTTATAAACATATAATTTTTATTTTTTAATTCATCATTATGATTCAATTTGTTTTCATGTAAATTAATCTTATTATATTTATATATATTTTACTTTGATCTGTTACACTATTTAATACTCCTAATTAACCTAGTTACCTTTGATCATGCTAATTATAGTAGTTCATTAATTTTAATTTTCTTTTTTGTTAATGATGATTAAAATAGTAAAACATCAAAGAAAATTTGTAAACAAATCACTTGTTGATCACATAATGTATGAAATCAATTAATTCATCAGTTAATTTATAGAACATATTTTGTTTGCCAATTTTTGGCCTGCTATCAGATTTATTTTATATGTATGCAATATTATTAATGACTGTCATTGCATTTGTTTGAAATATTAAAAAAAGTGTATTTTCTTATTTCAGAAAAGCCATCAGTACATGATAACTGTATTAAGACCATTGCTAGTCTGCGTTTAGAGAATCAACAGCTTTATACAGAGCTAAATAGATTGCAAGTTGAAAACACACATCTGAAAACAGAACTGCTTAACCTAAAATTTGAAGATAGTGCAGTGGCTACAGACAGCAAGACAACATTTTATACTAGTATTCCGTCTAAAGCTTTAGTTATGTGGGTTTTGAGTTTTTGTACAACTGTGCTTCCTTCTTCTCGTGTCGTCTTTCCAAAAGGTGTGTTACTGTGTCTACTCATTAAGCTCAGACTAAATCTAATTTAGAAGACATTGCTTTCCGCCTGAATATTTCAAAGACAACCGTGTCGGACATTCTCAACCAAGGATTACCTGCCCTAGCCAAGAAGTTGGCCAGACAAAGACAGTCTTGTCAAAAACTAGTCCGAGATTACTCTGACGTCCAACGGCTGTTTTGCCAGACAAGCTGGGGCCGTGAGTCCGAGATTACTCTGACGTCCAACGGCTGGACCACGGCCCCAGCTTGTCTGGCAAAACAGCCGTTGGACGTCAGGGTAATCTCGGACTAGTCAAAAACATGCCAGTGATTTTCAAAAAGACTTATCCTCGATGTGTAAGCATTATAGATTGTTTTGAGGTTTTATAAATCGACCAGGTCACCTTACAGTAATAATATTGATATGAATAAGTCAAAATCATCAATTCAGATAAGCACTGGTCGACAAAAATATTTTAATTGCCATTAGAATTCGGAAATATCCCTGCGCAATAAATATTTGAACACTTGTGACATGGCTAACTTCTAATAATTATGACCTTACAGCATTTCGCTTTGAGAACCGAAAAAACTCAAATCTTATACGTGAGCTATAACAGAGAATATGTCTGGCTTGAACAAATCCATTTCGCCATTAAAATATTTTTGCCATATCTGTATCTGTGTAAGGAATTCCCTCATTTAAAGGAGCACTTCTTTTCAGAATCGGTTTAAAAGTTCACAATATATATTTACAGGACTATATTTACAGGGGTCTTCGGTATTCAAGAAAAGCAAAAATCTACGCCCGTGGGGTGAATGTTGGCTACATTCAATGGCCCTTTCGTTTGTTTGACGGTAGAGCTTTCAAAAGTTCATTTCTTTTGGTATGTAAAGCATAGCACAGTTTTCTATTTATATACTCTACTTTGAAGCAGTTGTCCATACATTTGCATCTACAGCCACATGCGCATAATAATCTACTTGGATCTAAAATAAGCTGTTTATTTATTACTAAGCTGGTTAGGTTAAAGCATTTATCACAGTTTTTAATGCTACGAAGAAAGCAGTCTAATTCATGCAAGTATGGTATACGAGTGTTATTCAGAGGTTTACAGTCTAGAATAAAATGTTCAACAGTTTCTGAATTTTCATTGCAGAGAAGACACGTTGGATCTATTGAGTTTTGGTTAAATGCAGCCATATTGCTTTGCAGGTAATAAGTTCCTGTTAATAGCTTTAATTTTGGTTGTAGGCGGCTAATATCTTGTGCAGAGGTACCAACACTTGCAACATATTGAGTATAGAGTGTACAAAGGTGTTTTAAATAATATATGACTCATCTATATAAACTTAAACATTCCTTTGGAAGTATCTAGATTTATTTTTATATAATGAAAGCACAGCCATGAAATAACCCAACTTTTTCAGGTTCTATATACATAATGTATATTTAACGATCAGTTCTGACGTTTTCACACTCACACTCTGGGAAATGTGTTGTAATACATCAACCCACTCTACAGACAATTAAAGGTTTTTGGGGAGGACAGTTCATACTCGACCGGACTTTCATCCCCAAGGGTGACTGGGGTATAGAAATATGGTCACTTGGTCTTCTCCCGACCAGCAGTAAAACGCTTGCCGAAGTGGGGCGTCCGTTTGGCTGTGCGGGATGTATGAAGTTCGCAGTCACGTCCGGTCAGAAGGGATACGTTAAATCATGCCTCGTGTAAAGAGAATACCACGCTCTTTGCACGCTAAGAACCCTTGCAACAACTCTTTGAGGGGTCCGTAGGTGACCTGTTGCAAGGCTAAATTTCTGTCCCTATCCAATATACCATCATTTTACAGTGGCAGTTCAAATTTCCCCAACCATCATCCCAGATGGCCTCTATTGTATCAACCTACCATTAGTATTTATTGTGAACTTGTTCTCGTCCTGAATATGCATGAAATATTTGCCACTGGACGTTAAGCAACCAACTATCAATTATATCGACCGAACTTTCAATTTGACAAGTATAAGCCGTCATTTTGGGAAAACTTTACGACAAAAGAGATGATTTCAGTTTTCCAATTGTGAACATTCGATTTGTTGGAAAGAAAATAAAAACACAAAAATACTGAACTCCGAGGAAAATTCAAAAAGGAAAACCAAAAATCAAGACAAAATCAAAGGTCCAAACACATCAAACGAATGGATAAAAACTGTCATATTCCTGACTTGGTACAGGCATTCTCTAATGTAGAAAATGGTGGACTGAACCTGGTTTTATAGCTAGCTAAACCTCTCACTTGTATGACAGTCGCATCAAATTCCATTATATTGTCACCGATGCGTGAACAAAACAAACAGACACAATAGGTGTAAAGGTAAAAAATAGGGGTACAGCAGTCAACATTGTGTTATCATCTAAATCACAATAAAAACAACAAATGTAACGAAGAAGCACAAAGAGGCATACATCAAATTTAACACCCTCATTTTGTTTACATTATACGATTCAATTTATCTATGTAAAATGCACCCATAAAGGATGGAGGGTTTTAAGTACTTGTGTTAAATTGCGCGTTAGAAATTCGCACAGGTAGACATGATATAATTTTGTCGTTCAAAGTACTGTATGACGGGATACATAAATAGTAAGTAGTGTGATGAATTTTGTCCTCAGCAATGTTTTATAATTCATCTAGTTGTGTTATTATCATTTACTTGACTCTTATAGTCAGCATTTTCATGATTTCATCAGGATCATTATAAAAGTAATACATTCCTTTTGTGACTAATCATGTTTTTAAGTTAATGGGTTATGCCAGATGTTTATTTAGGTCATTCGCCCTAGTGCCCTAGTGTTATATTTCATATACAAGTGTTACATCAGAAACATTTCATCAGAGAGTTTATTATCGTTTAGATTACATATTTCATCAGATTATTGGAAAGATCTAGAAGGGAGTTGTGGTATAAAAGGAGAGAGCGAGAGTCATAAAGGAGGTTCGGAGAATCAGACAGGTGATTTGAGTAGTTAGCCGAGACGTTAAGTTGTAGTATAAAGTCTACGGAGTGGAATATCTTTTACTATCTGTTAGTATTGTGAACTTTGTTATATATTTGATGCTAATACAAATATCAACCTTACAGTGTGATTTATTTAAGCAAATTGTCTAACTACAGTGGAGATCACTTCTAACCTCTCATTAGAACTGTCAGAATATCTGTCATAGAACTGTTCTAACCTGTCCTAGAACAGTTCTACCCTAGAACTGTTCTAAGTAGAACTGTCAGAATCAGTTCTAGGTAGAACTGACTAAATCAGTTCTAGGTAGAACTGTCAGGATCAGTTCTAGGGTAGAACTGTCTAAATCAGTTCTATGTAGAACTGTCCAAATCAGTTCTAGGTAGAACTGTCCAAATCAGTTCTAGGTAGAACTGACTAAATCAGTTCTAGGTAGAACTGTCAGGATCAGTTCTAGGGTAGAACTGTCTAAATCAGTTCTAGGTAGAATTGTCCAAATCAGTTCTAACCGTAGAACTGTCAGCAGAACTGTAGAACAGTTCTAAATGACGTCACTGCAGTAAGGGCACTTTAGAAATTAGAAGAAATAAATCACTTCCAATTACTTTGCTATAGCAGATTTTCTATATTTTTTACTTATCAAACGTTACATGTACAAATATCGAAGTGAATAGAAGGTTATCCAACTCATCGGAGAAATATTTTTATAAGATTGCATAGGAAACATCATTGTTTACGTTTCTTCGTTCCCCGTTTTTAACAGTCTCTTCATAAATATAACTCTGCATTTAATTCATGGAATTTTAATCGTAATTTGCCTTGTTTGCCTTGGATTTACATTCATTTAAGATTCTGTTTTGACAAATGTTCAAACGAAAATTGTACAGTGGATGAATTATGGGATATTAATGAAAAAAGTGTTGTATTATAACGTAAAAAAACTATATACATTTGCACCATCTCGTCAATTTAGCCAGACTTATCCATAACGATTATAAATGACATCAGGGAGTCTGGAACTCAGAAAAATATACTCATCTGAAAATGAATGAAACATTTGCCCCTGGACGTTCGGCTACAAACAAAATCATGCATTTTTCGTTGCCTTCTTCAAATTATATTAACCATATACTATTCCAAGAAGAGAACTTCCCATACATGTACTTTTTATTTTAAAATAAAGTATATGAATCAGTCATGTGAGTGTTGGATGATGCTGTTATTTAAAAAAAAACCATTACAAACCTGAGACTACTATACGTATACTACTATATAGTAGTCTCAGCACAAACTAACGGACTTAAAAAGTCACTTTAGTGACGGTTCATTATTATGGATACAGAGAGGAAATAACCACGGCCGACACTCGGCTAACCGAGAGATTGGTTGGTTAATCTATTTTGAGTATGCGGCTATATGGGCGATTGGTCTGTTAATCGGGTTGGTTATTCGTCTGTTAAGAGTAAAACGCACAATTTAATGTTAAACACTATTAAATATACAGATTTTTTGGCATATTATAAGAACCAAATCAAAAAAAGAAAAGTGTCTGACAAAATGATATCTATCATAGAACATTTTCAACCTGTAAAAACATTTCATAGTCTGCGCAGTTTTCAGTAAAACTAAAAGGCGTCACGCAAGTGTGTAGTATTTATGCTTATATGCATAGCAATTTTTTTAATAAAAGGCGAAACAAACAATTTTAGATATCATTTGAAGTACAAAAAAAGTACTTTGGTCCTAAAAAACAAATTGAAATGATTAAATGTTTCATAATTGTAATATAACGTGAATAATACCACGTTTTAGGGGGAAATTATGGGAATAAAGTCTGTTAATGGGTTGGACAATTGAAATTGTGTCAGTTAAGAGTAATTTAGCCACGACAATATATAGTTTTGTTACCTTTATATTTTCCCATTGAAAAAGTTATTGAGAGAGAAAAATAATGACAATACAGTATCCTTCTAGTAACAGTATTTTTATTTTGACTTTCTTTTCATTTAATTGAAGGGTGTATGACTTCAATATAGCGTGATATGGATTGGTCGCATGAACATGCATGAATTTATTATTAACGTTTTCAATCAGCCTTAATTTTTGTGTCTGTTCAAAGTAGCTTGTTCTCAAATCCTACTGAAAGTGTCAATCTAATACAAAACAGGGTACATATAACCTGTTGTTGTTCTCATATGCACATGCTATTTGTCACTGGACGTTAAACCCTTATTCGTCAGCATTATCCAATTGGTTCTTTTCTTCTATTACTAAATCATATGTTGTTTACAAATCATTCTAAAGAAGTAAATGGAAAGGGGCGAATGCAGCTACATTTGGTTATCTTGAGTTTTATATATCCGATCTGCACATAATGAAATAGGTTTTCTACATAACGTAATAGGTGTTTGCACAAAATGTTATCGGTATTGGCACATAACGTAAACGATGTTTGCACAAAACGTATAAGTTGTCTAAACATAACATTTAAAGTGTTTGCACATATTGCATTAGGTGTTTGAACATAGCGTAAAAGGCATTTGCACATGATGTAATGAATGCTAACAGAGAATATCAATTGTTCGGCAAAACGCATATGCACTATACCATGATGTATAATGTTTTACACTGGAGATACATATGTGTAAACAGAAAATAAAACCGTTACACTATAACATCATGAGGTTTACATAGAACAAAGATGTATCAAAACAAAACCTTTAGAACTTTTGGCATGACAATCAAATTTGTGACAAGACGCAATAATTACCAGACTTACTTGAAGGAAGAATAGACACACCATTGAAAAAATATGAAAGAATGTAAAGGTGGTTGATCATAAAGTTTGGAAGTATTCACAGAATATATAGTAGTTACAGCATGATCGTATGCTTATTGCACACAACAAAGTTTAGCAATGACATATTATACAATTGTTTGACCAAACAATTAATTCATTTGACATAACACATTGATGCAGTGTCAGGAAATTAAGGCTCATGCACATAACATAAAGAAGAAATGACAAGAAGTAAAGGCAAAGCGACAAAACACATTGAATATTTACACTACAAGACAGTTCCGGCGTTCCATAAAGACATGTTTCACCAACTATCACCCAACCTAAACGTAGTTTCTGTGCGTATGGAGAGTAAATAGGACCTGTAAGCTGCTCTATCACATGGTGTGTTTCTGGTAAGTCACGACCAATCAATAGTAAGATAGGAGCGGTGTCATCAATTTCAGGTATGTAATCGGCGATTTCCCGGAGGTGATCGTGGTGCCGTGCTACAGCTGGAGATGGGATGTCCTCTTTGATGTTCGGTATGTCGCATTCAATCAAAGTTTGAAGCTGAAGGCTTGTACTACCATCTAATGATTCTATAATTAGGCCAGTTGCCCGCCTACCAAACGTGTTCATATTTCCTGCACAAGATGTAAGTTTATATTCTGACGAATTTCCTTTCAAGTGTAACAATGAGAAAAGTTCAGGTCCTGCTAATGACCTATTACTTTGATAATCAAGAATAATGTAGGCCATGATCGCCTTGTCGGGTTGATTCTGTGTATGTACCTAAGCAAGAATGGTTTTTGAAAATGACTTGCCGTTGAAGTCCCCTCCACATATTTTAGTACAAATACTTGAAACTTCAGTTGTATGGTTCTCCTCATCGTTATTTGTCGGGTTACCCTGTTTTACTAAATGCAACGCAGACGGATGAGAATAACTTCCACATTCAACACACACAATTTTCTCCTTACAGTCTCTAATCTTGTGATCGGTTGCAGAGCAACAACGGAAGCATAGTGCATTATCTCGGATAAATTTCCTACGTTCGTCTAGTGGTTTTAATCTGAAAGCTCTACAGTTGTTAAGGGTATGATCAGTTTTGTGTAGAGGACATCGATTATCTTGCGATGCTTTCGAGTACTTGTTCGGTTTAAACTCGGTTTTCTTAGCTGAAATTCCGGCTTTATTCCAGTAATCACGGCTACTAAAATTCTTTGATGATGTATTCATTGACAGTGTCTCGTACAAGAAGCTCGGGTCATTCTTGATACGACTAACTTCACGGATAAACTCAACGAAACAGCTGAAAGGAGGAAATGCAACACCGTGTTGTTTCTTGTACTTCACGGCATGATTTGTCCATTTCTCCTGAATACCATGTGGTAGTTTCTTAACAATTGGTAATATGCCAGATGATGAATCGTAGAATGATAGTTGTCGAAATTGCTGATCTTCTTTTACTGCCACGATTTCATAAAGAATGTCACATAACTCATAGAGTTTCTTATTGTCTTTAACTGTCAGTTTAGGAAAGTTTTCAATTTTATTCCGAAGTGCTGCGTCTATCATTTTTGGACAACCGTACCTCTCAAACAATCTTTCCCACAGTCTAGAGAGTCCCTTAGTAGGAGTATGTGCGTTTGCTGATCTTATACTGTGTGCATACGAAGATGATCCCGGACCTAAGTATTTCACGAAGAGATCAAGTTCCTTGGACGAATTAACTTCGAGCTCTGATATTATGCTTTGAAACAAGCCTTCCAGTTGCAGAAAGACTCTGGTTTATCGTTAAATACGGTAAGTCTTGAAAGAAGCAAATCTTTCTTCAACAAAAAGCGCGTTAAGTCAGAAGCAAAAGTTGGTAACGGTTGATTTTCGGGTATGTAATCTGGTTTGTTTGTTTTAGTAGGATAGAACGGCTCTGATGTAGGATATAACGTACGCACATTCATGTTAATCTGAGGTTTTACAGGGCGCTGCTGTTTTACCTCCTCTATATTACTTGTATCCTTCAATTGCGATTGTTGACTTACAAATTTGCAGTTCTTTCAGCAGAATCTATTTTTCCATTTAGTTTTTATTTCTCTGGGGTAAGATCTGACTCCTCAGATTCAGTGTCTATTTCACTTTTTAAAACTCTATATTCTGCCTCAGACACTTCCGCCTCTTTCTGGTGTTGTAAAAGTTTCATGTTTGCTTCTGTTTCAACCTTTTTACGTTTTAACGAAGCGTTTGCTTTACAATTAACGAGCTTTTGATCTTCTTCCAATAGAGCATTTTGTTTGCGCAATTCTGACTCTTTTTGTGCAAATTCCATGCAAACTCTAGCTGCTGCAGCTTTTGCTTTAATTTCAAAACTTCAGATGATATAGAATCATAACTGGAACGAGTTCTTACTGTTCTTTTAGAAGAAGAAGATCCGCTAGTACTGCGAGATTTAGACTTTTTCTTAATTTTAGCACTTTGATGAAAAATTGACAAAACAAGGACTACATCATTTAGGCCACAGAGCAATGGTCTTGTGGAGCGTTATAATAGAACTCTTGAAAATACAATAAGTAAATACACCAGTAAAAATCAAAGGGATTGGGATGAGCAACTTCCCTGGGCTTTAATGGCTAACAACTCATCAGAACATGAAACAAATAAGTTTAGTCCTAGTATGCGTATGGTAGGCAGAGAAATACAATTGCCAGTTGACTTGATATATGGTCCCCATCCCAGGAGATCGAATATCCCGACGAAACAGTATCACATAGTGTTGTCAACGATTAACCGGTCGAACGACCGAATACCGAATACCAAAAACGCTAACCGGTTAACCGGACTTTTTTCAATTTTGATAGATTTGATATAAATTTGTATTTTAATCAATAAATAGTTATGTTTTATTTTAAGAAAATGTTGTCGTGGTAATTAATTTGACAGATCAATTCTCCGGTATATTGATTGCTATTGTTAATCCTAAAAACATAACCTTAATTAGAGCTCGGGCAGGATCTTAAAGAAAGATAATTAGTATACATGTTTTTTTAACAGTAACTTTCAATCAGTGATGCGATTAAATTTTACTAATTACTTTATTATTTCGTTTTTCATCTAATATTGTGTAAACCTACATCTAAATGTGCAACCTTCGCAGTGCTAGGCTTAGTCTTATTTAAAACGAAATGCTAACTCAAAAATTGTGAAATGCAAACCAATGTGAATGTACTCAATGTATACGTGATAGTACGAATAACATACTTAAAGAAACAAGCAAACAAAGTAAAGAAACATGTCGTACGGTGACCTATAGTTGTTCATTTCTGTGTCATTTTGGTCTCTTGTGGAAAATTGTCTCATTGGCAATCATACCACATCTTCTTTTTTTAATGATTAATCATTTCAAATTGAAACACTCCACATTATTTTCGGAGACAACAAGAGAAAAGGAAAGAATAATCGGTTTCAGACATATTAAATTCTACGAGATCAAGAAGGTTTTTTTTTATTTTTCAATCTGAAGTTGGTACAATCGCTATATAGTTGATACGGTGTATTCGATTATTAGAAGTCAAACTTCGCCATGAATCCTCCCAGACAAGCCTTATGATGCCAAAGGACAAATTTTAATTCCATAAGCGTAAATTTATGACTAGGATGAAAGGTTGTCAAATTGACACTCATACCTCATCTTATCTATGTGTAGGGTACTATTGATAAACTTTCAAACACCAACTTAAACTACCGGTTAACCGGTTAATCGATCGAACGATTATCCGAGTAACCGGTTAGGAAAAAGTGTACGATTTGACAACACTAGTATCACACAATGATTATGTTAAAAATATGCAGGAAGGCATATGGAAAGTGTCTGCTAAAGCCCGACAAAATATTTCTAAAAATAGTGACAAACAAAAACGTCAGTATGATGTTAAGGCATAGGAGAACACATACAAGACAGGCGATGTAGTATGGCTTTATACTTTTAATCGAAAGCCAAAACTGAATTCAAAATTACAAAGGAATTGGAATGGGCCCTACTTTGATGTAGAAGTTATATCGGATTCAATATATAAGATTTAAAAGACAGCAACGTCTAAAATGCAAATTGTGCATCATGATAGGCTAAAACCATTCTTTGGTGATTTTCAGAACTGGGTCAACAAACAAGAAGAACTGACAATATTGTTAACACTGTGGCAACCAGTATCTGAAAAATAAATAAAATGTGTTTCAAATTCGTATTTGTAAATGTGTTTGAATAAATGAAGAACGCATTTTGTGTGTTCATATATATATTAATCATAGCGAGGTTTATTGCTGTGTGTTAATAAAAAGTAATGTGTTTCATTTTTAAATAGAATGAAAAACAGAAATTTAAGTATAAATACTTACCAAAGTATGCAAGCAAAATTATGGGTACTGGTCAACTGTGCTGTGTGTTAAAATTGAATATATTCTCAAAACAGTATATTTATACTTCAGATGACTTTCTTCTGCTTTCACTGTGGTGCTCAAAATAATCTTAGGAGTCAATTAGCCAGACATGTTAGGAACAAACATCATAAGAAGATGCTGCAGCGCAGATTTTGCTCGTACTTGGTACCTACAAATAAGAGGTTCCGCTTGATGGAACATGAGAAGAATGTTCACAGTCATATCTTGAACCCAAAAACTAAAGACACAACTCATAATACCAGAAACCCCGACCAGAAAACCAGGGCCAACATCTTATTTCCATCGAAGACAAAGCTGCACTATCACCAGGCCAAGAACACCGCCAACAACACCAATACTGACAATCTGTAAAACCTATTTCGCCACTGTCCGAAATATCCCCTTGCAGTATTTCTTTGGGAATTGAGGATTATAGCTCCCTGTCACCAGTTAAGAAAAACCTAGTGCATCTATTTGACTCGCCTACTAGACAGGCTGTGGAAGAGCTCATAGAAGAACCCATTATGGTATCCGAGCAACCAACTCCAAAACCATCCACAGCTACTAGTATTATGAGGGATAGTAGGCATTTGAAATTGCCTGCTATTGGGGATGAAGTCTGTCCTGAAGACAGATTTCAGGCCCCACCCTCCCGCTTCCAGTGTTCCTATGAAGCCTCCAAATGCCTGTTAGTAGCTGAGAAGGCAAAGACAGGAACGTATACAGGCAGTGTATTGCCAACAGGATATGGTTTTGTAAGGAAAGACGAATCGTGTATTCTGCCCGATGGAACAGTATACAAACTGTCTGCTATCTGGATACCAGATCCATCTTTTCACAGTTTGAAGTCAAAGGACACACAGACAGCAGAGCTTCAACTTCAACAAACGTCTACGCAAACGGAGGATAAGCGGATTGTGCTTGCAACAACAGCCACCCAGACGAGGAGAGTTGTCAATATAGAGACAGAAGTTCAAACAGAAGATTGCAGAATAGTAGTGGAAAAAGAAACAGAAGAATTAGATCTGGACATAGAAGAGTACATGGACTTTGACTTTTATCATTAAACAGTTTTTATATTCGGACAATTATAGGCTTTTAGAAATTAGTTATTATGTAAAAATTTATATTTAAGGTAGAGTAATTAGGAAAAATTTTGGGTTGGGAAAAAGTTTTTGATAGTTTGAGAAGGGATTGGTTATTTAAAACAAATATTAATGAAACTTGGATGATTCATTCCGGTTTAGAGTGTTGAAAGTATGCATATTTGTATTTAAAATGCATTTATTTATTGTATTTATTTGAATCAATTTTGAAGAAATGTGTATTATAAAGGTAGTATATTCATTAATGCTAAAAATAATTTTAGTAATTTAAATCAATTTGTACGTGGTCGGACAATTTTTTAAAGAAGGGGCAATGTAACGGATTTCGGCCTCGTTTTTCAACAGTTTGTGTCCCCTCCCCCTTTTCACTTTTTATCAAGTTAAATCTCTGTTTAAACCGTATTGGATACTTATAAATTTTTCAATATGTTTCTTTTTATTAGAATAAGTTATCTTAAGATATTTATTATGAACAGTAACTTGAGTAAAGATAAAAATAACGTCAAGTCCCACCTGAAACTGAGTCGCCTTTCTATTTATTTTTGAACAGTGTAAATACAGAATTTCCTTATAATGGACCTACCTTTATATATTTATTGATGGTTGTATTATGTTTTTTTAATCTGTATATATAATTATATTGAGTGAATTAGTTAACCTGGTCAAGTTTCTAGAGACTCAGAGTCTCTCTTTTTCCTTGTAATGTCCGCCATGTTTACTGGAGTCGCTTTACCGTAAACCGTCAAAGTGCACTGTCGTGAACGGCAATATTACGTTGAAATAGAGTCTTTCGAGTCGCTTTTGACGTCAATGTGAAGTCTTTTAAGTCTTTTTGTTGTATATATATTGCACTACCATTGAGCGCATTAGTCGTGATCGGACTACCGTGGCAAAAGGTTGCTTACAATCACAAGCCTAATAATAAATCCTTTCTTCACTGTAACTTACAATTTGAGTCCTGCACTTCTAAAAAGGTTAGCAAATATTTTGTCAGAGTTTTACACTATGTAAAACATAGCTTTTTTTATTTTATATTATAAGAGACTCTAAAGATTAGAGATCATTAGATGCACAAAAAGTTATATACTGAAAAGTACAGAAAAGTCAGAAATATAAAATATTATTTTATAGAGACTCACCGACGCAGTCTCGAGTCTTCAAGTCGCTATTCAAATAAGACGTCAATATAGTTTTTCTTCAGAGAAAGTAACAGTTAGAGTTATTCTTGTATTATTTACTCGATATACCAATAGTATAGAAACCTCAATTATTAACGATTCTTTACATATATATTACGAAGCCAAATATTCACAAAAAGTACAGTAAAACCGGAGTCGCAACTTATACATTTGAGAAGTCGACATATCTTATATAATTATAGAGATTTCTATAATTACTTGTTAATAAGATTTATTTATTTTATGCATGTGTATATAGAACTTGACCAGAGTACTCACTAGCTTGCATACTATTTAAGTGTTATTTATTGTGTTGATCTGATGTTAAAAGAGATACAATATTGGAATTGTCTGAATTACATATCTATAACTGATCATAGTAACACTTCAGTAAATCATTAACTTTAAACGAATTATTTATATCTGTCTTCTGAAACAACGCATCTTTTAAAATACCTATGGGATTACAGGGTTTAGTTAACCCAAGGGAGCAGTCATTTGAAACAGTATTTATTGCCGAGTATTAGTTTGTCTGGCGGATTTTCTAGATTTGTCAGTGGGTCACAGTTTCACTTCAGGGTAACGAAAACGCTATAGCAACACTGAGATAAAACGTTACAGTATTACAAGATGGTATTATTCAAGCAACATATTAGAAGGATAAGTGCAAATGTTTGAAGGAAGCCTTGGGTACAAATAGCATTTACAGGAATTACATGCAGGAGAGAACTCTTAAACATTATGAACAGACATGAAGTCATGATAAAAATTGAATATATGTGTTAAACCTCAAGTACTTTAAGAATATAATACAATTCAAATTCAAATTATTGTGTCAACATGTAGTCTATAAAACGAAAAGGCATTTTTAAAATGATTTTTATATAAATATTGAAATAACAAGAATTTTTAGCTTATTGTGCAGTCAAACTTTCGAGATTTTCTAATGGTATATGCCGGATGTTTGTCAATTTTTTTCTTTTGCCTTAACCTTTAGATTGGTGTTTAAATGGAAAATTTAAATACATATATGACTAAGAAGGAATAGGTGGTAAATAACAACAAGACTTTCAATATGGTAAACCAAATATATTTCACCGAACTTTCTATATCAGTTTTTAATACAATGGGATATAGGGTATAAATTAATCAGACCGCTACAAAACAACAAAAACATCTAAAGGCATTGCATTAAGGATATGCTCAACAATTAACAAACTCAAATGACAACAACAACAAAACGCTCCCAAGATCTGCCATTAAACATTATACATAATTTATTTACACTTGCAAAGTATTTTCTAATTTAAAATAATATTGAATATTAGATAATTTATGAATATTTAAGTTTAAACAGGACCTTTGTTTTCTTTAAATTAAATCTTTAAATTACAACATATATTATTTGAAGTGTTTATCTTTTCAGTTATATAAATAAACTCATCATAGATACCAGGACTAAATTTTGTATATTGATTTTTGATGGTTGATAGAGAGTTGTTAGTATACAAAACATCCAAGATCTTTTAAAATAAAGTAGAAATGAAAGTTTTTAAGACATTTCACCATTTCTGTTAGTAGTTCAAGATATGGACAATATAATTTGAAAATTAATGTGAAACTATATTATAGTATAACAAAAAAATTACATTTTATATAATATGTTTTGCTACGTAGAAGTATTTGGTTTTAAAACAATAAACAAAACTCCGATTTTCTATTGATATGAACAGACATGAAAAAAAAGTAGACCAATAATGTTTCTCATGCTTGTTGACATAAATATATATCATTGTTTCTCAGTATTAACATTTTTTTTGTGTAATTATCAAGCCCTTTGAACTTTCTGCTTGAAAAAATGTTCCACAACACGAACAAGTGAATAATATTGGAATAAACTATAGAAGTGCTAACAAAATAAATATTGCACAGGAATGTTTTGTCAATCACAATAAACACACAACTTATTATTTGTTTACAGGTATAACCTGCATTATGTTAATTTACCCAATTATTAATCTGAGGTACAAAAATAACCTGTATGAAACTTAAGAAAATATGGCTTCCAGGTTGTACAAATGACTAAATATGCAAAAGAAAACCACATACATTGGTTGATAAATGAGAATTATGAAGATTTATAAAAGAACCTGACATATTTACATGGTGATGTATTCATTCGATTATGTTTCTACTGTCATTATTCATAGATTACACTGCTGGACATTGCTTCATTCGTAGATTACACAATGTTGTTGAATGCAACAAACGTGATTATTGATAATTTTTTTTCCTGTTCATGAAAGAGATATTTTGTTGTATGTTGGTGGTGGTTTTGTGCATTGAAAACATCTACAGATGTTAGGATTCTGGCGGAGAGTTATCTCATTTGCAATCATACCACATATTTAAATGTTTCATGGGGCTGAGGTGAGATTACAAAATATTAGTTTACTAGTTATGGATTTTTTTTCCAAATTGTTCTTTGATGATAATTAATCATTAGGCAGGATCATCATTGAAGGTAACGATGTAAACTATTTATCTGTAAGCTTCTTTGTCGTTTTCGGCCACATAATTCCACTGAATTTGTTGACGAAGTCAACATTTGAATTGATTATACAGAATATTTACCAATTACCGTGTTAGCATCATGGTGGAATGAGGCAAACACATTAACTATATGTAGGAGAATGAGAAGACGAGGATCGCCCTTGAATGAGAATAGATTGATTGATTGTTGGTTGCTTAACGTCCAGTGGCAAATATTTCATGCATATTCAGGACGAGAACAAATTCACAATAAATACAATAGGTAGGTCATGTCATAATAGAAGCCATTTGGGATGATGGTCGGGGAAATTTGGACTGCCACTGGAAAATGAGGGTATATTGGATAGGGACAGAATGAGAATAGAGGAGTGCTGACTAAATGTGGATCACTTAATTGTCCACCGTACAGAAAAGATTATCCACTTACATGTGTACTTTGTTCAAAATAATTATAGCAAATTCATGATTTAAATGCTGTTACAGCCATTCGGACCTAGAATTAGTATTGATTGATTGTCGGTTGCCTAACACCCAGTAGCAAGTACCAAGTTACCCTTGAGGTAATTATAATTAGGAAAACATGTTAAAATCATAAATTAAACTATTTTGATAGCTTTTAAATGCATTATCTGGAGACAAAACAATAACATGCAGAAAAACCCTTGCTTATGTGTGACAAATGTAAGGGCGCAGAAAAACACTTGCTTATGTGTGACAAATGTAAGGGCGCAGAAAAACACTTGCTTATGTGTGACAAATGTAAGGGCAGAGTCCACCTAAGGATTGGTAAGGATCATAGAATTCTCAACATAAAGGATGTAGGAAAAACAGAAAAAGTCAATTGAAACGATCGCTTTCAGTACTGTAAAGTGACATTAACATTCTGGACAGGCTTGTTGTCTATACTGCAACACTTGCAATAAACAAATCTTTTTACCAAGAAAGGCAGATAGTTTTTAGGGAAGACGGCTTCAAGCCGTCAATCCCCAATGGGGTTGACCAGAGTGACATTCCCTCACATCATTCATTTTGTTTTTATAGTGTGAAAAACCCCCCAACAAATCTTACTGAGAATGATGAGATGGGGAGACACAAATGAATAAATTGACTTTAAACACTTTTTCACACATTTCCCTTCTGTTTCTCTCAAAATTATCGTATATTGAGCTCTCCTTTATACTATTTACGTTTCTTTTACAATCCGGAAAAATCAGTATGACGAGATATTCTAAATATATCCAACCTACATTATATTTTATAGTGACGTCAAAAATATTGTTGGAATGCCACACTACGCATAAGCAGGGATATCCTTCACTGGTTATTTAAATCATTCTCAAAGATTGTGCACTTATTTTAAAAAATAGTATTTGTTAAATTTAAACATAATGATGTTTGCTGTAGATGATTCAAACATCAAAATGCAATACTTTAATTTGTAGGTCAACAACTTTCAAAGTAAACAGGAAGTCCGAGGGGCTACATGAGATCGGGGAGAGAAACGATCTTTTCCATTTTTTTCTGTAAAACTCTGTTTTGAGAATCTTCCTCCAATTCAGGAGCACCTCAATTTTTGAGCTAATTATCCTTTAAAATAAACACTTAAAATGTGACATTTAGTATATGATAAGTAGTCTTCCATTAAAACTAAATTTTGTGTACCAACATAATCATTGTAATAGTTGCATTTTGTAGTTTAAACCTATTTATTCATGAAATTTTACAAATATTTCAAAATGTAGGATTTGGAAACAAGCTTCACACAGTTTACATCAATCATATTGCTATTTTTATTAGTACCTGTATCCCTGTGATGAGAGATGTAACTGGGAACTTTATTAATGGAAATTTAAAACTGAATAGATTTTTCAGTCCTAACTTTCTTAAGAAATAAATTAAAAATCTGTACTGTCACAAAAAAAAAGGAAAATGGCCCTAGCCTGCAGTTCAGTCATACACTATTAAGATTTCAAAAATAATTGTAGTTGTTGTTAAATGACAGAATTCAACTAGTTGAATTTTATATAATTAACTATCAACTTTAATTGAATGATTAGATTTAGAAGATGTAGATCTCTTCCATTGGTCTAAATTGAATCCTAAACTAAAGAAACGAAATTACATTAAACAACAATTGATTTCAATAGTGTCAACCTTCCACATGTTCTAGCTGTTGTTTTTTTTCCATTCTTTATATGAAGACTATCAAAATATAACCCCCCTCCCCCCAAAAAAAACATGAAATAGAAACAAGGGCCGTCTTTCCCCTCAGAGCTTTTCAGCTCTTTGATTCATTGTGATATTTGAATCGATTGTAGATTAAAATATTTGAATTCATAACATATTGTGTAAGACATGGAAAATTGCATGTTTGGTGTAAACAAGGTGAAAGATATGCGGAAATGTTTCCTCAGGTATCACCAGTATTAACGTTCTACCTGTTAAGATAAACTACCAGATGTGGCTGCGCATAGCCAATCGGGCGTTTGGCTTTAGCATATCTTTTATTGTCGATCGGAAAAAAATCTGTACTGATCCTATTTCTATATCCTCAGTCATCCATATTTGAATTTTATTCCAATTAACATTTACTATGGCATCAAATATGTAACTATTACTACAGATTTAGCATTTCAATTTATAGTATATATATATATATATATATATATATATATATAAGTAAATTACAAAGTCTTATGATATTGCTGTATGCCATTGATTCCATCAGCATCTGCCTACGGAGTACATATATCTCAATTCATACGATATTCCCATGCTTGTATTTCCTTGATATAGGGTTGCTGTTCGCAAGGAAGCAATTAAACCAAGAGTTCCAAATGATGAAGTTGAAACCAACCCTTTGAAAATTTTACGGACGCCTTCACGCGTTGATTGACCGCTACGTTATATCCGTTTCACAGATAATATCAGATATGTCATAACTACAATCCTGTTCTCTTTTCACGAATATGACCTACCGAATTAAGACTATTTAAAGGGTTTGTAAATGTTTGAGCATTACGACGGGTGCCACATGTCGAGCAGGATCTGCTTACCCTTCCGGAGCATCTAGTTGAAATCACCCCAAGTTTTAGTGGAGTTCGTGCTGATAAGTATTTGGTGTTCTATGTTGTGTCTTACCTGTGTACTATGATTAGCCTGTTTGTCTTTTCTTTTTTGAAGCGATTGAAGATTAAAATAAAAACCAACAATCAGTCAGATTGTTTTCGATCTAGGAGTTTGAGCTTTTAACTTGTTAACTTTAAATGGGATAACTGCGTGTTTTAGTTTATATGTTGTTAACTATAAATTGATAATGTTATAATATAGAATTTGGAAAGACAATAATGCACGTAATAATTTCTGAATTTACAGTTCATAGAAATAATATTAAAATGAAAGCTTGTCAAAGAGAGGGACGAAAGATACTAGAGGGACAGTCAAACTCATAAATCAAAAATAAACTGACAACGCCTGGCTAAAAATGAAAGAAGACAAACAGACAAACAATAGAACACATGACACAACATAGAAAACCAAAGAATAAGCAACACGAACCTCAAAGTGATCGTACACATGAAAAAATAACCTTTTTTACTGCTGTATTTCTCTCGATTTAGTATTTACTAGTTATGAGTATTTGTAGGTCAGACATCTTGGTTTTTGTGATCATCATACTGAAGAGATAACTCGTAGTTGATATTTTTCTACATTATGAGCTTTTTTTTATCAATGTGAAATGAAATGTGATTTTTCCTACAATAGAAATAGGAAATTTCAAATTAATGACTAGAAAAAAAAGAGTCCTATCATAGATGCACAAGAACGTTATCGTGTAAATGCAACAACATAAATATCAATTGAAAGAAGGGACGAATGAAGAAAAAAAAATGTATTATGTTGTTGAAATGAACTTGCTTTGCCCACTCATTTACATCTCTCCATCCAATAAAGATGTAGAGGAAGATCTTTGAAGAACAAATTGCAAAAATCTTTTCTCTAAGAATTGTAGGAATAATTAAATAATTCCATCCAAAAGAATAATTCTAGTGATGGAATTAATTATTTACTCGACTTGATCTTATGAAGTGGACTAAATAATTGTAAACAACAAGCTGAAACTAGATAAAAACAACCTTGAAAAGGGTTTATTTGATTAAATTTGCAAATATGAACATAATATTGTGAACACCACAAATGGTATAAAAATCAAATAGTTTGCATATTCGTGTATTACAATGAAACTAGAACAAAGGAAATTATGCATCATGAAAGAGTAAACTATAAACTGTGCTTTTACAGTTTATTCAGTCAGAATATAAAATATGTTTTTCAATTATATTTTGTTTATAATAAAATAAACAAGACAAAGATTTCAAAACAATATTTTTTTTCAAATTATTTCCAAACCTGTGCTCATTTTATTTCAGTTAACATGGTTCAAGGATTATATTTGATTGACTTCCCACTATTATATATAAAACAGTGTTAATACTACCATACGAAATTCATTGTAAGATACACATTATGTATATTTATAATTTGAAACCCATGGAAATTTAATTTGTCCCGTAGGATTTCAATTCCACAATTGGATTTTATTTGTCCCATTGGACTCAAAAATATCCTATGGGATAATGGTCATTCCCATTGGATTGTGCCCTGGTCCATGGGATATTGAAAAGCCCATGTTTATTTCTAAATCAAATTGCAAAGTCTATTTTATAATAACGGCAGCAAAGTAAGGAATGTATTGAATCCAATGTTATTCTGCACATTTTTGTTATAAACACGACACAGTAGCTTTAAGGAGAGGCGGCTGCGGATTTGCAAATTAAAAGTGTCCAGTTCTTGTTCATAAAAGAGATATAATTGTAGAGAAAAATATGTTTTGCTGGTGGTTCTGTGCATTGAAATTATAAATGTAATGAATATTATAGCTGATGATATCGAGTTCCATGCACATTTGAAATGATCATATAGAACATGAACCAATTACCATTTTGGTATCAATGTGTATTAAGACAAATGAACAGATGAGTGGTGGCATAATGTAGGTCACTTCCTTGTCCATCGTACAAACAAGATTATCCACTTACATGTGTACTTTGTTAAAAATAAGTTAAAAACAAATACGCAATTAAAATGCTAATATACAGACGATTCTTGTAATACATGCCACAGAAATATATTTTATTTGAAGTGTCAAATGCCTCGATTAACACGAATCTCGTCGTTTTTGGTCCCCTTTCATATGGGTTTCGAAAAATATAATTTTCTTGTCGGTTTAAATGCCACTAGTTTTGAATGGATACCAATTATCAAAAGTTTTCCTGGATATTTATTTACTTTGCTCATGCGGCACTCTCTGAGTTGAGGGTAGTTTGTAATGTCCAAATTCTGACCGAACGAAAATGCGTACTTTAACATCCCGCAAGGCCGCATGGATACCTCTCTCGGCATGGAGTTGGAGAGAATGTAGAACAGAAAGTCTCAGGACAAAGAGTCACAATTCAGTTTTGAGAACAAGAAAACCAAATTTAAAAATATTTATTTTCGTTTTTTCCTTATATTATATTTGAAGCAACTTTGTAATTGTAATTTATTAAATAAATATCAATAATGATCAAATAATTGTTGACAACAAAATGTCAAAGTGGCGTTGTACTTATATATATGGCTTCATTGTCTAAAAAAAAAACACCTTTGAAAATTAAATTTAATTTAACTTTTCATTTTCAAGGCTTTTGCACAATTTACCTTAAATTAATATATGTCATAAAAAGAGAATACTTTAAATTCTTTCTCTTATGTATTCAAATAATTGTCAACAAATTATTTGTGACTTTTTGTCCTATCTCGGTCCGTTTACCGTTGGAGACTGACGGTAGACTGCACATCAAAATGTGTATGGTTAATGACCACCGCAGATAAACAAATTCTTAAAAAGTTAAGTATTTTTCTTATCCAGAGTGTTGAATGGAGATCCACAAATTCTGTAAATGGCTAAATCTCTTTTAGTTTATCCATATATATATATATTAAATTCAAAAAATTTAAATTAAATACACAATTCTCTATCTATGTGTATGCATATTTCATCTATTAATATGTAAATGCTGATATAAGCATTAATAAACTGTAGTCCAATCTCTAAGGTGCTTTATTCTTGCAATTGTAAAACAAAATTAATTATATACATATTTATCTAGTAATTGGTTGATGTGTGTACATGGGAGAAAAATACCCTTTATATATCTAATCAGTTGGGGCTGCATTTCATTTTTATGCAGCTCAAAACACCATATCTGTTTAAAAAGTAAAATCACAAAAATACTGAACTCCTAGGAAAATTTAAAAAGGAAAGTCCCCAATCATATGGCAAAACCAAAAGTTCAAACACATCAAACGAATGGATAACAACTGTCATATTCCTGACTTGGTACAGGCATTTTCTTATGTAGAAAATGGTGGATTGAACCTGGTTTTATAGCTAGCTAAACCTCTCACTTGTATGAGTGAATAAAGGGGAATAATCCTTACAGAAATTGATTGTCTCCCATATTACTTTCTCTTCCATGTGCATGCAATAACTGTTCAGTGTTCTACCTTTCATTCTACCATGTCAATTATTATAGTGTAATGCCATAGGTCTTAACCGTTTACTGTTTAATGAGTATGTACCAATAAAATATTTGTATTTTTTTTTAAGCATTTGTGATGTATTTCATTTCATTATTTCATTGTTTTAACACAAATCATTGTAATCATTGTATGAATTTTAAAACCCGCAAGGGTCCATAATTGGATTAATAAAGTATTCTTAATCTTATGAAGAAGACAACGAATGACAAAAATATTTTGAACCATTCACCTGGATGGCACAATTTAAGAACGCATGTCAATAAATACATCAGTTTCTGACCAACCTAATTCTTACAACGAACATTTTCTATACTTGCTAGACCTTAACATCTAAATCATTGAATAATTATATCTTGTTATAATCATCATGGTGCAAACATATTATATTCACCTCAGACATTGGTTGACAAAAATATTTGGACTGACAATTGCATTGGGTAATATCTATGGTCAGGAAATGTAATAATAATTGTGAACTGTATCTACTGTTACACATGTGTGCGCTCACTTATTTTTTTTGGAAAATTAAGATGTTTGTACATCTGCGTCACAAGGAAACTTTCATGAATGAAATGAGGTAAGGAATCCTACACGTGAGCAGTATCAAATCCGTGTCGTCATTAAAAATATCTTTGACATATTATGTACAGAGAGAACAGTGGATTTATTTATAAATAATGGATTGATATAACATTAAGTAAGAGTAACGTTAACAACTCGATGCTAGAACAGCCCCGAATAAAAAAACAAACTGTCCCGGGTTTTATGTGCAGAATATATATTTGAAGGTTACTTCTGTCCTTGTCATCTTGTCACACTTAGGGACAAGTGTTTACATCGACCGACATAACAGACAATTCCGGTTTCTGGGAAGACACAGGTTTTACTGGACTGGATTTTTTTTGGACAAGTAATAGTCAGCATTTTGGGAAGGGAAGTCTTAAGGTGGCTCGTACCTTTATTTTTTCATTACAAATTTTATTTATTACACTATTAGTTATTACTTTATGATATGGTAAAAAAAATCAACCCAAAAAATCGATTCGGTTTGGCCCCAGATGACTTTTTAAATGTTTATATCATTGAAAAAGCCATTTTTTGGCATTAAATTTGAAATATCTTTATTAACTCATCGGTGACCTATATTTTTTTATTATTGTTTTCATATAAGCTGTACATAAACTAAATAATTGTAAAATTTAAGCGATTTCTGTAATTAGGTTATGTTTTTATTTCGATATTACCTTTATTTCTCCTATTAGCTCAACAGAAAAAAGGACATTAACAAAAATGTATGCTTCTTCCGGAGGCAGATTGTGAGCTTAAATGAACGGTGACCCCATTTTTTTTTTTATTTCATTTTTCTTTTAAGTATATGATAAAGTTCATTTATAAAAAAAATATAGCGAAATCCTATATTAGAAAAAAAAATTGATTTATACCCAGGAGCCCCCTTAAAGTGAATGTTCTCACATTTATTAGTACTGTAGTCCTGTCATGTAAAGTTTTCATTTTAGTGTTTTATTAAATGGTAAATAAAATGCAATAAAAGCGCATGGGTTGGCTAGCAACAAAACCAGGCTCAACTCACCACTTTTTCTTAAAATGTCCTGTACAATGTTTGGAAACTGGCAGTTGTTATCTTATAGTTCGTTTCTGTGTGTGTTGCATTGTCTTTTGGTTTTTGTTGCACTGCAGAGTTTCTGTTTTCCTCTTATAATTGATGTGTTTCTCTCGGTTTTAGTTTGTAACCCGGATTTGTTTTCTCTCAATCGATTAATGACTTTCGAACAGCGCTATACTACTGTAGTCTTTATTTAAAGGAACAATGAAATGGTCATATTAATTTGGTATCAGAATAAACGATAAATATTCTAAAATAGAATTACGTTTAACAACAATTCACAAGTTAAATTAAGTAGGGAAATGTCTTGCTCTAAAAAGCGATTTTAAGTATAGAAAATGGTTCAGAACAGCATATAAGATATTGACTTCTGATAATTTACATGTACCCAAATTTTCCATTACTACAATATTGATTCTGTATTTTGAACCCCTAAGGGTGACTGGGTAATATGAATATGGTTATTTGGTCTCCTTCCGACCGGCAATACAACGCTTGCTTAAGTGGGGCTTCCGTTTGGTTGTGCGGAATGTATCATGTTTGCAGCCACGTCCGTCAGAATGGGGACGGTAAATCCAATACCTCGTGTAAAGAGTGAGCCACGCTTATTGCATGTTAAGAACCCTTGCAACAAATGGTTGAGGGGTCCGTAGGTGGCCTGTTGCAAGCCGAAATTTCTGTTCCTGTCTGATATACCCTCATTTTGCCAGTGGGAGTCCAAATTTCCCGCATGTTGTTTATTATTACAAACCTACCTAATGTATTTATTGTTAACTTGTTCTCGTCCTGAACATGCATGACATATTTGCCACTGGACGTTAAGCCACCAACAATCAATCTTTGCACGACTAAAACCCTGGCAACTACTCTTTGAGAGGTCTGTAGGTGACCTGTTTCAAGGCAAAATTTCTATCCCTGTCCAATATACCCTCCTTTTCCAGTGGCAGTTCAAGTTTACCTAACCCTCATCCCGGATGGCCTTAATTACAAGACCTACCTATTATATTAATTCTTAACTTGTATTGCGTTAATTCCGTTGCATCGTGAATAGAGAGTTACTCACTCGCTGCACGTTAACCTTGCATCAATTCTTTGATTAGTCCGTACTTGGCCGTTTAGAAGGTTAAATTTCTGACCTTATTAAATGTACTCTCAATAACCAATTGCAGACCAAATTTTCTTGTCTATCTCGGGCGGCCTCTTATTATAGTACCTACCTTTAGTATGTATGGTTAAAGGGTACTCAGCCAATATATACATGCTTGAAGTATGTGCCACTGGACGCAACCATCCGTAGGAAATATACCGTAAATGCTTAGGAACAACCCCAATTATCCCGGACGGCTTCTTATTTTAGGACCTACCTTTTATGTGTTGTTAATTTGTTCTTGTCCTGTACAACATATAATAAATAGGTGTCACTGGACGTGAAGCAATTAACTGTATATTTGCACTCAATAAATTATATTGACGAGATATTTAAATCCCTGTCGTAGTTGTGCATATTTATGTTCATCATTGTCTTCGATTTACTTTCTTATTCCTACGTTGCTGTACTTTTAAACTGAACGAAATTTCTACCTATAGTAAGAAACTTGAATTAGAAACGTGATAAATTTGACATTGAAATTCTTATTAATAAAATTAATTATTTGACCAAAAAAAAAAAAAAAAAGACAAAAAAATCACCTCAGAGAGTGCCAGTACCATGTCGGGGAAAAAAATATTTTTCATTTGAGCCTTATCATCATCAATCAAGCTAAAATTGTTATACAATTTCGATCTTTTAAATGGCAAATTTATGTTCTGATATTCCACGTCATTGCATTTCGAATACATTTGATCTACTCTATATTCCGGTTCAATGGTTTCAACAGATCTGCCATTTGTATATGAGAAAGAGGTAAAGGGTTCTTAAGGATCATTCTAACTCACAAGTCGAAAATAACCTGACAACTGTAATGGCTTAAAAGGAATTAGGACAAACAACAGCACACAAAGTAACTCACAAAACCAAAATCTGAGCAACACTCACAACCTAAAGTTATATTACGCAACCCTCATTTATCATCTACTTACTATTATGTTAAGGCCTTAAGCAATATCACAATAGAAGGAAAAATCTGAAATATCAAAGCTTGGTTGGATGCCTGGTAATTCTGCATTCAAAAAATCATTATCAACAAACATATCTTTGTGTTTATCAGATTTGCTTTAACATGTTGAAGGTATATCAATAATTTCAATTACTAGTACTTCAAATACTTCAACCTGAGCAGATGGTGTTGCATTGGACTGCAGATCTATATTTTGAAAATATGTCTCTGTTAGTTTTATTTTACCTCTAATTGTGTGATTTCCTTTTGGGAAATACAACTGTTTTGTCATCTCTAAAACTTGCCCCATCATATCAGAGATTTCCATTTCAAAGGATATAGGTCCACCACCCTCGTTTCCACGTATTTGGTGTTTGGTTTCACCTTCATGATGGAACGTCTGTTTTTCCCTGCGTTTTTAATTCCGTTCAGTTTCTACTTAGGGATGAACTACATCCATCGTTTTCATCATCATTCTCATCTCCACTATTGCTTTGCGAAAATATATCTTACCTATCCCGGCTAAAAGCTATCATTGTCTTACAATCCCATTACAGTGGAACAAAACTTTCACTATTCAAACTCACTGTTACGAAAACAATATGCAGTCAGAGAATCTCAAAGTAAGAAAGCTTTGATACCCCATTTGTTCGGCTAGTCTTTTAAGTATAGTTTGATGCCTAATCTTCCTTTTAAAGGAACGATACTCATCAATAGATACGTTTTGAGCAGGATAATATTCCCCTTCAAACTTTTCTTGTAAATAATCAAGATTAGGTATATTTTTATATAACCAATCTGATTTATCGGCCAAGTCATCATCATAAAAATGTAAATATCTACTTATTTGAACAAATCGACGATACTAATTAAAAAATCCACGCAGAAAAACGCTTGGAAATGGCTGTGCGGGATTTAAAAGTTTGCAGCCACGTCCGGTCAGAATAAGGATGTTAAATCCAATGCATCGAGAGTGCAACGCTCTCGCATGCAAAGAACCCTTGCCAAAACTCTTTGAGGGTTCGTAGGTGGCGTGTTGCAAGACAAAATGTCTGTCCTATACATTATACCCTCATTGTCCAGTGGCTGTCCAAATTTCCCCGACCTTCATCCCGCATGGCCTTTATTACAAGACCTTCCTATTGTGTATCTTGTTTCGTCTTTAATTTGCATGAAATATTTGCAAATGGACGTTAAGCAACCAACAATTGATCCGGCAAAATATCCTTCCACTGATTGGAAAAGCGTAATCCGTTTTCAGTATTCGCAACGCTCATTAAATCAGTTCATCAGCACAATAAAAACGTTAGTCGTAGCTATTGACACCAAGTTTGTGTCCATATACAAGTACTTCTCACACCAAGCATTTCACTTTTTTTTAAACAAGTACGTGTTTTCCTCATAATGACCTGGTCGAGGGTTAACAATAGCTTACCATATTGTTCTACCTTTGTTTACCTCATACTCAATGTTAATTATTGTTTCATCAGCATGTCAATTAATACAGATTTGGCTAGATGCACGAGTATACGATGAAATGTCATGTCCAGCTGTTGAATACATCTAACATATCCCTATTCTTATTATGAAGTTCTTAGTATTTCAATTCTTTATGTTGAAAATAAGTCTTATAACTTCCATTTCATTAACACACATATCAACGTTGCGTTCTAAAACCTATGCTTCTCACCTACAGCACTTGAGTTGTTACATTATGAAACCCCACAAATGTAGGAGTAAATAAAGGCAACAGATGTATACCTCTTTTCAAAAGTCATACATTGATTGAGCTAAAACAAATCCGAGAAACAAACTAATACCGAGGGAAACGCATAAACCATAAGCGGAAAACAACATAATAACAGAACACAGAAGTGCAACATAAACACCAATGCAACATTCATAGAAATGAACTATTAGATAACAACTGCCATATTCCTGACTTAGTACAGGACATTTTAGGAGAACATGGTAGGTTGAATTTCGTGTTGTGGCTAATCAAACCTCCGCGCTTGATGGGCATGTCAAATATACCCATAAAATGTTAACATTACATGACGTGAAAACAGAGTAAAAACCAGATGCTCCGCAGGGCGCAGCTATATATGACCGCAGAGGTTAAACCCCGAACAGTTGGGGCAAGTATGGACACAACATTTAAGCTGGATTCAGCTCTAAATTTGGATTGTGATTAAATGGTTGACACAGCATAGGTTTCTGACACAGAATAAATGTGGTCTAATGAACTTAAAATATTTTTTTTGCCTTTGAGCAATTCACTATGCTTTTCTTTTTATACGACCGCAAAATTTGAAAAATTTTTCGTCGTATATTTGCTATCACGTTGGCGTCGTCGTCGTCGTCGTCGTCGTCGTCCGAATACTTTTAGTTTTCGCACTCTAACTTTAGTAAAAGTGAATGGAAATCTATGAAATTTTAACACAAGGTTTATGACCACAAAAGGAAGGTTGGTATTGATTTTGGGAGTTTTGGTCCCAATATTTAAGAAATTAGGGGCCAAAAAGGGCCCAAATAAGCATTTTCTTGGTTTTCGCACTATAACTTTAGTTTAAGTTAATAGAAATCTATGAAATTTTGACACAAGGTTTATGACCACAAAAGAATGGTTGGGATTGATTTTGGGAGTTTTGGTTTCAACAGTTTAGGAATTAGGGGCCAAAAAAGGGCCCAAATAAGCATTATTCTTGGTTTTCGCACAATAACTTTAGTTTAAGTAAATAGAAATCAATGAAATTTAAACACAATGTTAATGACTACAAAAGGAAGGTTGGTATTGATTTTGGGAGTTTAGGTCCCAACAGTTTAGGAATTAAGGGCCAAAAAGGGACCCAAAGAAGCATTTTTCTTGGTTTTCGCACCATAACGTTAGTATAAGTAAATAGAAATCTATGATATTTAAACACAAGGTTTATGACCATAAAAGGAAGGTTGGTATTGATTTTGGGAGTTTTGGTCCCAACAGAATAAGGGGCCCAAAGGGTCCAAAATTAAACTTTGTTTGATTTCATCAAAATTGAATAATTGGGGTTCTTTGATATGCCGAATCTAACTGTGTATGTAGATTCTTAACTTTTGGTCCCGTTTTCAAATTGGTCTACATTAAGGTCCAAAGGGTCCAAAATTAAACTTAGTTTGATTTTGACAAAAAATGAATCAGTTAGGTTCTTTGATATGCTGAATCTAAAAATGTACTTTTAGATTCTTGATTATTGGCCCAGTTTTCAAGTTGGTCCAAATCGGGGTCCAAAATTAAACTTTGTTTGATTTCATCAAAAATTGAATAAATGAGGTTCTTTGATATACCAAATCTAACTGTGTATGTAGATTCTTCATTTTTGGTCCTGTTTTCAAATTGGTCTACACTAAAGTCCAAAGGGTCCAAAATTAAACTTAGTCTGATTTTAACAAAAATTGAAATCTTGGGGTTCTTTGATATGCTGAATCCAAAAATGTACTTAGATTTTTTTATTATGGGCCCAGTTTTCAAGTTGGTCCAAATCAGGATCTAAAATTATTATATTAAGTATTGTGCAATAGCAAGTCTTTTCAATTGCACAGTATTGTGCAATGGCAAGAAATATCTAATTGCACAATATTGTGAAATAGCAAATTTTTTTTTAATTAGAGTTATCTTTCTTTGTCCAGAATAGTAAGCAAGAAATATCTAATTGCAAAATATTGTGCAATAGCAAGATTTTTTTTTAATTGGAGTTATCTTTCTTTGTCCAGAATCAACTTAAATCTTTGTTATATACAATATACAATGTATATTCACTTTTTACTACCAACTGATAAATTAAAATAATCTTTACCATTCAGTGATAACAAGCAGTTTTTTTACATCTTAATATTTTATGATGTATTTAAATGAGTAGTTATTGTTGCAAACTCCATTAGAAATTTTAATTGAGATTAGTTTTGGAATAAGGGAAAGGGGGATGTGATTAAAAAAATTGGGTTCAATTTTTCTCATTTGAAATTTCATAAATAAAAAAGAAAATTTCTTCAAACATTTTTTCGAGAGGATTAATATTCAACAGCATAGTGAATTGCTCAAAGGCAAAAAAAACCTTTTAAGTTCATTAGACCACATTCATTCTGTGTCAGAAACCTATGCTGTGTCAACTATTTAATTTTAGATTTAAAAAGTTTGAAGAAGAAATCTTTAATTGATTTGTAAAATCTTGACATTTGCTTTGTGTAAAAAAAACCCATGTAATGTCAAAAATTTGATCACAATCCAAATTCAGAGCTGTATCACGCTTGAATGTTTTGTCCATACTTGCCCCAACTGTTCAGGGTTCGACCTCTGCGGTCGTATAAAGCTGCGCCCTGCGGAGCACCTGGTTATTTATGAAATCTGAAATGAGAAAAATTTAACCCCCCCATTTTTTTTCACATTCCCCTTTCCCTTTTTCCAAAACTGATCTCAATTCAAATTTCTAATGGAGTTTGCAACAATAACTACTCATCTAAATACATCATAACATAAAGTGCTTGTTATCACTAAATGGTAAAGATTGTTTTAATTTATCAGTTGGTAGTAAAAGTGAATATACATTGTATAAAACAATGATTTAAGTTGATTCAACTACTATTCTGGACAAAGAAAGATAACTCCAATTGAAAAATTCTTGCTATTGCACAATTAGATATTTCTTGCTATTGCACAATACTGTGCAATTGAAGATTTCTTGCTATTGCGCAATACTGTGCAATCGAAAATTGCTTGCTATTGCACAATACTGTGCAATTGAAGATTTCTTGCTATTGCTGAATACTATCAAAGAATCCCAATTATTCAATTTTTGATGAAATCAAACAAAGTTCAATTTTGGACCCTTTGGGCCCCTTATTCCTAAACTGTTGGGACCAAACCTAAAATCAAACCCAACCTTCCTTTTATGGTCATAAACCTTGTGTTTAAATTTCATAGATTTCTATTTACTTATACTAAAGTTATGGTGCGAAAACCAAGAATAATGCTTATTTGGGCCCCTTTTTGGCCCCTAATTCCTAAACTGTTTGGACCAAAACTCTCAAAATCAATCCCAACCTTCCTGATGTGTTCATTAACCTTGTGTTTAAATTTCATTGATTTCTATTTACTTATACTAAAGTTATTGTACGAAAACCAAGAATAATGCTTATTTGGGCCATTTTTTGGCCCCTAATTCCTAAACTGTTGGAACCAAAACTCCCAAAATCAATCCCAACCTTCCTTTTGTGGTCATAAACCTTGTGTCAAAATTTCATAGATTTCAATTTACTTAAACTAAAGTTATAGTGCGAAAACCAAGAAAATGCTTATTTGGGCCCTTTTTGGCCCCAATTCCTAAAATGTTGGGACCAAAACTCCCAAAATCAATCCCAACCTTCCTTTTGTGGTCATAAACCTTGTGTTAAAATTTCATAGATTTCTATTTACTTTTACTAAAGTTAGAGTGCGAAAACTAAAAGTATTCGGACGACGACGACGCCAACGTGATAGCAATACATACATTTCCTCGTCCAGAATTAAGTAAACAAACATCATTTGGCAATATATAAACAAATAAGAAGCAGTGTGCTTCTTTGACATCTGAAAAAAAGTCTGTTTTTGAACAAGAATTTTGAAGCTATAAATGTAAATAAACTCATCATAGATACCAGGACTAAATTTTGTATAAACGCCAGACGCGCGTTTCGTCTACAAAAGACTAATCAGTGACGCTCGAATCCAAAAAAGTTAAAAAGGCTAAATAAAGTACGAAGATAAAGAGCAATGAGGACCAAAATTCTTAAAAGTTTTGCCAAATCCAGCTAAGGTAATCTATGCCTGAGGTAGAAATGTAAACAACACACAAACCTCCAAAATTCTTAAAAGTTTTGCCAAATCCAGCTAAGGTAATCTATGCCTGAGGTAGAAATGTAAACAACACACAAACCTGTCCAACAGAAGTTTAGCAACTTGTGTGTGACTATCCAGACTTAACCGGTCAGGTAATTCCAACGAGCAATCTCGTTTCCAATGCGGATTTTCGACTTCTAATAAGTGGCCTGTGCATCTTCTATGTTCCTCTTTCCATCAGAATCTGTGAGGGTACGTTTTCTTCTTCCCGCTAAATTTCCTCTTTCCGACATGTTTACTTACATTTACAAGTTTTGCAGGCACAATTAGGATATCCGAACACAGGTCAATTATTCGTGGTAGGAATAAGGCGGTCTTTACAGCAATATATTTTCTATAGAAAATAATTCAGTTCGGTGGTTAAATCTGTAAAAATCTTCTTTAAACCTTATGAAATTACAATGGGAATATAATTTTTCCTAATTATTCTTTATATTTGTTTAAAATTCTGTATTTTTATACGCCTGTCGTCTTTTAGACGGGACGTATTATGGTATACCGTTGTCCGTCCGTCCGTCTGACCGTCCGTCGTCCACACTTCGGACAATAACTCAAAAACACTTTCACCAATTTCCATGAAACTTAAGTGAATTGTTTATATCTATTGACGTAAGCTCCCTTTCGTTTTTTTTTAATTTCAGATTTTAAGTTTTGGATTTATGGGGCTTTATTCATAAGAAAGGGGGGATTTTCAATACTTCGGACAATAACTCAAAAAGGCTTTTACCAATGTCCATGAAACTTTGGTGAATTGTTTATATCTATTGATGTAAGCTCCCTTTCAATTTTTATAAATTTCAGATTTTACATTTCCGTGTTATGAATTTTTATGCTTAAAAAAGGGGGGATTTTCCAATTTTGGGACAATAACTAACACTTTCACAAAATTTTATTCAACTTTGATAAATTGTTTATATCTATTGACATAAGCTCCCTTTCCATTTTTATAAATTATAGATTTTACTTTTTCTTAAGTAATGAATTTTTATACTTAAAAAGGGGGATTTTATGAAACTTTGGTGAATATATTAATGTAACATCCCTTTTGATTTGTATATATATTTCTAGTTGATCATATAAATTCATTTAAAGCATAAAAGACAAGTTAAAAGAGCAACGGGGTATCATGCGCTAAAGCGCAGCCCTTTATTAGTTTAAGTCATAAATTAGTGAAAATTACGGAAGCCCATAGGGGACCTAAAAAAAAAAAAATTATTTCGTTATCTCAATATATATATCGTTATTTCGATATAATTAAATCGTTATTTCGATATTTTTATATTGTTATCTCGATATAATTATATCGTTATCTCGATATTTATATCGTTATATCGATATGTATATCGTTATTACGATATACTTATTTAGTTATCTCGGTATATTTATTTCGTTATCTCGATATATTTATTTCGTTATCTCGATATAATTAAATCGTTATTTCGATATATTTATTTCGTTATTTCGATTTAATTATATCGTTATAACGATATTTATTGTTTTTCTTGATAAATTGACTTAAGTCACGTGTTATATACCAACATGGCGTCTGGGAATGCACAGGTAGAACCGAACGTGAGCATTGTTTCATATGGGTTTTTGACTTTGTTTAATTAATTTTGTCTGTTGTTGGCCAACTTAGATTGGAAACCACCATTTTTTATACAGCCTAATGGGACTAGATATTTGAAAACAGAACCAAGGTCCTGTTAACAACTGTTATCATTATTCAAAAGGCAAAGTCCATATATATTTACAAGGCAGAAACATAATAAGAACACGAAAAGCTAAAAAGAAAGCAAAACCCCACAGATAACTAAACATAAATGGGCAAATAGTACTCAACAAAAAAAAATAACCAGAAGCATGAACTAAAACTATTTTTTCTTGTTTTGTGACTTTCTGTGGGAAATTGATGAGACGGAGAGCCTAAAGTATTACTTTCATTCAATAATTTAAAAATACATCACTGTATATTGCACAAAAATACGGACTTTTAAGAGGAATTTACTAGGTAGATCTATGAAACCATTATAAACTATCATAATAATTTGCGTTTTCTTTGCAGAAGGTTTTCCGTCTTGTGGAGAATTATTTCTACATGAATTTACCATACAAAGACATTGTAGAAGTTTTATTGTTAAACCATGGCATTTCTTTGTCTTTACGCCATCTAAAAAGGATTCTACGGAACATGCACTTGTCTCGAAGGAAGGAATATACGGATTTACGTACGGTAATAAATGTTGTAGAATCAGATGTAGAATCAAACGGTTCACACGGATATAGATGGATGTATAATAAATGTGTCCTACATGGATTGAAAGTAACCAGAGAAAGTATTAGACACATTCTTAAACTAGTTGACCCTAGAGGAGTAGAAATAGGTCAAAGCATCGCTTAATCAGAAGAAAATAATTCAGCCAAGGCCCCAACTATTGCTGGCATATTGATTCATACGATAAACTCAAATCATATGGCCTATGTATTAACGGTTGTGTAGATGGCTTCTCGAGAAAAATGATGTGGGTTAAAGTAGGAAAAACTAGCAGCGATCCAAAAGTCATAGCAAAATACTTTATTGAGGCTATACAGAATGCAGGTGGGTATCCTTATCATATGAGGGGTGATATGGGTACCGAAAATGGCACAGTTGCAGCAATGCAGAATTTTTTATCAAGAAACGAAAGAAATGAAGATTCATTCATTTATGGAAAAAGTACTTTAAACACTCGAATAGAGTCTTGGTGGGCAATTCTAGGCAAACAATGTACAGGGAAATGGATAAAAGAAATGAAGGATCTTAGAGATACTGGGAATTTTACTGGCAATAAACTTGATGTTAATCTAGTACAGTTTTGCTGCATGAAGTTACTACAGGTATGTTATTCATCTTCACATGAAATCCTTCATCGAGGTATTGTGTTGGAGATGTATGGGTCACGGGTATGGCGGTAGGGTATGTGTGTGGTGGTGGTGGAGGTTCAACCTTGAATATCTTTCTGAGCAAGTTGGTTTGTTTTTCTGGTTGCATTACTCATTAACTTTGGTTAGGATTTGAAATTTGCTGAAATTATATTTATTATTGAGTCTAAACATGTTTTCTGCTCAAATTAACAATGATCATCCATCTCTGTAAAATTTTGAAAAAATGCACGTGAATGTTTTTTCACTTGGCCAGAATGAAAGGAATACAAGTCATTATAATTACGAAATGTCAATAAAATATAATCAGTCTTATGTCAAATTAATGTACCATTGCTGTCTTTCCAGTAAGGCCATACTTATTATATTTTATGTTTAGGACATTTTCTGACAAAATTCATAGTTTGAGGATTCATAAAAATAAAAAAAATAATAAAAAACTACGGCCTCAGCATTATCAAGCATTTTGCTCCTCGTCCGCGTCGCATTTGTAGAAGTGCAGTGGAAAGTATACATGTGTCAATGATTATTTTTCAGGCTGAACTCGACGAAACAGCATTGGTGTGGGATATGCATCGTATCAGGCGAAGTCGTTCAAACCTTCCTGATGATCGTCCAATAGCTCTTTACTTACTACCCGAATTATGGGCATCAGCAGATTATGTACAAAGTATTTCGGATGATGAGTTGGAGATTTGTAAATCGGAATGCGCACATGACGACCTTTTTCCATGTGAGGAAGAGTTATTTGAACTTGGTTGTTTGTACATGAGGGCTAATCAAGTAGATCCTCCGACAAATATAAACGAATGCAAAGCTCTTTACTTAGGTCTTCGTCAATGGTTACTTAGTCATTTGTGAATCATATTTGACATCACACAATTATTGAGTGTTTATCCGTAAAACGCAGGATATTTATGGATTTGTGAATATTTATGTTTGATAATGAACTATGTTGATATCATTACATAATCATTAAGCCTCGAGGATAGATAGATATCTGATGGACAATGATAAAAAAAATTAATAAACAAAATACAATTCTCAGATAAATCTTCATTTTACGAATTCCAAAGTTTGAAGCACGTCGTTTTCTGTTCAACGTATTTTGCGAAAAAAAAACTTATCATTTAACATTGTTTAATTAAATTTTCTGTATATAATATTCATAATATTTTAAGCATTTGCAAAACTAAGTTATGCAATCTCAAGAAATCTTTCCAGTTGACATTGTGTTTTTGTTTGATGTATTTCTATTTGTATCCATCTGTTAAGTTAAGCCTTTTTCAACTGATTTTTATGGTTCGTTCTTATGTTGTACTGTTACACCACTGTCCCAGGTTAGGGGAGGGTTGGGATCCCGTTAACATGTTTAACCCCTCCACATCCTGTATGTATGTGCCTGTCCCAAGTCAGGGGCATGTAATTCAGTGGTTGTCGTTTGTTGCTGTGTTACATATTTGTTTTTCGTTCATTTTTTTGTACATTAAGTAGGCCGTTAGTTTTCTAGTTTGAGTTGTTTTACATTTGTGATTTCGGGGCCTTTTATAGCTGACTATGCGGTATGGGCTTTGCTCATTGTTGAAGGCCGTACGGTGACCTATAGCTGTTAATTTCTGAGTCATTTGGTCTCTTGTGGCGAGTTGTCTCATTGGCAATCATACCATATCATCTTCTTTTTTATATTTATATGTTGGTTTGTGTTTTGTTGCACCTAATCTGAAGAATCACATGAGCCTCAGCCAATGCCATCATCATGCATCCGTCTTCCGTCCATTAACCGTTTAGTTTAAAAATCTTCTTTGGAACCACTATGGGTATTCTGGCATATAGTGTTACCCTTGTCCGTCCGCCCGTCCGTACGTACATCCACCAGGGGACTTTGAACATTCTGTTTGGTCGATTTTCAAGAGTTTTCTATAACTACTGAATTGATTTGATTGAATCTAATTATAAGTAAATATGTTCTTACCAAAGTCCTTAACAAGTGTTGTTACTTTTTGAGCCGATCCGAAATTCAAACTGTCTGGCCACTAGCGGAGGTCAAAATTTGCATTGAAACCCTATGGAAAACCACATTTGCATCTCCCTTTTTGAGAATCACTAATCAGAATCGAACCAAACTTGATATAGGCGTTCACTATATAGGTCCTACACAAGTGTCGTTACTTTGTGGTGGATTCGTTAAACAAGAGTGCACACGCTGAAATGTCTCGCCTGCTTTACTAACCATGATTGGTTTAATGTTGATGGTCCTAATGATAAAGTTTCACTACAAGTATCACATAAACTTAAAATTATCAATGATCCATGAAAATGAGGTCAAGGTCAGATGAACCCTGCCAGACAGACATGTACATCTTACAATCATTCCATACACCAAACATAGTTGACCTATTGCTTATAGTATACAAGAAAAAGACCAAACCATGAAAACTTAACATTGACCAATGAACCATGAAAATGAGGTCAAGGTCAGATGAAACCTGCCAGACTGACATGTACCCGTTACAGTCATTCCATACACCACATATGGTTGACCTACTGCTTATAGTATTTGAGAAACGGACCTAATCACGTAACTTTAACCTTGATCACTGATCCATGAAATGAGGTCCAGGTCAGGTGAAACTTGTCTGACAGACATGAAAACGTTGCAATGAACCCATATACCAAATATGGTTATCCTATTACTCATAATAAGTGAGAAATTCATATGACAAAAAAATCTTTTTTTTTCAAGCAGTCGCTGAACCATGAAAATGAGGTCAGGGACAAAGGACATATGACAGACGGAAACTTCGTAACATACGGTATATGCATACAAGATATGAAGCATACAGGTCTTCTGAAATATAAAGCTTTAAACAAATAGTTTACGCCACCTGATAGTAATACCTATGTCTCGCATACTGCGACTTTCGTCGCAGGCGAGACAAAAATTGCAAATAAGGGGCCATAGCTCTTAAACAAGTTTTTCGATCAACCTGAACTTAAATTTCGGCAGAGGCAAATCATTATGACTGATTGTACAGATCAATTTTACCCTCTGCTAGAATATCTCTGATATCTGTATAAGTTTTTGACTTATTTGCAAAGAAGGTGCCATAACCCCATAGTCTATTTCAGCCATGGTGGACAAAAATCCTTTCAGAGGTTTCAGAGTAGGAGATTTTAAAAGAAAAGTGAACCGGGACGACGGACGCAAGGTGATGGCAACAGCTCACCCTACATTTTAGGTAGGTGAGCTAAGTATAGATTTCACCATGAGTGAAGGTTGAATATCGAGAAATATCAACACGAGTTATGTAATTTCAACGAAGTAACAAACGAGCCCCTGGCGATGAAAAATTTTGTCCTGCATTTTTTTTTTTGTTGTACTCTCTGTCCTGCATTTTTATTTTTCACTCTATTCGGTCCTGCCTTTTTTTTTACATAAATTGTCATCGTGACTTTTTTTTACTCAAAACTCCTGTCCTGCCTTTTTTCAAATTTCTTCCTAGCCCCCTAGAAAAAAGATTCTTCAAAATTGACCAATCAAAATCTGCCAGTTTTGATATTTTAAGTTATTTGTAAAAACAGGTGTTGGACTCAGATGGTCTATTTAAGCCATGGCAGCTATGTTTTTTAACAAATCAAAATAATGGATGCAATTTTAAAAGTTAAGATACTCTGAGGAGCATCTGGACAAATTTTGGAAAATCCTGTCAGTGGTTTCAGAGAAGATTTTTTCAAAGAAAGGTAACGAACGACGAACACAACAGTGTATCAATAGCTCACCCTACCTTATATTTAGGTGACCATGAGCTAATAAGGTGCACAATGACATCGTGTTCTGAAGATGTTGTGTTTGCCAGCTTTCATTTGTTTATTCTGACCAACACTAATTGGTAACTGAAAAATCATAAAAAGATAGTTTTTCAAACTTTTATTAATCTTACTAAAATACTACGTTAGTTATAACTTATCAGTGGAGTCAAAAGTCTTGACAAATATGATATTCTTTACAGATCTTCATGATTGTGGAAAGGCTCACACCTCATAGGAAATAAAAGAAATGTGTCTCTGGTCATTGACACCTCTGTCACGCAAGAAAGAGATGCCCAACAAATCTCTGAACAGCATTCTACATAAAATTAAAAGTTCTGATCAATTTTTAATATAGGTGTAATATAATTAAACTTTTGAAGTAAGATCAAATAATTCTTTTTCTAAAAAACCAACATATTTCATGCTTGTCTCAGCAGTTAAATTGTGTAAAATATTCTTCAACAAACACAATAGTCATTTTGATCGTGTACAAAATACATGTAATAGTCAAATATTCAAACATCTCTTGTATGTCATATTTATCATACATGTAAACATAAAAATAACTGTATTAATTAAAACAAGAGTGCACACGCTGAAATGTCTCACCTTCTATACTAATCATTGATATTATGTTGATAGTCCCAAGTATAAAGCTAAGCTTTATAACAACTGTCACATAAACTTAACATTGACCAAGATAACTAAACATAGACCAATGAACCTTGAAAATGAGGTCAAGGTCAGATGAACCATGCCAGGCAGACATGTACAGCTAACAATGCTTCTATACAACATATATAGTTGACCGATTACTTATAGTTTAAGAAAAATAGACCAAAACACAAAACTTAACACTGTGCAATGAACCGTGAAAATGAGGTCACGGTCAAATAAAACCTGTGCGACTGACATAAAGATCATAAAATATTTCCTGACACCAAATATAGTTGACCTATGGCATATAGTATTAGATAAAAAGACCAAAACTCAAAAACTTAACTTTGACCACTGAACCATGAAAATGAGGTCAAGGTCACATGACATCTGCCCGCTAGACATGTACACATTACAATTGTTCCATACAACAAATATAGTAGACCTATTGCATATAGTATGAGAAAAACAGACCAAAACACAAAAATTTAATTTTGACCACTGAACCATGAAAATGAGGTCAAGGTCACATGGCATCTGCCCGCTAGACATGTACACCTTACAATCGTTCCATACAACAAATGTAGTAGACCTATTGCATATAGTATGAGAAAAACAGACCAAAACGCAAAAATTTAACTATAACCACTGAACAATGAAAATGAGGTCAAGGTCAGATGACACCTGCCAGTTGGACATGTACACCTTACAGTCCTTCCATACACTGAATATACTAGCCCTATTGCTTATAGTATCTGAGATATGGACTTGACCACCAAAACTTAACCTTGTTCACTGATCCATGAAATGAGGTCGAGGTCAAGTGAAAACTGTCTGACAGACATGAGGACCTTGCAAGGTACGCACATATCAAATATAGTTATCCTATTACTTATAATAAGAGAGAATTCAACATTACAAAAAATTTGAACTTTTTTTTCAAGTGGTCACTGAACCATGAAAATGAGGTTAAGGACATTGGACATGTGACTGACGGAAACTTCGTAACATGAGGCATCTATATACAAAGTATGAAGCATCCAGGTCTTCCACCTTCTAAAATATAAAGCTTTTAAGAAGTTAGCTAACGCCGCCGCCGTAGCCGCCGCCGCCGGAACACTATCCCTATGTCGAGCTTTCTGCAACAAAAGTTGCAGGCTCGACAACAAATACCAATTGCAATCTAAGTCATTGTATTTCTGACAGATAACAAAGAAGCATTGCCTGGCATAGTAAATAAAAATGTCATATGACATGTCTTGTCATTTTGTGTTAACATAACATGTGGTTACAGCTAATAATTCTATACTGACAAAGATTATTTGAACAAATTCCCTTTGCTCACAACAAATTAAAAAATACAATCCTGGTAACTGAGTTGACATTGCCTACCAGACAAAAAAAAAAGCACAAGCTAAACAGCATATTTTAAGGTCAACTCTTTTAAAGCCAATGGTATAAATTTGCAAGGTGATTGATTTATTTCTATGTAAACACGTTTACTATTTACCTACAATACTTTTTGAGATATTATCACAAAGCTGCTTTTAAATAAAAATTGATTTTTCAAGATAATAAATTATTTCTATGGTAGTAACTGAAATTCGCCTGTACATGTTTGTAGATCATTTATTAATAATTAACAATTTTGCTATTTATTTATTTATTTATCATCATTTGTATTATAGTCTTATAATGACCAATAGTAATAGAAACTGTGAAAAAAGGTTTTCTTGATTAAAAACCCTTACACCACTCAGTGTGATTACACTAAAATTTTGTAGGATGTAGATCTTGTTTTTATGAACATTTTGCACTTCCCTCTATTATACATGTAATTCGCAAAATAATATCCCTGAACTGCAAAATTAGTATTTTAATTTCAAGGTTGTGAAAATCTAATATTCAAGTAGGCCCTATAACTTAAGATTTTTTTTTATCATTTGGTCTTAACTAATAGTGTAAGCTTCAAAATCAAACTGCTCATTCTTCCAATCCCAATCCATAACATTTAAAGTTACTTATACATAGTCCATATCCCACACCCTTCTTTCAAATATGTTTAAAAAATCTTCTCTTAAGTCTGCAGCAGATTCGTATGATGTTGGCAACCTTAATATGTTTCCACAAGTTTGGGCTGTTGGTCTTCGCTGCAATCCAGACAATTTTGTAAATTCTACCAATATTATGTCACAGCTAAGATTAGCACCAGTACAAAACCTCATAAAGCTATGCACATCCTTGTCATCCAATCCCTTAAATTTTTTCAGGTACCCTGCAGTTACTTGCCCTTTGAGATCTAATGACTCCGGAAAGGTCAAAGATTTCAATATCTTGTTGACAGTTGGACATATCTCAAGGTACATTTTGCTAAGTGTCTCTTGATTCAAATGAAGTCTTGTCTGAAATACACTCTTCCAGCAATCAGTAACAAACTTAGGTTGTTGTATGATTTCTTTGTGAGCTATCTCCTGAATAATGTTCTTAATGTTATCTTTGCTTGGATACTTTTTACAATCATATGTCTCAAGAACATCAATAAGATTTCCTAAATCACTGTCTTGAAAGTGATTGAAAGCTTTTTCTAATGCGACCCTATCAGTCTTTGGCACAAATCGAAAAAATGCATCAACTAGGTTGGCATATGGTACTCCAAACAAGGCATCTTCGAAACATGCTTTGCAGATTTGTACAGGGAAATAATTAACTGTCTTAAAACCATTCACAAGAATGTATGCAATAGCTGTCCATTCTTCTTGCTGCATGTCATGCCTTAAAATAGGCAATTTAATGTCAGCTCCTTCACAGCACTTCATGTAGAAGAGTTCCCAGAACTCACAGAACACATCTTTTAAAAAACCTTCTCCAGTTCCTCTTTCATCATGGCCGTTTGCATTAACTCTGATTACTCTACATTTGGAAAAATCCATTTCTCCTGTTTTAAACAGATTAATCATTTCTATAAATAGGTAACTCTTATGAATTCTTACAATATCCTGTTTTCTAACATCTTCTAACTCTGTAACAGGTAATGCAATACCTGTTGGAATGGTCTGCTCATGTCCCCCTGCAGCTGATGTGTTTGATTGTGGTGCACTGCCTGCTGACGATTCATTGTGTGGTAAAGTTTCATCAACAGAGTCTAGGTATGTTGATAACTCTGAAGGTGGTAAAATATCTACTGCTGCATTTAAGGACTGTAATAACTGGTAATGGTCATTTTCCTGTGGACAAAAAATTATACCTTCGTCATCTGATGCAATTTTCAGAGTCACAATCTGATTTATTGAGGATGAAGGTTTAGGTAAGGGAGTACTAGTACCAGGATTTCCTGTTTCAGGTAATGTAGACATTGATATGCTTCTTTGCAAGTTTCTAGTATATAAGATGTCAGGTAAATCTTCATCTTCCTCCAATTCCAACTGACTTTCATCTATGGCTTGTTCTAGTATTGAAGTTGTTCTTTTCTTTGTATAAAGATAATATCTCAGTTGACGAGATCCTGTTTCGTCATACAAATCTGCAACTGTGCAATCTTCTTCGATAGACTCTCCCATGAAATTTCGTATTTCAAAATCAAACTCTGTTACCATTCCCTTTTTGGACTTCCCATTTCTAAAAAAACAATTTCTTCCCATGTTCCATTATATCGTTTGAAAGCCAAGATTTTGGAGCAGATACATGTCTGGCTCCTCCCCCATTTGGGGTTTTCACTTGGTGATAAGCATTGTCATCATATTCATAATCAAACCATCCTATTTCAATTTGTCTGACTGCCTTTTTTGCATTTGAATTGCCCCGAAGTTTTTCACTTCTGTTGCTGTGCAGCTGAAATCCATCTGTCTTCTTGGATTTTTTTCTTGTGCCTTTTTTGTCACCTTCACCTTCTTCCTTACTATCTGAGGACTTTTCTTTTCCCATCTTTCTCCTCAGTTTTTTAAATAGAGAATCACTTCGTTGGTTTTTATGTTCCCTTTTCATTAGATCTTTAAAGTATCTCCTGGCAGCATAAATGTCCCCGTATGCTAGTATATAAGTATGTAACTGTTCATCTGACATCGCTAAAAATGTCTGGGGATCCATCTGAAATAATACAGTAAATTGATTTGTTAAGCAGCATTATTAAGAGTCACTACACTCAATTTAGAGACCTGAGAATTTTAATGAGATTACACCAGAAGCTCGAATACTGACAAAGCCAGAGGGTCCTGCGCCACAATTACAAAAATTTAAAAGGTGTACATAGAAAACAAAAGGGTATGGAGTAAATGTACATGGGTCAAAATCGCACACAACAATCATATTATATAAATAAAAAATTATCAATGAATAGGGCTTTTATTCCTGTTCTTCATTTTGACAGTTGATGTAGGGTCTTCAACAATGAACGAATCGTTCATACCCTACAACAAGGTAAAGACAGTCTCTAGCGTCTACTTAAGCGGTACTATTGATAAAAATAAACCACGGTTCACCTTCTTGCTCCCCACCAGCCTCAGAGTGCCAACTTGTGCGATGCTTGTGTACGACATTTCTCCAGTCGAAAGCACCAGCGATACAAGAAAAGTGCAGTAATTTTGAACGGCATCAATCGCTGCTAAAATATGCTTTGAAGTTACACATGTAGGGAGCAGTCAATGAATTGCATAATTTATAATTACAGGCAAGGTTTTTCAACTCATATTTATCATACATTGCCCAACAAAATACCAATACATATAATACATGTACATGTACATCTAAATATGACGATTATCAACAGATCCTCAATGTGGGGCCCTAATGAAAACAGAATGTGTCCATGAGTCACAGATGCCCTGCTTAAACTAGAAAATGTGTCTATGAGCCACAGGATGTCCCTCCTGTTATTGATAAATATATGAGCATCAAAAGTAGGTAGGAATGACCAAATTCTTAGTGAACCCAGATGTACTACCTACGATCTATTTCTTGACAAAATATCATTGCATGGTCTACCATGTATAGTAGCTGAGTTTGTTGCTAAATGTCCAGTCACAAATATTCCATGCATAATCAGGACAAGAACCTAGTGAAACATTTAACAGGTATAATAACTAGAGGCTCCAAGGAGCCTTCATCGCTAACTGTGAAATGGCCGCCATTTTGAAAATCGACAGTTCAATGACAAAAAATACAATAACCATTTTTCGTCTAAATCTGATGCCAATTTTTGTTTTTTTACGAGGGCCATTTTGAATCTCTTTTATACTGATTTCCATCAAAATTGGATCATCTTTGGATTTTTTATGAATTCATTTGACTTTTGGATAGCTGCCATTTTGAAATGGCGGCCATCTTGAAACGTCCAGAAAATTTCTCCGCCTTGTCTTGATGATCTGAACTATTTGTAATTTAAACTATTAAAGGCTCAAGCTGTCACAGTTTTCAAGATATTTGATCAAATATGATGAAAATTTGGAAAAACTGCAAATAAATTGAATAAAAGTCTTCTTTCTTTAAAGTTTGGTCAACGATGACTGTTTTCTTCCTTCCGTCTGGCATGTCTACCTTTTTCCACTGACTGAAGACGACTTCTTCATCTACTAAGGAGCTAAGAAAAGTGTTGGCAGGAGTAGTTCTTAGTTTTCGTATGAATTCATCAGGGTTCAATGTCACCGACGCGCCTGCTTTTTTCATCGATTTTAACGCAAGAGCCATATTTTGATGTTTCTGACAAAGGCATTTATTTCTACTGAGATACCTAGTCAGTCCTATGTTCTTTGGTCTCATTGTGCAAAAGCGAGAAAAAGAAACATTACTTGATGTTTCTGTTTTATATTTAAGATGCAGAAACGCCATGTTATCATTTAGGATTCTTTTCTGAACATGTCCATCTTCCGTTTTTGTTTTGTCATTTTTACCAGGCATCTCCCTGCTGTTGTCATCTCTTTCTAGGAATGTTAATATATCTTTGCGAAAGCTCTCACGCTTAATGCGGTTCCTTGTTCTTTTCCGTACTTTTGCCCAATCTTTTTTTTCGTTTTTATACAAGACGACTTCTTCTAATGCCTGTACTTTGACTAAGCGTCTTTGTGAGCTTGTATTCTTTCAGTTTGCTGCTTGATACAATACTCGTTACAATAGCTTTTGCTTGCTGGTCACTTTTGTTATATACATCCTCGATTTCATCTGTCAATAGATTTGCTAAGACAAGTTTGTTCTTCACAATTTTGGGAATTTTGCTCGGTGACAAGCCTTCATCTCTTAATTCTTTATATGTCCTTTTCCTAGGAGTAAGTTTTTCTGTTCCACTTTTTGATGAACTCGGGCCATCATTTCCATGTGTGTCATTTCCTGTTTCTTTATCTTGTCCAACATTTTCGGATGATTTGTTTTGTGTAGTTCTCTTTACAAGTCTTTCGTACCTTTTAGAGACGGTTTTGTATTTTCATGGTGTATTAATATTTTCACCTTTCAAGCGTTCGATTTCCCGATTGCATTTGGCGACTTGTCTGCTAATTCTTTTTCTAGTACGATTTTTCGGATTTTGACATGGTAGTCTGACTACAAGTGGAGTTGAAATGGGATTATCTGTGCTTGAGTTAACGACTTGTTCTTGTTCTTGTGATATAGATTCAACTTGCTGAGATGGCTGGCTTGTACTTGGTTCAATAGTGGATTGTCTGTTGCGTTCTCTATGTTTTTGAACAAGCTTCCGAACTTTTTTCCTTCTCTTCTCCTGGTCAGTTTTTTGACCGTTCAGCTATGGGTACATAGTATGCCTTGGTCCTCTGTCTTTCCTTTTCTAGGTAGGATTCCCCTTCTTGTTGTTTCTTACGGTCCCTATATGCTTTCTGCTTCTCTGCCTTGGTCATAGGCATCCTACAATACAAAGAAGTCAAAATGTAATCTACGTTACCTTACATAGTAATCTACGTTACCATACATTATAAGCTTTTATTCGATATAATTTTAAAGTTACGAGTGTGTTATTTGTAATCAAACATACACTGAATGTCTCCCAAGAAGGACGAAGTAGACAGGCAATTAATAATAAGCAAATAATAAGTATAATCCATGGTTTTATTGCTTTGGTCTTGTACAAAATGTAATATACGTTACCTTTACAAAATCACTATCTATTGTATACTTGTATGAACACAATTTTAATTTATGATGAACTTGAGTCTTACAATATTGTTTTCTATGTTTCATGTAAGTTTCTGTTATGTAGTGTGTAAATTAATAAAGTAACACGCACATGAACTAAAGGTAAACAGAGAAAAGCAATGCAAAATCCTAACATGACCTCTAGAGATTTAGTCTGTTTCCAAGGTGTCTATCTTTTAATAATTAAGTAGCCAGGTAAATAGTTATACAAATATATGTTTTCTTTTATAAAATCAAAAAGTCTTACCTTCCTTGGTTCAACAGCGGCAATAACTGTAGGTATATTAATGCAGTATATATATTTGAATTTTGCTGCCCTTGTAACTTTTCAAAACATCGAAAATGACGTAAAAAACGTAAAATCCACAACATTGACGGTGCGATAATGTCCCAATTACGTGTCTCCAACAAAACAGACATCGCTGTTCATTCCTATTTAACTGTTAGTATAAAACCGGAACGTAAATTACACAATTTCATTCCATGACGGTTTTTCTCAAGAAAAAATGTTACGAAGAAATGATTTTAGGGGGGATTCATTTAAGCTTGATAATGGTTGAGTTATAATTAATCGCATTATAGGCAATTGGATAAAGTTCTGCGAGATTAAACAGAACGTAGATTACTTTCTTAAAAAAACTCTTGTATCTACCTTTGAATGACGTGTTGTACTTATGATAACATAGAAACTGAATTAAAGTTAGGTGTTTTTTTTTAAATATATGATTGTTTGCAATATTGTTTTTAAGTATTTTATTATTTTATGGTCATATCTTCTCATAAAAATTACGAGTGAGGTGTTCGAGTAACGTAGATTACCAAAATCAGGCGACAAGCTTTAAAGTTCAATTACGCTTATAATTATGTTGATACTTAATTAAAACTTTTTGGAAACTCTTATTTTTGGTATAATTACATATTTTAATATGATAAAGCTCATACTGTTCCATTATTGTGACAATATCGCGGAGTATAAAAGTCTTACCTTTAAGGGCGACATGGAGATTTTCATTAAGTATAGCATATTCATCAATATATTTTTTTTAATTTACAGATGTTTGACTTAATCATCTCGCCTAAATGTTAGATATTGTGTACTTATACATTGTTGTACTAAAAAACAATGATGTTTTATCAACTATTTCCATATTTTTACTGACAACTGTCGGCGACCATTAAAAATGCAAATGTGCACTTTAACGAAGAATAGCTGATATGTGGAAGCACAGCCAAAAAAAAAGTGCCAGTAATTCACACTATTTTTATAAATTGCCATAACTCGAAAAATCAACAGACCAAAATGAAATTGGAACTTGCATCACCTGATCTGTAACTTATCATGGCAAAGCAATGTACCAAATATAAAATAAATATCTGCAAGCACAAAGACAAAAAGTGTGGAAAACTGTCAGATAATATTCACTATATTTCTTAGTCAAAGGGCCATAACTCAGTGACAAAACAACCGACCAAAACAAAATGCAAACTTGATCTGTAACTTAATTGTCATGGCAATTACGTACTGTACCAATGTGAAATAAATATCTGCAACCACATAAAAAAAATGTGGAAAACTCATTTGCAGGACTGAGGGACAGAATGCAAACCTAAAGTCCTCTTCAACTTCATCAACTGAAAAGGAAGTCCCTGTATACTGTGCTTTTTTAACACCACAAATCTGGGGTGTTCAGTAAAAACAGTGAATACCCAAATTTTGTTGACTACAAAATGTACCTTTTTAATAGTGCATATTAGGAAAAAAAGTGTTTAGGGTCAATGCTTTAAAATAGGGTAAAGGACCAGGAATATTTTACCCAAGACTATTGGCTACAAATACAGTTTTTTCCCCAAGAACAGTGACCGTTTGGAACTCTTTACCAGCAACAGTAGCTGAGGCTCACTCCTTGGTATTCTTCAAGAGGGAGCTTTCAACACTTTCTTTCTAGTCTGTTCAGTCCCCCATTTGCCAAGTAGGTCAAATGGTGGACTTGAGCTGTACATGTGCCGGCAGGGATTATTTCCCTGGTAGTGGTACCGCCATGGAAGCCGGATTGGTTCACGCCAGATGAACGAAAAGCGAATGGCTACCCCCTTTTTTATTTATTTTACTTTATTACTTTTTTTCTATCATACTTTAAGGCACCAAGGCTCCGTGTTGAATACCGTACTCTGACCTATAATGGTTAACTTTTACAAATTGTGACTTGGATGGAGAGTTGTCTCATTGGCACTCATACCACATCTTCTTATATCTATTTATACTTGCTTTATATATTTTTGGTTTTATCGTATAAAACTAAAAAGTACTCAATTTCTTGCACCCACCGGAAGAGTCGAGTATTGACAGGGGTTTGTTACAAATTGTCGGGTTTACTATCCATACGAACCTTTTCGGGGTTCGTATGGATTGCAAACCCGGCAAATTGTAAGAAACCCCTGTGCCCGTCAGCCTGTGGTTAAACGTACAATGACAATGTAGATGTAGACTAGAACACATCTTTTTACTTTTTAGAATTGTTTATAGATATGCCCAAAACGCCCCTGAAATAGCTTGTCCTTTATCACATACCAGATGAATAGGTTACTTCTATCTATGTTGCCCAACGTAATATTAAGATAGCTTTTGGGTTATTGGAATTTTCTGGTAACTTACAACTAAGTCCTGTGCTGCAAATGGGGCATGCACTAATAGGGGAACGAAACGGACATAAATTTAGATGGGTCAACTCGGCTCTAAACCTATCGGACCGTCACCCCTTTGATTACAATTGAACCCTATAGGTGCCTTACCTAGGTGTAGGCAATATGACCATAATTATGACTGTTAACAAAGAGATACGTCTCGCCTATTGCAAATTGTCCGTGAGGCGCATTCAGTGGCGGATTGAGAGGGTGCGTAGTGGACCTTTTACTTTGAAAAAAATATGAATTTTTGCCAAGTCTTCATATTTTGTAAATTATATACCCGGCCAAAATTTTTGCGCCTTCCCGACTACGACTCAGCCGATATCGGGTATCGGGATGATAACCGGGCCGATATGGATTTATACAATATATTTAAATAATCTATAAATATCACAAACTTTAGCATTGAATTTGCATTGAAAACACCAGTCAATGGACCGTGACTGCGGGGTCATAGGCGTAAAATCATCATGTATCCGAAATATACTACCGGATACTAATGCAACTACATAAAAAATATTATGATCTAGTATCAGTGGTTCATGTGTAACTTCAGCTAAATCATAAACGTGAAAATTGTGAACGCTGCCGCTGACACCGTCGGAAAAACAATACCCAAGTCTCATGCATTCTTTGTTTAATTTTATTTACATGTGTATGTAGAATTTAATAGTATTTAAATATAAATCTAAGTGACAAAACCTTAGCTTATTTAGTAGATAATACATTTAATACAGAAACAGTGCTCACTTTCAGTTGAACAAGATGGGGATTTCCACGGTGTTTAAGACCTTGTTTCGATATCTGGTTCAACTGTTTGGGGCCTATTTTCAATGACACAAATATATTTTCAAATCATAACAATTTTGAAATAATAACCATATTGACAATTCTATTTTGATGTCCTACATTTTGACTTGGACAGAACCTTAATACTTAGCAGACCTTTTTGGACCAAAGTCCTGTTACTTCACGATTCCTGTATTGCGAACCATAAATAGAATACATTTAATATAGTATATACATGCCGAACATTCACAAAGATAAAGAAAAATACTTTTACTTGTGATAAGTCGAACGACCCTAAATAGTTGTAGTTGCACATCAGAAATAGTGCTCAATTGAAACCCGTACGTAGTTTATTATCCCCTGTACTTTTGGCTAAGATGTAAAAGAACAATTGTAGGACATATTTCATCACCAAAAACCTGTAATTACAAGTTGCTTATAATTCCCAAATGGCAGAATGCGCAGGAAAATTATTCATGAACACCAAATCTCTGTGATAGAGAAAATAAATTATATGGAAGGCGATTTTGACTTGCACAAAACCAAAGTTAGTTTGATTCTGATATCAAGCCCGAATAAAAGAAAGTATTGTCAATCTTTCAGTTTAAGAAGATTGTTATTATTTAAGTGATTTCAATTAAATGTATACACATTTAAATTCCATTCGTTTATTATTTATTCCGTTTATCACTGACCTTGTTGTTTAATGTATTGTATGGCAGAAGAACCGGCAATCAACGTTATCAACGTCGGTCGACAAATCAGGTCGATGTTATAAGAAATTCGGAACAACTCGTCCCAGAGAAACAGGAAATTTAAAAAATGACCACATTATTGATATTCATGTCAACACCGCAGTGTTGACTACAGTGCTGGTGATACCCTGGGGACGAAACGTCCACCAGCAGTGGCATCGACCCAGTGGTTATCAAAGGTACCAGGATTATAATTTAGTCACCAGACGCGCGTTTTGTCTACATAAGACTCATCAGTGACGCTTATATCAAAATATTTATAAAGCCAAACAAGTACAAAGTTGGAAAGCATTGAGGATCAAAAATTCCAAAAAGTTGTGCCAAATACGGCTAAGGTAATCTATGCCTGGGATATGAAAATCCTTAGTTTTTTGAAAAATTCAATGTTTTTCAAAATTGTCATTAACTACATATGTGCTCACTGTTTCCTCTCCACTCACACAGTGTGTTCTTTTCCTCATTGATGTTATAATTGTTTGAACATATGTTCCTGATCGTCCCATATTAGTGTCTACTCAACTCGTCGTCACTTACGGTTATGATACTAACGGCCTCAATGTTGTTTTCCTGCCCATTGACGTCCGTCTCCGTATGCTCAGCTGGTGGTTCTTCGATGGATGATTGACTATCAGATACCTCTAATTGTTGCCCCACATTATCATCTTGCGGTTCATTGTTGTTTTCGTCTGGTATTATTTTATCTACATCGCATGTTTGTGATGTGTCACTGAAATCCAGCTCTTCTATAAGATCGAAAATTATATCATCCTCCCTGATATCTTCATAATAGGAAGGTTGTTGATTCTTGTCACCTCTTGAAGATTCCATTGCCATTCTTATGGATTTCACTTTATCCAAACCATGAATTTTCTGCAAATGTCTGTATAAGTATTCTCGTCTTATAAAAGAGAGACGAAAGATACCAAAGGGACAGTCAAACTCATAAATCTAAAACAAACTGACAACGCCATGGCTAAAAATATAAACTTCCCTTTGCACATGCTACAATTCCAATGTTCATAATTAGGGTGGTGTTTTCCCATCATGTGTCGTGACTGGTTCTTCTTATATTTGTAATAGTAGGCAATAATTATAACTGGGAAACTGGTTTTTTTTTTCGAGAAAATATCGCACTCTTTTGACTACAAAAAAAAACACACTTACACATGTCAACTTTTTTAGGTTTTATATAATAAAATACAAATCTCTAAATTTCTGCAGGTTTTCTCCGCCCGAGAGAGAACGAAAAATATAATGTCTACTCATTAATTGCAAGATAAATCCGAAAAAAATCCCAAGTTGAACATGACATATCGAAATGAAATTTTGCTAAAAGTTGGTTAAAGTTGTGAAGTTGCAATTTCAATTTGGGAACAGTAGATTCCGGTGATCATCTTGTCCTTGCACGCCAAAAAAAAATTGAAAGTTTGCGCTTTTTATGCGTGCATAGTAAAAAGCAGTATGCCGGAGTGATACAAAATTCGTCTTTCCAAAAACGAACCCTTCGATAACAGTTCTTTTATCCGACAACCAAGGACGCGTCTGAAAGTAACAAATCTCAAGTTTTTGTCATCAAGAAAGTTTTTATCATTCACGTTCATATCCTTGCAATATCGCAATAGTCCACATATTATGCTGCAGAGTGATTTAGGGAATATTCCTCGACTTTCTTATTTATACACACTTCAATCGAAACGTTGTAGCCGGTGGTTCATTTCGGCAGTTTAGATCTTGCGATTCTCCATTCATTAAAAACTCAAATAGACCACTTTGTATCAATTTTGGTGTGCGATTTTGTTTGAGACTATATCAGCTTTTCTACACACTCATCTAAAACGGATGCTGTGAAACGCTCCGGTTGGAGATTCTCATCTTTAAAGTCGTTTAGCAAGAAATCTCCTAGGTCAAACCTGCCCAAGTGGTAATAATCAACAGCTTGAAAAACACTTTGTCATAAAATGGTTCAATATTTTGATAAAATTAAGGGCCAATATAGGGTATATAAAGGACATCACATCACCGTAAAAATATACCGATATAAAGCAGAGATATCAAGGGCATGGACCCACGTTTCGGGCCTCAACGTAACAAAAAACACCATCTTTTCACTTGCAGATCATATGGATAGTAGAAAAAACTTTTGTAATCGACTGGTTATGGCCTTTGAGACTTGATATATGTCTATATGTCTACATGTTGTAGATAATTGTAAATATGAAAAAAAAAAAATATTTTTTACATTTGTGCTAAAAAGGGAGGAGGGTCCATGCCCCCAAATAGTTGTGTTTTAAAGACATCAAAACATCAATAAGCGTAACTCAAGTCTATTTTAATTAAAATATACACACCTGAGAGAGAACAAGATCATTGCTTTCGACATGTTCAATGTCAATATAGTAGAGAGAATGCGTCTGCCATGCAACCTATTATGCGGGTTATTAGATTTTCCCGCAAAAAGAGATTTTTAGCACGGACTGTCATGGGCGTCATTCATGTCACAAATCATTTATAGCAACGCCTTCCTCGTTAGCCAAATAAACTTCCCACGCTACGCGTTCGAAAGTTTACTTATCTTACTCGAAATACTAAGCTATACATCTATCTTATTGCATTTACTGTTTGATTTTCTTTGAATTTAAGTTTGATTATTCTGTTGGGTGACTATGTAAAAGAAATATTCTCCCGACCTGCGGTAAAACGCTTGCCAAAGTAGGGCGTTCGTTTATCTGTGCGGGATTTATCAAGTTTGCAGCCATGTCCGGTCAGAATAGTCACGTTAAATCCGATGTCTCGTGTAAAGGGAGTGTCAGGCTCTTTGCACATTAAGAACCCTTGCAACAACTCTTTCAGGGGTCCGCAGGTGGCCTGTTGCAAGGCAAACATTTTGTCCCTATCCAATATACCCTTATTTTCAAATTTCCCCTACCATCATCCCGGATGGCCTCTACTATTACACATCTCGTTCTCGTCCTGAAAATGCATGACATATTTGGATGGTAAGCAACCAACAATTACTCAATCAATAATTATACAAATATAAGGCGTAACACTTTTAATGTAACTTTCATGCAGCAAAGTTTTGTTTAATCACTCAAAGGTCATGCAGAGGAAGATGATATACTCGACCTTATGTCAGATGATAAGTGTCGAATATATTAAATGAGGCCGCTGCCTATTTACACTACGCCACTTACAACAAAGAGTAAAAGAGAGTGACGAGTTAAAACTACACGAGTCTGATGAAGGGCTGGATTGGAGAATTAAGCTGCTAGAGGGAAAAAACGACTCAAGAGGGAGCAGCTCAACAAACGGATTAAAGAATTAGAGACGGAAGAAGATGGGATGTCAAAGTTAGAAATTTGTATTTGAATTGATTGAAGATATCTGATAACAGTTACAACTTAAAACCGCACAGATCTTATATAAGGTTGTTGCCGAGGATATAGATTCAGATGAAAAGGTTGGTAGTCAATCTGATGAATTAGAAAAGTTGCGTCGAAAGCCGAAGATTGATTGATTGTTGGTTGCTTTACGCCGCATTAGCACAAAAAGGCTATATCGCGGCGAGAGCTAATTCGAAATTTGTTACAATTTAAAGTAGGGATGGCAACGAGTACTCGAGTACAGTTTTAGTACTCGGATACTCGTTTGCTTTTTATACATCTGCATCTTGAGATAGTTCTCTTCACATTTCCACTCAATTTTAGTTCTGTTGAAATTTCTCCTTCGTAATACTCAATAAAATAAATTAATAACATAACTATGTTTATCCTGAGGATACTATCTGTTATAGTAGTTCCTTTCGAGGGAATATTTTCATGTGCACTCCTTGTAACAAAAATATAGAGAGTTTAACAGTCTTTCGTCTGAAATTGTTGACCAGATCATATTTTTAAACGAACACAAAATCAAAGTAACCTGCGGGGAACCCTACACAACTGATTGAGACATTTTTAACGGTGTTTGTACACGGATCAACACTTTCATGGATTAATAATTAACTCATCACAAGCCGTAAAAACTTACCTTTGTTTGTTAATAAAGACTTCTGATTGGTATGAGATGTATATTTAAATTAATTTAATTACTCTTTTTTTAAAGCTTAACTATAATTGTTTAATTTACAATTTAGAGATATGCGAAAGTATGAGAGCGACATTCAACCTCAAAAGTTGAAAATAAACTAACAACGTCATGGCTAAAGAAAAAAAAAAAAAATCAGACAAACGATAGTGCAAAAAAAAAAAAAAAAACACAGAAAAAGTAATACTGAGCAACACGAAAAAGCACAAGTAATTTGAAGTCCAATATCATAATAATTATTGTTATTGACAAATTTTAAAATATAAAAAATACCAACTCCTCAGGAACAGATGCTAAATATATTGTCTACTTTGTCGGACTTAAAATGCAAATATTTTTGATTTTTGCTTATAAAATAATTTGATTTTATTGAAATTTGGTTCATAAACACGTAAACAAACAATAATTGCTATTATGATAGGTTATTTGTAAAAACGGCAGTCGTTTATACATTGTTTCATTGACACAAAAAACAGAGGAGCAAGCTATGTTTGTAGTACGTTTGTATTTCGTCAATGTGTTTATGAAAGGTAATAACAAAAGCACTGCATCCCACCTAAAATCTAACTTGAACTTTTCAATAGACGTTTAAGATTCATCCGAGTACTTGCGAGTACTCGAGTATTATGACCGAGTATCCGAGTATTAAATTTCAGATCTATTGACATCCCTAATTTAAAGCATATTTTTAAAATAAGACAAAAAGTCCTTCAATATACTAAAATTCTTTACTAAAGCAAATTGATTATATACAAATAAAAATCAACAGTAAAATAACGTGATAAAAATTAAAAACGATTTAAATATAACATTTTTATATTCTATAATAAATTCCAATTTCTTTTAAAAATGCAACAATATTTGTAAATGGAACATTATTGAATAAATCATACATATTATTGACATTGAAATGCTTCTTACGAATGTCAGCAAAGTCAATACAATTAATTAAAACATGTTTAATAGTATACTTGCAGTTGCAAGGAACACATTGTGGTTCATCTTCATTTTTTAAAAGATACTCGTGTGTTACTCTAGTATGACCAATACGACATCTAGTAATAACACACTGATCTTTTCTGCACATAATATTATTAAAAGGTTTGCCTAAATTAGGTTTAATTTCATGCAATTTATTATCATCTTTTTTACTCCATTTATTTTTCAATATATTAAAAACATATTCTCTAATATTAGATTTAAAATCAGTATATGGTATATCACAGTTAGATAGAGGGTCACCCAGGGCATTCTTTGCCTCAAGGTCTAAAGCCGTGTTTCCAAGGATTCCAACATGACTCGGAACCCATAGAAATATTATTTCTTTCATAAGAATTTTTAAATTCCTCATTACATATAAAATTTTGAGAATTGTTGGGTTTTTAATTTTAGTATTTCGTATAGCTTGTAAGCATGAAAGTGAATCCGAACATATAATAAATTTTGATTTATCTGAAGAAGCAATAAATTTCAAAGCTAAAATTATTGCTTCTGCTTCAGCAGTAAAGATGGATGCATCAGATGGCAAACGGAGAGTTGCAGCTCTGTCCCTGAAGACAGCAGCAGATGCAACTCTGTCGCCATCTTTTGATCCATCAGTATACAGTTGAAAAATCTGGATAATTGGCTTTAATTTCAGCATAGTGTTGCTGATTAAAAGAGGATTTGTTTTATTTTTATTGTGTTCACGGAGATCAAATATCATTTTTGGTTTGGGAAGTTCCCATGGAGGACATTTGCAAATTTTAACTTGAGCAACAGATTTTAAATCAAAAGAAGCTAAATGTGGTTTTAAACGTATACATCTCGTTCTCGTCCTGAAAATGCATGACATATTTGGATGGTAAGCAACCAACAATTACTCAATCAATAGTTATACAAATATAAGGCGTAACACTTTTAATGTAACTTTCATGCAGCAGAGTTTTGTTTAATCACTCAAAGGTCATGCAGAGGAAGATGATATACTCGACCTTATGTCAGATGATAAGTGTCGAATAAATTAAATGAGGCCGCTGCCTATTTACACTACGCCACTTACAACAAAGAGTAAAAGAGAGTGACGAGTTAAAACTACACGAGTCTGATGAAGGGCTGGATTGGAGAATTAAGCTGCTAGAGGGAAAAAACGACTCAAGAGGGAGCAGCTCAACAAACGGATTAAAGAATTAGAGACGGAAGAAGATGGGATGTCAAAGTTAGAAATTTGTATTTGAATTGATTGAAGATATCTGATAACAGTTACAACTTAAAACCGCACAGATCTTATATAAGGTTGTTGCCGAGGATATAGATTCAGATGAAAAGGTCGCGGTAGTCAATCTGATGAATTAGAAAAGTTGCGTCGAAAGCCGAAGAACACTCAATGGTATACGGAAGAATAAAGAGGAGGAGAAAGCAGTTATAAGAAAGAAAAAAATAGAAGGATAAAAAGAGTGAGTGAAAGGTGCGGATAATACAGCTCTAATACTAGACAGAGGAAGGGAAAACAAACAATTAAAAAGAATATAATTGTGGCCCTTCTGTTCAGGAGTTATTGTCAATGGTAGTTTAAAAAAATGGTACTTGATGAAGTTTTTTGTGCAATAGATTATTTACCATTCAACCATTGCGTGTGAGAATTGAATATGTAGACAACTACACCCTACGATAAAGGCAAAAGTCGATGAAATTTGCACTACCAAGTACAAAAGATTTGACTTTGAATGAAGGCCACATGTTATAATGTATTAAAGTGGAGTTAATACATTTTTTTTCATGTCCTTATAATGTGTTTAATATTAGCAAGACCCTTAATAAGTTATTTTTGTCTGGAGATTACATAAGATAAGGATTTGACAAATGACATTATAGATGATGAAGGTGGTCATTTGATAAAGCTTGTTGCAGTTGCAGCAGCCATATTTTATTTCTCTGAGATTTAATCTATTAGCCAAACACACTGGAGCATTTTGACAGCGTGGCAGTATACATCCACTGTATCCATTGAAATTGGTACACATTTCTCGTGTGCAAAATGTTCCCTTCTGTACCCTGGGATTGTTCGATTAAATGTCTGGGTGACCTTTGAGTGATTAAACAATACTCTGCTGCCTGAAAGTTACTACCGCGAACATTACAGTGTTAGGCCTTATATTTGATAAAGTTTTGAAAAATAATGTATTATTCCTCATGGACCAATCAACTGCCATGTTATTGTATAGTAAATGTGCAGCTGAATCGAGGGAAAATCGCTTGTGGTATTTATAAAACCCTTTACCAGAGTTGCCATTTCTACAAGGTCTCATTCTTACGTGTCGAGCTCACTCCTACCGCGAGGGAAGGCGGATCACATTATTTGTTTGTAGATACCAAACGCCTGGATAAACTCGCCAACAGACAAAAACCTGTTTATAGTCGTGGGTCAGGTATTTTGTGGTAACTGGAAGTTTCATTATTTTATTCCCCGTCTGTTGTACCCATTCCCAAATAATACAGGATAAGAAGATATGATAGGTTGATGTCCATACATGTTATAATGCTCCTCCGTACTTGTGGTAGAAATGTTTCCACAAACGGCAACGATTCGGCTGAATAGCCTCTGAGTGTCTGTGCATAACGATTGTTCATATGGTCTTGTTCTTCGCTGCCCGCTGCAGCTGTTGGTAATGAGTTAGTTCTCAGAGCGAAGTAGGCTGTCTCCAGGTTGAAATTAAGACTATTAGCATTGTTTACTTCTTCAATTCTTTTACTTCCGGTTGAAGCGAAATATGATTTCACCTGTTTTTGGTGCTCTATGTTGTTGTTTCATTACGCACTTGTACTGTTCTACTGAGTAAATAGAGTGTTGACTTGGCCAGTTAATGTTGTCACAATTTGTTACAAGGACTGCACTGTCGTAGACGGCGTTGAAACAATGTTTATTAAAGTTCTGTTGTTTGTCTCTTCAGATGCATCTTGGGATGCCGTACTTCTAATAAAGAAGCGTGCACGTGGTCGTTGATGGTGGTGGCAGTGTAATTCTGGGATCACGCACTACCCAATATGGTGTCAGCGTGGCCCTTGGCTTTTCTCCCCGCATCGGAAATAACATTTTCTCCACACTCGTTTAAAAGTCTGACCATCGCCATCCTCCTCGAATTTTGAGGAATTCTAATCCTATTTGCATTTAGTTCTTGTCTTAATCTGATTAAATTCCAATTTTCAGGCATTTCCGTATCGTAATACTCGTATGCTCTTGGGCCCGATCTTCGAATCGGTCCCATGATGACGAATCGAAGAGGTTTAAAATTGAAGCAGGATACAAATATAATCCGATTTATAATTGTCTTAATGATACATTGAAAAGTTACACACCCTGTAGAAACGATGCACTATCATGACCGAAAAAAATAAAAAGTACCTTTGAGACTGATTCTGATTTGTTTAAAACATAAATCTGAATAATTGATAACAAGTACAGTTTAAAATTAATAAACGAATCCTTGATAAATATACAACTCCAAATAGAAAATAGAATAGAATTCAAATAAATCACAGATAAACAAAATATGGCTGCTGAAACTGTAACAAGTTTGGTAAAACCCATACGAACCAATCAAAGAGTTACTGCATGTGTTCCATCTTGCATTACTTAATTTTCGGGGTACTGATGTTGAAAATATTAAAACGCAATTAAACGTAATCTGAACGGAAGCATCAATGTTGAAATAAAATACATTTGATATATTCAAGCAGTGGGTAATTAAGTAGACGAGTAAATAGTATGCAGTGAAACAGCAAATATTTTCAACTGATATCCATCTTTTACGAAAATACATTGTTTCCTTACGGCGCTTATTTTCAAATGTCTCTACATTTTTACGTATAATAGTTATCAAAGGTACCAGGATTATAATTTAGTACGCCAGACGCGCGTTTCGTCTACATAAGACTCATCAGTGACGCTCATGTCAAAATATTTATCAAGCCAAACTGGTACAAAGTTGAAAAGCATTGAGGATCCAAAATTCCAAAAAGTTGTGCTAAATACGGCTAAGGTATTCTATTCCTGGGATAAGAAAATCCTGAGTTTTCGCTAAATTCGAAGTTTTGTAATCAGGAAAGGAGTAGGTTCGGTATGGGCCGATTTTGGCCTCAAATTTCAGGTTCATCTTTACGAAAACATTTAAACACTTGTTAACCACTTAAGTGTCTATTTCAGTTGATTTAATTAGTTAATGTGAAAGATTTTAACTGATTTACTCATTTAAAACGCTCCGATTAAAGCCTACACATAAAAATCTATCAAATATGCCAAAAAAATGTCACTTTTCAGATGTTTTTTTGTCAAAATGAAAGTGGCCGCATCCGTGTTCATCCCCAACCTTTATATATGTTATGTGTTATCTTCGAATACAACTTATATTTCAATATTAAGAATGAACACGAATGTTGCCACTTTCATTTTAGACAGAAACCGTCTAAAATTTAACTAAAATGCTGAAATTGTGTAAGTCAGTAATTTAGCATGACTTAATGATGCTAGTACTCGATATATGTGCATTGTTTTGTCAAAACAGCCCATATTTATGTAACAGAAGCATTCTACTTTTCAATAAATAACTAAAAGATTACATTTTAACTATTTAGTAAAACTGCTATATTCTGGGGCCAAATTGAGGTCTTACCGGACCTATTCCTTTATAAAAATGACCCATAATTGATATGCATGTCAACACCGAAGTGCTGACTACTGGGATGGTGATACCCTCGGGGACGAAACGTCCACCAGCAGTGGCATCGACCCAGTGGTGTAAATAGTTATCAAAAGTACTAGGATTATAATTTAGTACGCCAAACGCAAGTTTCCGTCTACATAAAAAGTACCAGGATTATAATTTAGTACGCCAAACGCAAGTTTCCGTCTACATAAGACTCATCAGTGACGCTCATATCAAAATATTTATCAAGCCAAACTAGTACAAAGTTGAAGAGCAGAAAACTATATTATAAAATTATTACGCTTGTGAAAGTTCTAGTTTACTAATCCATTGTAATCCTAGTAGATAGATGGACATGACACTTTCATGTTCGTATAAATCTCATACACATGTTCGGAAAGGTCACAGCTCAATAATCGGTAAACAGGAAGTCAACCGGTAAACTACAGACATTTTTATATCACAAACAAAGCAACGAAGACCGCTTTCCTGTCCTAACTGGAATGAGTGGATCTCATCAAATTACAATTCATTTAATACATCAACAGTTTGTATGCACAAGGCTGAGTGATTAACTATATCCACTTGGATAATAGAAGCCTAAGAGGAGTTGGACATAGCCATTATCGTACAGGTCCACGAAAAGGGATGGTTTGATGATATAATTACCAATGATTGGCTACAGCAATCGGGATAGGCGTCCTGGTGCAGGTCTACTAGAAGTTTGCTGGTGTCAAACATTTCTGTTGTCAACGTACAAATAAAACCAAAGCCCTACTTGGGGAACAACGTACAGGCCTCGCCATTATAAGGAGGATGCCATCTATACTGCAACCATTACATGTAGGCGTCAATAAACCATGAAGACTGCCCTCCGACGTAAGAAAATGAATGGATCTCGTTAGATGACCATTCCTTTACAGCAACAGGTCGTATGCGCAAGGCTGAGTTATCAACTATATTCACTTGCTTCTATTATCCAAAAGTACGATATCAATGTACAACACAAGCAAGGGAAACTAATACTCCTAGCAGATCACTTCTTGAGTCGAAATTACCTTCAGGAAACGAAAGATTTAGTTCCTGATTTAACAGTGAATGAATTAAGTTTATTAACGTATTTACCGATCTTACAACAGGCAAAACTTTGAGGAATTTTGGACCTCAATGCTCTTCAACTTCGTACTTTATTTGGCCTTTTTAACTTTATGGATTTCGAGCGTCACTGATGAGTCTTTTGTAGACGAAACGCGCGTCTGGCGTATATACAAAATTTAGTTCTGGTATCTATGATGAGTTTACTTTGATAGATTTCAAAAGTCAACAGCCGAAAATAGAATTAACAAAAACAGTTATCGAAGGATGGCCGCTAGACAAGTCAGAATTAGTAAAGAGTAACTCCTTACTGAATATTCCGAGATGAGATTCCATGTGCAGATGGACTTTTCAAGTCACACTAATTGATTGTACCGAAAAGTATGCAACGTGAAATGCTAAATAAAATTCATGAATCGCATATGGGTATCAACAAATGTAAAGCCCGAGCAAGAGATGTGTTGTTTTGGAATGGAATGGCCACTCAAATAGAAGACCACCTCACTTTCATCTAAACCAGTACCACAAGATTCTAAACTGCTGATATTAGTATGAAAAGAATGACAATGAGTTACTGCCTGAATTGTAGTACCATGAAAACCACTCTTATATTTGCCTACACCAACAACAGAATAAGACTGATTGTTATCCAAGTTGTCGAAACTAGCTACAACAAATCTGTTTGAAGTTAGAAACCTTTGCTGCTGTTAAAACTGCCTACATCTGTTGGTAAAATACATTTGTAAGGAATATTTCGGCACCCCAAGACCTAGTCTAGTATTTTGTCGCTTGAGAATTATACTGTCAAATCTCCAATTTAAAAAAAATGCCAGTATTTTGCATACAGAATTAGTTTACTATGCTATGTTATATCTGTATGATGTCTTATATATAGTTTTCCCAGCTTTGTTATCCTTATGTTCAGTATTCAACTGTTCTAACTCCATTCTTATCTCTTGTATTCAGAATTTTAATGTTCTATATCCACAGCTTAAAGAATATCTCGGTTTAAGTCACATGGACAAAGTTGACGAATAGCCATTTTTAATCAAAGCGCTGTAAAGGCAGTTAATTACAGGGTGTGTGTATTGATTGATTGATTGTTAGTTGCTTAACGTCCAGTGGCAAATATTTCATGCATATTCAGGACGAGAACAAGTTCACAATAAATACAAAAGGTAGGTTGTTGTAATAGAGGCCATCTAGGATGATGGTCGGGGAAATTTGGACTGCCACTGGAAAATGAGGGTATATTGGATAGGGACAGAAATTTTGCCTTGCAACAGGCCACCTACGGACCCCTCAAAAGAGTTGTTGCAAGGGTTCTTAACGTGCAAAGAGCGTGGCACTCTCTTTACACGAGGCATCGGATTTAACGTCCCCTTCTGACGGACGTGACTGCGAACTTGATACATCCCGAACAGCCAAACGGACGCCCCACTTCGGCAAGCGTTTTACTGCCGGTCGGGAGAAGACCAAGTGACCATATTTCTATACCCCAGTCACCCTTGGGGTTCAGGTGTGTGTATTTCTAGTCCAGTTATATCATTATCTTCCATAGTACAGAGGTGGTTTGTAGTATTTAAGATTAAGAGTTCTCTTGTACCTAGTTCACCTATATTCATAGTGTACTGTTTCAGTATATTTTCTGTACCTCGCCATGAAATGCATTTTTAAGACATAAAAGAACTTTTTCTTATTAACATACATAGACTATTTTTAATTATTGATTATATACGCATATTCAATGACTATGAAAAGTAGTTCACAAAGATTGACTAGTCACCGTACTGTGTGTATTGCAAGAACATCAAGTAACATAATGGTAAATGTACATAGTAACATGTCAACTCTTTTGATGACCATATTTTTTCTAATTTCAAGCAAAATTATTTTTCAGTATAAACATGATAAGTAAAGTAATTTACCGGTATGAATAAAAAAGGAGTTTTTAATTAAGAAAACAATGACATCTGGTGGTCATTTATAATAGCTGTCTCATTAGCATTTTAACCACTTCCTATATTTGCAATTAAGACAATCATGACAATAGAAGAAAATGATGCAACGCAAAAACAAAACTGACTTGTAAATCTATGAAATTCTCTTTACGGTATGAGTTTTTCTCATAGTTGGAGATTGTACAGTAGTACCTGTAACTGCTTATAACCAATTCTTATGCACTTTAGTTTGATAAACTCACTAACTATCATGTATATACCACATCGCCTTATTTTTATATGCATTACAATAACATTTACAATTGTAATTCAAATCTATATATCAAAGCAAAATGAATTGCACCACTTTCATTATGCATCCTTTGGCAAAATACAAGTTCTTATTTTCTGTATAAAGCTAGCGGTTGAACAAAATGAACATCGCTGTCATGAATAATAATGCTAAAAACAAGTTTTGAGATCGTTTATTAGGCGACTTTGGTAAAAAGGTTTGCAAAGTTATTTTTTTAATTCCTCTCAAGTCGTGCATGTCGGGCGTAGCTAGTAACCAAGTCGAAAGTCCGACTGTAAAAGTGGAAGTTCGCAGACCTCGGACAACCGCTAATTGAACCCCTGCCTCTAAATTGAAAAGATACAAAAATTTCGTCTTATAATTTAAAATTGCCGCCAACAGCATGAACAGTGGAACATATTTTAAGACTACTGACGTATTTGAGTACGTATTGACGACAAACAACATTCCTACGACTTTTGCCATTGGGGAAATCTAATCTACTTGTCTTTAGAAATTTTCGGCGATTAAACATTTCATACATTTGTTCTTTGACAGCTTAGCCAAAATCTCAGGGGATAATAAACTACATAAAGATTCCTAATGTGCCCTACTTCCTATGTGCAACTTCAAAACTTTTGGATAAATCGACGATCATTTAAGGTTTTTCTGATCATATTTTTTGTAATCAAGAATTAAAAGTATGAAAAAGCTGTCCAATTAGTTATGAATAACATAACATCCAGCTAGATAATAACAATGGCACATATTTCAGCATTTATTGGGTAGAACACAAATCTAGGGTGCTCGCATAAGGCAGCTCAAAAGAAGTGATGCTTTTATAACGGCAATTAAATTGTTGGTGAAAAAAGATTGAGCACATCAAATGGAGCAGAGTGATACCGTATTTTTGTAAATGTCCACTACGAAACGGGTCAAATCTCCTGCAGTATCTGGTTTTAAAATTTCGAAAAAATATCAGTGTACAGCTTAATACATGCTTTGATGAATACAATCAGTCTTGTTACTATTGCAATATAGGGATTGTGGGGGAAAAAAACAACATGTGAATATGTCCCCTACGAAACAAGTATGGGTGAAAAACGTTTCGTAGTGGACACTACCACTACCATGCAGTCTTTTTTTACTCTTTTATAAATTATATTCGTGCAAAACAAATAACAAGGGTTAGTTTCGTGTAATTTTTATTATGTTTTATTAACATAGAATAGGGTTGATGTCAACTACGAAACTTTTTGTCCACTACGAAACGCATCAAAATGTCCACTACGTAACACGAGTTGTACCTTCATATGTGAAGTACTGTCTAATCTTTATCGATAAAAAATGATTCTCCAATTCAGAAAAAAATGAGATTTTCCTAGTATATAAAGTAAACAAACTGGAATGTCTATAGGAAACATTTAAAATTGCAAAACTATGTGTGTTTAGAAGCAGTTTCGTATTTAAGATTGTACTTTTTGTTTACAAACAGGTCTATAATAGAGGTATTCAAAATAACACTTGAAATTAAATTTTAGACAAGTTGATTTTCCATTTTTTTTTAGATCTGAAAGTTACGCTTTTATTGAAAAACGCCCATTTAAGCCAAAGTCGTAATTGTAAAGAAGTAAATGTATGTTAATTCCTACGCGTTTTATTCATGCAAAACTAAGGAAAATAGAAAAAGGAAATATGTGTCACCTCGCTATATTTTATATTTTAAATATTGTGTCTATGCGAATTTATGCGAACATATGATTGATTGTTGGTTGCTTAACGTCCAGTGGCAAATATTTCATGCATATTCAGGACGAGATTGATTGATGGTTGCTTAGCAAATATTTCATGCATATTCAGGACTAGAACAAGTTCACAATAAATACAATAGGTAGGTCTTGTCATAATAGAGGCCATTTGGGATGACGGTCGGGGAAATTTGGACTGCCACAGGATAATGAGGGTATATTGGATAGGGACAGAAATTTTGCCTTGCAACATGCCACCTACGGGCCCTCAAAAAGTTGTTGCAAGGGTTCTTAACGTGTAAAGAGAGTGTCATCGGATGTAACGTCCCCAATCTGACCGGACGTGACTGCGAACTTACTACATCCCGCACAGCCAAACGGACGCCCCACTTCGGCATGCGTTTTACTGCCGGTCGGGAGAAGACCAAGTGACCATATTTCTATTCCCCAGTCACCCTTGGGGGGTTCCGGACGAGAACACGTTCACAATAAATACAATAGTTATGAGAGATGTGCTTCTATATTCGTATGCTAATCAAATTGTGTAATCATGTGTGATTTAATGTCTCACTGGTTTCCAATTAAAAAAAGGGAAACCCAACGTTCACGGCTTCCCCTTTGATCTCCACATAATGGCTGTCATTTATTTTCATAAAACACAACAAGGTTCATGTACGGAACCATAGTGAAAATATTAGCTACACCAATGTCCTACAATTGTTTTATAAAGTGATACACTTCAGAAAAAATCTAGTAAGTCTAGTGCTAGAACTTCTATTTTGGAGAAACACATCACATGTATAACATAAAATTGAGAATGGAAATGGGGAATGTGTCAAAGAGAAAACAACCAGACCATAGAAAAAACAACAGTAGAAGGTCACTAACAGGTCTTCAATGTAGCTAGAAATACCCGCACCCGGAGGCGTCCTTCAGCTGGCCCCTAAACAAATATATACTAGTTCAGTGACAATGAGCGCCATACTAATTTCCAAATTGTACACAAGAAACTAAAATTAAAATAATACAAGACTAATTTTAATTGAGCTTCATTTTTTTTTAAATTAAAAAACAGACAAAAGGCCTTAAAAGAAATATCCAGTATGCTAAAGGAACAAAAGGAAACAGTTATGCAAAGCATGTTGTTGCAGTACATGTCTTCTGAACATGCAGAATCATAAGACAAAGGATCGTTTATCGTCACACTTCTGCCTTGGAGGTCTGACGATTTTGAGAAATTAGTAAAAAAAAAACTAGACCAATAAGGACCGTTTATCGTTAAACTTGTGCCTTGGAGGTCTGACGATTTTGAGAAATTAGTAAAAAAACTAGACCAATAAGGACCGTTTATCGTTAAACTTCTGCCTTGGAGGTCTGACGATTTTGAGAAATTGGTAAAAAAAAACTAGACCAATAACATGATAATAAACTAACAAAGAGAAGCAAACGACAGCTTAATAGTTGAAAGGTTGGGGCAGTTTCTACAAGGAAAAACAAGATGTCGTGCCAGGACATGACTAGGAGTTTAAATAGTGTAAGAAATAATGTCAATGATTATAATTTATTTGATTTAAGTAAACAGTAAATGTAACATGTAATTGTAAACATTTTTACACAATTAAATGTCCAAAGGTACAAAAATAAAAGCGGCTGACATTTTCCAATTTTTATACTAACATATGTCATCACGAAATCAAATAGATGCGAACAGAAAGACAAAAAATACCCCTTCAAGTCGGAATTAGCATACCGTCTTCAACAAAAACAAACGGTTAGTTTAGTGAACGCATCAATGTAAACATAACGGAATTTGATAAGACTGTCATCAAAGTGAGAGGGTTAGCGCTATAAAACCAGGTTTAATCCACCATTTTCTACATTTGAAAATGCCTGTACCATGTCAGGAATATGACAGTTCTTGTCCATTCGTTTTTAGTGCGTATTGTAATATGATTTTGCCATGTGATGATGGACTTTCCGAATTGATTTTCCTCTAGAAAAAAAAAAAGTTCAGTATTTTTGTGATTTTACTTTTTTCGTAGCAAATAGTAATGTATAGTTAGTGCTTCTTGAAACAACAGTAGTGTCGTAATAGGCATTACTATCTACAAAAAACACCAACAACGAACCTAGCATAACGGAAATTAAATGTAAACACTTCGGCAGCATACCATGGATGCAGATGTTTTCATTGCACGCCTTTTTCCGGTCTGGTGCCTCTGCTATTGTGTTTCATGTCTGTCTAGAGTCAAGAATAATACTACTATAATGTCAAATAATAGAACTTTAACACTACGAAAGTAGACAAATCATGTACAAATTTATATATACATTAAGTTAAACATATTCTTAAAACATGTTCAGTCCACCAAAATGGACACAGTCTATGCGTACTTAAAGACAGGTAATGGCTCTATCGTTCCTTCCACCAGAACACATCCCATATACCTTCCGTCAATTAGATGAGAACGAGGATCATACAACAGTACAGAAAGTAATGAACTATCTCTACAAAAACCTGGATACGGAACACTGTATTCGACATTGACTAATGGTGCGTGTGTATGTCCTCAATCCGTACCAACAACGACGTGGAGGGGTGGCATAACAGTGTCAACACCAGTGTTTGCACCAGCGGCCAGTACATTTCGTTCCTTTGTAACCGAAGGAATCCTCCGAAATTCCGTTACAACTAACTAAAGATGGTTTCAGACACCTAAAGACCCCCAGAATAGTTATTGCAAGTGTTCTGAACGTGCATGTATCGAGTTTTAAGCCCCCTTTTTGACAAGACGTGGCTGCGTACTTGTCCATCACCAATGTCTAACCCAGCTTATGCACAGTATGGCGTATCAACAAAATAATTGACCTCATCCGCTTAATCAGCCTTGCAACGGTATGCTAATTTACAGGGAATTACAGAAAAAGAAGGGCTAGTGGGTCTCGGTATCTCCGTTCTAGAGGCGCGTGTTATTTTGTGGCAGATCTGGGCATCATATAAATATCTTAACAAATGAAAACGGCAAAAGGAAACTAATTCTAGATCACTTCATGATTATGTTTAATTCGAAATAAAATATAAATATGCTGGAGAAATATTTTTATTGATATAGTTATTCTATATTTAGTGGTAATTGATGTTAGTAGTTTAAGAATTGTCTTCAGTCCAGATGTCAAAATCATCATTTATACAAAATGTGATTAGCATTAGTTTACGTGATCTAAGTAGAAAATTTGGTAAAAATGACAATCAATAATTAAAATCTCTAAAAATGGTTGCTTCTTAAAGACAACGGAAAAGTTGACAATCTTATTCAATCAATAAATAACGTTGTTCAATTCCTTTTTATAGACATTCGTACATAGAATTATGATTGATTGGTTGTTTGTTGCTTCGTGTTAAGTGGCAACTATCCAGTCACCTTTCGAATAAGAACTAAGAAAAATATATTAAAATCTTGAATCAAACTTTTTTTTCATTTTTAAAGCATAGTCAATAGAGACTAAACAATATCAGACAGAAACACTTGCTTATGTTTGACAAATGCAAAGATATATTCCATTTAAGGAACTCTAAGGATCATAGAATATTCAACAGGAAAACACTCTAGCCGTAAATGTGCCAAGATTATTCATAATCAAATTCAATCGTGGGAAGGAAGAAGTATATTCTATCATTTGATCCGATTATGTTCTCCGTTATTCTGGTTGTTGCAGTAACAACAATGCTTATATCAACATGCGATATCATATATATATTATGCCGACAGAAACATGTACGTGGCCATGCCACGGCTTCCAGAGCTGAAAACAATCTTGCATATTAATTGTGTGCGTCATGATAGTATTTTGTCTCGCAGAAGTACCAAGACTTAATTTAAACTTAACTCTTTTCAGTACATATGAATTTAATTTGGACACGCTGAATAAATCCAATTTTGAAATGCAAGTGTAAAGACAGAATGCATGTAGGATTACTAAGGATCATAGATTACTCAACATCATACATACATAAAACCTCTTTATGTGTGACAAGTGTAAAGACAGAGTCCATGTAGGATTGCTACGGATCATAGAATACTCAACATCATACATACACAAAACTTGCTTCCGTGTGACAAATGTAAAGACAGATTCCTTTTAAGGATTGCTTAGGATAACAGAATACTCAACCATCATACAGACACAAAACTTGCTTACGGTTGACAAATGCAGGGACATACATATTTGATGTACCGGGATTTGGACCAAGATTGCTACTGAAGCCAAAGCCTCCAGGAATGCAAGCGACTGTGATGTACCGTGTTGATTAATGTACCTGTGATTATGATATTGTTATATTGGTTCTTTTTTGCGTTTTATACATGTTGACTTTATAATTTGAAAGTTGTGTTATAGTTTTGAATACTTTCATTTTTGATATTCAAATAATTGTCATTTTATATTTTCATCTTTTGAAATTGCCATTTTCATGTTATGATTGAGACCACAATAATTGCCATTTTTCTGTTTTCAATGTTAAGAGATCGCCATTTTATATTGTTTTGTTTGAATGTTTAAATAAATGGGTGCTATAAGATATAGATTGAAACTGAAAGTAAACTTTAAGATTTTGTCTAATATAAAATTTAATCTGGTAATTTATTTTTGTAGATAAAATTATCTTTAATTTTATAACAGATAATTTGATCTATGTGGTTTCTTTCCACAATCTTTGTTAACTTTAAAAGTACTGTTTTGCATGGTTTTATTTTGCGAGGAGGTTTTTTGTTTTTTCCCCCTCCTCTTTCCAGATGCGCATGATGGGTCTTAGGAGGCTGGTTTCCGTTTTCCTTTGGAACTTGCATTTGTCTTTTTATTTCTTCTGTCAATTCCACCTACCTGGCACCTAATACAAACTAGAGGCTCTGTAGAGCCTGTGTCGCTCACCTTAGTCTATGTGAATATTAAAGGAAGCAGATGGATTCATGACAAAATTTTGTTTTGGTGATGGTGATGTGTTTGTACATCTTACTTTACTGAACATTCTTGCTGCTTAAAATTATCTCTATCTATAATGAACTTGGCCCATTAGTTTCAGTGGAAAATGTTAGTAAAAATTTACAAATTTTATGAAAATTGTTAAAAATTGACTATAAAGAACAATAACTCCTAAGGGGGTCAATTGACCATTTCGGTCATGTTGACTTATTTGTAAATCTTACTTTACTGAACATTATTGTTGTTTACAGTTTATCTCTATCAATAATAATATTCAAGATAATGACCAAAAACAGCAAAATTTCCTTAAAACTAACAATTCAGGGTCAGCAACCCAAAAACGGGTTGTACGATTCATCTAAAAATTTCAGAGCAGATAAATGTTGACCTGATAAACAATTTTAACCCATGTCAGATTTGTTCTAAATGCTTTGGGTTTTGAGTTGTAAGCCAAAAACTGCATTTTACCCCATGTTCTATTTTTAGCCATGGCGGCCATCTTGGTTGGATGGCCGGGTCACCGGACACATTTTTCAAACTACTAACCCAAAAGATGATTGTGGCCAAGTTTGGATTAATTTGGCCAAGTAGTTTCAGAGGAGAAGATTTTTGTAAAAGATTACTAAGATTTACAAAAAATGGTTAAAAATTGACTATAAAGGGCAATAACTCCTAAAGGGGTCAACTGACCATTTCAGTCATGTTGACTTATTTGTAAATCTTACTTTGCTGAACATTATTGCTGTTTATAGTTTATCTCTATCTATAATAATATTCAAGATAATAACCAAAAAGAGCAAAATTTCCTTAAAATTACTAATTCAGGGCCAGCAACCCAACAACAGGTTGTCCGATTCATCTGAAAATTTCAGGGCAGATAGATCTTGAACTGATAAACAATTTACCCCATGTCAGATTTGATCTAAATGCTTTGGGATTTGAGTTATAAGCCAAAAACTGCATTTTACCCCATGTTCTATTTTTAGCCATGGCGGCCATCTTGGTTTGACGGCCGGGTCACCGGACACATTTTTCAAACTACTAACCCAAAAGATGATTGTGGCCAAGTTTGGATTAATTTGGCCCAGTAGTTTCAGAGAAGATTTTTGTAAAATATTACTAAGATTTACGAAAAATGGTTAAAAATTGACTATAAAGGGCAATAACTCCTAAAGGGGTCAACTGACCATTTCAGTCATGTTGACTTATTTGCAAATCTTACTTTACTGAACATTATTGCTGTTTGCTGTTTATCTCTATCTATAATAATATTCAAGACAATAACCAAAAACAGCAAAATTTCCTTAAAATTACTAATTCAGGGGCAGCCAACCAACAACGGGTTATCCGATTCATCTGAAAATTTCAGGGCAGATAGATCTTCACCTGTTTAACAATTCTACCCCATGTCAGATTTGCTCTAAATGCTTTGGTTTTTGAGTTATAAGCCAAAAACTGCATTATACCCCTTTGTTCTATTTTAAGCCATGGCAGCCATCTTGGATGGTTGGCCGGGTCACCGGACACATTTTTTAAACTAGATACCCCAATGATGATTGTGGCCAAGTTTGGTTTAATTTGGTTTAGTTTCAGAGGAGAAGATTTTTGTAAAATTTAACGACGACGACGGACGCCGGACGCCAAGTGATGAGAAAAGCTCACTTTGCCTTTTAGGCCAGGTGAGCTAAAAAGATGAAACATTTTTGTTTTAAGTATTAGAGAGACCAAATAGTATATATGTGACATAACAAGTTATCTTTTTGATATAATAGATTATCAATTTGATGTAACAGATTAAAATCTCCTCTGATTATTATCAATTAAGAGATAGTCACACAAAAAAAAAAAATTAAGCACACAAATTTCTGGGGAGGAGTTTAGCGGAATTTAATTATACAAGTTAATTGTATAGATAAAATTGCCTGTTAAAATAACTTCTGCCGGTTTTTCGTATATAATATAAATTTTAAAGTTCGTGTTCACATAAGAGGGAAAGACGTTGTCTCTTACCATCTAGTTTAACTTTGTCATATTTAATTGTGATTTTAAGTAGATAGTGCCGATTAAACATTTTGGATATCTTCAAATGTTTTTATGTCATCCATATTGGCACAGATTCCAAATGATGTCTGATACAGGGATTTCCATTGGCTAATTTCGAGTAAAGAGAACAAATTTAAATAATTAATTTCATTGGTCATTATGGTATAAAAGCGGCCGATTCGAAGTTTAGTTTGTCTCTTGATTAGTGACTTAAGTAAAGTTTACTTCTCTCTCTTCTCTCAATATATAGCCAAGATTTTGTCAGTGATTAGAAGTTTGATAAAACATTGTCCCCCATTTAAGTAGACTGGTTAAGATTAAAATTACATGTAGAATTTTATTTGGGAAACTTTTCAATCGTTCACCGCATTCTGTTCTTCTTATTCTAGATTTTTTAAGAACATTGCGATGTTAATTAATAAAATTAATAAAAAGATTAGCCATATTCGTCCACGTGTGGCGGTGCACTCGACTTTCCGTAAAAAGGATGTTCCGATATTTCAACACTTATATTACGTTAGCTACACTTCTTATTATATAAATTCATTTTAAAGAAATAATAAGTTTATTTTTGCATATTTTGTTCTTTGGAGCTCTATTTTTGTTGTTAAGAAAGTACCGATGTATTGAAGTCAAAATTGAAGACAACTTGTTATAGTTTTCTTTTGCCTTTTTGATATAATACTATTGGTTTTGGATCTCGTTTACACTTGTTACTTGTTTTATGTTAATTCATGTTATTTCTATATAAGGCCACACCAATTTAATTTCTTGTTCTACGGATTTTTGGACTCCAAAATTTGGGGCGAGCGAGCGACTTGAAAATTTAAATAAAAAAATATTTAATTTGCAAATTTTTGAGGCGAAGCTTAAAAAGTTAAGGCGAGCGATTATATTTTTTTTTTGTAAACATAAAATAGTAGGTTTTCACTATATTAAAACTTGATTTATCACTTGTACCTTGACATTTTTTTAATTTATGAAGTATTTTTCCCTGTTTAACAAGAAATAATCAGATAATTGAATAATTAAATTTGGTCTAGTATGTATGTGTGACTGACAATGAGACAATTCGCCATCCAAGTCATAATCAGGTTCAGAACAACACCTTAATGTTATGAATATCCCTTTTATGAGGGGTCAATATAAGTTATAATATATTTTTTTTGTAAAAACACTTTTAGTACAAAAGGGCTAATATTTACCAAAGAACTATAATATCTATATGGTATTAAATGGTCAAAACATGCCCAAGAATTTTACTGGACTATTATTCAAAATAAGTGGACCCCTCTTTTAGAAAAGTTGTTTAAAAATATAATGTATTTCTCCTCTTTTTGTGTAAAAAATTCTAGTTTTCAAAGGTTTTGTATAGTAGCACTATACAAATCCTTAGTATTTCTATTTTCTTTTCTACAACAGTAAACATGGTAAAATGACCCCTTCAAGGCCCTTGTCTGAGGGATATAAACCTGATAATAACATAGGTCAAAGTACAGCCTTTTACACAGAGCTTTGATCCTGACCAAACAGCAACCTATAAGGGACCACAACTTAGTATTGTACACCATTCGAACAGGAAACCCAACGATCTCATTTATATTTCCAAACGGGAAAACACCCAACAACAAACGATAACTGCTGAACAACAGGTCCCTGAATCAATCAGGACAGGCACAAACCTGCAGCGGTTATGACTTTCAGCATACATTATAATTGCAGTTGAAGGCAAATCCTTCAGAAGTTCTTTGTACTTTATTTTAACAACGAACATTTTTTTATAGGGAATATAAGTCAAGGGGAAAGAAACTAATGTTTTGTTCTGTACAGGTATTCCCACTGTTATATATTTTTATCGGAGCACTCACACTTCAATCATGCTGAAACAAATATTCTCACAGATATTTACAGTGTTGTGGGGTGCTTATAGGTTTAAAATCGTTATATAAATGTTATACTGTGATTTTAAAAATAAATGTCGAGATCTTTTTATAATACTTACAAAAAACGGTGAAGGAAATGGACATGATTACATTTCCGGATGCGGAAAGCGGGAATATAATAAAAATAAAAAAATTCTGTTTTGAAAAAAATAGGTGCGGGCGGGTTCGTCGAACAAGGAATTAAATTGGTGTGGCCTAAAGTATCTGAACTTAATAAATCTCGAGTCTTCTCTGCCATAACACGATCTCCAAGAGGAACGAACGAGAAACCTGAATTGCTTACACAGATGGTGTTAATATACAAATGCAATTTGCCACTATTAAAGGCATCCATCTTTTACCCCATTTTGGTGTAGAGAATTCAATAAAAGTACATTTACACTGGTTTAATTCAAAGGTTGTTGGTGTTGGATTTTGTTGGCGATTCTAGGTTCACACAATTACCCACGAGGGAACGGTGACTCTTGGACAATTGACCCTACTGTTAAATATTTATAAAGTGATACAGAGGATAAATGTATACGCATATATATTATTCGTACGTTAGCAATGGTTAGTACATTAGCTAAAACTATACGGGTGGTATAAAAAGGCCACGTCGCCAAAACAGTGAAAAAAATAGAAATTGGCCAAAAGAAACTTATCTAGAAAAACTAAAATGGATGGATATCGGGATCAAGTCAACGTGGAAGGTAGAGATGATTCGTCGAAAATGCTTAGGTTATAAGCCAACAACTACGTCTATTAAAAGTCCTGAAACATCCCGTTAGGCCCCCATACCCCCACCTGTTAATGAGTCGCAAAACCTTGCAAATCTGGCTGAAACAGAAGGATTATATCACTAGTCAACTGTTGATTTGATTTTTGGAGTTTAACGCCACTTTCAAGCACCATATTAAGGCTATTTCATGGCGACCAGTTTTACATTGGTAGAGTATGGCGGAATGCCCGGAGAAAACCACCGACCTTCGATAGCAAAACTGACAATCCTAGTCAATTAAGAATAGAGTCGAGTGCACCCGCACGAGTGGGGTTCAAAACTCGTAATCTCAGTGTTGACTGGCTAGTGATAACAGTAGTAACTACTTACACCACTCGACCACTGTTGTAACTAATACGCGTATGCATACGCCTGATAACGCACCTAATCTAAACAGTGAGGTACCCTTTAGGGAATCTCCGGAAGCTTCTACATCAGCTACAGAAACGCTATCAAATATTACTAAACTGATGTTAAAACAATCAACACAGAACATGAAACTGAAAAGGAATCAATCACACCTACAATAGACTCTGTCATTGATGTTCCAACAGACTCAGCTGCCGCTGATAAATCGACAAGAAAAGTCTACTATGCTGAGATCTACCAAACTTTGACTTTTTCGCACCCTCCATTAAAAAAGCAGATAATTGATTGTTGCAATTGGTAGCTTATCGTCCGGGAGGTAAAGCATTCAAATCATTAAAATTATAGATGCGTTGCAATCTTACAATTACGTGTAGACCAACACAATATGGATAGATTAACAACCATTTGCAATTTTGTATTCTGATACTGAACTGTCTGTTACCAACCTGATGTAAACAGTGAGGTACTTCTTAGGGAATCTGCCGCAGCTTTTGTATCAGCTACAGAAACGTTATTTAATATTACTCAACTGATGTTAAAACAATCAAACACATGAAATGTAACTGAAAAGGAATAAATCACACCTACAATAGAATCGGTCATTAGATATTCTAATAGCCTGCAAACAGACTCAGTTGCCGCCGATACATCGACAGAGTCTACTGTGCTAAAGACCTACCAAAGATGGATTATGTCGCATTCTCCTTTATAAAGCAGGTAATCGATAGATTGATTTTAGGTTGCTTAACATCCAGTTGCATATATTTCGCACATGTTGAAGGCTTCTGTTGCTCATTGGGAAATTAATAGTCTTTTGGAATCAGTATGCCATATCTTGAATGACTGCAAGAGAAACTATTGTAAAGTTGTATCATTGGCAATCTCATCATATCTTCTTTTTTTGAATAAAACAAATTATAGGATTAGGCATGTTTATTATATAGATATTTGTAAATATTGAATATTTTTTTAAGTTGATACCAGCAGAGATACCATCATGACAAGATCAAAAACAAAGGTACAAACAGAAACGAACTATAAAATATTACAACGGCCATTTTTATTGCATAATCTAGAGACCAAATTATATCAGACAGAAACACTTGCTTATGTTACGACAAATGTAAGGATATATTACATTTTATGATCGCTAAGGATTATAGAATATTCAACATCACAAAAACAACCCTGCTTATATGTGACAAATGTAAGGACAGAGTCCATGTAGGATTGCTGCGGATCATAGCATACTCAACATCTGCTGATGTGTGACAAGTGTAAAGACAGAGTCCATGTAAGGATTGCTAAGGATCATAGATTACTCAACATCACAAGAGAAACTTGCTTATGAGTGACAAATGTAAGGATATATACCATTTTAGAATCGCTAAGGATCATAGATTACTCAACATCACAAGAAAAACTTGCTGATGAGTGACAAATGTAAGGATATATACCATTTTAGTATCGCTAAGGATCATAGATTACTCAACATCACAAGAAAAAATTGCTTATGTGTGACAAGTGTAAAGACAGTCCATGTAGGATTGCTACGGATCATAAAATACTCGACATCATACATACACTAAACTTGCCTCCGTGTGACAAATGTAACGACAGATTCCTTTTACGGATTGCTTAGGATAACAGAATGCTCAACCACCATACAGACACAAAACTTGCTTATGTGTGACAATTGCAAAGACAGAGTCCGTTTAAGGATTGCTACGGATCATAGAATACTCAACATAATAAAAAGAAACTTCTTTATGTGTGACAAGTGTAAAGTCAGGGTATATTAAAGGCTTGCTAAGGATCATAGAATACTTAACATTAATGACATTGGAAAACCTGAGAGATTAGAAGAAATAATCACATTCAGGGATGTCAAGTGTGAAGAACAGTCTGAACAAGATTGTTGTCCTTACTGCAATACTTGCAATAAACTTATCAGTTTCAAATGGGGGCAGTTTGTTTAATAAGATATTTGCATTGATTGTAGTTTTAGATGTTTACGTTCATATTATATTGATATAATACCTTTTTCAATACGAACTACGCCGCAAAAAAAGATAAGAATATGTTGCACGATTCTAAATGAAACAACTTCGCCAGAATCTAACTGTGGTAGAAACGCTGTGTGGGGTAAGTATATATGCCATTCAACAATTTGCAATTTTGACGTTTTACAAAAAATAAAAAAATGTATACTGTTTTCTTATTATAGCAACTGTATTCAAAATGAGAAGACGCTGATCGCCTTGAGTAATTCATAATCATTGTTTATAATATTACACATTAATATAGTCATTATTTGCAATACATGTGTTTGACCAACTATGTAATTGATAGGTAAACGGACAGAAAGTCGCAGGACAAAAAGTCACAGGACATAAAGTCACAAATTTGATAGGACAAAAAGTCACAGGACAAAAAATCACAAATAGTTTGTTGACAATTATTTGAATATATAAGAGAAATATCTTGAAATATTTACTTTTTAATACATATATTCATATTAAAGTGTAGGAAATGTGTCATTATACTTGAAAAATTAAGATTTATTTAATTTTAATCATGCAAAGGTATATTTCTTGGCACCATGAAGCCATTTAAGTGCAAAGCCACGTTGACATTTTGTTTTTTTTAACAATTATTTGATCATCTTTGATATTTTTTGGATACCTTTTGTTTACAATGTTGGTTTATATACAATAGTTCAAGAAAAATACAAAAATATTTTTGTAGAAATAAGTGTTTTTTATTCAAAGAAAATATTCAGAAAAAATGAATTGTGACTTATTGTCCTGTGACTTTCTGTCCTGTGACTTTCTGTCCTACATTCTATTGATATACCATGAGCCTTAAACCATTTATTGTTGATGAATTTGAATTTGTGAATGAACAGAAGAGTGGTGCCTCAATATGGGTCACTTCGTTGTCCACCATACAGACAGGAGTATCCACTTACAAATGTACTTTGTTTAATATGAAATAAACACAAATACACGATTAAAATGCTGATTATCAGACGATGCCTTTGTGTCGCAGAACGGGCCGGAAAACGTGATAGGATATACAAGCCGGGTAGATCGCATCACGTAGGGTTTACAAATTTCATATCAAGCAAGGAGTGTTGCCCCTTTAATGACGATATCAGAGTATAAATAAGACAATAACCGCACGGGAATATATACTTCTACATCACGTGTAGTCATGTAATGTCCTACTTTGGTCCGTTTATTTAAGACTGCAGGGCTTGTTGACAACGAATGACAAAAATATTTTTTGATGAACAGTGGCTCTAAAATACATATTTTCACGACAGGATGTAATCGACCTTTTACTTCCTACAAATTTGAAAGTTAGGTAATAAGTGATAATATTGATATATATGTTTAGATGAGTTGTATGTATATATATATATATATATATATATACACGTACATATTTAACGAACAAGATTTGAGGTGTTTAATAATAAAAAAAAAAAAAATTAAGACAAGCACTGGTTGACAAAAATATTTTAATCAACATTAGTTGTATGAAATATCCCTGCCCAATAAATTTAGGAACACGTGTGACATGGGTTACATCAAATAATTATGACCATACATCACTTTGCTTTGAGAACCGACTCAATTCCTATTATGAGTGAGCTATAACAAAGAATATGACTCTGGCTCTAACAAATCAGTTTCGTCATTTAAATATTCTTGTCATATTGTGTATATAGAGAACAATGATGTGTTTTAAATAATCTATTAAAACAACAGGTTTAAGCAACTGCGAAGTGATTGATCTACAAAATGAGATTAGCAGTTTACGTGATCTCATGCGAACATTTGGTACAAATGTCTATCATTAATATAATAAAAAGCGAGCATATCTCGTAAACAGCAAAGCCCTCCTTGTCTTAAGTTTCTGCTGGTAAAAACTCCTTTTCCTATGTCTGGAGCAATTTCTTTAACAGCAAAGCCCTCCTGGTCTAAAATTTCTGTTGGTAAACACTCCTTTTCCTATGTCTGGGGCAATTTCTTTAACAACAAAGCCCTCCTTGTCTAAAATGTCTGCTGGTAAAAACTCCTTTTCCTATGTCTGGAGCAATTTCTTTAACAGCAAAGCCCTCCTTGTCTAAAATTTCTGTTGGTAAACACTCCTTTTCCTATGTCTGGAGTAATTTCTTATAGGGAAGTGCTATTATGCGGGTTGCAGGTGGCATATGAATATTATATATGTAATAAGGTCATCTTAGGGGAGTTAATAAATATACAATATACCCAATGACTGCTAAATTTAATATACTTTATTTCTTACAGTACGCATACTGTAGGGTAGAAGTATTTTTTCAGTATTTAATTTTGTCATTTTTTTTTTTTTAAATTATCTTCAAATTTTATAATCATCCTTTTAATACACATACATGTACCCATCTTTGTATACTGCTAAATTGCTAATAATAGTTCTAAACACTGATTCTAGTTAAGTTGAAGTAATAAAAACTTCAAATTGACATAGGCTGAACAGGTTCTATAGAACGCATTAATCTGTCTTAATCTAGTTTCATAAACAATAAAATCCCTTTTAGTGGACATTCAAATTCTTTGAGGTTTTAAGAAATTATTGGCTTTAAATAATTACATGCCCTTTTTTGCCTGAACAGAAGCATCTATCATCTAGCATCTCTAGCATTTATCTGGTTTCTCAACTGTCAAGTCAAACACTGTAACTTTATTTCTATGAAACTTTATTTGAGGTGAGCAAAAAAAAAAAAAAAAACCACACCTTTAAAACAGAAGTGTGTCCAGCTACTTGAACGGCAATTTTCTGTTTTTCTGTTTGGCCTCCCCAACTTTAAAATGTTTGTCAGAGACAAAACACAATTATTAAGTTTACGTATAATTTCTCCAATACAGAAGTGACGTACTTAGATACTGAGGTGTACAAAGGGAAGCGTTTTTTTAAAAATCGAGTGACGTCCTTGGTTTCAGGTTTTATATCTTATTAGTATCTTCCAATTACAAGTGCACATCCTAGACATGTTTTTCAAATTATTATAACAAGTGAAACAAGTCATCACAGAAGAAACAATAGCAACGAAACTGATCTTAACAAACATCATATGACTTTGTAGAAATAAACTTACAAAAAGAGGTTATGATAAGTTTCAAACTGCTAAAGATATTACAGATGTGAAACACAAGATTAAAAGATGCAGCACTATGTTAAATAGTTTTACAAAAAAAAGGAAATTCCACTTACACTGGTAACTAAATACATAATCATTCAAAACCCCAAGGGTGACTGGGGTAAAGAAATATGGTCACTTGGTCTTCTCCCGACCGGCAGTAAAACGCTTGCCGAAGTGGGGCGTCCCTTTGGCTGTGCGGGATGTATCAAGTTCGCAGTCACGTCCGGTCAGAAGGGGGACGTTAAATCCGATTCCTCGTGTAAAGAGGGTGCCACGCTCTTTGCACGTTAAGAACCCTTGCAACAACTCTTTGAGGGGTCCGTAGGTGGCCTGTTGCAAGGCAAAATTTCTGTCCCTATCCAATATACCCTCCTCTTCCGGTGGCAGTCCAAATTTCTCCGACCATCATCCCAGATGGCCTCTATTGTATCAACCTACCTATTGTATTTATTGTGAACTTGTTCTCGTCCTGAATATGCATGAAATATTTGCCACTGGACGTTAAGCAACCAACAATCAATATAATCATCCAGTAATAATTCTTAATAGAGCTACAAAGAAACCTTGGCAGGTTTGACAAAGAGATGAATATTGTAAAACAATGTTCAATAAAAAGAACAATGTCCCCCCCCCCCCCCCCCCCCCCAAGTTTCACTTATTTGATATTTTAAAGTAGCAATACTCTTTAAAAAAAGCGTTGTATATAACATTGCTGATTTGAAACGATCATCATCATACTAGCATAAGTTTTATAAAAATCTAGTGAATTGTATCCGTGAGAACAGTAGCAAGACTGGACGGATGGACAAAAGTATTTCAATGGCAACGCGTAACGCAGGATATATCATATTTAATGTAAATTGAAAGATTCTATTGTTAGGTGTTTATTTACACCAGGATGTTGTTTTAAATGGATACCCTGACTGTAACATTGATCATAACATTATGTAAATTAAATACACTCTCTCATGTTAATGCCCTCGTTGACACCGGTATATCTAATATTTAATTGAACTTGCAACAAGCTATTTCTATAACATATGACCATGGGTCACTATTTACTATTTGTATTTACTGTTCTGATATATTTTTTTTTATACTAGCATTAAAAAAAATAAAAAATGAAAATATCAGTGTACAAATGTTAAAAAGTAAATAACAATACGGTCATATGTTGTAGGACTAGCAACCCGCAACCTGCATTTTAGACAATATCTTTCTTTAACAGCAAAGCCCTCCTTGTCTTAAATTTAAGAGGTTGGTTTTAAGAGACGACGAACAAATTGACAAATTTAATCCCATGTTTAAATAACGTTGTAATTCTTTTTTTTTTAGAGATTTGTACATGAAATTATTTTGCATTGGTTGTTCGTTGCTAAAATTCTTCTTGTTTGGTTGTTTGTTGCTAAAATTCAAGTGGCAAATACCCTTTGAATTAGAACTATTTTTTTTTCTCTATTTTGATAACTTAGTCCAGAGACCAAACTATCAGACAGAAACACTTGGTTTATTTTTACAAATTCAAAGATATATTCCATTTAAGGAACGCTAAGGACCCAAGTTCAACCCACCATTTTTCGTAAAATGCCCTGTACCACGTCAATAAAGTGTCCATTGTTATATTATAGAAAATTGAGAATGGAAATGGGGAATGTGTCAAAGAGACAACAACCCGACCATAGAAAAAAACAACAGCAGAAGGTCACCAACAGGTCTTCAATGTAGCGAGAAATTCCCGCACCCGGAGGCGTCCTTCAGCTGGCCCCTAAACAAATATATACTAGTTCAGTGATAATGAACGCCATACTAATTTCCAAATTGTACACAAGAAACTAAAATTAAAATAATACAAGACTAACAAGGCCAGAGGCTCCTGACTTGGGACAGGCGCATAAATGCGACGATAGTTCGTTTCTGTGTGTTACATTTTATTATTATGTTTCTGTTGTGTCGTTGTTTTCTTATATGAGACAATATCTGAAAAAGTCTAGTTTTTGGCAATAAGAAAAAAACAAAAAAAATTCTTTAGACCCGGTATTTTAATAGCACAAATCGAAGAACACACATTGGGGATCTAGGAACTGTTGTCTGTAATTCAAATAATTGTTTAATAAGGAAACAATGCCAATTTAAAAAATGGTACAAAAAAAAAAATCCAGTTCTTTCCTGTTACCAAAGTGAATCAATTTTAAAAAGTTTCTAATGGGAATAAGGAATAAGTTTAAGACACTATTTGTGGTTTACTAGTATATCCTGCAATAGTTTATCAAATGTCAAATTATTATCGATTTTAGCATTTGCAATACAAAAGGTTTAGAAATATACTTAAATATAGTCAGATATGTCGGTAACATGAAAGAATCTTGAATAACAGGACAGAGTTGGTAACAGAAAGGATTTTTCTGCTTTATTTTAAAGTTTAAGAAAAATAAATCATTTTAGATTGGTCACAATTGGAAGATAACAGCAAACAATGTCATTTATCCTTTGAAACTGTATTTGCAAGATGAAAAATCTGCCTAGGTAATGAAAAATTCTAAAATAAATTCCTTTCTGTTACTATCTACCATACTAGAATTGCACAATGTTCTCTGCTGTTATCAAAAGCAAAAAACCAATTTTTTTATTCAATATACTGTATATTATTTTGAAATTTATTTGATATGGTGGTGATAACTTATATTAAATGAAATGGTTGGCATATAGTAGATTAACTGTTCGATTCTTCAGTGAAATTGTCTTGAACATCCTTCCTGTTACTGATGATGGTTATGCTGTTACTTTTGATCAGGTAACATGACAGAACGTAACAGAAAGGAATTACGCGATAGTTTTTGTGCTTTTTATCACATTAAATGTAAGTGTATTTCCTGTGACATATAACTTTTAAAAAGATGATATAAAAACAGACTTAATGTTGTGATGCACACTTAAAAATATTCTCAGAAAGTGTAAAAAAAAGGCTATAACAGGATAGAACACCAAGAAGTATTTTTCTATAAATTCTTACCTTGGATGGGCTTGAATTTTCAAACCTGGCTGCCTTTCCAACTATTTCTTTGTACTAATACATTCAGGGAATGATGCTCTTCACAATACATAATGGGAAAATAACTCTTGGTCTTGTAAACGTTTCCACAGGTAAAAAAAAACCAGTGGTAACAGGAGGGAAATCACCCCTGGGGACAAATTTTTTTTCTCTTAAAATTTGCAAAATTTTATTACATGCTATAGTTATAATATAAAAAGACAAATTAGGGGCAAGTTTATTAAATAATATATCATATATGTGAGAATCGGACGCCTGTTTAATTAATTTGGATATTATTTGAATGATTTAGTTTTCAAAAAAACACAGGGGACAACATGATTTTAGGGGGGTTGAACATTTAAATTACAATATTTTATTGGAAGAAATATAAGAATGAGTGTTTAATTGACAGGAGTTGGTGCATTATATAATTTAGTTTATACTGAAACTTAAAATTTTCAAAAAAGATGGTTGAATAAAAAAATAATTGCTGGTGAAGTGAGGGACATGGAAATTAGACTTTTTCAGATATTGTCTCATATATGACACGTTTCCCTCAGTTTTAGTTTTATGCCTTTAAAATCGATTAATAAATTTCGAACAGCGGCATACTACTGTAGCCTTTATTCATGTGTGACAAGTGTATTAAAAGACAGTACATGTAATGTTTGTAGAAGAGTAGTGGTTTGTTATACCCCATCCAACTCAAATCTAAGTAGAGTAGTGGTTTGTTATACCCCTCCCAACTCAAATCTAAAAATAGTATTTCTAAAGGAGAACCCCAATAAAGCAGATGTCTATATGTGGGGTTTATAATGAACCCCAACTATAATAAGATATGCCGTCAATTTCTAAAAATGCCCTATGACAAATGACAGGTGTCATTATTGATCTTTATTTGGGGGTTAAAATACTTTTAAACTTTTGAATAAATTAGAGACCGCGTTGATTCCTGAGCCACCTGTTGGGGGTTATAATTTTTATCGGTTATTTTCTATTACTATACTAAGATAGGACGTCAATTTCTAAAAATACCCCAGGACAAATGACAGATGTCTTTATTGATCTTTATTTGGGGGTTATAATACTTTTATACTTTTGAATAAATTAGAGACGTTGAAAAAAAATATTAAGAAAGAGAAATTTGAAGACATGTTTTTTTGAGAAATGAAATAGTTTTGACTACAGATATTTTTTCTAATTTGATTAACGAAGAAGTAATGAAAACGTGAATAGATATCAAAATGAAAAGAGAAAAAGAAAACAGTTTGCAAAAAAAAATTAAGTAGACTACAACTATATTTCAATTTTGAACATTGACACAAGTTTAAAAAAAAAACAGTACTATTTTAATCGCAAGAATCATTATGTCAGATACATTTATTTGCTATCCTTTTGTCGTGTAATTCTTCTAATTTAAAAGTGTTTCTTTTTTGGGATACGATTGCTTTCAAGCAATCTGTAGACTTATACCGGTGGCTCCGAGCATTGCCCTCACGTCAAACGTTTTATTCTAAACATTAAGGAACATCTCAGATTCTTATGATTGTCTTGCTTTAAAAGGTAAAAACAAACAAAGGGATTGAACTTCAACAACTTTCCTATAAGGTTCTTTTCATAATCTTCATGTTTGATAATTCCCTTGACTTATATGCGTGTTTTTAACAACACGGAAAATCAGAATTAAGCAGTATTTATATTTAGTGTATTTATAAATTTAGAAACACGTCAGAGGGAATTCCCAGTTTTGATAAAGTGCGAGAGTTCTCTGAATTCCGATAAATCTATTTCTGTCATACAAGAACTGAAGTGGAGTTTTTCTTATATGTTAGCGTTATGAAACTGGTATTTGAGATTGTAATTCCATAAAGAAATAGAGAACCATCTAGGTCGTTTAATAAACATTTATATACGTTCTTGCTCCAGGGTTTGTTTTGGAAATTATGCGCATGCGTATAGTTTTCTTGACTTCAAGGGGTTTTAGATTGAATGGTTGCTCTGGATTCCCCACTCAATTAATTAATTTATAACTCATGAGATCTTTTCTATGTATGTCTGCTATTGAGGGTTATTGTTGTTGCATAATTTTAAATCATATGCGTCATTTAAATTAAAATAAATGTATTCCTTATCGTAGAACACCCCTTCAGGCGAAATGGAGTCTTCCATATTATCGTGTCGAGTTGTCTCCCTTCCAGATGTAACTTCCGTGAATTCTGAAAGAACACGTCGAGTATTAGCTCGTTCTGTCAATAGACGTCGTATTATATTAAAAACTATCGCAATTTAAACCGATAAATGTGTACGGAAAGGAGTCATGATCACTGACCCAAAGGAAATTAAATATTTAAAGAGTTAGAAATGGGGTTCCTCCTAGAATTAACGTAGGAAAATAGGTGATAAGATACGAAGTGAACTACCTTCTCTCACTCTGAGTCTCAGTGACTGCTGTGGAAAGTAATCTTGGAATTGATAGTACAAAAATAAAACAGAATAGGCCTAATTACATTGTTCATACACTTTTATCCGGGATTGGCTATTTTGTAACTATTTTACATGTGCAGTTGAATTAGTTTTGAAAATAATATTATCCAGCTACATGTATACATGTGTCAATGAAACAACGGCAATCGTATCCCTCAGAGCAATCTGTTCTTTGATTAAAACCTTTTTATTTAACACACTATAATCTTGTTACCCTAAAGTTCATTGGGGGAAGGCGTTATTTGAGATAATAAAGTTTTATGTTCACCATTGTTAGATTGTTCACGATGTATCAACAACGAGTGAGACACAAAACACCCTTGAGTTATTCTCAATGAATGATTTTGAAAAAGCCAGTGTATTTCTATTCATATGTTTAAACAGATTGTAACCATAACAGTGTAATTAAAGTTTTTGTAACATAAACATTAGTAGAAGCTTCAATACATGACTCTTCATTGATAAACTAAACTAACCAAAAGTTTAAATCAAAGCGCTGTAGGCAGTTAACCAAAAACCAAGCCAAACATAATTATAAAAACTGTGGCAATGTTGCTTCAATTTTTTTTAAAAGATCTTTAAAGAGATCAAACATTAAACATTCATATAATGTACATTTGTGTTCATTTAATGAATAAATATTAATCATTAAGGCAAATAATTCATATTTTGTCAAAGTTTTTAAAAGCAATACATATATCAAGTATATTTTTTCATGGTCATGAGTCTGCAGTGGTACAAGTTTGCAATGATTGCAGTTCTTCTAGTTGATAGTTAACGTTGGTATTAGTTGACTGTTAGTAGTTCAAGTTGACTTTAGTACGAGCTTGTAAAAGTATGAATGGACTTGCTTCCCTCGAAAGAAATCTGAGTTTGTGTTCAACAGAACAAAAGTTATGAGACACAAATCAGACAAATGTTTACTACTATAGACATCAAAAGTGAGGTGTGATTAACCTGTCCATAGTAAATGTAAATGTCCCCCACCTTCACCCCAAGTCTATGATGTCTGAGTTTGGAATATAATGACAGGTAATTATAAAAACAGTCTTGGGCTTGAAAGATATCATATGTTTTCTTTAAAATGAGCCATATGAAAATTTGGGTAGGACCAGAAATAAATCTTTAAACCTATTCATTATTTTCCATCAATAAAATTTTATAATTATCAAAAAAATGATTGTAACATAATGCTTCCAAACATAGCTCCCATAATTATTCATTTTCATGGTCGCCTGAAATTGGGCAAAGTCTAGTACACATTGGTTAGGTCTAGCAAAGTGACATGCATATGTGACGCCTATGAGATTGACATTGTATGTCATTCAATCTTTTTGAAATGTCAAACAGGAATGAATATGGTTTAGTTTAGGAGTTGGTATTTCCGGTGTTTTACGTTTCCGCAAATTGGCATTACTTTTCCGGAAAAAGAAGATGACGTTTCCCGAAAAAAAAAGTTTACGTTTCCGCAAATAAATATCTTACTTTTCCGGGAAAAAAGTAACTATTCCTGAAAAAAATAAATTATTGCTTTTCCGCAAATAATTGAGGAATACCTGTTGATCGAAAGTAAAACCATAATATAAAATAAATATTAAGTAAGTCAAAGGTCATCATAACATGCAAGTAAAATTCATCATTTAGATCTATTAAAACGTATGTTCAAAAGTCAGCACTAATTAGAAATATCTTGATATGAGTTAGTCCTGGCAGAATTTTTGTAGCCAACACGCCGTACAAAGTCCACAGTAGTACATTCACCGTTTACAAGTTTTGTATTTTGTTGAAGAAGGAAGTCCATCTTCTCCTTTTCACATTTCCAAACGGGTGCTTTTACAGTTAGTTCTCATCTTTATGTAAGATGTTGTTTGCAGTTTCAATTTACACATCGATAAAAACAAAAATGTTAGGATGGCTAGCGTAAAACTGCTCGTTCAAGTGGGCATGAAAAGACTCGGCACTATTCATGTTTTCGTAACAGCAGTATGCATTACACATTCAAAGTCATTATGAACTACCTCGGGCTGAAGAGTTATTCTTCGGGTAGAGCACACATCAATACGCCGATCCAACAGATTCGTGCAACATTCCTCGGATTTAAGTGGACGTAACGCAAATACAAGACGAATGTAGTTATCATTTGTACATCCATGTATCGATTAAACTGAGTTGGAAGAAGAATTTCGGACAGGATTTAAATGTGCCATCTATGAAAATATCAGTAATTTCATTACATAGACATACCAAGTTGGTGAAACATGAAAGTATAACGATTCCCGAATCAAAATCATTGACTAATTAAAAGTGAAAATAAGTTTCAGTTTTGTTAAGTGTTCAAATCTATTCGTCTTAATGTTTCGTGAATTTCTAATCTACATTTAGGTAATTTTGGAAACTGCTTTACTAGGTAAATTTCCGGAAAAGTAATAAATACAAATTGCGGAAACGTATACTTTATATTTGCGGAAACGTAGCATTGGGACTTTGAAAAATTAGCGGAAATTCAATACGCCCGGTATTTCAATCTTATACAAGTTCTCAAAACACACACAAGAGGGGAGGGGTGACCCTAGGGACTACCCTTATATTTCATTTAATGTTTTATCTTGTCCCATACATGAATATATATGGTTGGGGTGGGGATCTCAACCGTTATCAAGTTTTCAAACAAGGAGGGGGTGGGGTGATCCTAAGGACTCTCCCTATATTTCATTTGATTAGTTCTCAAACATGAATATATATGGTTTAATTTAAAGGTGGGGATCTCGACTGTTTCCAATTTCTCAATAAGGAGGAGTGGGGTGACTGCAGGGACTCCCCCTATATTTCATTTAATTTAGAGGTGGGGATCCCAACTGTTTCCAAGTTCTTAAACATGAGGGGTAGGGTGACCACAGGAACTTCCCCTATATTTCATTTGATTTGTTATATAGTCACATACATGAGTATATATGGTTAAGGGGTGAGGATCTCAAATTTTTCCAAGTTCTCGAACAGGAGGGTGTACAGTGACCATAGAGGCCCCCTTATAATTCATTTGATTTGTAATATTGTCCCATACATAAATATACATTGTTTAAGATTGTGGATCTCGACCGTTATAAATTCTCAATCAGAAAGGGTAGAGTGGCCTCACGAACACCACCTAAATTTCATATGATTTGTGATATTGTCCCATACATGAATATATATGGCACCCCAAGGGTGACTGGGGTATAGAAATATGGTCACTTGGTCTTCTCCCGACCGGCAGTAAAACGCTTGCTGAAGTGGGGCGTCGGTTTGGCTGTGCGGGATGTATTAAGTTCGCAGTCACGTCCGTCAGAAGGGGACGTTAAATCCGATGCCTCGTGTAAAGAGAGTGCCACGCTCTTTGCACGTTAAGAACTCTTTGAGGGTCCGTAGGTGGCCTGTTGCAAGGCAAAATTTCTGTCCCTATCCAATATACCCTCATTTTCCAGTGGCAGTCCAAATTTCCCCGACCATCATCCTAGATGGCCTCTATTACAACAACCTACCTATTGTATTTATTGTGAACTTGTTCTCGTCCTGAATATGCATGAAATATTTGCCACTGGACGTTAAGCAACCAACAATCAATCAATCAATCAATATATATGGTTTAGGGGTGGGGATCTTGACAGTTACCAAGTTCTCAAACAGGAGGGGTGGGTGACCCCCAGGGAATCCCCTTATATTTCATTTGATCAGCTATATTGTCCCATACATGAATAAATATTGTTTAGGGTTGAGGATCTCGAATGTTTCCAAGTTCTCATACAGGAGGGTTTACAGTGACCCTAGGAACCCCCTTATTATTCCTTTGATTTGTAATATTGTCCCATACATGAATATATATGGTTTAAGATTGGGGATCTCAACCGATTTCAAATTCTCAAACCGTAAGGGGAAGAGTGGCCCCACGAACTCCATCTATATTTCATATGATTTGTTATATTGTCCCATACATGAATATATATGGTTTAGGGGTGGGGATCTCAACCGTTTCCAAGTTCTCAAATAGGAGGGGTGGGTGATCCCCAGGGACTCCCCCTACATATTTCATTTGATTTGTTATGTTGTCCCCTACATGAAGCTATATGGTTTAGGGGTGGGGATCTCGACCGTTACCAAGTTCTCAACAGTCGGGGTAGGGTGACCTCCAGGGACTTTTCCTATATTTCATTAGATTATATATATATTGTCCCATACATGAATTAAAATGGTTTAGGGGTGGGGATCTCGACCGTTTCCAAGTTCTAAAACATGAGGGGGTGGAGTGACCCTAGGGACTTCCCCTATATTTCACTTGATTAGTTATTTAGTCTCATACATGAATGTATATGGTTGAGGGGTGAAGATCTCATCCGTTTCAAAGTTTTCAAACAGGAGGCGGTAGAGTGGCCCAATGGACTCCATTTATATATCATATTATTTGCTTACATTCAGGTATCATATAATATAGTTGCACTATTTGTGCCTGTCCCAAGTCAAGAGCCTGTAATTCAGTGGTTGTCGTTTGTTTGTGTGTTACATATTTTTTTTGTTATTTTTTTTTTTATATAAATAGGGCCGTTAGTTTTCTCTTTTGAATTGTTTTACATTGTCTTATCGGGGTCTTTTATAGCTGACTATGCGATATCGGCTTTGCTCATTATTGAATGCCGTACGATGACATATAGTTGTTAATGTCTGTGTCATTTTGGTCTCTTGTGGATAGTTGTCTCATTGGTAATCATACCACATTTTTTTTTATATATATATATATAAGAAACTTCCAGCTATTTTAACTGACCTATCAAAATTGAGAAGAAAAACATACCCCTTGAAATTGCAGTAATATGTTTAACTTTAAAACACTAGTAACCCGAATTTAACTTGAACGGACAAAAACGTGTTAACGCTATTTAAATGAGATTGATCGTTATTTGATAAAGATTGACAAAAATTAAAAATTATATTTAATTCATATCAATTCATATCAATTCATTTTAACGCCAGTCAAATAGATTTCTCTGCGGTGAATCAATTGAAATCAAGTTGCTGGTTAGTTGCGTTAAACTAATAGGCCACGCCCCCGTTAAACTATTTCAAACATGCATTAATTCGTTTTAAACATGGATGAGACCCGAGCTTTTTACAGGTAAATCACCCAAGCAAAACGACCTCGATGTATCTATCGTTTTTTGTTTCAAACTTTAAATGCGTATAGTCTTATTAAAGTCACATGCTTCACAATTTAAAACGTTGAAACGAATGAATAATACACGTATCATGTACATATGTAAGGAATTAAAATAAAAACATTAAAATATATATGCACACGCGGTTTAAAAATGCAAAACTTGTGAATCTGTTGAAAAAAAAATAGTTAAATATATAGCATGATGGTTTTCTATATTGTACTCGTATTCAAATGTAGACACGGAAAACTATGTACACAAAAATTATTTATTGTGTACATAATTTAAATCGATGTATTTCATATTTTCGGCATTGACTGTAAAAAGTGCTTAAGTCCTTTATGAGTAAAATACAGAATTAAAAATAACTCTACCTTTTTTTATATTTCTTTATTTTAGAGGTAAGCTTCTGGCCAAGTGTCACTGATTCTGTCGCAAATCATTTACTTCAATAACCAATCAATTGTATTCTGAAAGAAGTTGATTTGTTTTCTGTACGAATACATGAAATATTTCTCACTGAACGTTATGTTTGCAATCAATGTTCAAATACAAATCTACAGTATCTATATGAAAGAGACTTAATAATATTTTTTTTTTATCTTATTATTCTACACATGCATATTTGAAGGATCGAAATAATCAGTTTTACAAATGGGTGTTATTTTTAAAGACTTGAAACTTTACAATTATCAAGTGAATCCATGAAATTTTTATCGACGCACCAAACTTTCATCGTGCATAGCTCATTTTCCGATTTAACGATCTTCTTACTTGTTCATTACATTCTAAAATTAAAATCCTTCACAAATTGCAAAAACTTGTATTCTCCGGCTAGACTGCGCAAAAGATAAATCTTGCTTTGTTTGTGTATACACAATGTTTTGAAGGCCGATATCCAGTTTGGCTAAAAAAGAATTAATTTGCACCACAAGTTAATTACGCGAATTCTTTTTTTGCACAACTTTATCATAAAAACTGCAACATTCATTAGCGCCAATAAAACAATCATTTAATTGCGCAAATATTATAGACTTCTTTTCAAATGTTTCTTCTTAGTGCACTGAGGAGGTCCTTTTAGGTATTTTCATGTAGGTACAGAAATCGCAAACTGAAAGGGCCTCCTTAGTGCACTTAGACTGACAAAAAAAAGTGCACTATGGACCTGATGGAAAGATAGAATTGACACAAAAAAACATAGCATACGGAAGGAGAAGTACATAATTTTGAATTTTAGTAATTATAAAGTTATTCAACAGTTGAAGTAGGTATTCTAATGTTACATGTACGTGTAAATAGGTTAATAGTTTCGAGATAAATATGACACAATTAATAAAATTGAGAATGGAAATGGGAATGTGTCAAGTTTCATTTATTGGCGCAATACATATAATAAAAAAAAAGAGATGAGCGCGATTCAAAACTTTACAATATGACAAGTTACACCTAACCGTTTTGACAAATCAGTAAATTCTTCGCCCGGGGATATACACCTGCCAGTAATCTACCTTCAGTAACTTTACAATACCCAGCCGTGTCATTTCCGTATATTGTACATGTAGATAGCAAGTGTGATACATGTATATACACCAGAAATACCCATTCAAGTGATTTTTAATTTCAGAAGAACTCCATATCGGGTACATAAACATAAAATTACAATAATATGAAAAAATGTATTAATAAGTTCAAATGTTGTTTTGGTAAATGCACCTAGGTATGTATTTGTAAACTTATGTTAATTCGTTATTTCATGTCTCTTTCTTTTTTTTTTGCTTCAATTAATTTTTTGTATCTTATAGACTTATTCGTAAATCGAAAAAACTCACAAATCTGAATAGAATCATATGGCAATGAACATGTTGAATGATTTCTCTAACTCAAAACTAGTTATACATGTACATGTAGATGCCTCTGAAATTATATTTTTCTCGTTGGGTTGCTTGTTCATTAATTGACGTTTACGATATATTCTAATGTTCAGTATTTGTGAAAACCGCTCATTTATCAATTTTACAAGAAATATTATAATACTTGTAAGTCATGAACATTGAAGTTTAACTTTCTATCATTTTTTCGTATACGCACAAACATACAATAAAATGAAACACTTTAAATCGGTTTAAATTATGCAATGCATTTTGAAAATATAGTTTTGAAAAACCGGATATTTTTGATTCATACTTTTTCTATCCCTTTTCTTAAAAATTAGGACACGTGTCACTGGTTAATATAGAATACAATTAACGGTACCAATTTTCTTGTACTAGATGCGCATTTCGAAAATACATGTCTCTTCAGTGATGCTCGAGGCCAAAATATATGAAATCAAAAGCAAATTTAATATAAAAGACGAAGAGCTATAATCCAAAAGGTCCAAAAGTATAGCAAAATTCGTGAAAGGAATACTAGTGAACCATGAATAATCCCAAACAACAAATTTGTGATTCAATTTGGTTTGTCACACTTGCTTATATCATCAATATTATGTATTGTTTTCGGCTGAGACGACTACATGTATAAAATTTATAGTAGCCTCAGTTTTCGGCAATATTGAAACAAATTGGATATCCTTTGAATTGCTTCTTAAGTTATTTTAATATATAAACTGAGCCAAAAAAGTTTAGCAACAAAATTGTGAAATTTTGTTTTATTACAAAATCATAAAATTTAAACATATAATTTTCATAACACAAAAATGGAATTATGATATGTCATGAATGCAACATGAATGTTTATCACTCACATTAATTAGGATTTTCTTTGTATGGAGCGCGGGAGGGTCAAAATAATTAAATGAGTATAGTGTTTCTCAAAATCAATTTCTCAGCCATGCCCTTAGTGCACCAATGAAGGATTGACAGGAACACCAGCAACTTCCCTTAGTCAATGCAGTACTTTTTTAGCCGAAAAAAACTTGTCACGTGTTGACGTAAAGCGAAGGAAGCGCTCCTCCCTTGACGATAGTTTTTTTCTTGTCTACGAGATATCGACCTATCCTATGCAGTTGTAATTTGTCGATATCTGTTTGTTAGTCTCTGAACTGTTGCCTAGTGCACATTAAATCGAGCCATGATGTCAACAACCCTCATTCCGGCATCAACCGTTTCAAGACCTTTCTGACTGTCATTTTCGGGGTGGCCTGGTTGACGTCCCAAGCAAATTTTTCAACGGTGTTTGTGTTTTTCTTACCAATGGTGTGTTTCTGAACGTTAGTGAAAAAGAATTTTTTAATATCGTTTTAAAATAACAGGTACAGAAGGTAAAACATCATTGACACGTGCAAAGCTGAAATGGCGCGAAATCAATCAGCAGGAAAAAAGTACGACTGTTACAGGTAAAACTAAGGATTATATCAATGATGTTTAAATATTTTTTTCCAAAAACAACAACAAAAAAATTATAAAAAAAAAGTGTTGCTAAACCTTTTTGGCTCAGTATATATACGGAAAAACAAGGTGGATATTTAATCATCGGCTCTCGTGAAGTTTTCTTGTAGGTTAAAAGAAGGGGACAGTATACCTCTAAGTAATAAAACTTTAAGATTTGTATTCTTTAAATTGTATAACGTCTTAGTCTGGCTTTCTCTTCAATTTTTAGATTATATTCAGAATCACGTTTTTATGCCAGATCTTTTATCATTTGTTAAATCAAAGACATGTAGTAGATGTATTTTTTTTTAGACAAAAAAAACTATCATACGGTATTCCACATGTACGGTGAATTAAATTCTTGACAAGCATACCACATCTTCTTATATTCATTCGTTATTTGATGAAGATCTTCAACAAGCCTTAAAGGGATAATTCGCGATTTTTCACTTTAAATAAATGATTTTGAAAATGAACTTATTGATAACTATACACTTTTTAATTCTAAATAATTATGTTTATCCAGAGACATATAATTGTATTATATGTCTCTGGAACAAGAATGTGCATACAATAATGCATGTATGTATACGCATGAGTTTCTCGCTACATTAAAGACCCGTAATTTAGGCCTTCCTCTTTTGTCTGCTCTATAGTCGGGTTTTTGTCTCTTTTACACATTCCTCATTTTCATTCTCAATGTTTGTAATATACGACGGTATATTGTTCCTGTATCAAATACCATGTACATGTACATATATGAGGCTATGAAAGTAAGTTTACAGAAATAAAGATGATAGTGGAATAAGCACTTTAAATTACAGAATAAAGAGATGAAAATATAAAGAATAGATTAAATGATTCATGATTGCTTAACGCCCAGTTACAAATATTACACTCTACCCCTCCATCTTTTTGTCCATCCTATTTAAAATGATTCTTATAGGAGGGTCTGAATTGGGGGGGGGGGGGGGGGGGGGCTGTTTTTCTGTAAACATTTAATTTTCACCCCTTTTTTTCTAATCTTCAAAAAATAAGTCTATTCTTTAAAAGTAATTTTTTACGCATTATTCTCTAATTTTTCCCCAGTTTTCTTTAATCTTTAAAAAAAAAGTAAAAATCATTCTTTTAAATGAATGAGAACGGTGATTTCCAAACAACAGCAAGGCTTTCATTTGTTACTCAACAATGACGTGTTGGTGTGTATTGTTCTGCATGATTTAAGTGCTAGTTCTATGAAGTAACAAGTCCAAGTTTTCATCAGTTCTTTCCAGTGATTTTGACTACACATAAGAGATGCCAATGAGACAACTCTTCGAAGAGACCAAATGACACAGAAATTAACAACTATAGGTCACTGTACGGCATGCAACAATGAGCTAAAGCCAACCGCATAGTCAGATATAAACAGGGGCGGATTCAGGCTTTTTGAAAGAGGGGCTGTAGTTGTGTAACGAGGGGAGCGAGGCGAAATTTTTTTTTTGCCCCTTTTTAGGACTTAAAACATAAAATAAGTGAAATATGCACTTTTTAAACGGTTCCTGGCGTGGGGCATGCATATTTTGTAGTTGCTGGTAAGGTGTAAGGGTTGGACATTTTAGATGCTGCATCTCCCTATTAATTCACGAAGTCTAGTCTGATTAATCATTTAAAAAAAAAGTCCAAGCAAAAGGGGAGGTGTACGCCCTCTACGCCCCCTCTGGATCCGCCACTGAATTTAAAGCCCGAGTAGAAGTATCGGAAACCAGTTCATATTGACTGAATCCTATATAGTCTGTTACCACGAAACCAAAAAAGGTTTACCAAGTTTGTTTTCACTTTTATCATATTTTTACAATGATAACTTTGATAATTTTCTTTAAATTTTAAGAAGAGAAAATTCTGTTACCAGATAATGTTTAGCATTTTCTTTTATTAATCATTCAATAAAATTCAGGTATCTTTTAGCGTTTTCTTTTATTGATCATTCAATGTTCATTATATTTTCAGACCACGCATTTCTCTAATCTTTATTTTTTATGCCCATTATTCTCTAATCTTCATTTTTCAAGGGCATTATTCTCTAATCATTGAACCCCATCCAAACCCTCTTTTTTTTATTATGTTGTACATGTACTGTTATACCACTGATCGAGACTAGGGTGAGGATAGGAAGCCCGCTAACAATTTTAACCTCGCCACATTATTTATGTATGCGCCTGTCCCAAGTCAGGAGCCTGCAATTCAGTAGTTGTCGTTTGTTTATGTTTTACATATTTATTTTTCATTCATTTTTTTTTTTTTATATAAATAAGGCGGTTCGTTTTCTTGTTTGAATTGTTTTTACATTGTCATATCAGGGCCTTTTATAGCTGACCATGCGGTATGGGCATTACTCATTGTTGAAGGTCGTACGGTGATCTATATTTGTTAATGTCTCTGTCATTTTGGTCTCTTGTGGACTGTTGTCTAATTGGAAATCATACCACATCTTCTTTTTTATATTCCTGTCCTTTTAAAATGCCCATAATAGACATATAATAATACATTAGGCTTAACATTTCAATTTATAAATATCAAATAGCGAAAAAATTATATATTTATTCAATAACGACAATGTTGCTGCAATAGATGCCAAAAACATCAACAATATTTTATTGAAAAGAAACGGCATTTTATTTCACTTGTTCTTAAATAAAAAGATGTTTCATTTCATTTGTTATATACGGACACTGTAAATTTTGAATGTAAATGAGTAAAAATTTGTTTATATTTATATATTGTGTCTTATACGCGTCTCATTTATCTTTTTAAAGATTGATGCACAAAATGCAAATGTTTAAATGTTTTGTTTAGTTCTGTGATTCTCATTTTATGTTTGTATGTGGTGAGACTTTAAAAAATAATAATAATGATAAAATATTGAATCTAAAAATATTCAGAAACTATTAACTTTTCATAAATTTATACTTGAGTCAGAAAATTAAAACCAGCAGTGTCAAACATGTTTAACACTCAGCGGGCATTCGATATCATTGACATACTATATAGCACTAATCGCAATATGTATACATGTACATATATTTTGGGCATCTTATCAGTAATCTCTCTATTGAAGATGTTGAAATATATGTATTATAATTATTCGCTTATTAGGCAAATTCATATTCTACAATGATATTTTCAATCATTTTAGTTTTGATAAATACCATTACAAATAACTTATTTTGTCTAGTTTCCTGTGTGAGGATATTTGATTGATAAAATTCAATAAACAATTTAAGGTTGTCGGGTAAATGTGGATTACGGATTAAGATGTTAGATGTCAAACTTGAATTAACAAACTAAGGTGAATTTAACCCGAATATGTAGTTTCTCTTCAACAGTGTTTAAATTCCAATTTCCTTATTTTCATTTAAACTAAATTAATTAGAATAAAAGAAAGATTCGAAACTAAAGATAGTCACAATTAAAAATATGTATTTTGAAAAAAAGACAAAAACCGCCAGATCATATCTGATTTAAATCCAGGGTCCGTATATGCATCTTCTGACTTCAGACTCAGACTTCTCTTGAACTGAATCTTAATGTGCGTATTGTTATGCGTTTACTTTTCTACATTGGCTAGAGGTATAGGGGGAGGTTGAGATCATAAACATGTTTGCGCCTGTTCCAAGTCAGGAGTCTCTGGCCTTTGTTAGTCTTGTATTATTTTAATTTTGGTTTCTTGTGTACAATTTGGAAATTAGTATGGCGTTCATTATTACTGGACTATATATATATATATAGTATATATTTGTTAAGGAGCCAACTGAAGGACGCCTCCGGGTGCGGGAATTTCTCGCTACATTGAAGACCTGTTGGTGACCTTCTGCTCAGTGTTGGTTTTTTTTCTTTGGTCGGGTTGTTGTCTCTTTGACACATTCCTCATTTTCCATTCTCAATTTTACAATGGTACGTAAATTAAGATTTTATTCGAAAAGACGGATTTTTCTACATGTTCTACATGTACCAAAAAAAATGTACAACTATTGAATATTGTAAATGTTTAATGATGATACATGTCCAGATCTAGATCGAACTGCTTTGCTTCGTCGAAAGTACGAATATAGAAAAATCACAGATTTATATTACAACTAGAAAGTCCTCGAACAGTTGAAGAAATCATCAGAATTTGTTTATTGTAAGTTATTTTGTACATGTATAACTATAATGCGAACCCGAAGTTGTGAAATCGCAGCTAAGCGTACTTTGGAAAAGCGACGGTTCTATGAAAACCTATTGTCAAGTTCAAGTTCTGTTTCGACATCATTGTAATATATGTCACTGAACGTTAAAATTCAATCCTTTATTTCGTCTTCGTCAAATAGTGCTGTTGGTTTCTTTTTATTATTATTACATACTAGTATACATGAATACACCACAAGTTATTCCTATGTAATCTCATTTAGATATTTAGTAGTTTAAACATATTTTATTGTTCTAAACAAATGGATTAGAAATTTAGTGCATGCAAAGTAAATTTTAAAGATGACAATGATTGCAGTATCTGTGTGAATCTACTTCTCAATCACGCTTCATAAAGATATTACAGAATATTCAAGATTTACAACTTTTCGTGAATATGATTGCCAATGGAATAAACCATGCAGCAGATTTCAAAATAACCATATTAATTTGTGTCTGAATTATAACAACTGAAACTGTAATTCTGCTGTAGTGCACCTTTAGAACTTGTATTTCAGATAATTTGACCACGTGACAAGAAATTATACAATAAACATTGGTCACGCACGATAGGTTCTGATGTAAGACACGTACCGTTACAATACCCAGTTTACACGCATCAGCGCACACAGGTTTCTCGAATGGGGCAGTTGATTGGAGGAAAGTTACCAAAAACCACGCCTACCTTTACCTATTATCCAATCAAACGCCTTTGACATAAACATAAATAATACATGAGTAATATTACAGAGATTTTGAAAAAAGTTGAGACTCTAAATTCTAACTTAAAATTATAAATTTATGCTCGTAATGCATTTTCGCAATTTACAATAAATGTTATACATACTTTCACCTATCTAGTGAGGAAAAAATAGAAATTAAAAAAAATTGCAATTTACAACTATTTCGAATTATAGTGCACAGCAAGGACGTATATTTGTTTTCCGTCCTTGTGCACAGTTTGTGATAAATGGGTGTCAAAATGTATTAAACAGAAACCCAAAGACCAGTTTCAAGAAGAATTCTTTGCTTTTATGCAGAATCGCATAAAACATAATGCTGTCATATTTTCAAAAAGAATTATCAATTAGAAAACTCCTTTTTACATTTCTAAATTCATATATTACGCAGATATAGATGTGGTAGTTGCCGATTGAGTCCAGAAGGTTTCAGGATTTACACAGAGAAGACAGCATATGTCGTCTCTGTGACACAAACAACATTGATGATGAGTACCATTACATTATGAATTGTAGAACATATAAACTATAGAAAAAGAAGGAAATGTTTAAGGAACTACTGTTAGTCAAACCCTTATATCTTTAAAGCTGATCAACAGTTAAACTCATCAAATATTGTAATATTAGAAAAACTATGTAAAAGTTATAAATGTGAAAGTCAGTCCTCCAAGCTAATTTAATTGTATCGTTGACACATGCATGTACTAATTTTACCTTATAGTTATGTGTATGTATGTTCTTGATAACTAGTAATTGAAGTTTTATGAGAAATAAAGTATTCGTATTCCTTTAAACATGTAAACCATAAATTGCAGTACACGAAGACAGCCTACGGGTAAAGTACAAGTGAATATATCACAAAAAGATTATATTTAATCCTCATCCGTACGCGTCCTTGTAAATGCCGAAAACTCTGGATTTTCTTTGAAAATTACCTGAGAGGTTATAAAAGATCTAGAAAAGACCAAAAATGAATTGAAATAAAAGATTTTTGTGTAGACGAGTTACAACATTGCATAAGCATGATTAGGAAATTTGAACAAAAAAAGTTCGTGCTCATCTTTGTAGTGGCGAAAAACACGCATATCGAGTTACGTAGACGAAAAAGAATAATTACATTCATAATAATTATGATGTAAATTCACGAAATTAAAAGGTTATAATTAGAAAACAATCTAAAACACGATTCGTCATTCCCCATGTATAATTATAGATTAAAACAAAATTATAATTTTAATTCTGAAATTCAAAAGGCATGTTTCTGATACGTGACAGTTCAGCGAACACTATTACATGAAATGCACGATGATATTGACCGAAAACAAAGGTGAAAGATTCAAATTGTAAAATCATTCGCTGAACGGTATAATTTCTATCAATCATTCAACGATATAAAAAGACTTTTGAGTGTAAAAGTATGATAGAAATACTTTTAATTTATTGAAATGCCTGTTATATTGTTCCAGTCATTGGTTACTAGTGCATGATTGTCAGTCCATTTCGATATTTCATAGCACTTTTACAAATTCTGAAAAAAAAAAGAAAAGAAAAAACTAATATTCCCATGGGAAAAACATATCTTCCCATGAGAAGAAAATTGTCCCGCAAAGTGTTCAACTCCCACAAAAGGGAATCTAACCAACTAAGAAATGCATAATCATCTGTAGATTGATTTTTATATATGAAACGATGTGTATTGATTTTACTTGGTTCAATGTTCAGTGGCAAGTACTTTATATATGCGCAGGTCCTGAGACAGATAATCAAATTATCAGATTGCGGGATGACGGACAGGAAGACTCCAAACGTAACAGTGTGAACTAGCTGTCAGAAACTTAAGAACTCTCAGATTCTTTCATCGTTGAAGACCCTCTAGCGACTATAAAGATGAACAGGAATAAAAACGCTGACCATTGATAATTTGTATTTTTGTTAAGCTCTGACTTTGTGTTCGATTAGGTCCCGTGTATGTTTACCCCATATTCCTTTATTTTCTATAAAGGCGTCTGTCTTGACAGTAAGTTGACACGACTTAATCATGTTAATACTAGTTAAACCCTTAAATGTAAGACACCAGATGGAAATACTCAAAAAGGAGAGCCAGTTTGGTTCTCTTTAATGTTAGAGTTCAAATCTTCATGAAGAAACGACTATATGTTTTCTGTATTCAGCATAGAATAATATCTTCTAAACTATATTTTTTCGCACAATGTCTGGATATTGGTGGACATGCATTATTGCGAAACCAGACATTTACAAATGAAAATTAACACTTAGACTATAGACATTTAGTAGGGAAGTAAATGAACAAAAGACAAGTAATTCAGAAACATAAAATTGAGAATGGAAATAGGGAATGCATGGATCACGCAAAATTAAGCAGGGGCGACATCGGAGTAATGGGAGTTTGCTTCTTGCAAGACATTCGCCGTGAAAACAATTTGATATGAAGACAAGTCTTTGTACTGTGACTTTGTTTTAAAATTTCAAACATGAGGCTGTTACGGCCCTGGTCAATGTTTTTAAGCAATACATAGTTTCCTTTCATTTTGTTGTTGGCTTTCTGAAATAAATGTTTACATATTATAGACTATCATGATCCTTTTTTTTCAATTTCAGTTAAACACTATGTCTGATTTGCTTTTTCAGAAACTTTAGCATGTTTAAATGTCTTTTTCTTTTTCTTCATCTTTTTGAAACCCTAGTTTTGTATTACCACTGACCAGTTCAGTAAAAAAACAGCTGCTTCATGTTTGTATAAATGTGTTTGTAACCTTTCTAACATGCTATTATTTTCCGTTATTTTTTATTCCGTGTCTATAGATAGTCTTGATCGGAGAGTCAAGATTTATTTTGTCTGTTGGTTGCTTGGCTAGCGTAAGCTAATCGATTTACCTCACATTTTGAAGTTGGATAGAGATTGTTTTTAAATAAATGCCGTACCTTTGTACTTTGGTTTCCTGTCGGTTTTTTCTCAATTTTAAATTGTGAAGTTTTATCATTTGTTTTGCATGATTATTAATTTTGACTTGCAAATGAACAATTAATAAATCTAGTCCCATGTGTGCTAGCGAAATGTCTTTAGTGTAATCTCGGAGTGTAATTTTTATTTCAACTTTTACGTTTGCTTCAGCACAACCTAAAACGCGAAAACTTTCATTTTCTTGTAAGAATGAGATTCGTTACTTCAAACAAAAATCGCTTTTATCTTTTTTTTTTTTTTTTTGCAGTAAAAGACCGGTTTCTTAAAAAAAAACTTTCATACAATCGACTAAACGAAGTATAAGCTTCGGGAAGGTCAAGGATTATAACATATTTTTCGTAATTTTGCAAAAATCGAAAATTTACGGTAATTAATGGTCGAATTGAAGCTTAATACCTACCAAAAAATCTCAATGAGCGAAAAGACTTTCATTTTAGTCATCTCTGGTGTATTTATGATGGCTTGGTTTGAAGCGAGAACAGACGAACTATGCTTACTAGTGTTGCATAAAAAAACATGAGGATATGGTTTGTCCTTTATGAATCTATATTGCAAATTTGACTCATATAAGGATAATGTTTGTCTCATAGAAAAATCGGTAGTTTTAACCGATAATTTATTTTTCGATTTTTATCGGATATAGTAGTTATTTGGAAAAATACAAACCGTATAATTAATTATTAAAGTTTCGTATGCATCATAAATCAACCGGCTCCGGCAACTTTTGACTTGTTCTAATATCAATAGTAATGATTTTCAGCGGAGAAAAAGATAGATATTTTGGTCGTGGTTGAAAGAATCGTAAAAGTGTTATTTTTCTAAATTCTGTTTGTTTAATCGGACAAAGTAGAGTCTTAATTTGATTTTTTTTTTGCCGAACTGGACTCTATATTGTGTATTGAATTGAAAGTTTGCAAACGTTCCGACCAATGAAATTCATTTTAATATGCAACGCGAACTTCAACGAGAGCACCTAGATGAAATATTTTATCTATACTACAATAAGTTTTAACTTAGAAATTTCCGCTCAAATATATAGGAAATAAAATTATATGAAAACAACAATGCAGAATGTTTCTTTTCCATTTTTTTTAACAATGTTTATGTTCATTTCAATTTGGTAAGTAGACATATATTTAATGCCCAAAACGTAAATATATGTTTTCTTTTAAAACATTAAAAAACGTGAGAGTATGCCGATAAATAGCCAGTCTAGGTCGTTAAACTTAAATCAACTTACCCATCGTTATCGCAGACTAAAATTTATCTCATATATATATGTTCATTTATGACAAGTACGTCAGGGTGCATGACAGCACAATAATCTTTTTACAGAATCGTAAGAACAATATTTTTGTTTGATATTTGCTTCTCTTCCACAATTAACGCCCGATTTGGCCAGTGACCGGTATTACAATTTAACACAGTTTTAAAAGTTCAGTGGGCTGCTACTTCATTTATAATTTTGGGTATGACTTTCTGTTTATCATATTCAACATACGTCAGCATTGTCTTCATCAATTTTATTATTCAATTCATCAAAACCTTGTTTTTTATTACAAGCTTTTCCGTATATCAATATACGGCAAGAGAATGAATATTTGTTGCTTACCGGAAATATAAGATACATCGATTTAAATTATGTACACAATAAATAATTGCTGTGTAGTTTCCATGTCTACATTTGATTTACGAGTACAATATAGTAAACATAAAAAGAGAAAAGAGAAACGGTAAATATACAGGAATACATAAAGTTTCGTAAATAGTTGCAAAGGACCACATGTTACTTACATGCCATGAGGTTTCATAGCATTCAGTAATTTTTGAAACGCACATATATATGTGCGATAAAGATCTAGTGCATTTGAGCAAATTAAATTTATGTTATCCATCTAACTATTTTATTTTCAACAGATTCCCTAGTTTGACATTTTAAACCACGCGTGCATATATATTTTAATGTTTTTATTTAAATGCCTTATATATGAAAATGTCACGTGTATTATACGTTCGTTTAATTAAATTGTGGAGCATGTGACTTAATAAGACTACGCATTTAAAGTTTGAAACAAAAAACGATAGATACATCGAGGTCGTTTTGCTTGGGTGATTTACCTGTAAAAAGCTCGGGTCTCATCCATGTTTAAAACGAATTAATGGATGTTTGAAATAGTTTAACGGGGGCGTGGCCTATTAGTTTAACGCAACTAACCAGCAACTTGATTTCAATTGATTCACCGCAGAGAAATCTATTTGACTGGCGTTAAAATGAATTGATATGAATTGATATGAATTAAATATAATTTTTAATTTTTGTCAATCTTTATCAATAAACGATCAATCTCATTTAAATAGCGTTAACACGTTTTTGTCCTTTCAAGTTAAATTCGGGTTACTAGTGAAAGCATCTAATATGCATTACCAACATTTATCAATGATAAAGAAACTTTATACTGTTACCAGGAACATATATATTGTTAGATAAACTGTTCCCAGCAGTCACATTGTATTGGATTTTGACATTAAAATGGTTGTACAAAATATTTTCTGCTTTTTCTTTCTTTTACGTATATCTTTTGGTTTTCAATTCTAGTGTTTATATTTATTTACCAAGCATAGATGTATTTTGTCACCTGTCTGGATTTTTTTAGTCGATAGGCAAAACCCGGGATTACCCTTATCCGCTTCCGGAATCCGATTCGATATTTTAATTGTCTTTTCGCGGCAGCCATTTTGTTTTCAGTGTTGTTTTTCACAGATAGTGAGATACGATTTAACTCGGATTTACACATTATTTGTCGGCGATTTTCTGTATGATTGAGGATTGTATAAAGCTAGCGGTTGAACAAATTGAAAATTGCTGTCATGAATAGTAATGATGAAAATAAGTTTTGAGATCGTTTAATAGGAAACTTTGGTAAAAATGTTTGCAAAGTTTTTTTTTATTTTCTTTGAAGGTCCGTCGAGCATGTCGGGTGTAGCTAATAACCAAGTAGAAAGTCTGACTGCAAAAGTGGAAGGTCGCAGACCTCGGGCCACCGTTAATTTGAACCCCTGGGTCCAAATTGAAAAGATACGAACATTTCGTCTTCGAATTCAAAATTGCCGCCAACAGCGTGATCAGTTGAACGTATATTAATAGACTACTGACGTAGTTGACTACGTATTGCCGACAAACAATATTCCTACGACTTTTGCAATTTGGGAAATCTTAATAACTTGTCTTTAGAGATTTTCGGCGATTAAATATTTCATACATTTGTTTTTTGACATCTTAGCCAAAAGCTCAGGGGATAATAAACTACATAAGGATTCCTAATGTGCTCTACTTCCTATGTGCAACTGCAAAACTTTTGGGAAAATCGACGATCATTTAAGTTTTTTCTGGTCATATTTTTTGTAATCCAGAATGAAAAGTAAGAAAAAACTGTCCAATAAGTTATAAATAACATAATAGCCAGCTAAATGATAACAATGGCACGTATTTCAGCATTTAGTGGGTAGCACACAAATCCAGGGTGCTCGCATAAGGCAGCTCAACTGCCTAAAAAATAATACTTGTGTGACATTGTCATTGAAGAAAGCAATTTGTTAATCATTTAAATACCTTTAGTAGACCTCAAACTTATTATTACATAGTCGACGGTTTACACAACGTATTCGACGATGTTCTCGATCAAGTGCGTGTAGGATCTCAAGACAACAGTCTTGCACGTCTTATCATCGAACATAATGGTTTAACGGACCCAATCGTCGTCCCTTTACAAGAACTTAAGGTAGCAATACACAGTTAGGAAAAAAACTTAAAATTGACACTCATAATTTTTAAACACCCTCTTTCCCCTCCTGTCTAACAAATAAGGCTGTAGATGTGTGTTTACATGTATATACTTGTAGAAAGAGAATCTTCCATAGATTTGATTTCTAATGGTCATAAGGGTGAAATATAATCCCTTTTGGGTGTAACAATGGCAACAATCTGCATTTCGTAGATACAAAATATAGCAAAAAAGCGGGGTGAACATGTCACAAAAGTCTCCAAAATTTGGTCTAAAGGAAAATTTCAATGAATTACAGTGATACCTTTCCTGAATCCATAGGTTTATATCTATCAAGTGGTCCAAAAAAAAATCATATGCATTTCTGCTCGTTTTTCCATAAAATTGACTTGAAAAGATCTATGAACGGTACGGATAGGAAAACACGGACTGTCAATCATAGAAATGGCTTATAAAACATGTTAAAATCAATCTAAATGTTTATATAAACCCACTAAGAAGGCTATATTATTCTTCAATTATCTAAAAAACAATTTTATTGTACAAAAACTTTCATATTCAAAAAAATTCACAGGGGCCATAATCCGAAACTAAACGTCTAACTGTGTATTGCTACCTAATACAATGGATGCCTCCTCGGTGATGGAAGAAATAAGCAGTCTTGCAAAGCAACGAAGAGCTACCTGTAGACGATAGTTTTTATGTTACGGTAGGGCGAATAGATATTCCATCCGGTGGTGGTCGAGTATATATTACAAAATTGACGGGTGACGATAACAGTTTAAAACGTAAACGTTCTATTATTAGTAGGCCTAGTGACACAATGTGCATGCCTATGACAATTTCGGTTTGCTTCCTGAAAACCTGTCGCGTTGTATCCCCTAGGGAATGGCAAACATTGACGTCAGACGACACAGAGTGTATGGTAGATAAAGTTCTGAAACACAGAACCACCCCGAAATGGTTCTACAATCATGTACTTGATAAGGGGAGAAAGGAATGTATTAATTTTGCGAAACGTCTCTGTGCATTAGCCGATGTCAGTACGGAGAAACGATGTAACATTAATGACATAGAACGCTTTGAAAAAGTGGTGGACTTGCAAATTTTAGTCATTTCATCAAAACTAGGAAACAAATTCATTCGTGTTGGTAAAGGAGAAACGGACAGACAAAAGGTGTTTCTCTACCTTATTGAAAAGAACGATTGTGGACACTTTGTAGCCATAGTGATTATATCGGGCTTCTTTTCTTGTAGCTACTTCTGTACAGACTGTCTTAAACCGTACAGTGTCAAAGATCAACATTCTTGCCAAATGCATTGTACCGTATGCTGCAGTTCGGATTGTGTTCTTACAGGGAACAGTTTGTCTTGTCGGGCGTGCAATATAACGTGTTTCTAACACGGACGGTGGTAACAAATACGAGTGTAAAACTTGTAGAAAAGTGCTAGTCCGAGAGGAACGTCCACCCGAACTTCACCAATGCGGAGAATGGAAATGTGTCTGTTGCCGTGATTATAAAACCGAGGAGCATTTATGCTACTAGAGAGCAATCAATACCGAGAGAACCGACAGACAAATGATAATCTTCAATTGTGAAACGACCCAAGACACACTCATACAATGTGAAAACGGGAATCTACCATCCACTTCGAGATGCCAAAACTGTAAAGACAAAGAGGAAACGTGCAATCAGTGTACCCTTTGTCAAAACTGCGGCAAATCTTGGTGTGGTTCAAAAGAACATAAAGTGAATTTCATCTGTATGCAAACATCATGTGACCACTGTAAAGACAAACAGATATCTGATGAACCAAAATGTAACTTTTGCGGTGTTCGCTGCTCAATGTGTGATAAAAAGGACAAAAAAGAATAAAAAAAGAACCATGTTTCAAAACATGTGGTTTTAGGGAAAGAATATTTCGCGGTGAACACGCCACATGCATTTTGTAGAAGGGTTTTCTCAGAGCAGTACACAAACGCAGTCGTGTTGTCTCACCATGGATCTGGTTACGATAATTATTTTCTGATTGACTGGTTGATAAAAAATTCTATTCACCCAGACGTTATCTTCAATGAATCCAAAATCATGTACATGGCGATAAATCGGGGTTTAAACATCCGAGGTTTAGATTCGTTGAACTTGTTACCTATGAAGTTATCGAAAATTCCGACAGCGTTTGGATTGATTGATTGATTATTGGTTGCTTTTACGCCGCATTAGCACAAAAAGGCTATATCGCGGCGAGAGCTAATTCAAATATTTTTACAATTTAAAGCATATTTTTAAAATAAGACAAAAAAAGTCCTTCAATATACTAAAATCCTAGACTTAAGAAAATTGATTATTTACAAATAAAAATCAACAGTAAAATAACGTGATAAAAATTAAAAACGACTTAAATATAATAACATTTTTATATATATAATAAATTCCAATTTCTTTTAATACAGCGTTTGGACTTAAGGAATTGAAAAAAGGCTACTTTCCTCATTTTTTCAATACAATGGAAAACCAAAATTACATTGGCCCATACATATTACGGTTGCGACTACATGAGTAAGGATGACAGGAGTGATTTTTTGTCGTGGTACAAAACGAAAACAAACGAAGTATTTGACTTTGCAAAAGAAATAAAAGAATACTATTGCAGTGACACGACGATCTTGAGGGAAGGAGTGTTAAGATTTCGTGATTTGATATTGGAGGTAACTGGAACGGGGAAAACGAAAAACACATACGGGCAAGGGGTTGATGTTTTTGATTATTTGACCATTGCAAGTGTGTGCATGGGTGTTTACAAGACTATTTTTTTTAAAGAACAATATGACGTGGAAGTATTGAGGCAAGACACTGACGATATCGACCAGATCCTCATGACATTTACAGAGAAAGGATTCGACGTTTTAGATCATGACACTTGGAAGTCTTCAGAAACATTTCTCTCCGAAAATCCACAGTAAATTTGGTCAGTGAAAATTCGTCAAAAGTCCGCTAGCCCACGTACCATCAGAGGGACGCACCTAAAGATACAATCATAACAAAAGCTCGATAGTATGGTTGGAATGGATGATGAAAGAAGAAAAGATGTCTATTCAACATGCCTTGAATCGAGGGGAGTTCAAAATTCAAAAGTATGAAGAAACTGTCCAATTAGTTATAAATAACATAACATCCAGCTAGATAATAACAATGGCACATATTTCAGCATTTATTGGGTAGAACACAAATCTAGGGTGCTCGCATAAGGTAGCTTAACTGCCTAAAAACGCATTTTAGTCTAAAATGACAAAATTGCAATAATAAAATAATTTCAGAATTTACAGTACATAGAATTAATATTCAAATAAAAGCTTATCAAAGTGTTCATAAACATGATTAAATAGCCTTTTTATTGTTGTAGTTTTCTCTATTTATAATTTATTAGCTTTGTGTTTTTGTAAGTCAGACATCTTGGTTTTCATGATAATCAAAAGGTCAATACTGAAGACTAAACTTAAAGTTGATATTTGTCTACATTGTGTGCTTTTATTATCAATGTGAAATGGAATGTGTTTTTTTTTCTACAATAGAAATAGGAAATTAAAACATAACAACTATAAACAATAAAGAGCCCTATCATGGATGCACAAGAACATTATCGTGTAAATGCAACAATATAAATATCAATTGAAAGAAGGTACAAATGAAGAAGAAAGAAGTGTATTATGTTGTTGAAATGGACTTGCTTAGTCCACTCATTTACATCTCTCCATCCAATAAAAATGTACAGAGGAAGATCTTTGAAGAACAAATTGCAAAAATGTTTTCTCTAAGAATTGTAGGACTAATTTTAGTGGATGGAATAATTTATTTACTTGACTCGATCTTGTATAGTGGACTGAATAATTGTACACAGCGAGCTAAAACAAGAAAACAAAAACCTAACATGAAAAGTGTTTATTTTATTAAATTTGCAAATGTGAACATAATATTATGAATACGACAAAAGGTTCAAAATAAAAATAGTCTGCGTATTCGTAATGAAACATGAACAAAGGAAATTATACATCACGTAAGAGTAAACTATCAACTGTGCTTGGTCAACATATTCAGTCAGAATATAAAATATTTTTCACCTATATTTTTTATTATTGTAAAATAAACAAATCTTTGTAACATATTTATTAGGATTTCTAATACTACATTCACTATTATGTAAAACAGTTTTAATACTATCATACGTAATTCATTGTAACATTCTCATAACTGTATAATTATAATTTTTATAATAAAGGCAACAGTAGTATACCTCTGTTCAAAACTCGTAAATCTGTGGACAAAAAACAAAATTTGGGTAACAAACTTAAACTGAAGGAAACGCTTTAAATATAAGAGGAGAATCCCATGGGATTTTATTTGCCCCATTGGATATTGAAAATCCCATGTTTTTCCAAGTCAAATTGCAAAGTCTATTTAATAATAACGTCAGCAAAGTAAGGAATTGATTAACCCCATGTTATTCTGCACATTTTGGTTATAAACATGACAAGGTAGCATTAAGGAGAGGCGGTTTGCAGATTCGCAAATGAGTGTTTAGCAATTCGCAAATGAGTGTTTAGCAAATTAAAAGTGTCAGTGTTAGTTCATAAAAGAGATATAATTGTAAAGAAAAATGTTTTGCTGGTGGTTCTGTGCATTGAAATTATAAATGTAATGAATATTTTAAATGATGATATCGAGTTCCATGCACATTTGAAATGATCATAGAGAACATGAACCAATTACCATTTTGGTATCAATTGTATTAAGGCAAACACATTATTACCGGGTATGTGGAGAAGATGGAAATGGGGATCCTCCTTTGAAATGAACAGATGAGTGGTGGCTTCATGTATGTAGGTCACTTCGTTGTCCAACGTACAAACAAGAGTATCCACTTTCATGTGTACTTTGTTAAAAATAAGTTAAAAACAAATACACAATTAAAATGGTGATATTCAGATGTTTTTCTGCCACAACAATATCACGTGTCAAATGCATCTTTCATTGGGTTTCGAAAAAAAAATATTGTCGTTTTAAAAGCCACTTGTTTGAACGTGTACTAATTATCATGGATTTTTATTTACCTTGCTCATGCGACACTCTCTGAGTTGAGAGTAGTTTGTAATGTCCAAATTATGACCGAACGAAAAATGCGTACTTCAACATCCCCGAATTGGTACCTCTCTTGACATGGGGTTGGGGAGAATGAAGGACAGAAAGTCTCAGGACAAAGAGTCACCATTCAGTTTTGCAATTAAAGATACTACCGACAAAGACAAATCTGTTCATATTTAGACCTTTTTCTCGAAATGACTACTTCTGGTAGGTTGAATACCAAAATTAATAACAAACGCGATGATTTTAATTTTCCTATAGTTAACTTTCCATTTCTGTGTAGCAACATCCTAGCGGCACCAGCATATGGATTATGTGTCTCAATTGATACGTTAGCTAGCTCAAAGTACGTTGATTTTGTTGAACGAGGAATACTGCTCAAAAGTTGCAAAGACAGGGCTACCAATCAAATTAAGGTCATCACTCAAGAAATTTTACGGTCGCCATCATGAGCTGAGTGGCCATTAAGACAAAAGTGTGTCAGAAATCATATCTGATATTCTTCCTCAGTCATAAGAACCTTCCATCATTACATAACTGATCAAAGAAATAACACGACGGGTGCCGTATACGGTGCAGGAAATGCTTACCCTTCCGGAACACCTGATTTCACTCCCGGATTTTAGTGGAGTTCGTGGTGTTTCTTAACTAAAATGCTAGAATTATGAGGATTTCAGTAATTTAGCATGACTTTATGGTGCTAGTACCGGATATATGTGCATTGTATTGTCAAAAACAGCCCATATTTATGTAGCAGAAGCATTCTACTGTCCAATAAATAACTAAAGGTTTACATTTTAACAATTTTGTAAAACTGCTATATTTTGGGGCCAAAAAGGGGTCTTACTGAACCTACTCCTTTAAAAATATTTATTTTTTGTTTTTTCCTTATCATAATATATTTGAAGCAACTTTGTAATTGTAATTTATTAAATAAATATCAATAATCATCAAGTAATTGTTATGAAAACAAAATGTCAATTAAGTGGCTTGGTACTTATATGGCTTTGAACATTGTGCCAACAAAACGCCTTTGAATGATTAAATTTAATTGAACTTTTCATTTTAAAGGCTTATGTTTCGTCCCCGAGGGCATCACCAGACAAGTAGTCAGCAATGAGGTGTTGACATGAATATCAATTATATGGTAATTTGTGCAAAATTTCCTGTTACAAAACTATTAATGTTTCGAAAAACTAAGGATGTTCTTATCCCAGGAATAGATTACCTAACCCGTATTTGGCAAAACGTTTTGGATTTATGGGTCCTCAATGCTCTTCATCTTGTATTTATTTGGCTTGATAACTCTTTTGAACTGAGCGTCACTGATGAGCACTAAATTATAATCCTGGTACATTTGATAACTATAATGCACAATTTCCTCAACTTAAAATGAATATGTGTCATAAAAAAAAAATAATGGAACTATTTTGTTTAAATAGATTATCAATACACAATACGTTTTCGTGCAATGCCTGTACATAAAATTTTAATTGGGAATCCCTGTCGGCTATTTGGTCCAATCAGCTATGGAGTCTCCCTGTTGCTGCTGCATGTGAAACCTCGTTTACTAATTGCTTTTCGAGATTATCCTAAATAACCAAACAAAATTAACACTGGATTTGAATTATCTAATCAGCGCTTAATTAACAGGGCTTTTGTTTAAGGCACAAGCGCATAATTATTCTGAAAGCAACGCTTGCTTTGAGCAGACATTCGAATTTTCTTTGAAATTATTTATTTATAAAAATCATTAATGGATTTAAGTTTTGGATGTGGAAATGGACCATATTATCTTTATGAACGTTTAGGAAAAACGTATACGAAGTGATTTTGCATTAATAACATTCCCAATCAGTTTTTTAAAGTCAAAATTGATGTTACGACATGGGCAAATTTAAATATAATCAGGAAGCAGTATCAGCTTTGTGTTTTAAAGTTTCAGTGTGGAATTTCATCTGCAGCAGCGTGAAATGGCTGGTTTATATTCCAAAGCTACGAGTTTTGTGCTTCTGACGACTGAGCGTAACAGGATAAATTCGTATTCCGAGAGAATTTAACGGACGATAATTGCTATAAACTGTGTTTTTCAATAAACTGTCTTTGCATCATGTCTGATGACGAAGATGTCACATTTAGGACGGGAACCAATAACCAGTCCGACAAAGTAAATGTCAATGGTCTAGGGCAAACTTGTCAATAATGTACAAGCTGCTCAGCACTGGAGAACTTACACAGACACAGATCCTCGATTATTTATCATACACCATGAGATTTTACCGTTTAGTTTCTTTATGTGAGTTGGTGTCAGTTCTTGTTTTTAAAGAGAATAGCGTAGGCTTCAAAAGCAGCATACTTTTAGATGGGGCACTGACATTTCTCATTTACAGTCAGTTTACCTACGACCTAAAGCTGTATACAATAAACCTCAGGCATCTGGTCCAATGTTTAAGAATGCAAATAAACAACAACAGGACTATTCCAAGTATACTTTACGCTCTGTAGAGGAAAATACAATGTTCAAAAGTTTTAACAGTAGGAAAGGTTGCTCATTTCCGAACTGTCGCTATGCACATATTTGTTCAATTCAGGGTTGTGGTGCCCAACTCATAGCCTTTGCCCATCCAAAAAACGGATTACGGTAAAGCCTGTGCGTGACCTGGTGTATAATGTTTGACATGATAAACTAAACAATGATGTTGATAAAGATTTTCTTTTGCAAGGCATAAAAGATGGGTTCAACATTGTTCAAGATATTTTGGCTTCATCAAACATTTCGGCAAAAAATCACCCTTCAGCTAATCCTTCAAGTCCTTTACATAAAAAAAAGTTCATCAACAGATTTTTATTGAAATTGAAAATGGAAATTATGAGTTTGCTAAGTCCACACCTTATAGCCCTTTAGGTATTATTCCAAAATGTGATGGGGTTGTAAGGATAATTCACGACTACAGCAGACGACTTGGATCTGCTGTAACTGATTTTGCAGGGGATGTAGAAAAAAAAGTTTCAATCTGTTGATGATTCAGCAAAATTAGTCACAAAAAAATGTGTCATGGCCAAAGTTGATTTAAAATCGGCTTATAGATCAGCTAGCATTACTTCTCATAGTCGACAGGTCACTGGTTTACGGTGGACTTTTCTTCATGGTCATACCCATACCTTTATTGATAAAAAAAATACCCTTTGGTTCAAAACTTACACCAGGTATCTTTCATAGGCTATCACAGACTATCCGGCGCATGATGTCACGCAGACGTTTTACCATTATAGCTTTTTTGGATGCTTTTTCATTTGCGAAAAAACTAAACAGCTCTGCATGTGCACATGCACTTAGGATTTTAATTTACTTGCTGCGCAAGTTAGGTTTTTCGATAAGTTGGTCTAAGGTTGTTGACCCTTGCCAGAAATTAGTATTTTTAAGGCGTGGAGATAGACTCCACAACATTGGAATTAAGATTACCTATTAACAAGTTTTCAGCAGCGCAAGCATGTTTCTAAGAAACAATTGCAGTCCCTGGCGGACAAGCTAAACTGGGCTTCGTCAGTGGTTCACGGCTGGAGAGTTTTTATCCGGAGAATCATTGACAGCATAATGCAGCTCTAGCATGACAGGCTTAGCATGCGCTTAGGCGGCGATATTTTGCATGATATTCATTGGTGGTACAATTATATGGCAACTTTCAAAGGGAAATCCGTCTTACTTAATACTGACCCTGTTACCTCAGTTTAAACAGATGCTTGCAATACAGGTGCAGGTGGGGTTTTTGGTACTGATTGGTTTGATGTCAATTGGAAAGAGGATTTCCCATTTGCGCAATCTTTGCATATAAATGAGCAAGAGGCTCTTGCAGTGGCTTTGGCAGTCAAACGTTGGGCTAAGAGGGATACATTGACGAGGGAATCAAAAGTCAACAGGTGCAAACTCAAATTCGCTTTGCACAAAAACTTCTCGGTACTGAAACAGAAAACTTCAAACAACCAGTAAAAGAGCTGGAATTTGAGACTGGGGAAGAAATTCCATACCCTGAGTCAGAAGATGAGATCAGAGAAGAAATCTCGGACCCTATTTACTCTGCAGAACCTTTGCCACACATAAAAACATCAGAGACGATAGACACAAGTCAGAAAGAGGACCGAGGAATTAAGGATTTCGAAATACCTTCGATAAAAGGTGCAGAAAGCAGGAATGAAGAACCGGAAAAAAACCAAAGACAATAGCAGTAATACAGAAATAAGTGCTTGCAAAATAGGCGTGTATATATTTATTGTGATAATGCATTAACTGTTGCCTGTATCAATAAGTGTACCTCACGGAACAAACTTTTAACGTGAATAGTTTTGGCTATCTGCTGCTAATAATTTTCATCTGGTTGCAATTCATTTGCCTTGGAAGCAAAATGTTTTAGCTGATGCTTTTTCCAGATTGCATGAATTAAAGTTATGTCATTTTTTCATGAAGGAATGCCTATCCACCCCTTGGTATGTGCATCACCTTGTTCCTCACATGTCCTGTCATTCTCTCCGATTACTTATCTTTAGGCTTACAGGCACATAGACATGACAGGTAAAGTTTTTCTTCAAATTTCTATTCGGCGTTTGGTTCGGGACCCAAAAGGGAAAGCATCCAAGTATTCGCAACATAAACCCTGAATAGAAAAAGAGCAATATATAGGGAGGATTTGAAGGGACTAGTAATGTGGATTAACCTAAGATCTTGTTCTTTTATATTCAAATGATAGTCAACACATTATTTGTGAATGTTTGTCCAATCAAATTTGTGACTCTGTCCGTTTATCGTTGGAGACTGCCGGTCTGCGGAAGACAACGAATGACAAAAATATTTTTTACCATTCACCTGGATGTCACATTTTATGACCGCATGTCAATAATTACATCCAATACTAACCAACCTAATTCGTGCCTAATTCATACTCCAAACTTTTTTTCTTCTTCTGTACTTGCTTGACCGTAACTTCATAACCATTGAATAATTAAATCATGTTATAATCGTTATAAACATCACGGAGCAATCACCTTTTCTTAAATATAATCAACTTAGACATTAGTTGACAAAAATATTTGGACTGACAATTGCATTGAGTTTAACATATATCTCTGTAGGGAAGGTGTAAAAGGCAATACAGAGATACAAGATACGAGATACGAGATACAGCGATACGAGAAACGAGATACGAGATATGAGAAACAATTATAAGTAATATGAAAAAAATAAGTCAAGTGTGTTGAACTACACTAATTTCATTTAGACAAACTGTTAAAATTGTAAACTCTGGGAACTAATAGATAAATTTGTCAACATCAATTTAAAACACAAGCATTACAATAAATAAAAGCTTCTGAAGATTATACACTTTAATTTTATTTGAGGTTATTGGCCTGTGCCATAATTTGATACTACCATGGTCAAATATAAAAATTCTTTAGTGATTTATTTATTTAAAACAGATAAACATCTTGTTAATTATATAAATGTAGACTATTTCAACATAGATTTTTAAATTGATTTCTTAATCATTTGTTTATTGTCATCTTATTTAAAAATAATAAAGTCATATTAATATTCACTATAACAATTATGTTTTTGTGTACCTTATAATTTGTAAAAGACTTTCTGTTTTCTACTGGAGTTAAAATGACACACACAAATACTTCTGTGGAATTTTATCTCATTCATCTTTGTGAAATTATGCTTTAATGAGTTATCTGTTAACTATTTTTTTTTTCACAATCATAAAAATTACCATGTAACAATTGGGTTAAAACTTATTTATAAGGGTCTGGAGTGTGGGGGTGGGGGTCTGTTATTCTGTAAACATTTAATTTTCACCCCTTTTTATACGACCGCAAAAAATTTGCGTTCGTATATTGCTATATATCACGTCGTCGTCGTCCGTAGACAGATTGGTTTCCGGACAATAACTTTAGTTTAAGTGAATGGATCTCTATGAAACTTAAACAAAAGGTTCAATACCACAAAAGGAAGGTTTGGATTGTTTTGGGGGGTAATGGTCTCAACCGTTCAGGAATTAGGGGCCAAAAAGGGGCCAAAACAAGCATTTTTCTAATTTCTGGACAATGACTTGTGAATAAAATTTTTGATTGCTATGAAATTGTACCACAAGGTTCAATACCACAAGGTTCAATACCACAAGTAGAAGGTTTTTGTAAAATGTGGTACAATTTAAGAGATATCCATACACTTTAACACATGTTATAGTCTGAAAACTAGAAAAATGCTTGTTTTGGGCCCCTTTTTGGCCCCTCATTCCTGAACGGTTTTGGCAATTACCCCCAAACTTTTTTTTCTTCCAGATTTACGAAATTACCAGTTTTTTTGGAAAAAAAATTGGGGGTAAAATATTTTTAGGGGTGGGGGGGCAATTTTTTTTTTTTTTTAAATTTAAGGATTATTCACAATTTATTTTGCTATTTCTTTGTCTATAGTCTAAAAACAGAGGATTGGACTTCTGCAGTCGTATCTAGCTGCGCTCGGCGAAAAAAAATAATCTATTTTTTGAAAGTGATTTTTTACGCATTATTCTCTTATTTTTTCCCATGTTTTTTTTAATCTTTAAAAAATAGTAAAAACATTCTTTAAAATGAATGAGAACAGCAAGGTTTTCTTTTGATTTTGTGTTGATGTGTATTCTGCATGATTTAAATGTTAAAGTTTCTTGAAGTAACATGTCCAAGTTTTCACCAGTTCTTTCCAGTGAATTTGACTACATGACGATAAATAACACATGCTATTAAACATATAATTTACAATGATAATTTTGATAATTTTCTTTAAATTTTAAGAAGGGGAAATTCTGTAAACATTTAACGTTTAGCGTTTTCTTTTATTAATTATTAATTATTCAATATTCATTATATTTTTATACCACACATTTCTCTAATCTTCATTTTGTTTGCCGTTATTCTCTAATCTTCATTTTTTGAAGAGCATTATTCTTTATTCATTTAACCCCATCCATATATTACAGCTATCTAGATGCACAATGATAAAACTTGGCTAACATGGGTATAAACATGTTAAACCCAGCCTTTTTTTAACCTGTCCTAAGTCCGGAACCTCTAGCCTTTGCAAGTCTTGCATGTTTTTTTTTAGTTTAGTTCATCTGTAATGTTTTTGTGTACATTTGGAGCTTGGTCAAACTCGCCTATGAGTACATGAGTTCCCGCTGTGTTGAATATTGTGGTCAGGTTGTTGTCTCTTTGACACATTCCCTGCTTCCATTCTTTTATTCTATTACAGAAAGCTCCAATTTTTTGGGGATAATTTCTCATAAAATATTATAAATTATGTTAAATCATCATTTTTTAATTTCTACTAATAATTTCATTGGTCCCAACCTGTGTGATGAAAACTTGTAGGAGTGTTTAGCCCTTTAATGATTGAACATTGCTGGTTGCGGGATCAGCAGAACAAGACTGACAATTTTAGAAAAATCTGACAAACCAGGTCTTTTTGAACTATTGACCCTGAAATATAACATTTTAGTTCATTTCTCAGTTTTGCATATCACGAAAACTATAAGAGCTTGAATAAAAGTAAATCATAAGAACAAGATAACCAAAGTCCAATAACTCTTCCATAAGACAATAAATTATAAAAACGAACGATACTTTAACTACATTCCGTCTGCCAAGGAAATTGGTCTCATTTGCACTACCACATCTTCTTACCATTATAATGTACATTGAGATTCCATCAATGACAAGTTATCGTCATAGGAATTCGGGAAGAAGAATACGAAGGACAAGAGAAAAATTTGATGCCCCTGTAACCTTTGACTATATGACTAATAAAAGTTTGGAAAAAACATTTTGTTTAATGTATAAATCTGATACAAAGTGAAGGATATTTGAAATTTGTAAAAACAGAATGTACTTGACATGTTCAGTCACATCAGTACCATTATCTGGTCAATAAAATAACATGTTTGCATCATTATCATATACATTGGTCATAATCTCAGTACTGCTTTTGTTGTTTAGGAAGTGATGTAATATTGCCTTCTTTTTCTATGCACTGTGTAATTAACAATTTAGTTAATAAACATGTTTATAATGAAATTCCTAGCTCATGTTTGATTAGAGTTTTGTGGCTTTCTTGTAGTAAGCTCCTGATATCAGTTGAAATAACAATACTTTGAGGCTCAAAAGATGGATCTTTGTGTAGTACACACCTTTTCTTAGTATGGTAATGAACAAATTCTTTCTTGAATGACATTTTTAACAACCCTGCTTCATTTACATACTGTCTGAATTCCTTCCTAGCAATAACTATATCTTGCGGTTCTTCCGGTACCTCCATTATGTTTTGTCTGAATTTCTTACCGCAACCATAACACACCATTATGCGTGTGTTCCTTAGAAAGCGAAAAATGTAATTGCTTTCTGCACTTTGATCTAATACAATACCATCTACTGTTGTCACTGTTGCTGTTGCATTAGATGTTTTGTGTCTTTTCCATGTAGACTTGTCAGTGGGCTTTTTCCCAGCAGTAGACGGTAGTGTGCTGTTGACTGCTGCTGTCAATGTGAAGTTATTTTTGTTCCTGTTGCGCCAGGTTATAAACAAGTTTAACACTCCAATGTCTTCAGCCCCAGCAACTGCATGTTGGCATATTTTGTACAGTTTGTACATGTAACAATCGCATGAAACTCGACCTGATTTTCTTGTGTATTCAACATAGTGGCTTGTTTTACTATTAGACATACTGGTCACACGTCGTGAGTCTTGCTGTCCAGGAACCTTACAAACTGCATGCTCAATTAATAGTATGTCACCTGCCTTTGACCACATATCTGTTAAAACTGATGCTGGAACATCAGAAAATGTACAGGACTCAGCTGGCTGACTAATACAAATGTTCTGATTTTTTTCTGCTACAACATTTACAATTTCTTTCTGCTGTACTTTACATCTGTTAACCTTTGCAATATGTCTTTTCCTCTGCTCAGATGTCCAGGTTGCCCATGTCTGCATTGGAACTTCCAGATGCTGATATTCCCCTTTGAATCGGTAATTTCCTTCCTGTACAATTGCCATTTTTAGTTGATTTTCCTGTGATTCAACATAATCTTTAGCCTCTGTGATAAATTTAGGCAGTGTAAGGTTCTTCCCACAGACTTTTTGCATAGCATTGTTGATGCTTTCATTGTCATTGGTTGTATACCACTCCAAGGATGAAAGGTCAGCCTCAGATCTAATAGTTTGTATCATTGTTTGTTTAAAGGTTTCTTCCTGGTATGTCTTAAACCATTTCAAGAAACCTGGACTCATATTTTCCCATTTGTCCTTCAAAGAATTAACTTTGATATCAAACTCAGCATGTGTCAGACTATCTACCAACCCCAGAATTTTAATTGATGCTCTTTCACTTTTCCCAAATATGTCTGCCAGTATCAGTGACCTGTTGTGCAGAGATACACCCATGTTGATTAATTTGTTCTGAATATTTTTCCTCATGTGGTTGAAACACCTTAACTGTGTATGTCCTTCAAACGCCATTAATGCGGCATTTGTCAGTGCTATTTCTCCATCACTACCAATCGCTTTGATGCATTTCAGTTCTTTCTCTGCAGAAATCAGGGTGGAGAAGAAATTAAAGTATGTAGTAGTTTCCTTCTTCTTATGAACACATATTGGTCCTACAAATACTGGACTTCTGTTAATCATATGTTTACCTGGGGTAATGTCTTGCAAAAGTGGATGTTTGTATGTTGTTATTGTTACATCAAAATTGCCGAAATGAAATGTAGGGTCAATACCTACTATACTACATGGATGTGTTGTGCAAAATCTTTTTAAATCATGTAATTGCTGGTTAGAAGCTAACACAACTATGAAGTCTGGCCTGACATCAAATTTTCGTATGAAAGGCTGTTCTTGATTGTCATACATGTGAAGAACTTCTGTAGCCTCATCCATCTCCTCTTTATTTGTCCTTCTTATGTTTTTGACCTGTTGTTCATTCCTAGGATAGGAACTAGGTCCACAAGATTCTATACCACCGTTTTCATTAATGACGCCTTTCATGATTGATTTGGCTGATGTTTTTGACTTACTAAGTTCAATCATTCTATTCAGTGTGCTTGGAGCCACTCTACGGTAAGGTGCTGCATGCTTTGACTTAGCATTCCCATGAGGTTTGAGTACAACTGGTTCTATATCTCCAGAAAAATAGAACTGCAGAATGGCATGTGGATATCCATGAATCTCTATTATAAGCCGGCGGAAATTTGGTGTTTCTTTATGAAAGGAATATGTTCTCCAAAGCTCATAAGAAGATCTGTTTGTTACCTCGGTTGTTTTCATTAGTTGTAATTTGCCTGTATGGTCTACTCTGTATCTGCGTTTTGCCTTGTTTCTTATACGCCAGACACCATTTCCATCCGCTCGAATGTCGCGTGGGTCTTTTAAGTTCTCTCTGTTGATGATGAAAGCAGCTGGTTTTTGTACATACTGGGGAACAGATACACTGTGTGGATATTTTTCAGCATTAATAATAACCTCAAATATTTCCTCAACGTTCAAACCTCTATTTACAGTTGTAAAAGACTCAAACAGATCATTAAACAATTCACCTGGATAGCTTGTGAAATCTTGAACCTTTTTGGTTTTGGTGGTTTCAACTAATTTACAAACATTGTCTTCTGTTAATATCTCTTCAAGACTGGGTAATGACTCGTCACTGCTTGACAACATTGGTAGTTGTCTTTTTACACGTTTTCTATATGGTGGTCTGTAAATAGAGTCACTGGAATCGCTCTCTATGGTTATGGCATCCTTAAATGGAGACTTTTCAGGAGATGACCATATAGTTATTATTTCATCAATTTCTGTGTCAGGTGTATTCTCAGGTGTATTGTCAGGTGGTGATGAAGGTTCATCTGAAAGAGAGAGGAATGGAATTAATATGATACAATCATAAAATATTTCTTCAGATTTGTGTTAAAATTGTTGCTAATTAACATGATCTGAAAATGTGCTTTGCCGTGCACAGCTTAATACGCCCGCAGGGGTTGAACCCTGAACAGTTTGGGCAAGAATGGACACAATATTCAAGCTTGATACAGGTCTGAATTTGAATTGTAAGGGACTGACCATTTAACTTGCGGGGGGGGGGGGGGGGGCATGGTTTTTTCGTAAATAAATATTTTGATTCTGAATTTTGAGAAAATAAATAATTTGGCCAGCAAGGGGACAAAAAAATATTCTGACAGAGGATATTTAGCATAAAAAATAATGTCAAATTTGCAAAAAAATGATTTGTTGCGCTACTTCCCAAAAATAAATAATTTGTGTGCGAAGCGCGCAAAAAAAAATTCTGACCAGAAAAAAAAACCATGCCCCCCCTGCAAGTTAAATGGTCCGTCCCTAATTAAATATTTGACACATTTTAGGTTTCTGACATAGAGTAAAAGTAGTCAACAAACTTGAAATTGGTTAAAATATTTGAATTTATTTTTAATTGAAGATTTTTTTCTGTTGCACAATACTTAGTAAATCTGTTTTCAGACTATATAATATACCAAGAATTAGCCAAACAATGGAAAAAAGTTTAAAATTAAAAAAATAAAAATACACAATTGTAACAGGATGCTGTTACAAAGTCTCCCAAACAAAGCCCCTGTAATTATAAACCCTGTGGTACTACCCCTATATTTTTTCCCATTAAAACTGTCCGATCACACTTGCTTATAAAGGATTTGATGACAATGAAAATTTGAAATGATTATGTTTTCTAATGAAAGTTTTGTGGGGATCTTGACTTTAAAAAAGGGGGGGGTGACCTCAGAGTCTCCTTATATTTCATTTGATTTGTTTTATTGTCCTATACAAGAATATATATATATGGTTTAGGGGTGGGGATCTCTACCATTTACAAGTTCTCAAACAGGAGGGGGTAAGGGTTACCCCCGGGGACTTCCCCTATATTTCATTTGATTTGTTTTATTGACCCATACGAGAATATTTATGATTTTGGGGTGGGGATCTCGACCATTTACAAGTTATCAAACTGGAGGGGGTGGGGTAATCCCTGGGGACTACCCTATATTTCTTTTCATTTGTTTTATTGTCTCATACAAGAATATATATGGTTTAGGGGTGGGGATCTCTACCATTTACAAGTTCTCAAACAGGAGGGGGTAAGGGTTACCCCCGGGGACTTCCCCTATATTTCATTTGATTTGTTTTATTGACCCATACGAGAATATTTATGATTTTGGGGTGGGGATCTCGACCATTTACAAGTTATCAAACTGGAGGGGGTGGGGTAATCCCTGGGGACTCCCCTATATTTCTTTTGATTTGTTTTATTGTCTCATACAAGAATATATATGGTTTAGGGGTGGGGATCTGGACCGTTTACAAGTTATCAAATACAATGGGGGTGGGGGTGACCCCGGGAACTCCCCCTATATTGCTTTTGATTTGTTTAATTGTCCCATACAAGAATATTTATAGTTAAGGGGTGGGGATCTCAACTGTTTTCAAATTATCAAACAGGAGGGGGTCAAGATGACCCCCCAGGGCTCCACCTATATTACTTTTGATTTGTTTAATTGTCCCATACAAGAAAATATATAGTTAAGGGGTGGGGATCTCAACTGTTTTCAAATTATCAAACAGGAGGGGTCAAGATGACCCCCCAGGGCTCACATGTTTATTCACCTTTCAGGAACAAATTAACAACACTTAAAAAGGACATTGACAGGAACATATCTGCAAAGTTTGGTGAAATTATATTTAGTGGTTCTCAAAACAAATATCAAATCATGAAAACTTAAGGAATGACACAGACGACAGACTTCAAGTGATGACAATAGCTCACAGTGTAAAAGTCTAATAATAAGAAAAAAACTTACCTTTCATTTCTCGTTCTGGTAAACCCCTAAGGGCTTCTGCATAAGTTTTCTTTAAAAAAAATTTCTTCGACATGTTGCTTTGCTGAACCAGTATCTAGCAGTGGCTTATTTATTGTCCAACATTGGAACCATTCCCATAACCTCAGTTTATTATATTTTTAAGATGTAAAGTGACACTATTAACCTCTGTACTGTTTCAAAATTGTTTAATTGCTGACATTGTGATAAAAAGTTTACTGATAAAAATGCAATTTTATTACCTTTTCCACATACACTTTCAACAAATTGTCAGTATATTTTTTTATTTTTGAAAGGGACCTATGGTTTGTTAATTTGATATGCTACATTTCATGAGTGTTACAAGGTTGTGTCTTAAATATTGAAAAACATAAAACATTTTTTTTTTAATTCTGATAACAACAATTAAATGTATACATATTATGCCATTAAGATAAATATGATTCTTCAATTCAAAATAACTGAAATAATTGATAGATATTCATCAATGCAAGTTTTTATCTTGCAAGATCTGTCACCAAATAAGCAATTTTATATAATTTTTTTCAAATGAACCATAGAGAATTTAAAATTATTTTTTTTTGCATAAGACTGTCCTCTTTATGCCATTGTATTAGAATAACTGAAATTTGTAAAAACATTAATATCAATGATTAATGCATTAACAAGTTTCATGTATTTCCATAATATACATTTTTTTAGCTTTAATTAATTATTATATAATTTTCAGTTATTTTGTATCTCGTATCTCGTATCTTGTATCGCTGTATCTCGTATCTCTGTATTGCCTTTTACACCTTCCCTATCTCTGTACATGAAATGTAGGTAAATTTGTGATGTGTTCAGACGCACATTTAATTTCATTTAAAAAAATTAATTGATAATGTACCTAAATCATATTATATAGAGAATCTTTCATGAAATGAAATGTGGAATCCCACACGCGAGCAGTAACATATCCGTTTCGTCATTACAAATTTCCTTGACACATTGTGTACAGAGAGAACAGTGGATTTATTTTAAATAGTCTGTATAGACAACAGCACTAGAGGAACTGTGAACGGATTGATGGACAATTAGGACTAACGTTATCATCTTGATGCCAGAACAGGCATTAAAAAAGCTTTCCCAGATTTCATGTACAGAATATATAATTGAAGGCCAGTTCGACCCTTGTTAAAAAGTCACGGCCACTTTGGGAAAAGTGTTTCCATCTACTGACATAACAGACAATTCCAGGTTTCTGGGAGGACACATGATGTACTCGACAGGACAGGACATGAACAAGCATCAGCCAGCATTTTGGGAATGGAAGTCTGAAAGTGATTGTTTATGGATTTATTTGTACTATGGTTTTCATTTTTGTGTTGCAATAAAACAATGCTATAAAAGCGCGAGGTTTGGCTAGTCACAAAATCAGGTTCAATTCACGACTTTTTCTAAAAAAGTCAGGAAAATGACATTTACCTTTAAGTTCGTTTCTGTGTGGTGTTGCATTGTTTGTTAATTTTCTAGCATGTCTAGGTTGTTCATGTCTCTCTTGTTTTGAATTCTCATCCAAGAAGCCAGTTCTCACACCATATATTGTTGAAGAAAACGTCAAATTTTTTTTGCGTCTTAAGAGTTTTCGAATAACTAGGAGAAACTGTTTTAGTTTCTATGCTGAGCCTGACTCAGCTAGTATAACCATGTGATTGTATCGCAATCTCGGCAAATTATAAAGAATAAAAACTTGTGTGTGAAGATTGTAGATTATAATTCCACCAGAAATGATACAGGAGTTTTTACAGAGTGTGTATTGTTTGGTAAACTGAAAGAAATAAAAATACAATATTTATAATATGTACGAAAGAAATATATGAATGTTCAATGCATAATAATATCAAGTCAAAAACGAAAGTAGAATTCTCAGGTCAATTCATAGAAAAAATAAACAATTACAGTTCGTATTTGTTAAATAAACGTGGAATTCAAGTTAACGGAATTAACGGTATATATATTTAACAGTTTATAATCGATTTGACGGTGATTTGTCACAATATCCACAGGAGCAGTGTTGTCGTGTTATTGATTCGTTTAATTAGACTTTAGATTAATTCGCTGTTGTTTGTGGTGTAGACATATAAATTAACAGTTCATATAAAAATCAAGTATTTCAAAATGTTCAATAAATATGTAATAAATTTTTACCACGAATACAAAAAAATATGCATCAAATACCAACGTTTCCTTGAATTGATAACGGTCTTTATGACAGTATTTTCATCAAAATTGAACATTGATATTCTGCTATATGTTGTTAATTTGTTCTTGTCCTGTACAACACGAAATACGTCACTGGACGTGACGCGATTAACTGTATATTTGCACGTAATAAATGAGATTGACGAGATGATTAAAACCCTGTCTTACTTGTGCATATTTATGTTCATCATTGTCTTCGATTTACTTTCTTATTTCTAAGTTGCTGTCCTTTTAAACTTAACGAAATTTCTGACTATAATAAGAAACTTGAAACGTGATAAATTTAACATTAAGAATTATTTTTCATTTTAGCTTTATCACCATCAATCAAGCTAAAAGTTTACATATTTTAGATCTTTAAATTGGAAAATTATGTTCTAATATTCCACGCCACTGCATTTCGAATACATTTTATCTACCCCATATTCCGGTTCAATGGTTTCAACATATCTGGCATTTGTATACGAGAAAGAGTTCTAAAGGATCATTCAAACTCGCAAGCCGAAAATAACAATTGTAATGGCTGAAAAGGAACTAGGACAAACAACAGCGCTCAAAGTAACTTACAAAACTAACATCTGAGCAACATGCACAACCTAAAGTTATATCACGCAACCCTCATTTATCATCTACTTACTATTACGTTAAGGCCTTAAGCAATATCACAATAGAAAGAAAAAATCTGAAATACCAAAGCTTGGTTGGATGCCTTGTAATTATGCATTGAAAAAATCATTATCAACAAACATATCTTTGTGTTTATCAGATTTGCTTTAACATGTTGAAGGCATATCAATTATTTGAATTACGAGTACTTCAAATACTTCAACCTGAACAGATGGTGTTGCATTGGACTGCAGATCTATATTTTGAAAATATGTGCCAGTTAGTTTAATTTAACCTCTAGTTGTGGTATTTTCTTTTGGGAAATACAACTATTTGTCAGCTGTAAAACTTGCCCGATCATATCGGATTTTTTCTTTTCAAATGATATAGGTCCACCACCCTTGTTTCCACGTATTTGATGATAGGTTTCACCTTTATGATGGAAACCGATTAAATCATTCAGACGTCAATTATTCTCGGCGTTTTTTTTTTATTTCGTTTAGTTTCTTACTTGGGGATGAACTACATCGATCTTTTTCATTATCATCTTGATCTCCACTATTGTTTTGCGAAAATGTATCTTACATGTCCCTGCTAAAAGCAAACATTGTCTTGCAATCACATGACAATGGAACAAAACTTTCACCATTCAAACTCGCTGTTACGAAAACAATATGGAGTCAGAGAATCTGAAAGTAAGAAAGCTTTGATACCCTATTTGTTCGGCTGGTCTTTTATGTATTGTTTGATGCCTTATATTCCTTTAAAGGAACGATACTCACCAATATATACCTTTTGAGCAGGATAATATTTCCTTTCAAACTTTTCTTGTAAATAATCAAGATAAGGTAAAATTTTATACAACCGGTCTGATATATCGGCCAAGTCATCATCACAAAAATTAAATTATCTACTTATTTGAACAAATCGACGATACTGAAATGTTTTAGAAAATCCATGCAGAACACTTGGAAATAGCCATGCGGGATTTTCAAGTAATCAGCCACGTCCGGCCAGAATGAGGATGTTAAATCTAATGCCGAGAGACAATCGGAATTTTGTCCGACCTTGTTTCGGAAAAGTTGATTTACTAAATTTATTTTTAGCATTAATAAATATAATACCTTTAAAAAAAAGTAAAATCACAAAAATACTGAACTCAGAGGAAAATCAATTCGGAAAGTCCATAATCACATGGCAAAATCAAATAACAAAACGCATCAAAAACGAATGGACAAGAACTGTCATATTCCTGACTTGGTACAGGCATTTTCAAATGTAGAAAATGGTGGATTGAACCTGGTTTTATAGCTAGCTAAACCTCTCACTTGTATGACAGTCGCATCAAATTCCATTATATAGTCACCGATGCGTGAACAAAACAAACAGACATAATAGGTAAAAATGTCAAAAATAGGGGTACAGCAGTCAACATTGTGTTATCATCTTAATCACTATAAAAACAACAAATGTAACGAAGAAGCACAAAAAGGCATACATCAAATTAACATACTCATTTTGATTATATTATACGATTATATTTGTCTATGTAAAATGCACCCATCAAGGAAGGAGGGTATGGGTACTGGTGTAAAATACACATTTCTTTAAAATTTATTTAATTAAATATAATAAATAAATGCACTTTATGTACACATATGCATACTCTCAACTCACAACACTAAACTGGAATGAAACATCTAAATTTCATTAATATATGTTCTAAATAACCAATCCCTTCCCAAACCATCAAAAACGTTTACCCAACCCAATTTTTCCCCTAATTACTCTACCTTAAATATAAATTTTAATATAATAACTAATTTCTAAAAGCCTTTAATTGTCCGAATATAAAAAAACCCTGTTCTAATGATAAAAATCAAAGTCCATGTACTCTTCTTCTATGTCGAGATCTAATTCTTCTTCTGTTTCTTTTTACACTACTATTCTGCAATCTTGTGTTTGAACCCCTGTCTCTATCTTGACAGCACTCCTCGTCTGGGTGGCTGTTGCTACAAGCACAACCCGCTTATCCTCAGTTTGCGTAGACGTTTGTTGAAGTTCCTCTGTCTGTGTCTCTTTTGTCTTCAAACTGAAAAATGGATATCGTATCCAGGTAGCAGACAGTTTGTACACTGTTCCATCGGGCAGAATACACGATTCGTCTTTCCTTTCAAAACCATATCATGTTGGCAATACACTGCCTGTATACGTTCCTGTCTTTACCTTCTCGGCTACTAACAGGCATTTGGAGGCTTCATAGGAGCACTGGAAGCGGGAGGGTGGGGCCTGAAATATGTCTTCAGGACAGACTTCATCCCCAATTGCAGGCAATTCCAAATATATACTATCCCTCATAATACTAGTAGCTGTGGATGGTTCTGTAGTTGGTTGCTCCGATACCATAATGGGTTCTTCTATGAGCTCTTCCACCGCCTCTCTAGTAGGCGAGTCAAATAGATCAACTAGGGTTTTTTTTAACTGGTGACAGGGAGCTATAATCCTTAATTCCAAAAGAAAGTCTGCCAAGGGATATTTCGGACAGTGGCGAAATAGGTTTTACAGATTTTGTCAGTATTGGTGTAGTTGGCGGTGTTCTTGGCCTAGTGATAGTGCAGTTTTGTCTTGGAAGGAACTAAGATGTTGGCACTGGTGTTCTGGTCGGGGTTTCTGGTATTATGAGTTCTCTGTCTTTAGTTCTGGGGTTCATGATATGTCTGTGTACATTCTTCTCATGTTCCATCAAGCGGAACCTCTTACTTGTAGGTACCAAGTACCAGCAAAATCTGCATTGCAGCATCTTCTAAGAATGTTTGTCTCTAACATGTCTGGTTAATTGTCTCATAAGATTATACTGGGTACCACATTGAAAGCAGAAGAAAGTCATCTGAAGTATATAAATATTATTTTGAGAAAATATTCAATTTTAACACACAGCACAGTTGACCAGTACCCATAATTTTGCTTGCATACTTTGGTGCATTACTTAAATTTCTGTTTCTCATTCTATTTTAAAATGAAACACATTACTTTTTATTAACACACAGCAATAAACCACGCTATGATTAATATACATATGAACACACAAAATGCGTTCTTCGTGTATTCAAACACATTTACTAATTTTCAAATTTCAAATACGAATTTGAAACACATTTTATTTATTTTAGATACCAGCGACAACAACAGTGTTAACAGTATTGTCAGGTCTTTGATTTCTTGTTAATTAACAAGCATTTTCTTGTTCATTGACGCAGATTTGAACATCACAAGAGAATGGTTTTAGCCTATCAGGATGCACAATTTGCATTTTAGACGTCGCTGTTTTTTATGCAGTTAAGCTGCATTATGCGAGCACCCTAGATTTTTGTTCTACCCAATAAATGCTGAAATACTTGCCTTTGTTATTATCTAGCTGGCTACTAGGTTATATATAACTTATTGAACACTTTTTTAATACTTTTTATTCTGGATAACAAAAAATATAACCAGAAAAACCTTAAATGACTGTCGAATCCCCCAAAAGTTTTGAAGTTACACATAGAAAGTAGTGCTCATTAGGAATCCTTGTGTAGTTTATTATGACGTGTGCTTTTGGCTAAGATGTCAAAGAACAATTGTATGAAATATTTAATCGCCGAAAATCTCTTAAGACAAGTAGTTTAGATTTCCCAAATGGCAAAAGTCGTAGGAATATTGTTTGTCATCAATACGTAGTACAACTACGTCAGTATTCTATTATATAATACGTTCAACTGTTCATGCTGTTGGCGGCAATTTCAAATTAGAAGACGAAATTATGATCTTTTCAATTTGGAGGCAGGGGTGCAAATTAGTGGTGGTCCGAGGTCCGCGACCTTCCACTTTTGCAAGCGGAATTTCGACTTGGTTTTTAGCTACGCCCGACGGATAGGAGTCACCTTCCAATTGAAAGAAAATAAGAAATAACTTTGCAAAGTCCCCAAATAAACGATATAAAAACAATGTGACAGCTGGGAACAGTATATATAACAATATATACGTTCATGGTCACAGTATAAATTTTCTTTATCAGTGATAAATGATGATAATGCATGCGAGATGCTTTTAAAGGATAAACACATTACTGCAATTTTGAAGGGTCAATTAAAGTAGCTGGAAATAATGCAACTATATTATATAATACCTGAATGTAAGCAAATCATATGATATAAGAGGCGTCCTTTGGGCCACTCTACCCCTCCTGTTTGATAACTTGGAAACGGTCGAGATCCCCACCCCTAAACCATATATTCAAGTATAGGACAATATAATAAATCAAATAAAATATAGGGAGAGTCCCTGGAGTCACCCCACCCCCTCCTGTTTGAGAACTTGGAAACGGTCGAGATCCCCACTCCTTAACCATATATATTCATGTTTGTGACAATATGAAAAATCAAATGAAATATAGGGAGAGTCGCTGGGGGTCACCCCATTCCTCCTGTTTTAGAATTTAAAAACGGTCGAGATCCCCACCCCTAAACAATATATGTATTCATGTATGGGACAAATATATCAAATCAGATGAAATATAGAGGGAGTCCCTTGGGTCACCCACCCCCCTCCTGTTTTAGAATTTAAAAACCGTTGAGATACCCACCCCTTAACCATATATAATAATGTATGAGACAATATGATAATATAAATGAAATATATGGGGAGTCCCTGGGGTCACCGTACACCCTCCTGTTTGAGAACTTGGAAATGGTCAAAGATCCTCACCCCTAAGCCATATATACTCATGTATGGGACAATATAACAAATCAAATGAAATATAGGGGAAGTCCCTGTGGTCACCCCACCCCTCCTGTTTGAGAACTTGGAAACGGTCGAGATCCCCACACCGAAACAATGTATATTCATGTATTGGCCAATATAAGTTAGTAAATGAAATATAGTGGAGTCCCTGGGTTACCCTATCCCCTCCTGTTTGAGAACTTGGAAACCGATGAGATCCCCACCCCTAAACCATATATATTCATATATGGGACAATATAAAAAATCGAATGAAATGTAGGGGAAGTCCCTTGGGTCACCCTACCCCTTCCTGTTTGAGAACTTGAAAACCGTCGAGTTCCCCACCCCTAAACCATATACATGTATATTCATATATGGGACAACATAACAAATCATTTACATTTACTATGGGCAGGTCAGTCAGACCTCGCCTTTGAACCCTGTAGTAGTGAACATTTGTCTGATTCGTGTCTCATAACTTTTGTACTATAGAACACAAACTCAGTTTTCTTTCCAGGGATACCAGTCCATTTATAATATTACATGTTCGAACTAAGTTAACTTGTACTACTAGCAGTCAACTAAAACCAACGTTAACTACCAAGTAGAACTGCAATCATTGCGAACGTGTACCACTTCAAGACTCACCATAAAAAATATACATTGATATATGCATCGCTTTTGAAACCTTGATATCATATAAATTATTTGCCTTAATAATCAATTCATTAGATAAACATAAATGTACTTATATGAATGTTAAATGTTGAAGCACCAGTTTTCATAATTACGTTTGCCTTGGTTTTTGGTTAACTGCCTTCATCGCTTACAGCGCTTTGATTTAATCCGTAGGTGGCCTGTTGCAAGGCAAAATTTCTGTCCCTATCCAAGATATCCTTATTTTCCAATGGCAGTCAAAATTTCCCCGACCATCATCCCAGATGGCCTCTATTGTATTAACCTACCTATTGTATTTATTGTGAACTTGTTCTCGTCCTGAATATGCATGAAATGTTTGCCACTGGACGTTAAGCAACCACCAATCAATCAATTAATCTTATATATTACTTCTAATACAACTTCTACAACAAAGTCCCATCCCAATTCCTTTGTAACTTCGGACTCAGTTTTGGCTTTCGGTTTAAAGTGCAAAGCCATACTACGTCGCCTGTCTTGTTTGTGTTCTCATGTGCCTTAACATCATACTGACGTTTTTGTTTGTCACTATTTTAAGAAATATTTTGTCGTGCTTTAGCAGACACTTTCCATATACTGTGCATAACACAATGTGATAAGTATTAAATATCTAAGATAACTTATTCTAATCGAAAGAAACATATTCCAAAATTTATATCGAAAGAAACATATTCCAAAATTTATAAGTATCCAATACGGTTTAAACAGATTTGTCATTTTGATGTTATATTTCACATGGCCATAAAAGTTCGAGGTTTGGCATGCCACAAAACCAAGTTCAACCCACCATTTTTCTTTCTTTAAAAATGCCCTGTTCCAAGTCAGGAATATGGCCATTGTTATAGTATAGATCGTTTCTGTGTGTATTACATTATAACGTTGTGTCGTTTGTTTTCTCTTATTTCTGAGTGTAAATTCACATTGCGATAAGACGTGTCACGGTACTTGTCTATCCAAAATTCATGTATTTGGTTTTGATGTTATATATATGTTATATTTGTTATTCTCGCGGGATTTTGTCTATGTGTGTTACATTTTAGTGTTATGTCGTTGTTCTTCTCATATATTTAATTCGTTTCCCTCGGTTTTAGTTTGTTAGTCCGATTTTGTTTTTTGTCCATGGATTTATGAGTTTTGAACAGCGGTATACTACTGTTGCCTTTATTTAACTTGATAAAAAGTGAAAAGGGGAGGGGACACATACTGTTGAATAACGAGGACAAAATCCGTTACAGTACTATATATGAATGTTTAATGTTGAAGCAACATTGTCACAGTTTTCATAACTACGTTTCTCTTAGTTTTTGTTAACTGCTTTCAGCGCTTTATTTGTCTTTTTATTACTTTTTTGGATGTGAGCGTCACTGATGAGTCTGTTGTAGACGAAACGCGCGTCTGGCGTATATATAAAATTTAGTCCTGGTATCTATGATGAGTTTTACTTTGATTAGGTAGTTAAGCTGCCTTATTCTAGCAACCTAGATTTTTATTCTTCCGAACGAATGCCGAATAGAGTGCCATTGTTATAATGTAGTAGGTAATATGTTATTTACAACTAATTTAAAAATTTTCATACTTTTAATTTTGTAATATAACAAATATGACCTGAATTATAATAGAAATTGAAATGTTATAAAAATTGTATAAGGTGCATACCAAATCCTGTTCTCTAAAACTGTATTGAATAGCATCCTGATGATCAATCCAGTATTCATCTACTGATGGTATCACATAGTGTCGTTGTATCTTGAAAAAGGTAGATTTTGGCAATTTCAAGTATTTGGCAAACATTGATATCTTTTGACAATTGCTCTCTGAGAGGATAACACTTGCAGCTATCATCATATCACCACTATGCATACCTCTGTTCAATATTGGCTGTGAACACATATATGTGCAATGTGATCATTATGACATACCGTAAACAAAATAAAAATGTAATAATCAACAGGACTCATTATTGTCCCTGAATATGTTCGGACTCGCAAAAATGAATGGATCAAATTCTTTCTTTTACATTGTATGAAAAAAAAAAAACACTTTAACAGGAGATATTGAATTTGTAAAAATATAAACCTAGTAGAACTATGAAATTTACACATTTCGAATAAATAGCTGATGTAACCACTTTATTCTCTATGTCAACCTCAAACCCACATCCTTTAACGCTGCATATTTTCTGAATAGAAGTCAATGCAAAATTGAGGAACTGAATGCAAAAGCCAATATATGGGTGGTCTCCCAAAAAAATCTTGAACTTCTTCATCAGTCGATGCGTTTCACACTAGAACCAGAATAAAAATCTGTCTGCCCAGGCTCATCATCATAAATGTCATCCTCTTTATCTTCTATTATATATCTGGTGCCATCAGCCTCACTGAAAGAACATAAGATGTCAAATAAAAATGAAAGTCGAAAAACATATGTGTAATCAATATCTGTACATTTAGGACTACATTAATATGATGAACCACAGGTAGAGCAGTGAGGTTTACTGATACCTCGAATGGTAATATCTCAATAAGACCTCTATAAAAATTTCAATTACAATGTATTTACTAGTTGCCTTGTGAAACTAAAAGGAAAGTGAATACATACCCAAAAGTAATATTCAAGCGAGGCTCTTAATCCTCATCATCTGAATCACAGTTGTTGCTTTCTACTTCTGTTATATCAATTGTTAATCACACAAGACGAGTACCCTGATACACCAATAGTGATTTCTTTGCCTACCCCTAGAAAAGACTCTGATGAACTTAATTTTAAAGGGCAAATGATAAGCTTAATGTTAAAAGAGCGCTTTAGAACAAACAGAAATGTATCTTTTTGTGATAACTCTAATATGTCATACAAGGGAGAGGCTTTGCCAAGATTTATTGATGACAAGGATGGTTTTCATCTCACCCCGAATGGTACTGCAGTATTGGCATCAAACATCAGAGACTCTATTGACAATATTTTAGACTTGCCTAAACGTGTACCAAGAAAACAAAATGGCAATCGAGGTCGGGGCAACCCTTATTACAGAGGACGAGGCGGTGGACGTGGCCGTGGTGGATACAGACGAGACTAAATAGTATTTGGAAAAATAATATCATAAACTAGTATCTGTGAAGATATTATTCATTGAGAAACATTAGTTTGTTTCATTTTTGTTTAAGTATTGTTATTGAAATTTTTATTACTGTAGAAAACCAAGAGTGTTTCATTTAGATCTATTTTAAAGTACAGATACTTTTATCTTTAATTATTACACCATAAAACATTATAAAAAAAGTATAGATATAACACTCTTTTATATATACATTTGTAACTAGATACAAAATCAGTTAATTGTTTAACTGCATAGAATTTAGAAGGTGTAATTTAAATCATTATATATCACATATTAATACTTTAGGGAGATTAAAATGAGAACATCATTGAATATTTCAACATGGAATGTGGGGGGTCTTATATCAGAAAATCATGACAAGACAACAGACCCTAGCTTTTTAGCAGAGTTAAAAAATGATGACTTAATATTTTTAACAGAAACACATGCCGGATACGATTCAATTGTTTCATTTGAAGATTTTCAGTATTACCCTTTTTGTAGGACTAAGTCGAAGAACAACAGATATTTTGGTGGGTTAGGCATTTTGATACGTAATAGTATCAGAAAAGGCGTAAAATTTCAAAATGATGGTACATCTGAATATCAATGGTTAAAACTCTGTAAGGAGTTTTTTAACTTTAAGAGAGACATATTTATCTGTATAGTTTATTACGCCCCTAAATGCTCAATTGATTTAATAGAAATCTTAGAAAAAGACATAATTGAGAAATATGGAAAAAAGGGAGAAATCATATTGCTTGGCGATTTTAACGCCCGAACTGGAAATGATTGTGATTTTATTGAAGGGGACAATACCAACCACATTCCATTAAACAACAGCAATTATAACCTTGATATTTTGAATGAGAGAAGAGCCAGCTGCGATAATACTGTGGATTCTAGAGGGAAAGACCTTCTTGATTTTTGTATATGTAATCAAATCCGTATCTTGAACGGGAGAATATTAGGTAATATCACTGGCAAGCATACATGTTTTAAGTATAATGGTTGTAGTGTAGTTGATTATGTGTTAGCATCAGAACAATTATTTTGTAACATTTTATATATGTGTGTATCAGATTTCAAGGCAACTTTTTCCGATTGCCACTGTAAACTATCATTTAAGTTATTAGCCTCATTTACAAACGAGAACACTAACTCAAATTTAAAAGATTTCCCAACAAGATATGAGTGGAATGAGGAAAAATCAATAAGTTTTCAAAATGCCTTTGCTCATCCCGCTATCCAAAACGAGTTAAAAAACTTTATAACAGAAGATATAAGTTTTGATTCAGCTGGTATAAACCAAGCAACTAAAACAATCCATTCACTGTTTGAAAAAGTTTGTAAAATCACCCTCAAGAAAAAAAAGAAAAGAGTGAAAACTGATAAAAAATGGTTTGATCATGAACTGACATCGTTAAAAAAAAATGTTGATGGAAAAGCTGTACTGATGAATAAATATCCTAAAGACCCATTTATTCGTGGGTCATTTTTTAAAACATATAAAAAGTATGCAAAACTTAGAAAGTATAAAAAAAGGGAATTTAAAAATGTAATTCTAAATCGTCTAGAAAATTTGGAAACTGAAAACCCTAAGGAGTATTGGAAACTTGTGAACCTCCTACGCAATGAGAACACGGATAAGCCAGAAAATAATATTGATGGTGAAACCTGGTACAAATATTTTGCTTCTTTAGCATCTATTCCAATAGACAAACATGATCAAATAAAAAAGATTGAAGAGAAATTAAAGTTACTAGAAAGTAATATAACCAGCTTCACACTTTTAGATAACAAGATATCAGAAGCTGAACTAAATAAAGCATTTAAAAAGCTTAAATCAGACAAAAGTCCTGGATTAGATAATATAAGCAATGAGATGCTTAAGGCATCTCAATCTTTTATTAACACAATTTTACTAAAACTTTTTAATGCAGTTTTCACCTCTGGTATATACCCAAGTGAATGGTCAAAGAGTTTTATTTGTCCAATATTCAAAGCCGATGATAGAAAAAAACCTGAAAATTACAGGGGAATTGCTATAAACAATAGTATCGGAAAACTATTTAATATTATTTTAAATAACAGATTTGACCTTTTCTTAGATGAAAATAATATAATTCATGAAACCCAGATAGCGTTCTCCAAAAAAGCACGTACCTCTGACCATATTTTTGTATTAAGATGTATCATTGAAAAATATTTAAAGACTGGAAATAAAAAATTATTCGCATGTTTTGTCTATTTTCGAAAAGCTTTCGATAAAGTCATACACATTGGTATTATGTATAAACTACAACTTTGTAATATAAATAATTATTTTTATAGAATATTAAAATCTATGTATACCAAAGACAGATTATGTGTAAAAATAAATGATAAAATGACAGAGTTCTTTGTATCAGGGGTTGGTGTAAGGCAGGGGGACATTTTAAGTCCAAATTTATCTAAATTTTTCATAAATGAACTTCCAAAAATTTTGCTGGAAAAGTCAGAATCAGTTTGTTTAAATAACGAAAAGATACCATGTCTCCTATATGCTGATAACCTGGTCATTTTTTTCAGAATCTAGAGCAGGGCTTCAAGACAAACTTGATATTTAATATAACTATTGTAATGAATGGTGTCTTGAAGTCAACTCCCAAAAAACCAAAATAATTATATTTAATAATAATGGACATTTGATAAAAGATGACTTCCATATAGGGGAGGAAAAAATAGACTGTGTAAAGCAGTATAAATACTTGGGTCTTATAATTCAAAACACTGGTAAATTTACTGAGGCTAGAAAACAACTTTACCAAAAAAGTCTTAAAGCCTGTTTTAAGCTCTATAGGGACTTGAAATCCTCAAAACCTAGTATTGGTACTTTTCTTCATTTATTTGATCATTGTATTAAACCTATTATTTTATATGGTTGTGAAAACTGGGGCACTATTAATATAACCCCCAAGAGAAAATCATCATCTCTCTTTGATATATTTAAGGATTGGGAGTCTGAAAAACTTCACCATAAATTTTGTAAATATATCCTTGGAGTTACTAAATTGTGCACTAATATAGGAGTTCTTACAGAACTAGGAAGATATCCTCTTTACATAGACATGTTAAAACAAGTCTTCATGTATTCGCACAGACTTGAGAATTCCCCATCAAACCTGCTGAATAATGCATATAAGGAGTATATGCATTTACATAGCTTAAACAAAGGTAATAATTCCTGGTACACTAATATACTCTTTTATGGGGAAAAGTTAAACTTTAATTTGACTTATTGTAAAACCCTAAGTAAATATAAATTTAAAAAATCACTTAAACAATGTCTCCGAAACAGTTTTCTTGAGACTTGGAAAGTAACCAGAGATTCTTATTTCAAATTTAAATTTTCATTTGGTAAAGAAACCTATCTATCCTCTATAAATAATGGCAATTGTCGAATTCTTACTAAATTTAGGTTAAGTAATCACAAATTAAGAGTTGAAACTGGTCGTCATGAACGCAGGGTAAATATGTCGGGTAAATTAGAGAGTATTCCACGATGTGAAAGACTTTGTCAATATTGTAATTTGAATGTGACTGAGGATGAACACCATTTTTTATTGCAATGTCCTCTATATGTAACTTCAAGAACCATTTTACTTGATGATTTATTTATGGAATATCCAAAACTAAGAATACTTAATTCGCAAAACCTATTTATATGGATTATGACAAATGATAATGATAATTTTATTAAAAAATTATGCAAATTTTTAACTTCAAACTTAGAAGTGAGAAATAATACTGTCAAGTGAATTAATACAGGTTTTAATGATAATATTTGGGGAAGAGTTATCTTTCTTTTGCTTAACTGACAATGTCGTATATATATGTACTATTGTTTTGTTTTTATATAAATCATATTATAATGTTTAAATTTCATATTGTTTCTAAATATGTATTTTAATTTATGTTTTGTCTATTATCCATTTTGTTTGTAATTCATATGCCTATAAGGGCCCTTTGATTAGGAAATAAACATATTTGATTTGATTTGATTTGAATATAAAAGCAGGAGGATATTTGTGATATTTTAAATTGCGCTATAGTTCCGTAACTTTCTACCCAATCGTATAAATCAATCGTCGACGACCAGTGCGTACATTTTTTTAAATCAATATTTCTGGTATGTTCCAATCTGTCCTTCACTATTGACAACGAGTTTATATTACTTTTTCCCAAATTCACCCTTGGATAAAATATTTAAATAGATTTTAATTTCATCAATTTTTGGCTCATGTCCCAAAATGTCGTTATAAATACATAAAATCGCGAAAGTTTGCCTTTAATTCCAATATATAAGTGACATATAAAATATAAACCTTACAATTCCATACACCTAGCCTCATCACCTACGTTTCTCTATCTGACGTCATTGAAATCACAAAATAGTTCCTTAACGGCGCTTCACAAAAACGTATTTAACGTAATTATATCTAATTATTAAATATCCTACACAATAAAAGGAAGGTCAGCAAGTAATTTGATCATATCTTAACAATACTTTTATTTATTATTATAACTTTATCAAGTACCGATTTCCGGAAATGACCCTTCTTTGGAATGGCAACTACCAATGGCAATACGTAAACAAGCACTCGCCACGATGAAATTTAAGGGAAAACTACCCCAAAGATGTGTCAAATAACACTGAGACTAAATGAATAGGTAACAACAAACATGTTTTACAAACCCATTACCCCCTGAAAGTGTGAATTTAATGCAGACCCGTGAAAATCGTGATAGAAGTGCCTGTTCACTGACAGTTGAATTTTACCGCTATGTCAACTTGATAATTTGATAGAGGTTATGTTAAATATTATGTTATCTGATAAAATTGGTACTAATTATAAAAATATGCAATTTGATCTCCCCAAATTGAGTTTGCCAAAGTTGTCTTAGTGTATGGAAATCATCTAAGACCGTTACTTTTCAGGTTTTCAGATATTGATCCCAATGAAATTAAGAAATATAAAATTTGTTGTTTCTTTGAGATTATTATCAATACCCATCTATAACACTTTCCCCATCCAATAAAAAAGAATTCTACCGAATTCTCTTTTGTATTATACACATGTTAATATATATGCAATGAACTAAAAGCATTAAAACACAAAAGAACTATAACAATAAAATTTGACAGTTCTAAGTCTCTCATGATAATCTTGACCTTTATTCTTCTTGCTGATGGTCGTCGTCATCTTGGATAGTATGACAAGTGTATAAAGTTAATATAATTTCTCCTTCTTTACATCTTCTGATAATCTCACAGGCACATTGTATAACAGTTTCACTAACTTTAAAGTCGTTTGCTGGCTTTTATTGAGTTGCAGCTTCTAGCATAGTTACTAATTCCTTAGCTTCATTTCCTACCAGTTTTCCGAGACATATCTCCTTCAGTAAGTGATAGTTGGCCAACCGAGCCTTGATAACCATGTCTTCTCCAGGTTGACTAGCTACAGCAGTACCCGGCAAGGCAAGCATGGCATACTTGTCAAGCACGTCCCTCTCTTCCTTGACGGTGTCGGCTCCATGCTCCCTTGCCAAGGTCATGGCGGCAAACCTCCAAGCCGTTAGATCTGATCAGCTGTCAGTTTCTTCCAGTCCTTGGGCGGCCAGAAAATTGGTGTTGGTTTAATAGAAACCTGCATACTTTTTCCGGCCCATTGTATCCTCCCTGGTGGAAATAGGGGCATGCTTCCTGTAAAAGTGTCTCCGCCCTCTCTGAAAGTGGAACCGTGGTATTTTCTTCCTCAACAGTTTCTATATCAAAGACCTCTTTTTGGCTCACCATTATTATCCTCTTGTCCGAAGTCTCTGATGTTGCCTCCTCTTCCTACCCATCCTCTCTCAGCATGGGTATTTTAAAGTATGTTCCTGGCCGTCCAATAGTTGTGTCTTCACTCAACTCGTCGTCACTTACGGTCATTACACTAACGGCCTCAATGTTATTTTCCTGCCAATTGAAGTCCGACTCCATATGCTCAGCTTGTTGTTCTTGTTGGGTGATAGACTATCAGATACCTCTAATTGTTGCCCCATATTATCATCTTGCAATTCATTGTTGTTTTCGTCGGGTATAATTTTATCTACATCGCATGTTTGTGATGTGTCACTGAAATTTAGCTCTTCTATCAGATCGAAAATGATGTCATCCTCCCTGATATCTTCATAATAGGAAGGTTGTTTATTCGTGTCACCTCCTGTAGATCCTATTACCATTCTTGTTGATTTCACTTTATCCAGACCTTGAATTTTCTGCAAATGTCTGTACAAGTATTCTTGTCTTCCCTTTGCACATACTACAATTCCAATGTTCATAATCACGGATCTTATAAATTATCGACCAATTGCTCTTACCAGTTGTGTCTGTAAAACACTCGAAGGGATGGTCAATGGTCGCCTTGTTTGGTTCTTGGAATCAAATGGGCTATTAGCCAATATCCAGTGTGAATTCCGACAGGGCCGCAGTACTCTTGATCATCTTGTTCGATTCGAGTCATTTGTCCGTAATGGTTTTGCGAAAAATGAACATGTGGTGTCGGTCTTTTTCGACCTTGAGAAGGCCTATGATACTGCATGGAAATATGGTATTTTAAAAAGATCTATTTGATATGGGGTTGAAAAGCAATATGCCAAATTTTATTTCTAATTTTCTCTCTAACAGACAGTTTAATGTTAGAGTGAATTCGACCATGTCTGATCTGTATGATCAAGAGATGGGTGTCCCTCAGGGCAGTATTTTATCTGTTACAATATTTAGTCTTAAAATCAACAGCCTTGTTGACGTTTTAAAAAGTAATATTGAAAGTTCATTGTACGTTGATGATTTTTTAATATGTTATAGAGGCAAAAATATGAATAACATAGAAAGACAATCACAATTATGTCTTGGAAGAATTGAAAAATTGGGCCTCGGAAAATGGTTTTAAATTTTCCACGTCAAAAACGGTTGGGATGCATTTTTGTAACAAAAGGAAATTGCATCATGATCCAGAACTCACTTTGTACGGCAACCCAATTAAAATGGTTGATGAAACCAAATTTCTTGGGTTAATTTTCGATAAAAAGTTAACCTTTTGTACTCCATATCAAAATGTTTAAATCGAGATGTCTATAAGCTTTAGATATTTTAAAAGTTGTCGGCAGCACTGACTGGGGTGCTGATCGCAACATTTTACTTAATTTATATAGATCTAAACTAGATTATGGCTCTATAGTGTATGGCTCTGCAAGAAAGTCCAACATACAGATTCTCGATGCTGTGCATCACTAGGGTTTGCGTCTCTGTCTTGGCGCATTTAAAACCTCACCAGTTGAGAGTCTGTGTGTCGAGGCTGATGAGCACTCACTCTCTGACAGACGTTTAAAGCTTGGACTTCAATATGCTGTCAAACTAAAAGCCTATTCAAATAATCCTGCCTACAGTTGTGTTTTTAATCCGATTTATGAAGATATTTTTGCAAAACATGAAAATAAAATTCCTCCGTTAGGTATACGTTTAAAACTACATTTAGCTTCTTTTGATTTAAAATCTGTTGCTCAAGTTAAAACTGAGTTAAAAAGTTAAAAATGTCCTCCATGGGAACTTCCCAAACCAAAAATGATATTTGATCTCCGTGAACACAATAAAAATAAAACAAATCCTCTTTTAATTCAGCAACAATATGCTGAAATTAAAGCCGATTATCTAGATTTTTCAACTGTTTAACTGATGGATCAAAAGATGGTGACAGAGTTGCATCTGCTGCTGTCTTCAGGGACAGAGCTGCAACTCTCCGTTTGCCATCTGATGCATCCATCTTTACTGCTGAAGCAGAAGCAATAATTTTGGCTTTGAAATTTATTGCTTCTTCAGAGAAATCCAAATTCATTATATGTTCGGATTCACTTTCATGCTTACAAGCTATACGAAATACTAAAATTAAAAACCCAACAATTCTCAAATTTTATATGTAATGAGGAATTTAAAAATTCTTCTGAAAGAAATAATATTTCTATGGGTTCCGAGTCATGTTGGAATCCTTGGAAACACAGCTGTAGACCTTGAGACAAAGAATGCTCTTGGTGACCCTCTATCTAACTGTGATATACCATATACTGATTTTAAATCTAATATTAGAGAATATGTTTTTAATATATTGAAAAATGAATGGAGTAAAAAAGATGATAATAAATTGCATGAAATTAAACCTAATTTAGGCAAACCTTTTAATAATTTTATGTGCAGAAAAGATCTGTGTTATTACTAGATGTCGTATTGGTCATACTAGAATAACACACGAGTATCTTTTAAAAAATGAAGATGAACCACAATGTGTACCTTGCAACTGCAAGTATACCATAAAACATGTTTTAATTAATTGTATTCACTTTGCTGATATTCGTAAGAAGCATTTTAATGTCAATAATATGTATGATTTATATAAATACTGTTCCATTTACAAATATTGTTGCATTTTTAAAAGAAATTAGAATTTATTATAGAATATAAAAATGTTATTATATTTAAGTTGTTTTTAAATTTTATCACGTTTTCTTACCTTTGATTTTTATTTGTAAATAATCAATTTGCTTTAGTCTAGGATTTTAGTATATTGAAGGACTTTTTTGTCTTATTTTAAAAATATGCTTTAAATTGTAAAAATATTTGAATTAGCTCTCGCCGCGATATAGCCTTTTTGTGCTTATGCGGCGTTAATCAACCAACAATCAATCCATTCATTAAAAACACAAATAGACCTCTTTATATTATTTTTGGTGTTCAGCTTTTCTATACATTCATCTGAAACGATCCGGTTCGACATTCATATCTGTAAAGAAATGAGTTCACCATTTTGATAAATTTTGTGAGTCTAATATCCTCCTGTATTGTTGATGACGCGTCTGCTAATGGTATTTCTTCAGCGACACCTTGAAGAACCTACACAACAGTAAAACATTCTTTATAAAGAATGAAACATTTATATTTCCCAAAATTAAGGGCCAAAATAGGGCATATAAATGACATTACTATATCCCACTAATATCAGTCGTTATGAATATAACACAATTCACACCTCAAGTTTATTCCAAAATATTCCAGGTTACAGTGAAGTGACTGGATCCAAAGTATAAACAGTAAGATGAGATTGACTACAAAGAAATTGCAATCATCATGAGATATATACCAATAACAATGTTCAAATCATTCATAAAAATCATAAACATAGGTGTGAAAATATAATAAACAGTCATTGTAACATCTAGGATTTACACAAGTAATGAATAAAGTTCGTATTTTCGAAAATAAACAATTATCAGATTGGCAATATTTGTCATTGTCTCAAGTTCACATTAACAGTATTGAAATAGCTAAATTTACTTTCATATTATCACAAAATGCATAGAATAAATGTAAAGATCGACATACATATTTGTTAAGACTCTGATATTTCTACATTATTCAAAATTAAAGGGCTCAAAATTGTCGTGACCCATTTCTTAATTTTCAGGGGAAAATATGAGTAGGGGAAAGTACCTAGGTTAGTTTCATCAAAAATGAAATTTGTTACAATTCTAAACAAGAAATTGGCCTTTACATTACATCACCGTAAAGACATATACCGATTTAAAGTAAAGCACAGAAGGCTGAAGAACACTAAATGGTATACGGGAGAACAAAGAGGAGGAGAAGGCAGTTGTAAGAAAGGAAATAATTGAAGGACAAAACAAGTTTAAGTCAGTGAAAGGTGAGGATGATATAGCTCTAACCCAGCAAACACAAAAATGTTTATTAAATGTTATTTAAATGTTAGGTATAATGTCATGAAAATATCTCCCAAAAATATGTGAAAAATATTGTCTTGTATAGACGAAACCTATATCTGACATATATTTTGACTATTATATTTATTGTGTCTGTTTATTTAACGCATCAATGTAAAAATATCGGAAATTGATGAGACTGTCATTAAAGTGAGAGGGTTAGCGCTATAGAACCAGGTTTAATCCACCATTTTCTACATTTGAAAATGCCTGTACCAAGTCAGGAATATGACAGTTCTTGTCCATTCGTTTTTGATGCGTTTTGTTATTTGATTTTGCCATGTGATTATGGACTTTCCCAATTGATCTTCCTCTAAGTTCAGTATTTTTGTGATTTTACTTTTTTCATTACTAAGAAGGGGCACACCAAAAGCTGAAATCCTGTTGTCTACCAAAACAGGTAATGAAAACTTTTTTTTAACTAAGACACAAGGACAGACAAAATTGCAATTTACTTCTCAACCTCATCCTCTTGATTAGTCTTATTATTTTTTCACTTAATCTTTTCAATCCATCATAGGATTTGGTTATTTGTTCTTCACTGAATTGTTTACCTTTATCGGTATACTTTCTTGGCCTAGCTCCGCATATCGCCTCTGAGGTTTTCTGTTCTTCCTGTTTATCCGTTTTATTTGTTTCCAAGTTCTTATCCATATTTGATTCTGGTTGTACAAATTCTCCTAACACTGTGTCCACACTTTTCAGAATTATATTTTGATCTATTTTGCTGTCAACCTTTTCTGTGTCCTCACTTTTCAAAAAAGTACAAAGATGTTTATTAAATGTTATATAAATTTTAGGTCAAATGTCATGAATATCTCCAAAATATATGTGAAAAATATTAAATGTATGGCTGAATAAATATCACAAAAACATTTCCAAATATATGTTCTTAAACATGTGCATGATTTGAAAATAATACACAAATTAATTAATTAATAATCTGCGTTATTTCTAAACTTTCCAAACATATGTGGTGTTACCAATAGAAGGTAGGTTAAAGTGGTTTATTATTTCCCCAGGCCATTTTCAAATTTATTCATGACTTCCTGTCTGTGTGAAAAAGAAGGTCCAATTACGATTTGTATGCATTAGAATTTCAATCACCATGTGAACAATTTGAAGAGCTTTATAACATACAATATACTTATGTCAGTAGCCTATTCTAAATTAACCTATGTATATAATATATATATAACTGCACATTTTATTTTTCAAAATGTGCCTATTGATATGCTATGTAGTATTGTTTAATTGCTGCATCATTACTATCTGTATACGAGGATTTTCCCTATACAAATCCTTGCTGTATACTAGTTGTATGGGCAGTTGTCAATTATTGTAATTGAGTTTGTGCCAATGAAATATTTGTATTTGTGTATACTATTGAGCAAGTGAGCATAAAGAAAGAGTATACTGTAATAAAAAATAAATTTTAATATCCATTGTTCATTATCAAAATAAATACCAGTATTTGTTACAAAAAATTTTGATTTTGAATAATCTAGCATATTGTTATAATCTGGCTAATAAAACACTTAATACAGCCTGATTAATTATTTTCAACTGTTACTGGATCCCTAGGCTTCCCTTTATAGGGATCCTGCCTGATCTTTTTAGGTTCTTCCCTAAAGACAACCCTGTCAATCTCCTCCACTTTTCCCACTCACTGGACAAATGTCTCATGTATGTAGGTCCATCCATTGTGCCTAAAAAAATAACAAAAGGTTCCAGAAGATTAAATTATGTACAAACAATTTATGTTTTTAAAAATTTTAACATCTGTCTGTCATTTTTATCTTCTTTAAATATGCATAGCATGTTGATAAGTATAAACCTCTTCTGTTAAAACTATGTCCCGAATAATTGCTACTGTCATAACCCAACTCAGATATGTTCTGCTCTAGCATCTTTTCAAAAGCTGTATATGTAAGAGGGTAACCTTGCCTCATACTAAGTACAGAAAGACAGGCGGGGGATTGGGGGGGGGGGGGAATACACTGCTGGCACCTGTTAATAAATTGTAAAAGGAAATTGTCTCCACTGGTGGAAGAATTGAGTCATTCACATATTGTCCTGTACTGTTCTTCTCCCGACACACCATCTCTAGGATCTCTTGTACATAAGCATCCTCCGATCGATCGGGGTTGACGGATGGGCGCCGTTATCTTTGTTGTTTACATCGACGCCATTTTGTATCCTAGCGGAAAGCATTGGTCTAGCTTTGTTTTCCATTGTTTTTAAAATATTGAAAAAGGAATGGAGTAAAAGAGATGATAATAAATTACATGAAATTAAACCTAATTTAGGTAAACCTTTCAATAATTTTTATCTGCAGAAAAGATCAGTGTGCAATTTCTAGATGTCGTATTGGTCATACTAGAATAAATTTTACAATTATTGGAGTCAAAATTACAAAGACCGAAGAAATTTCTAATAACAATTAGCGGAGCTAAAAGTAATATTTATAGCAAAGATAAATAAATCCATAAAGTCCATAAATTTGAATAATGATTTGTTCGCTTTTCGGGAGTGTGTCCCAACCAGAATAATGTTACTCAAAATGTTCAAAATAGTCACTAACTACATATGTGCTCCTTGTTTCCTCTCCATTCACATAGTGTGTTCTTTTCCTCATTGATGTTATAATTGTTTGAACATGTGTTTCTGACCGTCCAATAGTAGTGTTTACTCAACTCGTCGTCACTTACAGTTATGACACTAACGGCCTCAATGTTGTTTTCCTGCCTATTGATGTCCGTCTCCATAGCTCAGCTTGTGGTTCTTCGTTGGGTGATTGACTATCAGATACCTCTAATTGTTGTCCCATATTATCATCTTGCAATTCATTGTTGTTTTCGTCGGGTATAATTTTATCTACATCGCATGTGTGTGATGTGTCACTGAAATCAAGCTCTTCTATAAGATCGAAAATGATGTCATCCTCCCTAATATCTTCATGATAGGAAGGTTGTTCATTCTTGTCACCTCTTGTAGATTATTGCCATTCTTATTGATTTCACTTTATCCAGACCTTGAATTTTCTGCAAATGTCTGTACAAGTATTTTTGTCTTCCCTTTGCACATGGTACAATTCCAATGTTCATAATTAGGGGGCTGTTTTTTCATCACGTGTCGAGACAGGTTCTTCTTACATTTGTATTCCTTCTGGCAAGTATCACATCAATCAACGTCTTCCTCGTCAGCCAAATAAACTTCTCACGCTACGCGTTCGAAAGTTTATTTATTCTGTTAACCTTACCCCAAGAGTGACTATGTAAAAGAAACATTCTCCAGACCGGCAGTAAAACGTTTTCGAAAGTAGGGCGTTCGTTTGGCTGTGCGGGATGTATCAAGTTTGCAGCCATGTCCGGTCAGAATAGGGACATTAAATGTGATGTCTCGTGGCCCTATCCAATATACCCTTATTTTCAAATTTCCCCTACTATCATCCCGGATGGTCTCTACTATTACACTTCCTACCTATTGTTTTAATTGTTTACTTGTTCTCGTCCTGAAAATGCATGAAACATTTGGACGGTAAGCAACCATCAATCACTCAATCAATAATTTAAAAAGTATAAGGCGTTAATTTTGTTTAATTACTCAAATGTCATACAGAGGAAGATGATGTACTCAGCCTTATGTCATATGATGAGTCTCGAATAAATTAAATAAGACCGCTGCCTTAATCTACACTAAGCCACTTAAAACAAAGGACAACGAGAGTGGCGAGTTCAATAAAATAGTTCGGCTGCAATGGAAGGATCACAGTTTTCAATAGCATGTGTTACACAATCGTGAATCAACTGACTTTTTAATTCGTGTGCTTTTCTCAATACTTATTCCAGATTTCCCTTGGTCTGAGTTTTTTAATGATGTCTTTTGTTTATCGTCATTTTCGTCTTGTGGTAAATGTTCAAGTGCATTGGAATCATCCTTTTGGTCACTTATGGTTATCAAAAATATTCGAATTAGCTCTCGCCGCGATATAGCCTTTTTGTGCTAATGCGGCGTAAAGCAACCAACAATCAATCAATCCATATTGTAATCATTAATTTCAGGTTTAGTCATATCCAGTTCTTTATTTAGGGTTTCCATTTCCTTTTGCTTTATTATATTGTTTTCTTCCTGTAGCGTCGGTAAATAGTCATCATTCGGAAGATAATATGTGTAGGTTTCTTCTACCTTATCGCTTAATCTCTGGAAATTCAGATTGTTTCTTGTGCACCATTTTTTCAATGCATAAAGCGCTTGTTTTTTTGTTGAACAACCCAAATTTGAAGCAACTCTGAACCATGGACCATTTCTCCTAAATTTGAAGTACTGTCTTCTCTAAATTACACCCCCATAGCTTTCTTCAATTCCTGCTTCGAAAAACGTTTTCCTCTATTCCTCAGAACAGTTTTACGCATGGAAGTTTTCTATAAAAAAAAAAAAGAACAAACTACACAACGTTGCCTAAACTTTCCTTTATTTTGTCGTTGTTAATAAAAAAAAAATACTGTAAAGTGGTAAGGTTTTTATGGAAGCTGTATAGTGTCAGGGTAGAGGTTGGAGATTTATTTTTAAGTCGTTATAACTTAGCTAAGTTGTTATAACGACTTAGCATATTTATCTTGTTATAACAACTTCTTATATCTGTGTCATTTTGGCAATCATACCACATCTTAATTTTTATATTAGCTAACTTATTTTATCGACTTAGCTAACTTGTTATAACGACTTAGTAACTCGGTTACAACGACTTAGATAATCTTACTCGTTATAACAACTTGGCTAAAATGTTATAACGACTTAGCTAACAGAAACTAATTATAAAAGCAAAGATAAGTCTTTATAACGACTTATCTAACTCGTTATAACTACTTACCTAACTCGTTTTAACCATTAAGTTACTTGGTTCCGTACCAAACTTATTTCTTTAAACGAGTCAACTAAGTCGTTATAATAAAATACCTTAGGCGTCGTAATAAGTTAGAAGTGCCGTTATAACGAGTTTGATAGGTTGTTTGAACCAAGTAACTTAATGGTTGAGAACAGCACCCCAATCTAATCAGATGACAAGACGGACGTACAGACAGAGAGGTGGAAATTATTATATGCATATGCCCCAGACTATTCTGCTTCTGGATTATTCATGGCGTGTTCATGATGATCTATGTGGAAGTGATCACTTACCAATAGTACTTGAACATCTTTTTACTTCTGCCCAACAGAGAGTACCACGTTGGAAACTTGACAAGGCGGACTGGTCCTTATTTGAGAATCTCTGTCAAGCGGAACTTCAGTCAAAGATGTTTGAGACTGTACAAGATCCAATTTTAACTTTTAATACAGTTTTAACGTCAATTGCTGACAGAACTATTCCTAAGACCTCGGCAAATCCGAAACATCCCAGCAAACCATGGTTTGATGACGCTTGTGATTAAGCCATAGGTGACCGTAAAAAATCTGAAAGACGGTTCAATCAACAACCAACGACGGAAAACTTGAGTAATTTCCGTATTTTTCGCGCTAAGGCACGGCGGACTTGTAGGCAAGCCCGACGAACATCCTGGAAAAAATTTGTCTCGGGGATTACATCTCGCACTCCGATGACAAAAGTTTGGAATATGGTAAACAAAATAAAAGGTAAAAATTCTAAAGCCACTGTAAAACATTTGAAAGACGGCAATGATTTATTAACATCTGAAAAGGATATTGCCAACAAGCTTGGTGAAACTTTTGCGAAATCTTCTTCTTGTAACAACTACAGGGAAGACTTTAAAAAAGTTAACAAAACAAAAAGAAAAAATTAAATTAAACTTTAAACAAAAAATGGTGAAAATTATAATAAACTATTTTCTCTTGAAGAACTTAAAACATCTCTGTCAAAAGCCCATGATACAGCTTGTGGGCCTGATAATATTCACTACCAACTCTTAAAACACTTGCCAGATTCCTCGCTAGAAGCTCTCTTGCAGCTCATGAATAACATTTGGGAATCTGGTGATTTACCATCAATCTGGAAGCTTGCAACCGTCGTGCCTATTCCGAAACCAAGTAAAGATCATACGGATCCTATTAATTATCGACCAATTGCTCTTACCAGTTGTGTCTGTAAAACACTCGAACGGATGGTCAATGATCGCCTTGTTTGGTTCTTGGAATCCAATGGGCTATTAGCCAATATCCAGTGTGGATTCCGACAGGGCCGCAGTACTCTTGATCATCTTGTTCGATTCGAATCTTTTGTCCGTAATGGTTTTGCGAAAAATGAACATGTGGTGTCGGTCTTTTTCGACCTTGAGAAGGCCTATGATACTGCATGGAAATATGGTATTTTAAAAGATCTATTTGATATGGGGTTGAAAGGCAATATGCCTAATTTTATTTCTAATTTTCTCTCTAACAGACAATTTAATGTTAGAGTTAATTCGACCATGTCTGATCTGTATGATCAAGAGATGGGTGTCCCTCAGGGCAGTATTGTATCTGTTACATTATTTAGTCTTAAAATCAACAGCCTTGTTGAAGTTTTAAAAAGTAATATTGAAGGTTCATTGTACGTTGATGATTTTTTAATATGTTACAGAGGCAAAAATATGAACAATATAGAAAGACAATTACAACTATGTCTTGGAAGAATTGAAAAATGGGCCTCGGAAAATGGTTTTAAATTTTCCACGTCAAAAACGGTCGGGATGCATTTTTGTAACAAAAGGAAATTGCATCTTGATCCAGAACTCACTTTGTACGGCAACCCAATTAAAATGGTTGATGAAACCAAATTTCTTGGGTTAATTTTCGATAAAAAGTTAACCTTTCTACCCCATATCAAAATGGTAAAATCGAGATGTTTAAAAGCTTTAGATATTTTAAAAGTTGTCGGCAGCACTGACTGGGGTGCTGATCGCAACATTTTACTTAATTTATATAGATCTCTAGTTAGATCTAAACTAGATTATGGCTCTATAGTGTATGGCTCTGCAAGGAAGTCCTACATACAGATTCTTGATGCTGTGCATCACCAGGGTTTGCGTCTCTGTCTTCGCGCTTTTAAAACCTCACCAGTTGAGAGTCTGTAAGTAGAGGCTGATGAGCATTCACTCTCTAACAGACGTTTGAAGCTTGGACTTCAATATGCTGTCAAACTAAAAGCCTATTCAGATAATCCTGCCTACAGCTGTGTTTTTAATTCGATTTATGAAGATATTTTTGCAAAACATGAAAATAAAATTCCTCCGTTAGGTATACGTTTAAAACCACATTTAGCTTCTTTTGATTTAAAATCTGTTGCTCAAGTTAAAATTTGCAAATGTCCTCCATGGGAACTTCCCAAACCAAAAATGATATTTGATCTCCGTGAACACAATAAAAATAAAACAAATCCTCTTTTAATTCAGCAACAATATGCTGAAATTAAAGCCGATTATCTAGATTTTTTCAACTGTTTAACTGATGGATCAAAAGATGGTGACAGAATTGCATCTGCTGCTGTCTTCAGGGACAGAGCTGCAACTCTCCGTTTGCCATCTGATGCATCCATCTTTACTGCTGAAGCAGAAGCAATAATTTTGGCTTTGAAATTTATTGCTTCTTCAGAGAAATCCAAATTCATTATATGTTCGGATTCACTTTCATGCTTACAAGCTATACGAAATACTAAAATTAAAAACCCAACAATTCTCCAAATTTTATATGTAATGAGGAATTTAAAAATTCTTCTGAAAGAAATAATATTTCTATGGGTTCCGAGTCATGTTGGAATCCTTGGAAACACAGCTGTAGACCTTGAGGCAAAGCATGCCCTTGGTGACCCTTTATCTAACTGTGATATACCATATACTGATTTTAAATCTAATATTAGAGAATATGTGTTTAATATTTTAAAAAATGAATGGAGTAAAAAAGATGATAATAAATTACACGAAATTAAACCTAATATAGGTAAACCTTTTCATAATTTTTTGTGCAGAAAAGATCAGTGTATTATTTCTAGATGTCGTATTGGTCATACTAGAATAACACACAAGTATCTTTTAAAAAATGAAGATGAACCACAATGTGTACCTTGCAACTGCAAGTATACTATTAAACATGTTTTAATTAATTTATTGACTTTGCTGATATTCGTAAGAAGCATTTCAATGTCAATAATATGTATGATTTATTTAATAATGTTCCATTTACCAATATTGTTGCATTTTTAAAAGAAATTGGAATTTATTATAGAATATAAAAATGTTATTATATTTAAGTCGTTTTTAATTTTTATCACGTTATTTTACTCATATTGATTTTTATTTGTAAATAATCAATTTGTTTTAGTCTAGAATTTTATTATATTGAAGGACTTTTTGTCTTATTTTAAAAATATGCTTTAAATTGTAAAAATATTCGAATTCGCTCTCGCCGCGATATAGCCTTTTTGTGCTAATGCGGCGTAAAGCAACCAACAATCAATCAATCAACCAAACTTATTTCTTTAAACGAGTCAACTAAGTCGTTATAATAAAATACCTTAGGCGTCGTAATAAGTTAGAAGTGCCGTTATAACGAGTTTGCTAGGTTGTTTGAACCAAGTAACTTAATGGTTGAGAACAGCACCCCAATCTAAACAGATGACAAGACGGACGTACAGACAGAGAGGTGGAAATTATTATATGCATATGCCCCAGACTATTCCTTCTGGGGGCATACAAATCTATATGTTATCCAAGATTGTTGGCAGGACATAAAAATACCAACCACTACTTTCTGGTACTGAATAGGTGGCTGTGGATAACTCCCAATCTTCTTCATCTGCTAGCAGCATAATACTAGTGTTTGCTGCTAGAAAATGAAAACCTTCCTGGTCGATTTCCACCCCATCCTCAGCCAGTACGATTCTGAGGATGGCATCTTCCCTATGGGAAAATTTTTCGCGACCTAAAAGAAATAAAATATCAAGTGTAAGAAATTAACCTATCTCATTGTTTGTAAAGTCAAATAGGTTCCAACTAGTTGTTGGTCATCTAAGTAATGTATGTTTTGATTGGAATAGTAATTACTTTTTAAATAGTTGATTTGAAAATTGAGAAATATTCTATTATTTTGTATGTTTTTATCACAAAGGTTTAACTTTGGGTTTTATTTTGATACAGTGTTGAAATGTGGATTAAATATTCATGTTTTACACAACAAGATCCTGAATCATTAACAGGACTAAACTTGTTACACATGTTGAAAATAGCATCAGCTTACATTAAACCATTATGAAATGTTGCCCTGATATCTTTCCACCTCAGAGGTGAAGATTTTTTAATATGTTGCATAAAACTACATAAAATCATGAAAAATTATATGAAAGGCTAGGGCTACATCTAGGTAACCATTTCTTTATTCTACAAATTTGACCCTGCTATCTTTTTGTAGATTTTAATGAGCTGAAAATTTTTGCAACTAATGAATTATTGATACCCTCTAGTATTCAAATAATGTCAGTTATTACTAATATAGCACAAGTGCCTCTTTCCAACATAGTAAGAATAATTTTATTTTTAAGCCTCTGACCTTTAGTACGCTGCACTGTTATGGGAAAACATTCCCATTGAAAAACATGAATTTTGATTGGCCTCTCAACCAAATCCCTTGAGAGAAAACACTGTGGGGTATCTGTATACAATTATGATTTTGTTTGTAAGATTAAACATATAAACTTACATTTATTCAACAGATCAGGAAATGATTTGACACCTATTAGTTTCCTTATTCGTCTACTCCAGTTAAACACTTTAAGTGGTAGTTCTGTCAACTCCTTATCCTGAAACAAAGATATACTTAAATTACAATGCATTTGATTTTTTTTTCACCCCTGGGCAATAAACGTCAGGGATTTAAATATTGAGGGATCTTCATCACCCATCTTGCGCTAATTGAACACTGTGATCATAGACTATATGATAGGCGAACAAAAGAATTCAGATTTTGATAAATGAGCAAAAAATAAGCATTATTTGAAAATTTTGACAAAGTAAATACCATCTCACACCATCAATAAAAGAACAAGATTATATAAATATATTTTCAGAATAACAGATAACAAAGAATTAAATTGGCCCATAACAGTTATACCCCTTTGCCCCGGTCTATAAAGAAAATTGATTGGTAGAAACAAATCATACTGATACTTATATGAATAACTGCCTTCATTGTTTTTGTGAACAAAAATTAATAAAAGTAAATTCAAAAACATATATCTTAGATTGTGATTTATATTAAAGGCAAAAGATCACAGAAAAAAAATATTCACACTTATTACAGAATACAAGTTAGGTTTGGTCCTCATAGATTATGATTATATCACTTGTAACTTGCTTGATTGAAATAGAACTTGTATTGATTAAATGTACATGTACACAGTAGGGCAAATCTAATTGTTCTGAGTTGTTCTCTTTCTTGGTCACATGCTTCATATACAAACATTGCCCTGTCCAAAAATATTTGTGCGGGGGACATAGAAATACCAGGCATCTGTCCGTCCGTCTGTCAGTCAGTCCATCTGTCCTTATTTGTTAGTGCTCTAGATGGTATTGTTCTTGCCAGATTTTTATAAACTTATACTATAGGTTAATATCAGCAATATCTCAGGTAAGTTCTAAAATGGGTGCTGATAGCCGTTTTTATAAAAAGTTATGCCCCTTGGAAATATTAAATTTATGGGAAATGGCCTCATTTAAGTGCTCTCTCAGGTACAATTCTTGCCAGATTTTATAAAACTTAAACTAAAGGTTAATATTGATCAACAACATCTGGACACGTTAGAAAACTGGTGCCGATTGACTTTTTAAAAGAGTTATGCCCGTTTAAAATATAAAATTTTCAGAAAATGGCCCTGTTAACCCTCTCATGGGTACATTTTTCGACAGATTTTTATAATAATTATAATTTAGGTTAATATCAGCAATATCTCGGACAAGTTTTAAAATTGGTCTTGATCAAGTTTTTAAATGAGTTCCATATGGCCCTCAGATTATATGGCCCTCTTGATATGCCAGCGAAGCAGGCACCTATGGTAGAAGCATCAAATTAAAGAACGATAACTCTCTACATGACACATCTGTAAAGTTTCATCGCTCTGGTATATGTTCATGGCTTCTGGTTTATCTCGCACTGTAATAAAAGGGACAAAACGGAGCAAAATTCACGATGAATTCCGTAATCCTAACTTTTAATTCGTTGGCATTTCAGGTTGCGCCTGTCTCATATTATGAAAGAACTAAATTTGTACCAACATACCAGGTTTGGTCAGGGTGATAGTTTTACCAGTATTTGTTTTTTTTCTGTTTTATGCATCATAAAAATATCTTTATCAAATGGGTGCAATTGTTTAAATATGTCTGATATAAAAAAGAAATCTTTACAACAAGTTTCATTAACACAATATATGCATCAGCTTGATACAAAGTTAATGTTTTGTCTTTTTCGCAACACATTCACAAAAAGGTCTTGTTCATAAAGTGCGAATATATATGGATTTGTATCATCTAGGCGATCATCTCATCTGCTGTGCCACAATGTATACACACTGGCGAAGGATATTGTTTTAGTGATGCACTATATATTTATTATGTTGTTTCAATCTAGGCGAATTACATTTTAGTCCTTCTCTTACAACGATATTTTACTTTTGGGAAGAATCGTCCTTTGAATTGATAAGAAATCTGTGTTAATGCTTGGAACAGTTTAATTAGTCGCGATTTTACGTTGATTAAAGCGCTCTGTCGATCGCATTTTATAAAAAAAAATATTGTGTCAAAAACGATGCGGGAAGCGGAAATATTTTTAAAATATTTTTTTTCGTTCTGAAAAAATATGTGCGGGTGGGTCCGTCGAACGACAACAAAAGCTTTATTGTATCTTTATTAAGACATGGCAAACTTATTAATTGCAAATAGTTGGACAAATTGATAAACGTAACTACAGAGATACAAAATAAATGTATTTAAAACAGGACATATCAAGTACAATAAGATATATACATGTATTACAAATATAAAATTGAGAATGGAAATGGGGAATGTGTCAAAGAGACAACAACCCGACCATAGAAAAAAAAACAACAGAAGAGGTTACCAACAGGTCTTCAATGTAGCGAGAAATTCCCGCACCCGGAGGCGTCCTTCAGCTGGTCCCTAAACAAATATATACTAGTTCAGTGATAATGAACGCGATACTAATTTCCAAATTGTACACAAGAAACTAAAATTAAAATAATACAAGACTAACAAAATCCAGAGGCTCCTGACTTGGGACAGGTGCTAAAATGCGGCGGGGTTGAACACGTTTGTGAGATCTCAACCCTCCCCCTATACCTCTAGCCAATGTAGAAAAGTAAACGCATAACAATACGCACATTAAAATTCATTTCAAGAGAAGTCCGAGTCTGATGTCAGAAGATGTAACCAAAGAAAATAAACAAAATGACAATAATACATAAATAACAACAGATTACTAGCAGTTAACTGACAAGCCAGCTCCAGACTTCAATTAAACTGACTGAAAGATTATGATTTCATCATATGTACATCAGGCACAATCCTTCCCGTAAGGGGTTTAGTATCATACCATCATAGCATATATGAGAAGAACATAACCCGTGTCATGCCAACAACTGTTTTTTTTAATAAATGTGTTTAGTTCCGATGCAAAGACCCTATAAATGAATCAATATTAACGCCAAAATATGCAATCTTTAATGACCTGACAACAGTATCGTAACTATATCCCTTCTTAATAAGTCTATTCAAAGGTTTTGTTAGTTTCTGAGGTGAATACTGACACCTTTGTGCTTTATAAAGAATATTTCCATAACAAATTTGATGTGAAATACCTGAACGTATAAGAAGTCTGCATGTTGAGCTATATTTACGAATGATTTCCTTATACCGATGATAAAATTTAGTAAATGTTTTGACTAGTTTGTGATATCGAAAACCCTGGTGTAATAATTTTTCAGTAATACACAAATTTCTCTCGTTAAAATCTAAAACATTGTTACATACACGAGCGAATCGTACAAGTTGAGATATATAAACACCGTAAGATGGTGACAAGAGAACGTCACCATCTAAAAATGGATAATTAACGATAGGAAATGAAAAATCATTTCTTTTATCATAAATTTTAGTATTCAGCTTTCCAATAGTGATATAGATATCGAGATCGACTGAAAGAATTAATTTAGTGTGTTTTAAAGGTTGTAAATTGTTTATGACCAACATTTTAAAAGTATGAATTTTTTTATATATAATATTTTGCACAAGGTAATGATTACCGACCGTAAATGAAAGTAAATGAGACCTGAAATCATCATCAGATTATTCTTTCGTTTGCTATGTTGTCACGGTCTTGTGTGCTAATATTTATTAGCCATGGCGTTTATTTCTTTTTATGAGTTTGACTGTCCATCCATGGTTCTAATGGTATTTTGAATAGCCAGTAGACGTAATGGTAGTGTAGGCAGCATAATATTTTAAGTTTATTTCTATTTATGAGTTATGAGTTTGACTGTCCATCTATATTGTGAATAATGGTATTGTGAATGGCCAGTAGGCTTAATGGTAGTACTGGCAGAATAGCAAAGAATATATATATTTTATTTTGATGCTTTATTTACCACAATTTCAATAACAATCATATATCAATTAATACAATAATGTTTTCAAAGATAACTGGCACTATTGTTACATAATATTAATTGGCACTATTGTTACATATAGAAAAATAAACATTCAAGAAGCACTAGTAATGGTCGCACTAATAGTCCATGTTCACTATTCAATTTACTGGTCGGTGTTTTCTGGTGTTGGTACAGGGCCATTCAAACGCATGGTCTGTTTCAGAAGTTCTACTGTTGTGATGGAGTGGGTGGTGTACTGTTCCCACAAAGCGAATATCTTTCCCTGGACTGTTCGGACCTTCCTCCGTTGACACCTTTTAAGCTTGCCCTCACTGATCAGTTTCACTTGCATTGGGACCTTAGTGGTTTCAGTGTGAAGTAATTCTAGTAGTTCGTAGAAAGGTTTGTTGCACTCTACTGCCTTGTCGTTTATGCGTCTATGCCACCCTTCTACGTCGTTGTTGGTTCTAACTGGTCTCATGAAGATACTCCACTGTTTGCATAGGTTCTTCTGGCAGGTTTGGTTGCTGACATTCTGAACATGTCCAGTTGATGACTTGTCTGTCTTTAACCATCTGGCGCTAGGCAGCCCTAGTTATACCTTAAAAAATAGCTTAGCGTAAAAAAAACATCTAAATGTATGTTATAAATATATTTTCTGCATAAAGATAAATGGAAAAGAGTATTGTTATTTACAATTAAACGGCTCTATCAACATCTTAAAATAGCAAGGAACACTTTGAAAAATTGTCTAAAGATCGAAAATTAATGCTATTAAAAAGTAATTCTTTTTATCAACATATAGTGGACATTCAGTTATAAAGTGTTTATCATCGTCAACTTATTTTGATGTACAGTATATAAACATTTTCTAACACATTTACTAGATAAATTACCCTCAGATATAACCAATTTAAACTGCTTAGTTTCGATAATCTATATACAAAGTTTTCTCACTGGCAACTATATATTATGTGAATTTAAATACAATAATGGGAACAGTTCGATTCAGAATATAATATTTTTTTTTATAATCTTAATTTACTCTTCCTTCTGTTTTAAAGTAATAAATGATGTCAATAACTTGCCTATATTTCCACACTTTCTGTGTTGCCATTTAGAACATACATCACATTCTATTGATTCTTGTCGGGGTCTAACCACAAAGTGGCACCATATACAGTTGTCGTCTTCCATTGTGGTTATGAGGGGCCTACTACTACCACTAAATAGAATTTAATGGCGACTACCCTTGCGGGTATTGCGCCAGATTACCGGTTGATTTATATTACGAAGAAAAATATATGTGAGCTTATTATTCCGTTATTTGTAACTTAGCCTTCTTTTTTTATAAATATTAAATGAATTGGTAGGTAGGTGTGTTTGTTTTTTAAACATGAAAACTGTAAGTATCATATACTTTTGGATAGACATATCTGACTTTTACAAATATGCAAATCGTAGAAGGGGTCTGACATATTCCCGTACATGGTATACACATTAATACAATTATACCGCGGCTCGTACGTCCTTGGTAAATTGTGATTCTCTGTATATTGAATTTGACTTAAAGATAGCACCCTCACTTATAAAAGTTTCTTAACCTTACTTTCTCTGAGAAGAAAAAAAATATATAAATTACTGTGTATGTATAATTAGAATCTATAATGTATTGTTGTAACATATTTGTGTGTAATAAATTGTAAGTGTTCATGTTTGCAGTTATGTACAGTATAGATGTATACCAGAGAGTGCTATCTTGGTAGTACTTGATTTAGTGTACTACTTTAAAAATAAAAACTTTCGTAGAAGTTTTAGTGCCGTATTGTCAAATTCAACGGGGTTATGTTTCTTATATTTAGAAATCATAAACTGATAAATGATACCCTCCAGCTCTGTTACAACTATTAAAAAGCCGATATTTAGAAATGAAAAAACTAATAAGAAAAAAAGGGTAAATAATATATATCTACCGAATTATTTGTTTTTGGTGTCGCCCGTTTAGACTGGAGTTGTGTCCCTTGCACTGTAAAGAAATAAATTGTTGGTAAATACTTGCAGCCGTACCACGTGGTAACCATGTGCTGCAAGCATACCCGGCGTGGAGGCTGTAAACAAACATTTTCCAGTCTAAACGAATGATTTAGCAGCCGTGACTAAAAATGATAGACAATAATACTAATACAAGGTTAGTATTTACACGGTGCATTGTTTTTGGTCGTTGTAAAATGTGCTGGTTGGTTCTTAAAGTCATCATATCACAAGGACCGGGGTTCTGGCAAGCCAGTGCCCTTAAAGAAAAATATCCCACATTAAGATAACTCATCTCGTCAGTCGACCCCATGTATAACCCTATCAATATTTTAGCTACGGTGTCAATAGTTTATCCATTGACAGCAGCTGAATCACATTCCTCATAGTGTTAGTTAGGAACATATATATATACATGCAGTTAATTCTTGTTGTGAGGTTTGTGTCCCCAATTTGATTTGGGATGGACCGACGAGAGAGTGATTGTGATTGATGATTTCAGGGAGATATGTCAGACTCCTGTGGCATGATATTTTACATATGATCACATGTATTTATAAGCAAATTTATAAAAAAAAAATCTATTCAATGCTAATTAATTATAAATTAATTTCATTTTCATTTCCTTACTTAGATTTTCTATTATCGAGAGTTCATTTAATCAGTTGTTACAGATGTAATAGTATTTTGAATATTTGATATTTGTTGTCATACTTGTTCAAATCCATGAATTGTTGTCCAGTGACTTATATTACAATATTTTGTTTAAACGTAATTTTACTGATGAATTGCAAGCCCTAAAGTTTTATATTTCTCTTTACCTATACTGATAATATTTGTAGGTTTTCACACCCTGACCAAAAGTATCCTATTAAAACAATTTTAAGTATGTTTTTACAAAATTTACACTAGTAACTAGAAATATATATATAGCTAGATTTTCAGTATTTTCTGAATAATTTTACTTTTATCGCATACCGGTGTTTATTAAATAATCCCATATTGGGATTAGTGTCTGAGAATATCCTGAAAATAAATTTTTATATGAGAGATCTTTTACCCCTGATGATTCAAACTTTTCCATCACTTTGTCTTTGTGGTATGTACTTCCTACAGTTAAACAGGTAGTGTTGCATATCGTCCACTACTAAACATGTGTCACACAGTTCACTATTACATTTACCCATTGTGTATTTGAATTTATTAGTGAATATATAACTTGATCTAAGTTTAAATAGTTCTTTTCTTTCTCTAGTACTCTTTGGTATGGTAATACAAAAGTTAACATCATTTTGAATAGTGTGTAGTTGTTTACTTTTTGTGTTATTTTCCCAGTATTGTTGCCACATTTTTTTTAGTAAAGTTTTACATAAACATTTGATATCTTCTTTGTAAAGTGGTATACTAGTTATACATGTTTCTATTGATAGAGCCTTTTTAGCTGCTGTGTCTGCCATTTCATTACCACTTAAACCCACATGACTGGGTATCCATTCTAAAATGATATTTAAGCCTAATTTGGACAGTTTACTATATATATATTGAATGTCATAAATTATTTTGTTAACTTTAAAAATACTTCCTGTAATAGCTTTTAGTGCTGACAGTGAATCTACAAATATTACAGTATTTTCTGGTTGAAATTCTTCTAACCAATATAAAGATATAAGTATGGCTGTCAATTCACACATAAATATTGAAACATGATTTTGTAATTTAAAACCTTTTTTTACTTTAAGTTCCGGAACTACAAAAGCACATGCATTTGTGTTGTTTTCTGGATTCTTAGATCCATCTGTATATATTTTTAAATAATTACTATACTTGTTATCAATGAGGATATTTCCTTCACTTTTAATTGGGTGAGGACTATCCTTTTTTGTAATAATATTTGTAAGTTCCGTTCTGACCTGAGGTTTTAGAACATGCCATGGTGGTTTTGGGAACTCTTTACATTTGTATACAGTATTATAGTCTACATTAAATTTATTCATAGTATCATGTGCAGTAACACAATATGGTTTTTGATTTTCCTTATTTTTTTCCTTCTTAAATTCATGTATAGCGTTTTCTTGTAAACTCTTTATAGTTGGGTTTGTGTCATTCAGACTTAATATATTTTAAAAAGACTTAGTAATAAGACTTTTTCTTCTCAACTCATATGGGGGGTCACCAATTGCAGTCTGTAATCCACTTATACTGGCAGTTTTATGAGCACCTGCACATATTCTTAATGCTTGGGCTTGAATACTATCTAGTTTTTTCTTGACAGAGTGGGAGGCTGAGTTATAAACTTCACAGCCATAATCTATCTTTGACCTTATCATTGATATATATATTGTTCTCAGGGTAGAACAGTTTGCACCCCATTTGGTACCAGTTAACAATTTCATGCAGTTTAACACCCTTGAACATCTACTTTCTATATATTGTATATGTTTTAACCATGTTAGTTTTGAATCAAAAATCATACCTAGAAACTTGACCTCTTTAACAAATGACAATATTGTTTCTCCAAGTTTAAGAAACAAGAATACAAGGGGAACTATTCTTACTAAATATCATAGCTACAGTTTTTGTTTGTGATATGAGGAAACCCCATTTATCACACCAAGTACTAATTGTATCTATTTCCTCTTGTATTCTTTTTTGTAGATATTTATTGCTTTTGCCAGATAACCATATAGCACTGTCATCTGCAAATTGTGACATAGCACAGTACTTTAAATTATTGGATATATCATTTACCATGATGTTAAATAGTGTAGGACTTATACAACTACCTTGTGGTGTACCATTCTGAATTATAAATATTTCAGAGTAAGTATTATTAACTTTAACTTGTATTGTTCTGTCACTAAGAAAATCCTTTACCCATCCCAACATATTACCTCTTATACCTAGTGAGGCCATTTTTAATAATAACCCTTTTTTCCAAAGCATATCAAATGCTTTTTGGAAGTCTATAAATACACCAACTGTGAAATGTTTTTTGAGAAATGCTTTATGAATATCATTATCAATTCTATTTATTTGTTCCATAGTATTTCTATTTTTCCTAAATCCACTCTGATTTGGTGTGTAGAAATTATTTTTTTCTAGATACCACCGTAGTCTATTATTGACCATTTTCTCCATAATTTTTACAAAGTTAGATGTAAGGGCTATTGGTCTATATGACTGTGGGTCTGTGGGTTTTTTTCCAGGTTTAAGTACTGGAGATATAATGGAATGCTTCCATTTACTTGGAAGTTTTTGTAAAAACCAAACTCTATTAATAAAAAGAATAACACAGACAGTGATTTGTCTGTAAATTGTTTGAACATAGAATATGTAATTTTGTCTTTTCCAGGGGAGGTATCAGATGTTATCACTGATAGCGTCTTTTAATTATATAATAATGTTGTGTTTAACATTGACTATGCGAAAATAGTAGCCAGGGTGAGAGACAATAGTGCACGACCCGAAGGGGAGTGCACTATTGTCTCAAACCCTGGCTACTATTTTCCATAGTCAATGTTAAACACAACATTAATATCATTATTATACTGACTGTGTACTATTTTGAATAGTGACAATAGTGTATTTCAATATAAAAAATATGCCTTTTATGTAATCTTATCAACATATATTTGCTCTCTTAAAAAGACTTTGACTTTGTCTTTATAGCTGCAAGAAAGATTATCAAAGGGATTGATTCAATAGTATGTTTTGAGGTGAAATGATTGATTTTAACTCTGTATCTGAATATAAATCATTACTGACATACAATAGAATACTGGTTGGCCTGGTGCTAGAAGTTGTGTTAAACTTGCTATAAAAGAGGGACGGAAGATACCAAAGGGATAGTCAAACTCATAAATCTAAAACAAACTGACAACGCCATGGCTAAAAATGAAAAAGACAAACAGAAAAACAGGTTCCAGCGGTTTGCTCATTGTTGAAAGCTTAAACTCATGTTCACTTCAAGATGAAGAAGTACAATTAAAGCATTATGTCCTAGATTTGTCTCTGTATTATTTTGGATTTTTCTCGAGAAGGTGTACTCCTAACCTCTTCCATTTCATTTATTAACCTTCTTCACAGTACTCTATAACTTAAAAAAAACCAAGTAATATTAACAGTTAATGTCATTTATTACAATTTATCTGTAACAAATGACTATTTTGGTTTCAATAGCAGTAAACATATGTTAACAAATATAAAATAAAGTTTTAACAGAAACTACGGTATCTTAAAGTCTCTTAAATGTCCTTATAATTCAAGTAATATCTACTACAATGTATTTTCCATTATTGTTCAAATTCAATTATTGTAATAGTTGATATTAACAGTACAATTTGAAATATTCATCAATGGCATCATCTTCATTTGCTTTGGGGCACTTATTTGGTGGTCAGAATTCTCGACTGATTGGCAATAGTCCACCAAAACATCATCAGGTAGTCCCAAAAAGTCAATGATATCTGGATCATATGGTGCAGTTTCAACTGAAATAATTTAAATAAAGTCAGCTTTTGAGTGTGAACAAAGTACCAATACTATTAGGTAACAAATTATTCTAGTTGAACATAAAAAAAGTTGCACAAATAGTTCTTGGCCATATTTACACATCCAGCGGTACCATCATTTGTACTATCAAAAACAAGTAAAAGCGTACTTTCATTTTTAAAATGTACTGAAGAATGTTGAGACATAAATGTATTTACATGTGTTAAATATGCAATTAATTCACCTGAATGCCATTTTGTTCATGAACTCCATTATATGTAACGGGACATGTAGGAGAGTGACTTTAAGGAAGATCTCATTGTTGAAGACTATGTGACAAACCTTTTGTCATTTATTTCATGTTGTTGACCCAAAATATATGTTGAATAGTTAATACTATTTCAATAGTACCTGAATACAAAAAAAAATACCTTGTCTCTTACTATTTCTAACAGCAGAAACAGTCTCTATTACTGGTAGAGGTATTGGCTGTTCATTCTCATCCGACGTGAAGGTAGAAACAGTCTTTTCCTGGGACAAGCTAACTGTAATAAAAAGAATTCAGTTTGTTTTTACACTATCTTGCATGTAAGGAGAACTATTTATATATTATATAGACTATATGTACAAAAGGACTTAGGAGCCATATGAAAAGTTGTCTTATCAGTATCTTTAAACAGTACAACCCAAGTTTAGTGGCAAATATTAGAATACAATTTTCGATGTGATTTTATTGTGCTATAATATTTGAGGGGAGTCAATGCAACAATGTAGTGTGCTATATTTCATGGTACCAACAAGACGATAAATACATGCATTTCGCCTAGGTAATTTTTTCTTTGCATTTTTGATTATTTTGTTTAATTTTATAGTTTACATGATTATACTTACTAGTTACACTCCTACTTTCTGTCTGTTGTAATGTGCCATAGGTACATTTACTTAATGCATCAGACATACTCTTTTTCTGTTTATCTGAAATGTATTTATAAAAAAACAATGAAAGCATTTATATGAGTTCAGAAAATGATTGACAGACAGTAAAATTAATTTATAAACATGCACAATAAAATAAAGAAATGTACAAGAATAGTCATTAGAATAAAGAATATATAAATATTGTACTCAGTCATTTCACACATTAAACCCAATACCTTTTTGAGATTTTACATACAAATTTTGGATAAACTCAATTATGATATTAAAAGCAGAAATATTCTTACAATATTGTTGTAATTCAATGTATATTTTTGTTATTATATGTACAAATGATGTACTGCATAAGATATATATAGATATAATTTAATTTTGGATGTAACGCATCTTCTGATTGGCTGACGTTATTTTGTTATCAGCCCATAGACATAATTTAGTCATGTGACCGTGACGTCAACCTTTTTTCATGGTTTTCTACGGTTTGAAATGAAATTTAGAATTAAATTATAAGAAATGACTGTAATATACCACATTTTTTATGTTATTTCTTCATAGACAGAAAAAATATTAGTCATTCCTTAAATAACTGTAATAAAATTTTAGCAATTGCACAATGAATATTAAATATTTGTGTATAGCATTTACCTGAAGTATCATAACAATAGCTTGATAAAGATGCCTCATTTCTGTGTCCACTGATAGTCTTGATGTGACCTGATAAACCTGTCGTTCTCCTTCAGATATCTATTTATGCTCTGTCGTATGGCTAGAAGAGTATTTTTCTTGTAATATTCTTGACTTTTATTTCGGATGTTGGCATAAAAATCTTGCAATAAGTTTGCGATTTCATCTTTTGTGGCTTCCAAAATGTCAATTTCCATACCTCTTTCAACAATGAAATCTGACAAAACTTTAACAGCAAAATGTGTTTGTTGACCAGTTTTCTTGGACTTAAAGTTCTCTTTTCTAAATGTTGTAGGGTCGTCTTGACCAAACCGCGACATCTTGCTTGTTTTGTTTTTTTGCAGACGACAGTATAGTCATTAAGCGACTTTAATTAGTGGTTTATAACATCGTTATTTTAAGCGCACATATGATCAGGCTAATAAGTCCAGCCCACTTGTCTGTCAATGCGACTAAGCTCCACCTTCTCTCGTGAAATCAAACAATGATTGACGTTAAAATCAATAGTCATTTACAACAGCAAGACATACTATTTTCGCATAGTGCAGTTAACGCTATTTATTTCTTTTAAAAACTATGCAAAAATAGAGTAATTTAACTATAGAAGGACATTCTTACAGGAAGTATAATAATTCTTGCATAGTATATGGTTCATTATAACTATCAGAGTTATCCTTACAGTAGTGTAATAATTTACTGTACTCCTTTTGTTCTATATCTTGTTTCTGACTTTTAAAGTTGTCAGAATAATTATCATCACTACTGACTTGAGCATAATTTGTAGCAAGTATATCTGCTTTGTCTTGAGTACATTCATATTTGGTATTATTATATAACAGGGTTGGTAAATTTAATTTTTTAAATGTTTTACCCAACATTGATTTTACTTTTTTCCATACATCTGACAATTTACTATCATTATTTAGCGAGTTACAATAGCTCTCCCAATACATAGCTTGTGCAGCTTTAATAGTTTTTCTGCACGCTCTTTCTTTTTCTCTATATATATTAAAATCAGTACCAAAACCTGTATGTTTGGCACGGTTTTTACAAATATTCATTTCTTTAACACTTTTAGTGCATTCAGGTGTCCACCATGGTACTTGTGGTTTTTAGGGTTTATTATTTTTTAATTTGACTGGGATGCACTCCCCAGCTATTTGGAGTATTTTGTTTGTTAGTCTTGAACATGTTTCTTCTATATTGTCAGAAATCAATGCCTCCCAGTCTGCTTTCTTATAATTATATACTGATTCAGAATCATCAGTTAGTATTTGTTTATGACTAAAATTAATATTTACAACATGATGGTCACTGCCATAAGAACTAGTGAGGTCAACTGACCATGTTATTTTACTAGCTAGACTAGAATTACAAAAAGACAAATCAATAGGTGCCAGTTCTAATGTACTGGGATTACGCCTTGTACCTGTACCATCATTAAGAAGTACTATATCTTTATACTCAAGGAAAGAGAACAGCTCTCTTCCCTTAGTATCTGTATGTTTACCACCCCACATAGTGTGGTGGGCATTAAAGTCTCCACACAGTCAAAATTTTCCCTCTATTTGGTCAAATATATTATTATATTGTGGTAATTTGGTATCTGATGTTGTGTCATAAAGATTGACCAGTGTAATATCATTATTATCAAAATTAAATTTAATGCATGATATTTCTAAATAACTATCAATATTCTTTTTCAGATATGGGAGGTTTTCTCTGACATATATTGCTGTACCTCCATGTGATTTAGTATTACGAACAGAAAAATCAGCTATTTTATAACCCATTACATGTGGATGGTCTTGCTCATTTTTACACCATGTTTCCTGGAAGCATATTATATCGGGCTTTATTTGCGACATAGCTATATACTCTGCAGCATTATTATGAATACCACGACAGTTCCAATGAACAATACTGAACATTATGTTGTATATTAGTAAACTAGTAAAGTTAGCCATTATAAGCACAGATAGAACATATAACATTACTTCTGTTAATATTTTATGATTTGTATATTACATTATAGCATTTCTGTTGTTACTCTATTGGCCAATTGAAGACCTTTCGAAACATCATAATCAAATCCAAACATTTGTTTGGTTGCCATCGATACGAAACCAATAACTTTTTGCTAAATTAAGTTCACTTGTTGGGGTTTGGGATGTAAGTATATTAAGCATTGCAACACTTATAATTGGGATTACTTGGTCTATTATATTGGTGTTTTTATAACCTTTTTTGATATCAGTATGTTCAGCTTCTAGTTGCTGACCAACTGGTCTTGCTTTAGCCTTAGCTTTCACTTGTTTATTTGCCTCATGCAAGGTGATGTTGTCTCTTTTAACTACCTTGAGAGCTTGTTTTTGTTGCTCCCTTGAGGGACAAAGTTTATAGTTAGATGGATGGCCACCTTTACAATTTACACACTTTAGTAATTCTGTGTTACATTCATTGGATTGGTGGTCCTCACCACATTTCCTACATTTTCTTTTATTGCTACAATTACCTGTCATATGCCCATATCCCTGACATTTATAACATTGGATGGGATTTGGTACATATAGCTTTATTTTGTAACTATTGAATCCAATATTTATGGTTTGGGGTAGTATTGGAACATCAAAGATCAGTTTGACTGATCTTGAGGTTTTTCTTGTATTACTATTTTGATCATAGTATGTTAAACGTGTTGCCTTACTAACTTTTTGACCTTTCATGACTGATTTTAAGTCTTCATCCTCAATATCGAAGTCAATCGGCACGTTGTATATCACTCCAGCTGATGATGTAGTCGATTTGGGCAAACTTGACCTAATCGACCATTCACCAATGGAGGTTCTTTGTTGGATGGCTTTCCATTGATTTTTATCTTGGCACTCGATTAGTAAATTGCCGTTTGCGAGTTGCTACCGAATCCGATAGGGCCTTTTGAATTTTAATGGGGTTTTGTCTTCCAAGTTTAATGGATGGGTTAATACTAGCTATTATGAGCAAATATTTGTTGGGGGCATTTTGGAGGGAGGGTACTCTAATAACTGTGTTGTTATGGGTGGTAGCGGGGGAACCTGTTGCTACTCTTTTACGTTTTTTAACTTGGGTTGTCCATGAGTGACCCTGTTGACTTTCATTGTCAGTAGTTTCTAGGTCACTACTGCTCAATGCGTTATAAAAATCCTCAGTTCGGAACGGAGTATTTTCTGACTCGTCCATCATGGCGGACAAGACAAAGGTAAACAAAGAAAAAATATATATATACTGTAAATAAGGTTAAGCAAAATAAATAAGAATCAATTATTGAAAAGATTATATTAATCTTACTTGTATACAACAAAGTAAAGTCGATACTCAATCTGAAAATGAACAATAAATAAGTATAGTGCGGTGCTACAAAAAACACGACCGTGATGATCCGGGACTCACAACCCGTTATGAGGGGCCACACAAACATGCCCCATTTTATGAGGAAAGTGAGCTTTGAGACAACTCATATCAGCTTGTGTTTTGATAATCAGGAATTTCATTTAATAAAAAACATTATATATTTAATTCCAAGCTGTGAAAGTATATAACAACAATCAAAATGTAATAATATGATTAAACAAGTTGATTAGTTAATAATCAACCAATAATCACACAATCAAAGGAATGTATTAATTTGATCACACAATCAAAGGAATATCGTATATTAATTAGCAGGGTATTAAGGTAATTAAGACCATTTATATTAGTATCTTAATTAAAAAAAAAACGTTTTCATTAAAATCCAGTATAAAATTACAGTAATTCAACTTTTTTAAAATTGATTTTAGAAAGAAAAAACACCACAAAACATTTTTTTTTAATGGTACGACTTCCCAGTGGTACGACTTTAAGTTGGTACTAGTTACCTTTTGGTACGAGTTAACATGGTACGAGTTTCCGTTGGTACGAGTTAACTTGCTTCCGTATCAAAGCATGTCCAATTAACATAGTTTTTTTGTTTATTGCTACTAAAAAATGACCTAAAAGAGTTTGAACATATATATTCACATTCTGACTTTTTAAATGCCCATTTAATTAGGTGTTTGAATTTTTTCTTTATGAGAATGTGAGGCAATGTGGTTTACAGGGTAGAAAAAAATCAAAACTTTGAACAGATTCAAAATCACCAATATAAGCATGCAATTTATCAAGTACTGCCAAAGAGTTCTTGACACTCCCAAAATAATTAATTCCACTATTTTCGAATGCCTTATTTAAACAATTTATTAGAAGGTTTTTAATTGTACCAAGTGTATAACATGTCAAACATAAAAACAATCAAGGTTTAAAAAAGTAAAAAAAAAATTGCTTTCAGTAATTATAAACAAAGAGGATGATGTATGTTTGCCAATGATATGAGACAACACTCCACAAGAGACAAAATGACACAGAAATTAGCATATAGTGTTGCCTGTAACATGAAACAAAGCCCATAACGCATAGTGAGCTTTAAAAGGCCCCGAAATAACAACGTTAAACAATTCAAACGGGAAAACTAACGGCAAATATATAGCACATTATCATACTGAAACCACCGAAATACAGGCTGACTTGGGGCAGGCAAGCCGATACATACATAATGTTGCGGGCTTTACTACACCTGGTATATTCTATGAAGGAGTTTGGACCAGATAAAAGATCACGAAAATGTTTGAACTTGTATAAAAGAGGAACGAAAGATACCAGAGGGACAATCAAACTCATAAATCGAAAATAAACTGACAACGCCACGGCTAAAACGAAGAAGACAAACATACAAACAATAGTATACTTCTCTTGAATTGAATTTTAATGTGCGTATTGTTATTCTTTTACTTTTCTACATTGGCTAGAGGTATAGGGGGAGGGTTGAGATCTCATAAACATGTTTAACCCCGCCGCAATTTTGCGCCTGTCCCAAGTCAGGAGCCTCTGGCCTTTGTTAGTCTTGTATGATTTTAAATTTTAGTTTCTTGTGTATAATTCGGAGTTTAGTATGACGTCCATTATCACTGTACTATTATGCATATTTTAGGGGCCAGTTGAAGGACACCTACGGGTGCGGGAATTCTCGCTACATTGAAGACCCATTGGTTGCCTTCGGCTGTTGTTTGCTCTATGGTCGGGTGGTTGTCGCTTTGACATATTCACCATTTCCTTTCTCAATTTTATACATGACACAGTATAGAAAACTAAAGAATAAGCAACACGAATCCCACCAAAAACTAGGGTTGATCTCAGGTGTTGCGGACAAGTGGCACCAATTGTGTTGCTCATGTTATAACAAATCCGGTAAATAGTTTATTCAGTAGGTCACATTCATGAAAGGGAAATACATTGTAGTTTCGACGTAAGGATTGATTGATTGATTGATTGCTTTACGTCCAGTGGCAAATATTTCATGCATATTCCGGACGAGAACAATTTAACAATAAATATAATAGGTAGGTTGTTGTAATAGAGGCCATCTAGGATTATGGTCGGGGAAATTTGGACTGCCTCTGGAAAACGAGGGTATATTGGTTGGGGACAGAAATTTTGCCTACGGACTCCTCAAAGAGTTGTTGCAAGGGTTCTTAACGTGCAAAGAGCGTGGCACTCTCTTTACACGAGGCATTGGATTTAACGTCCCCCTTCTGACCTGACGTGACTGCGAACTTGATACATCCCGCACAACCAAACGGACACCCCACTTCGGCAAGCGTTTTACTGCTGGTCGGGAGAAGACCAAGTGACCATATTTCTATACCCCAGTCACCCTAGGGGTTAGTGATAAATGATCTTACACTTACATGTAATTGTATTACGCAGAGATAGAAACGAAATAAGCACACTGATGTTAATACAGTTATCAGTCCAGAAACAATACAAAACTTAAAAACTAAATTACATTTTACATCGTATGTCATATATTTTTATGTCTGATTATTTTTACCTTCGGTGTAATGGTTATCAAAACAGTTTACATGTAAGCTGTTGGAATATTAATGGTTTTAAACTAAAAGGATACAACAAGTACAGTGATTCAGATTTTATTAGTGAAATCAACAAAAAAGATATTTTTTGTTTACTTGAAACCCATTGCTCTCTTAAAGATGCGTTGGAAATACCAGATTTTAAAGCTGTGCATCTTATTCGGCCCATGTCTGCACGCACAAGAAAACGCTCTGGTGGTATTTCTGTATATGTAAGGTCTACACTGAGACCTGGAATAAAATTCTTAAAACACAAAACAAATGACTACATTTGGCTTAAACTTTGTAAGCAATTTTTTGGCTTACCTGAAGATTTATATCTATGTTTTTTATATACCACCCCCCCTGCTAATTCGACATATTCTCAATCTCTAACCTATGATATTCTGGAATATGTGGAAAATGATATAGTAAGTTATTCCAAACTGGGAAAGATTTTAATTGCTGGTGATGTAAATGCTAGAACAGGGTCCAAACAATTATACTTTATTCAAAACGATATTTTAGATAGTCATATCTCATCTTTATTTGAAGAATATAACCCTGATTTTGATATACCAGTCCGTCATAGCCAAGATAGCATTTTATCCACAAGGGGCAAGACACTTAACGACTTGTGTGTGCAGACAGGGATCCGTATCTTAAATGGTAGAACCCCTGGTGATTATATAGGTCAGCTTACTTGTCACACCTCTATGGGTAGTAGTGTGGTAGACTATTTTTTATCCACCGAAAGTCTTTTTAAGTAATAGACTATTTTTTAAGGTTCATGATTTTAAAGCCGACCTTTCTGATCACTGCCAGGTATCCATAATGTTAAAAGTTAACTGTATATTTAATGCACTAATTACTCTATACCAAACCAATATATGGGAAGAAAATTCTGCAGAGAAATTCCAAAATGCTCTAGCTTCACCATTGGTTTAAGAAAAAAATAAAAACATTTAATAATACAAATTATACTGGTGACTCAAATATTATGATACAAGATCTGAATAATATCCTTTATGAGGCAGCTAATATTTCTATTAAGAAAAAGATTATAAAAAAGGTAAACAGTACTGCTAAAGTGAAGAAAAGTCAACAATCAAAATGGTTTGACCTACCCCTCATAAATATGAAAAAACAGTTATGCGATAAAGGATTGATTGATTGTTGGTTGCTTAACGTCCAGTGGCAAATATTTCATGCATATTCAGGACGAGAACAAGTTCACAATAAATACAATAGGTAGGTTGTTGTAATAGAGGCCATCTAGGATGATGGTCGGGGAATTTTGGACTGCCACTGGAAAATGAGGGTATATTGGATAGGGACAGACATTTTGCCTTGCAACAGGCCAACTACGGACCCCTCAAAGAGTTGTTGCAAGGGTTCTTAACGTGCAAAGAGCGTGGCAATCTCTTTACACGAGGCATCGGATTTAACGTCCCCTTCTGGCGGACGTGACAGCGAACTTGATACATCCCGCACAGCCAAACGGACGCCCCACTTCAGCAAGCGTTTTACTGCCGGTCGGGAGAAGACCAAGTGACCATATTTCTATACCCTAGTCACCCTTGGGGTGGTTATGCGATAAAGAAAAGCTTTTTAAAAAATATAACAAAGATCCTTATATTAGATCTTCATTCTTTGCTTTACTGGAAAAATACAGTAAAGCAAGAAAAACTTAATATAGAAAATTCCGTGCTGATCTTATAGATCAACTTGATAATTTGCGTGAGGAAAACCCAAAAAGTTATTGGACTTTATTAGAATCCCTTAAAAATTCAGACAAAAAAACAGAAAAATCATCAAATATAACAAGCACGGAGTGGGCTGAATATTTTAAAGATCTTAACAAAAAACCAATAACTCTTTCTCCTAATATAATAGAATTTTTACGTAATTTAGAAAATGCTAAAGTTTTTACTGAGTTAGACATCCTAATCACAGATAAAGAAATTTCTGATGCAATTCATACTTTAAAGAATAAAAAATCATGTGGCCCAGACAGTATTTCAAATGAAATGATAAAAAACAGTCCAAGTTTTCTAATTAAAAGTTTATATCATGTTTTTAATAAAATACTTTCAACTGGAAACTATCCTCAGATATGGGCTAATGGTTTTATAACTGCCTTATTTAAAAATGGTTCAAAGGATGATCCATCAAATTATCGTGGACTAACTGTGACTAGTTGTCTCAGTAAAGTATTTACAAAAATTCTTACTAAAAGATTAGAAAAATTTTGTATTAAAAGAAATATCATTTGTACTTCAGATCATATGTTTGTCATGAAATGTCTTATTGATAAATATACTAAAACAGGTTTAAAACATTTGTATACCTGCTTTATTGATTTCAAAAAAGCCTTTGATAAAGTTTGGCATGAAGGCTTATTTTATAAATTAAGAAAACTTGGTGTTAGTGATCTATTTTATAATGTTGTTAAAGATATATATAATAAAACTTTAGTGTCAGTGAAAATTGACCCTAATCATGTAACTGCCATTTTTTCATCTTTTATAGGAGTGAGACAGGGACATAATTTAAGTCCCATCTTGTACAACATTTTTGTTAATGATATTCCAGATATATTTGATGAGGATTGCTTTCCAGTTAAACTAAATAATACCAAACTTAATTGTCTGATGTATGCAGATGATCTAATTTTGCTTTCTGAAACTCCTAGGGGTCTACAAGAATGTCTTGATAAACTACAGATCTATTGCAATAATTGGGGACTTGAAGTTAATATTACTAAATCCAAAGTCATGATTTTTAGCAATTCTGGTAGACTTCTTTCTACTCAATTTCATTTAAATAATACCCCCCTAAAGAACAAAAAAATTTATACCTACTTGGGTGTCAAATTTAGTATTCATGACAAATTTACAGATGCCCAACATGAAATGTATAATAAAGGGTTAAAGGCCTTATTTAAACTAAAACAATGTTTCTCAGGTCATCAACCAAAAATAAAAACTCTCATTCATGTTTTTGACCATACAGTTAAATCAGTCTTAATGTATGGCAGTGAAATATGGGGTGACATTAACTTTCACAAACTAAACACTCAAGGGGCAATAAACTATATGGTAACAAGCTCAGAACTTATAGACTTTTTAAAAGCAGATTTTGCTTAGAAAATTACCTTTGGCAGGAAAATTCTAGATATAGACATTATTTAACAAAATTCCGTATCAGTGCTCACGATCTAGAGATTGAGAGGGGAAGGTACAAAAATCTGACAGTGTCAGAACGTATCTGTAAATTGTGTGGTACTGAGGTTGAGGATGAAATTCATTTTCTTCTTCAGTGCCACAAACTTTCAAATATTCGTTTCAACTTTTTAAATGAAATAAAACAACGGTTTAAAAATGTTAGTGGTTTAGATATTAAATCACAATTTATTTGGCTAATGTCCTCTGAAGATACTTTCATACTCCAGAAACTCGGAGAATTATTGGAAAATTTATCCTCATATAGGAAAGTTTCCTTAAATAATATATAGATATAGAAATGCCTAGTGACCCCCCTTATATTATTAAACACTGTGCTTGTTGTATTCTTGTACTTGTCTTAATAATTTTTTTTTTTTTTTTATAACATTGTGTCTTAATCATATTGAATCACTTTTTTTGCTCCTTGTGGGCGCTTTGAATAGCAATAAAATATATTTGAATTTGAATTTGATATAATAAGAAACACATTCATTATTACCTTGTCACACAAACATGACTCTGAGTGTCTATACACATGGTCATAGAGTTATAAATTATGAAATTCAAGTATGAAGTTCAAGATTTGGGATTAAATCAATAGAGCAAAACTTACCTGTATTCTTGAGCTATTTTACACTTACAACTGGTATCGGTAAAACTGTTGACACTGACGAAGGCAGATTATTGAACCGAAATATTTGTCAACACGATTTTATTTAAATAAGCATCTTCTTCAATTATTTCATTTTGTAATAGTACCGTTGTATAATGTTTAGACATTGTAACACAGTCAGGATCCTACTTCGTCAAAATTATCTCCCCATTACGCCAGTTCATATTCATAATCGTAGAAACGGAAGCCATTGTAGGGATGACGCGCTACCAATTTTGCTCTTGGAAACCGATAAATTTATCCATATTGCACCATTACGATCCTTATTTGTCAGTTGTATTTTTAAAGACAAATGTATCAACTAGCTAATGAGCATCAGTTAATAATCTTGTCTGCATTGATTCAACTTCAAACTATTAAAACTATAAACTCTAGTTATCACACACAAAAAATTGGAATTTTTCGAAGATATGCATTTTCATCATCCAACTTGAAAGACTGTCGTCAAGTACTTTCAGTAAATAAATAGCTATTCGAACACACCTTCTCTGTTTTTGTGACTCATTAGATAGGTATTTCACTTGACCTATATATTTCATCTTTTAGTACTGTGATTTTTTTGTGTTTAACGTCAACCTGTAGCTTTAATGTATAAAAATGATAGAATTTGAAGCGAGACGATGTATGAAATATTCTTGCTTTGTACGATATCAAGACAAAATACTCAACTCAAACACGCCCTAACATAAAACGGTGCACTCGATTTTCTCTTTTCGATACAATTGTTACCCATTTGTGGAATTTTTTCTTCAGTCACATAATGGAAGGGCAGACACGAAAATTACTGAAGTAATAGATTGATATGGTTTCCGTCCGTGGTAATTTTTTCCAAAAAATCGGAGGTTATGCATTTTTGTCATCCAACTTGAAAGATACCCATGTCGTTGACTTGATATCTAATTGTTCTGCTTAACTATGAACTAGATAAATTGAAAACTTATTCAAATGGTGTTTTTAAAATAAAACACCTCGTAATTGAGAAGAAAATTGCAATTTTGTTTGTTTCTATTAACTTTTAAAAATTTTGTCACTATAGTAAACATTTATCGCCTTCTCTAATAAAGAGCTTCGATTCTTTTGTTCTTTTTCAACCTGGTTTCCGACTGAACAGGAGACGACCTATGTATATTTTCTGTGTGTGACCTTTTTTTTAATGCATTATCTGGTTGTTTACTTGGTGAAGTCTGTTATATTAGCTCAGTATCTTAATCTACACGCGTTATCCCCACTGTAGTGATGAATTTCTATTTTAAACATAAATACTATCTACTCCAACAGTATGTATGTCTGCTACTCGAACACACCATTATCTGCAAGTTCACCGACAAATAAATATTATAATAATACGTATCACGGACCTTTATCTCTATATATCTTAAGTTAAACGCAATTTATAGACCTACAATCGGACAATTATATTTAATCAAGCTAAACTGATCTTTTGGTTTCAACTTCATACTTATTTTTAATCTGATCTTACAAGTTATGGTCCTAATTTAAAGTGTACATACATTGCACAACTGGTGGAAGTTATTGTCACTCAACAGTATCTTCTTCCAGGTTTAACTAGGCCATAACTTGGTCATCCATCACTGCTAGATGAAGTTTTGGTACCTGCAATTAGATGTTTCTTATGTTAATCAAGTCATGTAAGGATCGATTCAAACGCTGTGTTTCTCGTTCCTTGTTCTTAATAGAGTATAATGTTGGATGGATTCGCCCGTTTGAATGGATTTAAACTCGTAATTTATGCGGCCCTTCATAGCCTGCTGTTCGATGAGAGCTAAGTTTCCGTGAAAACCGTTCTTTGATCTATAATGGATTTACTTTTATTAATTCTGATTTGGATTAAGACTTGTCTCATTGACACTCATTCCAAATCGTCTTGCCTACAATAACAACACTTATAAATAAAGACAAAATGAATGAATGGATACGTAACTGACATATTGGTTGAAACTTGTCTATTGCTATTCAGCTGCTTCAACTGTTGACGGGAAGGGAAAATGAAACTTTGGTGACATCTGACAGAGGTTATTGGTTTTCACCACCATGCGGGTCTTTCTATCTACGTTGCAAATCATTGCTACCTGATCTCGCGAAACACGATTGATTGTCTAGAGTTTCTATTAACTTCAAGTGATGTGGATGTTTCTTGACATACTCCTCCTTCATCGCTGTGCCAATTCCCTGGCGTGAAGGGCCACATAATACAACGTGATTGACCTCTACGGTGTCACCTAAGAGCGACTTAGGAATGGAAGTATGGTCACTTGGACTCTCCTCCCCAGTGTGACGAAACATTGTCATCTGGTCTTCTCCCGACCGGCAGAAAAATGCGTTCAATCCAATGTCTCGTGAAGTGAAAGCGCCACGACCTTTGCACGTTAAGAACCCTTGCAACAACTCTATTAGGAGTCCGTAGGTGGCCTGTTGCAAGGCAAAATTGCTGTCGCTATCCAATATACCCTCATTTTACTGTAGCAGTTCAAATTTCCCCGACCATCATCCCGGATGGCCTGCTTAATTGCAAGAACTACCATGATTTTATTTATTGTTAACTTGTTCTCGTCCTGAACATGACGACATACTTTCCACTGGACGTTAAGCAACAAACAAACAATCAATCAATGAGCTTTATCCGACCGCTTGTTAAACGTTTGCCAAAGTGGGTTGTCCGTTAGGATGTACACGTTTGCAGCAACGTCCGGTCAGAACGCTGAATCCGATACCTCGTGAACAGAGTACCACGATTTCCGCACGCTTAGAACCCTTGCAACAGCTCTTTGAAGGGTCCGTAGGTAGCCTATTACAAGGCAAAATTTCATTCTCAAATATATCCTCATCTTCCAATTGCAGTTCAAATTTCCCCGATTGCATCCCAGATGACCTCTATTACAAGGCCCACCTATTTAATTTATTAATTCGTCCTGAACATGCATGAAATATTTGCCACAGGACGTTAAGCAAGCAAAAATCAATTATTTGACGGTGTCATCTTAATCGGCGCGAGTTACAACTGTTATAAAGCAATCATCTCTAACCTTTCAGCTTGGTTCGGGAGGACCATCCCACCAAGTTCCTTGAACAGTATGTTTGGGCACAGTGACGGTGATCATTTCTTCTAGTATAAATGACCCCACACAACGGACCGTTTGAAACCATTTTTGTGCAAAAAGGACATGTATGCTTAGCATTGTATACTCGACTATGTTTTTTTCTTTTACCAGTTTTTGAGGTTAAGCTCTTCTCAACAAGCCTCAAGCTCATACTACCGTTTCCAGTGGCAGACAAGCAACCAAAGCAACATGATGTCCTGTACTGCAGGATGCCACTGGACAAGGCATACCAATGAGCGGACAATCGGGCCTTAAAGATCTATTTATACAGACGGACAGAAGTCAAATATTGAGAAACACGTTATTTTCTTGTCGCCCAAATACACACCTGTGACTACATATATCATAGTTTTAAATTATGATATTCAAGATTTCGGTTCGATTCACTATAAGGATTTTTACCTGTACTGTCCAGCATTTTACCCAAACAATTTATATTGACACTGACGAAAGCTAATTGTTCAGCGGAACTACTGGAATTTTTATTTTATTGAAAATTCAATTTACAGGAGTATGAGCACAGTAAGCACAATGGTGTAAATTCAGTTATTACGATTTTAACTTCTGTCTCTTGGAGGCAGTTTTTGTGATCTGTGCCATCTTCCTTTCTCCTGGTGTAGTGGCTACACGCTGTTCGTACATGGTTGGGTAAATTGACACATTTTTTTTCTTAATAAAATTATTGAACGTGCACAGTTATATCCCTTTGGAATTCTGTCGTCACGCTCATTCCGTTATCGTATATCTTTTAGGTTTAGGAAATTAGGTGTTCTTTTTTGGTTTCCAGTTGACAGGACCTTTGAACACATTGTTCATTGATTCCAAATTATTGTTGGTGCAGTTTACCTTTTACTTGTTCCTCCGAGTTTTGATCCGTAGGGCTGGCTTGTGTTAACGAATGTTGCATTGATGCGTTTGTATTGTTGAAGATTTCATTCTCAATATGGTATTCCATCTAGGCGATGAGACTTGAGTCAACAATTGGAAGAAAGTGTTTTGGTGTTCAAATTGCTCCGGGTTTCAGCGATGTCTGTGTCCACATAATGTTTGCGGTACCGCTAGGCCATGCTATGGGTACCTAATATAGCGACGCTATCTCCTCGTTGGCACATTTCAGAGTAACTAGTCGAACAACCTAATCTTCAACATTTTAAGGACAATATAAACAAAGAAAATATAAACAATACCGCTAGGCCATGCTATGGGTACCTAATATAGCGACGCTATCTCCTCTTTGGCACATTTCAGAGTAACTAGTCGAACAACCTAATCTTCAACATTTTAAGGACAATATAAACAAAGAAAATATAAACAATACCTATTTCAGTATAGAAAAAAAATGTAATATCTACCATAACTAAGAAAATAAAGGGAAAGGCAAAAACATGAAATTCAACCATTTCTAATCTCAAATGCCAAATTAACATATCTGAATGAAATGAGCAACCCTCCTATAAAAATATAAACCTTACCGCCTTGAACCTTCACAATTAAGATGTAAACCACCATCTTTATAAGCAAATAATTTCACCTTTGGCTTTCCACATTTATATCTATATATTCGAATGGATGAATTCTACTTTATAACATAAACATAAATTCAAAAAAGCCATGTTAACTTCCTTAATCTTCTGACCCGTTTCATCAAAATCTACAGATGAAGAAAGAATACAAATCTAAGCAATAACCACTGAAGGAAATAACAATTTAGCAGTAGAAATCAAATTTCAATAGGCAGACTTACACGATAGGTAAAACATGAATGTCATTAGTACCACAATGAATAAATAAACAATTATAACCTTGATGAATACTCTTGTTCTTGTAAAGTTGATAAGTACTTCTATGGGAGCCCCTAGGAAAGCAAAAACATCAGCATTTTCATTTTTCATATTTTTAGCAATGGAGTCTTGCACTATCAAAATAATCTTGGTTCTGCAAATAAGCTATTTAAATTAATAATTTAACGAGGAAATACTCTATAAGACATCATTTGAGAAACCTGCAGTTTCTGTTTTAATGAAAATTCTAAATATTTCTTGTATGCATCACTATGCCAATCTCCATGTGTATGTTTATAGATTAAAAACGTCGGTTATGCTTAGCGCGATCGTTCGTTTGACGTTTCAATGATCATTTTCATTTAAAAAGAATATATAATAAAAAGGGATAGGAGGAAAAACCAAATATTGTTTTCTGGCTAAACATTTCACACGAGTCAAAGCTTATAATTGTCCAACTGTTACTCGGTTAAATACATTTTGAATCTTGTACAAATACAATGTTGTTTCTTTCGCGAGTGGCGAAGACGTTTTCAGTGAAAGTGTAACTCAGTTTCAATTATATTAAAAGTATCTGGTTTAAATGAAACTACATGTCTCCTTCAATAAGCCTACTATATAGATACTTCAACAAATTTTACAATTTCAATCCAATTTGTCTATGAGGTTTGTAGCAAGATCACATGTAAGCTTATCAATCTTCTATCTATTTTTCAAACTCAGAAATAATGGTACATGAAACATGAAATTGTCAGCATTCATAGATGAACGTTGACTTTGCAACAGCTTAAGTCCTGCATTTGTTTGCAAGTTTATTTGTGAATTGATAGTCTGTGTAATATATAGAGTCTATAAGAATCTACCAACTAGTAAACTTAATAGGTTTTGGATCATCAAAATTGACAATACTACACAAACAGGAAAAGTTATATATATATATATATGCTGCATGTCTCTCCATGAATCTTTCTGAACAAGCATTACTAGTGACATTTCCATTAAAACCTGTCAATAAGGAATCTTGTGTTTTTTAAATTATTTGGTTCTCTTGAAAGACAGTTCTTGTGAAGATTGCAAACGCTGTCGAATATTATATCATCTAGTGTATAGTGAAATCTAGTTTTGAATATTGTGAAAGGAACCTTTGGAGATTTGCAATCATACATTGTTTCAAACCATAGCATATTTCAGTAGGCAGTCAAATGTTACAATGCCTTGTGTCAGTGTTGACTTTCTATATCCTTCTTATCGGCAATTGTCCTTGTATTGCTGTCCATCTTCTTCATATTGCCGGTAGTGTAGCGCAAAAAAGTAACTTCTGTGACGCTTCATCACTATATTCTTTAAAAGTATCGTAACACCATTGTTTATAGCATTTTAGAATGACTGTGAAAGGAACCTTTGAAGATTCGTATTCAGTCACTGCTTCAAATCATAGCATCTTCCATGCGGGCAGTCAAATTTAACAATGCCTGGTGTCAGTGTTGGGTGCCTATATCCCTCTTTTCGGCAATAGTCCTGGTATTGCTGTCCATCTGCCTCATATTTTCGGTAGTGTATGAGAGAGGGAAAAGCGTTTGTGCCACTACATCACTATATTCTTGAATAGTATCACAACACCATTTTTTTAAGGCATTTTAGAACAGTCCAAATCAGCTCCTCATCAAAAACACGTCCTTGTATTTTCGAAGTTATTGTGCCTACTGCAGTTACTAGAATTACACGATTGTCCTTGATTATAAAAATTCTGTGGTTTAATTTACATCTGCTGTTGTTGTTACAATTGTCTTATCAGCATCTCAAGCTGTACAATATTTATACTATATGTTTCTATGTCTTTTTTCAACCATTTGTTAACTCTTGTCCTCGTCCTGAACATTCATGAAACATTTGCCACTGGACGTTAGGCTAACAAAAATCAATTAGTTCAGAACCAGCGACATTTACTGCATTATTAGCAAGTCTGTTGTGTGATGCAACTTTCTGAGGCATGAAAATCACTGTCTTGTTCCATGCTTGTTACTCGGAGGGTAGCTCCTGCCAAAGTCTCCCTTACTCTCAAATCTTCTATGTTGGTAGGATTTGGAGGCATGACAATCCTAGTAATAGCAGCTCCGAGACCTTTCATGGCTTTTGATCATTAGTTGGGTCTCCTGCAGGTTTGCATCTGTACACATTTTTAATACAAGGTGAATATAATTGTCGACACTTTTAGACTTTTTATGTTCAACATGACTGATCTCAACTGTTAGAGTTGTTGGTTTGAATCTTGGGTATAACAGTTCTAGCAGTCTATTATGGGCAACTTCTTGTTCGCTGAGGTTTAGGAACCATCGTGCTGCCTTACCTGCTAAAAAATGTGGAAATTACTGAACAATAGTTTTTTCTGAACTTATGATATCATGAAAGATTTGAACAACTATTTCCATCAAAAGGTTTGATAGGATGAATGTGTGGTCTGTTTTAATGATTGTTAAACTGACTTACTGGTGTTGGGTTTGGATTCAGGGATACAGCTGAAATCCCAGTCATTGGTTGTAGTGTCTGTTGGATCACACTGGTTGACACGGTTCCAGACGGTAATGGTGGTGCTGGCGATGGTCCCGATGACGGCAATATAGAGGACGATGTTGTGTTTGTTGAAGTTGAGGCTGTATTTCTATTTGAAGTAACTGGTGTTCCACCTGCAGGCAAGTTGCTAGTTGTGCTTGTTGTTGCTGTTCCTTTTGTTCTCATAACGATTAAATTTCTGTTTCCGGAATTTTGGGATCGCTCTACCACTTTTTGTACTGTAATTTTAAGTGAATTGTTCAGTACGGTGGTACTTGTAGTTCTATATTTTTCTTATTGTGAAACCGAATATCAGAAACGACTCTAGGTCTTTGGTTGCTGGCTAAAATGTATTTATAAGTTCAAATACTTTATTCTAGATGCACACATAAATCAGTGCGGCATCGAGGGACGCATAGCTTTTTTTATACCAGAATAAGAATTGAAACATTTGACCAATGAAATAAAAAAATCTAAATTGTTTTCAAGACAAAGTATATTTACATAGCGTCAGTAAATAATTAAAACTCAATTTACTAAAGGTATGACCTGAGCTTATGGTTATGTAACAAAATGGGACTTAATTGTCAATTTCCGTATTATCAGGTCTTGCAAAAATGAAAGATACATTTATTTACTAATCCCTGTTGTTCTTTTTGACCAAAATTTTTTGACACTTTATTACACATAAGAATTTGAGCTATAAAAATGACATAAAATTAAAAAAAAAGAAATAAAACATTTTCATTAATCAAATTTTAGAAATAAATTTCAAAGCTAAATAATTAGAAACAATTCCTGGCCGAAATTGTGATTTACTAGATAATTAACTTTAAAACGTTTTTTTTTACAAAATGTTAAAACGGTTTTTTTTTTCAAATGTACAAATACAAACTATGACAATTCCCACCTAGGGGCGCAGTTGGTACTCTTGTCTTGGCTCCCAAAAGTTTACGGGGTCATGATTTTAGTTGTAATGTCATTAGAAAAACAATAACGCTTTCAAGGTCACCATTATCAAGAACTTGTTGCAGTTCACAAAAATACAACACATTCAAGTTATATAATTTAATTCCAAGCTAAAGTTTTATTATAAACTATACAAAGGACAATGTCGATATAATGTGACTCCTACTGTATCTTACTTACTAACTGATTTTACAAAGTTTACAATATATATTTATACTAAATATTGAATATAGACAATACTCAATTAACATGCCAAGACTCCAATTTCATAACTTTAACAATTTAATAATTGAAGGACTTTTTGTCTTATTTTAAAAATATGCTTTAAATTGTAAAAAATTTCGAATTAGCCCTCGCCGCGATATAGCCTTTTTGTGCTAATGCGGCGTAAAGCAACCAACAATCAATCAATCATAACTTTAACATATAAGTAACAGCATTCACAATAATTTATATAACAGATAATTATAATTTATAATAGTAAATAATCTTATGTTTTCAATTCTATGCAATAATTTTTACATCTTTAGTATGAATTATTGTCTTTCATGTTAATTTCTGTATCTCAATGAATAAATAAATCTGTCACATATTTGAACATCGAATGTCACTAATTATATTAAGAAAGTATTAAGATTAAAATCTAATTTGATTTGAAAAGTTCAAATAAGCTCCTCCTCAACAGAAAACACGTTCTCATGTCTTCGAAGTTATATCGTCCTCTATTGTTCCTACTGTAGTAACTAGAATTACACGATTGTCCTTGATTATAAAAGTTCTGTGGTTGATTTCACATCTGCTGTTGTTATTGTTGCAATTGTCTTATCTGCATCTAAAGCGGGATGTATCAAGTTCGCAGTCACGTCCGGTCAGAAGGGGGACGTTAAATCCGATGCCTCGTGTAAAGAGAGAGAACCCTTGCAACAACTCTTTGAGGGGTCCGTAGGTGGCATGTTGCAAGGCAAAATTTCTGACCCTATCCAATATACCCTCATTTTCCAGTGGCAGTCCAAATTTCCCTGACCATCATCCCAGATGGCCTCTATTGTATTTATTGTGAACTTGTTCTCGTCCTGAATATGCATGACATATTTGCCACTAGACGTTAAGCAACCAACAATCAATCAATCAATCCAATTTCTTTACATCACTGGTTTTGCACTATCATACAAATTTAAAAAAGAAAAAGTCATATTTAACATATTTCTGTGTAAGATTTTAAAAATCCTATTGACTCACACTGAATAGGGAATCATAATGTGACCTACATGTATTGATATTCGTTTTTCGTGTTACATGTACATGTATCAGGATTTCTTGCTCCCTTCTTGTCAGTTCTTAACTTTTTTTACTTTTATGTCTTCAATTTACTCTATCAAATGATCAAATATGATTTTAAAAAATTCTTAAATTCTATTATTAATATCCGCGTACCTTACAACAGGGTGGGTTGTACAATTGAAACCAATTATAATTGTTGAAAAAAAATCACTATCCGTGACGAAAATGCCATTACAAATAGACAAAAAACAACAACATAGCACCCCCTTCCATAAACTGAGTTGTTACAGTAAATTACTTAAATAGTGACTTGTATTTTTCATACACCGTTATCGGATGGAAATAATTCATTTTTGTGTTTTACTTCATGCAGTTACAGTTATATTTCTAAGGTTAATATCTAGAATATATCGTTGTAGTTAGTTCGGTTACATAGGATGCAAAATTTTGCAAATCTGTATAAAACATAATTAAACATATGTCAGATAATGCATATTTTAATGTTTTTATTTTCTACGGTCGGTCTTTCGTTTGATCAATCCTGACACGCCGTTGTGTGTTCTACAAGAAAATCCTTTAAATATGCATTATCTAAAACAACAAATTAAATAAATTGGTATTGTTTTTAATTTCAAATGTAAACATGTATAAATACCTTGATGAAATCAATACAAATAGATTAATACACATGCTATAATGATTTAAAACTATCTTGATTTTTAATCTATCTAGTATATATTCTTGGTTAATGTGTACATCAAGTAGATCTAAAACTAGTTTAGCTACATCACCAACTTGTTCAGTATCAATTAATGTTTGAACCTATATTATAACCCTAAACAATAAAAGTATAAAATTATCAAACTATTTGAGCTGTTGACACAAGTTAAGAAGCTTTTTGTAGGTGATATCTTTTCATGCTGTTCTGTGGGAATATTTTCTTTTTTACTCTTGATGAGCGTGTGTTCTAGATTCTGTAACTGAATATGTTTCTTTACAAACCTTTCTTAATATCTTTTCATTGTCTCTTTTCTTTGGACAATCGTTGCTAGTAGCTGGGTGGTAACCTTAGCAATTGGCACATTGTGCCTTAAGTTTGCATTATTTATCTTTGTTGTCTTCCCCACACCTTAAACATTTTACCTTATTGCTAATTTCCTCTGCATGTGTCCAAAGCCCTGATATGTGAAACACTGCGTTGGTTTTGGTACAAATAATTTTGTAGCTCTGCTGCATTGAAAAATAGTTAGAGAGGTTTTGATAGTATCCTAGTGTTTATACTAGCTTTATAAATATTTTGATATGAGCGTCACTGATGGACTTGTGTAGACGGAACGCGCGTCTGGCATACTAAATTATAATCCTGGTACCTTTGATAACTATTATTACTGTTGTCAAAATTAACAAGTCTCTGAAATCGACTTTCTTGTTTCTCTAGTTCATGTAAATCTTATTCGTCTATCTCTAGCGAAACAGTATAAATACAATCATTAGTGGTAGTTAGTGATATAGGTTGAAGACAAGGACATTGACCATTTTCCTAATTATTTAGTTCTGATAACTGAGTGAACTGGTGTTCAGCACGCTTTGGTATAAATGAAGTGCCATTTACTTCGAAGGTTTAAAAAATCATTAAGGAACTTTTCTAAAGAATATCCGTCCGTCCTTTTTCCATTTCTTTTAAAACATCTGTAATATTTACGGAGGAATGAGGCATGAACAAGACATTGAATTTAATAGCTCTGCATATGTCCTCTCGAAATCATTATAATTATCATCATCACATATAACACTAAGGTATTGTTTCGCGTTATTGTGGCATCATTTTTCATATATTTTTGAAATAAGTCATCATTTTTCATATATTTTTGAAATAAGTCATTATTTTTAGATATTACCGATTATTGATATTGGTTTGCTTTACCATTTGCCTTACCATAGTCACGACTTTAAACTTAAAACTGAGATAAACATTGACTAGAGCTCGCCGAAGAGAAAAATCAAACCTGGGGTTTATGATGAGTTTATTATGAATTAACCAATCTTATTAGTTTGTGATTAGGTCTAGTTTATGGTGAACTACAAGCGGTATGTTAATCATATTTGGTATGCAGTTGTATAAGCATTGGCACATCTCATTTACATAGAGATTATTTGGCCCTGCCCCCTCATGGTATATTGACTTTAAAATTTTTGCTTATTTTACATATATTAGTTTGTGATTAGGTCAGTTTATGGGGAACCACAAGTGGTAGGTCAATGATATTTGGTATGTAGTTGTGTTAGCATCGGCATATATCATTTCCATGGAGATAATTTGGCTCTCTCCCCTTAGTCATGGTTGATTGACTTTAAAAAATTTTCTGAGTTATCATGTATTAGTTTGTGATTAGGTCAATTCAAGGGGAACCATTAGTGGTAGGCCAATGTTAATTGGTATTCAGTTGTATAAGCATTGGCAGATCTCATTTCCATGAAGAATGTTTTGCCTCACCCCTAAGTCACAGTCTGATGACTTTGAAATCTTAGTTTACATGTATTAGTTTGTGATTTGATCAGTTTAAGATGAACTGTAATGTAATGTTGAGTCAATGATATTTGGTATGCAAATTTATTGGCATTTGCAAGTATCGTTTCCATGGAGATTATATAGCACCAACCCTCTTATTGACTTTGAAACTTTTCTATAGTTTACTAGTTAATGTTTGTATTTAGATTTAGGAATGACTTATTATAAATCAATGGTCATGATGGTATTTGGTATGCAGTTGTTTAAGCATTGGCACATCTCATTAATATGGAGATTGTTTAGCCATGTAACTCAAGTCATGGTTCATTGACTTCGAATATTTTCATAAATTATGTAAGATGTTAAAGTATTGCTATAATTGTGATTTCAACATTTGCATAATCAAAATTACAAAAAGGCGAGACATATCTGTGATAACAGTATTATTCAGGTTTTTCCAATTTTATTGACTACTATTATTGTTTAAATGAAATCTGAAATGATTATTGAAGGGTGCCACAACTCACATAACTCAGTGTCATAAAGAATTAGACAAATGCATCGTGTGTCAAAAAATCAGCTTGCAATAATATCTTATCCGTATTCAAGCGGAGGCAGTCATAGTAGCCATAATAAGAAAGACTCATTTCTCGTAAGTACACGAGAATTAAATTCAACTCGATATGCGGTAATTCTTTCTTTTGGTGCAAAACACCTTCTAACATTTCTTTTATCAAAGAATATCTCTGTAATGTTTCATGTCAAGCATCACCTAACAACTTTAGAGCTGTGCCGCGAAGACTGATGCACAATTGTTGAGCCATGTCGGCTTCACTCCACTGATTCCAATGAGCCGTCTGTTGAAAACGAACAATGTAATCTTGCCAGTCTACATTTTCCCCATTAAACTTATCTGGCTCTTTTTATCTACGCATGATTGAATTTTGTTTAATGAAAGAAACTTGACTGAGAGGAGCCGTACTTTAATTTGTTATTGCTGGCTTACTTGCAATATTTGACTCTCTTTTTGGTAAATTCAAATAAACTGGAGATCTGATTTCTTTGCTGCTTTCTTCAGCAATTCTGTCAGACACATAGGGAGGTAACACAATGTTCCTATTGATTGAACCTTGTGCTTAAATTGGTGTTGACTGTTTTCTGTAACTAGGAGTTGCAGTTGCGTTTATGTCAATAGTAAGAAAAGACAGCGTATGTAGTTAAGTTCTGAATTTACTACTGCTATAATCAGCTGTTTCGTCACTCACTCAGGGAAGAGAAAATTTCCTGTGTAAGCATCTGTCTTCCGTTATATTTCGATTATGTTCACGTGAAAGGCCAACTTCAATGATGCTTTTATCATCATATTTGCTAGACAGCCTGAAGGAATCTACTTCGCTTCTGTCAAATCTTCTCCTGACATAAACGTAAAATCATACTTTTTGATATAGCCTTAAACTAGAACTGGAACATTATTCTAATTTTAACACGTTCATTAATGTTTACAATATGGAGGCGTAATTTTATTCCACCATGAATTCCAGATCAGAGAATAAACGTCACAACTTTCGTGTGGGGACCGTAAGTCTTGTAACCTTGTAAATGTTAATAGTAAAAATATTATTCAGCCGTTCTTATTGTCCATTTAACTATGGATACAATGTTGTAATTAGTATGTGCTTGTATCCATATTATGCCTCTAATGATTGTGCGAAAGGAGAGTTGCACTTCCCTACGTTATCACTGTCTATTCCAGGGGCAAGTCATGTCTACTTGTTTCTTCTTTATTCTTCGTGTTAATATTCCCTCTTTGGTACTCTTTGAAATATCTTTTAATATCTAATGCAAAACTCCATTTTATTCCAACAAGGTAATTTGTGATTTTCTTCATCCGAACGTGTTTGTGCTCTCTTCCTTCTCGAAGAGCCAAGTGTAAACCAATAAGATACACTTTTGTGTCTACTAGCCTTGCTGGACTACTGTCGCCTAAAATCCCTCTCCGTCACAATTGTTCATTTTCTTCAAATAAAATAGTTTCTGTTTTTTTTCTAGTGAATGTCTGATCCTGCAGCGGCCATCTGTTTCATAGTGTAATCTAAGTTGTATTTAACCTGTTAACAAATGGTCGTTCAGATATTTGTAACATTGCCCTTGTCGTTTAAAATGCATTTGAATTCCCAAACTTTTGGTGTATATGTAGGTTTTCAGAAAGCCTTTGATATGCTATCAAAACACGGGTAACAAGATTTTGTATTATGTACTAAAACATTGATTGGCATTTCTTTCTGTCTCGGATAGTTAAAATTTCTAATTTTTTGCTAATTCCATATTAGCAAGACTTTTAACATAAACATTTTGTAATTTTATAGTATTGAGTTTTCGCTGAATTATCTGGTAAGAAGTGGCATGTATTCCCCTGGACCCATCCAATCTTACACATTCATTTGGCTGACCAAAGTCAATGTTGTCTACGGACACTATTGTAAAAACGTTCAGGTTTAAGTCATCATTAAATTTTGAGTATAATATTATGTTCAAAATAGAAGAAATATATTCTTTGGATTTTGTTTTGAACAGATAATACCAAATGTATTGATGGTATTGAACAATGTTACTAGTTTGTCGAGACATTAGGAATCATTAAAATTCTTTAATTTGTGTGATCATTCTCCATGTCAAGATTTTTCTACAGATGAGAGAGAGCCACTCAGTTTTCTTGCTCGACTTGTTGTGAGCTTAAGAAATGAAAGTTCCAAATGAATGATGGATCAAAAGATTTGTTTATGGAGTTGAAATCATCTTTACTTAGGTCTATCTCTGTGGAATTTGATTTGTAATTTGTAATATGAACATTGCTTTTGGTATCTGTCATTTAAATCCATAATAATATTTTCATACAACTAGGGCAGATCTTGCTCGTCACATATGCTAGATTCTGGGTTTAATTGTATGGGTTTATCAGAACTTGATTTCATATGATAGCACACATGAATAATAGTTATTAATCTGCATCCTTTGCCAAAATTAAAGTTCCCTTTTTGTCTTCAAGATACCCATTATTTTTGTATCGGTGGATTTCTAGGTAATGACCAAAAACATTTTCCAGTTGTAAAAGTAACCCAAAACTCGTTTTACATGCTTTTAGCGGTTTTTATGTATTTCTCAGAATACAAAATGTCAAGTTTGTCATTGAATTTGGTTAAATGTTAGCGTAATATCAAAGGTTCGTCCCGTATCATGGAATTGGCAACAAATATCAGCATTTCATTTAATGTAATTGATTCGATACTTATAATTATGTCTGAAGACATTTTCGACTGGATGTCTGGGCAATCATCCAGTTTTGAGTTTAAAAATGTTTAAGTGTCTAGATCCTCGTGTGTATTAGGATCAACAGAATCACCAGTACTATCTTCATCGATGCCACTACTTACCTAAACTATCAGAATCATATAACGCTTTTTACAAAAGAACTTTTCTAGTCTAAGTGAGAATATTGGTGTTCATTCGAAATAGTGTTTGACGAGGTAAAAATGTCGCATGCGAAAAGTTCTCTTTAATCGTTTTTAGCTCACCTGGCCCGAAGGGCCAAGTGAGCTTTTCTCACCACTTGGCGTCCGTCGTCCGTCGTCGTCGTTAACAATTTACATTTTGAACTTCTTCTAGAGAACCACTGAATGGAATGGAACCAAACATGGCATGAATGTTCCTTATGAGGTGCTGACCAAGTGTTGTTACTTTGTAGCCGATCCATCATCCAAGATGGCCGCCAGAGGGGGACTTAGTTTAACATAGGACGCTATGGGAAATGCATACAAATGACTTCTTTTAGAGAACCACTGAATTGAATGAAACCAAACACGGCATGAATGTTCCTTATGAGGTGCTGACCAAGTGTTGTTACTTTGTTGCCGATCCATCATCCAAGATGGCCGCCAGCCGGGGACTTAGTTTAACATAGGACCCTATGGGAAATGCATACAAATGACTTCTTTTAGAGAACCACTGAATGGAATAAAACCAAACATAGCATGAATTATCCTTATGGGGTGCTGACCAAGTGTTGTTACTTTGTAGCCGATCCATCATCCAAGATGGCCGCCAGCGGGGGACTTAGTTTAACATAGGACCCTATTGGAAATGCATACAAATGACTTCTTTTAGAGAACCACTGAATGGAATAAAACCAAACATAGCATGAATGTTCCTTATGGGGTGCTGACCAAGTGTTGTTACTTTGTAGCCGATCCATCATCCAAGATGGCCGTCAGCGGGGGACTTAGTTTAACATAGGACCCTATGGGAAATGCATACAAATGACTTCTTTTAGAGAACCACTGAATGGAATGAAACCAAACATGTCATGAATGTTCCTTATGAGGTGCTGACCAAGTGTTGTTACTTTGTTGCTGACCCATCATCCAAGATGGCCACCAGCCGGGGACTTAGTTTAACATAGGACCCTATGGGAAATGCATACAAATGACTTCTTTTAGAGAACCACTGAATGGAATAAAACCAAACATAGCATGAATGTTCCTTATGGGGTGCTGACCAAGTGTTGTTACTTTGTAGCCGATCCATCATCCAAGATGGCCGCCAGCGGGGGACTTAGTTTAACATAGGACCCTATGGGAAATGCATACAAATGACTTCTTCTAGAGAACCACTAAATGGAATTAAACCAAACATAGCATGAATGTTCCTTATGGAGTGTTGACCAAGTGTTGTTACTTTGTAGCTGATCCATTATCCAAGATGGCCGCCAGCGGGGGACTTAGTTTAACATAGGACCCTATTGGAAATGCATACAAATCACTTCTTCTAGTGAACCACTGAATGGAATGAAACCAAACATGGCATGAATGTTCCTTATGTGGTGCTGACCAAGTGTTGTTACTTTGTAGCCGATCCATCATCCAAGATGGCCGCCAGCGTGGGACTTAGTTTAACATAGGACCCTATGGGAAATGCATACAAATGACTTCTTTTAGAGAACCATTGAATGGAATGAAATCAAACATGGCATGAATGTTCCTAATGTGGTGCTGACCAAGTGTTGTTACTTTGTAGCCTATGTAGCCTATCCATTATTCAAGATTGCCGCCAGCGGGGGACTTAGTTTAACATAGGAACCTATGGGAAATGCATACAAATGACTTCTTTTAGAGAACCACTGAATGGAATAAAACCAAACATGGCATGAATGTTCCTTATGAGGTGCTGACCAAGTGTTGTTACTTTGTAGCCGATCCGTCATCCAAGATGGCCGCCAGTGGGGGACTTTTGAATGAAATTAAACATGTTCCTTTCCTTATAAATGAGGTTGTGTTGTCACTTTTAGCCAAATTTTATATTTTTTTATTTCAAAAACCCAAGTAGAATCAGGTGAGCGATACAGGCTCTTGAGAGCCTCTAGTTTTACAAGCCGGCATGTGGCATGTTGGACCATGGAACCTCTTCTATCCTCTCGCCATCGACTATAATGTTGTCGACACAAATTTACAGTTATCGTATCAGGACAATTAAGAGAGTTTTCAATGACACGAATAGCCATCTCTCTGAAAATAGTTGAGGGTTTGAAACTTCTGCAACATGTTCAGCTATATAAGAACATATTTGACAAATGTCCGACATTTTCTTTTTTGGAGGAGGGGGTTTGCAATATTTGCTTTCTAAAGAAATATAATAACTTGGACAGAGACAGTCCAAGGGTCCTAAGCTATGGTTGTCTTTAAATCAACTAAAAAACTCCGATGGCTTGTTATATTATGGTACATCGCCGCGATATAGACTTTGTGTGCTAATGCGGCGTAAAGCAACCAGCAAGCAATCAATCAATATTATGGTACAATCTGTTTGCCCTCTTTATTCCACATTTGGAACCCTCTTGACAAATTTTTCTAGGAGTGGATGTTGGTTTCAATATGCATGGCATAGTAGTTCACAAATTTTATGTCAATAAGAATTTGATTTGTTTACTAATATAACTACTTAAGTGCCAGTCTGCCTAAGAATCAGGCAGTGGTGAAAACATGACCAAAAAACCCCACCCAATTTTACATTGATTTCAGTTCATAAAATGTAGTTATGCACAAGAATAACATTCATTTCTGTTTTCTGTTCTGGTAATAGAAGATACAATTTGGTTGAAATGCACTAGAAATTAACGAATAAGGGGAGATAACTCTGTAATTTGCTATCATTCTAACCAATTTTCTAACCAAGTTTTTGATATTACCAGACACACACAAACGAAAGACCAATTATTTTTAACTCAGGATGATGATTAGTATTAAATAGCATGATTAGCTCGGTGGGTTTTTTCTGATCATGTTTTGATTTTTACCTAAATTGCCTGATTCTTACAAAGACTGGCACTTAATAATGGATGATGTGGTGTGAGTGCCAATGGGACAACTCTCCATCCAAATAACAATATATAAAAGTTAAACATTATAGGTCAATGAACGGTCTTCAACACGGGTTATTCTCCTTAAGAATGTAAATTAAATCTGACAAATAACTCTCTGCATGCTACTCGCCTTATTTGCAACCTTTCAAAATTTAATTTTCACGTTCGCGGACTGCTAAACAACCATGTCAAAAATTGTTTAATTTTACCCAAAGAGAGATAAATGCATTTTTAATCTCTATGGATATTTTCTCTTATACATACACTCTAACTTATTTACACAAATTGGCAATAATCAAAAACAAAGTAAGAGAAATGAGTAATTATGTTCTGTATCCTTGGGAGACTTTTGTATGTAGAAGACGCAAACAAATACGTATCAAATAGATTTAGTTGTTATATTTTTCTCTCAATATAAGACTACGTCTGCCATCCGCATTAACAAGAAAAGAGAGAGAGAAAGTATCATGCCGGCGGAATAACCCTTTCCGATTCCAGTATGATACAGATACCAGACTGTGACCTAGCTACCATTATTTATAACGAAAATATGTATATAACATATGTCCAAGAATAACTAAATGGAAGCATTTATGATATCTGAACAAAGTCAACTATAAAGTTGTTTTACACAATGTAACAAACTACTGGGCGAATTTAACCAACCTTGGCCACAATCATCATAAAAATGTGTTTTATGACCCGGCCAACCAACTAAGATGGCTGCCATGGCTTAAAATAAAACATTTGGGTGAAATATAGATAATGGCTTATATCTCTGAAACCAAAGTATTGGTAGCAAATATGACATAGTTAAAATTATTTATCAGGTCAAGATCTTTCTGTCCTTAAATTTGCAGACAAATCAGATTGCTGGCCCTGAATTGGTAATTTTAAGAAAACATTCGCAGTTTTTAGTTATTATCTTGAATATGATTATAGATAGAGATAAACTGTATACTGCAATATTCAGCAAAGTAAGATCTACAAATAAGTCAACATTACCAAAATGATCAATTGGTACCGTAAATGTTATTGCATTATCTTTCGCCAACCAGTCCGCTATCCCGTTCCCGGCTATATTAGCATGGCCTGGAATCCAAGATAGGGTTGTTAGTTTGTCTTGTCACAAGAGTGTCCCCATACTTTCTTTACTGTCTGTTGTGGTGTCTATGTAGTTTGAACACTTCCAGTGCAAAGTTAAGATGCCTTTTTAGACTTTATACTTTTTGTGCTAATGCGGCGTAAAGCAACCATCAATCAATTAATCAATTGCATATTTTTAGACACATTTTTGGGTGAAAATGTGACATGTATACTAGATCCTTTAGAATGTTTAGATATAAATAATGGCAAAAAAGTTTAAATAATCTATTATAATTCAGATATTTACATTTTTATATACAAATATTTTGATTGTCTATCAGATATTGATGCAGCTACCGGTACATGCATTAACTCTTTAACAATATGCATGGTCTGTCAGAATATTTCCCACAATACTTTCATTTGAAACGTCCAAATCAATATCCTCCTCCTCATTTTGAACTTCCATGGTATTCAAAATGTTTTCAAGTCTTTCATTTTCACATCACATGCCTTTTTCAGGGCATCTGTTGTTTTTTGCAACTCACAATGCAAAGCTACCAACTCTTTCTCCTTTTTGACAATGTTTGAGTTGTCACTCTCTGTTTCTTTTAGTGTACTAATTCTCTTTAAGCAGGAAGCAGCAACCTCGTGTTTCTCACGGTTAAGTATTTCTTTGAGTCTAGTTATTGTTTTTGTTTGCTTGTCCGTATAGCTTTTGCCTCTTTGTTGTAAATTTTATATTAACACTTCCACTTCTGCCACGGCTGGATATTTTTGCATCATCTGCATTAAATCTGTCCCATGCAGTTTCAGCCATCCCCATTATCACATGTTTCCCACAGCTTCTAATATCAGACTTGTTCATATACTCTCTCAATTTCCCATTCATGAATGTCATTTTCTTTTTTCTCAGTCCATACGCCTTACTAATTTCATCTTTTGAATATACTTTTATTTTTCGTTGCTGCGAGAATCTTTTTTTGGTTAAGTGGTGACGACATCCAAGAACTAGGACTCCTGAAAAAATATTGTTTTTAATTAGAAATAATCTCTTTCATTTCTTAGACATGTTATATGATTAACCTTGAATGTAAGCTAGAGAATTAAGAAACAAATTATAATTTTGACAAAAAGTTTGGTATGGCTACAATCAGCGAATTATTCCCCAAATGAATAAAATAACACTTAACAGAAATAATGCACAAGTGAATACTTGCCAAGAGGAAATCATTTCTACAATGTAATACGGTAAAAGTATAGGCGCCACTATTAATGACGGCATTAACTCTGTCTCTAGTTTAATTAATGTTGCTTTTATATATAAAAAAAATAAAGAGATGTGGAATGATAGCCAATGAAAAAAACTATCAACCCAAGTACAAAAATAAAGTGGATGTAACAATAAGCAATAATAGGTAACAGTGCATCCGTCAACAATGAGAAAATCCCATACCGTATAGTCAGCTACATGTATACAAGACAATGGCATGAAAATTATGAATCAATTCAATAAAGAAAACTAAGGGAAGATAAAAAAAAAATATATGTGCGGTTCCAGTTTCCCTACCTACCCTACTTTTTAGTCTTAATAATAGCCTACCCTAGATATTTTTTTGTCATTCTTATTAAGCACCGTTAAAGTCTGAATGTTGTTCCCATAAGTCCTGGTTTACATACCTTAACTATTTTTTAAATGTAACTAGAATCACACATTCCATCTTATTTGGCCAAACAGTCGAACTTATAACAAAGTAATATTAGAAAAACAAATATGACTGAAAAGCCACATTAACCAATGACTTACACTGAACTCTAGACTCCTGGATTTTGACAGACACACTCAGAATGTGAAAGGAATAGCCATGTTAGGAGCTGTAAAATCTCACCAATCACAGTGTTACAGTACAACATAAAGACAAACTATACAATCAGTTGAAAAGGGCTGAACTCATCAGGTTTATACAAAACATAAATAAACATCTAACAAAAACTCGACTGGAGTAAGCACATCATTCTATAACCTTGTTTTCAGTGTTGGGAGTCTGTCATCTATTTCTCTGTACTTCCTCTTTCTTGGAAAACACATCCCGCTCGCTCTGTAGTGGGTCCTTGTGAGAACATGGAAGGCTTTTTCTTGTCTCAACAACTTGATCATACTGAAGATGTTTGGGTGAGGTGCTTTTACTAACTTCTTTAGTTTAATATGCCGACCTTCTGAATAGTTTATTGTTCTATGATAGTCTGGTGCGTAGTGGTTCCACAGGCTTTGGTTATTCTCAACACAGAAGTAGGTTTTATAGTCTGTAAAGATAAGGATTAATGTATCAGTATCTACATCATTTATGTCCTCTAGTGCGTTAAACCAATCATCTTCAATTGCTTTGGTTAATAAAGGTAGCAGAACTGCAGCTATGTGAACAAGTTGTTGAGTATCGCCCTTTTCATTGTACTCAGTCTTCAAACCAGGGTTCTGTGCATTTCGCCAGTTACAATTCGTTTAGTGGAAAAACACACTTTTATGTTGATTCTTGGGATGTTTAAGTAGCTGCATTTCTGATGGTTAATTCGTGGTTGAGGAACATCTTGGCTGGTTGAAGTATGATGTTGAATTGGTTACATAGATCTCGAATAACAGTGAGAAGCCTTGTGTACATCTGCTGATCTTTATTTGGTAGGACACTGTAAACCAGTGGAAACATAGTACCATCACCTTTGTCGTGAAAAGTGTACAGCTGGTAGAACAGTGTTGGACAAACATAGAATGTTCCATCACAGTAGATGTTGCCTGCTGCTTCTAGATGTTAGAAGTTCTTTTGGGTACTGAATACAAGCATTCGCCCGTTGGTGTAATCATCTGCAAGTAGGAATAGTTGTCCAGTAGTAGTTTGAGCCAATTCACCATCTACTGTTGTTGGTAGTGCTTGTTATAGCTTGTGTCTCGTTGTAAACTGGTCTTTGCATAAATAGAAGCTTGGTGTGTGTTCACCCCAAGGGTGACTGGGGTATAGAAATATGGTCACTTGGTCTTCTCCCGACCGGCAGTAAAACGCTTGCCGAAGTGGGGCGTCCGTTTGGCTGTTCGGGATGTATCAAGTTCGCAGTCACGTCCGTTCAGAAGGGGACGTTAAATCCGATGCCTCGTGTAGAGAGAGTGCCACGCTCTTTGCACGTTCAGAACCCTTGCAACAACTCTTTGAGGGGTCCGTAGGTGACCTGTTGCAAATTTCTGTCCCTATCCAATATACCCTCATTTTCCAGTGGCAGTCCAAATTTCCCCGACCATCAGCCCAGATGGCCTCTATTGGATCAACCTATCTATTGTATTTATTGTGAACCTGTTCTCGTCCTGAATATGCATGGAATATTTGCCACTGGACGTTATGCAACCACCAATCAATCAATCATTGGTGTGTGTTCAACTAGTTGATGTTTGTCATCATTCCATTCCCGGTCTCGTAGTTTTACTAATTCTTCTCCATAAATAGTTAGAATTGCATCCTTAGAAGGATATGGAGAATAAAACAAAAAATGTTATTTGCAAAAATCAAAAAAATATATACAATGCAAAAATAGAAAGTAAAAAGCCTAATGTTTTACGGCCGATTGATAAATGGTCGTTTTCTCCTCTTTTATTTGATGCGTTTCGTCATTTTTAGTTTTTCACCCGGTTTGGTTTTTTTTATTTGATCGATTTATGAGTTTCGAACATATGTTTTTGCTCTGCTTGTAGATAATTTGTGTTGCAATATTTTATACTTTTAATGCTGCATTAGCAGCTTGCATTGCAACTGAAATTTTGATATACATTTTAAAATATACAAGATTTGAAATTTTCACTTTTATAGATTATAAATTTTGTTTATTAATAAATAATTTTCAACGGCAAATTAAAAAACAAAAGTGCTTCATATATATGTTTTGGTATATCGCAAGATACATGTATTTGCTATTGCTAGAGTTATTTTTGGTGCTGCTTTTTATCATTTATTTTGCATGCTGCATGCCTTGTTTTTATTTGTTATTGCATATGTTTTTATATTATATTCACTAAAGCTTATGTTTGTACTGTTTGTCAATAAGCCGAATCAAAATAAAGCTTTACTTGCTTAACAGCGGTATACGTATACTCTATGACCGAGCTGGATTGCACGTATTTTTTTTTTATTTTTTTTTTTTTGGGGGGGGGGGATACTAGCTGACATTCTGCGATACATTTCCGATCATATTAATTTGTAAGGGAACTAACTCTGAAGAATGATGGTAAAGCATAGGTAACACATTGTCTGGTTTACTTTCACCGCACTAGAAGTTAATAAAACACTGAGTTCGATGATTGTATATTAAGTATTCTCAAAATAGATCAAGCATTCATATTTACAACACAATATACATGTATACGAATATGCGACGAGTCACCATGATGTGAAGAAAGCCTGAAATTATCCAATCCTCTAAATTACACAACGTTTATATATCCAAGTCCCCGTCTAAAACTAATTCTCCCAATCTGAACAATCATTTAATGTATATCATAGTTACTTGACCAATCAAAATGCATAGCTTTATCTCAAGTTTACCTTAATCCCTAATCCAGAATTAAGAAAGACAGTCTAATAATGTTTTCTTTGAGATGTGAATTATTTGCAAGAAGCCTTTACTCAGGTCTGATATGTTGATTTTCTTACATTTAAATTCATCCTAACAGTAATAAAGAAAATATAGATTTATCTTAAACAAAACTATTCAAAAATATTGCCTCATTTTTCCTTGGGGATATACTCTCCCTTCTTCGAAAATTTTTTTTTTTTTAATTTACAAGAAAGCAAGAAAGAAATCTTTAGATATATGAACATAATTTATAGACTACATGGCAACACACATTATTTAAAATGAACATTATATCATGACAAAGCATATTATTCTACAATAATTGAAACAACAACATTTGTGAAAGTAAACACTGAAGTAATCTTGAATTATGCACATGAATGTCATTATGAACGTCATTGTATAGCCATTTAAACACAGTCTTTTTGTTTTGCTTCTATTGAAAAAATCTTTTGACATGAATTTCATTATGAACGTAATGAATAATTATTTGGACACAGTCTTATGTTTTGCTTCTTTTGAAACAAGTCTTTTGACATGAATCTTTTGATAATTGTCTATTGATTTGATTTCTTCAGGAACATATCTATTCTGTTGCGCGAAACACGAAACATCTTCTGGAAACAAACAAACCTTCCTCTCAGAAGAGAGTGGTAACTGAAGGATATTTTATCGGCATAAACCAGTCGCCTGGTTTTAAGTATCAATCCACATGATACCTATGAATTTACACATGCTGGATGTAAATTCTGTATCCAATTTCTGCCATTCATACCTGAAAATTTTGCTCCATACCAACCAGTCGCCTGGTTCGAAGTTTCGATCTGCATGAAACTTCTGAATTTACATATGCAAGATGTTTATTGTGAATGCCATATTTGCATGGCGATTCATACCTGATATATGGTTTTCCTGACGTATGTATACTGTGAATTCCATATCCACATGGTGATTCATCTGACACACTGATGTTTTACATGTATGAATGTAAAACTGTGAACTCCATATCCACATGGAAGTTTATAAAAGACACACACTGATTGCTTGCATATTTCATATGTAACATGAATCCATAATCTAATGGATTTTTCTTTATAATTGTTTGACAAGCATGATTAACCGACACTAGAATGAGGCTCAATATAATCTCACTTTTTCCCACGAGCAAAGCGGGTAAACTTGATTGCTAAACTGCAATTAAAATTGAAAATTTCTTGCATTCTTGTCCTTTTCTGTACTGCAATCCACTGACATGGTCTAAACTGTATTAGTTCATAAAAGTTATTGAATCTTCTTCCATTCTACTGAGTATTATCAGACACAGCTTACTTAAATCACCCGTGACAATATATTTTGGCCTTAATACTTGAAATATTAATATCCGAACTGGAAATACTATTTAAATTATTAGCCCTTTGAAAAGCGACGAGTAGTGTTCATTAATGGAGTATCTACATGTACATAGCATTAATATTATTCTTGAGTTGAAACTTGAATCAATTGAACACTATAAAGTACAACCCTTAAGGGTAGCAAACAGCTTTCTGAATGTTATAGAGGGTAGAAATAAATAATGTTCTACTTTGAAAACTGACTGATTAGATAATTAAAATAATAATTCTAAAACCAAAAATAACAATGATGTATCATAATCTTAAAGAATTTTTTTTTTAAATGAAAAATGGATTTTCTGAATTTGATATTAATTCAGCATGTAGTCGTCACTTCCTTACTGAAATGCCTGTAAGAAGTATGGTTTGGTTGACGAGACTTACCCTTACTCTGTAGTAATAAATGTTCCTAAATATTTGTCATCACATTTAACAATCAATGTTATTTCTAATCTATTTTTATTACTTTATTTTAGTGTTGAATGGTAACGACAACAAAAAATACAATACTATTGAAAAAAAATGAGTTCCATGGACTCTGTCTAGGACACGAGCATGAACAGTGCTGAGATAAGTAAATAGATTCTTAAAAACTTATACGAGCATGTCTTTTCCAAAACAAAAACTCGATCAAAGCAGAATCTCTACCCTACCCAGTTTTGGTAAGGGATTAGTAAAGGCTTGGATCATTGCCGTTAATCCTTGCATAATGTTCAATTAGTTTTAAGCTGATCCTGTTAATGTCATGACAAGATGAATATTGAGTGGGTATTGCTCGTCGTGTTGAAGATGTAAAGTGATGCAAAAACGTTGTTGTTTTTTAATATCAAACTGTGATACTGGAACACAATCATTATGTTGTACTGGATTTTGAGAATTTGCACATATGTTTTCTTCTTGTTTGAGAACTTTCAAGAACTGCCTGAACACATCAGGTCTTTAATCATCTCCCATTCCAGTCCAACTTGTACATTCTTGCACATCCTCCCGGTATAATGTAGTAACATATTTCTATTCGTATACACCGAAATACGATTCTGACTATCGTCAAATACAAGTATTTCAAAGAGCTTACAGCTGTGTGGAACACAAATAAAAACACTTTTCATGTTTTGGAATCGTTATTTATTACGATTTGGAAATAATTTAAAACAAAAGACCCTGTAATGAAATATAAAATTATAAACAACAGTTCAAGAATAATAGCATGTGTACAATGAAAACTCAATGACATTCCAATTTAAATAAATTATAAAAGTTCTTAATCTTTTCTCTTATTTCGTTATTCTATCAAAATATCATAATGTTATCTAATTGAATTATATCGCTAATTGATTTTAAAAACTATTCAATTATATAATAACGTCTTGAAAATACAATTAGATGCACAACTATGTATCAATTTTAATTAGATTAGTATTTTATTTAGTATTTCAATTACAGTATATGAATGGAAAAATTAAGTTAATAGATAAGTTAATAATACTATTTAAATGAAAAACCTCTGAACAGTATAAACAATTTATGAAATATTGTATATATTTAGTTGAAAAAGTTACAATGTCACAACTCACAAAGGCAACAATAGACCAGTATCGAGTGTTGTTTACTGACGAGTGCATATCACAGAACCTTCGGGTCAATAAATCTGAAATATGTTAACTTACAAAAATGAAAAGACATAACACCCAATTTGTATTCACGTTAACATTAACATTATGTTAATGTGTAGTTCTTTCAACACTTCCTGGTTTTTATGCACATCACCGCGAATAATTTCACATGCGTCTCGTCGCATTGTCTCGCTTGTTCTTTTGTATTCCCTTACAGCATCAAGCCGGTGTCCAGTTACCTCTGAAATACTTTGTTCATCGATACCACATTCATACCAACGGGTTGCAGAAAGTACACCTTAAGAGTGCACCCAGCTTAAGTGACTCAGCATGAAGTTGTTTTGATAATAAACAAAAATATGGTAATATAACATGGACGAATATGTCAGTATTCTTTTTCCATAAAATTTTATTAAAGAGTATTCCTAAAATACAGTCTAGGTTTTAAAAAACAATATTAAGTTTCTAAAATTTCACATATTAAATTTAGACACTAACCATTCATTTTGTCAGGGGTGCGAGTGTTATTATAATACAAAACATAATGCTTTATTTAAAAAAATCTGTCACAAACCTTGAAATGGAATGTTTTTATAATTACTATATAATAATAACTATATAAATATAAATGAATAGATTTTGAATTTAAGTAAAAAAAATGTTTTGGATGAGAATGATAATAATCAATTACTTCCATCGAGAATGCTGAATTGATCAATTAAATTGAGTTGTAAAAGAATATGTATTTAAAACAAAACAACGTCTGTGAAGAACATGGTATGGCCCTATTAACAAAACATTTTTAAAAGTAGTTAATCCAAATAAATAATGGTTATCTATATACTTACCAATGACCAATGTCGTTCTTGTAATGTCGAACTGTACATCTCTCTGGGTTTGTTCTATTTTCGTATGTGTATATTTGTTTCTGCTTACTAGTATTTCCTCGTGCTCTTAATCAACCTTGGTTACTCTTCTGCATATCTCAGGCAAGTCTCTCTATTTCTTTCAAGCAAGGTAATCTGGGAATTCTTCATCCGCTCGTTTTTGTGCTCTTTTCCAGCCCGACGAGCCAAGTGTAAACCAATAAGTTACACTATTGTGTCTACTAGCCTTGCTGGACTACTGTCGCCTAAAATCCCTCTCTGTCTTAAAAAGTCATTCTTCAACTTAAATAGTTTCTTCTTTTTTCTTGTGAATCCCTAATCCTGCAGGCGCAATCTGTTTCATAGTTTAATCCAAGGTGTATATAACATGTTAACAAATCGTTCATTCAGAAATTGATCAATTTCCCTTTTTGAATTCCCAAACTTTTGGTGTATTTACAGATTTTTAGAAGGCTTTTCATATGCTATCGAAACACGGGTTACAAGATTTTGTATCATGTACTGAAACATTGGTTTTTCAGTTTGTGACATAGCATTGTCTCGGATAGTGAACAATTCAGAGGTATTCCACTGGACCCATCCAATCTTATATTTACACATTCATTTGACTGACCAAAGTCATGTTGTCTACGGACACTATTGTGAAATCGTTCATATTTAAGTCATCAATAAACTTTGAGGATAATTTGTTGTTCACAATAGAAGAAATATATATATATATATTTGGTTTAAATTTAAGAACAGATAATACCAGAGGTATTGAACATTGTTACTAGCTTTGTCGAGCCACTGTAGGAATCTAGAGAATCGGCAAGAAGAATATGTAAGTGGTGTTGACTTGACATGTTTTGTGTCAAATTGAAAATAACGTCCTTGTGATCATTCGCCATGTCTTCTGGAAAAAAGATTTTTCTATAGATGAGAGAAAGCCAAGAAGATCCAAGAAGTTTTCGTTCTTGAACAAATTTGGGAGCTTAAGAAATGAAAGTTCCAAATGCATGGGTCAAAAGATTTGATTATGGAGTTGAAATCACTTTTACTAAGGTCTATCTCTGTGAAATGTGATTTTTAATATGAAATTTGCTTTTGGTATCTGTCGTTCAAATCCATAATAACATATTCATATATTTTGGGCAAATCTTGCTCGAAGCATATGCTAGATCCTGGGTTTAAGTGTATGGGTTTATCAAAATTTAATTTCATTTGATATCACAAATATCAATAATACTAACTCAGTCTGCATCCTCTGCCAAAATTAAAGTTAGTTCTCTTTTTGGCTTTAAGATACCAATTCTGTTTGTTTTGGTGGATTTGTATTTGTACTGTTCAAAAGCATTTTCCAGTTGTAAAGCACTAGTAACCAAAAACACGTTTTACATGCATTTGAATGTTTTGTCAGAATATAATTTGTTAAGTTTGTCATTGAATTTAGTTAAAAGTGAGGGTAATAGCAAAAGTTCGTTCCCGTATCATGGAATTTGCAAGAAAGATCAGCATTTCATTTAATACACTGTGATTCGATATTTGTTATTATGACTGAAGACATTTCCGACTAGATATCTTGGAAATCATCCAGTTTTGAGTTGAAAAATGTTTTGGTGTCTAGATCCTCGTCTGTATTAGGATCAACAGAATCACCAATACTGTCTGCATCGATGCCACCATCTTTACCTAAACTGGCTTTAAGTCTAAGCAAAATCATATTACACTTTTTGCAAAAACAAACTATTCTCGTTTAAATGAGAATATTGGTGTTCATTTGAATCTTCGAAATAGTGTGTGAGGATGTAAAAATGTTGCATGCGAAAAGTTCTCGTTAATCGGTTTTACGACTCTGCATGTGGCATGTTGGATCATGGAACCTCTCATCTCATGCCATCGACTATAATGTTGTCGACACAAGTTTACAGTTATTGTATTTGAACAATTAAGAGAGTTTTCAATGATTTGAATAGCTATTACTCTAAAAAATAGTTGAGGGTTTGAAATTTCGGCAACATTATCAGCTATATTAGGACATATTTGACAAGTGTCCGACCTTCTCCCTTTTTAGAGGAGGGGGTTTGCAATATTTGCTTTCTAAAGAAATATTACAACTTCGGCAGAGACAGTCCAAGTGTTTAAGCTATGGTTGTCTTTTAACCAACTAAAAAACTTCGATGGCTTGTTCATATTATGCTACCAACTGTTCGCTCTCTTTATTCATCAACCCCAAGGGTGACTGGGGTATAGAAATATGGTCACTTGGTCTTCTCCCGACCGGCAGTAAAACGCTTGCTGAAGTGGGGTGTCCGTTTGACTGTGCGGGATGTATCAAGTTCGCAGTCACGTCCGTCAGAAGGGGACGTTAAATCCGATGCCTCGTGTAAAGAGAGTGCCACGCTCTTTGCACGTTAAGAACCCTTGCAACAACTCTTTGAGGGGTCCGTAGGTGGCCTGTTGCAAGGCAAAATTTCTGTCCCTATCCAATATACCCTCATTTTCCAGTGGCACTCCAAATTTCCCCGACCATCATCCTAGATGGCCTCTATTACAACAACCTATCTATTGTATTTATTGTGAACTTGTTCTCGTCCTGAATATGCATGAAATATTTGCCACTGGACGTTAAGCAACCAACAATCAATCAATCAATCTTTATTCATCATTTGGAACACTCTTTACAAATTTTTCCAGTTTTGAGTTGAAAAATGTTTTGGTGTCTAGATCCTCGTCTGTATTGGGATCAACAGAATCACCAATACTGTGTGCATCGATGCCACCATCTTTAACTAAACTGGCTATAAGTCTAAGCAGAATCATATTACACCTTTTGCAAAAACAAACTATTCTCGTTTAAATGAGAATATTGGTGTTCATTTGAATCTTCGAAATAGTGTGTGAAGATGTAAAAATGTTGCATGCGAAAAGTTCTCCTTAATCGGTTTTACGACTCTGCATGTGTGGAGATTATGGAACCTCTCATCTCATGCCGTCGACTATAATGTTGTCGACACAAGTTTACAGTTATTGTATTTGAACAATTAAGAGAGTTTTCAATGACTTGAATAGCTAATAGTTGAGGGTTTGAAATTTCTGCAACATTATCAGCTATATTAGGACATATTTGACATATTTATTCCTTTTTAAAGGAGGGGGTTTGCAATATTTGCTTTCTAAAGAAATATTACAACTTCGGCAGAGACAGTCCAAGTGTTTAAGCTATGGTTGTCTTTTAACCAACTAAAAAACTTCGATGGCTTGTTCATATTATGCTACCAACTGTTCGCTCTCTTTATTCATCATTTGGAACACTCTTTACAATTTTTTCCAGGGTGGGCTGTTGGCTGATTGAACCGTTCTGATCGTCCATTTAACTGTGGGTGATATGGTATAATCAGTATGTGCTTGTATCCATATTGTGCCTCTAATGATTGTGTGAGAAGACCTGTCTATCGGTCTCTTCTTTATTCTATGTGTTTTATGCCCCCTTCGTTACTCTATGAGATATCATCTGAATGTCTCCGGCAAGTCTCTCAATATCTTTCCAGCAAGATAATTTTGGAATTCTACATCCGCTCGTTTTTGTGCTCTTTTCCAGTCCGAAGAGCCAAGTGTAAACCAATAAGTTACATTGTTGTGTCTACTAGCCTTGCTGGACTACTGTGGCCCAAAATCCCGCTCTGCCATAAAACGTATTCTCCTTCAATTAAAATAGTTTCTGCGTTTTTCTTGCGAAACCCTAATCCTGCAAAGGCTTTCTTTTTGGACAGTATGATTCAAGGTGTATTTAACCTGTAAATTACATCGTCGTTTAGAAACATTTCCCTCTTTGTTCAAAGTGCATTTGGATTTACCAAACTGTTGTTGTATTTATAGATTGTCAGAAAGCTTTTGATCTGCTATGAAAACGGTTATCATATGTTTTCAAAAATTGATACAAGTCGTTAAGGTGCAACGAAAAAAAAACTTTTAAATATAATAACATGCTAGTCAAAATCTAATATTCATAGGTATGGATTTGCTCATTGTTGAAGGCCGTAAAATGACCTACGATTTTCTCATTGGCAACAATACCACATCTCTTTATTTGAAAATTCATTTTGATAAATACATAATGATAAAAAAATAGCAAGAGATTCCTTTTCGATGGACTTTCATTCATGCACCTAGCTTTGTCTATTTCACTAGTAGGCTCATTAAAAGCTCTACAAATGCATCAGCTTGTTTAGCACAAAAACAGGTGGTTATAAAACCCGTGTTAGGGTTATAATTATCTGTATCAAAGTACTCAGTATCAAATTCATTAAAATTATAATATCGAATACCTCACGTTACACATATATGTATGTGTCTATGCGTAGCTTTACACAAAAATCTTTAAATCTTGAATTAGATCGGTACCGAATTCATGGTCATCCCAGCTAATATAATCTGACCTGGGTGTAGGTACTTGGTTTTTTTTCACCACCCAGTTAAGTTCTATTAAATGTCTCGAGTATATTACCTCATGATCAATTCACATGACGTTCCGTATCAACATTGGATGGCGTCACGGTGCTCGGGTTTGACCCGGCAATATGTATCTGAAAAGCTGATGTTAAAGAAAATATATTTCTATTGAGATAATCAATTCCTAGCGTATCGTTCCACTGGTCTATGTTCTTGTTTTTGTTTATGGCATTTGGCGGGAGTTATTTCCGTTTAGTAGGTAATTCACTTCCCTTGATAAGGCTGCCTTGTGTTTAGGTTTCTCATTATTATGAGAATCTGTCATAGTGTTCACTTTTTGTGTTTTTAATCACAAAACAAACTCTCTAAATCGGAATTTAGATTGTCCTCACTGAGTTTCAAAGTGACAACACATGTGTATTGATCTGACTGGGCATGTGAAAAACACCCTTTGCATGAACATTTCACATTTTTGTCTGTGAGGAACATCTCAAAGTCTGCCAAATTCCAGTTCTTCCAAATATTTCGATACGCTGTTGAATAAGAGATCGTTATCGATTTGTTTTTTACTTTGTAGTATCTGTCTTTGATCTTTTTTTATTTTTTAAACTCCTGGAACAAGTTATAATGGGCCTGGAAGACCACCCGAATTTTTTTTATCGATGTCTTTTATCAATTTTGGTATCCTACGACAATCTGGACATGTCAAAAAGTCGAAAGGCTTGTTTTTCTCGATATTTTATAATGGAGTGATCTCCATTATTAGCTGCGATAAAGCCCACTTGCAGTTGGGACCACACATATCCTCGATTCATGGTATTATTCCGAATATCAGCCAGGTTTGGAGCAAAGCATTTGAAAATGCTGTAACTCTTCATTTTAATCTAAATAAAAATGCACACATCTTGTGTGTGCTCTGTGAATATATCTTAAATAATATTGACCTAGTATAGAAGAGTTCAAATTTGAAGATAGCAATATAGCATTTGTCGCTGAACCTGTAAAGCGGATGGTTTTTGAACATAAATCCTGTGCAGTCAAGTATTACCACTGTATTAGAAACTTGGCAAATGAAGGTGGCAGACGTTCATTAACTTGCTCCCTACCTGGAAATGGGAAGAGCAATTCAAGTTCCAGTCTTAAACATCTTATCCAAGTGTTGAATAGTTTTAAAAAGCGAGTCTTTGAATTTGCAAAACGAGCAGCTATATCCTCCACTAAAAGTCCCAACCTCAAACGCACGAGAACAGCAAAAAAACTCATTGTCAATAGAAAGACTTCTAACACGTCCCCGATTACCAATGTGGCCTGTTGTAGAAGTTTGTTTCCATCTCCAGTATGTAAGTTTCTCTGCTTTTGGTCTTAAGTATTCTAATAAAACATTGCATGTTGCAATATTAGGAGGTCATGTGTAAAATTGAACATTTTCATCATTTGTCAGCACGGTCTCCACACAAATTTTGTGCTTCGACAGTTCATTTTTGAGTGTTTCGTTCTCCTTGTGAACAGTCTGCAGTTTTGAGGATAGTTCAGTTATCAGTTTCTGTTGTCTACATTGTACATGGTTTGTTTGTTAAAATTTATTTTCACATCCTGGTTGACATTGAACCCCTGTTTCTGTTACTGTGCCATACAGTATCAAATGCTTTTTGTGCATCACTCAAAGTTATGATTAACTGGGATTTTTTCAACTACTTTACCAATTGAACTAGTATCTATAAAATTATGATATGAATTGGGCACTTCTCTAATTCTGTCCAGGTATTTAAATACTGAGAAACATATACCACTTTTCAGATCAGACGGAAGTGTCAGAATTAGAGTTTCTGTGTATTTGCTTGGAATTGGTCTTATACCAACGGGGTCTATACCTAGACGACTTGTGATGTCTGGAGCCAAGGCCTGAAACAATATTCAATAAAACTTGAAATAGTTTTATGTCTTTATTTCTAAAGAGCGCATGTAAAAGTGACGCTTTTTGGAATTAACTTTTTTTGATTCGAATTTGGGGACTGTTTCAGGTTTTCCAATCAAAATTAACATTTAATCAAAAACCATGACAACTTTGGTCTAATTGACAGAAATTAGGTGGGGTTAATTTTAACATTTACAAATAAACTTAATTTTTGACTAAAAGGTATCTTAATTACTTGTGTAATCTTGCTATCAATGTTTACTTTATACCATATTTGAGCCGGACATTAACAATAGAAATAATCCTCAATACATCTTATTACATGTCGGCTTCACTTTAAAAATCATATCTGTCAACACATTTTGACCATTGTCCGATAACTTCTTACGTAATCTATATACAACAAATAAGGCTTACTAAAAGGAAATATGTTTGTGTGAAAACCAAACTAAAGCTATTAAAATGTCTGTCCAAATTTGCAATAAAATATTGAATTAAAAATAATTTGCTTTAAACTTAGAACTTTTCTAATTTTTACTGAAATTGACCATTTCACAAAAATAATAAAATCTGATCAAAATGATACCATGACAACTCCCCCTTACTTCAGCTGATTTCGACCCGAAATCTTGACAATAGTTCTTGTCAAATACTAAGTAAAGTAGGGGTGAGTCATATACACTTACATGATAATAAGTATTGTTCCATATATACAAAAGTAAACATACAAAATGTATATACATACAAAATTTATATACATACACAATTTATATAATACATATATATACAATAAATGATCATAAACACAGGTCCTGATTTACAAGGTCTATTTAAAACAATAGATGCATCAAACTTTGTCTGAAAAATGTTGTCTAAAAATACTTTATCACTTAAAACAATTTGGAAAATATTCAAGAGGTTGAGAGTTCAGCGCTACTTATGGAAAATAACTAATTACTCTGTGAAATGAAGTATAAAATGATTAGACAAAAACTACTGCAAAAATTAAGGTTATTTGTAAATGTTAAAATTTATTAATAGAATCTAATAGTTGATTGAATAATAAATGCAATAACAAAACAATTTGCTTTTAAAGTATAGATGATTATTCTAAATGTGGATATAAGAAAACAGAAGTCTGATTTGAAGCTTGTTGCACCTTTTGAATAGTGCGAAGTGGATTCAAAACTGACGCAAATCCCTGATGTGTTATTAAAACATAAGAATCAAAAGTCTGAACTGATATTTTGTTAATTCTATGACTTTTTAATACATTCATATCAATGGTAGTAGGAATGTTCACAGTCTTGTTGGTTAGCTTGTTTGTAATAACAAATGATGAAATAATAACATATAATTTACTCTGAGGAAAGGATGAAATTGATAAATCATCTACAGACGGCATACTGAAGTCGTAATATGATGGACACAAAGATAAGCTAAGCAATGGTACTGTAACACAGTCAGCACCTGATGTAATCTCTATGTAAATGGTAGTGCATTTGGACTTTCTTGATCGCTACAAAAAAACAAATCAGTACAGATAAAAATATGAGTACAATTACACCCCAAATGACTGAGGCATGTAGCCAAGAAAACTGAGTAGCACAAAATGTTTCGAGTTTAGGTGCACTTGTAGTAGGTGGTTCGAGTTTCTTATATATGAATGATGGTATATCTTGAGATTTTACTTTTGAGACTTGTTGTAGTACAAACATAGCTGTGGCTAACTTTCTAAACTTTAAAAACAAGTATATACAAATTATAATTGCAAATGATCCTAAACTTAGTGATGTGATAACAAGAATTGCATTTTAAAAATCTGGCCATTCTGATTGAATGGATATAATACCGTCTAACAAAGGTTCACTAAGCGTTTTAAATATTTTAGAATCATTTCTGACTGTGGCAGTCATTTTCTTTAAATTTAAATGCATCTGTTGATCTGCAGCTAACGTATTACTGATACTATGACCATATTAACTAAAATTTGGTACAGATAACTGGACGGAATTGTGTGGAAAATTGTTTATCTCCTGATGTGGAGGATAATTGCTTATCACTAAAATATTCTTGCAACAATGCTAAATTTACAGGGTATTGTACTGAAACTTCTTGTGTGTTGTTGTAACATTGGAATAATCTTGGTGATAAATATAATGATTTTGTGGATAGTGAACACTTGCATGGTAAATTGACAACTCAAAATTTGCATCCTGGTAGGAGATTTTGCTTATTGTGTCAATTGATAGCAAGCGTATCACTTTGATACACCAATAGTGATGTGGAACTCAATTCAATGATGTCATGTGTTAAATGATTTTCCAAAAATCTGAAATTGCACAGGCTTTTGACCTGCTTCTTGTCATTGTTGATGTGCAATGGTGCATTGTTGAACATGTGATGGGATTAGTGCAATATTGAAACTGCATGTGATAACACTTTCATGCTGGTAATTCGTTAATTGAGTAGAAGATAAAGGGAGGTAATAATCATGCATGTGGGTAAGAGCAAAGAAATCTGGTAAATCAAGTAGTTTAGTTGCATGCTTTAGAGTGTTATATACTGGAACGGGTAGAGAAATTACTTTAAAAAGCTGAAGAGCTGTGCAGGTGATGAAACTGGAAATCTAAATGGTAAGTGTTAGGTATAAGATAGAGTGGTTACGCATAAACATAAAGTTACGGTTATTATAGTAGAAAGAAGGATGTAAATGTGTTAGATAAAATCCTGGGTAAGATTGTGTTAATATACCTTGAACCTAATGAAGTGCATGTGTTAGGGTTTGTTTTGGCAATAATAGTGTCGAGACTCTGCCCATGACAAGGCTTTGCACTGCGGCTTGGAACTGGTCCAAATTGCTTCGTAATATATTGCCTGTATTAGTGAGGTTAATGAGTATTTTGGAAATATTAAACATGGATTGCTGTAAGGTAACCAACGACAAGTTCATTGAATTAGCCAATGTGGCTATCTCTTTTGAATTGGTTTGAATTCCAGACATCAGATTGGTTGTCCTATTGTCCATTACTGACATATAGGATGATAAGTTGTCACCATGTAGGTGTAAAACGTCAGACAATAACTCTGTTCTCTTATTGGGTACATTTATGTGTCTAGCAAGTAAATTAACATCACTCATTGTTGCTGTACAAAAAGACCTTTAGCAAGTAAAACAATAAATGGTAAAAATGAACGAATACTTCGTTTTGATGACAAAATAGTACTGTGAGGAATTAAAGTATGAATGGCTTTAATTGTATCTAATAAGTGCATTTCTGTAGTTTTATGTAAATGACTTATAAAATGAATCATTGCGTTCAATGTATTACAATCATGAACATGTCTTTGTCTCTGACACAAAGGTACCTCTTCTGATAAACGAATGTTCTGGGGAATTTGAACCTTAAATGTATGAAGCTATGATTCTTTGGCTAAAAACAGGTTTACCTCTTCTTTAAAGGTGACCCCATAATTTATTCTTTGGATTATGTCTTTGTCTACAGTATAATCACCGCCAACTTGAACAAAACACAGGACCACCATTAGAAAGTACATCATTCCATGCCCACTAGCCATGAATTTACCTACAAATATATTAAACAAGGGAAATTTAGATCTGATGAAATTTGGGTGAAAGTATGCAGGCCTTACATACAATCTAGCACTATAGATCAACAGAGAATCTGTTAGGTTTAAATCAACACATCAAATTTTCTACCTTACAAAATAAAACCAATTAAAATCAAACGTCTGCCTAGTTACAGTGAATTGCATAATACTATCAATGGGACTTTCTTTCGATGTCAAGTAACTTGGTACTGAGTACTGCAACTGAGTACGGATTTAAGATAATGAGTGCTAATGAGTTCACTTATTTATGAGTACGATTACAGACTTGTGCAATATAAAGTGATATGAACTAAAAAACTCAAATCAATAATCTTTATTTGAATGATAAAAAAAACTATGTCTTAATTAACGCATGAATACTACATGTACTATGAGCAAAATTACTGTTTTACTCTTTTCAAGAAAGATTTCTTTCTTTACCTTTCAGGGTAAATCTAAGATTTATTTCCTCTAACATAGGAGGATCAAAACTACTATCTGGTTCCCATGTGCGTATCTTATCAAGCCATTCTACTCTCATGTACCTTTTACCATTGCAAAATTTTCCTCTTTTAATTTGATGAAAATTAAATGATTGTTTCTCAATAAGAGGTTGATTTGTTTGATTTTCTGTATCATTTACTAGGTTAACATCATTTTCAGGTTGTATGTTATCATTTGGTGGTTCTTCAAGAGGTTCTGCATTATCTGTAGTGTTTTCTGGTTCCTATTGCACTTGTGGTTGTGCTTGAGGAGCTACATTTGCATTTTGATCTGGTGCATTGCTTTGTTGTGGTTGTACCTCAAACCGTTTGCGATGAATATTTGGATCAAAGTAGCGCCTAAGATTTGTGGCGTTTATCAATGATTTTAGTTCTTTATTATTTGATATTTCTTTCAATCTGTATGTAAAGTTTGGACCTTTTTCCATAATGCGATAAAGACCAGCATGTTTGTCATGTAATTTGCGAGACAGTTGTCAGAATTAGAGTTTCTGTGTATTTGCTTGGAATTGGTCTTATACCAACGGGGTCTATACCTTGACGACTTGTGATGTCTGGAGCCAAGGCCTAAAACAATATTCAATAAAACTTGAAATAGTTTTATGTCTTTATTTCCAAAGAGCGCATGTAAAAGTGACGCTTTTTGGAATTAACTTTTTTTTATTCGAATTTGGGGACTGTTTCGGGTTTTCCAATCAAAATTAACGTTTAATCAAAAACCATGACAACTTTGGTCTAATTGACAGAAAATAGGTGGGGTGATAGGTGACACTTATGACTAAAAAATATCTTAATTACTTATGTAATCTTGCTATCAATGTTTACTTTATACCATATTTGAGCCGGACATTAATAATAGAAATAATCCGAAATACATCTTATTACATGTCGGCTTCACTTTAAAAATCAAATCTGTCAACACATTCTGACCATTGTCCGAAAACTTCTTACGTAATCTCTATACAACAAATAAGGCTTACTGAAAGGAAATATGTTTGTGTGAAAACCAAACTAAAGCTATTAAAATGTCTGTCCGAATTTGCAATAAAATATTGAATTAAAAATAAATTGCTTTAAACTTCGAACTTTTCTATTTTTTTCTGAAATTGAGAATTTCACAAAAATAAAAAAAATCTGATCAAAATGATACCATGACAGAAGGATAACGTGTTGTAATTAAAAGTTTTACTAATCTAACAACAATTTTAACAACAGGTTGACCTCCATATTTAAGATGCTCAATAGTAACCCCTTTGTTTATCAGCTACTTGAAATATCACATGTATCAAGTAGGGGAATGAAATTACATGTTAAACACATTTGGTTGTTGAATCTTTATGTCAAGTAGTGATTTGGTCCATTAAAATAAAGGTCAAAGGTAGTACGAAAAGTGTCAAAAAGAATTATCCATATTTTGAGTTAGAGCTGGTAGAAGTTTCTATAACTTTGATATTATTTGTCCCAAAAGTAGTTCACTACACTGCAAAAATCTTTTTACGATAAATCCGGTGGGATTTTTTTTAATTTGAATTTATTGTCTAAAAGTAATGCCTTTTGTCATTACATCTCGGTATAGATGTTGATACATAAATATTGTCCCCCATTCACGTTTAATTAGCTCATAAATTTGTTTCTCATCGGTTTCCCTAAGCTCCGTTATGTTGGTAAATTTGTCGCAACGCTTAGATTCTACAAGTTGTCTTTTCTCGCTGTTTTGAAGACCCATTAATGGCCTTTGGTTGATTTCTGCTCTTTTGTCGGGTTGTTGTCTTTTTGACACATTCATTCTAAAGTTGAGCAGATCTCAGATCTTGTTTTATTTCAATAAAGTATTTGTTTTCTTTGCTTTTTTTTCTAATCACTTGGCGTTCATCGTTGTCTTCCGATGTCCCCCGTCCGCTATATTTTAGAAAAATCCTCTCCACTGTAAAACTAGTGGGACAAATTTAACCAAACTTGGCCACAATCATCACAAAAATGTGTTCTATGACCCGGTCAACCAACTAAGATGGCCGCCATGGATGAAAAAAGAACATTTGGGTAAAATGGAGATTTTGGCTTATATCTCTGAAACCAAAGTACTGAGAGCAAAGCTGACATAGTGGAAATTGTTTATCAGGTCAAGATCTTTCTGCCCTGAAATTTTCCCAATATTGGTGTGATCCTCTGATCCGATATCCTTCATCTAGTTTAACCATTTTGTTAACTGTATCACTGCTTTTAAAGTCTCCTGCTGTAAATGTTTTATCGTTTGTTTGTAAAATTATTACTGATAGCCACGTTTTATCTTTTATCCTGATTTAGAGTAATTTCTCGCAATTTGATTGGCTGATATTGTCCTAATAAATTTCAGTACAATTTTTTATTACGTCAATAGGAATTATCTCCCTTATTTATTACGTCAATTATGATTATCTCCCTTATACCATTGACATAATAAAATTTAAAAAAATGAGTTGCTATTTAGTCCTAATATTTTTAATTTTTTACAGTTTTAGATTAAATATCTAAAATATATTTGGTTGATATTGTCATTATATTGAATTCAAATATAATAGTATGTAATATAACAAAATCAGGATAAATTCGTTACACAGTGTTCAATTGTCCTAATACGGTATTTATCGGGTCAATAAAATCCATCCGATAAATTCTCGTATTAGGACAATTGCACAGTGTGTAACTAATGTTATCTACTTTACTTGAAGTTTTTTGGTTTTAAAAAAACAAATTAGAAATAATCAATGCAATATCTTATGACGGATTTCAAGTTTTCAGACATCACTGTACTGGACACAAACCTGCCGGCCTTTGATGGATGTTTCTCCTCAAAATATTGTTGGAAATAAAGTTCTTCAATATTTTCTCTGAAAATGCTGATTGGTTGATTGCCTTCACGAGGTTCACAGCTAAAATATGTTGATGTCATCAGTATAATAATTGTCGTATAGTGTCCATGCCTCCAAGTGGTTGATTGTCCTGCTCTATTTCATCATATTCACTCCACTGATCGTCTTCTTTGTTGACAATTTGTTCATGACCATTATTATTGGAAATGTCCTCTTTTTCAATAGTTGGTCTGGGATCTCTATAACGTGTACATCATTTTGATGTTCCTTTGTATTGATGTTTGAATTTACAATCAACTATATTTAAAACCGTCTGCTACATATTTTCTAAAAAGATCTTATGTAAGTAAATAGTTCACTTTTAATTTTTTACATAGACAATAACTCTGCAAAATATATTCCTCTTCAAGCATGAAAAAATCTATGAGAAACTGATTTGGAATGACAACCAAAAGGCAAACGTAATGTCCACTTCAGCTTATGATACTAATAAACTGAGTACTTTCATAAGGAGTTATTCTTGTCTAACATCATAAGGTCGTAAAACTTAAACCAGAGCAGGGACTTTCTATACTAACGGGACTCGTCGCTATTTATATTAGCTGATTACGAAGCCGCCTGTTTAAAGCTACAGCCTAACAATAAACTTAGTTTCGTATCTCTGATATACGATGCTAGTAGTTATTTGCGTATTTCACAGTCACTGACTACAAAATAACGTACAAAAGCATGTATAAAAAACAGTTATATAGAAAAGGATTAGTGTCCGACGGATTAACTTGTCAGAGTGATTTCCATTACGACAAACATATATTTAACAATAGAATTATTTAGACACAAAGAAATGTAAAAAGTTTGATAAACGGATTAATAAATTGTCACTATAGCACTTAAAATATATTGTCTGAACTGGATTTATTTCTAATCGCAAATAGTCCAAATCTTCCTGGTTATAATCGCCGCTGCTCCGCCTTAACTCGGTCTTCGAGTTTGCCGAATGAATTTTGTTATCGTCGTGGGTATCTTCCTCTTCCTCGCCGATGACGTTGCTGCGAATTGCCACGCGAGCAAATTGCAAGGGTCTAACGCACATCTTGGTTTGAATGTTTTATGTCTAGATGTTGAATCTCGTGTCTACTATTTACGTTCTCTTCCTTTAGTCTCTGAATTTCGTCTTCCATATCATTTAAGATGCGATTGTACTGCATGTCAGAATTTTTTAACTCCATTGTTAAGCGTTGTCTGGTGTTGGTTAAATTACGGTTTTCCTCATTCAGCCGCACTATTTCCCTCTCAAAATTTGCAGTTCTACTGGTATGCTCGGCCAACTCATGTTCGATCTTTTGGATTAACCTAACATGTGGTACACGATCTGAATTCAATTTGTCCTAACAGTTCCTTAACATCACGTTTTCTTTCACTACAATATCCAATTTAGAATTCACACTTGAGTTCAGCGATTTCTTTGATGAAGTTTCGGTTAGACACTTTTTACTTGTTAATGTGCTGTTTCGCGGATTCGTCCTGTTTTGAGCACGTAAAAACGGAGAGTTCCTTGTCCCCAAGTTCTTCAAATGGAAATTAAGACATTTGTTTCTTCTTAATAAGCTTCCTCATTCGTTTACAGTCTCTCTGAATTTTAGATTTCGACTTCTTCTTTGGTTTTGGGTTTTCACATGACTTAGCGTGAAAACTACACATACGGGCAAAATGTCCATGATGTCTGCACTTGTAACAATAAGTGTTAGCTGCATAACACCGATGGTATGTGCAAACCTTCAATGTCTTACCGCAATATTTGCACAGAAAGTCCAAACAGGTATCAGCTTTTCTCAACGGAAACGGATGTCCATTTCTACAAGGCTGGTAATTCCAGGATCCGTCCATATTGTTGCGTCTGAAGTTATTTATTTGCTAGTTTGGGGGAACTAGCTCAAGATCGTGCCGCGGGTACCTCAACCAATATATAACGGGGCGTTTTCCGTGTTATAGTGATGCAAAGATGGAATACCAATACTTTAAACTTTATTATCAAGGTCCGGACAGTACCAGACCTAAGACCTAAACTGACTACAAAATAACATACAAAAGCATATATAAAAACAGTTACTATAGAAAAGGATTAGTGTCCAACGGATTAACTTGTCATGGTCAGAGTGATTTCCATCACGACAAACATATATTGAACAATAGAATTAATTAGACACAAAGAAATATAAAAGGTTTAATAACCGAATTAATAAATTGTCACTATAGCACTTAAAATATATTGTCTGAACTGGATTTATTTCTAATCGCAAATAGTCCAAATCTTCCTGGTTATATTTTGACAATAGCTAGAACGACTTGCTCATTACTTGACAGTTTTGCTGATTGGTCTAAAAGGGAAAAAGATATCACAACATAGTTTGAAATTCGGCTTACTTTGGTACCATCTCCTGATTTCTTTATCTTAATATTCTCTGGGATATTCGATCGTTTTTCCATTATTTTTCTGAGTTCAGTTCGTAAACTAACATATGCTCCAGGTGTGTTGCCAGGTGTTCTACAAATTTCTAAATTATTGTTCATATTATCCCTAACATCTATAATTGAATGTAGCTTCGGAAGGGTATCTGAAATCGTAGCTACTTCATGTTACGCCTGGTCACTTATTTTAAACCTGTCCATAATAAAAAGAAACTCTTTCATTTTTTCCATATCTTTGTTGTTTGTTCCAAGTTCAAGATTAACAGAACTTCCGAGTGAATCGTGAAACATTACATTGGTTGGTTGAAGTTCGTACGACTCGGAAAACCACAAAGCGTCTTTAATGTTGCTTTTGAGAATGTTTATTTTTCGTGACCACTGACTGCTACTTACTGCGTCCAGCGATTTTCCATTGTCCACATAATTTAGATTATCTTCCGGCGAGCATACAGTGGTCAAAACATCTTGAGCGTTGGTTAGTTCTTTCTCTGCAATTTGCAACTTTTTCTCAACCTTTTGAAGTTGTTTCCCATCGGATTCAAGTTTTTTCTCGAGGCTCTGTAGTTTTCTTTCAACAACTTCTTTGGATTCAGTACATGTTTGCATACATTCCAAAAGTTGCCGTCATTTCACTGCTAATGTAAAATTTTCATACTTAAATTGTTTAAGGCTGTCTGAAAATTCATCGGAATGTATACAACTGTGCTATGTTTGATGAAATTTTGTAGAGTCTGTCCTCTAACCTTTCACATTGAACTAAGCGAAAAACTTGAAGTTGAGAATTTAATATTTCGACATATGTTAAATTTGGAAAAGATTGTCTTGCTTTGAATAATTCACGGAGAAAAGAATATGTAATGTCAAGAGTAATAAGCGTAACGGCCTGGTCTAAAAAATGTTGTTTAAGGTTTGGTGAATGCGCGCCAATTTCTACAGTGTCCAGTGTTCACTATGTCGTAATTTTTCAAATTGTCAGACATCTTTAACTAATAGTGTACTTGTATTCAGTGATTTTTAACAAACACGTGTTGGTATTATGATTTTGACGGTTTCAATTGATGACAATTGTTGTAAAACACTACCATCCTCAGTCCGCACAAATATTTTCCTAAAATGTAGTCTAGGAGAAAGTCTGATAGGAAAATCGATTGTTAGTCCTTGTCCATTCGAATTGATTCGATAATTTCACGACTCTGTTAATGGCAGTCTAATAAAATCGTTTACCAAATTCAGTAATACTGTTTCATCTGTTTGAAAACAGTATCTGTATACATCCAAGTCAAATCTTGAAGACACGGAGTGGCATCTATTCCCGGGTTTCAGTCTATTTTGAATGATATCTTCAAATGTTTTTGCTGCTGCGTTTAGGCGATGAGGTTTAATATTGCTGGGTATATAGTCAGATAGAGATCTCTGGTCAATGTGGCACGTTGGTTCCCACGTTGTTTCTGTGTCCGGATAGCCACACCATTTTACTAGGAATAGCTCATCCTGAAAAGTAATTACATAGGATGTTAAAGAATTCAAGTACAATTATCTCGATTTTTCTCGATTTTAGGAATTGCCAATAAATGCTGAAATGGGGTCAACATATCATCAAATATTTGTCCCCCAAAGCGGAATTCTCTCAAAGTCAGTGTGAGAATATGACTATTGAACATGACCATATGAAAAACATGTATAGATTCTTAGGACGGCAAAACCTACAACTTTATATTCATGAAATATTTGCCACTGGATGTTAAGCAAAAAACATCAATCTTTAAAAAAAGAATTGCTTGGCATATGAATATGAATATCTAAATCATTGAATATAGACAATAAATAGTTGAGACTTTAACTTCATAGATACCAGGACTAAATTTTGTATATACGCCAGACTAGCGTTTCGTCTACAAAAGACTCATAAGTGACGCTCGAATCCAAAAATGATAAAAAGGTCAAATAAAGTACGAAGTTGTAGAGCATTGAGGACCAAAATTCCTGAAAGTTTTGCCAAATCCAGCTAAGGTAATCTATGTCTGAGGTACAAAAGCCTTAGTATTTCATAAATTCAAAATTTTGTAAACAGTTAATTTATAAATATAACCATATCAATGATAATTCGTGTCAGCACAAAAAGTGCAAGCCGTACAGGGGAAAGGTCAACTGCTTATGTTAGGAAACTAAATAAGAATTTGTTCTATATTTGTGTTTAATTACAAATGACAGACGCTTAAACTATGTGGGCAATCAAGCCTTATAAAATGTATTATCAAACTAAAAATTGTTTTAGTTGTTGAAACGTAATATCAAATTCAAATATACAATCCTCTACAACCCACTCTGTTTAAAAAAAAAACCAGTTGTTTCCATATACTCTCATATTCAAAAGTCATAAAATGTTATAGTTTTTAGATGAAAATTCTGAAGTCGATATCACACTGAGTTGTTGGTTTGTAGAAAATAAGATTTTAACAAAACTCTGATTCACCAACCGTCAATTCCAGATATGGTTATTATGTCATAAAATTAATATATACTTGACGCCTGGAGACTTGCAAACGATGGCTTATATAATCAAAGTATTAGTCAAGGTCAATAAACACCTAACATGTAAATATCGATTCATTGAGATGTACTTGTCCTTGAAACGAAATTATTCTAATTATTTTCTAAATAAATTCGGGTAAATATTCAAACAAAATCAGACCAAAACAAGTATTCTGTTAGTATGCAGTGGCGGATTTTTTTTTTCTTTTAAAGAGCACTCAGACTGAAGGGTTTGGAAGACAATTTTAAAAATCACAATATGACTTAACTTTTAATTAATACAGTAATATGATTAGTATATAATATTAATAATTAATAGTTGTTAAAGAGTGATGAACATATATGCATAGAAAGAAGCTGGGTTTGGGCTTTACTTATTAACGGATGTCTAGTGAGTTAATAATAGATATATTTAACCAATAATTAGAAAACAATTTATTCAAAAATAAAATATTGGGATTTGGGCCTCAACCTTCCTTCTCATGTTGGTGGAAGAGGTTTATATGGCCAAAATTATGTCATCATTGTGCTCCGAACATTAAAAGTATTTTATTGAAAAAGAAAATATATAACATATACACACAAATTATAATAATAAGTATCATATATAATACTAAGTAATATTGTTTTTATCTTAGTATATATCTCTATTTCTATGAAATGTGGTGTTAAGAGCATGAATTAAACCACCTGAATTGATAACATAACTAATTTGATAAATTGAATAAACATATGCATACATTGATGGGAATAATTCCTGTGGTATATTAAATAACAAACAGTTTAATTCATTTAAAACAAAAGTTTCATCATTTATTTCTATTCTAATGAAGTCATTTATATATTTTCGGAATAGTCTTAATTTTTTACAATGTAGCAATAAATGATTTAGGGTTTCATTTTCCGAGTTACAGAAATAGCATATCGGAAAAACGTTACTATAATTTCGTCTTTTTTTATTATCTTTAGTAGGAAGAGCATTATGCACAACTCTGTAAATAAAATCTTGCTGGTAATTGCTTTTGATATTCCTAATATTACTCCATATATCTGTAAAATCAACATAGCTAAACTTTATTTCAATTTTATGTTTATGATTATCAATTTCGAGAATTTTCTTATAAATATTTTTGGGGTTGATACTTTGTAGATCAATTTTATTCTTATGATTTATTAAGAGAGCTTTTAATTTTGTATAAACTCTTGGTAAGATCATAGTATGTTGGTATTTATTATTTCCTAATTCTGAATTAAACTCCCTTAATGTATAACCTAAGTAATATATCATAAAACATGTCCAAACAGATGTATTTCCTTGTAAAAAAAAAGTAGCTCTTTGGATAAGCATGGCATCTATTTTCAGATTTATGTATGGTATTTGTTGTCCACCTCTATTATACATTTGTGATAGAGACTTTCTATTTATATATTCCGAGTTATTCCTTCCCCAAAAGAAAGTGTAAATATATCTATTTATTTGTGTGAGATATTCAGGTAAAGGGGACACAACTCTAGCAACAAATAAGATTTTGCTAATGATATAGGTATTTATAACAATAAGTTTATGTTTAAAATTTAGCTTTCTATTTTCCCATTTTTCTACTGTATTTTTATACTATGGATAATTGGTAGCCAACTTTTACTTTGACTCTCCTTACCAAACCAAATGTCCAGTGTTTTTACGCTCTCCTTTGTTAAAAGTTTTAAACAAGTGTCTTCTTCTGGGGCATTACAAATATTTAATATTTCAGTTTTGTTTTTATTTATTTTTGCTCCTGATGCTTTACCAAATTTTTCGAATTCATTCATAAATAAGTAATAATCTTTAATATCTGTTGTTATTGTTGTACAGTCATCAGCATGTTGGAAAAGTTTTATTGGATCTTTTAAATTACGAATGTTAATGCCTTTTATGTTTTTATTTTTTCTTATTGAACTTGCCAGTGTTTCAATAGCTAAGGCATATAAATTCATAGAGAGCGGATAGCCTTGTCTAACTGATCTTGTAATTAAAAAAATTTCTGTTAACTTGAATTTTACTTTTTATATCTTTATATAGTATCTTAATCCATCTTATGAATTCTACTGGTAGGTTCATTTTCTTTAAAACCTTAATAAGAAATTCATGTTTAATCTTGTCAAATGCTTTTTCTTGGTCAAAATTTATTAAGAAACCTTTTATATCGTTCAAATTCATATGGTCGAAAATGTCTGAAATCGAGATAATATTATCAAAAATATTTTTTTCTTCACCTTCTCCTGTTTGTTTTATATCAACTAATTTATTTATTACTTTAGATAATCTTTTAACTAAAGTTTTTGTTTATAATTTATAATCAAAGCATAATAAGCTTATAGGTCTCCATTGTTTTAGGTCTTTTTTATCCCCTTTATTTTTATAATGTAATGTGATTATACCCATTTTCATTGTTTCGGTTAATTCCCCTTTTAAGTATATATTATTGACAATTTCAACAACTTCATCCCCAATTATATTCCAGAATTTTAAATAAAACTCTTCACCTAGGCCATCTATACCTGGTGATTTATTGTTTTCGAAATCTTTAATATTATTTAGACATTCTTCTTTGCTTATGAATTGGTTTAAAGCTGACCAATCTTCATCTTTTAATTCATTTAATTCTATTTTCCCTAGATATTCATCAACCTCTTGATCATTAAAGCCATCGGAAGTATATAGCTCAGAATAGAAATCTAGAATTATTTGTATTATTGAATTTTTATCGCAAGTAGCTTTATTGTTTTTATCAAATAATGATTTTATTTCCTTCTTTGTGCCTCTTTTTTCTTCTGCTATTTGAAAGATTTCGATATTTTTGATATCTTCTTTATAAAAACACTCACGTGATCTGATTAATGTTCCTATTTTCTCTTTTGTTTCAATTGCTATTATTTCGTCCTTAATTGTATTTATTATAGAGCAGTTTTGAGAGGGTTTTGCTTCTTCAACTAATAGTGAGTCATATAACTTATTCAACTTCGATTTACTAATTTTTGCTTGGACCCTTGAGAAATTAATTGTTGTTTCTTTTATTTGTTTTTTTAAGAGGTCCCAACCTTTAAGAGGGTCATATTTCAGTTTATCTTCTTTCCATTGTTTGATAATATTTGATATAAATACGGTATAATTTTCATTTTCAAGTAGGCTATTATTCATTTTCCAAAAACCACGACCCCATTTTTGCCGTTTATATTGTATATTAATCTGAACAATTTTATGATCTGACTTTTTATATGGAATATGTTTAATTTCTCTAATTTTATTAATAAATTCATTATCTGCATAAAACCTGTCAATTCTAGTACGTGAACCGGAGATGTTGTAGCATGTTAGATTTGCCTTGTCTTTATGAATTTTTCTAAAAACATCTTTAATTCTTAAAGTATCTTTGATACTTTTAAATTTATCAAGTATATATTTATTAAGTCTACAATTCATGTTATTTGAATCTATTTTGTCTTCTATGAAATTAAGATCTCCAGTCAATATATACTTATTTTTTTAACTATATTGTTCTACATTTGAGACATAGTTAAGCAGAATGTCATAAAATAATCGTTGTTCTTCCCTCAAATCACATTGTGGAGCATAAAGGTTCAGAAGATTTATGACAGTATCATTATAGACGTAACTATTGTGGATTAGTCTACCTTTTAGTGGTGTTGGAACCCTATAAGATTTAAACAATTTTAAATCTTTATTTACTATTGTTATGACACCTGTAGATCGACTTGCACCATTTGAAAAGTCTACATTTTTATTAAATTTCTGTTTTATATCTTTTATAACATCTGGCGACATATAACCAGTTTCCTGTAAACAAATGATGTCTATATTTCGATTATCATCTAATATTTCATGAATTTTGTTTTCAAAACTTATCTAATGTTCAATGTAAAAAGAAGCATATTAATGTAATTATATATGAAAAAATAGAGTAAATATAATATCAATATAAGAGAGTGATTGTTATGATTAGACATTTTAAGAGTTATATGGGAGTGGGTTTTGAATTTGCAGGACTAATGTTACTGCTTTTTTGCGTGTGAGTCTTAGCTAGTTTTTGATCTTTCCCCGTTTGAACAGAACTCTCAATACTTAGTCTATCTCTGTTTCTCTTTTTTTCCTGGTCCTTTTCTCTTTCCGAAATTTTTATTTTTATTTTGTCTTTTTCTTTATTTTTTCATATGCAAGTGAGTGATGAAGAAATAGAAAAAGCAATATCAAGTTTGAACAAAAATAAAGCAGCTGATATTTATGGAATAACAGCAGAAAATATTATATATGGTGGTGAAGATCTGAGAGCTTATATACGTGAACTCATAAATATGTCATTTACATACTGCTATGTTACAGACCTACTAAAAATAGGCACATTATTTCCAATATTTAAAAAGTAAGGAAATACTAAGGATGCTATTAACTTTCGTGGAATAACTGTCACTCCAACCTTATCGAAAATAATAGAAAAGATTTTGAAATTAAGAGAAAATGTGAAAATCAAGGAATCTCAAAGCCATTACAAAGTGGATTCACAGAGGATACCACCCCATTAATGTGTGAACTCATCATAGAAGAATTTGAGATAGAAAATAAAGACCTAAAAAGACCAACTTACTTAGCTATGCTTGATGGGAAATCAGCCTTTGATGTTGTAGTACATGCAAATCTGATTAGAAGACTATACCAAATTGGAATATCTGACCAATCTCTAATGATACAAAATCTGTAGCAAAATGCTTATAAAATATATGTTAACCCTTTATTGAACCTCTTGTGTGAAACAGGACTAGGTGGAAAAATTGGTAGCATAAACTGTTGTGCACCTACCTGCGCTGATGATGTCGCTATCATAGCAACTAATCCACTTGAGATACAGTCTTTGGTCGATATTGCAGTTGACTTCAGTAGAAGAGAAGGATATATGTTACAACCAACTAAAAGTGTCATACTGCCAGTAAGAACAACCACACAAATAATAGAACCTGAATGAAGGATTTTGGAATATGGATGATAAGCCAATGCCAGTAGTTAAAACAGAAAAACACATTGGAATACATAAATCAGAAAAAAAACTCCTTTTAACAGTCGAAGAAAAGGCTATTGGTACTTTACGGAACGGAACGGAACGGAACGGAATTTCATTTAAGGTATCCAAAGGGGGCATTTATCAAAATTTCGAAAAATCTTTAAAACAAAACAAACTTTAAAATTTCTGTGTTTTACGGTTTTCCATATACAAATAACACAAATGTATACTTAATCTCATCTTCACAGGTGAAATGTGTAATAATGTATAACATCGGGAAATATTCTGTAGATGAATATGTCGGATTGTCCTGATAAATTATCATGAAATTAACGCATTTGCAAGTCATGCATTATGATATCTAGACTGACCTCACGTCGTCCTTGATTAGAGACAGTGATCAAGTTGAATCTGATTTAAACTTTTTAATTTATTTTTCCGTTCCGTTCCGTTCCGCAAAGTACCAATTGCTCTGAGGAATTGGTATTTAACGGAAAAAACGGAAACAGACATCTTTAATGTAATTAAAGCAGTATGATAAAAAAAAATTGTCTGACACCTCTTTTTGCATGAGTGGTATGTGTTTTAGATAGCATTTTCGACATGATCAATAATAAAAAATTTAACACAAAGGCATGTTACACAAAAAGTCTTTCTCCTTCCATCGGTAATTATATTTTAAAAAAGAGGCCTTCAACAGCCCGTTCCGACGATGATTAGAGACAGTGATCGAGTTGAATCTGATTTAAACTTTTTAATTTATTTTTCCGTTCCGTTCCGTTCCGCAAAGTACCAATTGCTCTGAGGAATTGGTATTTAACGGAAAAAACGGAAACAGACATCTTTAATGTAATTAAAGCAGTATGATAAAAAAAATTGTCTGACACCTCTTTTTGCATGAGTGGTATGTGTTTTAGATAGCATTTTCGACTTGATCAATAATAAAAAATTTAACACAAAGGCAGGTTACACAAAAAGTCTTTCTCCTTCCATCGGTAATTATATTTTAAAAAAGAGGCCTTCAACAGCCCGTTCCGACGATGATTAGAGACAGTGATCAAGTTGAATCTGATTTAAACTTTTTAATTTATTTTTCCGTTCCGTTCCGTTCCGCAAAGTACCAATTGCTCTGAGGAATTGGTATTTAACGGAAAAAACGGAAACAGACATCTTTAATGTAATTAAAGCAGTATGATAAAAAAAATTGTCTGACACCTCTTTTTGCATGAGTGGTATGTGTTTTAGATAGCATTTTCGACTTGATCAATAATAAAAAATTTAACACAAAGGCAGGTTACACAAAAAGTCTTTCTCCTTCCATCGGTAATTATATTTTAAAAAGAGGCCTTCAACAGCCCGTTCCGACGATGATTAGAGACAGTGATCAAGTTGAATCTGATTTAAACTTTTTAATTTATTTTTCCGTTCCGTTCCGTTCCGCAAAGTACCAATTGCTCTGAGGAATTGGTATTTAACGGAAAAAACGGAAACAGACATCTTTAATGTAATTAAAGCAGTATGATAAAAAAAATTGTCTGACACCTCTTTTTGCAGAGTGGTATTTAATAGTTATCCCATAAGGACGCGGTGTGTCAGTGTAAGATCACCCCGATGGCCGGAGGCCAGAGGGTGATCTGACACTGACACACCAAGTCCGAGTGGGATAACTATTTTACATCCCAGCTCTTTTAGATTAGACGAAAAAACATTTACAATTCATAAAATCTAGTTTAGAACGCCACACAACCATTATAATATACTTTACATATTACTATATTATGTATACCCTTTATGACCCCCGAACCCGATGAGTAGATATCAAACAATGTCAACTCGCCCCACTTGCCTATCGGCCCACACTATATCGCCACTTTATAAAAAAATCTCCCCACTCTTTGTTTACCGAATCGCCCACTTTAAAAAAAGTGTAAAATCAAATTGAACAATCAGTCTGACAACTCACTTATTAACGAAAAGGGTTTAAACCCCACCGAATAAAGGTCTGCCAACTCGCCCCACTTATAAAAAGATCTTGCTTCCTTTAAGTATGTTAAATTACTGTAAATTCATATCCAGTCGTCCTGGTGTAGTGGTATGTTTCTTGGCTTGATATGCTATAGGTCTTGAGTTCGAATCCCAGCATATCCTCTGGATTTTTTCTACGTGAATTTTGGTAGATAGTCTATTCCGTATAATTGATTATAAGTTTTATAGTGGATTTGACATTCCCGCCAAAATGATACAGAACAAAGGAAAGCATGCACAACAAAGAAACTCAAACTGGGGTGATCTGGTTGGTACGATCCGGCTCAGATCACCCCTGTTAGAACAAAGGAGCTGGGATGTAAGTGTTTTAGAATAATTAAAGCAAGCAAGGAAGAAACAATATCAACCCTGAACATAAACTTTTCTCCATACAAGAAACAATATCTCATATGAAAAGAAACCGCACCCAACAGTGTGAACAATACTCACTGAAAAGAGTCCCTTACCTGCAATATAAAATAAAAATATTAGTACATATTAATATAAATAAACCTAACTACATCTTAACCAAACAATCTTAAATAATACCAATACATATTAAGGAAAATAAAATAAAAATAATCCAAATTTTAGTATGGAAGAAATAATATCAACCATAAACTAAAAAAAAAACCCAAAGGAAGTATGGTAGAAACATGAAATTCAACCATATCTAATCCTTTAACTCCACTTGAGAAATTCGTCTCAAATGACAAGTTAACCTATCTAAATTAAATGAGCAACCCTTCTTTTAAAATATAAACCTAACTGCCTTGTACCTTCACAATTGAGATGTAACCCACCATCTTTATAGGCAAATAGCTCCACCTTTGGCTTTCCACATTTCAAAAAATATCTATACGAATGAATGAATTCGACTTCATAACTCAAACATAAATTTAACAGAGCCATATTAACATCCTTTATCTTCTGACCCGTTTCCTCAAAATCAACAGGACGAGGAAGAATACCAGACAAAGCAATAACCATAGAAGGAAACAACAACTTGGCGGTAGAAATTAAATTACAATAGGCAGACTTAAACTGATCAATAGATAAAATATGAATATCATTGGTACCACAATGAATAACTAAACATTTATAACCTTCATAAATACTCCCCTTGTTCTTGTTAAGCTGATAGGTTATTTCTCCAATGGAAGCCCCCCGAAACGCATAAACATCCGCATTCTCAAGCTTCACATATTTTGCAATTGAGTCTGACACTATCAGAAAAGTTCCTGGTTCTACAAAGAAACGATATAAATTAGTAACCTAACAAGGAAACACTCTTCGACATCATTTGCGAAACTTGAAGTTTCTGTTCCAAAGTAAATTCTAAATACTTTTTATAAGCATCACTATGCCAATCTCCATGAAGTTGAATTAATTCCGTAGAAACCTCAGCATCAAAAGCTAAAGTTGCCCCCCCTCTTCTAAAACTATGAGTAGAGTAAAATAAAGAGTTACGACCTGTTTTTTGTATTAAATATCGAAGCTTATTTTGATACTCTTTATAAGTAATGGGTAGAATGCACCCCTTTTTAACTTTACAAAATGCAGGATCCTTTTTAAACGCAGGAATAGCTTTGATCATATTCTTGTATGCATTAACCGGACATAAAATACTCCCCTGAATACTAGAAATGGGAATTCTCAACTTTCTTTGTCCAAACTGAATTGTTTTAGACCATTTCAAAATAATTATTAAAACATCATTCTCAATAATAATATCCCCTCTACATAATTGCTTATTTTCATCAAATTCTTTTTCTGAATTTGGAACAAGATTAGATTTTCTACTCATCATAAAAAAGGCTAACAAAAACAAACTCCAGAAAGTCTTATCCTGGGTGTCATCTAAATCCATAAACTCATAAATTTGTTTTAAAATCAAAGGAGTTATAGGAAGCGCTTTCCTTGGTAAATAAGGATTTAATCTCTGTAAACCTTTCAATGTAAGTTTTAATGAAAAACTTTGTAAATAAGGAAACTCCAAATCATTGTATAAATGCAATAATCTTACTCCATTTAAATAATTTTTAATAGAATTCACCGATTTAAAAGACCTGCTCAAAAATTGAGCATACAAACACACAGTATTCAAAGATGCTGGTAAAAATTTAAAACCAAAATAAATACAAAATGTTAAAAAAGTCCTCCACTGAACTTTAATATTTTCAAAAGTGCCATGAGCAAAGGCTGACTTGCACGATGTCTGTTGATCCACTTTCAACAAATTCAGCTGTAAATCTACAATAAATTACCAATCATGAGTAAACTGAAAAAGACCTGAATAGACAAATTTCTCAAAACATTTACCTAATCTCACAACAGGCAATTCATAAAATAAGTCTTCAAATCTTGAATCAGAATGCCATCTTGACAAAATATCTGCTGTTCTATTTTCAACTCCAGGAAAATGAACAGCCTTAATTTCAAAATTATACTTTGCAGCATAAAACAAAATTTCTCTTAAACAACATTGCATATATGCATCTCTAGTACAACCAGAATTCAAAACCAACACAGTAGATTGATTATCACATCTCACTAAAATCTTTCTATTTACAAAATGTACACTCCATACTTTAACACAAATCATCAAAGCAATCAATTCAAATTGATTTATATGTAAATTCAAATCCATCAAAAAGGAAGGAAATTGAACATGAAAAAACTCTCTTTTTTCAAGAAACCAACCTCCACAACCACTCAAAGTAGCATCCGTCTCCAATATTTCATCTGGCTGAGACCAATCCTCTAAAGCCATCATAGAAACACCATTGTAAGACTTTAAAAAATGATACCACACAAAGGCAGGTTACACAAAAAGTCTTTCTCCTTCCATCGGTAATTATATTTTAAAAAAGAGGCCTTCAACAGCCCGTTCCGACGATGATTAGAGACAGTGATCAAGTTGAATCTGATTTAAACTTTTTAATTTATTTTTCCGTTCCGTTCCGTTCCGCAAAGTACCAATTGCTCTGAGGAATTGGTATTTAACGGAAAAAACGGAAACAGACATCTTTAATGTAATTAAAGCAGTATGATAAAAAAAAATTGTCTGACACCTCTTTTTGCATGAGTGGTATGTGTTTTAGATAGCATTTTCGACTTGATCAATAATAAAAAATTTAACACAAAGGCAGGTTACACAAAAAGTCTTTCTCCTTCCATCGGTAATTATATTTTAAAAAAGAGGCCTTCAACAGCCCGTTCCGACGATGATTAGAGACAGTGATCAAGTTGAATCTGATTTAAACTTTTTAATTTATTTTTCCGTTCCGTTCCGTTCCGCAAAGTACCAATTGCTCTGAGGAATTGGTATTTAACGGAAAAAACGGAAACAGACATCTTTAATGTAATTAAAGCAGTATGATAAAAAAAATTGTCTGACACCTCTTTTTGCATGAGTGGTATGTGTTTTAGATAGCATTTTCGACTTGATCAATAATAAAAAAATTAACACAAAGGCAGGTTACACAAAAAGTCTTTCTCCTTCCATCGGTAATTATATTTTAAAAAAAGAGGCCTTCAACAGCCCGTTCCGACGATGATTAGAGACAGTGATCAAGTTGAATCTGATTTAAACTTTTTAATTTATTTTTCCGTTCCGTTCCGTTCCGCAAAGTACCAATTGCTCTGAGGAATTGGTATTTAACGGAAAAAACGGAAACAGACATCTTTAATGTAATTAAAGCAGTATGATAAAAAAAATTGTCTGACACCTCTTTTTGCATGAGTGGTATGTGTTTTAGATAGCATTTTCGACTTGATCAATAATAAAAAAATTAACACAAAGGCAGGTTACACAAAAAGTCTTTCTCCTTCCATCGGTAATTATATTTTAAAAAAGAGGCCTTCAACAGCCCGTTCCGACGATGATTAGAGACAGTGATCAAGTTGAATCTGATTTAAACTTTTTAATTTATTTTTCCGTTCCGCAAAGTACCAATTGCTCTGAGGAATTGGTATTTAACGGAAAAAACGGAAACAGACATCTTTAATGTAATTAAAGCAGTATGATAAAAAAAATTGTCTAACACCTCTTTTTGCATGAGTGGTATGTGTTTTAGATAGCATTTTCGACTTGATCAATAATAAAAAATTTAACACAAAGGCAGGTTACACAAAAAGTCTTTCTCCTTCCATCGGTAATTATATTTTAAAAAAGAGGCCTTCAACAGCCCGTTCCGATGATGATTAGAGACAGTGATCAAGTTGAATCTGATTTAAATTTTTTAATTTATTTTTCCGTTCCGTTCCGTTCCGCAAAGTACCAATTGCTCTGAGGAATTGGTATTTAACGGAATCAACGGAAACAGACATCTATAATGTAATAAAAGCAGTATGATAAAAACAAGTCAGACCCTTCTTTTTTGAATGAGTGGTAAGTGTTTTAGATAGCATTTCGACTTGATCAATATTTAAATAAACAGCTGCGACATGAGCGCATGATACGCCCGTCGTCTTGTGAAAAAACATAAATCTTTTTTGAATAACACAGGGTTGTACAGGATGTCATGCTTAGTATATCCTGACTCATTCCTTATTCCCGCTCAATAGGAAGATTGTACAAGATGTATTTGGAAACCCGACGCAACATTAGCCTGTTAAGTTTTAAGCAATAGAGATACAGCGCAACATGTGAAAAAAAACTCTTTTTTTACAAAAAACTCAATAACTCGAAAATATAAAAATGAATCATCACCAAAATAGCACTTTCAACACTTCTGTCGCTGGTCTATCGTTGCCACTTTCGATCTCCTTACAATATTCAAAGTGATATGGATACTTGAGATCAGGATTGAGAAGAGTAAACAATATCATGGAATATGACCATATATCCATTTGCTTTAGGTCCTGTAAATCTCGAAGTTTGGTCCCGTCATGAAAAAATATTTCTGGTGCCATGAACACAGGCGTACCTCTAACCGGTTTATTCAACCATAAGGTACTAATATCTTTGTTATCTTTGCAATAGTGCTGATTGGAAACCAGTATATTTTCTGGCTTAAGATCTCTGTGTACTATATTGTTATCGTGAAGGTAGGAGAGACCACTACAAACATCTGTTGCAACAAATTGGTGGAGATGTTCAAATCCTTCACAGTCATAGTTATCAATACATTTTAAGAGGTCTCTAAGGGAATGGGCCACAAATTCTTGACCAAATGGTTCAAAATTAAAGGCCAAATATTCCATAATGATGCCATGATTTCCAATTTCGGTTTCTTTATATATAGAATTAAATTTGACAATGTTTTGATGGTTTAAATTGTTCATGACTCTTGCCTCTTTCAAGAACAATTTTTTACTGTCGGCATCATCCACAATGAGCTCTTTTAGTACATAATCTTTGCCTTGCATTTGGCACAAAGAAATGTGCCCGTAACTTCCACGTCCAATTGTCTTTAGCCTTTTTACATCACTTGGCTTACAGAGAGGCATCTTCACTAGTCAAGGGTTACGATCCACTCCCGCTCTCTTCACCCTTGGCGGATTGAGATAATATTTCGGAGACATAAGGTAAGGATTTTTATTGGTTGCAGTAGAAACTCGCTGCATCCAATCAAAAAGCGCATATAACATGATCACGTGTAAATGTAGAAAGTGTTTGTAAACAATTGCCACGTGTTTATTGTGCAACAAGTCTTTACATCACTAAACATACGACTATATTTAGTGACAACTTGAATGTTTTTAATCAACTAATAGAAGTTCCTGTGTATGTTTCATGCACAAATGCGTGAATGTTGACGTATATTTTCGTTTCCGGCTTTACCAAGTGTGTAGAATCTAAACGCTACCGTGTTTTTAACTCCAAATTGAAAAATGCAAGTGCTACCATTGGTCAAGAATAATGTATTCGGAATGGGCGTGACTTTAATCTTCCGATAGATGGTGCAACATTGATATCACAAATGTTGGCTCAATCTGCCAAGGGTGAAGAGAGCGGGAGTGGATCGTAACCCTTGGCTAGCGAAGATGACAGAGAGGCAAACCATCTGTCAAATTTTTATCAAAAATTACAGCAGTCCTTTTTCGAGGGGGAAGCAGCTTGGGTAATTTGAAAGCCATAATGAATTGCTATCTGCAAATAACCTAAAAAAAATTAAATACAATATATCAATTGATGTTTTTAGAGTTCTAGGGATTCCAATGTCTGACCGTACATGTTAAATAAAAACAAGGTTTCCCTCTAAATTGGCGCGTGTAAAGATTTTCGTTATAGAGCGGTAAATATACAAATGTGCCACTAGTGCATGATATGCCAATCCAAAATAGAGACTTGAAAAAATGCTACCGTGGTTGCCATGTATAATTAAGTATATTTAATGAACACATTTATCATTGTTTGTCATGTTCCTAACTTGATAAAGGATCAGAGTCTACATATTCTGTATATATTGTTTCCATTTCATCTTTTCTGAACAAGTGAACTTTAAATTAAGTTTGGATACAGTATTTCAGTTGGCACAATAAAGTTCTTGACAAAGTATTTTTTTGGACACATGACGGGTGCTCTTTTCAGTCGCCTTTAACTCCTTGTCTGCCGAAAACTATAAGAGCTAGGCCAATTCGAATTGAAATGGTAGACAGCATTTTTACAAGGAATGTGACGGAAAAAAAACATCAAAATCGGATTTTTTTTGGTCCTTTTTCGCCCCCTTTTATCTTGGAAACATTAGAACTGTTGAAACTACAAGACATGTTTATTTCTGAGGAATACAGAAACCCCATCTGAATTGGACTAAAAATTTTAAAAGTTTCCAATATGGGCGTGGGCCATTTAACCCATTTTAGTTTGGAACCGCAAGAGCTAAGTCAAATCTGACTGGAAGCGCAGGCAGGGTATTTTACAAACACTCTTATGCAAAACAACATCAACATTTAAGTGCGTTGGTGTTGCCCCTATTTTGTTCTCCTTTTATCTCGGAGACGAAGAACGGGCTTAGACTGTTGTTATATAAGGAATACATATTAAAACAAGGTTAAATTCAGCTGAAAGATCAATTTTCCATGTGAATATAAGCAAAAAACACAATTTTTGTTTTCCCTTTGGGTCGCTTGTTTTAAAAACGATTTGGTGCAAAATCCCCATTTTGAGGCCCAGTCCTCCTTTTGTTCAGCAAGGATGTTTAAAAAAGATCTAACAACTTAAACAAATCTTAACAGTCCAGAAACCATTCTGTGAACGGACGCCGACCCCGACGTCGATGAAAATAACGCCATGCATAACATTATACGTCCGAAAAAGTACACGATCGTATACATCTGATAGCATTTTACATGTACAAGTATTCTACTGACTTTTGATAGATTTGCGTCCAGCTAGAGGCCAGAAGTCGGTTTCACAAAAAAAATTACGACTAAGATTGATCGTAAGTATACTGAATTGTTCATGACTTACGACCAACTTTAAAAAAAAGAAAAAAAGAAGTTTTTTTGTGAACCTGACTCCAGGGGCCGGTAACAATACGATCTCTTAGCACTTAACATGCCTTTTGAACTGATACTTATGACTAAGAGTGTAACAAGAAGCAATCTTATATCAATTTTAGAATGATTGACAGTCCCTAACACATTCAAAGTTCTTAATGATTTAAGGCAATTTTGTGCACCCTCTTATCATAAACTTACTCATTCGGGTAACTCAAACACATCTTATTTGGTATGTCCTTTAGTAAGAACTCTTAGCATTTACAGAAGCGTTTAAGAGCACACTCTATTGATACACTCTTAAAAGGACCCTTAATGCATTCTTTGTGTAATCGTAAACTATGACTTACGAAGACTTTAAGAGAAGTTTCTTGTTACCGCGGGCCCCTGTATCATGAAAACCTATCTTAAGTTTCATTTAAGAGAAAACGCTTTACAAGAAGATTACGATGGTGATAAGAGAGTATCTGCAATCCCCTCGTGGGTTATCTTAACATTTTAACGGCTATCTTAGTATACACTTACGATAACTAGTTAAGATAGCCCTATTATCGACTTCGAAGTAACCGTCTTTGATTTCTAAGAGAATATTAGTATTTGCGGCAAAATCGGTATTAAAACTAAAGTCGTCTACTGTATGTGTTTAAAAGAATGCTAAAAATATACTATGATTCGTTTTTTGTTGCAGACTCTACATCGACTGTCAAGTAAAGCCCTGTTTAATGCTCCTTTCTGGCATAGATAATAAACGAATATTCAAAGTTGATAAATTCTATTCTTCAAAAACACATCTACATGGAATGGTAACAATAAATCAAGAGAACAAATCAACTAACATATCATACAAATACGGAATGCAATCCGCAATACGAAAAACCCCATAACTGGTTAAGGCGAGATAACTCTCTTAAAAGGATGTTATCTTTACCAAACGTCTTGACCATACCAAACTGACATATAACACCTGTTCATTGATAATTTGTATTATTCTATGTATTTTTTGTGATTTTGTCCCATGTACATTTTACTTCATAACTCTTTATTAACATACTGTTTGTAGATTTTTTTTACTGATATGTAATAATACGTATCAGTATTACCACCGTAGGTATAGTGTCCGGTTGAGATCGTGTTTTTTCGAGTGATTTGATCGGGTTTTTTCGAGAGCGTCCAGGTTTTTTCGAGAGATTATGACTAAAAATGTAAACAAACAGACATGTTTTCCTTTAACACGCAAAATAAATGCTTAAACTAAATTTACAAGATCAAACAAGTTAAATAAGTATTTGTGATGAAAGGATGTTGCCAACCATACATACTTTGCAGTTAAAAAAGTTTGATTTGGCCTAATAATGCTTTTATGCCAAAATATAGAAAAAAGCAATTTCTATACACATACCAATGCAAATTTCAAAGAGCATGCACACATGATGTCTTTATATCCTTACATTTACATATGCTATAACAAAAGTTTTAGTTATTGTAATTAAAAGGCAATTTTAAGGGTATATTCATTTCCATCTGTCCAAGTTTTTTCGAGAGCAGTTCGGGTTTTTTCGAGAACAGTTCAGGTTTTTTCGAGAGATAAACCAATTTCTTACGGTTTAAAATGTGCTATTTAAGTACATTTGAGTTTAAAAACGAATGAAAAGTCATCGGTTCTTTCAAAGTTTATAACTAATGCATTACAGCAGTTTGATAATGTTGCATAAGCACATACATTTCATAAAAAAAAACATAATTTATTTCTATATATTGTTGTTTTGCATTATGAATTGCATGGACACCGGTATGCTTTATACCTATATTATTTGGATTAATCAAATCTACCTATGTCTATAGATCACTGTATTCAAAGGACACTGGTTAACGTATGGTTAGATCAATCAAACATATTGCCATCCATGTTATTGAAATGACGGAACTAAGCTAGCATGTTGATGTCCAGATAAACATATTGCATAGATCCAAATATACGTATATCGATATGGAATTTATGTGATTTAAAAAATCTGCATTTTAGAGTGCCATGGATTTTAAGCTGAAACTATTCGTAATTTGAACAATCGTTTAGTGGGCACGGTCAAATTTGATTGATATTTAAGTACGCATTGCTTTTGCGCCAATTCTTAAAAGTTGTAGTTTTTCATTTGCGCCAAAAAATAAATATTGCTTCTGCGCCATTGTGCAGGTAAACTAATTAAAAGTGAAAATATAGAAAATTTAAACAATATCTACGGACACACCAGCTGTCGTCAGGAGATAGGAGAAAAAAAACAGATTAAATACGGAATGCACCTCTAGAACCGAAATTTCCCGCTGATATTATAGTAAGACCTTTGCCTATAGGTTTTGTAACAGAACAGACTTTTAGTTTTTATAAATACTTTGATTAACAGCAGTTATTATTGTGGTTTTATGACTTTTAAGGAGTTACCATTTTTTATAGTGCTTTGATAAATCCGAAAATGTTTTAACAATTTGCAAACATTTTTTTATTATAGTGTAAACCAGTGTTTAGTGCTCATATTTTTATGAAGATATATTTTAAACATATATTTTAATATTTATGAGACCTTGTTTCTAATATAAAATTGAGAATGGAAATGGGGATCACTGTTTCTAATCATCTTCGGAAGGCCCCTTTTTTAATTTATAATTACCAATGGAAGTAGAAAGACCTTTTGTCTAACCTGTCTTTGTGTTATTTTTTATACGTCCGTCAATTTTGACGGGACGTATTATGGTATACAAATGTCCAGTGTCCGTCCGTCTGTCCGTCCGTCCGTCCGTCTGTCCGTCTGTCCGGTGTAAACATGTCGCACCGTAACTTGAGAACGACCTATCCAAATTTCATGAAACTTATAATAGTTGTTTCTTATGATGGTCAAATGATCTGTATACTTTTTTGTGAAAATAAGATTACAACTTTTTGAGTTACGGCACTTTGTAACTAAAACAGGGGTGTGTTTTTTTCACATGTCGCACCGTATCTCAAAAAACGATTCTTGATTATGGCTTAAAACTTTAAATACTTCTTAGTTATATATTAATCTTAATATCTGTATACTTTTTGGTGATGATTCAAAATTTCATTTTTGAGTTATTGAGTATTTTGTAAAAAAAAAAAATGGGGGGGGGGGGGTTTACATGTCGCACCATATCTCAAAAACGATTTATGATTATTGCTTAAAACTTTACACACTTCTTTGTTCTATTAATCTAAAGATCTGTATACTTTTTGGTGATGATTCATTTTTATATTTTCGAGTTATTGAGTTTTTTGTAAAAAAAGAGGTTTTGTTTTCACATGTTGCGCTGTATCTCTATTGCTTAAAACTTAACAGGCTAATGTTGCGTCGGGTTTCCAAATACATCTTGTACAATCTTCCTATTGAGCGGGAATAAGGAATGAGTCAGGATATACTAAGCATGACATCCTGTACAACCCTGTGTTATTCAAAAAAGATTTATGTTTTTTCACAAGACGACGGGCGTATCATGCGCTCATGGCGCAGCTGTTTATTTAAATATTGATCAAGTCGAAATGCTATCTAAAACACTTACCACTCATTCAAAAAAGAACGGTCTGACTTGTTTTTATCATACTGCTTTTATTACATTATAGATGTCTGTTTCCGTTGATTCCGTTAAATACCAATTCCTCAGAGCAATTGGTACTTTGCGGAACGGAACGGAACGGAAAAATAAATTAAAAAGTTTAAATCAGATTCAACTTGATCACTGTCTCTAATCATCGTCGGAACGGGCTGTTGAAGGCCTCTTTTTTAAAATATAATTACCGATGGAAGGAGAAAGACTTTTTGTGTAACCTGCCTTTGTGTTTAATTTTTTATTATTGATCAAGTCGAAAATGCTATCTAAAACACATACCACTCATGCAAAAAGAGGTGTCAGACAATTTTTTTTATCATACTGCTTTAATTACATTAAAGATGTCTGTTTCCGTTTTTTCCGTTAAATACCAATTCCTCAGAGCAATTGGTACTTTGCGGAACGGAACGGAACGGAAAAATAAATTAAAAAGTTTAAATCAGATTCAACTTGATCACTGTCTCTAATCATCGTTGGAACGGGCTGTTGAAGGCCAATTTTTTAAAATATAATTACCGATGGAAGGAGAAAGACTTTTTGTGTAACCTGCCTTTGTGTTAAATTTTTTATTATTGATCAAGTCGAAAATGCTATCTAAAACACATACCACTCATGCAAAAAGAGGTGTCAGACAATTTTTTTTATCATACTGTTTTAATTACATTAAAGATGTCTGTTTCCGTTTTTTCCGTTAAATACCAATTCCTCAGAGCAATTGGTACTTTGCGGAACGGAACGGAACGGAAAAATAAATTAAAAAGTTTAAATCAGATTCAACTTGATCACGGTCTCTAATCATCGTCGGAACGGGCTGTTGAAGGCCTCTTTTTTAAAATATAATTACCGATGGAAGGAGAAAGACTTTTTGTGTAACCTGCCTTTGTGTTAAATTTTTTATTATTGATCAAGTCGAAAATGCTATCTAAAACACATACCACTCATGCAAAAAGAGGTGTCAGACAATTTTTTTTTATCATACTGCTTTAATTACATTAAAGATGTCTGTTTCCGTTTTTTCCGTTAAATACCAATTCCTCAGAGCAATTGGTACTTTGCGGAACGGAACGGAACGGAAAAATAAATTAAAAAGTTTAAATCAGATTCAACTTGATCACTGTCTCTAATCATCGTCGGAACGGGCTGTTGAAGGCTTCTTTTTTAAAATATAATTACCGATGGAAGGAGAAAGACTTTTTGTGTAACCTGCCTTTGTGTTAAATTTTTTATTATTGATCATGTCGAAAATGCTATCTAAAACACATACCACTCATGCAAAAAGAGGTGTCAGACAATTTTTTTTTATCATACTGCTTTAATTACATTAAAGATGTCTGTTTCCGTTTTTTCCGTTAAATACCAATTCCTCAGAGCAATTGGCACTTTGCGGAACGGAACGGAACGGAAAAATAAATTAAAAAGTTTAAATCAGATTCAACTTGATCACTGTATCTAATCAAGGACGACGTGAGGTCAGTCTAGATATCATAATGCATGACTTGCAAATGCGTTAATTTCATGATAATTTATCAGGACAATCCGACATATTCATCTACAGAATATTTCCCGATGTTATACATTATTACACATTTCACCTGTGAAGATGAGATTAAGTATACATTTGTGTTATTTGTATATGGAAAACCGTAAAACACAGAAATTTTAAAGTTTGTTTTGTTTTAAAGATTTTTCGAAATTTTGATAAATGCCCCCTTTGGATACCTTAAATGAAATTCCGTTCCGTTCCGTTCCGTTCCGTTCCGTAAAGTACCAATAGCCGAAGAAAACATCAAAAAAGCAAGGCGTACTTTATATAGTTTAACTGGATCAAGTCTACACGGAACCAACGGATTATACTTAGAAACAATATTCACACTAGTTAAAACTTATGTACTACCAATTCTAACATATGGACTAGAAATTTTGATCCAAAAAGGAAAATCGCTACCAACTTTAAATCTATACCACAATAAATTATTAAAACAGCTATTATCATTATCTACAAATACAGCAGACCCAGCCATTTATATACTCTCTGGCATGATACCAATTGAAGCTGAGTTACATATCAAAATTTTGACATTATTTGGAACCATCTCTAGATCAGAAAAAACTTCAAATGAGTGGCGAATAGCAGAAAGACAGCTTAAATTGAAATCCTTTAATAGTAACAGTTGGTTCATTGATATAAAAAAAATCTGCTTGTTATATAATATAGAAAATATAGAGAAATATCTGGATAATCCACTTACAAAATCAAAATGGAAATCATTTATAGACAATAAAGTGCAAAGCTACAGGACTAACAAAATGCTTGTTGACTCAAAGATGTACTCAACTCTTCAGTATATGAACTGTCAATATACTATCGGGAAAATACACCCACTGATTACTACAAAAACAGCAAATAATAGAGACATTGTATGGATTCCTGCAAGAACTAAAATTGCTACAGGAACTTATATATTTCAATAAAATCGAGCATCGTTCAATAAAAACAAAGTCAATCCAACATGTAAACTTTGTAATAAGAGTCCTGAAACCTTGTCACATTTTCTATTGACATGCGAGTCACTTGAAATGGTCAGGAAAAGATTTGCGGATATAATAATTGATATGGGTAGTGAACTTTAAGCAAAATCTAACTTTGCAGAGGAAGTAGACTTAGTTCAACTAATACCTAATCCCTTCTACTATACTGTGAATAAATGTAACAATAAAATATTTCAAAATATTGCTGGACAACTAGAAAGAGTGTGTAGACAGCTTATTAACAATCTGCATAATTATGAAGCGATATGATCTGCTAAACAACAAAAATGTGAAAAGAAAAACAATCTTTCATGAGGAGTGAATGTTAAGTAACATGTGACATTATGCTAATGATCAGGGTGGGAATCTCCAAAGGTATCATCAGTTGTAAGCAAATCAAATAGACAGTTAAATCAACCTTAATAAATTTTGGTTATTATATGGGTGCATACATATCAATATTAAAGATAAATTTTATCTTTTTAATGTCAAATTAAATATTAAATGTACATAACGGTGGCATTATACATGTTATAGAAGTCACTTTTTACCGATATATTATTGTGTATTCATAATTGGATTAGACCGTGTTCACACCAACTCGATGTACAGTAAACTTGTTTACAATTAGTTTAATGTACTGGACATTGGTTTCACATTGAATTTGTTCACATCTATACACCTTATTTAATTACCTGTACATAAGATTTGTTCACACTTGTAAACTCTATGTCATTTAAGTGTTCATTACGTAGAACCGAATGCAAAGTTCTCGGACAACTTGTCTAGCAGTAAGGGAACGATCATTAGAACCCCAATTGGATAAAAAAAAATCTGGTCCTACAGATGATAAAAAAAAATTCTGAATCAAGAGTTACCCCATACATTATAGTGTTAAATGTTGAAAAAAACAACTGAATAAAACGTTTGCGCGGAAACATTTCCGACTCAGATAAATAAACAAAATACCCCCCTTTTTTAGCTCACCTGGCCCAGAGGGCCAAGTGAGCTTTTCTCATCACTTGGCGTCCGGCGTCGTTAGCTTTTACAAAAATCTTCTCCTCTGAAACTACTGGGCCAAATTGAACCAAACTTGACCACAATCATCATTGGGGTATCTAGTTTTAAAAATGTGTGGCGTGACACGGCCAACCACCCAAGATGGCCGCCACGGCTAAAAATAGAACATAGGGGTAAAATGCAGTTTTTGGCTTATAACTCAAAAACCAAAGCATTTAGGGGAAATCTGACATGGGGTAAAAATGATTATCAGGTCAACATCTATCTGCCCTGAAATTTCAGATGAATCGGTTAACCCGGTGTTGGGTTGCTGCCCCTGTATTTGTAATTTTGAGGAAATTTTGCTGTTTTTGGTTATTATCTTGAATATTATTATAGATAGAGATAAACTGTAAAGAGCAATAATGTTCAGCAAAGTTAGATTTACAAATAAGTCAACATGACCGAAATGGTCAGTTGACCCCTTTAGGAGTTATTGCCCTTTATAGTCAATTTTTAACCATTTTTCGTAAATCTAAGTAATCTTTTACAAAAATCTTCTCCTCTGAAACTACTGGGCCAAATTAATCAAAACTTGGCCAACGTCATCTTTGGGGTATCTAGTTTAAAAAATGAGTCCGATGTCCTGGCCATCCAACCAAGATGGCCGCCACGGCTAAAAAAAGAACAGGGGTAAAATGTAGATTTTGAAACCAAAGCATTTAGAGCAAATCTGACAAGGGGTTAACTTGTCAATCAAGTCAATATCTATCTGCCCTGAAATTGTTAGTTGAATTTGACAACCGGTTGTTGGGTTGCTGTTTCAAGTTTAGACAAATATTTCTTTAAAAAACTTTATTAATAATTGTTATAAATATCATTTTATTCAAACATCGTTCCTTCCTTAAATATACACGGTGAAACTAATGTTTTAAGTGCCTAGTTTTGTGTACACTTAATCTACACAAGGCCTACATCGAGTATCGACTGCATGTAGACAAAACATGACTTACACTACATGTAAACATCGAGTTTTATCAATGGGAACGTAATTTAGTTTAGTTTACATGCGAGTTACACTTACACAACACCGAGTTTAGGTCAATGTGAACACGGACTTAGGCATTCATTGTGTATTATAACATTGTGTGGTGGAGGATTACATATTCAACTCCTTTGGAGGTGTGCCTACATTGGCAGAATTTATATTGATACAGATACAGATGGGTGTGATATAGCTAACCATACAGTATTGGGATTTTTCACATTGTAGAAGGCCAAACAGTTGCCAATAATTGCTAGCATGAACTTCATTTGAATTTGTAGATAGTTGTCTCATTGGCAATCATATCACATCTTCTTATTTATCATATAGTGTTCTATGACAACCAATCAATTTGGAAATATGTATTTACCTCGCAATGGTACAACTGTTGACACACTGAAATGTCTCCCAAGCTTAACTTATGAATCAATTCACGTCGAAAATCTTATTATGTGAAAGTTTGACTAAGAGAATCACATAAACTTAATAGTTATCAAAGGTACCAGAATTATAATTTAAATATGTCAGACGCGCCTTTCGTCTACATAAGACTCATCGGTGACGCTCAGATCAAAATAGTTATAAAGCCAAACAAGTTCAAAGTTGAAGAGCAGTGAGAACCAAAAATTCCAAAAAGTTTTGCCAAATACAGCTAATCTATTCCTGGGATGAGAAAATCCTTAGTTTTCCGAAAAAAATCCCAGTTTAGTGACAGAAAATGTATAAAAATGACCATATACGAAAACGAAAAAACGAACAGATGAAGACCGAACAGATACGGATGCACAGACCAGAAAACATAATGCCCATAAATGGGGGATACAAATTAATTGTCATATAAGGGTAATAAGTCCGATAAGTTTACTAAAAGTGACAGTAGGTACATGTAGATCTCCACAATCTGATCATTTTTGCCCCATTTAGATTTTCTCTACTCAAAGCAGATTTCAAGATGATAGACACAACTTGATTTTTACCTTCATGTTCTTGTATTAGATTGAAAAGATTTACAAAAATTATGAAAAATTGTAAACAATTGACTATAAAGGTCAATAACTCCTTAAGAGGTCAATTGACAATTTTGGTCATGCTGACTTTTTTGTTACTATGCTTAACATTATTGCTGCTTACAGTTAATCTCTATATATAATAATATTCAAGATAATAACCATTAATTTTTATGTCTCGCTTTTTTAAAATTTTGATTATTCAAATGTTGAAATTAAAATAGTAATACTGAACATGTTACATAAGTTAGGCAAATATTCAAAGTTAAACAATCATGACTGAGGTACATGTCTAAATAATCTCCTTGTGAATGAGATGTGCCAATGGTAATACAACTGTATACCAAATATCATTGACTAGTTATTAGTTATTCCCTTTAAAAACCTAAATAAAAACATCAACTTGTGCGCTATGTAAAAGTTTCAAGGTCAATGAACCATGAAGAAGGGGTAGAGCCATATACTATCCACTGAAACAATTCTTTCAAATGCCAATAAATTTGCATACCAAACATCATGGACTTAACATAAACAATTCATCTTAAATTGATCTAATTTCAAACTAAATCATGTAAACTAAGCACAATTTTCAAAGTCAATAGACCATGACTGACGAGGCAAGGCCAAATAATCTCCACGGAAATGAGAAGCGCCAATGCTAATACAACTGCTACCAAATATAATTGACCCTAGCCTACCACTTGTGGTTCACCACAAATTAGACCTAATCATAAACTGATAAAATTTGGCCCAGCTATTTCACAGGATAAGATTTTTGTGAAAGTTAAGACCAAGAAGGAGGAAGACTACAACAGGACGCTAAGTGCTGAGAAAAGCTAACTTGGCCTTTCAGGACTGGTGAGCTAAATTTATTACCCATACTAATTATTGTATCTGTGCTACAGACTTGGCTTTGATCACTTATCCATGAACTGAGGCAGGTTTATCCTATCTAACAGACGTGCAGACCATGCACGGACATAGTTATCCAATTACTCGTACATGACGTAAAACTATTTTTTTTCTCACTGAACCATGAAAATGAGGTCAAGGACAATAGACATGAGACAGACATTTCTTAAATTAAAGAATCATCCATAAAATGAATTTAATGACTGCTGGAATAAAGATGTAAAACAAAACAATAGGCCATTTTTATTTTAGATTTTGGTATTATTTCATACAGAGTGTTCTTAATATTAGTCAAAATTGGATTTCCTTGAACATATAAATTTTTCTTGAATCTTTTTCTTATTCACTGATCAACAGTTTTTTTTAACATTTCTGTGAACAGATGTTTTACTTTTCTTCTGCTATGCACTTTCTTGTCTAAGATTTGCATACTTTTTTGTGTTTTGGCCAATGTTTTTTTTGACAAGCTTGATTACAATACGCAGCCATTTTGCAACGTGAACATCTTTTCAACTCTAACTTCTTTTTTGTACATTCTGAACACCTCTCCTTTTTTCTAGTTTCTGTTTCAGCTTGCTCACTTCTAAATTGACGCATTATCTTTGCACCTGTATGAAATATAATAAGAGTACACACACTGAAATGCCTCGCCTTCTTTATAAATTATTGATGTTATGTTGAGTTTTTAATATAAAGCTTTACTTCAACTATCACATAAACTTAACATGATCCAAGGAAATCAGGTCAAGGTCATATAAACCAAACAAGAAATACATGTACACCTCACAATCATTCAATACACTATATTTAGTTGACATAATATAGTATAGGCCAAGTTCGGATGGAACTAGAGTTCTGACTAGAGTTCCATATGAACGGTAAATAATTTTAAAGAGTAAGGTCTCTAGATTACCGGAAGTACAAGGCCCCTACTCTGAATATGTTTACATTCAAATTTGATTGGATTGACGTCATAACATCCGGGATATCGAGTCGATCTCTAGGAACCCTGCCACAACCAGGGTTCCTCGAGTGTTAATGGTGGAAAAGCTTTATCCAATCATAACAGGTGTTATATATGACCATGTCAATTCAATCTACTCTAGATATCCATCCGAACTTGGCCATACATGTACCAATTATCAATCAATATCTTCCAGTATAATGAAAAAATGTGTGGAAACACTTTAACATTAGATATGTTTACTAGTTCTCTAAAATTAGATATGTAATACAATGTTTATCTATTTTCAAATTATAATCAATTTTAAATTAATAGTTCCAAATATTATTTGTCTTTCATTTGTCACAAACTATTATAGATTTGTAACTTATCTATAAAATGTCAACAACTTTTATCTACACAATGTAATGTAATGAAATATATACCTTAGCTAAATTATAGATTATTATCTAATTAAAGGATTTCACAACATAAAAAAACAAGAATGTGTCCATAGTACCACACTATCATTTTCAATGTTCAATGGACCATGAAAATGGGGGAAAAGCTCTAATTTGGCATTAAAATTTAAGAGAACATTTCATAGGGAACATGTGTAATAAAATTCAAGTTGATTGGACTTCAACTTCAGCAAAAGCTACCTCGACCAAAAACTTAAACCTTCAGCAGGACAGACAGGCGACCAAACAAACGAAGACACACAGACCAGAAAACATAATGTCAATAAATGGGGCATAAAAATATATATATAACATTCCAAAAATTAGTTTATACAAAATAACATAAACCTACCACAAAATCTTCAATAATTTACTAAGGAATGTCTTTTAAAAAAGGAGTTATCTCCCTTTGTTTAGAAATATGCCAATAATGGTTGAACATAGTACTCTTACATTAGATATGGACCATAACTCTGGACTAAATCATCAGACCAGATCAAATATGAACTTGTCAATATAAAACTATATACCATATATCAAATCAATATCTTCAAGAAAGAAGTAAAAAAGTGTGGAAAACTGATTTGCCAGACGGACAAACGGAAAGACAGACGGACAGTCGAGTGCAAAATTTAAGTCTGCTTCGACTTGGACTTTTTTCGAGTAGTCACAGAACCATGAAAATAAGGTCAAGGTCATTGGAAATGTCAAAAACAGAAACTTCTTCACATAAGGCATCTATATCAGACTACACGAAATACGTCGGACCGTCGGACAAATCCGGTGAATAATGGATCGGTCTGGTAAAATTTTGTTGAATTCCGGTCCGAATGTCCGGTGTTTTTTTTTTTCATGGAACATTCTAGCAAAATTGCCAAACGATCTCAAATTCATTTTCATCTTTATTATTCATCACAGCGATGTTTATTTTGTTCAACCGCTAGCTTTATGCCGAACATCGACAACCAGTAATGTGTAAATCCGGGTAAAAACATATCTGACTGTCAAAAACAACAATGGATGCCATCATTGGCACAACCGGAAATGTAAATAAAACCGGATCAGATTCTGGGAACGGATAAGGATAATTCCGGGTTTGCCAATTTAAATACAATAAATGAATAAAAATCCAATCAGATCACAAAATTTAGCTATGAAATATAACCACAAGAATTGAAAACCAAAAGATATATGAAAAAGAAAGACGAAACAGGAAATAATATTTTATACAGAAACTCTAAATTATGTTTAGTTCACAAACATTGTCAAAATCCAATAAAATGGGACATTACTCTTCACTGAAATGCATTCAAGCAATTGTGCACAACTTTCATAACAATATCCCCTCTTGTTACACCATTTTGTTTTAATTTGTGCATTTTGGGGAGGAGTAGGGCACAACAAAGTCATATGTTTGTTGTTTTTTGTCGGATAATATACAATTAGATGTAAAAAAAGATTGGTCTGGTAAAATTTCATTCGGTCTGCTAAAGCTAGGATGCTTACCAGACCGAATGTCCTGTAAAAATAAAATTCATTCGCGTAGTCTGCTATATACAAAGAATGAAGCATCCAGGTCTTCCACCTTTTAAAATATATAGCCTTTAAGAAGTTAGCCAACACTGCCATAGCCGCCAGATCACAATCCCTATGTAGAGCTTTCTGCGACAAAAGTCGCAGGCTAGACAAAAACAAATAAATATATATCAAAGTCAAGTATTTTATGAATTCATTTCAAAAGTAAGTAGATGTGGTATGATTACCAATGAAAAATGTGCAACAGGCACTAAAATACATTGAAGTTAGAAACTAGAGGTCCCTGTACTGCCTACAACAATGAGCAAAACCCATAGCCCAAAGCTAACACATTGGCCCTCCCTAATTCTGCATCATGTTCACCTTTAACAGATTTACTACAGTACATGGCATGTGATTGGCTGTCCTTGTCATAACACTTCTGTGTACAGTACTGGACAGCGCGACAATCTGTACATTCCTTCATTCCACGGCCAACAGGTGTACTACAAACATGACACCTTGTATGGAACACTGCTAATGGATGGTTCTGTATCTTTGGGAAGTTCTTTTCTGTAAAAGACCAGACAAAAATGTTTATCCTTGGACTATATAGATATAACTAACAAAATGCATTTACTTGTCAGATCAATAGGTTAAAAAAATAGGCCATACCTGTCAACTTATCAAAATCTCCATGAGATTTTAAGAACAAGAGGAACTTGAGCTCCTCTTTCATTTCAAAAGTGTTTTTAATCTACTTCTATATAGTTTGAATGCGTATAAAATTGAGAATGGAAATGGGGAATGTATGAGTATGGATGTGCTTAAATACCCTTTTGACTCATTTAAATGCCTGTTTTGATGTCTTCAGTAGAAAATAAGGAATTTCAAAATTCATAAATTGGTATAGTGGCAGGGATCTGAAAGGCAGGTTTGAGAAGACACAAAATAAACTTTTATTTTGACATGTTACGTCTATAAGACAACATGAAGACAATCAGAATGATTTAATAAATCCTAAATATGTAAATTACAATATTTGATAATTTACCTTTTTTGAACTTAAGTCAAATTAATAATCTAATGTAATAACAAAAATAGCAATAACATTTACTTTTAGTTTAAATAATTTCATTTAGGATGTAATACATTTGCTGGTTGGCTAACAGTTGTTTGACTATCAGCTCATGGACATAATTTTGTAGGTGATCATCATTTCATCAAAGTTTGTTTTCATTATTTACTTCTTAAAATTGAATTTAGATTTTAATAATAAGGAATGACTAATGTTTTTTTTCTGTCTATGCAAAATAGCCTATAAAATGTGTTTAAAATAACACTCTACAAGATTAATTCAGTGATCACCACATTTTTTATGTTATTTCTTCATAGACAGAAAAAATATTACAGTTATTCAAACTGACTGTGCGAGGGCTGAAATGCCAGTCAAGGTCGTTAAACACTTCCATATATATACAGTCATTCCTTAAGTACATTACGAATGTCAATACGATTTTTCAAGTATATATATAGTAAAGGAGTATTTTCAAAGTAATGATTTGCCTCACCAAACATTCCCTCTTTTGTGGCCTTGTCCTTCTCTCCCACAGTATAAACAGGCTGTAGGAAGGATACAAAGTTCCATACATCAGATCCATTATCTCCTCCTTGAACACATTTCATAGAGTTGATACGCAACACTGTTTGAAATATCCTTGCCGCCTGAAAGAAAAAGAGGTTTTGAGATCCATTGTAGAAATATCCTAGATAAAGATAATTCAGAAATTATTCAGTGCATTTACTTTTGCCATTTTGTCATCCCACTACAAAATACAATATAAATTTTTGCGATATTTTGAAAAAATCGTGTTTAATTCATAAAAAAAAAAAATCAAATTTCAAGTTTTAATCATTGTGATTATAACACTGTCGCATTTTTCACAATAATAAAAACATCACAATAAATATCTGGTATATTTATAAAATGAATGACAAGAATGAAATTTAGTCAGTTATTTCGCAAATTGCAGATATAAAAAGCATCCTCCTTTTTTAGCTTTCTAGAAATCATAAAAAATACTTAAGAGAAGAATGTGTCCTAAGTACACGGATGCCCCATCCGCACCATTATTTTCTATGTTCAGTGGACCGTGAAAATGGGGTAAAATCTCTAATTTCAGGCATTAAGATTAGAAAGATCATATCATAAGGAACATGTACGTGTACTAAGTTTCAAGTTGATTGAACTTCAACTTCATCAAAAACTACCCCAACCAAAAACTTTAACCTGAAGCAGGACAGAAGAACGGACGCACAGACGGACAAACGAAGGGACGCACAGACCAGAAAACATAAAGACCATAAATGGGGCATAAAAATAAAAATGAAATGTACACTCAGGAAGCTATGTGTACATTTTTTTCGGTTAAACAGAGATAGGTCGGAACTCTATGTAATTCAATATCATATTATACATACAGAAAATAAAATGACAACACTTTGATATCTGAACTTTACGAAGCATTTAAACTTAAAGTCAATAAAGTATGATTGAAATGACAGGGTCATATAATCTCCATGCAATTATATGTGGTTATATATATGCCAAAAAACTCCAAAAATAATGCAACTGCATACCATATATCATAAACTTACCATTACGGGTTCAGCTTAATCAACCCTAATCACAAACTAATATTTAAACTAAGCAAAAGTGAACAGAATATGACTGAGTGGCTGGGTCTAAAGTTTCTCCATGGAAATCATATGACTGAGTGGGTGTGGCTAAAGTTTCTCCATGGAAATCATATGATTAAGTGGGTGGGTCTAAAGTTTCTCCATGGAAATCTAATAGAAATGGCTGCAAGTGGTCCTCAAATACAACCCTAATATGTTTTATGCTGATAATGAACAGGGCATATATTTTCTTGATGTGAATCTATCTGTGAAATTTTATTTGATATTTTTCATGCTTGCTGCAACACATAAAGGAGATGAATACTATACATTTATTTCCCATGCCTGTGGGAGATATGAAGATTTGTTCACCCAAGAATATTCATATTTTTATGAGGGCTCTGCCCAAGGATACGGATTTTTATTCACCTAATTTCGGTCATTTTGAGTTGGTGCCCTTTTTCAAAAAAAAATTGTCAAAATCACATTACTGCATGAGAATGCTCATACTCATAGCATCAACAAACTTGTTTAACTGTTGCATCGCATTAACTTCATGATTTTTCCTACCATTTTCCAAAAAATCAATCCAGAGCAATTAAGGGAAGGCAACAGTTTAAAAATTAAAGAACCTTAGTGAGCACGCTCACATACCCCACGTCCCCACATTGTCATTGGAGAAATTAAATAAGTGTAAGAAAAAAAATTGTATAAGAAAAAATATTGAATAATAATTTCCTGTCAATATGCACATCAACATAGTATGTCCTTATTATCTACAAAATTTCATGAAATTCTGTTGTGTGGTTTCAGAGGAGTTGAGATGACAAACTTTTGCAGAAGTACATTGAAGCAAATAAGTTCAAAGGGGCGTAACTCCTAGAAAAAAAATTGAATCGTAATTTCCTGTCGATATGCACATCTACATAGTATGTCCTTATTATCTACAAATGTTCATGAAATTCTGTTGTGTGGTTTCAGAGGAGTTGAGATGACAAACTGTTGAAGTAGTACCTTAAAGCAAATAAGTTCAAAGAGATGTAACTCCTAGAAAAAAAATTAAATCGTAATTTCCTGTCGATATGCACATCTACATAGTATGTCCTTATTATCTTAAAAGGTTTCATGAAATTCTGTTGTGTAGTTTCAAAGGAGTTGCGATGACAAACTGTTGCAGTAGTACAATAAAGTAAATAAGTTCAAAGGGGGGTAACTCCTAGAAAACAAGAATGTGTCCTCAGTACACGAATGCCCCACTCGCACTATCATTTTCTATGTTCAGTGGACCGTGAAATTGGGGTAAAATCTCTAATTTGGCATTAAAATTAGAAAGATCATATCATAGGGAACATGTGTACCAAGTTTGAAGTCGATTGGACTTCAACTTCATCAAAAACTACCTCGACCAAAAACTTTAACCTGAAGCGGGACAGACGGACGAACGAACGGACGAATGAACGAACGAACGCACAGACCAGAAAACATAATGCCCCTCTACTATCGTAGGTGGGGCATAAAAAAATTGAATCCTAATTTCCTGTCGATATGCACATCTACATAGTATGTCCTTATTATCTAAAAAGGTTTCGTGAAATTCTGTTGTGTAGTTTCAGAGGAGTTGCGATGACAAACTGTTGCAGTAGTACATTAAGCAAATGATTTTTCAAGGGTGGACAAATCTTCATATCTCCCGAGGCTAAGGGAAATGAATGTTTTATTCCACTTCCTAAGCTTTGAATACTATCTGAACTTCAAATAGTAGTTTGCATACTGGTAATTTTCTGACTTATCCGCTTGTTTTATAAGACATCTATATATATATATATTGATAAACAGTACGGATAAACATCAATTATCTAATAAGTCTTTTTGTTTTAACGTCTGAAATAAATTTGAGCACAATAATGGTATTTGATAAAGCTATTTAGAAAATAAGAAATTTAAGACGTTGTCGGTACATAAACCGTGTGTAACGTCGCAAGATTTAGTCCCGACATGTCAGAGGGAAATATGATACTCAGAGGTGAATATGAATTTTTGTTCAACGTCACGTGTGAACACTTCAACCAATCAAATGTTGATTTCGCTATCAAAATCAATATGCAGTGGAATAAAAACATTTATTGTATAGCAATATAATATTTCCCACAGAAAGTAACCAAAAGTTAGCGTGCAATAAATTCTAATATTGCACTAGTGCAATAAATCTTCAAAATTCATGACGTCACCAACGACCAAATTTTTGTTTAAAACAATTTTTACTTTCAAATATTATATTGCTATACAATAAAAGGGTTATTACATGAATATTTGGGAATATAGTCCCTCGTTGAACATATATTGCACTCACAAGCTCGTGCAATATAAAATTCTACTCGGGACAATATTCCCCAATATTCATGCAATAACCCTATATTATTCAATTTTTCACTTACTTGTTTCATTTTGTATTTAAATAGTGATTTCAAATGAACAGAATATATTATTTTTGGTTGGAATTTTTTTTATTGAATCATTGTTTCCTCATTCTAAATAAACAAGAGTGCACACGCTGAAATGTCTCGCCTTCTATACTAATCATTGATATTATGTTGATAGTCCTAAGTATAAAGCTAAGCTTTATTACAACTGTTACATAAACTTAACATTAACCAAGATAACTAAACAAAGACCAATGAACCTTGAAAATGAGGTCAAGGTCAGATGAACCATGCCAGGCAGACATGTACAGCTAACTATGCTTCTATGCAACATATATAGTTGACCCATTACTTATAGTTTAAGAAAAATAGACCAAACACAAAAAACTTAATACTGTGCAATGAGGTCACGGTCAAATAAAACCTGCGCGACTGTCGACCTATTGCATATACTATGAGAAAAACAGATCAAAACACAAAAAATTAACTATAACCACTGAACCATGAAAATGAGGTCAAGGTCAGATGACACTTGCCAGTTGGACATTTACACCTTACAGTCCTTCCACACACCGAATATACTAGCCCTATTGCTTATAGTATCTGAGATATGGACTTGACCACCAAAATTTAACCTTGTTCACTGATCCATGAAATGAGGTCGAAGTCAAGTGAAAACTGTCTGACAGACATGAGGACCTTGAAAGGTACGCACATATCAAATATAGTTATCCTATTACTTATAATAAGAGAGAATTCAACATTACAAAAATTTTGAACTTTTTTTTCAAGTAGTCACTGAACCATGAAAATGAGGTCAAGGACATTGGACATGTGACTGACGGAAACTTCGTAACATGAAGCATCTATATACAAAGTATGAAGCATTCAGGTCTTCCACCTTCTAAAATATAAAGCTTTTAAGAAGTGAGCTAACGCCGCCGCCGCCGAGATAACTAAACAAAGACCAATGAACCTTGAAAATGAGGTCAGATGAACCATGCCAGGCAGACATGTACATTTAACAATGCTTCTATACAACATATATATATAGTTGACCTATTACTTATAGTTTAAGAAAAATAGACCAAAACACAAAAACTTATCACTGTGCAATGAACCGTGAAAATGAGGTCACGGTCAAATAAAACCTGCGCGAGTGACATAAAGATCATAAAATATTTCCATACACCAAATATAGATGACCTATGGCATATAGTATTAGATAAAAAGACCAAAACTCAAAAACTTAACTTTGACCACTGAACCATGAAAATGAGGTCAAGGTCACATGACATATGCCCGCTAGATAGGTACACCTTACAATCATTCCATACAACAAATATAGTAGACCTATTGCATACAGTATGAGAATTCAACATTACAAAAAATCTGAACTTTTTTTTCAAGTGGTCACTGAACCATGAAAATGAGGTCAAGGACATTGGACATGTGACTGATGGAAACTTCGTATCATGAGGCATCTATATACAAAGTATGAAGCATCCAGGTCTTCCACCTTCTAAAATATAAAGCTTTTAAGAAGTTAGCTAACACCGCCGCTGCCGGATCACTATCCCTATGTCGAGCTTTCTGCAACAAAAGTTGCAGGCTCGACAAAAATCTATATGATATGCTATAGCTAGATGCAACACATTAATGAGGGGGATAGGAGGGGTCCTGATTCTGAAATCCCAGGCTTAAAAACACGAAATCCTGAGATCCCGAATTTAAATAAATTTAAATTCCATCATCCAGAAATTCGAAAAAAGGATTCCCGGATCCAGAAAGGGTCAATCCCGAAATCCCGTGCTTAAAAACACCTGATCCCGGAGTCCCAATAAAGGTCCTTTCCCCTCATTAATCTGATAGATACGGACATCTTCATTTCACTAACTGAAATACCTACCTCTGCAGTATTTCCCATGGGATGACTTTTGTCTTCATCATCATACCAATACTTTTTCATAAACTTCAAATGTGATCCCTTTGCAACCTTGCCCTCTGCTTCCTGAAATATAACCAACACTATATGACCACTGTAGAAATGTCTCCTGTTAACGAATGTCGTAAGTTACATCAATGTAAAATAACACTAGTGATGGCAAAATTCAGTGATCATGAACAGATAATTTCTTTGTGTCAACTCCAAAAATGTACAAAATGTCACATCATTGGTTAAGTTTTTAATATTTAGCAACCTTGTTAGCCAATCACAATGTTTTTGGTGTACACTTTTGGAAATCATACCTAAAATGCATCAGATTCTGGAATAGTGAATTTTCAAGTAAATTAAAAAAATATCAGTGTAACCTGCCTAATCTGACACCTGAGTATTCTAACATCCTGCTTGAACCAAAACATTTTTCTGGTCCAAAAATATGCCTTTCCTTGCTGAAAAAACCTGAGTATTCCAACACCCTGCTTAATATAACATTGTTTTTGTCTGAGTCCCCAGTGTGTCCAATTACACAGGTTGCACTGTATATGATACTAACCAGTTTGTTGTAGATTTCAAAGTCAATCCATACAACTTTAAGTGTCATTTTTCCATCTACTTCATGTTCTCCAATAACAGCCAAGAAGATTTCATCTGGGTATTTCCCACATTCCTGATCTCTATGACGACCAGCAGTAGGATCTACCATTCTCTTGTCACGGATCAGTGAATACGAGCACACCTGGATTGTAGAAAATTAAGAAACCAATGGTTTGGAGTAATTTGATACAAGACAAGAATAAATCATGTATACATGTGCCTGTGCCAAATAAGGAGCTTACAATTCAGTGGTTGTTGTTTGTTTCTGTGTTACACATAAATATATATTTGTTTTTTGTGCATTAATTAGGCTGTTTGTTTTCTCATCTGAATTGTATATATCTGTGATTTCTAGGCCTTTAATAGCTGACTTTGTGATATGAGCTTCGCTCAGTATTGAAGGCAGTACGATGACCTATATTTGTTAATATTCTGCATCTTTAGTCTCTTGTGGAGAGCTGTGGCATTGGCAATCATACCACATCCTCTTTTTTATAATAAAGCTAGTGTATGATATGCATTTTTATTAATCTGATGAATAGTCCTATAGCTTTAATTTAAACAGTATATATTAATGAAAAATTATAAGATAAAATATTACAATGTTACATAAAGTTTAAATATTGGATTCGGAAACAAGTTTTTGTAGCTTTGAAATAACATATCAGAAAATATTGAAAACCAAAACAGTATCTTACATTGTAAATTACTGAAATTATGTAAATCTGCCAGAAAATAGGAATTTCTTTAGAACTTTATATAAGTAACAAAAACATCTATGGGATGGAAGGGAGATAAATCTGCATAAAAAACTAACCAGTAAATGAAATTCTGTATTTGAGTATTAACCTTGACTGGCAATTTAATCATACACAGGGTATAACAATACATGCTTGAATTAAGGAGCAGCTACTAAGAAAATACCCAAAAGAGGTAAATAAAAAAGTAAACAAAAGAAGTCAAACCTTTGGTCTAACAACTGGAGGACTCTTGACCCAAAACAGTATAATTTGTAGAGTATTTTTAAATTCCACAAAGTAGTCTGGTCCCTTGTCTGATCCTCCTGCTAGCATCCCTTTCCTCTGCATCTGTCTAGTGGTATCAAACATACCTGCAAAATATAAGGACATTTTATCATTGTCATTTTATTGTTGATTTTTTAACCAAATAATCAAAATATTTAGGTTTGTTCCATGAAAAGATACAGGAGACAGGGGGGTGGGATTAATTTTTTTTGGGAGGGGGGGCACTTCTTAACTTTATCTATGAATGGGAGTTCTTGTTAAATATTACATTGTTAAGTAAAAATGTTTTTGGATTTTAAAATGTTACATGTTTTTAAAGGTACATCACCTAACTACTAATTATGTTTTGATGACTGATGTTACTTGATAATATAAAAGAGTGGTAAAATAATATCAAGAAGGATTGTCTAAATTAATATTTTTCTGGCTCTTACATATACCTGGTTTCTGAAGAAATATGTTCATCAATCTGAATCCACAAAGTTAGGTATTCAGTAAATGTTAGGAGTTTAAAAAATACATTCTATAATGACCTATATAATGACCTATAGTTGTTAATATCTGTGTCATTTTGGTCTTTTGTGGATAGTTGTCTCATTGGCAATCATACCACATCTTCTTTTTTATATCTTCGTGTTAAACCTCTTAGTGTTAAATACTTTGTCACCTTTATCTAGGTATATTCTTTGAAAAACTGTTAGACAGTGAAACTGGACAATAAGATGCATATAGTTTTCTGTGACAGATATACCCTTCATTCACGAAACAAGTCAAGTTGTAACAACAAAATCATGGGCAAAATTTGTATTGTAAAACCATAGAGGGCACATCATTGAAAGAGAACTAATGAAATGACAACCTTCAGTAATAATTCATTCTTACAAAATAGGTGGGTGCACAATTCACTGTTTGTATTTGAGTTAACATTCTGTTGAGATATAACTAAAAGTGGGCTTGCGGGTATAAATCTTTTTTTTTTTAAATATAGGATTTTGCTATATATTTCAATGAATAAACTTTATCCTTAAGGAACTAATAGGAAGAAAAAAAGTAATATAGAAATAAAAGAGAATTGAATTACAGAAAATCCCTAAAGGAGTAAGTTCGGTAAGTGCCATATTTGGCCCCAATTATAAAGTTCATGGTTACAAGACAATAATTGTTTTAAGTTGCCTTAAAGACATGTGAAAAAGTTAAACAGAGCTGTTTTTGTCAAAGTTTATTTCTAACACAACGATTTTTACATTCCAAAACGGTCAAGATAAGGGATTTTGGTGAAATTTGACAAAATCAGCGGGATTTCAACCAAATAAAGGACCAGGAAACATAGAGCGCAGGCGTCGACAAGCTTAATATTCAAATAAGACATGTTAAATGTCTTCACAAACATTATTTTAAAAGATCTTTGTTGTCGACGTATGCGCTCTATGTTTCCTGTCAAATAATCTTTGGAAATTTACCCATTTTCACTGATTTTTTCGTGAAAAATCAATATGAGTACAACTTGTGACGTCATAATGAAACGCAGAAACGTAAAATTTTAAACAAAATGGCTTATATCCTATCTAGTCAATGTATTAGCTATAATTTATCGTGATATTGGTCAATAAATCTGAATTTGAAATTTACGCTAAAAAAGTGGGCCATTTTAGGACCTTATCGAACATACTCCTTTTACAATAACTTAGTTTTACAGCTTATTTGAAAAAATAATAGGTCACTAATGAGTTAAAAAAGATATTTCAATTTTAATGCCAAAAATGGCATTTTTTTCACCAAAGGGAGATAATTTGGAGCTTTTTCAATGATATATAAATTTAAAATTCACCTGGAGCCAAAACAAATCAATTTTTTGGGATGATTTTTATACCATATCATTAAGTAACAACTAATAGTGTAATAAATAAAATTTGTAATGAAAAAACGTTGAAATTTTTGCTGAATTTTTTATAACCTCGCGCCTCTTTAAATAGCAGCCAAACTTATTTCTTATAGCAACTGAGATTGTATTAATTCATAACTGACAGACATATATATTTCCTCTGAAATCTTTCTTACCATTCAAAGTTTCTACTAGTCTCTGCATGTCCCACTTTAACTTAGGGTAATTGGAAACTTTAATCTGCCTGTAAGATACCAACTGTGGTCCCTCTAGCTGTTTGAAGTCCTTCCCAATCTCTCCTCTTATGTACTTGTTGGTTTTATGCAGAACCATTATTTTTCCAGTCACAGGAAGTGCTACCATGATTGAACCACTGAATAATCTTGTTTCCTCTTCTGTGGTCACACTAAATAAAGTCAAAAATAATATAAGTGGGCTAAAATAAATTCTATAAAAAGACAATTTAACTGATCCTTTTCTTTTTTCTAGGCTGTGCATGACCTATGTTCCACAGAGAACAAGTATATTTTGTAATAATTTAATTTCAGATGTAACATGTCTTCTGAGTGGCTGACATTATTTAGTTATCAGGCCATAGATATAATTTAGTCATGTGACTGTGACATCATCAACATTTTAAAATGGTTTTCTACGGTTTAAAATGGAATTTTCTGTCTATTCAAAATAACATAAAAAATGTGGTGCACACTGTTAAATAACCCTCTACGCCCGTTATTCAGTGTTCACCAAATTTTTTATGTTATTTCTTCATAGACAGAAAAAATATCAAAGTCATTCCTTAAATACTTTAACTCACATAGTCATGAGCCTGTCGCACATTAGGAACCCATTTACTGATTGTCATCTGTCATGTATTTAACCTTTTAATCTCAAAGTTTTTGTATTGATAAAATCTTTACATCTTGTCTGGTAAATTCATTTTTAACTTTTCAGGACAATGCAGAGCTGTATTTGCATAGTTAAGCTGTCTAACTGGAGTTTCATTTTCAAGAACTTAAAACATAATTTGGAAATTCATGCATTTAAAAATTGAATGCTTCTTTTCGTAAATTCATTTGGGTGTAAAAGCGTTGACCGAAGTGAATTAATATGTATGAAGCGTGGAAACGTTTCATTCTAAAAATGTGTGCACGGTCAACGCTTTTACACCCTATGATTTACAAAAAGAAGCATTCAATACTTATAACTACATTGTTTAGCTAGGATCATGAAAACACAATTTTTATCAAGTTTTTATTTAGTTTACCTGTGCACTTTATTGTGGGTCCTAGTGTTATCATGAATGATAAATTTGATTGTGTAATGAAGTTGATTAAGGAATAACAAGAGATTGCAGTTATCCAATCAGAATAACGTATTAAAATGAAACATACATCTAATGTTATTATATATGACCACTGACAAGAATTTGGTTAATGTGATTGCTACCGAAATTATGAATGCGGGTTGCTTATATAATAGTGTAAGCCCTCAGACTGTTCCTTTGTTATCATTTAAAACATCCCCATAATTGTTGAATTTAAAGTAATACTAACTTGTATTGGACAGAGTATTGTATAATACACTTATTGTCCTCTGTCACTCCTCCAGATAAATCTGTTACTTCTATATCTGGCTTTTTACAGGATACAATAATATTATAGAACCTCTCTGCTTCACATGTTTCCTACGGATATAAATTTATCTGAATAAAAACAAAGGTAAAGTATGATTTTTATTCTGATTTCAACAACCTTAAGTCATTTTCTGAATTAAAAGTATAAAATGAATGACATTTGGGGAAAATGTAGGAAAAGACAACTGTCATATTTGTTTTTAGTATAAAATCGCTTTGTTTAATTTTCACTGTTGGTTTTCTCATTTAAATTGTATCACATTTTTGTTGTTGTCTATAATCACCAAAAGCCACTTTATTTGAATTCTAGTGGATAATTGTCTCATTGGCAATATTACTTCATCTGTGGATATTTATATGGAATTCTTATTCTGAATTTTCAGCACTGAAATATTACTATTTGGGTATTTTGTAGGGGAAAAATAAACAGTTAGGCCTAACAATTTATTCATGGAGACTTTCCAACATCTCTTCTGATAAATACAAGCAAGAAAGTTTTGTTACTTTTGATGTATGGTAATTTATCTGCATGTCAGGTTCTGGCCTGAAATGCATAAAATGCATAATCTTTTCGTAATGGAAAAATAACAAATATTGCATCTATTCTTGACAAAACTAGAATGTGTCCACAGTACACGGATGCCCCATTTGCACTCTCATTTTCGATGTTCAGTGGACCATGAAATTGATGTAAAAACTCTAATTTGGTATTAAAATTAGAAAGATAATATCATAGAGAACATCTGTACTAAGTTTCAAGTTGATTGGTCTTAAACTTCATCAAATACTACCTTTACCAAAAACTTTAATCTGAAGCCAGAAAGACAAATATACAGAAGGACGAAGGAACAAACAGACGCACAGACCAGAAAACATTATGCCCCTCTACTATCGTAGGTGGGGCATCCAAAAAATCATAATATATTTCCATACACCAAATATAGTTGACCTTTGGCATATAATATTAAATAAAAAGACCAAAACTTAAAAACTTAACTATGACCACTGAACCATGAAAAAGAGGTCAAGGTCAGATGACATCTGCCCACTAGACATGTACACCTTACAACCATTCCATACAATAAATATAGTAGACCTATTGCATAAAGTATGAGAAAAACAGACCAAAACACAAAAACTTAACTATAACCACTGAACCATGAAAATGAGGTCAAGGTCAGATGACACCTGCCAGTTAGACATGTACACCTTCCAGTCCTTCCATACACCAAATATACTAGCCCTATTACTTATAGTATCTGAGATATGGACTTGACCACCAAAACTTAACCTTGTTCACTGATCCATGAAATGAGGTCGAGGTCAAGTGAAAACTGTCTGACGGGCATGAGGACCTTGCAAGGTACACACATACCAAATATAGTTATCCTATTACTTATAATAAGAGAGAATTCAACATTACAAAAATTTTGAACTTTTTTTTCAAGTGGTCACTGAACCATGAAAATGAGGTCAAGGACATTGGACATGTGACTGACGGAAACTTCCTAACATGAGGCATCTATATACAAAGTATGAAGCATCCAGGTCTCTCACCTTCTAAAATATAAACCTTTTAAGAAGTTAGCTAACGCCACCGCTGTAGCCGCCGCAGGATCACTATCCCTATGTCGAGCTTTCTGCAACAAAAGTTGCAGGCTCGACAAAAACCACCATGCACAAAAAATTGCTGTTCTTCATCTCAGTAGCAGTGACATGGACCAAAAAATTGAAGTAAGTTTAAAAAGACCCTTTTTTGTCTGTTGGTCTTTTTCTGTTTTTTTAGCCATGACATGGTCAGTTTATTTTCAACATATGAGTTTAAATGTACCTCTGGTATCTTTTGCCTCTCTTTCAGAACTGGTTTGAGTTCAATTCTTTTCCTTTTAACAAATTAACTTCTTACCACATTGAAAATGTCTTCCTTTTCTGTATTGTCATTTTCATCTTTCACTTCAAATTCTTCAACTTCTTTTGGGTTGTAAAGGAAACCATTGTATCTGACAACCTGTAAAATATACATCAGGTGATTATTTTTAAATTATAGTCAAATATGATTTGGCAAATCTCACACTTTTTAAATAAACATTATAAGGCCATACATTGACCTATAATGGTTTACTTTTATAAATTGTTATTTGGATGGAGATTTGCCTCATTGGCACTCACACCACATCTTCCTATATCTATTATAGCAAACAAATAAGTCCCTGAATTTCATTATGTCTAAAATAATTTATTCAAACTTGGGTGCATATATCCAGAATTTTGTAAAAATTTGGAACCCTCTAACAAACACGTTTTGAGTGATACTTTTAAAAAGTCTTGAGCATTTATCATATATAATGCTACACAAGGGGGCCTCTCATATGTCCAACCTTGAAACTGTCAGTTGTGACAGTCCTGACCACTGATCAGACAGATTCACAAAATGAGTGTAGTGATGGTCCTGATGTCCAACAAAATTGATGGGTTAATTTTTAGGCATATTTACATTAATTGTAATTTCAGGGTCTTTTCTAGCTGACTGTGTGATATGAGTTTTGCTCATTGTAGAAGGTATTATGGTGACTTATAGTTGTTTATTTATATGTCATTTGATCTCTGGTGGAGAGTTGTTTCATTGCAATCATTGTCATTTGATCTCTGGTGGAGAGTTGTTTCATTGCAATCATACCACATCTTCTTATTTGATGTTATTTATACTTGTATGCTAACAATTACAGTGAGTTGCTTGTAGGTGTTATGGTAAAATTTTACCTATAGCTCAACCTGTTTTCAAAATTGTCAACACAATAGGGACATTTAAATTGACCAGTTGGTATTGTTAGATTTAAATATACCTTGATTCTACCTGTACAGATTTTTATTCACCTAACCCAAAGTTTCAGCATGCTTTTTTCCTGAAGATTTTCTTACCTAGGATTATTCTATTAAAAATTGATAGGGAAGAAAATAATTTGGTTTTCATTGTTGTAAATCCCTGATATATTTGATTTATCTATTCTTTACCTAAAATTCTAAATCAGTAAAAGATTAAAATAAATATGTATTACTATGTTTGAAAATTTAAACTGTTTTTACACCAAAATGCTTCTTTAAAATTCGAACCCTTATACATAGTATTGTCCAGCTGCCAGTGAAACAAGAAATAGCTGTTCAGGGTGTTTACAGTTTAAATTTTCAGAGGGATATGTTGTTTTTTTCTTCACATGACCCTTCAAGATTCTCATTTTGGATTATTATTTGCAATGTTTTAAATCTTTTGGTGTCATTGTGCATACAATATTGGATTTATTTTATTTGAATTCACTACTCAGACTTTTTATAGCAATTTTGCTTCTTAAAATGTGATGTGTTTCTTTCAAGATTTTATTGTCATGAAGGACATCAAGGAGGAAATAATTCATTCAAACCGTTTTGTGGGGCTTACATATATAATGTTGTACATATAAAATTCGAAATAATTTTGGAGTATACCTTGCTGTGTTTTTTCTTTGAAATCTATTATAATATTAGTGGGAGTTTTGTGCATAAAATGCTGTGTTCACTAAAGGAAATTCAATTTTTCATACGATGGGATTTAGTTATGTCAAAGATTTAAAGATTTCAAAACTGGAATTCAAGTAGGAGATATAGTGTGAGTTCATCCAACATGTTTCTGTGGCTTTAAATGTGATTTTTTAAATATTCATTATTAATTTTGGGATCTATTACAAATTTAAGATGATTCCCTATTTAAATGGGATCTTGGAAATGAAATAAAATGTTAAAGTAATGCAGTGGATATAGTCTTATCTAGTGATAAAGTGAAAAATAAAAGTAAAATATTCTAAAATATTCCTAACGTGAGGAAATGTTTTTTAAAAGTGAATGTGAAATTGGAAATAGTCATTATAAAATTCAGAATCAAATATTGTTTGATTTGGAAATTTATTATAGGAAATGAAATAAAATGTTTACTGTGGATATATTAAAATCAGGTGATATATAGTAAAAATATAAATAAAATATTACAAAATATAAGTGAGGATAACTATTTGGAATATAGTAATGGAAATGATTCTGAATTATGTATAGATTCTGCACCTGTTAAATTAGGATGTATATAATTGGAAGTTAATCAGAATTTATACTATGGATTTAGAAAAAAATCTAGTGAAGTAGTGAAAAATGAATAAAATTGGGAATTATTTAAAATCATTGGAATTCTGGATGAGATGTCAAATATTAGTGTAAATAAATTAATGAAATTGTTTATTCAAATATGATTTTGAGGTTTCATTAAAGTGAGTGAAATATTACGACTGGATTATTTAGGGTATTAAACACTGCTAGTAGTGGCTATGCAAACATTTAGATGAAATGTAGTGCATTTTAGGTCATGCAATTTTAAATTACATGTAACTGCAAGAAAATAAAATATATGATATAGTCATTATTGTTTGGCTTGATCACTTTTAAGATTTTGAATGACAGTAAAATAAAAATTTCTCAATAGAATAATCCTAGGTAAAAAAAAGTTCAGGAAAAAAGCATGCTGAAACTTTTGGTTAGGTGAATAAATTTTTTTACAGGTAGCATCAAGGTAGATTTAAATCTAACAATACCAACTGGTCAATTTAAATGTCCCTATTGTGTTGACAATTTTAAAAACAGGTTGAGCTATAGGTAAAATTTTACCATAACACCTACAAGCAACTCACTGTAATAGCAAATATATATTGTTCTGGCATTTACTAGACCACCAAATTTTAACTGGGAATACCAGATTTGCAGTCTTGATTTGCATTTAGACCACCAGACTAAATAAGATTTTTGAGAACTCTAAAATATGACAATGATGTCAACATACAGTGGTGGATCCAGGGTTCCGAGGGATGGATTCCCTCTTTTTTTGAACGATCAATGCATTTGAATGGGGACATATAGTTGGAACCCTCCCTTTGTCCTTTTTTAAAAATGCTGGATCCGCCCCTCACATACCTCTGTATCAAAACTGTATCCTCTTAAATCATCGTCATAGATACAATTCCTGCACATTAAGGAGGGAATGGCATTGTAGAATGGTGAAAGCACCAACGGTAACATCACATTAAAGTTTTCATAATATTTCCGTGGACATAGAAAGCCTAAGGTCTGCTTGGTAGGTTCATACTTCATTAATGATAACATGGACAAAGGTTGTGATGTACAGGATAGCTGCTGTAATACAAAATTTACATATGTATATTAAAATATTAAGATGTGGTATGATTGACATTAATACAACTATCAACTAAAGTTGGTCTTTTGTTTATTATGTCTTTTTATGTATACAATATACCATATAGGGGGTTATTTTGGCAGGTGTAAAATTTCACAATTTACCTAGAATAAGGTATTCAAAATATTTTAGCGATTATTTTGGCGGATTCAAAACAGTCATCTATACCTTTGTATGAACACTTTTACATCGAAGGAATTTATTTTGGTGATTTTGAAAAATAAGCAAAAATTTGCACCCTGCGAAAATAACCTGCTATTCCGTAAAAACAAAAAAATTCTATTAAACAAGTCAAATTTGCAGAATAAACATGGGTAAAAAAAATGGTGTTTTATATTTTGCTTGTAATAATCTATTCCATAGTACTAGATTTGAAAAAAAAAGTTAAATAACCAATATTGTAAACTTTATGTAGTGCTATGTTGATTAATGAAAAACTATGACATGATAACATTTTATGATTTATATTAGCATTATGACATTAGAAATATACAGGAAAATGGATGAATGTGAAAGTCATATTGAAATAGGACTTAGTACTATGAATATTCTATCGTCTATTCTCTTTCATTAATTACTGAAAATAATGAATTAATGCCAGAAGTGAAAGAAAGAGAAGAAAACTAACCTTTTTATTAAATTTACACTGTGCAGCGATGTATGCCATCTTGTCGTGTATTGTGCTAAAGATAAACAGCTGATATGGCCTTTTTATACCAGCATTACAGGGAAACTTGTCATTGGGATTATAGAACTCTTCTATCTCAACAACAATAAGGGGTTCTACAAAAAATTGAAATTATTTAGTGAAGATGTGTAGATGTTCACTAGATAGTCTTGTACAATGTATTAAATTTTCTTATCACTGTAAATTCGGAAATTTATTAAATAAAGGTATTTGTTATAATATTGCTACTCACACATAAAAAAAAACTAAATTGGAGATAAACTATAATGATTTTAGAAAAAGCTGTACATCAGTAGAAAATAACAACATGTACCAGTGTTATACCTTTAGCTTCTGGCTGCTTTATATCTGAGAAGAACTGATGTCTCAATTCTCTCCATTCCAATTCACTTGGTTTGAAATCTTGCCCAGACTTACTGGCCACTACTGGTAGACGGTTCTCTATCAAATCTAGTAGACTTTCAGCTAAAATAAACCAGTTCAACATGTTTTGAAACAGGGTAGGTAGGTAGGTAAAATATTTCATTTTTTTCCCCAAAAAAATAACTTGGCTCGGTATATTATTTGTCATGGGTAGGCAGGTAGGTAAAATATTTTATTTTATAGATACAAAATCTGCATAATGTCATTTTTTTGTCCGTTTTGTTTTTGCAAATAAGTTTTCCGCTGGGACTATTAGTTTTGAAAAAAAATATATAAGAGATAACTTTGTACTGGTAAGATAATGTCCGGGCAGACATATATTACTAGTAGAAAAAGTCCCTAGAGTGTTACAAATTTCGTGTGTGCCTTTTTTTCCAATAAAAATGCTATAAGACTTAAAACTCAATTGTCAGTGCACGTATTTTGCATCACATTTAAAAATGATCTGTATGGAAAACTTGGCGATTTTACTGCCAGATATTCTCCACTTTACATGGTTTTGTCACTTTTGGTTCATGTCAGATATAAATAATTTAGCGGCATCGTTAACATAATCATTCTGATTTGGGATCACAAAAGGCCATCCCTACATAGAATACAACGTCCGTTTACAAATTAGTTTGTACACACATTAATACTTTTGTATCAAACAAACTTTTTTGTAAATGAACCCTGCTCTTTAAGTTTAAAGGTACAGAGTAACGTACTTCATATCATGATTCAGAAAGCGTTCAACATCGATTTCAAACAAATGCTTTGAAACTTCAAATGCAAGTGTTCATGTCAAACGCTCAGGTGATACCAAACGGACTGGACCTTATACGTAAAGATAAAACCCGAGGATTCCGGTAAAAAAGTTTTGAGCGGGAAATACAAATATAAGATTTTTGGTAGGAACGAAAAAATAAAATAAAATAAAATCTTGCTGGTAAATACAAATAAAAGATTTTCAGGCGGAACGAATTGATAGGGTCGGTCGGTAAAGGGCAAACAAACAATATTTTAATTTAAGCCTTATTGTATACTATTCTTGTAAGTTAGCTTCTACTACAAAACATTATGTCAACAGCATTGAAAACTAGAGGCTCTAAAGAGCCTGTGTCGCTCACCTTGGTCTATGTGAATATTAAACAAAGGACGCAGATGGATTCATGACAAAATTGTGTTTTGGAGATGGTAATGTGTTTGTACATCTTTCTTTACTGAACATTCTTGCTGCTTACAATTATCTCTATCTATAATGAACTTGGCCTAGTAGTTTCAGAGGAGAAGATTTTTGTAAAAGATTACTAAGATTTACAAAAAATAGTTAAAAATTTACTATAAAGGGCAATAACTCCTAAAGGGGTCAACTGACCATTTGGTCATGTTGACTTATTTGTAGATCTTACTTTGCCGACATTTATTGCTTTTTACAGTTTATCTCTATCTATAATAATATTCAAGATAATAACCAGAAACAGCAAAATTTCCTTAAAATTACCAATTCAGGGGCAGCAACCCAACAACGGGTTGTCCGATTCATCTGAAAATTTCAGGGCAGATAGATCTTGACCTGATAAACAATTTTACCTCATGTAAGATTTACTTTAAATGCTTTGGTTTTTGAGTTATAAGCCAAAACTGAAGTTTACCCCTATGTTCTATTTTTAGCCGTGGTGGCCATCTTGGTTGGTTGGCCGGGTCACGCCACACATTTTTTAAACTAGATACCCCAATGATGATTGTGGCCAAGTTTGGTTTAATTTGGCCCAGTAGTTTCAGAGGAGAAGATTTTTGTAAAAGATTACTAAGATTTACGAACTAGAGGCTCTAAAGAGCCTGTGTCGCTCACCTTGGTCTATGTGAATATTAAACAAAGGAAGCAGATAGATTCATGACAAAATTGTGTTTGGGTGATGGTGATGTGTTTGTACGTCTTACTTTACTGAACATTCTTGCTGCTTACAGTTATCCATCTATCATGAACTTGGCCCAGTAGTTTCAGTGGAAAATGAAAATTGTTAAAAATTGACTAGAAAGGACAATAAATCCTTAGGGGGTCAATTGACCATTTCAGTCATGTTGACTTATTTGTAAATCTTACTTTGCTGAACATTATTGCTGTTAACAGTTTATCTCTATCTATAATTATATTCAAGATAATAACCAAAAACAGCAAAATTTCCTTAAAATTACCAATTCAGGGGCAGCAACCCAACAACGGGTTGTCCGATTCATCTGAAAATTTCAGGGCAGATACATCTTGACCTGATAAACAATTTTACCCCTGTCAGATTTGCTCTAAATGCTTTGGTTTTTGAGTTATAAGCCAAAAACTGCATTTTACCCCTATGTTCTATTTTTAGCCATGGCGGCCATCTTGGTTGGTTGGCCGGGTCACCGGACACAGTTTTTAAACTAGATAACCCAATGATGATTGTGGCCAAGTTTGGTAAAATTTGGCCCAGTTGTTTCAGAGGAAAAGATTTTTGTAAAAGGGAACGACGACAGACGCAGGACAACGACGGACGCCAAGTGATGAGAAAAGCTCACTTGGACCTTTGGGCCAGGTGAGCTAAAAAAATGAATTCTGTCCATTCTGAAACTTTTGCTTGCAACTACTGTTATCTTTATTGAAAATCATATCATTGTGGGATTAACAATAAACGTCATCAAATCAAAATATGGGTTACATGATGTATTGTATAAGAGATCTACAAATTTCAAAATATGCAAGAAGACATGTACATGATCTGTCAGATGAAAAATTGCAAGGTTCCATTTCAAAAACAGTAATTGCTGATGTCTAATATATTTAGCTGATGTTCTTACAGCCTCTTTATGGTTATCACTGTAAGGTCAAACAGTAAAACACTACATACCTCCCCCTTTTATTTTCTGCTGCATACTTCTTATAAGATAGATGACAGTTAATGGAAGAATTAGTCCTGATCCACATAAATTCATCACTGGAGAAAGCTCACAATCAAATGCTGTATCTACTATCAACTTAAATACACTTAGTAGCTCTAAAGATCCTGGAAATATTTCATAGTTAGTTATTTATAAAAATACATTGGTAGGTATTATGATTATGGAATAAAAGACAGAATCTTGCCACAAATGTTATATCTTATCAGGTTTATACTGGGATACACAACTAGAGGCTCGTGTCGCTCACCTTGGTCTATGTGCATATTAAACAAAGGACACAGATTGATTCATTGTTGGTTGCTTAAGGTGGTACCTAACACTACAGGGAGATAACTCTGAAAAGACACCTAAACGTTTTAATTACGTTGTGTTGTAAAGGGAATATTACGCTTCTCAATGATCAAAATTGGTGTTTGTCAAACTGCTAAATAACCAGTGTAATTTTTCTGACAAAACGGTTGGTTCAAAACTTTTGATTTTTATTATATTTTTGTTAAAGGATCAAAGTTAATACGTTGTCAAAATTTTATGAAAATTAAACGAGCCAAATTAATTTTAGTGAAAGTGTTAGGTACCACCTTAACGTCCAGTGGCTAGTAGGACATAGATGGATTCATGACAAAATTGTGTTTTGGCGATAGTGATGTTTGTGGATCTTACTTTACTGAACATTCTTGCTGCTTAAAATTATTTCTTTCTATAATGAACTTTTCCCTGTAGTTACAGAAGAAAATATATGTATTGTAAAAATTTACAATTTTTTTGATAATTGTTAAAAAATGACTACTATGTAATAACTCTTTAAGGGGTCAATTGACCATTTTGATCATGTTGACTTATATGTAGGTCTTACTTTGCTGTATATTATTGCTGTTTACAGTTTATCTCTATCTATAATAATATTCAAGATAGTAACCTAAAGCTGCAAATTCTTCTTAAAATAACCAATTCAGGCCAGGTGAGCTAAATATTGTCAAAGTTAAGGTACAGTTAATGGTCACCATAACTGAATATTCATTTTCTTTTAAAACTGTTATGATGCAAATTAATTCATGCCCTTCAAATTCATATTTATTTGGCATTTTCAGCTTTTTTTTATTCAAGCACCGATGACGAGTCTTTTATGAATTAAACAAGCATCTGTTTGTTCATATTTGTAACCATGTTATCTATGATGAATTTATCTGTAACTTTTGTGATTTACGTGCAACATAGAAACTATTGACAGGAGATATATAACCTTCTTCAGTATATCTAATATAATTTAAACAAATAGTTCAGTGTTGACCAATATAAGCTTCTGTTAAAGAGGCAGAACCTATGTTTTTTCATTGATTAAAAAAATTACTGTACTTGTACTTTTTTTCACGGGTACTTATTTTCGCAAATTATGTATTTCAAACACGTTCGCGGGTATTTATTTTCACATACTTACCATGAATATCTACTGTTTGACCATTATCAAAGAGACTGGACTTCCATCTTGTTTTTACTATATTCTTCCTTGTCTGGTTAGCAAAATGAACATTGGGTCTGGCTGGATTGCTGTAATGAATATTATCAACTGTGCAAAAAAACAATATTTACTGTTATATAATGCATTTTTTAATACCTAGTTTTATAAGTGTGAAAACATGATTGGAATAGTATTGATTTTAGCAAAACTCATTAGTAAAATGGCATTTATTAGTTTGCTATTTGACGAGAAACACATTTAGCTGTAATGTTGAAAAAAATAAAACAGGAAATTGAAAACGAATTTCCAGTACTTACCATGTTCCCAATGTAAAATCTTCTGAAAGACAGAGTCCATACATCATAGGATAAAACCCTGCGGAGGCCTTCAAGTTGTCTTGTAAATAATCTTCAAAGTTTGTGTAGAAAGATTCTGTCCACTTGACAGACTGTACAGTTAACAAACCATCTCTGAAATAAATGCAAATATTAATAGATTTATTGAAAAAGTCAGAAAAACAACTGTTATAAAAAACAATTGTATAAGTTTCCATCCTGAAAATTTTTACAATTAGTAAGTTCTTTTTTTTCTTAAAGGGAAACTTCGCAAAAAAATGAAAATTTTATATTATGTTTATTTGATATAAATAATCATATATTCATTAAAATTATTGTTCAATTCTTTTAGATAAGTGATTAAAATAAAAATTTAAATCCCACTATCACTTCTCGACTTATCGCCATTTTAACGGCATCTCCGATACAATTTGTCACGTGATGAGTATATTTGAATAAAATATCTGAATACCACAAAGCCAAAAAACAAGCATGGCATATCGTATATTCAGTATCAAAATGACTTGTCAAGCGTACGGATGTTCAACTCGAAGTTCACATGGCATAAGCTTACACACTTTCCCAGATCCTGCAAAAAAAGAAAGAGTTGTACCAGACGTGGATGATTAACCTTAATATAACACCAACCAACTCACAACAAGTTCAAGAAAGTGTGTGCAGACCACTTTGAAGCATCTTGTTTCGATGAAAATTTGATAGTAATTATGATTTTTTTCTCATGAATGTTTTTATTGCTATTTCGTTCCTAGCCTGGTTGAAAGGAAATTGTCAGATTAATATAGTTCAGTATTTCTGCATTCATGCATTAGTACTGCGACTACTATAACTATGTGTTATAGTAGTCTCAGATTAGTAACAGATTTTGTTGTTTACAAGTAGAAGTTTAGTACACGGATAAAAAGTCACAGACAAAAAAATTGTTGAATATATACAGGAAAAACATCTTCAAATATTATATTATTTATTACATTTATTACATTTTAAGTTTATGAACTTGTTTACAAGCCTTAAAAATAAAAAAAATATTTGATTTCAATCATGCAAAGAATATATATTTCTAGGGACAATGAAGCCATTTAAGGTACCTCGACTTTTGATTTTATAACAATTATTTGATGTCCTTGATATTTATTTAATAAATTCTGTTTAAAACTTGCTTTGAAAATAATATTTCAAGAACAAACCAAAAAATAATTAATTAATTTAGTAGTACGTTTTCTCGTTTAAAGAAAAATAAACTCGGAACTGAATTATGACGTTTTGTTCTGTGTCTTTCTGTCGTAAATTCACAAGTTCAATGAAGTATATATTTTTTAGGTGCAAAAAAAATTATGTATACATAAAAAATTACGTAAAACATTTAAAGGGTCATTTGTTCATTATAATAATGGTTTAAAAATAAGACTTTATTTATTTACATGTAGTATAATTACAGATGCTGTTTAACCCCCCCCCCCCCCCCCCCCCCCCTCCTTTTCCCTATTGTGCCATATAAAAGGTTGGAGAGGTGATAGGTAGATGGGAGCATATGTCTTCCCCGATTCGTGTGGAAACTTAATATATCTTACCGCCCCCTTGTTATGCTTTATAGCTGTCTACTAGGTCAACGCAGTTGCTTAGTCCTACAAGTAAAGGCTGAGCAGTTTCGGGACATAAAATGTTGACAGCTAGGCTAGCGAAGTTTGTAATGATTTATGGTCAATCATAGTAGGAGTATTTTTTCTTCCTAAATTTATGTTAACAAGATAATAGTTAGGAATACATCTAGTGGGGCGGACACTAATTTGGAAGTTGTAAAAGCATAAATATATTCGTAATGAGATTAAAAGGTATCTGTAGCGGCTTTAGACTTTTCGAAATGCTTGCCAAAAAAAAATCTTTTATATGTAATAGATTTTAGTCATTTTGGGTACTTCTAATATGAAAACCGACGATCTTTAGAATTATTGCCAGAGGTCATGTAATAGTGTCACATTCATGTATTCTAGTGACTTCCTGAGGGCTAATAAACTGGTGACATTACGCAATTCAGGTACATGCATCGCTTCCCAGCTGTTTCACCCAGGTGTACACAGGTAAAAGTGCCATCGAAAATGCTGTCAGGTGTATTATACATCCTGTTAACAATGTATGTCCCTAACCTGATTGAAATACACAAAGCCGTCCAAACATGAAATTAAGAGTTTAAAATTTATATCTACAGGCTGATTAATTCTGACATGTGCAAAGACAGAAATAATAAGACCGTAAATTATTAATTTTGACTTCTGTTTCAAAATTCATGTGTAGAAGATTATCTAGTACTGTACCATGTAAAATGATATTTTTTCAAATTTCAATTTTACTTTTCGGGGGAGGATCCAGCCATATTAAAAAAGGGGGGTTCCAACTATATGTCCCACTTCAAATGCATTGATCGGCCAAAAAAAAACGGAGGTTCCAACACCCGGAACCACTAACCCTGGATCCGCCAATGCTTTTGTACACAATAGCTTACATAATGTATTGTCAGCTTGTTTTATTTGCTAAGCAAATGTTTAATTTACGTTATGCGGTCTTGAGTTGTGATGAATAATTTAAGAAAGAAAAAACATACTGCATCATTTTACAACTTTGTTCGGAGTAAATCCTAGAGAATTTAACCAAGAGATTACGGCTGACTATCTTTCATACTTTCTTGTCCTATTTCCGATATGAGCGGGCGCATTTACAAAATATTTTGCCTATTAGAAAATTTGCGTTTACTTGTATGTGAAGAGACAAGCATGCGGAATTATGACACGAAGATGATACTTAGTTCGTGGCATGTCTCTAGAACGTGCAGTAATCATTTGTCTTCCTGTACATGTACATTCAATTATTTAAAGGAGTTGTCATTTTTATCAATATAAGATTTTGAGAACACTAAAACACTCCCTCGAAATCGCTGGCATTTCAAGCTTTTAAGCTGTTGTAGGATGATTTATTGTAAAAGATTTTATGTCTGGAGAAAAGGTTGCCAAAGTCCGTTATTTGTTTCCTTTTCTGTTAAATTCCATTATTTTCGAGTATCTGACACTAGACCACAATTACTCTTCCCCTTTGCTACAATGCATTTCTTGGTAAAAGTCAAATTAAATTTTAAAAAATGCACCACTTCAAACATGAAATAAATGTAACTGCTTATAGATCATTATTATTCTCATAAAATATGTTTCTAGGACAATCCATCAGTGCTTTTTCTATTGTAGTAGCATGATACATTTCCAGTATTCAGTTTCATGGTCTTGTTTGTAAAAAGGCAGAAGGTACCAAAACGGAGTCATCTTCAGTATTAAAAAACACACTGACAACGTCAGAGCAAAAAATAACCAATAAACGTTCAAAAGACAAGCAAAGAGATAAAAAACACATCATAGAAAACTGGTTTAGGTTGCACAACAAGAACCCCGGCCACCAACATCTCGGGAGGATCTCGGGTCAAATCATATAAACGCTCCGTGGTACTGTGGTAGACCAAACCTTCATGTTAATACAACATGCAATCTATAAAATTAGACCTCAAAGTGAAATAATTCATAAATAGGTTTATTAATACACAAATAATGAAATGAATCTGAAACATTCGGTGAAAAATTGTATTGGTAAATCGTTTAAATGATTTTAGAACTATTCAGTCTGAAGTGTCACTTTCACATTCTTTGAATCATTCGTATACCCCATCCAACGATGGAAACTCTTTTCTAATTATGTTTACTACACAAGCCGGTAGGATTATTCTGTGTTTCTTGCCAAGTGGTTGACCTTTCCTGACCCAGCACACAAACTGAGATAAGCCATAAGCCTGCTTTGTCTGTTAGTAAGTACGATGTAGCTCTCCCTCCCTTCCAAAGACAAAGTTTTCTGTCAACATTTTTGATATTTTCGTTCAAATAGCTGAAGAATTAGTATGTGGTGAGAATTAAATTATTTTGATAAGGACATTACATCCTGAATATTTAAAAAAAAAAAGAAAATCGCTTTGAACGACCAACTTATATAACTGCAATTGGTAATTACTATCTATTTCAAAAATTTCAAGGTCACCGATTCTTATTTAGAATTTTTAATTCATTTACTCCTGTTTATAAGGACATCCTTATTCATAAATTTATTCAATTAAATTAATTCAGTATTTTTTTTTTTTAACAAAAAATATTCAGCGTCAATAATATATTTAATTAAACTGAGCTCATGGAAAATATTAAGATTCCCCCGTTTATCATTCATACGAGATGTTGTTCACACCTAGAAAAGTGAACCGTGACGGCTTAAATTCACTCAGTAAAGATCAAAAGATACAAAATGCTAATCTTTTAATTAACTTGAATTTAACCACGCATTCAACAGGTAGTCACTATGTGTCAAAGTACGATACACATTGTATTTGCGAGGCCGTATTTGCACACAACAAATGTACTAGCAGCACATATTTACTAGCCTGACGTAATAGGTAAAAAGTACAAACATGCATTTTTAAAACACTACCAGTTATACATGTAAGTTCAAAATATCCATCAAAAAAAAAATCATAAACAAATATTTTATATGATTTACTTGTATCACTATAATCATTTCAGAAAATATTAAAATATAAATCGTACATTCTACTTTCAAGCTGAGCGCTGTTCCATCTTAATTATTAGTTGGTTAATAGCTACACCAAACGTCGTCTATTCGCTTTAAACAGCGTTATAAGATGATTAACGATTAAGATTTAAAATGAGATTATTTCCACTCCCTGCATGCTTAAAGACTTAAACTACGTCACATAAGTCAGGAAGTTCGAAGAAATAAAATTAATAATTCTTAAGTTTCTCCTTTATTGCTGTTCATATCCAGATAAAACTTGGTGAATATGTTTTTTATGGTATTATGGTAAAAATTCGCGAATTATCCCTTTAATAGATTTTTTTAAATATTCATCTTTTCAAAGCCACTTTTTAGTACTTTGATAACTGATATATATTGGATTTTTTTTTTAAATCAACATGAAAATGAGATATGCAATCATAATTTAAAGTTACTGTATGTGACAACCTTTAATTCCTTGGTTGTTTTTATTGGTGTATATCACATTTGTTTTTCATTTATCAGGGGCGGATCCAGGATTTCCAGTTAGGGGGGGCGCAATTTTTGAAGGTTTTTTTTAGGTAAAATTATTGAAATATTCTTCTAAAGGGGTGAAATGTAGATATCTCGAACTATTGTGTGTTAAAACTATAGCGATGAATTAAAGTTTCAAGCAGAAACCGCCTTAATCCACACCTGACAACAATCTACAGATAGACGGGCGGACAGACGGACGCCAAGTTAGACGAGACAGATCACAATTGCTCACCTGACCAATATGTTTTTCAAACGAAAAGTTCTACTTTTACCAGCGATTTTTAATTGTCCTTTCATACTATCTGTTTTTCACTTTTTTGATTTTCGGAGTTTACTGTGTTCGCCACAAACAACTAAAATCAGAATGAGATGCATTTACGCAGTTATATATATATTCTTGGGATCCCAAGCATACAGTAATACGGTACAGAATTTGGCTAAATATTTAGGTTGCAAGTGTGAAATAAATATAGACACAGAGATACAAATTAATAAACTAACCTTTCGCTTGAAACAGTATTTCTATCGTTTATTACGGATATTATAAAAGAATCTCACCTGCCGACTGTTTTCTTGACCGTGTCATGATGAAATTGTGAAAGTGAGTAAGGGATGTTTTGGAACTTCGATTATCAAACAAATTGATTATAAAAACCGTAAATACAATGTAACATTTGATTTTACTTTAACTGCTAAAAACCTATTATATTTGTCATCAAATGAAGCTCCGCGTTTGACACCTTCCTTTGAAATTATTTATAGAACTTTAATAAAGCGTAGGTCAGTTGATTAGTAATCACGTTGATTCTGTTAAATTGACTGTTTTTTACACTTTGAATGTTAAAAAAGATTGAATGGTCTCTTCTGATACTTAAATATGTTGAAGTCAACCCATGCTTTGCAAATTTTAGGGGGGGGGGGCACGCCCGCCACGCCCCCGCCTAAATCCGCCCCTGTTTATTAATCGGTACATACATTAGACTGCAAGTTTTCTTGTATGAATTGTTTTACATATGTAATTTCAGGCTTTTTTTTACAATTTATCAACAGTTTGTGTTTTGCTCTTTGGTGAAGGCTGTATATTCCCCTATAGTTGTTATACTTCAAATAGCGAAGAGTTGTCTCAGAGGCATTAATAACACATCTTCTCATTTTTATATTTCAGGGAAATACTAAATATTCATAATTTTTGCCTTAAGAAATAGAAGAAAATTTATAACCTTTTCAATCTGTGGCTACAGGATAACAAAAGATTCATCAGTCCAACATCATCACAGAGGTATGAGGTATCAATAAAGTCAAATTTCTGGTCAGCAGGTAGCACACAATTACACACAGTAAGAGGCTCACCATGGGATATCTTTATCTGCAGTATACATAAAAATATAAAGTATATCAAAGGCACTATTACAGAGTGCCAGAGGCTCACCATGGGATATCTTTATCTATAGTATACATGTAAATACAAAGTATATCAAAGATTTAACATTATACATTGCAATGCTCATACACGTCAATGTTACAAAGTTCTGCTAAAATCTCCTATGAATCCTTGATTTTATTCAAAGATGACTCGTGTGCTCAAATATTGGAAGTTTTAAATAACAATAATGTTGAAGACTGATATCTATCATTATAGTACCAAACTCTCACATGGGAGAAGGCACTGGGAATATAAAATGTAATTTTTATTCAGAATATTTCAATGAAAAATATCTCTCAGAATAGTACTTCGTATATTTTTTGATTTTTTTTAAATTACGTTTTCAGCAACAGCACAGACATGAATTCCACTATTTATTAATTAAGAATATCCATGTTTGCTGGAAAAAAGTCAACATATGTAAATAGATATAAGAGGATGTGGTATGAGTGCCAATGAGAAAACTCTCCCGATTCATAAATTAGCAAAGAACTACAAGCAGTAACTGACATGACAGCTCCAGACCCCAATTAAACCGATCGAAAGATTATATAGATATAAGAGGATGTGGTATGAGACAACTCTCCATCATTTCAATATATTTGATCTATACCTGAAGTTTTCCACCATTGTTTAAAAACTTTCTCCACCCAGAAACCCATTGTTTGAGTTGTTCCATACAGTTCTCTCTCATTGTCAAAGACGGAATAAAACTGGAAATAAAAATTATTTCTTTTTGTAGTACAATCATAAATTACTTTTTAGACTAAAACAGGATTTTAATTTTTGAAATATTGGGAAAAATCCTGTTTTAATTCATTCAAAAAATTTTAAAATGGGAGTTAAAATTATCATGATAATTGCAATTATGACTCTTTCCCATTTTTTGCAAAAATAAAAACATCTGACAATTTCTAAATTTACAGTAGATATATATCATATACTTACATTCCGTGGTTATAAGCATGAAAAGGGGTTCCTGAAGACTCCACTCGCCATTCCTTTAAGTGTGGACACAGTAAAGTAACATTGACTCTGTTCAGTGTATCTGGCTGTGCCGAGGATGAAACCCCAGACACTACATAGGACTTCAGTTCTGCTTGTCTCTTTTTGAACAAGGTGGACCCAGGCATTATGCAGAAAATAGATGCCTCGGCTGCAGATAAGCATTCTATGGCAGTGTGATATGATGCCTCTTCATTGTATTCAGAACTTACATACTTCTGTACAAAAGAATCTCGGTTCTTTTTTATCTTCTTGGAATTGATGTTTAGATTTTCTGACCAATACTTAAAGACCTTTAAATTAAATAAAAAAAATATTATTATAAACCAAAAACAAGCATAGACTGTAAACAGGGAAATTTTCACGGCAGTTTTATTTTTCGCTATTTTTGCGGTAAGAATTGAAATGCGAAAATAAAGCAAAAAGCGAAAATTTTAAGGAAACTCTTTTTATTAGCTGAAGACCATACATTTGCGTATATGAATAGGATATCTAGAGGACAACTGTATAACAGTAACACTGATTTTATAGACACCATATATATACCTCAAATCATAACTGTATCTCTTAATAAAAAGCAATGTTAGGAGCCATGACTTTAACTCAAGTCAGTTATCTTATTAACAGAAAACATCTCAAGAAAGCAGACATTATAGATATTGTTATGTAACACTCGTTACAAACATGTAAATGAAACCCGTCAATCAGTTATAAAAGTATTACATCATTGAATCTACAGATTAATAAGATCAAAAGATCTGACAGCATTGTATTTTAATTCACTCCTAATTAGGTCTTATATTCTCTGTTATTGAGTATATATGTGTTTTTACAAGCAAATATTTTCAAACTTTTAATCTACTTTAACATTAATAAACCAAAAACAAAATATTTCTGAATATTTTTATCACTAGATTTTATGTAATTGTATAAAGCTGTAAACTTTCTAAATCATTTATATATATTTATATAGGCTGCTGGGAAATCTCGAATTCAAAATGGCTCTAATTTAGATCGTGTTAATAAATTGCGAAATAAAGACCTTTTTTTTGTATTTTGCCACATGATGTTGTTAAATTTTCTTCAACTTATGAGTTCGAGACACCCCTTCGTATCTGCCGCTTTTTTTACTATTTAGCCTGGTAGAACAAACCTTATCTATATCCTTCAAACTATACTCCTCTGCATACTCAACACATTCAGGTAATTTTTGTTGGACATTATGGATCAGATCTTTTAAACAAGTGTGTTCCGATGGAGTCAGGAAAGTATTATACCACACAGACCATAGAAAAGATAGGGCCTTCTTGTCATTAGGGTCACAGGTCTCTAGAATCTGAAAATATATAATTATTATGTAAATTCAAATTAAAGCGCAAGATATCTTTTGAAATTATAAATGAGAATTATGCCATATATTGTTGTTTACATAAAATAAGGGAATTTTGTGCCAAAAAAACAGTCACTTTCAAAAAATTTACAAAATGGTTCAATTTTGGTGAATAAAAATTAGGTATAATGTTTAAAAACTATAAACACAGATGCACGTTATTTTGGCCTTACTTTTAACAATAATATATTCCTGGCTAATACAACATCATCAGCATCATTTAGATACATCAAGATGGATGATGGTGACTTCTGTAATTGTGACATCTGTGATACTGTGTATAGAACATGTCGGATGTCACCTCCTCCAAGGACTAGAAACTCTGGTCCGTCAGGAATCTTACATTCTTCTGATAAATCCCTCGCTCTGTAAATATCCACAGAAGTTATGATGATATCAGGCTACTATTAAACTTAAAATGAACAAATCTTATATTCAAGAATCATTATAATTTTGCAGCATCCTAAATTTTAAAGATGGATATATCACAAAAATAAAAACTTGCATTTTAAATCATAAAAGTTTATTTGTTTTTGTGTCACATTTTCATCCATTGTTTAACAATTGCATCCATGCAATATTTGTTTTTAATTTACAGTACATAGAATTACTAAGTATACATGTAGCCAAGATCAAGCTAGGTTCAACAAAAAATTAGTTTTTGTCTGGAAATACCATATTGCAGGATCTTTACAGGGGTGTAAAATTTCATGATTTTCATTGAATTAGGTATACAAAATATTTTGAGTTATTATTTTGGAGGAAAAACTTTTCTCAATACCTTTACATATGCATTTTTAAATTGGCGGAATTTAATTTGGCGATTTTGTTCTTTTTGCGAAAAATAAGGGGAAATTTCACACCCACGAAAAATAACCCGCTATATGGTACCTTAAGCATACATGTTTGTGAGATTAAAGTGTATCATAAAATTCTAAACTGGATCCAGTGTATCCAGAGATCAAGATGTACCTATACAGTGAAACCTGTTTAAATCGAACCTCTTCGGGACTTGAGATTTTTTTTCGGTTTCAACCAATGTTCGGTTTTATCAGGTTCATAACGCACATAATTTGATATGACGGTACTTAAGAACATGTTTGGTTTAGACAGATTTTCGGTTAATGCAGGATTCGGTTTAGTCAGGTTACACTGCAAATTCAGAAATTTATGCAAGGTTTTTATTATTGCGAAAAATGTGACAGAGTTGTAAACGCAATAATTTAAACTCGCATTGTGAAATATTTTCTATGAAATAAACAGAATTTTTCTCAAAATTGTAAAAATTATATATCACATTTTAGTCTAAAATGACAAAATCTCAATAATAGATACACCGCACACAACAATTTCTGAATTTACAGTAATTGGTTCTCATCTTATATAAATTTGATCATAAATGTACACTAGTCATTTTGGGGCCCTTTATAGCTTGCTGTTCAGTGTGAGACAAGGCTCTGTGTTGAAGACCTTACTTTGACCTATAATGGTTTACTTTTATAAATTGTGACTTGGATGGACAGTTATTGTCTCGTTGGCACTCATAACACATCTTCTTATAATATATCTATGTAGTTTTTCAGAAAGTTTATAAAACCAGTCCTCACCTGGAATTACCTATAGCGTGCATGTATCTGTGGTTAAGATGTAACAATGGTGATCCAGGGTTACCGAAGTAATCTGCCATATGGTGATCCAGGGTTACCGAAGTAATCTGCCATAACAGAGTCAACCATCTTTACAACCTGAAAAATAAGACGTCATAAATAGATTAATTATTTGGACTATGTACAGGTAGCCAAGTTTACCAGGTGGGGGAGAAGTAACAAGCCTTTGAAAACTTCAAAAAAAATATCAATTATTAAGGCTTCTAACTTTTTCACATGTATGTTCTAAAATAAAATATCTGTATATAGTTCTTTTGAAAAAGTTCAGTGGCGGATCCAGGGGGGGGGGGGTTCCGGGGGTGCGCACCCCCCCCTTTATTTTTGCCGATCAATGCATTTGTATCGGGACATATGTTTTGCACCCCCCTTTGCCCTGGGTGCCCTGGGTTAGCACCCCCCCCCCTTTCGAAAATTCCTGCATCCGCCCCTGAAGTTGTTCCTTTGTCCATAAATTTGGACCATTTTAATTTAAGTAATTGAAGCATCCAGGTCTTCCACCTTCTTAAATGTAAAAGGTTTTAAGTAAGTTAGCTAATGTCGCCGGATCATTATCTTAATGTTGAGCTTTCTGCAACTAAATTTAACACTGAGCAATGAACTATTAAAATGCGGTCAAGGTCAAATAAAACCTGCGCGACTAACATATAGATCATAAAATATTTCCATACACCAAGTATAGTTGACCTATTACATACATAGTATTATAAATAAGACCAAAACTCAAAAACTTTGACAACTGAACCATGAAAATTAGGTCAAAATAATTATGACATCTGGCGAAGGCTATTTTTTTTTTTGGGGGGGGGGGGGGGGGGAGCCTTTCTACTAAGGCTATTTATTTATTTTTTCTGGGGGGGACGCCTTTCTACTAAGGCTATTTATTTATTTTTTCTGGGACGCCTTCCTTAGGACTTCCTACGACGTAGAAAGGGGTCCCAGAAAAAAAAAATTAAAATCATATGCAACTATTCCAGTCATAATTACATTCAATAACTCTACATGGGAATGGTTACCTAATTAGGATTGTGTAAAATGTGCTGGTTACACGTGTGGTGATTTTAAAATATATTTTTTTTAGATATTTCATCTATTTTACCATCCATTCGAGGTTTTCATTTGTAAATATAAAATATTATCACAAAATGATTTCATAAACAATCGTACAATACTAATATATATAGGTCTTGTCAACACTTACATCGTGATATAAAGGCCACGTTGCCATGTTTGTTTTCTTTGTTCACGATGATGACTTAATTAATATATCCACAATCTAGCTATATTATGTATCCTTAATTATCATATGAGTTACAATAACGTGTCATATTTAATTGCAATATAAACAGTCAAATCTTATTGAATTATTTGCATGTGCAAAATAAGTGTCGAACATCGTCTATGTTTGAAATTTATTTGGTCGCCATTTTGTTATATTTGTAACTTCGAAATTTTATCAAAACAAATAGCATGTATCTGTTTTAACCATGTTAACAGAGAGAAACAATGTTTAATTCTATGCTGCTTTCAGGTAAGATAATTATTGAAAAGACATGCATCTAACATTTTTTTGATTTTCATCGTACAAATCTTCAAAAATATATATACCCATGTCGCCACAAGCTATCTATGTACATGTAAACTGCATGGTTCGTGCATATAAACATGATAAATCTTTATTTCTAGTGTGAAAGACTGTTTCTAATAGATGTATTAAAGAACATGCGAAAAAAAGAAATTTCTTAAGTATAAAAAGATTGATAAATATTTGAAATATTACTTTTTGATTTATAACTAAATGAATACTGGCATGTCGTTTCGTTGTTACCCTCCAATAGTGGCCACCATTTTGAAAATATTGCTAAAGACTGCCAAAATATGAACTTTTCAATCAAATTTTGAAGCAAAACCTTAGAGACCTGAAGTTATATGGTTTTTTTCATTTTATGCAAATGAATATATATATGTTGTCGATCTTTTTAGGGGTTGGGAGCAGGGTTTCCACTGGCGGTCGCCATTTTCGCAATTAGCGAAAAAATAAAAAATGTGGCGATAGAAATTCGTCATTTGCGAAAGAATTTGACGAAAGAAATATATATAACGATTTATTTTCCTCCATCTTGTTTATTTACGTTTTTTCTAGTTTCTCGATCGGACTTTATCCGATCAGACACTACTCGGAATTGACATCATTAAGATTTGGACAGAAAATCAATAATCAGCTGATTGCATTTTATTGCTTTCGACAACAAAGGACTAATTAATAAAGGTGTTGATTGAATTGTTTGACAAAATGATATGGTTAAATGGCTTCCGCTAAATATCACATACAGAATTTAATTACCACTTTGCGACGCACCTGTTTGAAGCAAACTTTTGACGTCTCCTCTCCTTTTAAAGATAGTTTAGAAAAAGAAAGCTGTTGTTACGAAAAATGTTCAAAAGCAAGAAAAATCTCTGATTCAAAAGTTTAATTATCCTCTGACTTTAATATCAAAGGTATATATAGGTAATTGATTAGGGAGACTACTTTAAATTCGTTTGATGGGAGTAACCCTTCAATGTAATGACTACACATGAAATGAGGGATCACTTTCATGTGATTAAAGCTTTTGTTTTGTGGTAAAATCCATTTCTTAGTATAAAAGGGCATATCAGTATTTTTCTTTTAAAGAAACTTTCCATACGAACTATTCTCGTTTGAATTGTTTTACATTGTCTTATCGGGGCCTATTATAGCTGACTATGCCGTATGGGCTTTGCTCATTGTTGAAGGCCATAAGGTGACCTATAGTTGTTAATGTCTGTGTCATTTTGGTCTTTTGTGGATAGTTGTCTCATTGGCAATCATACCACATCTTCTTTTTTTATATATACTGGTATTATATGATCAAAACATGTCCATTAATTTTGTTTATATTCCAGGACTTATATCTTATTTATTATTAAAAGTATAGTGGCCCCCTCATTTAGAAAAGTTGTTTGAAATACAATGAATATTTTTCCCTTTTAAGTTAAAAAAATCTGTTGTTTAAAAGTAAATGTTTAGTGTTTATATTCATTAAAATGTAGACTCTAAAATAAGTTTGAGAGAATAATCATAGACACGACACAATGGGGCAAAATCATCTTATTTCAGGGAGGGAGGGTGGAGGGTGGAGGGGGGGGGGGGGTAGAAAAAAAGGTAAATTTTAAACGAAAAATATATATTTATGTTACTTGGCGAAAAAATACTAAAGTGGCGAAAAATATATTGTTTTGGCGAAAGAGGTGGCGAAAAAAATAATTGACCAAGGGGGAACCCTGGTTGGGAGGATATAAATAACAATAAATAAGTTGAGAAAATTGATTATACAAAATGGTCCCATAGCAGTTTTATCGAGTTTTAACGAAGAAGTCAACGGAGGCTGTATGATTTATATGTCACCTCAATTTTCAAACTTATTTTGAAATCATTTATCTGCACTGAAACTTAAAACATATTTAATTGTAAAAATTTGTATACTGTAAGTGGGTCTCATTGGGGTCTAAGCGTGACACGGGATTGCCGATTTTTTGTAAGTGTGACACGTGAAAGTCAAATTATTGTCGTGAAAACGGGAAATGAGGTCTAGCGGGACCCGGGAAATGACAAAAAAATGAAAATTGCTTACATATATAGTGTAAGCGGGATACGGGAATCTGACAAAACAATAAGCGGGATCCGGGATCGGAACCCCCCAAATGAGACCCCCCTGTAACGTGGCTTGTGGGGAATTATAAAAAAGTTATGACCGTTTTATCTTTGTACCCCGTTCACTTTCATCGATAATCAATCGGTCATTAATGATATATTTGGACTAGGGCCCTGTAATTTGGGAAATAAAATCTTCTTTGAACTCTATTCTAGCATGTCTAGATTCTTTTAGATTCAGAAGTACTTGTCTACGCTCTGCCTTTGGGATACATGTTAGCGATTGTGTTTTCATTTTTTTCTGTGTTTGTGTTCTATCTTACCAGATTATTGTTGTATAAATGATTGATTAAACTCGTGTAAAGACTTTCTAACTCGAAACTATTATCATAAACTGCATCGGTTTGTTTGATTTCGCGCCGTTTTCTATAAATAATCGATCCTAGCTCCCGTGCACAACACCACTACACGTAGACCAGAATGGACCCTTTAACAGCCATGAGAATTCTAGATTTTTCTATTTATGCCTCTGCATAGGCTTTAGTGATGCTTAGTGAATAATATAAGATATATTTTCAAAATTATAATCCGTTGAAAAAATAAAGTATTTCTTATTTTTTTTAATTTACAATTTTAGTTTTAGGTCTTCTCGATTGGTAAGTCTTGACGGTCATTCAAAATAAATATATATTCAAAGAGTTAATTTAATATTGCCTTTGTAAATATAATGATTCGAATATTCAAAAGTGTATATATTTGCTGCTGTATCATTCATTAGAGTATATCATGAGCTTTTTAAATATCTTTATTTTAACAGAGACTTAGCAACAGGATCAACAAGAGAATAGCCTATAATTAAGATACCAGCAAAAATAGTTAGCACTGAAGTAAATCTTTCGTTGCACCTCAGCAAACCAGTCTTCTTCTTTCACCTTTTTCATATTCGTATATTTTTAATTTTTTTTTACTACATATAAAAGTCAGTTTTATTTTTTTTTGCTCAAGAAAATTTTCCACAAAATAGGTCAATTTTTTTAATAAAGTCATTGTTTGGTATGTGACGTCACGAACGTCAAGTTTTCATATTTTTTGCACACTAACGCAACTATAAAAAGTACAAAACACACAAATAAATACAATAATAAACAAAATTAAGGCCTTTGAAACAAGACAAAAGTAGAACTGAAGGTAACCCAGTGCTATAGTTCAGAAAACAGTTCATATAACATAATACTCTTCTGTTGAAATATATGATAAAGCGTATAATACATGGCAAAATCCGTATCACCCTCGACCAATATCATCCCTCGGGCCTACAGGCCCTTGGGCTGATATTGATGTCTCGGGATGATACGACATATAATACGGATTTTGCCATGTATTATTTTCTATGTATTGTTCAATAAGTGTACGTATTATTTTGTAAAAGGAAACAGATTTGTAAAATTAAACAAATTGCCTGTTTCTGAATACTTAATATTATTTCATTTGTATAATATCGTTTAATGTTGATTTATCTGAATACATATTGTTTAAAGAGGGGAGATAGGACCTTCAGTCGGGACTCCGGGATCGGGTGTTTTTAAGCTCGGGATTTTGGGATTGACCCTTTCGGGATCCGGGTTTTTTTTCGAATTTCGGGACCTCGGGATTTCGTTTTTTTTAAGTCCGGAATTTCGGGATTTCGTGTTTTTAAGCCCGGGATCAGGACCACTCCTACCCCCCTCATTGTTTAAATCAGTCTTATAAATTTGACTGTAGACATGGACGTATTTCCATATCGTCTTTCAGAAGCCGCCGAGCCAAGTTACACCCTTACATAAACATGATGAAAGACCGACCCACTGCTGAAATCAAACTACAGACCTGTCAGAGTGGTACCTATTTTTTCGTACTTTTACGAAAGATATTTGGTTTACAGTTATATGACTTCTTTGATTCCATTTTTTAATCCTTATCTATGTGCTTTCCGTAGAAGATGCAGATTACTGGAAAACTGGCGTAAAGCCCAAGACTTTTTTTATACAGCTATAGTTCTTATGGATTTTTCAAAAGCTTTTGACTGCTAATCCCATGAAATTTTATTAGATACATTATTAGCATATGGTGTTCCTCCACACTCTGTTGTATCTTTATAGAAGTCATAACTTTCTGACAGAAAAGATAGCAAATTAAAGTCAACAGTTCTGAGTAGCTGAACTGCCATCCAAAAAGGTGGTACCCCAAAGTTCTTTTGTTTAATGTCTTCATAAAAGATATTTTTTATTTTGTTAAACATAATACATTATACAATTATGCTGACGATAACACTCTCACTGTCTTTTAGTAGTATGGATTATGACCATTTAAATTTCATATCTATATTAGAATCTGAGTCTCTAGTGCTGATTGATTTGTTCAAAGTAAATAAGATGCAGGCAAATCCTGATATTTCAAGTTATTGCTGTAGGTAAAAGAACCTTTGCAAAAAATCTGTCATCCCAACTCAGCTATTTTATTACACTGGCGGATCCAGAAATTGTCATAAGTGGGGGCCCACTGACCGCCTAAGAGCAATCGTAACTACTCGGCTATTCTCGCTATGCAGTAAAATAACGTTATTTCTTCGTGCAGCCAGAAAGGCCGAGTAGTTCCGATAGTGCCTAAGAGGGGGCCCGCTCCAGTCACGCTTCAGTGATTCCCTATATAAGCAACCATTTTTTGTCCAAGAAAGGGGGGCCGGGCCCGTGCCCCCTCTAAATCCGCCTCTGATTATTTTTTATCATGTGAAGATGCCGAGAAGTTTATACTTGGAATTGATATTGATAATATAATAAAATGTGATGCCCATATAGTAACTTTTGTAGAAGGGCACCACAACAGCTAAATGTTTTAAAGAGAATTGGATAATTTTTAACCAGATTGAATAAACTTGGCATTTCAGTACAGAGAAAAATTCTAAAAAAAACCTCGAAAAACACAAAAGAGCACTGCGATTTGTAAATGACGATTATCTATCATATCCTCTGAAAAACTTCTTAACAACGCAAAGGTTCCAACCGTACCGTAGTGAGACGCACCAGGACAATGACACTAGACTTGTACAATTTTATTAATTTGGCTCCTTTATGTTTACAAAATCTACTTCGAATTCTGAAACAGACTAAATATTTTTTTAGATACAGCAACATCTTTGAAATACCACAAGTGAGAACTACCTCACAAGGAAAGAAATCGTTTGATTTGCCTGCTACATGTTCTTTTGTTTGTTATTGTATATGTTTTTTTTTATATTCGGTGAAAAGCTCATTACAGCGTACGTTGTAATATGTTTGGTTACATCTTGTGACATTAGACTCGGACTTCTCTTAAACTGAATTTTAATATGCGAATTGTTATGCGTTTACGTTTCTACATTGGCTAGAGGTATAGGGGGAGAATTGAGATCTCATAAACATGTTTAACCCAGCCGAATGTTCGCGCCTGTCCGTCATGAGCCTCTGGCCTTTGTTAGTCTATGTTTTATATTTAGTTTCTTGTGTACAATTTGGAGTTTAGTATGGCGTTCATTATCACTGAACTAGTATATGTATTCGTTTAGGGGCCAGCTAAAGGATGCCTCCGGGTGCGGGAATTTCTCGCTGCATTGAAGACCTGTTGGTGACCTTCTGCTATTGTCTGTTCTATGGTCGGGTTGTTGTCTCTTTGACACATTCCCCATTTTCATTCTCAATTTTATTGTCAATACGCAGATCAAAATAAAGTAATACTTACTTACTAAGACTATCTTTACATTTTGTAGAAGGGGTGAACAGTTGACTACCTGAAAACAAAAACTTATCATATAATTTGACTAGAACAAGCAATGACCTGGCCGTACATGGGCTGATCCTGGCATTTTAAAAAGAGGAGTTCCAAAACCCAGTATAAAAGGAGGCCCGACCATTTGTCCCCATTCAAATGCATTGATCGTCCAAAAAGGGGGTCCAGATACCGGACCCACCATAAGCTCTGTGTCCGCCACGGCTTGGTACAATCACATTGCTCATCATATATTACATACTGATATTGTAAGGAGAGAAAAAAAGATGGGCTTTGCTCATTATTGAAGGCTGTACGGTTACCTATAATTATTAATATCTGTGTTATTTTTGTCTCTTGTGTAAAGTTGTCTCATTGGGAATCATACAACATCTTCTTTTTTTATATTGTTTGTGACTGTAGATCAAGTTTGATCACATTTGTTTGAAAAAAATCGATATAAATTATGATAAGTTTCAAATAATTACGATTTAATCAACAACTATGTCATAGTGCGTATATTTTTATATACTATGTCTTGCGCAAAATTTCACGTGTATGCATAAATAATAATTTTTCTCGTGAATGCGAATTTTCGCTTTTCTTATCTAAATTCATAACACTACAGAGAGAGCTTGACATGTAACTTTTAAGCACGGACATTATTACTTATGGTATTCTGATCTTTAGCTGGGTTTAAAAAAAAAATAGTTACGTCCTATTATGAATTTTGAAATTTTTATAATGCTTAGAATTTTCTACCCAAGGAATAGATATCTTCACTTCGTACTTTAATTGACATTATTTAAAATGTTTCGTTCGAGCGTCACTGATGATTCTTTGTAGACTCGCACTTAATTTTTTTAAATGCAATTTATTCGTTTAGTGCATGTTTAGTTAATTTTGTTTATACATGTATGTCTTTTGATACATAAGTAAGCTATTTCAATTGATATATGTTATAGTGTGTCTATCTATATGTTGTGATGTGTGAATGTTGTTACCTAATAAAACGTTTAAACCTGCTGCATTTGTTTGCACCTTACTAAACCAGGAACCCAATGTTCAGCGGTTGTCGTTTGTTGATGTGTTTTTTTTTATATCGATTATACCGTTGGTTTTCCTGTTTGAATTGTTTTAAACCAGTTATTTTTTGGCCCCTTTATAGATTTGGTGTGAGCTAATGCGGACGTGTTGAAGACCGTACCTTGACCTATAGTGGGAGATAATATGGACATAATTGTGCAAATCGTGATACAAGCATGAAATTTGGTATAAAGGTTGACTAAATGATACTTATAAAAAATTCACTGCTGGCCAGAAAAAAAAAATCAATTTTTCAAGATGGCCACCACACATTTTGGAAATGGCGTCATAACAATTTGGCAATAAGTCGTTAATCCTTTGAAAGGTGAGTTGTATGTAAAATCCAATGTTAGAATTGATAAAAAGTAAATGACAGTTCCTAAATGACGACTAGACAATACATCAATGAAACTAAAGATGACTTCCGATTTATAAATGTCGGCAAACAAGTCAAAAATTTCAAATTTTATACTTTCAAGCAACTTCACAAGGGATGTAAATCCTTGAAAAATGTGTTATAGGTATAATCAAATGTAAGTTATGATAACACGTTAAAAACAGTTCCTAAGTACGACAAAACAACACATAAATGAAGAAAAATAGTGATTTCCGGTTCCAAAATTGAGGCAAATACGTAAAGAATATTTAAAAAAAATCAATCAAGTTAACAAGTGATAACACTCTTTGAAGTTTAAATGCCGAGTTTGGTTTGACAGTTGCTTAAACAACAAGTCATTGCAATGTGCAATCCACCAAACATGACGATAAATTTATCTTTTCCATAAAAATCAGGCAATTCCCATTGAATTTGCTAAGGAATTTCCAAAAGTGGCTGATCTGCAGTTACAATTGATGTTTTTTCGGGATTCGCCACATTTTCGCCTTATCCATCGAATACCTGATAATTGCCTGGTTGTGCTCACAAATCGCTTTTAATGTCTATGAATAGTTTGCACATGCGCAAAAGTGTTAAACACATGTGTATTATAACCTTGAAAAATGTTATAAAACCAATTTATAATATTACTAGAAATCCAAAAACACTAAATATATGGTAATTAATTCAAATGTTTTTGAAAGAATTTTGTAACATTTTTGCGCATGCGCAAATACTGGATATGTCAAATATTAATTTTTAATAAATTTGTGATGTAAGGAAGGTAGCCGCCAAACCCTGATATTTTTTTTTACTAAAAGAAGTTTAAAAAACTTTCCCAGAAAAATCATTTTTTTTTCAAACTGAAGAAAACAGCCATTTTAGAAAATGGCCGTGGCCATCTTGAAACTGAAAAATATTTTTTCTAATGGCCAGCAGTTATTTCTTAAATAGTATATAGTTATGATGCTTTGTGGTAATTTTCATGCTTGTATCATCATTTGTACAATTCCCTTGATTTTGCTTGCTAATATCTTCTACTATAATGGTTTACTTTTGTAAATTGTGACTTGGATGAGAGTTGTCTAATTGGCACTCATACGAGATCTTCTTATATATATATATGTACAATGAATCGCATATATCACGCCTACTGTATATGCGATTAATTGTACAAAATGTGAAAAAGTTCTATATGTAGGACAAGCAGGTGATACACTATATCAACGAATGCTATTGAACTTTTCAAAAATACGCACAAAAAAAACCAGAAGATCCAGTAGCCAACCATTTTATTCAGAACAATCATTCAATGAGTAATTTGAAAGTTACCGCCATAGAGAGAGTATTTGGGACAGGAATTTACAGAAAAACTAAAGAAACCTTTTGGATGAAAAAATTAAAAACTTTAGAACCTGAAGGACTCAACACAATGTATGAACGATAATAAATATATTTATATTAAAAAAGCAAAAAACGCGGCAAATGAACGTCATAGAAGTTATTATAACGTAATGTATCCAAGCGATGTAATTGTTGTTTCAATGTTGTAATTTAATCCAATGAAGAAGGCCGTAATGGCCGAAACGTATGGGAATTTGTGTTATAATTTTTATTATATATATATATAAGTACGTCTGAGTCAGTGACAACCCTACAACAGATGTATCCATCGGATCGCCATCAATGATCGTGATACATGGCTGTGAACATAATGTATATACAACTCGTCTAAACATCAACCCAACAATGTTAGATCTGTAAATTTGCTTTCGCAAATTTTTGGTTCTTCTCTCGCCGGGATTCGAACCCATGCTACTGTGATATCGTGATATATATATATATCTATATCTATATGAAACGATATGTTGAAAATTAAAAAAAAAAAAAAACTTGAAACTAAGGATTGTAGAAATCCATATAACATGAACTTTATTGTATTATGAGATCTGATTCTGATGATAAATGTACATTCCTTATTTCCATTCTCAATTTTATTGGGTAATCTACATTTTTATATGATTTAAAATTGTAATTGAATCTACAATATCTCTCCATAGTTTAACTGCTTTTTAAATGCTGACCCAAAATAAAATAAAATAAAACCATCCAAATTTTAGATAAAACTGTAAAAAAATTGGTTTGTACCACCAAGGGCCTTTACCCTTACCATGCTGAATTGTTTTCAGAAAATGAATAATTTTCGTTTATTTGCAAAAATATGCAAATTATATGGAAATTAGCTTAGCACTGTTGCTGTAGAATATTCATTCCTTTAAATCTAATGTAGTTGATCATAGGGTCGGCGAGAAGGCGGGGTTGGTTGTGCGGGAATTTCCCCCGAAGTTGGTCATCATGGCAAGAAGCGTCAATTGTGACGATTTTTCGTTCTTTCTCTCCACCTCGAAAACACACGAATGCTGATTGAGATACCAGCTGAAGCCTGCATTTAAAGTGGACCATAGTTAAAAAATTGCCCCAACAGTTGTTAGGTGGGAGTGAATCTGATCGAAACAAAAACACCCTGAATTTCACCATAAACATTTTTCGAAGGGGAAAAATAATATACCGAAGCACCGGGCTACATTGAAGTAGAAACAACGCAATTGCAATTGATTTTAAAAGAGGATTTGCTTTAACTCTTCTTCAGTTAAGGGAAAATTAAAACTACCTTCAAATGCAATTGTTACAGTTGTAAAAGAAATCAGCGAAATGATAGGACATCACCATGCAGAAGTATCAAAATATATCATTCAAATAGATAATGCAAAATCTGAAAATGAAGAGTTTAAAAATGATATAAGAGAAAGTAACTAGAGGCTCTCAAGAGCCTGTGTCGCTCACCTTGGTCTCTGTGCATATCGGTACAATGGACACCGATAAATTCATGACAAAATTGTGTTTTGGTGATCGTGATCTGTTTGTAGATCTTACTTTACTGAACATTCTAATTGCTATAATTATCTCTATCTATAATGAACTTGGTCCAGTTATTACAGTGGAAAATATTTTCTAAAAATTACAAAAATTACAAAAAATATGAAAATTGTTAAAAAAATACTATAAAGGGCAATAACTCCTTAAGGGGTCAATTGACAAGTTTGGTCATGTAGACTTATTTGTAGATCTTATTTTGCTAAACATTATTGCTGTTTACAGTTTATCTCTATGTATAAGTATATTCAAGATAATAACCAAAATCGAGGTTCAAGATGGTACCTTTAATGTAGAGCAAGCAGAACCCCTACAATGGGAAAACAAACAAAAAACCATTGACATTACTTTGTTCGATATACCCTATGAATTAAAACTAGAGTACATCAGAAACAAAATGCAAAAATATGTAGATATAGGGGAAATAAAATAAAACAACTACAAATATTTCCCTGATATATCTAGTGGGGACGTTACAGTCGTCGCCAACAGTATTAAAGAGGATATACCAAAAAAAAGTATGTATAAAAGGGCAACAAATAACTACTAGATAAGAAGGCCAGCCACACGGCAAAAAATGTTATAATTGCCAAGCACACGGACATATCTCAAAAGATTGTCCAGCCAGAGCTATATCGTAGAGCCTGGAGTTCAGCAAGAACCCACCCTACTAGAACAAGAACAAATAGTAATGAGTCCCTATCTACACAAGACTCAAAAGAATCCTAAGATTCACAAGAAACCACAATTATAAGCTCAGGGAAAATAGAGGTATACATCTACCATGACAAGGAAACAATAGAAGTAACCCAAACTAGCACTTCCGATTCCACCCCCATAGAAGAAACTCTAAATGAATCAAAGAGTAGCAATGAGTCAATTGATCATGAGATCATAATCACACAAGCTCTTGAAGTCAAATTTGATAAACCACATTCAGAAAATTAAAAATAAATGAAAAACCAAAAGGTAAAAAAAGCCAAACCAAACAGAGTACAATGATCTGATGGAGGGTTTAACAGAGATATTGGACTCAGTTTCTGAGTCAGATCCCGAAAACAATCAAACAGAAGAACAATAAATAGAAAATAAAGAGTCGAATGCCAAATCTGGAGCCTCCGTGGCTCAAGGAAAAGGTATATCCTAAACCAAACAAATAAAAGTCCAAACAGACAAAGAAAAAAGAGAGCGAGAACAGAAAGACAAAGAATTGATTGATTGATTGTTGGTTGCTTAACGTCCAGTGGCAAATATTTCATGCATATTCAGGACGAGAACAAGTTCACAATAAATTGCAATAGGTAGGTTGTTACAATAGAGGCCATCTGGGATGATGGTCGGGAAAATTTGGACTGCCACCGGAAAAGGAGGGTTTATTGGATAGGGACACAAATTTTGCCTTGCAACAGGCCACCTACGGACCCCTCAAAGAGTTGTTGCAAGGGTTCTTAACGTGCAAAGAGCGTAGCACTCTCTTTGCACGAGGCATCGGATTTAACGTCCCCCTTCTGACCGGACGTGACTGCGAACTTGATACATCCCGCACAGCCAAACGGACGCCCCACTTCGGCAAGCGTTTTACTGCCGGTCGGGAGAAGACCAGGTGACTATATTTCTATACCCCAGTCACCCTTGGGGGGAAGACAAAGAATTGAAAAAAAGGATAAATCTAAGTGATAGCGAAAATGAAGTAGAAAAAAGGAAGCCAGAGGCAAAGAAACAGATAAAATAAAACAATAGTCATAAGATTAAACTAGATTTAAATTAAAATTAAAGAAAGAAAAAACTATTATATTGTATAATTTATTATTTATTTATGATTAGTATCTTCTCATTACTACTATACTCTCTTTTACTAACACACATAAGCACCCTTCATATTATTTCACAAAATATAAGGAAAAACATAAACTTAAAGTATAAAGCTATTATCAACAACTACCAAGATGTAAATATCATCTGTCTACAAGAAACAGGGGTTTTTAAAAAATCAATCCAAGTTGATATTGAAGCCACTACAAATTATAAAATTTACAGTTCCGATGGAGAAAATAGGGCAAGGGGTGTATGCATACTAATAGCAGAAGATGCAAAAGAAATAATTAAGAAACAAGTCCTAGCGACGCTAAAAGGAAAATTCAAACATCTTGAATTTAAAATAGAAAGTAAAAAATATCAACTTCTAAATATATATAGCCCAGAGAATTCAACAAGACCACAAACAGAATTCTATGAACAATTAGATAAATATGTTGAACTGATAAGTGTAAAAACAGATGTAGTAATTTTTTGAGGGGATTGTAACCTAATAACATCAGAAAGAGACTCAAAAACAGGAATAATTAAAACAGGAAGAGTATACAAGAGTATACTCATGGGGAAACTTTGACAATAGTTCGGCAACAAGAATAGACAGAATCTATCCATCCAAACATATCTGTAATAAAATAAAAGAAACAATATATACACCTTTTGCAAGATCAAACCATAAAGGATATAAATTAAGAATATTAATTGGCCATATAAAATGGGGAACAGGATTTTGGAAACTAAATGAATCTTTACTAAAACAAAAGAAATATACAGAATTGATAAGAAACTTCTGGAATTGATGGAGAAAGGAGAAATTAATCAAAGAGCTGAAAGCTCTGAGGAAAAATGACGCCACTGTCTCTAATGTTGGGATATTTGTTATGCAAGTCTTGATTTTCACATACCGTAATTAATTTAACAATGCAACCTGTCTTGTAAGCATATAATTGATATTCGTATATATCTGTGTGTGAAATGGCTGTTCTTTTAAAGACAAATAAATAGGTCAGGACTACCTGAATTGTCACATACCGTAGAAAGGCTTGTATATTTCTCACTGGTACATAGTCGAACCCCCTTCTCCCAGACATTTTTAATTAATTTTAAATAATCGTTTTGTTACTGTTATCAAAAGTCTAATGAAACTCAGGTAATTTCAAAAAATTCTAGTCAAACAGGCACCTGGTTAAATTGGCACCTGGTCAAATCGACACCTGGTATAGTCAAATCGGCACCTGGTTAAATTGACACCCTATATAGTCAATTTGTTACCCATGTTAAATATATATTTTTAACAGTATTTTCAGCAAAAAGAGTTAAAATAAGAAAGAGGTTGCCAGATTTGTTTTTAGCATTTAAGCAAAAAGAGTTAAATACCTAAGGAAAGGATTGTCTGTAAATACTTACTTTCACATTTTTGGGGTTTCATGTACATTTTGTATATATTTATTTTTCTCAACTAAATGTGTATGTTCCAGACCATATGAGTATTTGGACCGTACGCGTATGGCCTGGACCGTATGCGTACTTTTTCAAAATACTCATATGGTCTGATTAATTAAATTAATAAGTTGCTTAAGTTTATAAGTTACAAATGCATGTAAAGTTCATGTTCAGCTCAACATAACTTAACTCTCAAATTAATATGTAAAAGTTACAATTGTAATTGGAATAAAAAAAAATATATTTTAACTAATACAAATATTTAAGCTTAATAAATCTGTTAATCATGTTAATATCTTGTATTTAGCTTGTCAATCAGTAATACATTAATTGAATTATGATCATAGAAATTTACGATATCGAAAGTTAACATGATGTGGGAAGACAATTTTTAAAATATTAGAAACTTTTCAAAATAATGCAAATGCAAAGGAACAAGAATGATCTGCAAACATGTAAAAAAAATATCATTAATTGTGGTAGTAAGCTTAAGAGTCACCATGGGCGAGAGTACCAAAATAGGATTCAGATATACAATTAAACAAATATTGAATTTCAATTGTTCATTTTATCCATCTAAAAGTAATTGTAATGATAAAAATTTATAAAAAATAAAAATAAAGATTGTGATTTATGGTTAGCTCGTACTGGACCATACATGTTTACTCATACGGTCTGACCATACGAGTATTGTCAGACTGTGCGAGTATACGTATACGGTCCGAAACGTACACGCACAGTCCAAATACTCATGGTCTGGAACATGTATTTTTAATTATATATTTGAGGTATATTTAGGAATAAAAGGTATTATATATTTATTTTTATGCATTTTTTAACCAGTTGAGCATTTTACAGGATTGTTCGTTTGATGTTGTTTAAACTTTCCTGAAAAAAAAAACACCTTAAATTTGCTATTATTTGGCATGAAAGTTTGATTTATTGAAAGGGCCTCATAGTTTTCCATTTTATTTTTCTAATTGTTTCATTGTTGAAACAACAGCTTGGGTAAGGGCTTCGTTGCGTACCTTTATACACAACAACACATTAACTATGTACTTTGTACAAGTTATTAATTGATTAAATAGAAAATATTATAACAAATACTATTGGATGCCAAATTGACTTCAAATAGGTGCCGATTTGACTATATGCCGATTAAACCAGGTGCCGATTTGAGTTGAACATTTCAAATCCCCTGCGATCGTTTGCGGTATTTCCTTGAGAAACCCTTTTTTGATCATCAAACAGAAGTAGAAACTGCTTCAAAATGATTCTAGAACGCTTCATGATTGTTGAAATTAGTTTAATTCACTTAAAAAACAATTTTGAAACTTTGCGATGTTTTGAAAGGAAGTTTAAAAAGCACGTGTAAAAGAAGAAATTAACCGGTGAAAGTCGAAATCCGTACATGACCGATATCACTTTAATACGACTTTGAAAATATAACAGTTCCACCCTTTTGTAAAACATTCTTGAATATACCTATCACATTAATGTTTGAAGGGTCTAAGCTTATACAAACCAATTTTAAGTCGGTATGAAACACCAAAACGGAATGATCAATAACCGATTACGTTTTGTAGTTTACAAATTCTAAATGCATTGAACAGAAAGGAGAAATTTGTAATGAAAGGTTTAGTTTTTATATTTATCACTTTTAATTTGACATTAAATAGAAATATCTAATATTAATGGATGAATTAAAATAATTAGTTTGAAAAATCATGAGAGCGCCCTCTACAATATCAATAACAAAGATGGCGGAATGTAAACAAACCACCTCGCCGCGAATATTGAACTTGTTCTCTTATTTCTTACTAATTGTACTATATAATCCGCATCCCCACTGGAAGGTTCAATTTTTGAGAATAAAAGCGCGGACTATACAAGACTTCCTATGGACAGGTCAACATTTTTGTTGTACTTAATGAAATAAAGTGTGAAAACTGGTTCCCGTCCGACTAAAACACTTTGTTCGAGTGAAGCGGAATACAAGCAGATACCAGTTAGTTTGTAAAATATTAAATATGAAACCGAGTGCGGTAGGCGGAGGCAATAATCGACTTCCTGTTGTTCTGGTCAATGGTAATGGAAGAATGCCGCTGACGCGTCATTTTCCAAAAAATGAATATTTTAGATTGGTGGGAAAAAGGAAAAAAGTCAATAAAGGACATAACCATAAACTACAGCAATGTACAGAAAATATTGCTAAGAAAAGAACCATGCATGCACTAACACAAATTATTGGGGAGACAAACCATACATATTCTGCAATGAGCTCTTTGATTGAAGACAGGGTTTCTAGATAAATATTAAATGAACAAAGCATGATTATTAAAGAAAGAAACCCTGTCCAAGTCTCAACAAATGGCAATTGTCTCTTCAATTCTTTGTTAGTGGACATGTGTGGCAATGAAAGTCTTGTAACAAGACTAAGAGTTTTGACTTGTATAGAGATTGTGTCAAATAAGCTAATTTATGATACATCTAAGCACAATAGACTAGAACTGGTCTCACCATCATATGATGAAGCTTGTAAGGCTGCCGCAAAAATAGAGCATTTCCGTCCCCATTCTTGCCGCAGCGTCGGTATTAGGTTGTCCAATTCAGTCAGTATATCCAACCCGAAATGGGTTTATTGACAAGACAGTCGGTGTCTTAAACACCATGTTTGATCCATTGCAAGTTAAGTCAAATGAGCCAATTGTTATACTATGGACCAGTTATGGTCATGGGCGCAGTCCGATATGGACTCCAGATCACTTTGTGCCGCTAGTTAAAGCTAGCCACAATATATAAATGTTATTGATATAGACAGTATGCGTGACTTTCCTTTTTTAGATAGCACAACTTTGTCAAGAAATGAATCAAATGTGTGTCCAACAAGTTTTTGTCCACTGTTAAATCTCTAGATGAATCTTTCGATTCAGTTGATCAAGGCAATAAACGCAGCGACACATATCATGTAGAATTAGATAACTCTTATACTGATGTAAAGGTAGACAGCATATCTTGCAAGCTCGAAGCAAATGAATCAAATGAATCAACTGATTCAAATATTCAAAATGAAAATATAATTAAAAACACTGTAGATGGCAAGTTTGTATCAACTGATCAGATTTTAAATGAGCTGGTAAATGAAAATGTTTCTCATACTGAGATACCACGCTCGGTTAAAGAGAATGAGTACTTTGTGCTAAACAATCAATCAAATATGACTAGGAAAGCTAAGTCTAAGAAAATGGAGTTTTGGGACGATTGTGGAACATGGGATTCAAATTCAACCTCAACTAAGACAACATATTTTGTAGTACAAAAAAATAACAATATGGTTTCTTGTGTTAAAAAGAATGATATGTATTGTAAACAAATAAAGAAAGGAATGTATTGTATTCCTTTAGAACCACAACCTGATGATTCTAATTTGTTCATCCTTAAACGGTATTATGAATCTCTGAAAAGAATGAATTCTTACAAAAATAGAATTAGTTGGTTCGATAAAATTCCTGTCATTCATTGGAAACAATGCATAAAGCCACACCAGAGTACATAGGAACTTATCCTATTGAAGTAGTTAACAAGCATGGTAAAGCTAAACTGACAAATCAAGAATATATCAGAACATCACCTGATACTAAATCGCAAGTTAGATCAGAAATTGAAGCTGGAAAATCAGTTAAACAAATTTTCACTGATAACTTTGAATCTGAACATCAGCCACGTGACTCCAAATATGTCCAAAACGTTAAATATCATGTAAATAATGAAAAAAAAATATTGCTGATGATATGCAAACTGTTATTTACATTAATTCTGCCAAGCATCCTTTTTTGAAAGAAATTGTTCAGACCACAGGCAAACCAACCAAGTGTTATCTGCTACACATATTTCCAAATGAAGATTTTTACCAGTGCTTGTAAATCATCAATTATTGGTGTTGACAGAACATTCAATTTGGACGCCTGCTTTGACACAACAACTGTTTTCCAGGAAAACAAACTTAAACGCAAAGGGAAAAACACAAACCCAATAATAATGGGACCAATTTATTTGCATTGGGATGGTGCTTGCCACACGTTTTTTCACTCATATTGCCTCAGTGCTTGATACAACAATAAGTGATACCTTGCTTAGTTATAGCAATCTTGTGATTGGTTCAGATGAGGAAAAGGCATTAGTAAAAGCTATCAAAGACTGTTTTCCAACATCTGAACTCACATTGTGCACAAGGCACTTGAGTGAAAATGTTACAAGGCATTTGAGAACAAAGGTTGGAGTAAAGGACAAGAACGCATAACAAATTTTATCAGACTTATTTGGGGATAGCGGTCTGATAGAAGCAGATACTAAGATTACTGATATTGAAAGAAAATATGAAGACCTCGTTGGTCCATATATTACGCAAAAAGTTATTCCTACTATAAGGGATTACGTGTACAATGCACGAAAAACAGAGTCGAGAATTCCATTGCAATGGAAAAACAATAATTGTGAATCAATCAATCACATCCTAAAACTAAATCAAGATTGGAAGCCTGAGAAACTTCCAGAGTTAATTAATAAAATTCAGAAAGAAGTAAAGTTGCAAGAAAGTCTTTTCAATGGCGCACTTTATGGACATGGAGACTTTGAGCTAAGCTCCTCAGTAAGCCATTTTCAATGCACAAAAGCTCGATGGCAGATTAAATCGGAAAAAGAAAAGGCTTTTGCATTGCAAAAATTCTTGACTCATGGGAGGAAGTTAAACGCAATCCCAGAGTCCACCACTTCCACAGATTGGACTGACAATCCCCAAAACAAGTGCATGTGCACGTAAGCCTTGCCAACGGAAACGTATTAAAAATGCTAAAACTACAACTTCAAAAAGGGCAAAAATACAGTGAACCTTAGTTGTAAAAATCTACGGTTTATCAAAATGCGACCACCATGTACAAAATGTATAAATATTATGTTAGATATGAATGTACATATAACTATATAATGACTAAAAAAAATTAGAAAAAAAAATATGGACCCCAGGGTAGAACAACGTCCTCGTCGTGGGGTCTTGAAACACGCTTAAATAATGAAAATGGCAAAGCGTGGCTGAGAGTTCTACAAATAAAGCATCGAATTGACATAACAAGATTACAGTTAGAGCATAGTATTAAGCAAATGAATCAAAATATTATATTCTATTATGCCCGCTCCATATATATCTCCATTCGTTTATTCATACTTTGACTTTGATGAAAACAGATACATACATTATCTTATACATATTCTTCGTATTTAAAAATAAAATAAAGAAGCTCAATCTCTTTCTTCTTCCCAAATGTTTAATTTCTTTATCTACCAATATACTAATATAAACTTCACAATCTCTTTCTTCCTCACAAATGTTTCATTTCTTCGTCTATCTATATAATAAAACATTTTAATTAGACATATCTGCTCGTATATTTAAAAACAAGAGTGCACACACTGAAATGTCTCGCCTTCTTTACTAATCATTGATATTATGTTGATAGTCCTAAGTATAAAGCTTTATTACAACTGTCACATAAACTAAACATTAACCAAGATAGCTAAACAAAGACCAATGAAAATGAGGTCAAGGTCTGATGAACCATGCCAGGCAGACATGTACAGCTAACAATGCTTCCATACAACACATATAGTTGACCTATTACTTATAGTTTAAGAAAAATAGACCAAAACACAAAAACTTAACACTGTGCAATGAACCGTGAAATTGAGGTCATGGTCAAATAAAACCTGCGGGACTGACATATAGATCATAATATATTTCCATACACCAAATGTAGTTGACCTTTGGCATATAATATTAGATAAAAAGACCAAAACTTAAAAACTTAACTTTGACCACTGAACCATGAAAATGAGGTCAAGGTCAGATGACATCTGCCCGCTAGACATATACACCTTACAATCATTCCATACAACAAATATAGTAGACCTATTGCATAAAGTATGAGAAAAACAGACCAAAACACAAAAACTTAACTATAACCACTGAACCATGAAAATGAGGTCAAGGTCAGATGACACCTGCCAGTTGGACATGTACACCTTACAGTCCTTCCATACAACAAATATACTAGCCCTATTGCTTATAGTATTTGAGATATGGACTTGTTCACTGATCCATGAAATGGATCGAGGTCAAGTGAAAACTGTCTGACGGGCACGAGGACCTTGCAAGGTACGCACATACCAAATATAGTTATCCTATTACTTATAATAAGAGAGAATTCAACATTACAAAAAATTTGAACTTTTTTTCAAGTGATCACTGAACCATGAAAATGAGGTCAAGGACATTGGACATGTAACTGACGGAAACTTCGTTACATGAGGCATCTATATACAAAGTATGAAGCATCCAGGTCTTTCCCCTTCTAAAATATAAACCTTTTAAGAAGTTAGCTAACGCCGCCGCCGCCGGATCACTATCCCTATGTCGAGCTTTCTGCAACAAAAGTTGCATGCTCGACAAAAACCATTAAATACAATTTTCTTTATATCTTATTAAACAAAAATGTTTTCTTGTCGCTAAATAGTCTTCTTGTCGCTGAATTTATTCTTCTTGTCGCTAATTAGTGAGACCCGAAAAAAGTGTTGTATAACGTACAAAAACTATATACATTTGCACCATCTCGTCAATTTAGCCAGACTTAATCCATAACGATTATAAATGATATCTGGGAGTCTGGAACTCAGAAAAATATACTCGATCTGAACATGAATGAAACATTTGCCCCTAGACGTTTGGCTACAAACAAAATCATGCATTTTTCGTTGCCTTCTTCAAATTATATTAACAGTATACTATTCCAAGAAGAGAACTTCCCATACATGTACTTTTTATCTTAAAATAAAGTATATGAATCAGTCATGTGAGTGTTGGATGATGCCGTAAAATAGTTTTGTTTAAAACTACTGACTTAAAAAGTCACTTTAGTGACGGTTCATTATTATGGATACAGAGAGGAATTAACGGCGCGCTAAATTTTTAAATATGGTATATAAATACGCCTTATCGCTATTTGTCTGCCATTACTGGATATCACACCGGTTCCCGTAAAAATTTGACGTCATAAAACAAAATATCTGACGCCACAATGGAAAATTGATTGTTGTATGCTTCAAACGTTCAAGAGGCCGGGTCAGCCAGGATTAGCAATAACTGAATAAGGTGTATTGTGTTCCAAAGTTGGTGTCATTTTTATCATACGATCCGTCCTGACTTAGAAATATTATTGGTTTACAATGAACGAATGAATGAGGCCATATATATTTACATGATAAAATGTAAACATGGTAAATAAGTTCAGTTTTTGGTTGATGTGGTCAAATAATTTTGTTAAAACGACTCAGTCTGATACATGTATATAGAAACTACTGAAATTTGTTTACAATTCAATATTTTGAATAAAAAGAGGACTTGCTGGTACTCTAAATTGATTAGGATTGTTTTTTGTAGCCAATGGGTTCCAATATTGCTGTCATTTGAATTAAACAATCCATCGTGATATGTAACTATAAGTGATTTACTATGCGGCTATATATATAAATATATATTAAGATTTACATAATAAAGTGTAAATATGGTCAGTTTTGGTTGATGCTGTCACATATGGTCAGTTTTGGGTGATGCTGTCAAATATGGTCAGTTTTCATGGTTTTGGTTGATGCGGACAAATAATTTTGTTATATTTATGAGTCAGTCTGAGTTAACGATTCAAAATTAGTTAACGATTCAAAATGTTGATTAAAAAGAGGACATGCTGGCACTATGAACTGATGCAAGCATAATTTCGTTTTCCAATATTGCTTTATACAATCCATCCTGATATAAAACATGTAAAAATTTAAGTGATTTACTTTGCGGCTATTAAGATTGACATCATGTACGTAATAATGTGCAAATACAGACATATATGGTCAGTTTTGGTTAATGCAGACAAATAATTTTGTTATACCAGTCAATCTGAGGTATGACAACTACTGATATTCGTTTATGATGCAATATTTTGAATAAAAAGACGACATGCTGGCACTCTAAATTGATGCAAATGAAATTATGTAGCATTGTGTTCCAATATTTCTATCATTTGTATTCTCATGATTTTACAATCCATCCTTACATAAAAATATTACAGATTTACTATGCGACTATAAGAGTAACATAAAAAAGAGCAAATAAGATCAGTTTTGTTTAATGCGGTCAAATATGTGCAGTTTTGGTTGATGCTGTCAAATATGGTCAGTTTTTGATGCAGACAAATAATTTTGTTACATGAGTCAGTCTGAGGTATGAAAACTACTGATCATTTGCCGATATTTGTTTCTGATGCGATATTTTGAATAAAGATAGGAAATGCTGGCACTCTAAATTGATGCGAGAAAAAAATTTGATTTCCAATATATTGCAGTTATTTATATACTACAATCCCTCTTGACCTAAAATTATAACTGAATTACTGTGCAGATATATAGATTTACATAAAAAAAAAAGCAAATATGGTAAGTTTTGGTTGATGCGGTCAAAAGATTTTATTACACGACTCTAGTATAAAAACTACTGATATTTGTTAATGATTCAATATTTTGAATAAAAAGAGGACATGCTCATTGGAGGATCAAAGGAAGGGGTTCCAGGTGTTGGAACCTCACTTTTTTTTTTACGATCAATGCATTTGAATAGAAACATAGAGTTGAAACCCCCCTTTTACTCATGGTTGGAACCCCTCCCCCCGCCTTTTTAAAATGGCGGGATCTGCCCCTGGATGCTGTCACTATAAATTGATGTGAACAAAATTGTTTTCCAATATTGCAGTAACTTGTATATAACAGTCCCTCTAGACCAAAAATTAAAACTGAAGTACTGTGCAGCTATATAGATTTGCAGAAAGAAAGAGCAAATAATGTCTGTTTAGATTGATGCGGTCAAAAAAATTTTATTAAGCAGTCCGAGGTATGAAAACTACTCGTTAACAGATATTACATTTGGTTAATGAGTTCTGATAATTTTGTTATGTGATTACGAGCCATCCTGACTCCCGGAATAACAAATGTAAAACAATTCAAATAATAATGCCCCCCTCCATAGTACTAACGGCCCAATTTAGGTACAAGAAATGAAAGAAAAACAAATAATTTATGTAACACATCAACACAAGAAAAACACTGAATGACTTGATGGAACAGGCACATACATGCATGGATTGTCATCGTTGAACAAGGTCGTTTGTACAATAATTCCAGAAAGAATGCGGTTCGAGGAATCTAACAAACCTGGAATGTTCTGTCCTGTTTCTATTTGTATTGGTACTTACGGTTTTGTAGTCTTTATTGATTATGATAATAAGACAAACAAAGGACGAGTTGTTTTGGCAAGACTACATTACCCTGTTACATGCAAAATTCTCCTTAACAATATCGCTGATCCTCGAAATATTACAATGCAGAATACTATTGCATTTGTTCCAGAATACACGCCAGGAGATATAAGGGCTATTAAAACTGCCAAAGATCCAAAACTTAAAGTTACAGCATTGCGAAAAAACGATCTTCAAGAAGAATTAAGAAAGAGAAATGCTAGTACTGAAGGAAACGTCAAAGAATTGCAAACGAGGCTACATAAAGAGCTTGATGAAACCACCAAACTTTACAATGATAGAACCTTGCGTACAGATTGTGTAAACTTAACTAACCAGTCTACGAAATGTGTCAACCCAGTAGCCATTGTATCATGTGAAGATCTCTTATATGTTGCTGACAATGGTATTCGTCAGATATTTCAGTTAGCGGTAGAACATGATGGGATCGGTTTTGTAGGTAACAATACCAAAATACTGCCATACTCTATGGACTGGACAACAGTACTGAACACGTCTTTACAGAAGTCGTTATATGTAAGCGGTGATACCGGTATTTCGGCTGTTAACCTGGAAACAATGACAACACGCTTAATAATGAAAAACAATGAACAATGCCAAGTTACCGGGATGAATATCTATAGAGACGGTTTGATTTTCTCGGATGTAGCTTCCGGGAAGGTTAAATAGACAGATGAAAACGGGTCAATCATCGATGTTGCAGGAAGCGGCGAGGACATGATCGGGATGGAAGTGATAAATTTGCTACTTTAACCAGGCCTTATGGAATAGCATGTGAAGAAAAGACAATTTATGTATGTGATACCTCAGCACATGCAGTAAAAATGATAACAAGTTTGAAGGAAACAAGCAACTTTTTGAAGGCACTGGGTACATTTTATTCTGCATTTGGAATACACTTAAAGGGAACTAAACCAAAAAATGTATCGTTGAGTGAAGCTAGGATAGAAACTCTTAAGCTGCATAGTTTTCTTGAGGAAACTGCTAGTTCTATCAGAACTACATTTTTTGATGGTAGGGAAGTTACTTTAAATGCACCAGAAGGTATGGTTTCCAAATAGACTGTAAGTTCGGTACAGTTAATTGCAAAATCATTGCAATATTTAGAGAAGGACCTATCCGGAGTACCAAATGTTCAGCTACAGTCATTTCTAACAGGACAAGTTGAACATTTTCATGCAACCAGCCATATAAAGTTAGATATACCTACAATGAGTCAACACACAAGGGATTTCCACGAGAACATAAAGGAGTCTATTAAGAGAATAGGTCAATGGTCAGTGCACTATTTTACACATCGGGATCACTACTATCCCGTTCCAGAAACAGCTATACCGTTCATACACAAACCGAAACCTGAAAACATGACAGAGTCAGACAAACAACTGATGATTAGATGAGCCGAACATTGCCTGAAGTGGTATATGAACTGACAGAACGGCAAAACCAGCTAGACTTCAATTTTCTCTCTTCGGGTCCATCTATTGAAGAAATGGAAACATTTGAAGACAGCGATTCTGATGACAATGATACAGAAAGTGATCATGTTAAAAGTGATGTGGATGTGTAACACAACACATGGTTATTTGGAACAGTCGTTTATTAAAGCCCGTCTGGACCAGTGTCCATAACGGACAGTCTCCTCTATACAGTAAAATACATCAGTATATATACAGAATATAAACAGTGTCAAGGTTTCTATTAATTTGACAATTATAGTCTTAAATCAAAAGATACAGGGATGAATATCTATTAAGTTGACTTTAATTGACATGTTTTGACCAACCTGGAGATTAATGGTCAAAGAATACACATATTTCCCGTGTTTTAACTAATTGCTACATGTCACTACCTGGTCTGCATGTAAACATGTTATATATATGCAACCCAGTGGTCAATTGAACAACCTTTTACAAGGTCATGTTTTTCTTAATAGACACTCCCCTGTATTTATTTTATTCAACTTAATAAACATCTTGAGAATATATAATCATAAATATAAATATATATAATATATATCTATATATATATATTAAGCCATCATATTGTCACAGATGAATATGATTTAAGCACCAGTGACCCAGCTAACAGAACACACACAAGGAGTGGGCGAAACATTATTCCGAGAATTCGTCTTGATTTATAATAAAACAAGTTATATCTTATTACACAAATGTGTTATTTACACTAAGAGGAAATGATAAAATAATATCGCCTTCTTGCACTTACATCGGTATCAGGTATTTTGGAAATTTGAAAAAATTAGGGGTGAGGTTTGAATGCGAATGAGACAGCTGTCGTCCAAAGTTCAAATGAAGTGGATGTAATCAATAATTTTTTGTTTATCAAATTCGTTCTGTTTTCTTTAAATCCATATGATGGCCTATGATTTTATGACAGTCCTTTTTAAAGTTAAAGGCAACCCTTATGCCCAGAGTACCCGGCACCGACCTTCGGCAAGTCAGTCACTGACACAATTTGAAGTTTCAGTATCATGCCTATCATTCCTTTATATTAAAATCTGTGACACCAGTAAGCCATTTGTCGGTCTCGTATGTCTTGCCAATGCCGTAAGACAATTGAAGCATACCGATTGGGGGATTTTGCAAGATGACTGCTAAAAATAATAAAATTAATAAGCGGGAAACGGGAAACCACCAAAATGATAAGCGGGATACGAGAATTCGACAAAACCGTAAGCGGGATCCGGGATCAGACCCCCATTTACAACAAGATAAGCATCTTGAACAACGTGTGAATCGAAACAACACATGTAGGAATTGTGGAACCGAGGGAAATGTCCTGCTCAGGGAAAATCCTGCAACTTTTGTAAGAAGCTTAATCACTTTGAGAAGATAAGGTAAAAACAAAATGGTCATACTAAACGATCTGTTAATACGCTAGATAATTCAGATTTTGAAAACAATTTCGAATGTCAATCAAAGATAGATAGTAGTTAAGATGATGAATATTTTTTTTGACTACAGACAGAACCGCTTAAAGGAACCGTGAACTCTATCAAACGGGATTAGCCAAGACAAGAACTTGTCAATGCCAAAAATCAATGAATCAGACATCCACGTTCTTATCGACACTGGCTCAAGTATTAATGTAATTGATGAGGATACATACAACAAGATGAAGAGAAAACCAAAACTGATAAACTAATATAAACTACACACATGATAAGACGCGATTATAACGGTCTGCATCTATCACAAGGAAGCTATTAAACCAAGAGTTCCAAATGGTGAAGTTGAAATCATCCCTTCGTAAGTTTTACGGACGCCATCACGAGTTGGTTGACCGTTATGGAATAACCGTTTCACAAATGATATCGGATATGTTTCTTTACGTCGTAATTACAATCCCCTTCCCTTTCATGAGTGTGACCTACCGAATTAGACTATTTACCTGATTTGTAATCACATAAGCAACACGACGGGTGCCACACTCCCTTCCGGAGCACATGAGATCACCCCTAGTTTTTGGTGTTGTTTATTCTTTAGTTTTCTATGTTGTGTCATGCGTACTATTTTTTTTCTGTTTGTCTTTTTTCATTTTTAGCCATGGCGTTGTCAGTTTGTTTTAGATTTATGAGTTTGGCTGTCCCTTTGGTATCTTTCGTCCCTCTTAAAGTAATTTAAATAGTAGACCGATAATTGCTTTTTCAAGTGATCCTGAATCGCCTTCTATTTTGTAACCAAACAATCTTTGACACAGAAAATTAATAGTGATATAGTACCGTATAATTTCATTTTTTCTGTGAAGGATATGTACAAATCGCAGTGAAAACATGTACAAGTTTTAGCGAATCAATTTTGGACACAATGGCACATACAATACTTGCATAACCTTAAAACTCGATCAAAATGGCCAAGTGAAAGTCGCAACTTACCAATTGGTGACTTGTGCTCGTGATAGACGTTAGTTTACCACGCAATCAGTGGCCAACCGGAATTATCGATTTCCAAGTTAAGACAGATTAGTGCGCAAAGAATCAGTGCGAGTGATAAAGAACGGGGAACCATTAACGTATATCCGTCCAATAATACAGCTTGTACATTTGATGTCAGATTTAATTTACATTTATATATGACAATTGTATTATAAGGGTTGATTTGAGTACTTTGATTTATTTGTGTTAAAGTTTGTTAAAACATGCTTTATTGATTAATTTTTCATATTTTATAGGGTTTATTTTTTAAATGTAGTGATTTTTTTATTTCAAAATCAGGCGGGGAATTTAGTGTTTTATTTATTTGGTATTGAGTTATCCCTCTTTGTTTATGTTTAGAGTAAACGCATTTCAGGGTAGTTTATTTTTCCATTCGATTATAATTGTGTATAGCGCTTTAGTCCACTCGGTCACCTAGAATTAACTATATTCATAGTTTGCATGCATTCATAAATATGTACCAAGGTTTAAACCGTTTACTGAAATATATATATTTTCCTTCAGATGCTAGCCAATGTATTGCATTTACAAGTTGTGCCATCTTATTTAAAGAAAAAAATTGAGAAAATATTATTCTTTGCAGGACAGAATTCATCAGTTTCACCAACTGCTTTGATAGTCTGTGACAAACTTTTAACAATGGACTCTAATAGCTTTGAGCTTTAAATTGATAATAACACTATTTTTTCCTGTGACACATTTATTAAACTTATCACAGGTTTCATGGCTACAATTTATTGCTTCAACCTTGCATATCCAAAACCAGGTTCTAAAATCTTAACCCTTCAAAATGTGTTTTTGAATATAAATGATGCAGGGAAAATTGACAAAAAAAAATGTGTCTCTAGTCACAGATTTGAACAGAGAAAGGCTGAAGAACATGTAATTGGTTCATACTCAAGGTCAACTAGGTTAACTATAATTTATAAATTTCCTGTTTACAAAACTTTACATTTTTCGAAAAACTAAGGATTTTCTTATCCCAGGCATAGATTACCTTAGCCGTGTTTGGCACAACATTTTGGGGATTTTGGATCCTCAATGCTCTTCAACTTTTTAATTGTTTGGCTTTATAACTATTTTGATATGAGCGTCACTGGTGAGTCTTATGTAGACGAAACGCGCGTCTTGCGTACTAAATTATAATCCTGGTACCTTTGATAACTATTAACAAGAAATTGAATTTTGACATTTACAATATTGATTTTTATGGTACATAATAAATTCTGCTTTTAAATACAAGATTTGTTTTAAAGCAAATTAAATTAAATGACAAGGGAAATTGTGTATCTAATTCGCCTGAAGATTTTCGAAGAGGCAAGGTGTTATACGCCTTTTGCCTATTAAAAGTGGCACTGGAGGAGGAAAGTACATCCATTTTATTTAATTCTCTGTTGATGTTATAATAATGAAGTGCACTTACTAAACAGCAGAAAATTAAATATTAAAAAAAAACTGTGAAGGCTTTACTAATTTTCTATGAGACAAAAGTGGTATACTCTAGTACATATATTAAGTTTTATTCTAATAAAAACATTTTTGGCAGTAAATTTTTATACACTAATTTTTAGTTTTATGGGCTACTGTTTCAACTTGTATAGGTTTAATTTCGTATCAATGGTGTAATAAGAAATCAAACATTTCCATGGTTTTGTCTAGGAATTATGCAAGTTTTCGATTACAGGCAGTCAAGGTCAGCATGGTTAGGGTCAATACTAATTATCATTGGCCACAAATATTTTAATTGACCAATGAGGTTAAAGTGCATGCTTAGTTTCATTAAGCGTCAAGTTGCGCCAGCATTATCGCAATTGCACTGAATGCTACTAGACTCTATTTTTGTTTTGCCAGAAAAGTAAAGATTTTCAATTTTTAAGTTTGTTGAGACTTTATTTGATTTTTGACAGAAGATAACTGACGATTAAGTACAGGAAAAACGTAGTTAAGATTACACAGAACTTGTTCAGAAGGTAAAAGTCATCTAAAATATTCTTTTATTCAAATATTGGTATTATTTTATTTGTAAATTCTTAAATTTGTTTATTATGATTTATTGAGTTTTAATATTTGGTCATTCATTTGTACATAGATTAGAATCATTTTTGTTCGAGAATCGTGCAGAAGGGCTATACAATTTAGGATTCGATGGTACAGAAATTCAGGATCAATTTGAAGGTTTCGGTGGAAGTACAATGGTCGGACTTCATTTGCTAAGCCCGGTCGGTACTTCCGGTTTGGCTAAGACACTTTATTTGCTGAAAAATCAGACGCCGGAGCACAACGGCTTAAGCCGATCTTGTCGGTCTTCACAGAGCGGCAAGATACACCCGGTTAAAAAAAAGTATGGCGGAGAGCGAATGGTAAGGTAATTTGTCGAAGCTTAACATATCAGATTGTAACACATCTCGGAACAGTACATCTATGAATTCTTTTAAAATGTGATACTGCGTAACTCGTATGACATTTACTAGCATTATTATCATTTAGCAACTGTATATAAACAGTTATCACGTTTGATGAGTCTCACATAGGTCTGAATACGTACCCAAAATATATTTACCGAAACATTGTTGGTAAAGGTAATACAGTGGTATTTACATTTAAAAATATAAGTTATAAAAAAAATGCTGTTCTTTTTAATAGATTATACCGTTGGTTTTCCAATTTGAATGGTTTTACACTAGTATAAATTTTTGGGGCCCTAGCTTTGGCTTTAAACCTATTGTAGCTCGCTGTTCGATGTTGGCCAATGCTCCGTGTTGAAGACCATACCTTGGCCTGTAATGGTTAACTTTTATAAATTGTGACTTGGATGCATGCAGAGTTGTCTCATTGGTAATGTTCAGAACTTTTTAAACGACAATCGAATTACATGGCAGTTGAACCCGCCCCATGCCTCTCATTTCGGTGGAGCATGGGAACGACTTATCGGAGTGTCTAGGAGAATATTGGACTCATTGCTGTTAGAAAACCGTTTCAAAGACTTGACTCATGAGATGTTAACTACCTTTTTAGCAGAAGTTACTGCAATTGTCAACAACCGACCATTGACATGTGTATCGTATGACTCTGAGTCACCAAGTGTGATCACTCCGTCTCTTCTGTTCACTCAAAAAGCAGACGACATTTGTCCATTTCCCCGATTTTGAGAAAAAAGACTCTATTAGACATCATTGGAAGTATGTGCAATTTCTCGCTCAACAATTCTGGGCAAAGTGGCGACAGGAATATTTACATTCATTGCAAGTACGACCTAAATGGCAAATGGAAAAACAAAATGGTAAAGTTGGAACAGTATTACTCATGAAAGACAATAATTGTGCAAGAAATTACTGGCCAACTGGTATCGTTCAAAGAGTTTTCTCCAGTGAGGATGGAAAAATTCGTAAAGTTGAACTTCGAATCATTCGTGATGGTCAACCAGTGACTTATGTGAGACCAATATCTCAAATCGTTTTGCTTGTTGAGCCTGAATAAACACTGTAATCTTGATAATAACATTATCGATAATGTACATGGGTTTATCAACAGATAATACTGTGTGAACTTTAGAAGTTTTCATTGATTGTGTATTTATGAATTGAACTTGTTTATGTATGTAGTGATTTCTTATGAAATCAGGAGGGGAGTGTGCTGACTCCCGGATTGTTTTACGTATCCCCACTGTTTGGTTTTTAGGATTGTTTTACGTATCCCCACTGTTTGGTTTTTAATTAGTCGATATGGATTGATTTTTATATTTCCGCCAAATGTGTTTCTAAGTTTCACTACAGAAAATTCATCGTATTTCCTTTATAATGGTGCTGATACCTCAGAGCAAGTTTTTATTACTTGTACTATGAACTTTGCTGATCACCGGATAAGTGATCATTCTGTATTTTTTGTATGTTTTGTGTAAAGTGGTGAATTGTGTACATTTTGACCGGTAGTTGTTTACATCCTTGTAACGCCCGTTAACTGCTTATTTTGAGTATTCATGTATAAGTTAAGATAGTTAACCTGTCTGGTCTAACTTTGCCCCATTACATATTTGATTTTAAATCTGCGTTACTCAGTTTGTTTGAAGAAAATAGTTCTATGGAGCGCCATTTGTGTCATTTAATGAACGTACAGTTTTTTACTTCACATGGATTATAATTGCTTTATATCATAAATGTTTGTGTGTATGAAGATATCTTTTGCTTGTAAGGTTGTATAAATGTTTATCTACATGTAGGTAACTATTGGATCATTCACATGTAGTTTTCTATGGTTTACAAGTTATGGCAATCAGTTAGTGACATAATTGTAATTTTTTAGGTAACACTTTGCCATTGTTTTGCAAACATGGTAATTTGTTTTATTTTGTATCTTTTCAGTTTTGTACCCTCCCCGAGGGTTCTGTATATGAATAAAGACTTAAATTACGATATTGGATTTGTCGTCCTTAAGACTGCACATAACAAATATGTGAACAATTTGATAAAGGCAAATGATCCAAAACAATTTTGAAATTAGAAATGTGGTATGATTGCCACTACAGGATCTTTCAATTTTGTTATATGAACATGATGAAAGAAGTAACTGATTTTTTATTTGAACTGTGGTCATTGTGGGGGAAAATTTAGTTAAACTTATTCAGATTGTTCCACTTTATCTTCAGTAACATTATAAAAAAAGTTAATTTGTAATTCTTGAGTGTTTGTAAATAATTTTAATATTGTTTTGTAGATAAAGCAAAATCAGCAAAAAGACCAAGAAGGGGTGTTGATATTATAACAGATTATTTTGAAGATGTCTTGCAGAAGAGAGAAGACGCTGCAGAACGCAGACATAAAGAGACGATGAACTCTCTGGTAGAAGTGATGAAACAGGTGGCTAATAAAAAGTAACTCAAAAGACCCATTCACTTATTAGATTATTAGATTATTTTTTCATTATAGATTTGTGCCAGTCTGTCAGAGTGTTGTACTGGGGTTGTGTGATATTTCATTTTGATTTTTTTTAATTAGTTTTGATGTAAAGGAACATAAAGACAATTGAGGTTTTGAGAAAATACAACTTTTTTGTCTTGTTTTTGAGAAGAAAAAAAAAAAAGGTTTAGATACCTGAATCATGACATTTATTGATTTAAAAAAATGTGTTTGTATTATACATGTTGCTTACAGGAAAATGTATCTTATTGGTCAAAGAAATGAACAATTGTTGACTTATAATTTTGTTCCCTATTAATATGAAAACAGTATGCATGTTTATATTACATACTGGTATGTTTGTACTTGGGTTTAAACCCATTTCTATTTTTTTTATGATTTGTATACTAGTCGATGATATTGACTGTTAAGTTTGATTTTTTATCGAATAAAACTGTTTGGATCTTGTGAGTTTTTACTGAATAAATAGTGATGTAATCAAAACTAAATGGTGACTCATGTTTAACTTTCGGGTAATATAAAACATCTTTAATAAGAAGATGTGATATGATTGCCAATGAGAGCAAAGATTAAAGATAGCGAGTAGATATCACTGTATGGCCTGTAGTGAGCAAAAGCATAGCTATAAAATGCCTCATAATTAAAGTGTTAAACAATTCAAACATGACAACTAACTGCCTGATTTGTGCAAATCAATACACAAAACACATACTAGGATGATAACAACAAGCAACAACCTAGTTTTAAAGATTTTAAAGGAATTTTATCAACATACTATTGATATCATTTATATGCAAGGTTTCAATACAAATTAGTTACAAAATTTCGAAATCTTTTCTTGAACATTGTATGTTAATGAGCTTCACGGTTATACTGCTTTAAATTTGTCAAATTAAGACTGAACATGTCTGTTTGCATCTTACCATTGCTCTTTTTTTTTTATCTTTGAGGTTGTTTAATGCTCATGGTATTCCCTGTTAATATTTATTTAAAGTTCTCAAAGTTTTAAGCTGGAGCTACACTGACTATATTGAAACAAGAGGCTCTCAAGAGCCTGAATCGCTCACCTTAATTTTTTTGGTTAAATCTCTCATCAATGATTATTTTGGCTTTTCAATTTATTTAAATGTTCTTTGAATCGTCCTATTTTCTTCAAAAGCAAAAAAAAAAAAAAAATCATTTTCTCCTATGTTCTATTTTAGCCATAGGAGCTATGTTTCTTGACATACAAGGAAATAAAATATAAAATTTATACTAGATACTCTGAAACTCATTTAGCCTAAGTTTGGCTGAAATTGATACAGCAGTTTCAAAGGAGAAGATTTTTTAAAGTAAGTCAACATGATGAACAAATTGTGAAAAAAGTCTTTAAAGGGCAATAACTCCTTAAGGGGTCAATTGACAATTGTGGTCAAATTGACTTATTTGTAGATCTTACTTTGCTTAACATTTTTGCTATAAACAGTTTATCTGTATCTATAATAATATTCAAGATAATAACCAAAAACTGCAAAATTTCTTTAAAATCATCAATTCAGGGGCATTATACCTGAAAAACCAGTTACCCAATTCGGCTGAAAATTTCAGGACAGGTAGACCTTGACCTAATAAATACTTTAACTTCTTGTCTTATTTGCTCTAAATGCTGGAGTTTTTGAGATATAAGCCAAAAACTGCATTTTACCCTGTGTTTTATTTTGAGCCATGACGGCCATGTTTTTTGACGAAATAGAAAATAAAACACAAACTTTATTTTATACACCCTACTGATCATTCAGTTGAAGTTTGGTTGAATTTGGTTGAGTAGTTTTAGAGGAGAAGATTTTTTAAAGTTAGCAAATATGAGGAACAAATTGTGAAAAATTGTCATTAAAGGACAATAACCCCTTAAGTGGTCAATTGACAATTTTTGTCATATTAACTTATTTGTAGATCTTACTTTGCTGATCATTTTTGCTTCTTACAGTTTATCTTTATCTATAATAATATTCAAGATAATGACCAAAAACTGCAAAATTTCCTTAAAATTACCAATTAAGTGGCAGCAACCCAACAATGGGTTGTTTGATTCATCTGAAAATTTCAGGGCTGATAGATCTTGACCTAATGAACATTTTTACCCCTGTCAGATTTGCTCTAAATGCTTTCGTTTTTGAGATATAAGCCAAAAACTGCATTTGACCCCTATGTTCTATTTTTAGCAATGGCGACCATGTTTGTTGATAGATCAAAACTTCGGATACAATTTATAAACTAGATACCCTAAGGAACATTCAGTTAAAGTTTGGAAGTATTTGGCCAAGTAGTTTCAAAGGAGAAGATTCTTGAAATAGTTTACGACGACAGACGACGGACGACGACGGACGCCAAGTGATGGCATAAGCTCACTTGGCCCTTCGGGCCAGGTGAGCTAAAAATAGAACCAGAGCAAATTAAGCAGCCCCATTGCGTCCGGGTCGTAAATGCATCCAGAAACCAGAATTTATGCAAGTTTTTAACACTTTTAAACCAGATTCTGTATTTATTCAAATTGGCGGTTATGACTTGACAAGCGAGAAGAAACCTGAGAAATTGGCTCGAGACATCGCGTCATTCTGTGATTACATAATTACAGTGTATGGTGTTGGTCACGTGATCGTTGGGCAATTACTGTAAAAGTAAATCAAAGTATATCAAGTACTGTTTTCATCTTTGAAATCACGTACAAATATTACTTTTTGGAAACATCGGGGCCTGTGGAAAAACACGAAAGCTTTGTTACCAGAAAAAGTTCATTTAAATGGTGAAGGTATTCACATCTATGCTAAAAGTATTCGTGCAGCTGTCGGTAGTGCGAATCGTATAAAATAATTTTAATTAATAAAATCAAACTGAAAAAGAAATATCCAACGGGACGTTTACATAGTTTGCTTATAATAAATAAAAAGCTTAGTTATAGTATGCTATTATCTGTACATGGACATCATTGTTTTGTTATTCATGAAAACTTATGCATCAGTCATTTAATAATACTAAAATTAAAATTGAGAATGGGGGAATGTGTCAAATAGACAACAACCCGACCAAATAAAAAACAACAGCCGAGGGTCACCAACAGGTCTTCAATGTAGCGAGAAATTCCCGCAACCGGAGGCGTCCTTCAGCTGGCCCCTAAACAAATATATAATAGTCCAGTGATAATGAACGCCATACTAATTTCCAAATTGTACACAAGAAACTAAAATTAAAATAATACAAGACTAACAAACGCCAGAGGCTCCTGACTTGTGACAGGCGCAAAAATGCGGCGGGGTTAAACATGTTTGTGAGATCTCAACCCTCCCCCTATACCTCTAACCAATGTAGAAAAGTAAACGCATAACAAGTATATATATACAAATTTTTGCAGACAATCCACTGCTCTTGTTTAATTTATCCTATTAGTGTGGCACCTAAATGTATCATTATACACATGGTTTTATTGCCATCATTATGCCTATGGTTATCATATATGTCAGTGCAATTTTGTAAAATGGTATCAATTTGCACTGGTTATATGGTTATATGTTGTATCATTATACATACATATGGTTAATCATTATGGTTATGGTTCTGATATTCATAGTGCATTTTTGTATTTATGTACTAGTATCAGATTACACTAGTTTTATTTACATTCTGTTTTACATGTACCATACTCTTACATGGTTATTATCATGTATGGTTACAATGTAGTTGACATATAATATTGAATTTGTGTGTGCCACATTGTTCGTTGCGTGCACTTTTTGTATAACCAATTAACAATGAATAGTATTTTATAAGTGATATACATGTATGCATATTTTTCTGATGTTATATTACAGTTAAAACACATTATCAGGTATTCAAGAATTATTTTTGTTTACTTTAAAGATTCCTAAACAAATAGCTAGATCCATAAGAAGAGCTGCTCCTTCCGACCTCACAGACAGGAACCTTGTCATAGATCCCGTGGTATTGCCAACTGAGGAAACTACTACTAGTAATACATCAAGAGGGCGAAAACGGGTCCGAAACATTGGTCCAACTCCATTAACAGCTCCTGTGATGAACAGTGCAAGTACAACAGCACAGCCAACAGCAGATGAAATCGCTGCAGCAATGATCACCCAGTTGACAGGAGCTGGTTTACACCTAACTGACAGCAGTGGGATCAGAATATCCGATGACAGATTGTCAAGTGTGTGTGGTATGCGCTCTAGTGCAACACATGAAGCAGTTTCCGGCATTGATAACCAAACAGAGTCAGCATACATCATACATGCCGTCTTCATCATCAAACACCGTTCACTATTCATTGGTACCATCTGTGACGTCAGACCTATCAGTGGCTGGATACTTCACAGCCAGTAGCCCAACACTACAAGAAGACCAAGAATTAGGTATTGACAATTCGTCTATAGGGCAGACAGCAAGCTATTTACTTACACATACTTTACCTTTGGGTTTTAATGTCAGTGAAAAAATTAGGAAAGACATAATGTCCGATAGTTACGTGGATTTAGTTACCATTTCTCCAAATTTTAATGAAGATGATGATGTTCTTTTCAAATCGAAAGCAGTAAAAATGTCTACATACGCAAAACCAAGTTTTGATATTTATCTGTCTATTTATTATGTGAACCATCCAGAACATATTTTAAGTTTTATTAAATATGCATATAATGTTAGAGCAATGTCAAAGCACTTTCGATTTAACATGGCAAAATCTTATGATGAAACGTTTAGAAAGGTACGCATAGTGATGAAATATCATTGGGCAGTTGTAAATGATGATCTTTGGCGCACTGCCTTTTCTGATCATTTCAATCATTCAAATACTACTACCGGTAACTAAGCATCAATAATAAACCCGTTAAAGAGGTGTCGAGATTGAACATTGCAAGAATGTCATCTAAATCTCTTCTGGAAATCTTACATCAAAATGTGCCGGAACTGAAAAGTGTAAAAATTTACGGGGGTTCATGTCCGACAATTGTTTCAAATAAAGCCATCAACGTGGAACTCGACGATCGTCAATGTACAGTAAGTACAAGATATGTATGACAAGAATAATCAACACCAGATTCCACAATCACTGTAATGTTCGGAGCAACATGTTCATCTACATACATATAAAGTCCAAATAAAGTATGACAAGAATAATCAACACTAGATTCCACAATCACTGTAATGTTCGGAGCAACATGTTCATCTACATACATATAAAGTCCAAATAAAGTATGACAAGAATAATCAACACTAGATTCCACAATCACTGTAATGTTCGGAGCAACATGTTCATCTACATACATATAAAGTCCAAATAAAGTATGACAAGAATAATCAACACTAGATTCCACAATCACTCTAATGTTCTAAGCAACATGTTCATCTTTGATATAAATTTAAAACCATACCTTTAGAGACTAGCTTAAAGCTTCAGATCAGTAATTTTTCATTTTAGCTAGTGAAATTGACAGATAATTTACTCAGACATTAGATAAATAAAACAAAAAATAAAAAAATAAAAAAATATAAATAAAGTACATTCAATGTAAAGAATAAAATACATACATTCAACATTTCAACATGTTTATCATGTTTATTAATATTTATAATACATCTGTAAATATCTTGCAACAACATAAAGGGTATGCAGATTAACTTTGCTATTCATTCTTTGATTTGCACCGAGGTTATCCAATATGACCAGTCTATGTCAACTAAAACAACCTAAAAGCGTCATTGTCACATGTACATTTACACCATATCCTTTCATATTTTATTTTATGCAAAAACAAAAACAAAATTTTTTCATGTTAAGATTAAACTACAATGTGTGCAAGGGTATATTTTAGTGAACCTGCTCGCAGTACTTAGTACCGTTTGTTTTCTTTGCAGGTTATTCCATATGTCCAGTTCTCAACTCCTGAGGCAACTGAGACTGGTAGCAACAACAAACCCTCTGTAAAAGCTAGGACAACTGAGACACCCGCCTTGGAGAGACCCCCTCTGAAACAGTTTGGACAACTGAGACTGGCAGAAATAACAAACCCTCTGTAAAAGCTAGGACAACTGGGACACCCGCCTCAGAGAGACCCCCTCTGAAGCAGCCTTGACAATTAAAACAACCTCAGATCATGATGTCACTTCCGCATATTGTTGTGAGGTAAACGTTCCAACCAATCCCATCAAAATGTTTAGTAGGTGCTCAAACATTTATAATTATTTTTTAGCCGATGATGCTTTTGATTTTATATAAATATATATATATATTATTATTATTATTAAAATTGATTTCAGAACATACTGAGTATGAGTCCTTAGTTTGTCAATTTTTCCACATTCATGCAAACATTTCACTTTTTCAAATATATTTTCACTTGTCTTGAGCCGGATGTCAAATGCTTATTTCATAGACTGTGTTTGATTTATACAAATTAATGGAATAATATAAAAACTGGTAATGGTCGTGATGGTACTCCTCTTCCATTCTAACAATGCACATAATTTGTTTACAATATACATGCTATTAAATTTTCATTCAAAAACATTGACGACTTGTCGTGCTGGTAAATATATTGAAAGGATATCATTTCCAACTTCAATTTTTATAAAACTAAACAAAGGTATAGAAGTCTATTGAGTGCACATAAAGATCAAAATCAAAGGTTACTGAATCAATATTTACGGTGTGGTTACCACTTGAAATCTTCAAAGCGGTTGCTTTCATTGTTTTGGTTTGACAATGTTTTGGTAGAGTTAACATATGGATGGGCAATTATTTGTTCACTTAGATGATATCTAATAAAATGGGTTGATATAAATAGCACCTCACAATTAGTAAGTTTCACAATAATTATTCACAATAATGAACTACCTTACACAAATAAAGGATGGAGACGCGTCTCTACGACTTTCGGGTACATTCGGTCTTGATAAAACCGTTACAATCAATTCATTTGGAGGTACCTTATACCTCCACCTGAAAAGACCCAACCAGATGTGTGGCTTCAAAACATTTTCAATGACAAAACAGGAGTATTCAAACTTGGTGACATTGATCGATGTGGATAAGCTTAAAGAGATAGCTTCAAATTTTGAAACACAGGTAAGCATAGTTTTCAATTAAACGTATAAAAATATAAACCTAGAATTTGGCATAAACTAACAACGTTGTCAGAAGCAGAATATTTTGTCTTGTAAGAATTTGCACCAATTATAATAGGACATACCGGAATTTAGAGAGACTGACAAAAACCTAAACATTATTTATTTAAGGTTATATTTTTATGCAAGGCATAAACTCTGATATATCGTGAAACAAACTATCGTGGTGGATCTAATAAATTGAAGATGTTACAAATATCAGATTATTTTAAACAAGTTGAACATTTTGTTTTCATATATTGTGAATGATCGAATTTCAAACAAATTGCAAAAAACTTATAATTTCCCATGGTAGTGCATATCATTGATTTTAAGTAGTTATGATTATTCTAAAAATATGATTTTTTTTAACATCTTTGATTTGTAGATTCAACTAAAATTAAAAAATATTTTTCAGAGCAGGACTCGATTAGAAGAGGAGGAAAAAGCTCTTCAGAGGTTATCACCACAGAGGGTATGCGGGAAGAAAAAGAAGGTGTCGACTACTTTAATACCAGAAAGGGTGTCTTCGACAATAATACCGGAAAAAGTGTTTACGACAATAACGCCAGAAAAGGAAACACCAGAAGAGTTGTCAACAACAGACGAGGATCTTCCTGCTTTGGAGGAGGAAAATCCAACTATACCAACAAAGAAAAGGAGACACATGAAAAAGATGAAACCGATCATAGAGCAGCTCATAGAAATCGAAGCGGAAGAGATTTAAGGGTTGCATGTCTAAGAAATCAGTCAATCGAAAAGGTTATTCAGGTGTTAATTATGCTACCAGTAACTTTAATGACTCGAGATGTTTTATGTCAACTGCTGCCTACTTCAATACAAACTGAAATATTTTCACGTTTGAACTTAAATTTGGCAAATTCAAGGATTACCGATCTAACGATGTTGTTACATGAAGTGATTTGACAAAGAAGTTTTTCAATTGAGAATGAATCTTTAAATTCGAATACCTTTAAATGGTAAGAAAATGCGTTTTTTTAACCACCAGTCAAATATCTTATTTGACAAGAATATTCTCTGTAAAGCAATTGGATGGTATAATGGATATATTCGTTTACGATCATTGGCATCATCTTATCTCTCATATAAAGCGCGAAAGACAGCAACTGATAGCTATCATATAGGACTGATTTTTAAAGCAGAATGTTTTCGTTTCTTTTAAAATTCTTATAGTAACCAGAACATAGACATTAGAACATACATTCGTAACATGCTTGCACTCCATAAATAAAAACATTCATTGACTGATTTTAAGGCAAAATGTTTCCGTTCTTTTATAATTCGTATTGTAACCGGAATTTTATAATTCGTACAGTAACCGGAACAAAGACATTTCAGAATACATATAGTAACTTGACAACAGATGTATTTGCAGTCCATAAATAAAAAAAATATTAATTTGTTTATTATTTTTATCAATTAAACCCGACAACATAGTTTGGGGGTATATAAGAATCACCCTGTCTGTCTGTCCGTCTGTCCACATTACTTGTAAACGTAACTCCTCTTAACCGTTGCATGAAATTTGATGAAACTTTGCATAAAGGAAAAAAAGACATCATATGAAGATTACATGGTTCGGTGTGCAGACCCAAAATTGTTACCAATAAAACCACATACAACGAAACTACCAATATCATTAAAAAGACAAAAAAATCGTAGATAAATAAAAACATCAACATAAACTTTGACAATATGTTTGACTTCAAACAAACTAACAAATACCAACAAAAATACTTTGTCCACTCTTACCATAGGAAAAAAAGGTTTAAGGAGCAATCAATATATGGACGTGATTTTTATTCCCTAAATCCAAAATAGGAGCGTAAATAAGACATACGGTCACTTGGAAGTGTCTGATAAATATATGTGGTTATAGTTTCAACTGATAGTTTGTGTGTTAAAAGGTTTTCAACAATGATTAAAATGTCAAGTCACGAATACAAATGAAGGTCATTCAAATACAACGTGATAATTTGCTAGTAAAACTTTAATTTCAGGATGCCTGCAGGGATGAACCCAGCAACAGAGAGGCGGTCAGCGAGGGTAAAAGAGAGAGTATTAGTTTCGAGAACAAAGACAAGACCAGACAGGGAACCTTTTAGGAATTCTATCACAGCTAGAAGACCCACAAAAATAGAACAATCCACCTGTATATACCAGAAATCAAATTTTTCAAAATGCAGTACAACCGCCAGATGTAAATTTAAATGAAATTAGTACAAGCACGACAAGTAACGATGGTAATGATGACATAAGAACTTCTATTAATACACTTTCAAAGGCAGTATCTGACTTAAAAGATCATTTAACTTCTGTCTCAGATACGGTAAAATCACTGAAGGAACAATCTCACTCTTCAATGGAAGACCAAATTCAACAACAAAATACCGTTCAAGATGACATAATGGACGAACCACGTGCATCCTCACATCAAACTGGAACCACTACAGAACAGAGACAGAATTATGACAACCTAAATGGAACAATTACACATATAGGTACAAACAATAGTAACAACATGTATGATTCCCCATCTTACTTAGAAAATGTACCATTCACCCAAACTACTAATAATACTTTTCAATCTGCATTGCCAGTAGAAGCCACAGTGTCTGATGAAATAAAAGGGAAAATCTGGGCAAACGAATACATCAATTTTGATATTTTATTACCGGAAGATGACATGATTGATAAACCCATTCCACTCTCAGTGGAAAGAGACAACCAAAATCAGCCACGTTTGGTATTTAACGAAAGTACGGGTAGCAAGAAAATTCGCACAATAGACCAGTGGATCAGCGCTTTTTCGGCTTATATGGTCATATACTGTCAAAAGTTCACAGATGCCTTTGAGGATCTCATAACCTATATGGAGACCGTGAGGGAAATTGCAAAAAGTAACGGGCAATGGCTTAAGTACGATAAAAAATTTAGGAAAGCTAAGTGTCAGCTCAGAGTATCTTGGGCTAACATGCATCAGGAACTGTGGCTTAAGGCGATGCAAAAAAAACTTCAGATGTACAAAATGATAATTATCAATCTCAGAGTCGTTTTAACACTGGTAATGACCATATTCCACAGGGTTATTGTGTACACGGTTTCATAGTGGTAATTTTTGTCAATTGCCTTGCAGATTTTTGCACAAATGCTATATATGTAACACATTTTCATCCTGCTAGCAAATGCTGGCATACTGCTAATCAGCAAACTACAATTTACAATCAGAATGTAAATACTTTTCGTTCCTTTCGGACACCATTTCAAGGAACAAGACCCAGAAATAGTATGCAATCAAACAGTCATTCCTTTCATGCAAACCCCAGATTTCCAAGACCACAACTCCGGTTCCCGAATTCAATCCCAATTAGGCGTTAAAGAAACACACACATTTGAGGTTGATGTTAAGCTTGGGGATAAAAAATTGCCTACACCTGTAAATGTTTTGGTATTGGCCCAATTTTTACAAGATTATGATGGACAAGAAAAAGATTTTATTTTATCTGGATTTTCAAATGGTTTTTCAGTATGTTCGGAAAAAATCTCACCTAGCCTACAATGTAAAAATTTGTGTTCAGCAAATAAACTTCCGGATATTTTGAGTGATAAAATCTGTAAGGAGCTATTAGCTGGAAGGTTTGCAGGGCCTTTTTTGACTACCCCATTTTCTAATTTTACAATTTCACCTCTTGGTCTATGCCCTAAAAAGGACCCAAAGAAATTCAGACTTATTCACCACCTGTCTTTTCCTTTAGGCGATTCAGTCAATGATAGTATTGCAGAAGAATTTCGTTCAGTTCAATATACAAGGATAATAGATGCAATTAGAGGGATAAAAGAGTTCAAAAGTCCATGTTTTCTTGCAAAAACTGACATTTCTATGGCTTATCGAAATTTACCCTTAAGACATGAGGAATATCATTTGTTTGGATTTATGTGGAAAGGTCTTTATTATCACGATAAATGTCTCCCAATGGGAGTTTCTTCAGCGTGCCAAATATTTGAACAGCTACTTTGAAATCAATAGTCTGATGTTTAATACAGATAAAGTTTATAATTGTCAAAGACTTATTTTAAAATTTGCACAATCAAATACACAAACCGTCAAGATTATTTAGTACCTGTTTCGCCTTCAAGAGAGAAATCCCTGCAGTTTGGTACACCTTGAATATTAAGTCCTCCACAATAACTACTTTAATATATTTGTTCTAATAAACTTGATTACAAAGACATAAGAATCAATTTAAATTCAATTAAACTCAACTTATGACATATCATAATGGTTATACTTAAAACGGGAAAATCATTTTATTATACACCTGTGTGACGCAGAGTACAAAGTCCAATTAAGATAAATAAATTTGAATGTAGGACAGAAAGTCACAGGACAAAAAGTCACGGACAAAAAGTCACAGGACAAAAAGTCACAATTCATTTTTTCTGATTATTTTCTTTGAATAAAAAACGCTTATTTCTACAAAAATATTTTTGTATTTTTCTTATAAAACTATTGTATATAAACCAACTTTTTAAACAAAATTTATCCAAAAAATATCAAAGATTATCAAATAATTGTTAAAAAAACAAAATGTCAAAGTGACTTGGCACTTAAATGGCTTCATGGTGCCAAGAAAAACATCCTATGCATGATTAAAATTAAATAAATCTTCATTTTTCAAGTATACTGACACTTTTCCTAAACTTTAATATGAATATATGTATTTAAACGTAAATATTTCAAGATTTATTCTTATATATATTAAAATAATGGTCAATAAATTATTTGTGACTTTTTGTCCTGTGACTTTTTGTCCTATCAAATTTGTGACTTTATGTCCTGTGACCTTTAGTCCTGTGACTTTCTGTCCGTTTACCATAAATTTTACCTGTGAATCGGCATGGCCCTATCATACATTTAGCTCTATACAGTTTTTCGTCGTATATTTAAAATCAATCATTAGTTTTGAAACAGATATACATGCATGCAGACATTGAAGAAATAAGATTTACAAAGACTCAAAAGGTATAGCGATAGGGTGATGAATGTGTTTTAATTTATTCAATGTATCAATATGTAACCGTGGAATTAGTGGTACACTGGTTATTAATAAGGAATATTAATTAAGACTCAGATATTTATATGTAGCAGATTAAAGATAAATGAAATTCTCTATCTAAAACTCCACAGTTTTTCATAATTTTTGAGCTCATATACAATGAACATCAAAATTATTCCTAAATTTACCTGTGTGACGCAGAGTACAAAGTTCAATGATAAATAATTCTATCTTGTGAATCGACATGGTCTTAGCAGTCAACATATATTAAGCTCTTGAAGTTTTTCGCCGTATATTTAAAATTTATCATTAGTTTTGAAACAGATATACATGCATTCCAACATTGAAGGAATAAGATTTACTACGACTCAAATATGACATGAAAAGAATTTAGATAGGGTGATGAATGTGTTTAAGTTTAATTAATGTATCAATATGTTGAATTAGTGCTATATTGGCTATAAATAATGAACATGATTAAGACGCAAAGATATTTTTATGTCTCAAAATAAAGATAAACGAAATCCTTTATCTAAAACAGTTCTTCATAATCATTGAGGTCATATACAATGAACGTCAAAATTATTCCTATAATTACTAGTGACGTAAAAGTACAAAGTTCAGTTTTTGGCAATAACAGATCCATGAATGCTTGTGTTTAACCTTAATCAATCATTGGTAATTAAGGTGATGTTAAAATTAATTAGAATTTATAACTAATTGCTATAGTCACATAATAAAGAGTTTAAAAATGATTTTAAATAATCGATTCGTCGCTTGCAGTATATGAATCTGAATGTAATAAAACATGAGTTAATTAGAAATGCATTTCTTTGTAAACTTAAAACAAGTTATTCACAATTGTGCATCCGCTACCACAACTGCATTTAAAATATTTGCCTTATTTAAGGTTAAAACGAGGTGAAGACTGGCAAATTTATATTCGAACTCAATCGATAATACATAATTATCAAATACTATGAACGTGAAAATTATTTTCAAATAACAATTTAGACGTTACCCGGACTACAATCAAAACAATAATAAATAGTCTATGTTCAACAACCGTCGTTTAATATGAAGCATGTAACATCATTTAGAATTACTTCAAAAATATAGGTTTTTTTAACCTCGGTCTTAAGTGTTTTTTCTATGGATTAAACACTTCTTGTTATTGTATTTATTGTAAATTAAAACGCAGCTCAAGATTATTGAACGGTGTGAAAATAAAGCATTGCGAATCTAACATTACCACGACCTTTGTTCTGAAAGAAATCTTTAGTTGCTCTAGGCGGATTCAAAAGGGGGTCGTCATTTGAAAAGTTTATGTCCCTTTACCTGATATAAATGAATGTAGGACAGAAAGTCACAGACAAAAAGTCACAGGACAAAAAGTCACATTTCAGTTTTTGAATATTTTTCTATAAACAAGAAAAAAATAATTTAAAAAATATGTTTTTGGAGTTTTCTTGAACTGTTATATATAAAGCAACTTTGTAATTAAAATTTATTCAATAAATATCAATAGTGATCAAATAATTGTTTTGAAAACAAAATGTCAAAGTCACTTGGTACTTAAATGGCTTCAAGGTGCCAAGAAATATCTCCTTTGCATGATTAAAATCTAATGAATTTTCAGTTAACAAAGCTTTTTGTCCTATCAAATTTGTGACTTTATGTCCTGTGACTTTTTGTCCTGTGACTTTCTGTCCGTTTACCGATATAAATTACCATGAGTAATAAAGGCTGTTTTATGCTTTGAGTGTTCGTCCATTGGCATTGATAATAAACCATTGTCAAATCAAGACGTGAATACATTTTGGCATTTGATTGTCCTATAGCGTCAAATAATCATCTAGACGAGGCAGTGGATGTTGCTGAAGAATTGATTGTTTGTTAAGTGAACGAAAGTCAATGCAATGTCGCCAGGTGTTGTTTTTTTCTTAACAAGCACGACTGGTGAACTATATTCTCTAATTGATGGCTCTATTATATCATATACAAGTAGTTCTTCAACTTGCCTTTGAATTTCTTGTTTAGCTGCTGGCGATGTCCTATAAGGACGAGGTTTTACGGGCGGGACATTTAGAAAATCATAGATTTAGATAATCAAATTGTTTTGATTTAATTTCCCATTTGAAATAGTTTAATTAAATATCTATAAAAAATGTTAATGTTGTTTTTGATTGTAATGTTGGTGACAAATTGTTTCATTATAACTTTTGAGATGACCTTTGTTGTTATTCTTTGGTGATTGGTTGATCAATTGGTTATCCCATACCAGGTACACCTGGCAGGCATGTTGAAGCGCGTCCTTGCGCGCCTTCATGTATGGTGGTCTTTGAAGATACTTAATAAATTGTTGGATATCTCTATGTTCAAAATAATACTCCGGTTCTTCGTAATCTTCATCACTGTCTTATCATGGAAATTATGGGGGTCGTTTCAAAACAAATTTATTATAGCAACATAAAAAAGAAACAGTCAACTTACCTTACAAGGGATGTCAGCTATTGTTATTAATACTTTAGGGTTGTTTGTCGTAATATCCTTGCACCGAACAGATCCTGATTGAATAGTTATCTTTGTCAAATGCTGAGCGTTGTCTATGAATAATGTCGAAGGTCGAAAAAATCTTGCAAAATAAATTTCTCGACAGTTATCTAGCTGTTGGAGAGAGACATATTGCCCCTCACCACTATACATACACCTCATAACTCCTTCCTGACTTTCACAAATGTTTGCAATAGGTATAACCATGCTAAACACTACACAAACAACACATATTCCAATAAATATTTTAAACAACATTCTGGTTTTTTCGCAACTTCCAAGATGGCGTCACCTATAACAGTTTCGGGTGGAAACGTGTTTTTTTTTCCGGAAAAAAATAAAAAACTTTTTGTGTTTTTTTTCTTTTTTTTTCTTGTTTTCTGTTTTGCGATTCAAATGAAATATAACTAGAAATGATTTAATAAAGAATTATGATGGTTAAAAAAATTAATAACAACAAAAAACAAACATAAAAGAGAAAGACTCTCTTCTCTCCCCCTCCCCCCTTTTTTTTTGGTTATTTTACTCAGTTTTGTAAATCTGATCCGTTTAGTCATTACGATATCTATGGTGATTCATCTTTTGTTGACTTAGACGTCTATTTTTAGCCTATGTAAACACACTTTGTTTACTTAAGAGCTGATAAGAGCCCCTATGTAAATAGACCTTGTTTGTATAGTCCTTATGTAAACATGATCCAAATTCTGTTTTCGAACCACACATTTCACACTACTAGAGGAGAAGGAATCAATGGCCTGTGTATAATAGATGGTCGTATCGAAGAGTTGACTGCCCAGTCCACGATGAATCGAAAGGATTGGCGACGACAGACTGGTCGTCTACGTAAGGGATAGTTGTGTCGTTATCACAATCGGCAACTGGATTTTCAATTGGATAGCCCTTCTTAAAACTGATCAGGTCTTCCTTTTGGTCTGCAAAGATATCCAAACCTTCAAACGAAGAGTCTAGTTTGGTGTGTACCTGTTGTTTGTAGTTGTAAGGTGTCTTCCCTGGTTTAGCTAATTTCTTTTCTTTTCTTACCATTATATTGTGTTGATGTTTTGTGTCCCAGCAATTGTAAAGCACTGTGGCACAACATAGAGGGAGGCTGACGGTAGGAGGCCGGAAACAGCAACGTAAAAGAAAACCAAACTAAATATCAAGAAACTCGCTATTAATTTATTAAAGAAAACGTCAAAATAAATATAATTTCCAAGTACACATTTGAAGTCAAAATAAGTTGAAAACAATGATAAAATACTACAAACAAATCAAGTTAAATACCAAAATAATAACAATGATAATTACTGTTAAAGTAGACCTCTGAATTAAAATATTAGTTACTTATCAACTTTATTTTTTTCAAAATAAAATTAAAAGAAAATAACAAACTAAAGAATTTTGCTGACGTAGGTTCACCGTCGTCCGAACTTTTAAAATGTTTATTAAACTTTGCTAGACATATAATCCGAGGTCAGTTTGGCAACAGATGAAGTTTGATTGCACAGATAAGTTTATAGTTTATAAAAGTACTTATTTGACACATTTGAAATATCCTACGCTTCAAAAATGTATAGAACAGTTAAACAATAATTTTATATAGAATAGTTTACAGAGTAGAACTTGCATGCATTAACTATTAAACTATATGAAATAAAATAAACTGCATTTTTCTATTACAGTACTTACACAAACATGTTTACCAAAAACGACTATAGTGTGGTGTAACAACATTCTGGCACAGCACCTGCCCATCTGTTGTGGTTGTTATAGCTCCTACTTCTGTTCCTATTGTTGGTCCTGGTCCAGTGCTTGTAATTGTTGGTAATGATGTTGAGACTGATGTTGATATGGTAGATATGACAGTGTTTACAGTTGATGTTGAAGTGGCACTGGAAACTGCAAATGGTGTCGATGTCTGCAAAGAAGAATATAATGAAGAAAAATGTTGAGGCGTTTTCTTGTATTAAAAAAAGATGGAATAGTTGGTCTGCGGATAATGGATGGTCTCAAAGGTGTGATGTTGTTTGGTGCTGTAGGATATCCTGTCCACGATGACAGAAAATGGTTACTGTTGTTTTGATGAATTGGTGATGACTGTAAAAAGGGTTGATCGTCGTATGGAATGGTTGTATTGTTGTCACAATCTTCAACAGGATACGATGGTGGATTGTCGGTTTTGAAAGTGACAACGTTGTCGGTTTTATCAAAAATATCGAGATTATCAAACGCTGAATCAAGTTTCGCCTGGATTTGTTGATGTTGGTTGTAATTTGATGGCGTTTTTCCTGGCTTTTGTGGTTTCTTTCCGTTGTTATACATAGTCCTCTACCATTATATTGTGTTGATATATTTTGTGTGATGTTATGGTATGTTGTACCCGACAATTGTAATGCCTTTTGGCGCAATCTAGGGGGAGGCTCATGGTAGGAGGCCAGAGTCAACAACGATAAAAAAAAAAACTAAAGAAAAATCAAGACATGCGCTATTATTTAATAAAGAGAACATCATTATAATTATAATCCAATTTCACAGTACAAATATTATAGTCAAAATAAATTTAAAACAATAATTAAATACTACATTTCAAATTAAATATTATATAATAGCAATAATAATTACCATTAAATTAAACCTTTTTTAAATTAAAATATAAATTATCTGTAAACTTTGTCTTATTTTTCCAAAGTAAAATAAAAATAAAAATAATTTTTAATCTAAATTATTCAAGAACCAAGAGACTCACCTATTATAGGGTATATCTATTTCATTTTCAAGAATTGTTATTCAACATAAAGTGTGTCATAAATAAAGGAATCAAAATTGTAGGATAGGAGATAGTTTATTGCATCAGAATAGTCTATATCTCCCGAATTGTTTAATAACATCGACCAGACTTGTGACGGAGAAAGGCTAAACATGTCCATGTCTGGTAAATCTAAGAAATAGAAAAAAATATTAATATAAGGTAGAATTGTATACAGTATTTTTACGGTTGTTTGCAATATAATTTCCAAGTACACATTTGAAGTCAAAATAAGTTGAAAACAATGATAAAATGCTACAAACAATTCAAGTTGCCTGCAAGAGTTCCATCATCACTACAAGATACTGCTGTCTCTTCAGTACAAGGTTCTGGCTGTAAAGTTTCAGACAATATCACCTTATTGTTTCCAATAGCTGGCTGTGAAACCTCAGAAGACTGTTGGACACTAATGCCATCAGACAAATTAACAATTCCTGAATACTGTGGTTCATTTGTATCACTAGCTACCTCTGTGCTCTGTCGAGGAGACATCAAGTTGATGATTCCACATGTTGACTAAAGAGATAATGATAATGAATTATAGAATAACTAACCAAAGCATTCAAATAAAGAAAAATATTCAATGAGTGACCAAACAACTTGATCTTTAAATTACATTAAGTGCACGTAGCACATAAAAAATAATCAAAGCGCTGAGGCAGTTAACCAAAAACCTTGCAACAGGCCACCTATAGACCCCTCAAAGAGTTGTTGCAAGGGTTTTTAACGTGCAAAGAGCGTGGTACTCTCTTTACACGAGTCATCGGATTTAACGTCCCCCTTCTGACCGGACGTGACTGAATCTTATACATCCCGTACAGCCAAACGGACGCCCCAATTCGGCAAGCGTTTTACTGCCGGTCGGGAGAAGACCAACAATCAATCAATCTATGCCCCAGTCACCCTTGGGGTTGACTTTTGTGATGACCCACTGCGTGTGGCTGGCTGATGTAGGAACACAATTTCGGAGAGAACCTCTCCGTTGAAGTTACCCAACTTTGTTTCCATTGTGGATTCACGGCCTTTCACACTTATTCCATTAGGAAATTTTTTTTTCAACTTACGACGAGGAACAATTCGAAGTGATGGACACAAGAAGTACTAACTTTATAACAATTTCGACCTACGGTGAAGAATGGAAAAATAAACGTTACAAGTGAACAAACAATAATTCCTGCATAAAGACAAACGCACAGCAAAGGGAATTGCAAAATGTGCCATTGACAAACAGTTACGTCATGTACAATACAAACAAGGTCTATTTGACAATAAAATGACCATTAATGAAATGAATTTGATTCGAAGTGATAAAAACACATCTTGTTTATGAATCATGTTCGGAAGTCAGGTCTGTGTAACTTTGATGACAAACGTTTTTGGAAAAATTGATTTAACAGTTATGCATATGGACATCACACAATACCAAATGTTCACATATTTTGTAATATTTATTGTTAAAGTACAGTGTATGGGTTTTGCTCATTGTTGAAGACCGTATGTTAACTATCGTTGTCAAATTTCTGTGTCTCTTGTGAAGAGTCGTCTCATTAGCAATTACACCACATTTTCGTTTTTATGTGTATATAAATATATTACTCATGAAAATGTCGTTTTTATCGTTTTCCAGAACAACAAATCAACTGAAAACAAGAAACTTACCCATAAATATTACACCATAACACAACATTTTATCCAAATTAAATTGAATGAATAAACTTTAGAAACTAAACTAAACTACGACAGACTACAGTTATATAATTCTTCTATAGCACTACTTCAATTCGGAAAAATATTCCAATGGATCAAAATCTTCTGTTCTAAAAAAAAAAAAAAGAAACAAAAAAGAAGGGTAAATTTGAAAAGGGTTATACTACTCGTTGGACTAAAGAAATATTTGTAATTGAAAAAGTTTTAAATACTATTCCTGTTACTCATAGAATAATTGATTTAAAAGGTGAAGAAATAAAAGGTAGTTTTTATGAACAAGAATTGCGAATGACTAATTTTTAAATCTTTCTTTACAAAATATACAAGTTAAACACTATAAAATATATTAATAATCTCAGATCAATGTTGTTCTTTCGCGCTCTAGCTGGAGCGCGGGGTTGAAAGGTCACTGAGAAGATTGTTTCAACCTGTAGTATTATTGGTTGATTTTGAGTGCTCCAATGCCGCCTAATCTCCTCACTATATAAAAACATTGCTTTCAATTCTTTTCTCATGGAATAGACTTCAATGAAAGGTAGTCCAACAGTAGAAACCCTTAGCATGTATGGTCTCAGCAAACGTGATATCTCCCTCAGTTTACGGGAATATGAAGATGAGATTCCGATATTCTGTTTCAACCAATCATCCCATGTTTGCCCTTGCAGTCCACTTTCCTTTTCTTTCGCATAGAGTTCAAAGGTGACATCTAAAAGGTAACCATACTGCAGATTGAAACACATGCTAGTAGCCTCTTGTCTTTGAATTTGTCTATATCCTTCTTGCAGCTTTGCAACGGCGATGTCTGGGGTCGTTATGTCACTTGCAGAAAAGATAAAGACTTCTGTTCTTGCAGTTTTGGTTACATCTATCTCTTTTGTTATCAAGTACTGGTGAAGTTCTTCCGGTGTCATCATCTTTCGTTTTTTTGCTTGCTCTCCATACAAAGATAACAGCTTTCTTTTTGGAAGAGAAGGAAACTTAGGTAGTTTTTTACTTTCTGCGGGTCCTTCTGTGTGTATTCTCTTTACAATATTAACACAGGTTGTATAGTAAGACAAATTTTCAGAAAGAATGGAAAGTTGATCTGCACTCCATTCACTTTGCTGATCCATATCTTTAGAAAGAATTAAACTATCAGCCTGCTCTAAATAATCCAACAGGTTTTGATGCACTGCTTGTGATTCACTAATTTCCTGTTCTAATTTCCGTGCAGTAGGACTACCTAACAATTCTTCTTCTTGAGAGGAAGAAATACTGGTCGACATGAAAAACCACAACACACTAAAAAGCACACACGTTTTCTCATCACTGATAATTTAAAACGAAAAGAACGCACCAGTCTTCTATATGTTTACATGTGATGACAACATTGTCTAGGCAACATGTAAACATACTCTTGACAACCATGTAAATATTTCCAATGATCGATTTAGTCTATTTAAAAGTCATGTCCTATTAAATAGCACTTCACAAATGTAAAAAGCAATTTAAGTTGTAGTCGTATTGATCCGTTTTATTACTAGACTATATTGATAGAATTAATTAAAAATCTCAATTTACATTTTTACCATTTCTCGAGGTTGGGGCGCACTTGTGATTTTTTTTCACGCAGAATTCTTCCTCTCTGCCTGTTCTCCCGGCTTTTTTTAAAAAATTTTTTTTAAATTTTTTTGTTGTTTTTTGGGTGTTTTAAGGGTTTTTTTTATAAAAAAGTAAAAAAAAAAATGTTTTTTGTAGGGGGTGCGCTGGACACCACAAATGGGTTAATTAGATCTTCATATATTAAGGGGTCTATGCTCATTGATTTACAAGGTCCAATAATGCACGACCTTTTTCAGGTCGGTCGATACTTACTTAATCAAGTTGGAGTTAGTATTAGATTTCATAGATCGAGGCCAGATTTCAGCTTACTGAGCAATACAGTTAAGGCGTACAGGATTGATATCCAGCAAATGGAGTTGAGGATAAATAAAGTTCAAGTAAACCCTGGAGTGATAACGGCTCACAACGCTATGCTCAATGTGACAAATGCTAAATATCCATACAATAAGACAGAAATAGCGTCCATGACTTTAGCGAAAGGAACATTAAACTTTTCATGGAATCAAGTGTTTCAGGATAAGTGTCCAAATAAAGAACTGATCTGCAAACAAGATCAAAAACCATTCAGACAAATAGACGGACAGTCATGTGAGAAGACTGGGTATGAGTAAAGACGACATAATGGATTTGTACATGTTTATTTATATAAGAATAGTGAACATATATATATATGTGAATGAGTGATCAGTCTCGAAAAAGTGATCCTACCTTTCGGAATCTCTAACTATTTTTGAAATTGTATTATGCCAAGAATCAAATGGAAACAGGTCAATTAGATCAAGCTTAACTTTATTGGAATAATCTTTAATTAAAATTTTAATTTCTGCTATTGATAAATATGCACATTGTTTTATGACATCCAAATAAATATCCGTGTTTTCCTTAACAAAATTCCTTTGAAAAATGATTTCTTGTATTAAAGATAATAAATCGACATCCCCACTTTCAAGGTCTAAAGATAAAAAAAATCTTATTTCCCTTAGTAGTAAATTTGGTAGTTTGACTATTATGTCGCGAGTATAAGCATTACATGGTTTACATAGGATTATAATTTTTTTTATACATAGTTTTTTTAACATCGGTTCCTTCAATCTTAATCCGTGTGGCTGCTGCTGTCTTCTATTGGGAATGCTCTGGCGGGTACTTTCCTCACCCTCTGGACTCTGTTCTACAAATATGCGAATAATGAGATAGTGGAAAAATACTAACATTCGGCAACGATTTAAGAAAATATAAAGAGAATATACATATTTACACGTTTTCTTCTTTCAAACAACACCCATTATATCACAGTTCCTCCTCCTCTTTTTTAAAAAACGACTAAGTTGACGTTGTGAAAAATATATGAAGTAATTAAAATAATTCCTCACCGAATTAACATCCCTTTTATATACACATTGAAATTGGTTATGTGGGAACCCACAAGTAAAAGCTCATTTAAATTACTATCAATTTCTAATTTTTCCAGAGACTAATGAATCTACGAAAATTTATTTCTACAAAATTTTAAAAATCTCTTCTTCGGGGTCTTTGTTAAATGGTATGCTCGTCTCATAGTTTTTGATTTACGGATTTAACGGGAATGGGAACGGATGCAGTTGACTGGATACCAGACCTACCGCGCAGGTCAAATAAATAAATAAATAAAATGATTAAAAGAGTTTTACCTGCTTTTGGAACTGTTCACACAGTTCTGTCAATTCTTCCACGTTCACCATTCTCACCAAGTCGCAATACTCAGCAAAGGACATGGTAAAGGTTTTCCATGCGCTTGACCCAGTCTTTCCCGCTGGACTTTTGAGATGGATATATGTCACACCTCTATAGCTATTTATTTGGACCGTCTTCGACGATCCAAATGATCCAGTTACTCTTAATAAATTCTCCCCATCTTTGATAGTGACCAATCCTCGTTGGGTAGACATAATTTCTGTGGAGAGAAGAAATTGTCCGTCAAATATTAAATAATACTTTTTACCAACAAGGGTTGAAAATCTTCGAAAATCATGAATTCGGGAAGAACTTTAACGCACGTATCAACCATCTTATTTAACTTGTGTTTAGAAAAATTAATTCAAAAATGTACCATGTCACAGAATGATTTAAATTGTGAGAATACTGTGGTGACAGTTATACAGACTGTGGTGATGGATTTACAATTCTTCAATTTAAAACTTATCCCGCAATGAACAAAGGAACAGAAATATCTTCAAGCGAATTTAACAGATTTTTAAATGTTGTGAAATTTTTTAAACGTTTCTGGATTTAGATATAACAAAATATGAAAAAGAGATGTAAACTATTTCGGTATTTATGTTTGTAAAGCCAAACATAAATTTGGGGCCGTTGGACGTTAAGCATAAATTATAAAATATATAAAAATGGTTTGAAAAGTAAAGATGTCTAAAATGCGTGTGAAGTACAGGTGTTATGACAAACACTTCTGTAATTAAGAAGTCCGATATTCATTTAAAAAAATAAAAAACAAAACTTTTATAGCTATGCTGCAAAATTGAAACAAAATAAAATAAAATAATTTTACTCCTGGAAATAGGCCTATACTACATTTATATGTTATTTTTAAAGTTTAAAAAGTTTACTTCTCATTCTATTACTATATAAAAAAAAGTTTGACTACAGCACAAGCGACTTACCGGCTAAAGATCAGGTTTTCAATCCAAAAGGTCGGGAAAAAGTTGGATGAATTATTGGGAAAAAAACGTCCATTATATACGTATTCAAGACCATGCTTGGTTGACTATGCTATATATTTTTGTCTCGTTTGCCACCAATTGTTGGCGTGGTCAGTATGACCTTGCTTCTGGATTGGACAATTTTCATTGTGCACGCTACAATCACGCCAGTTTAACAATGTCATTGGTCACATCCCGTAAAATCTAGGCTCAATCCAACACGATGAAGATGGTGTTATGTAAAATAAAAATTTTAATACCATGTTTGCTAGATAATTAGACTCAATGTACGATGAATATAGTGTTTTATAATTTTTTTTTAAGTAGATACAAAGCCAATGGATTGATAATAATATGCACACCTTTGCTCTATACTCTTAGTCTTAAAGAAGGTCGTGGGATTTCAATAAAAATCTTTTTTTTTTTTGTGTATTATTATAATTTTGTTGAAGTGTAGATGTAGGTTTCCCATTATTCTTGACTTGTCCCTCAATGTTGTCTAGGATAGGACTTTAACCTGGTCTTGGTTTTAGTAGAGTCATGGTTGCTGTTTCAAATTTTTCTTTTTTCTTTTGTTTTTGTGTGTTATATTTTTTGTTGTTTCATGTTATTCGTCTGTTTTCTCCAGTCTGGTACGGGTACTTTGATTTTTGTTTAGTGATAGAATAAAAGACTGTTTAATAAAATTTATTGTATCCATTTAAAGTCCACTAATACATAATGGTACATATGAACTGATGAAATGAGGTCAGGTATTTTCGCGTGGGATATTGTCATTAAATTGAAATAACTTGGATTACATAAACACATCTATTTATACTATGCTTACCAAACATTTCTTTTCATTTAGAGTTATTTCCAAATCACGGTGTCCGTTTTTCACCTAGGGGCAGAATCCACTTTCAATTTTAATGCGGTTGATGAGTTTGTTCACAATCAGGACTACATCTTTGTCCATCCTTTCAAACACCCAAATTGGGGCATCTGTTGAGAGGACATATGTCCCCTTCTTGAGGCGACCACACAGAGCCACAGATCCTTTTGTTAGACATTTTATGTCCATCTCTGTCATGTAACATACGCTTATAAACAATATGCAACAAACGAGTATTATGAAACAAGTCGCCATTTTTGCAGGTAATGATAACCCTAAAATAAGCCCGGATGAATCCGGGTTTGACCCTTAATATTATTTTGGAATTCAAACTGATATATAATAATTAAGAGATATAAAAAAAAAAAAATTACAAATTCAATCAATATTAAAATATTTTTATTTGAAAAAAATATAATCAACATATTATCCATTTATGGTGATACTGTAAACGTTTAAGTCATTATTTTATTAATGTTATTATCAATATATGGTATCAATCTTTTCATATATTCCCACTGTCTCTGACTTATTGTAGATTTTAAGTTTGAAATGATGACAACTATATTGTACTTGTTGATACACAATGATAGATTACCATTCTCAGGAAGATCAATTTTTTTCTGGTATTGACACGTTAGATTTTTCGACTGGTCGACATCTAATCCTAAACTTGAAAGTTTTATACAGTCTGAAGTTTTTGAAGATTTTGAATGATAGATATTACTGGTTACAGTTAAAATTGCAATTGTCATCGCTACAAGAATGGCACTCGTGAAAATCTTCATAACTTTAAGAGGAAAATCTTTGTTGTTGTATATGGAATTAAGACTTGAGTATATGGTAGAAGTTTTTAACATAATATGCGTTGTTCCATTGTCTTCAAAAGATTCCTTTCGTGATGTCATTTTAGTTTCGATGAGCAAGTTAGAATGATCATTATGCAATTCAATTGACGTTTATATTAATAGGTCACAGTCGAGTAAACAAATGACTGGTACGTATTGGAAACGTTGTTTTGCGGATACATTTTCTGCCTAACGTTAAACGAAGGGCGAAAACTGTTGTAACAATCCTAATTTTACCCTACTAAAATGTTCTCTTTTGTGTGTTTATCACTATTAGTTGTTTGTTTTGGGTATTAAATGAACCCTGAAACATGCAGTATGGAAACTGATATAAGGTTCCACCCTATAAAGTTGGTGTGTACCTTTATAGGGAAAGGATTATACTACTATGAAGGGCCGCTAGACCTACATGAAATTCGCCTTACAAGAATGACCATGAAGACGTTTGTTTATCTATCTGAACAATATGCAGTTAACAAGTTTATTCTCGATCAGGGGGATCTAACCTTGTGTAGAAACATACAGATGAGAAGACTATCGTTATAGTTGGAACAAATGAATGTGTACGTGTATTTTCCCCCCTTTTTCCACATAGTCATAGTTGCTAATTAGTTAGTATATTAGCTCTGTAGAAGTTTGAAGTAAAGTTATTTTAAACAATCAATAGACAGATCAAAACATAATCAACTACTTGTAAAATTATACTTTTACGAATCTTGGTTTTGAACTTTTTGTAATCATCCTGTGTTTAACCATTTTCATTGTGGCGTTCATGTGGCTGGGTCATTTTTGGTTAATTGTTTGAACTCGTCAAACGTCACGATCTTGCATAATTTGGCGAAACATCGGCCGATTGCCGTGGCTAAACATAAGTGATCGTCGTTTACCACTCTTAGCATGGACCGTTTCAGTGCGATGGAACTATGTGGTCCTGTCAGTTGGGTTATTTGTACCCGACCGGACCCTTTCGGTACGGAAATATTACCAATAACGACTTCCATCGATTCGGAAAGACTGAGCGACTGATTGCTGTTATGTACATTTTCCACGGCGGACATGACAGTGTTGGTATTAATGTTCGACCATTTGTCCAACGGTACGACGATGGGGTGATTCAATTCGGGATGCCGGATAATGACACGCCCGAGGTCCTGTTCACCACCTTTTGCTTTGGTTAGGACATCCTCGAACATTTGTTGTATGTTTTTAAAAATGTCGGTCAATTTATTTCCTTTCCACACATCGGTGAATTTGATTTGATACGTGGTTTCTGCTATACCTGCTATAACAGTTATTGTCGAATGTTTTTTTTTAAACTAGTAGGAGAGAAAGTAGTACCTGCTATAACAGTTATTGTCGAGATAATCCAGGGAGTAGTATCAACACTCTGAAATGAAAATAAAGAAGAAATATAATCAATGCACAGAACATATTTATCAAAACATAAAGCAAGGTACAATTATTAAGAATCTACATTAGAAATTATCTAAAGGTTAAACAATTTCCCTTCCATTATACATCCTCATTAAAAGGGAAAAAGTTAGAGACAACAACCCATCCAAAAATGAAACAAGTGATCATAGGATATATACACATATATATATATACGTACATTTTCACTATCTATTCCTGTGGGCACTGAGCTGACATTATGTTGCGTACTAGTGCTACCATACTGTTGAGAGCTAATAGAAGTCTTCATGGTAGTTTTCTCACTGGAGGGTTTGCTGATCTCATCAACAGTTGTCTGATCCACATGCACAGGTTTAGTGATCTTCTCATGGTCATCAGTTATAATCTCCACCACTGGTACAAAAGTGTTTAAATTGGGGTCTGTCCCTGAACTGCCAGCTGGAGAGGGAAGAGGGGTGGACTGCAACCTTTGGTGCGTTGAGGTAGCTTCCACCTAAATTAGCAGAAAGACAAGAAATTAGACACTTGTTTACAATACATCAAAAATTAGATAATAATGATAAAATTATTTAAAAAAAAAATATATTACGATTCAGTATCAACATATAAAAGGACATTTCAGGTTTATTTCACAACATCTTTAGAATACAGGACCTGTTAGATATTTCAGGCTTATTCCAACAAGTTTGATCTGTAAGGGGAGGTTTTTTTAGGGGTGTCTATATTATGATGTACTATTTGGCGGTCATATTGAAATAATCTTATTTCTAAAAAAATACTAACACAAGGTTTCCCGGCTACCCATATCTCCACATTCATTGGAGCCTTTTATTTGCTCACAAGACCCTTCAAAATAAATCATCTCCAGTCCTGTCCCCTGAGGGATGTTCAAAAAGTATAAGTCTGTTAGGCGGTCCACTGATAATTTCTTCACTGTACTTGGGCTCCTTTCCTAAAAAATATATAGTCCGGCACCTTGGAATATGCATTCATATTCAGTTGGAATATAAGTAATAGGGTCTTCCCTAACAGCACATGTTTTGTCATTCAACATTCTCACTGTTGCATCTACATAAATAACACTCATTATCATAACACAGAACAGCATAACAAGGGACGTGAAGGGGGCCAATTGTTTCAGTATATTATAGAACTTTTACGTTGTTTACTTATTTATTACAGATTTTTTTTTATATTTTACTAATATTTTAATATAATGAAAGAATAGCAAGTTTCTCTCTGCAATGTTAAAATAAAAAATAAATTACATTTGCTAATTATATAAAGTAGCGGAAATGGACGAACGATGCTTCCGACAATGAAACAATGGGAGGATAACTCTAAGTCTTCTTCAGTTTATTTTTATGCAGTTAATCTGCATTATGCGAGCACCCTAGATTTGTGGTCTACCCAATAAATGCTGAAATACTTGCCATTGTTATTATCTAGCTGGCTACTATGTTATATATAACCAAGGCCACACCAATTAAATTTCTTGTTCTACGGATTTTTGGACTCCAAAATTAGGGGCGAGCGAGCGATTTGAAAATTTTAATAAAAAAATATTTAATTTGCAAATTTTTGAGGCGAAGCTTGAAAAGTAAAGGCGAGCGATTATAATTTTTTTTTGTAAAGATAAAATAATAGGTTTTGACATATTAAAACTTGATTCATCACTTGTACTTTGACATTTCTTTATTTTCTGAAGTATTTTTTCCCTGTTCACCAAGAAATAATTAAATCTGGTCTAGGTATGTGTGACTGACAATGAGACAATTCTCCATCCAAATCATAATCAGTTTGGGGGCAACCCCTTAATGTTATAAATATCCCTTTTACATGTTTTATGAGGGATCAATATAAGTTATAATATATTTGTTTGTACAAAAGTGCTCATATTTTCTCATAGAACTATATATCTATCTGGTATTAAATGGTCAAAACATGTCCAAGAATTTATTCCTGGACTTGAACCATGTTAACACATTTACTTTTAACAGTTTAATATTGTTCAAAATAAGTGGACCCCTCTTTAAGAAAAATTTGTTTAAAATATGATGCAACTCTCCTCTTTTTGAGTACAAAATTCTAAGTGTTCAAAGGTTTTGTATAGAAGAACTATACAAATCCTTGATATTTCTATTTTCTTTTCTACATCAGTAAAATGACCCCTTGTCTGAGGGAGGGTTGTTCTCAACCTGATAATAACAAAAACAGGTCGAGTACGGCCTTTTACACAGGGCTTTGATACAGACCAAACAGGAAGCTATAAAGGACCCCAAAATTATTAGCGTACACAATTCGAACCACGAAAACCAACGATCTAATTTATATATCCAAACGGGAAAATACCAATGAACTACATCAACAAACGATAACTGCTGAACGACATGCTCCTGAATCATTCAGGACAAGTGCATAAACATGCAGCGGCTATGGATATTTTTGTTTCGCCAGCATACAATATAATTGCAGTTGAAGGCAAATCCTTCAGAAGTTCTTTGTACTTTATTCTAACAACGATCATTTTCTGATAGGGAATATAAGTAAGGGGGAAAGAAACCAATTTTTTGTTCTTCACGGAAATACCCGCTGTTACAACTTTTTGTCGGAGCACTCCCAGGTTTCATGCTGAAACAAATATTCTCACAGATATTTACACAATGTGGTGGGGTGCTTTTATGTCTAAAATCGTTATATACAGGTTAGACTGTGATAAATTTGACAAAGGTTGATATCTTTATAATATTTACACAAAAAAACGGTGCGGGAAATGGACATGATTACAATTCCGGATGCGGGAAGCGGGAATATAAAAAAAAAATAAAAAAAATTTGTTTTGAAAAAAATAGGTGCGGGCGGGTCCGTCGAACAAGGGATCAAATTGGTGTGACCTAATTGAACACTTTTTTAATACTTTTAATTCTGGATTACAAAAAATATGACTAGAAAAACCTTAAATGATCGTCGAATCACCCAAAACTTTTGAAGTTGCACATAGGAAGTAGTGCTTATTAGGAATTCTTATGTAGTTTATTATCGCCTGTGCTTTTGGCTAAGATGTCAAAAAACAATTGTAAGAAATATTTAATCGCCGAAAATCTTTTAAGACAAGTAGTTTAGATTTCCCAAATGGCAAAAGTCGTAGGAATATTGTTTGTCGTCAATACGTAGTACAACTACGTCAGTAGTCTATTATATAATAAGTTCAACTATTCATGCTGTTGGCGGCAATTTCAAATTAGAAGACCAAATTCGCATCTTTTCAATTTGGAGGCAGGGGTTCAAATTAGAGGTGGTCCGACGGCCGCGATCTTCCACTTTCGACTTGGTTACTAGTCACGCCCGACGGGCTTTCCACTCTGAGACAACTATATCACAGTTATAGTAGTCTCAGTTCCACTTGAAAGAAACTTCAAAATAAAAAATAGCTTTGCAAACCTTTTCGCCGAAGTCTCCAAATAAACGATCTCAAAACTTATTTTAATCATTATTATTCATGACAGCGATGTCAATTTTGTTCAATCGCTAGCTATATACAGAAAATCGCCGACAAAAAATGTGTTAATATGAGTAAAATCGTATCTGACTGATAAAAACAACATTGGAACACAATGACAATGGCTCCCGTGAAAAGACAATTACAATTTAGGATCCGATTCCGGAAGCGGATAAGGGTAATTCCGGTTTTTTTGCGAATCCAGGCAGGTGACAAAATACATCTATGCATGGTAAATGGATATAAACACTAGAATTGAAAACCAAAAGATATATGTAAAAGAAAGAAAAAGCAGAAAATATTTTAAACAGAAACTCAAAATTACTTTTGACAAATTTTAATGTAAAAATCCAATACAGTACAATGTGACAGCAGGGAACAGTATATTATCTAACAATATATATGTTCCTGGTCACAGTATATTATATATATATATGTATATTATACACACAAAACAGTCAAATTAAAGCCAACTATGCAGAAAGAGTGATCAGAACTATTAAAAACAGAATTTATAGATATAGGAAGATGTGGTGTGAGTGCCAATGAGACAACTCTCAATACAAATAACAATTTAAAAAGTAAACCATTATAGGTTAAAGTACGGCCTTCAACACGAAGCCTTGGCTCACACCGAACAACAAGCTATAAAGGGCCCCAAAATTACTAGTGTAAAACCATTCAAACGGGAAAACCAACGGTCTAATCTATATCAACAAAACGAGAAACGAGAAACACATATATATCACATAAACAAACGACAACTACTGTACATCAGATTCCTGACTTAGGACAGGTGGAAACATTTGCAGCGGGATTAAACGTTTTAATGGATCCAAACCTTCTCCCTTTTTCTGAAACAATAGCATAACATCACAACAAAGAAAAACTTTATGCAAAAACAAACTTATAGATATATAGACGTGTTACAAGACATAGTTAAGAGTTACAACAATACACCACACGAATCGTTAGGTGGGGCAACACCTGCATCTGTAACAAAGAGAAATGAAGATGAAATCAGATACATACAGTACATTACGAGAGAGAATAGAAAAAGGAAAAAAGTTGACGTAAAACCGGTGAAATCTGAAAAAAAGAAAATTAGAAAGAAAACATTCAAATTTAATTCAGGAGCCATTGTGAGGGTGTCACACTTGAAAAAAAGTATTTGATAAAGGTTATTCGGAAAATTGGACGTTGGAATATTTCAAGATTTACAAAAGATTCATCAGAGACAATCAGGATTGATACGTTTTAGAAGACATGTCACATTCTTCTGCCAGCTACAGCTCAAAGGTGGGGTGAATCCATGATTTTGGAGGGGAACACAAATTGCCCAGGCAGTGAATAGACTAAATGAGACTTCAGTGCACAAAATTCTTTCTAGTCTTTTAAAGTCACATAACTTTTCTCTAATCTGCACAAGAAAATTTCCAATAATTTTGGAACAAGTAGACTACACAAGTGTTTTTCACACATACATATGACGTGCATACATTTATTGATTTTCTGCCAGCAACAGCTCAAAGGTGGCGTGAATCCGATTTTGGAGGGGAACACAAATCGCCCAGGTAGTGAATAGATTTAAAGCCACATAACTTTTCTCTAATCTGCACAAGAAAATTTCCAATCAGCATTGACAAAATAAAAGGGGTGGGAGATCTGGGTACACTGGGCGGTTTGGGTACCCTGACGTTATGTAAATATATATATATATAAATATAAATGTTGTGGTTTTTTTTTGGTAACAAGTCTCATAACAAGTGCACACTGGATAGGCAACTGCTCACATTATATCTGTACCGATACAGTGTGTTAAATGTCTTCCTTTTTTACACCATAACCCATGGTGGCGCTCCTACTAGAAGAGGCAGATACAGAAACATACATACACTAAGTGAAACAATGTAGGTGTTTAGTAATAAAGAATTATGTTAAACTTACAACAAAGTCAAGACTTGCAATTCCATGAACAGGTAGTACGTTCACTATTAAGAACAACTGGAGGTGTAGATAGGATTCCTTCATGATACAAAATCGAACATTTGCAGTATCCTCGGACCTCAATTATTGGTACCTGTTCTTCAAACTGACAAACTTCCAGGTCTTCATCTTGAAGACATAGGCACGACGGAACTGTGTCACTAGAACAACATCTTCTTGCAGGTTTCCCCGTAATACCCGCTAACAAACACACAGAAATAAAAATCACAAAAGTTTTCTCCATCGTGTTCCGTCGGTAATGCGGGAAATAAATTGTCACCTGATCAAGTGACAGAGTACTAAGTACGTCAAATCGTACCCAAATTGTGTTCGCCCTCTATTATGATACTGTGAATCGATACGTTTATAATTATGAAATTCAAACATGTAATGTAAAAAAGGGAGAGAAGGAAACCGTAATAACATTTTCTTTTTCTCGAAATTGTTTTTTTTTGTGACGATTTTTTTTTTGTTAAACCAATCCTTAATTTACTTCTTACATTTACTAGTAGAAATATGAACTAACTAATTTTATTCAGTACAATACACAACATTTATATATATATATTTACATATATAAAAAAAACATTAATTATATATAACTATATAGTGTATCAAAGTTTTGCATTTGATTCCCATTGAGGGACACAAAGTTATCAGCATAAAAATCCAATTCTAACAGTGTTGTATGTAATTTTTTTATATATATTATTTTTCAGCACCATTTGAGAACTTTACAACAACAACAACAGCAACTTATCCAACAGCAAGTGATATTACAAAAGATACAACAACAGCTTGTCTATCATCCACAAGTGATCCCACCACAAGTGAAGATCCTGGTATACTGCTTTACATTTACTAGTAGTAATATGAACTAACTAATTTTATTCAGTACAATATTCAGTAAAAAAAAAAAAATGTTACTTAATTACATGAGAACAAAAATAAAACTAAACAAAAAAAACTATAAACAGCACATTTGTGACATCTAACCATTTTATGAAATGCTTATTCCTTTTCTCAATAGTTATTGTGTATAGCAATTGTTTACCACAATGTGTACAAGGTTGACCTATTGTGTATAGCAATTTTTAATCTATACATCGAAGTCATGTTTCATTTATCACTGGAAAAAAATGGGGGAATGTATACAAGGTAAACCTACAGGTTGAAGTTTGTTTTTCATGAAGGGAGTGTGCTATCATAATGGAACATACTTATGTAACATCAATGCAAGAAGTATTTAATTTCAGACTTATAGACACATTTTCTTGTTGTTTTTTTTGTAATTAAAAAAAAGAAAATAAAATAAAAACACTTGTCATGATGTGCACTTATATTGTTAATTTATTTTACAGTAGACACCATGTCATGATGTGCACTTATATTGTTAATTTTATTTTACAGTAGACACAACAACTTCTTCAAGTACACAGTCACAGATTTTATCAACATCATATATTGGTATGCATATAAGAAATAGTTATTTTCACATTGTATGTTTACACATTCAAACCACACCTATTTCTATGATAAATGAAACCAACATATTACCTTCAAATTCCATGTCAAATAAAACTGACATATTACCTTCAAACACCTCATATATTTTAAGATTGGAAAACACTTCATATATTTTAAGATTGGAAAACACAACAACTGTTCCATATATTGATACCAAAAGTGTAAACATGATGTATTATCTCTTGGGTGTTTTTCTTATTACTCTTATTTTCTTGTTCATTTGTGTGATTGGTATTAAATATATAAGTATTAAAAGAAAGAAATGTAGAAAGTATAAAACATTAAAAACATTAATTAAATTGAATCCTGTTTATTGTCCAACAACAATGACATAATGTTCATTCATTATTTTTCTCATTTGATTTTTGTCATGTTTTGATTTTATATTTTCATATAATTTTAGTCATGTTTTGATCAAGTAATTTAATATGACTTATTTATTCCACAGTTTTGATTGTCTGGATAGCAGAAGTGACTGTAATTCTAATTACTCTCCTGATATACATGTGCTATGTTAAAAGAAAATCATCAACCTCCTCTGCCTACACCACTATTCCATCATCCTGTGATTCACCTATCCAAATGAGTACAATATTTACAACACCAAATCCAATATATACACCATCACCATCTCCATCTCTGACACCTCCATTGACACCCATAGAAACCATTGCTGATACTGAACCTGTGACCATACCAATAGAACCAATAGCAAAGAGGACTAGAAGTCAGACAAAGAAAAAATTAGTTTTCAACAATGATAATTAAACTAAAAACCATTGCTGATACTGAACCTGTGACCTTACCAATAGAACCAATAGCTAAGAGGACTAGAAGTCCGACAACCAAAAAATTAGTTTTTAACAATGATAATTGTAAACTCTCAAAAAATATTTTGCACACAGACAGTTTTTTTTTTTGGTTTGTGGTGTTGTATATTTGATTTACACATTTTGTTTAATTTAGTTGAACTGCATGTATTTTTTTTTCCAAAGTGAAACTAAAATTTTGTAATATCCCTAAAGATAATTTACACACAACAGACAGTTTTTTTTGGTTTTGTATTGTTGTATATTTGACTTTGATTATCATTTACAGATAAGTTGTGAATATTTAGTTGAACTGCATGCATTTTTGAGTTTGGTTATGAAATGTATTTTTTTTTAGTCATGCATGGTCATATGATTGTTACATGTGTATTTCTTTTTTTTCCAAAGTTAAACTAAACTTTTGTAATATCCAAAAGATAATTTACACACAGACAGGTTTTTTTTGGCTTGTGTTGATGTATATTTGAGTCCCACATTTGTTTTGTTTACTGCAAGTATTTTTAAGCATTTTTGAGTTCATTTACATGTAATTCTTGTGTATTGTATGTAAAAAACTTGTATCAGTATGGTTACTGAGTAAAAAAAAAATTGTGTATATTTAGTTGATGTGTATCTTTGAGTTTTACTCTATCACTTATATGTAATTATATGTAAGTGATAGTGAATTTTAAGTCATGCATTTTTGTGTTCAGAAACAAGTTTTTTTTGCCTACAATACACCACAAGTACATGTATCAGTATGGTTACTGAGTTTATTTTTTTATTCTTAAATTGATAATGTGGTATTAAGGGAATTACCTTGATTTGTGTATTGCCTTTTATTATGATATTTTTGTTATAATTTTTTTTGTTCTTGATTTGTGACCTGAAGTTAAACATGCCATATAAGGATCATATAATTATACTTTTTTTTCTCAATGTGCCAAGATCATACAAGGGTGTATTATAATATTTGTTTTCTCAATGTGCCTTTTTTTGTTTATTACTAATATTTTTTTTTTTTTTTTTATGTAATGTTAAATAAACATCACATATGCCTATTTCATGACAATCATATTGAAATTAACATAAAATTACCACTACAAGAAATTTATTTTATAATTATTTTTATTAGATTTGCTTCCCTTTGATAAGCAATCTCCTTTATTCAATTGTTGACATGTCTGATTTCCCTTTTCATTACTGTCATCCCTCATTCAATATGTCATGTTTTTTTAAAATAAATATTTGTTATTTTTTAATGATAAATGATGTTTATTCTATCACCCTTTTGTAAAATTGTACTACTACCTCATGACTACATAGCTATCTGGCTATGATATCTACCTCCTGTTTCCATTTTATATAAATTTTATTGATTCAACCATGATAGGTTACATGTACCTCATGCTTATATTTTACTGGAATTTTATTGATTCTGTCATGTATTGTTCATTACATTTACTATTGTAAAGTCCATTATACTACAAAGACAATAGGACTACCTCTTATCTTTCTTTGATTTTTTTTTGGTACTCATAAATAATTTTAACTCATTTTGAACTCATGTATTTCCTCATTTTCATACTCCTTTATGTATTTCATGATCATGCATCATTTTGAAAATATTTCTATTTATAATTTAGCTATGTGATTTTACAAATACTGTTTATATGTTTTTTAAAATTATGTTACTACAGAACAAAATCATCATTCCTTATTACTGAACTCTTTATTGTAATACATTCCTTGCTACAGTCAATAATATAACTAGTCATTCATTCCTTGCTAGTCAATAATATAACTAGTCATTCATTCCTTGCTACAGTCATTAATATAACTAGTCATTCACAATTGTTTACATATTCATCTTGATTTTATAATTGGTTGTATATTTTGATAACTGTTAAATAAAATAAATAATTAAAAATTCTTTTGTTTTTATCACTTCTTTTTAATCCTAATGTTTTTAATATATAACTGGATTCATAATGGTATACAATTGTCTGTCTGTCCACAGTGTGAAAAAAACAACTACATTCCTATAGTAAAGTGTACCTCTAGATTACATATATTTGGTAATTGAAAATGAATATATAATACCATACACCTAGATACTGTAATACCTTGGACTGTTTCAAAACATTTTTTGAAACATTTTTTATTCACAATAAATCAATCCATTGGAAAATACACAGTCAAAGTTTTAATTCAATAATCTGTCATGTATCATATTCCTTAACTGTCTGTCTTTCCTTAATTGTTTTCTTCTATTCTCTTGCACATGATTTTCATATTCAATCTTTGCTGCCATGTCCTCAATTTTTGTGTTTAATATAGTTTCTATGTGTCTCATGGCACTCAACTCTTCCTTTTGTTTATTGCTAAATAATGAGGTGTTTGTCCTTTCCTTTTGTTTATTGCTAAATAATGAGGTGTTTGTCCTACAATTACAAAAAAAATAATATGGTTAATACATTGCTTGTCAATGTGATGTCTGATGTTTTTTTTATGAAAATATTCTGTTGGTTTTTTTCATGGACATTTTCAGTTGTCAAATCATTAGGTTTTTTTATGAAAATATTCTGTTTTTTTTTTTCATGAGCATGTTCAGTTGTCAAATCATTAGGAATTTAATTTTATCACACATAATACTAAACATTTTTTTCCCAAGGAAATTGTACATCAATTACAAAAAAAAAAAAATAATTTAGTTAATTACATTTAATATTTGTAGATTTTTTTTTCATGGAAATAATTTTGTTTGTCCATGTGATGTCTGTTGGTTTTTTTTTCATAAAAATAATTTTGTTATCTTCATCATTAATGATATGTGATCACACATTAAACTGAACAAATTTACAAGAATTAGATTTAATGTCAAATGCACTTACCCTTTGTCTTCTTGTCCATTTTGAGTCGTTCCTTGTCTTTTGTCTATATGTTCATTGTCATTTTTCTTTTCCTCTTTAGTTCTTTTTCTGTTCTCTGACAGTAAAATCAAATTCCTATTATTTCTGAAAAAATCAAAAAAAATCATTATCATAATAATCATTCTACAAACCTGTCAAAGTGTTTGATAAATTTCTCAGTTTTTTTAAACATAATATGTACAACAATTATTTGAATAAATTGGTGTTTGATTACATAGTAAATAAATTCAGCTATGTGACTTATACTTACACGAAGCGTTGGTTGTTTTCCCTTTTGCAATATAATAAATATTCTGATAGTCTTTGTTTTACATTTTCAGATCTGAAAATAACAGTTATATATTAAATCTTTCTCTTTTTTGTGTAGGGGAGGAGGTATATGAAATATGTATTGCTCTAATCTATTAAAAATATATAAAGAAAATGCATGTTTTTTTTATTAAAACTATTCAAAAATATTTATCTCAATATTTATCATACTCACATTTTGACTTGTTTTTCTGTCAATTCGATTTCTTATTTTATCTCAGTAGTAGATCCAAATTTTTGTGATAAGAATCAAAATATTTTTTTTTCCTTTTATAATGCTAACCGTATGCCCTATTTACTTCTATTTTTTTCTCTAGAATCTCCTCCCAAAAAACAATTTATCATAATATCAAATGAGTATTTTTTTTTTTAATATATTAAACTTTCTTTGTTTGATCTTTTCATTTTTTTTTAAAATTATTTCTTTTCTTTTTGTACCCTTCTCAACATTGTGCATTTTGTAATATTAAGCTTTTTTTTTGTTTGGTCCCTTGTGGTTTTTATATGAATATATAATATATTTTATAAGTTGATCACAATATAAAGATGAATGACCTATCCTATAGGTCATTTAATACTAGGTCACCTTGTTATTACATGTCATTGGGAAAAAACATCTGGACTTACCACTAGTTTATTGAACTTTCTCGACCTTCCCTTTATATTGTATTATGATCTATTTGACTGTTTATTAATTTATCTACATTTTGCTGATATCTAGTGATATTTATGTATCTAACATATGTTCCAAAATTTGACCAAATTTACACCATATATCTTTCAGGAATATACATTTTCAATAGATCATTCAAGGGACCAAAGAAAGCATAACGAATGATGAGTGATGTCCCTTGTTGCTAAGGCTCGTTGAGATAGCACTCCGTTAAAAAAGTGTAATTATTAATGAAATAGAGGTAAGATGGATCCACAACTTGAAGCAATATGTAAGCGTATGAATGCTGATCGTATGAAACGCCTCCTGAGTGTTCTACAAAACGAAGAAAGTAAATCTGACGGAGATGAAATGAATGAACATAATCAAAACAAAGAAAAAATGGCGTCTTTTTCTGAAGTAGTCACTGGTAAATCTCAAAACAAACAAACTGAAAACAATCAATCTGAGACACCTCAAAGTAATAATACCGGAAACTTTGTAAAACCCATCTTTCTTAAAGACGAAGATGTACATGGCTCAGTAAAACCCCCAAGAACTCTTTGGCTCACAAATGTAGAGATATACAATGCCATAGGTACCAAAGTCCCGGCAGAGTGTATTAAAGGTATTCAACGGATCAGAGAAATGTGGCGCCTTTATATGGACAACGAGGAGGACAGACTGTCTTTGTTAGTGACAGGGCTTAACCTGCGTGGCAGGCAGGTGCCTCTGTACTCGCAAAATCCTCGCAATCCTGGTAGGCTTCAAGAAAATACTATTCGTATTAAGGTGAAGAATGTCCCTCTGTCCGCTGACGATGGACAAATCCACAGAGCTCTAACTCTACAAGGGTGTGACATTCAAGACCTTTTCCGAGAATATTTGAGAGTCAATGGCGAATTAACAGCTTGCCAGACTGGTGACAGAGTGGTAATCAGCAAGGTACTAGACAAGACTATACCAAGAAATCTGCAGATAGGCAAATACATGGCTAGGGTTTTCCATGCTGGACAACCTGAATTCAACAGAAGCATCAATTATGAAAACAATGTAAAAACTTGTCATAAATGCTTGCAGCCTGGTCACTTGATATATGAATGTCCAAATGACTGGGTTTGTAGAACTTGCAAAGAAAGTGGGCATAAAATGATGGACTGCCCAACTGACCTTCAAAGTGAACATAAAAATGATGACAACTCAGAGGTTGATGATAATGAAAGTGCAGATGTAAATCTACAGTCCAATGAAACTCAGACAAAAGAACAAATGTCTGAAATAACTGACAAAACATCTAACGCATCACAACCTAAACCATCACAAAATAGTAAGGGGTCTAGCAAACACAGTGATATAAGAACAGGTTCAACAAAAAATGTGCAAATATCAAATGTCAGTAACTCAGCAAATGATAAATCACAACAATCAATTGATAAATTTGTGAGAACTCCAAAAAATGCAAGAAGAACCACAGCAAGAAATCATACCCCACCAACACCTACTGATAACATTGCACCTAAGAAATCAAAAGGATAGACTATTTTATCATTTTATAGTCAAAACAACTGTTGTAACATATTTCAAAATATTGTATTTTAATGATTTACCACTGAAATGTACATTTAAAAACAAATTGTACTATAATGAACTGAACATATATTTTTATATTATTTAGAAAAAACAAAAACAAAAAATTATATAAATGGAAAAAAAAGCAAGCTCAAATACAGAGTTTAATCGAAGTAAAGATGAAATATTTAAAAATGTTGGAATGTTATTAAACAAGATATGGTATGAAAAAGTTAATATGGTGTTGAAAATGCTATTAATAAGACTAAAGTTATGCATTACTATACAAATGTTTGTATTTTTAAGATGACAATTGAAAATATTAGAATCAAAGTTATGGTGTTACATAGATTATTTAACAGGTCAAAAGATAATATATATTTTCAGAATCATGATCAATCAGATTTTGCATAATCATTTGTTTAAGTATTATCATTGTATAGAAAAAAAGGTCAACCAGCTGTTTTCAAAACTGGGTTTTCCCTATGCTATATTTAGAAACATTAAATCAGTGTGAAAATCTATCGGCTAACAGAAGTTAATCATTGACCAAAAAAAATAGTTTATATTATACACTTTTTTGTTGCTTTATAAATTTCAATCAAATATATTTAGCTGTTATAGTGTGTGATAACATTGTGTGAGGGAATTCGACGTTTGATGTACCACTGTTCACTCCAGTGCAATTTATGACAATACCACTGCATCAATCAGAATTATTTTTTTTGCAGTGTTTTAAGAAATGATTTTGCATTGTTGTCGCGTATTATTTGTGAAACATTCAATGTTTTAAAAAGGCGAATTTTCTTTATAAGGTCAATGATTATGTTGACTTTTGAAGGCCAAACTTTCTACAGCCTTAAATACGCTAATGAAAGATCCAAAAACTATACCAATACATAACGACATGATTATGAAATTATAACAAATCTATTGGTTAACACATTTTTACTCGTTATTGCAAAATAATGAACTTAATATATCTGACATTTTCTCCCTACCCAGTTTACCCCTATACATTTTTATGATGTGGACTGGTCATTGTTATTGAATCGTAGGCAATTTGATTGGATTAAGTTGTTATTAGTTTACCTTCAAACTTGTTTATGCTTTTCATACATGACTATTGATTAATTAGAACGTGCATGAATGTGACCGGTAACTAAAATGACCTTCAAACTGGACACTGGACGAGTCAATATTATGTTTTATCAATGAAAGTTAAGGTATGAAAGGTAAGAATTGCCACTTATTCGATTTTCACAAAATTTTCGGAATATACAGTTGGAAAGGTTATTTTTTAAAAGCCTATTGTGAAGAGTAAAGAGAAAGTTTACAAATAATACGTTTTGTTCCATTAAACAAGTCATTTTCGTAAGAGAAATACCGAAATATATTTTACGCACGACTACGGCAGGTAAAATTATTATTTATCATAATAAAAAAAAGCATTTTTCAGTCTCATTGGAATATGTTGATTACAATTAATCCCAAACTTAAGAAGTAAGTAACTAAAGTCAAATTATGTCCGATCTGCCTATTTCTGCACATCAAAAGTCAATACGATCGTTTTAAAGTCAATTTCGTCTACCTCACAAAATCTTGTTAGGCACTATAGTACTGCACCAATATTATCATGGACATGGGTATGCAGTACTATCATTTTGTTATCCGCCAAATGTATATTGATTAAATTTGAAACGTTCGTATCTGAAATGGAAATGATTATGTACAACATTTATGGTTTTATAGCACGAAGATCAACATGTGAAGTTGAGATTTTATACAATTACTATAAGATAGTAGATGAGAAGGTAATCAAATTATATTATAAACAGAGGATTACATGTACAATGTCTAGGATGTTATATATCAAGCAATTTTGTGCTTACTTGCAATACTGGGTTTTCCAAAAGCTATTTTTAGAAATATGTTATAGCAAAAAAAATCGTAAAACTACCTTAAAACAAGAACAAGGTAGATTACAAATTGTCATTTTCAAAACCTGTAACAGTATGTATGTGAAACAGTTATTTCTTACAATGTATTTGTATAATGTTATTGTGCGTAAATATGATTTAAATATGCATGTACATCATAAAGGCGATACTTTTTGCGAGACTTTTTGGGACTTAATATTAGTTGATAACAAACACAAACCTTTTGTTGCAAGTGATAACAAAGTAATTCGTAAACAAACATATAAAAACAATCTTAGGTATATATCCAAAATTACTTACCTTATCAGAAATGTGTTCATCTTCAGAAAACATCTGTTTCAGAATTGTAAAAGTAATCCAAAAAATCATATACGTATGAATTCTAAAACAGTATTTAAATCCATTCTAAGTTCAGGCTTATCTATAGTATGCCACATTTGCAAAAGTACTTTTCAATTGCAAAATACTCAATTCATATGTTTAAAAAGTCTAACTCGCACATTATTTTTATTTCACTTAGTTTTTAGTGTACTGCAACATAATCCATTTAAACCGATAGAGGTAGAATTATTTGTCCAAATTGAAGGCTTTTTTAATATACACATTGTAACAGGTGATGAAACAAATGTGTACCTGGGTACGTCCGTACTTCACGGGTTAATTGATTGATTGATTGATTGTTGGTTGCTTTACGCCGCATTAGCACAAAAAGGCTATATCGCGGCGAGAGCTAATTCGAATATTTTTACAATTTAAAGCATATTTTTAAAATAAGACAAAAGGTCCTTCAATACACTAAAATTCTTGACTAAAGCAAATTGATTATATACAAATAAAAATCAACAGTAAAATAACGTGATAAAAATTCAAATCGATTTAAATATAATAACATTTTTATATTTTATAATAAATTCCAATTTCTTTTAAAAAAGCAACAATATTTGTAAATGGAACATTATTAAATAAATCATACATATTATTGACATTGAAATGCTTCTTACGAATATCAGCAAAGTCAATACAATTAATTAAAACATGTTTAATAGTATACTTGCAGTTGCAAGGAACACATTGTGGTTCATCTTCATTTTTTAAAAGATACTCGTGTGTTATTCTAGTATGACCAATACGACATCTAGTAATAACACACTGATCTTTTCTGCACATAATATTATCAAAAGGTTTGCCTAAATTAGGTTTAATTTCATGCAATTTATTATCGTCTTTTTTACTCCATTTATTTTTCAATATATTAAAAACATATTCTCTAATATTAGATTTAAAATCAGTATATGGTATATCACAGTTAGATAGAGGGTCACCCAGGGCATTCTTTGCCTCAAGGTCTACAGCTGTGTTTCCAAGGATTCCAACATGACTCGGAACCCATAGAAATATTATTTCTTTCAGAAGAATTTTTAAATTCCTCATTACATATAAAATTTTCAGGATTGTTGGGTTTTTAATTTTAGTATTTCGTATAGCTTGTAAGCATGAAAGTGAATCCGAACATATAATAAATTTGGATTTATCTGAAGAAGCAATAAATTTCAAAGCCAAAATTATTGCTTCTGCTTCAGCAGTAAAGATGGATGCATCAGATGGCAAACGGAGGGTTGCAGCTCTGTCCCTGAAGACAGCAGCAGATACAACTCTATCACCATCTTTTGATCCATCAGTATAGACAGTTGAAAAATCGAGATAATCGGCTTTAATTTCAGCATAGTGTTGCTGAATTAAAAGAGGATTTGTTTTATTTTTATTGTGTTCACGGAGATCAAATATCATTTTTGGTTTGGGAAGTTCCCATATAGGACATTTGCAAGTTTGAACTTGAGCAACAGATTTTAAATCAAAAGAAGCTAAATGTGGTTTTAAACGTAAACCTAACGGAGGAATTTTATTTTTATGTTTTGCAAAAATATCTTCATAAATCGGCTTAAAAACACAACTGTAGGCAGGATTATCTGAATGGGCTTTTAGTTTGACAGCATATTGAAGTCCAAGCTTCAAACGTCTGTCAGTGAGTCACGGGTTAATAATTGACACGAGATTAAACATGTTAAATGAGGTCGCAAATTTTTACCTGTTGTCAATTGAAAGTTTGTACTTTATGTTAGAATAGATCGTGTAGATAGGTCAACGAAATTAAATAACCTAACATTACAATGACAAATATCAATTTATGTACACTTAATGTTAATGGTATACAAAATAAAGAAAAAAGATTAAGAGTTATAGATTGGGTTAAACGTAATAAGTGTTCCATTGCCCTTTTACAAGAAACACATCTCAATGAAGAAACTAGGGCTAGTCTAGAAAAAGACACTGATTTTATTTTTCACTGCAGTCATGGAACTACGGCAAGTAGGGGGGTAGCAATAGGTATCAACAAATATGCAGACATTGAGGTAATTAATAAATTCTGCGATAACGACGGAAGACTTATTTTATTAAATGTAAAAATGGACAATGTAATATTGTCTTTAGTTTGTCTTTACGCGCCAAATTATAGAACAGATAGAAATTCTTTCTTTAAAAATGTGAACAATTTTATAAAAGAAAATTCTATAGGCATTACTCTGGTTGCCGGCGATTTCAATGAAGCGTTGAAGACTTTAGATAGGAAAAGCTTAAATAAAAATACGAAATTTTCTGAGCCTGTTAATAGTTTAAAAGTTCTAATGAAAAATCATAATTTTATAGATATTTGGCGTATTTTACATAAAAGCACACAACAGTTTACACGGAGAAGAAAGGATAAGACACAAGCTAGTAGGATAGATTTAATTTTAATTGCAAAAGAATTTCAGTCTCTCGTTGAATATTGTAAAATTAAACCGGCACTGATTAAAGTGACTGACCATCAAGGGATAGTTTTAAACTTTAAGACAGGGGCTTCAGAAAGAGGGAATGGATACTGGAAACTAAATAATTCTATTTTAAAGGATATTGAATATAAAAAAACAATCAACAGAATAATAAATCAGTTCGAAAATCGTATAATCAATAATGACAGTAGCGATATCCGTCTATTATGGGACAATCTAAAAGTTGAAATTAGAGACGAATCTATTCTATACTGTAAAAGAAAATCGAAATTATCAAGGGAGACAACAAGAAAATTAGACAGCGAATTAGAACACTTAACGACAATCAGAGATGAACAATTAAACGAAGATGAAACACTTACAAATAATATAAAACAATTAGAAGTACAATTAGACACAATTTATGAATATAAAGCAAAGGGGGCTCAAATTAGATCAAGGGAGAAATGGATAGAGCTAGGGGAAAAGAATAATTCTTATTTTCTGGGATTAGAAAAACAGCGACAGGTAAAAAAATCTATTAACAAACTCAAAAATGAAAATAACGAGGTAACAACAAATCAAGAACAAATTTTAAAAAGGATTAAAAACTATTATAAAATATTATATACAACCACGGCCCCAGATAAAGATCTACTGCATAAATATGTAGGTGATACTGTTATGGAAAGGGAGATAAATGTAAATGACTTTAAAATTTGTGATGGGGAGGTTACTATAGATGAATGTACTAAAGCTATTAACACGATGAAGTTAAATAAATCACCGGGTCTAGATGGTTTAACATTAGAATTTTATAAAACGTTCTGGGAAAAATTAAAAACAGTGTTAGTAAAAGTTCTAAATAAGGGACATGAGGAAAAACTTCTTTCATATACACAACGAACGGGTGTTCTTACTTTATTATTCAAGAAAAATGATCCATTATCTTTGGACAATTATCGTCCAATATCATTATTAAATGTAGATTTGAAAATATTATCTCATGTTTTAGCACAGAGACTAAAAAAACTTCTTCCTAAATTAATTAATGAAGATCAAACTGGATATGTAAAAAATCGATTTATTGGATTTAATTTACGGCAAATCCAAGATATAATGGACTATGCAGAATCAAACGGAATAGATGGGGCTATAATATTTGTTGATTTTACAAAAGCTTTTGATTCTTTGGAATGGGAATTTATGTTAGGTGTTCTAAAACATTTTGGTTTTAATGAATCATTCATATCATGGGTGGAAACATTATATAAGGGAATACAGACGTGTGTAATAAATAATGGATGGGTATCCGAAATTTTTGAAAACTCCCTTTATCGGCTTTACTTTTTGTTTTATCGGTCGAAATTATGGCCGAGCGATTGAGGCAAACCTCAGACATTAAAGGTTTTAGTATTACTATAGATAATAAAACACATAGCATCAAAATATCACAATTAGCTGATGATACAACTCTGTTTTGTAGTTCAAAATCAGATATATCTAAAGCTATGAATATAATTGAAACATTTGGCTCTTTCTCAGGGTTGAAGCTAAACCGTAATAAAACAGAAGGAATTTAGATTGGGGCGCTTAAAAACAGCGTAGATAAGATTGAGGGCATACGCTGGACAGACAAACCTGTCAAAGCTTTAGGCATTATTTTGGTCACGATAAACTTCAATGTGAAAAGTTAAATTGGGATCCTAAAATAGATAACATGAAATCATTAATTAAAACATGGGAAAAAAGAAAATTAACAATGGTTGGGAAAATATTGATCATAAAATCTTTAATATTACCAAAATTTACATTTTTGGCTACTTCGTGCAAAGTTCCAGATATTTACTTGAAAGAAATTGAAAGCTGCTGTTTCAAATATATTTGGGAAGGAAAAAATGACAAAGTAAAAAGAAACACACTTATTGGCGAATACCAAAAAGGGGGGTTAAGAATGATCGATTTTGACAGTTATTTTACAGCACTGAAAGCCGCATGGGTCTCTAAATTAACAACAACCAATATGCCGAACTGGAAGATTATTCCTACTAAATATTTTAACAATCTTGGTAAAAACTTTCTTGTTTTTAACATGAATTTAGAAAATATTAAATCAATAGATGGACTTGCAAAAATACCCGATTTTTATTTACAAGTAATTTCAAGTTGGGTTAAAACAGGAGGAGGTTTATCAACATTTTCTAATCACTTTTCTAATATTAGAAAACAGATTAGGGGAAATAAATATATTAAATGTCGCAACAAATGCTTGTTTTTCCCGAGCTGGGTTAAAAGTGGATTGGTTTATATTAATGACATATTCGATCGTGAAGGAAATTTATCCGAAAGTTTTATTTAAAAAAAAAAAATTAATAAAACAAACTGGATTGCAGAGTTTAAGATGTTAAAATCCTGCATCCCAAAAGAATGGATGCAAGTTTAAAAAAAAGAAAACTCCGTTAAGAGTATAATCAATATATGTAAGGTCAAATTAAGATGGCAAAATAAACAAATTGAAACAAAAGATATCAACAATAAAATACTCTATAAAACTTTAGTAGATAAAAAATATATAAAGCCAATCGGTATCAACATTTGGACAAGATATTTAAAATTAGAATACATACCACAGATGTCATTTGTATACGATTTTATATTTAAAATTTTAAAGGAAAATAAGTTAAAAATTTTCAGATGGAAACTGCTTCAATCTATTATTCCTACAAAGCAGCTACTATTAAAGTGGAAAATATCTGAGAACGATAAATGCATTTTTTGTAAAACAAAAGAAGAAGATTATTTGCATTTCTTTATTACATGTTCATTTTTGAAAGATTTTTGGGAGAAAGTACATTATCTTCTAGCAAAAATGAATTTTCAAAACAAGATATTAGCAAAACATATAGTATTTGGATACAAAATATCAGATCAAGGGTATAACGGTTTTAATTATTTCTTGACAATTATAGGTTTTTGTATTTACAAGTCGTACTATGTATCCGAGCAAAAACTGAAATTTTTAGATGTGTATGCTATGTTTATAAAGGATTTACGAAGGTTCATGAATGAGAACAAAACAGTATCTCAAAATGTATTTTTCATAAAGTTAAAAAGATTGATATAATTGATGGGAATAAAAAATAATGTTTTATTATATTTTATTATATTCTGTGTATTTTCCTGGATACTCAGAAAGTATTTCACAGGGATACTTTATTGAAGCTTGGACAATGAAGTAAACATGTAACAAGCAATTTGAAGAATAAAGAATATTTATTTGTTGGAAAAAAAAAAAGAGATATACACATTGACACCTTGTGTAATACATGGACACCTAACAGTATTGTGAAATACACATGGACACCTGGTGTAATACTTACAGTATTGCGAAATACACATGGACACCTTGCGTAATACATGGACACTACAGTATTGTGAAATACATACGGACAACATTATTTCGAAATACATGGACCCCCAAGTGACCCCTTATGTAGTAACGTTAACTACCAACTAGAACAACTACAATCATTGCGAACTTGTACCACTGCAGACTCACCATAAAAAAATATACATTTATATATTCATTGCTATTGAAACCTTGATAACATATAAATTATTTGCCTTAATAATTAATTCATTAGATAAACATTAATGTACAATATATGAATGTTTAATGCCACATCAGAGGCGGATTTAGAGGGTTTTTCAGTGGCCTCCCCTTCTATTTTTGAGAAACAATTTGGTTGATTATATAGGGAATCACTGAAGCATGACTGGAGCAGGTTCCCTGTTAGGCAGGCAGTGGGCCCCCACTTATGAAAATTTCTGGATCCGCCACTGCACATAATTACGTTTGCCTGGTTTTTGGTCAACTGCCTTCAGCGCTTACAGCGCTTTGATTCTTTTTTTTTATTATTCTACTTTGGATTAAAAACGAGAAAATTGCATTTAAACATGTTTATTTACAAAACTTAAGATCAACTCTGCCACCCCTTTAACTCAACATGTAATATTCCGCTATAATAGCGAATTATAAAACTGTTTAAACGGAGGGGAAAAAAACAGAGGTCGAAATAAATGCTAATTTTTCAGAATCTTTAATTGACTTTCAAGATATAAATTATTAAGTAACTATTAAAATATGGATGTAATATCAGACCTTTCCACAAGTATTGAACTTACTATTGATGTGACAGATCAAGTTAAAACAAACATAGATATGTTTAGAACCCATGTAGACATACACAAATGTGTGATAACTTCATGTAGCTACTGTCCAGATTCACTACCAGATGAAGCTAAAAGAATTACCAAGTTTTATAATAGAAATGTTCGGAAGTTTTAATCCATCATTCATGAAATAAAAGGTGAAATTGTTGCCACTGCAAGGATATTAGAAAATGAAGTAGTTCTCCCTCAAATGGTGAACATTATCTATATTTGTGGAATTTTTTTAAACCAACATGTTGATCCGTGCCATTACTAACTTAATGAAATGAAAACGGAAGCAGATACACTCATTCGCTCTAGACGATTTGAAAAAATTCACTTTTATAACTGTATTATTCAACAAATTGGACTGTTGAATAATGTCTTAGACTAGTTTCAGCAGAGTCTGAACTTTATTTTGTAAAGAGTTCTATGTAGACAGTGCAATCTTGAAGATTTAAGCGAGGAGTGACTTATCTTATACACAAATGAAAGTACACTGTCAATTTATATTTTTCAATGCAATACAAACAAGTTTTAATAAAATAATTACGATTTTTTTTATTAATTTTTGTTTGAATCACTCAATAGGCGGAAAGTTACTGTCTTTTGGAGACTTCAATGAAAAGCTCTTTTTTTAATCCCATGTTGTTTCATTTATGTGAGGGTTGTATTTGTGTTTGATGGTGGGGTTTGACTCCCCCTTCCCCGACCAAAATGAAAGAAACATGTGCAGATATAAGCTTAAGGGGGGTAGGTGACCGTCCGATTTCGGCGGGAATCATAAAAGTCGAAAACCTAATCATTTTCTTCATCGTCATCATTAAAATGGCAAGCAACGTAGTTTTCCAGCAGACCGTAAACAAAAGTGGGGAAACAGAATTCAGAGTGAAATTTGGGAGGAATAAATCCTTAGTGTTTAGGACACATGAACAGTTTTACTATTAAGATTTATACGATAACAAGTTCGGGAAGGCCCGTTTTAATGGGATATGTCTATGACTTGATGAAGTAGATTTCATTTTATCAATCGGAAGAGATCTTGATTCCCTGAGCAGTGTCTTCCCTGCAGGAAAAGCAGCCGAGGTAAGTTATTAATTTGTTTAACTTCTAAACTTTTCTCCGTTCAATTGAAATTTTACGACCCTTTTTAATCTTTAAAGAACCTTTTGCTTTTTTTTTTAATTAGGAGTCTTCACATAGGATTCAGCAGCAGGAAGCATCCAGTAGGGTGACAACTCATCAACCTACAAGTACATTTGTCTACCCTTTTCCACCAGCACCACTTCAGCCTCAAGCAGTTGCTTATAAACAATCAGCAGCTTTTATACACCCTAGCCTGAATGCTTTCAGACAACCACCGCCAAGTCCTCCAGCAGGTTCATGTCAACAGATTTATGAATGTGAAGAAGTTGTCCCTACGAGAAATTATCATCAGAAACGAGGATTTACTCATAGCACTGACTACATTCAACAAAACGTTTACCCCTGCTGTGAAAGATACAGAAGATCAAATAAAAAAAATGAGATATGAAACCATATCTCCCGCGCCATACACTGACGAAGCTCTTCCAGAAAATATTCTGAATGATTTAATCCTCTTTCATCAAATGAATTGAAATAAATTTCAATGCCTTTGTGTTGACAAAAAAATATCAATGATAGTGTCTTGTTTATTTGAAAACCCGTAATTCGATTTCCCCTCCTTCCTATACATAAATAACACTCATCGTACTTGGTGTATTTTTTTGGGATTTTTTTATATTCTCAATGCTCCTTAACTTTTTACCTAGTTTGATCTTGCTATTATTTTGATTCAAGTGTCACTGATGAGTCTTGTATATATATATTCGAAACGCACGACTGGCATATAAATTTTATAAGTCTTATATTTGACTCTGAAAAGTATCATCCGGACTATATATATTTTCTAGATAAATACAACACAAATGATTTATTTTTATTAGGAAACAAACATCATATATATGTACATAATTTAAGGTAAACAAATCACATTTCTCCAATTTTATAATGTCCAAACTCATAACTCTCTATTGAATTTTTCCAGTAACGTTTATCATCGAAACTGCAAAGTCCCTTTTTCACAATTGTGTCTATGAAAAGCGGATGGTTTTTACTCCTAATCAAATTCATCGAATTTAATGTGACAGTTTCATTAAACAAGCACTTTTTGTGATTTTCATGTCTGAGTGTATTTTTAATTTAACATCTAGCGATCCCTTTAGCCACTTTTTTCTCCACCTGATATTTATTTATCCGTCCATCTTCACATTTTTCGATCGCATCATATTTCAAACTGTACATTTTGGGACGTAAACCTACAAATTCTTTGCTGATAACACCTGAAAGTATATAATTTATTTTACTATTTAGAATAATTACGGTAGTTAAAATTAATGGTACCAATTTTCTTGCACCAGATGCGCATTTCGACAATACATGTCTCTTCAGTGATGCTCGTGGCCAAAATATTAAAGTGCTCTCTTATCTTAAAAATACGAAAGGTATATATAATTTACATAAATCAGGGCTAGGAAACAACTGCATGATCTCTATCACATGATATCTATCTATCTAAAAAAAAAAATATTTAACCATTTGTTTAAATAACATTTTTGAATTATTATCTAACTAACATGTACATATTAAAATATATCATTATCTATAAAAAGAAATTATTTTATTTGTAGGATATACTCATACCTGTTGAGGAGAAAATGCAGGTTCTGATGGATTATATTGTGTTATTGGAGTCTGTGGAAGGGGTGGATAACTGAAAAAGAACGAATAAATAACAAACTTCTTTTTAAAATTTGTGATGCAATGTGAATTGAGTAAGACATGTCTGAGATAATCAAACACATAGTCGGAACCTCAGACAGACAATATTTCTCGAAAAGTTAACCCACGAATTACATGAAATATTGATTTAAGAATCATGATAGAAAGTACAGACTAACTTTGTAAAAAAAAATGTAAAGAAATTTCACTTGACATGCTTACCAGGAGAACCAAGAGTATTGATTTGTAAACTTATTAAGGTAATGTCATAATTAAAAAAAAAAATATCCATTGTCATCTTTTAAATTTTAGTAAATTTATATGGTCTTGTTCTTCTAAAACATAAATATATCTTAAAGGTAATAATGCACAGCTTCTCATACTGTAGCTATAGAGGAGAACAACACAAGTAATGTCAGAATTGTTAATCAAAGAGAACTTTGAAAAATATGTGAATTTCGAAGAAGAAAAAAGTTGTTCCGGAGCACCTGAGATCACCCCTAGTTTTTGGTGGGGTTCGTGTTGTTTATTCTTTAGTTTTCTATGTTGTGTCATGTGTACTATTGTTTTTCTGTTTGTCTTTTTCATTTTTAGCCATGGCGTTGTCAGTTTGATTTAGATTTATGAGTTTGACTGTCCCTTTGGTATCTTTCGTCCCTCTTTGTAAGATAAAGGCATTACAAAAATATAAAAGCAGGGTTAATTTCCAGCAACATCGATTCACCTTTAATGTAGATGAAGACTCAATCTCAAAACTAGAAATAGCAGATGTGTGAACACTCCAAAAAAAAAAACTGTGTAAGTTGCTTTTATTTAATTTCTGTATTTGCTTCTTTTTAATTTGTAGACTATATCCCCGTCGCAATTTATGAAAAACTTCAAGACATTAAAGTATTTTTCCACCACGTGAAAATAACAGACAAGAAAAGCCCCTGAACAACATCAACCAAGAATACCGAGAAGATCAAACAGGATATCCATTCGGCCACAAAGTCTCACTTGTGAACAATTTTCTAAACTTTCTAAACTTTTCCTCCAAATTTTTACACTTTCATCTAAATTTTACTATTCACTGATGAGGATATATTCTACAAATTTTCACCTTATATTTAATATGAAAAATTACAATATCTCCAAAACTTTTATATATTTGATTTATTTTAAAGTTACGAAACCCTCTATTTACTTTCCTTTGAATTATTTGGATTAGTTAAACTTTATTTTAATTAGATGTATTGATGAAATCTAAGTTTGTAAACGAATTTTAACAAAAAATATCACAATAAATCAAATAATTGTTAAAAAAACAAAATGTCGAAGTGGCTTGGCACTTAAATGGCTTCATGGTGCCAAGAAATTTTTCTTTAGCATGATAGTAAATATTTCAAGATATTTCTCTTATTTGTGACTTTATGTCCTGTTACTTTTGGTTCGTTTACCTCTACAACATGGCCCAGGACTCGCCTGAACCGAATTCCACGAAGTACTGTGTCCTCTTACTTATACAAATACTTCCACCGACATATATGTTTTTCATATAACTGTGTGCCAAATCCACTGTTAAAGATGTAAAATAATTAAGTAGTTGTTTTGTGTTAGCTATTTGCATTGTTAAATCAAATCTGGAGCACTCGCTAGTTAATTTTTTTTTACGCCATTGAGTTTCAAATAAGATACTGTTAACGTCAAAGTTTTTGGAAAGATTAGAACTTGTTCTAAATCTTTACTTAGGCACCACCCTCCCTAACAACAGGACAGGTTAGCTACTGTTACTAAATGTATTCACACTGAAATATAGTTCCCTATGGTTCTCATGTATGTGCACATAATACACATATAAACTGAAAAAACTGGGTATATTATTGGAGCAGTTCATTCAAGAATGTATGTCATTAAGGTGTGTTGATGTGCAGGCTTTTTAAAAAACACTTTGATTAAGTAACTGGGTATTGATTCAACTAGTATGATTGACAACTGTCATTATCACTAAACAATCAGAGACAAGGTGGACCTTTAATTACAATGCCCCACCTCCTAAACTGCCAATAAAATTGACCACATTACCTATCAACCTCAGTCTTACATAATTAGACAGACCACTCAATATCCATATAATTCTTAATACACAAGTATTTGACCTCATAATTGAATACACAAATGTGTATATTAGATGTTTGATATCTATAAGGATGATAGATTTATTTATTGCCAATTACTTTTGATCAACATTACATAAAGTGATTCTGTAAATTTTATCTGAAAGATAAATGATTAATGGATTAACAAGATCTTAAAAAAAATGAAATATGAATATAAATATGAATAAATAAAAGGTATTCAAGTAAGGCCTATAATTTACTTGATAAATTTCCAATAATCATCTGTAATTAATCAACAATTAAATTAGTACACTTTTTTTTTATCAGGAATTGGCTTGAAACAGTTTAAAACTTTTAACTATAACAAACCATTTTTTATTAGTTTATTTCCCATCAATCATCATGTCTATTTAAGTCATTTGAATTTTTATTAGAAGTGAATATATATTTTTGCAATCAAGAAAGAATCCACATTTCAATAAGATAAGTTTTTTAATTGGTTTACGTTGAAAAAGTACATTTTCAATGCCCTGTGTTGAAAAATACTTTAAAAATTGATCAAAAGGCACTCTGAAACTTTTAATTTACAATGCCATATAACCTCTGTTTCAACTTACAAAATGCCCCAAAACAACATTTTCAATTTTTTTTGTTGACACTTTAAAGTTTTAAGCTGTTGGTCCAGATTTATGTCTTACAAGGATAGTTGGTAACATTTACTAGAAGAATTTTTGCATTTTTTTGTTTTTTTGAAACATGTTCAGAACCGGCAACATAATTTTGATAAGATATAAACTGCAGTTTAAATAAAATTGTGCAAATTAAGAGACCCATATTATTTAATTTGAGCTCATTTTATCCTCATACTGGAAAAGCAAGTTTACTTCTAAAGACCTGCTGTAAATGCCATTTTCAGCAATTGTGCTTTATAAATGTTAAATTTTTCCCCACCATACCTTAATATGAAATAATTTAAACTACTCTTCTAATCTTTCCATGAGTGATTTCCATCACTTTGATTTATTTACCTGTAAATCGTACATTACGAAAAAAACTTGCATGTTCGTGGTACAATTCAAACCATGTGAAAATCTGCCTTTATGGGTTCATGAACATTAGTAAGGTTTTAATTGCAGATATTCTACGAGTGTGTTATGTATACACTGGTCGTAACTAAAATTAAAAGTGTGTTCTTATTGTATGTCGATCTCTTTGTTATCATTTGACAGGGACATGAAATGACAATTTCTTTTTCATTTACCTATGTGACGTCAAGAACAAAGAAAATGTATGATTTTCTAAAAACTTGCATGGTTACGGTACAAGATAAACCACGTGATGTTTACCATAATGGCTTGGTGACAATTAAAATACAATTGACTTTCTTTGTAAGTATGTAAATTAAGTACTTGTCTTAATTAAATTAAAAATATTTCCTTTTATAATATAAAAATAATGTATATTGATCTCTTTGTTATATATATATTGTTAGCTATATTTATCAAACAGGCCCTAAAGCCTCATATTTCTTTGCTAGTGAACTCACAAAAAGACTTTCAGTGGATGAAATTTGATAAATCTTATTTTAACTTTAATCATGATTTATATTTATGCTTGGCATGTGATCCACCAGCCCAATCCATTTATACTAAAAATCTGTCCACTGATATATTTCAGCTGTTAGAAAAGGACATATTACATTTTAAGTCTAAGGGTGATGTCCTACTTTGTGGGGATTTTAATGCACGTTGTGGTAATCTATTAGACTTTGTGTCCTCGGACAGTACAGATCATCTTCCAATTAGTAATGATAATTATCCAGTTGATTTCAATTTAAATGTTAGAAACAGCAGAGATACAACAGTCGATACTAGAGGTAAAGAGCTGATTGAATTATGCCTGGGGAACCAAATTCGTTTGTTAAACGGTAGAACTTTGGGTGATTCTTTAGGTAAATATACATGCTATAATCACATGGGTACCAGTGTTGTCGATTATTTACTGGCTTCAGATAGTTTGATGCAAAACATTTTGTATTTTAATGTTTCAACTTTTAACCCAACTTTAAGTGACTGTCACTGTAAATTATCATGGAAAATTCTTAGCCATCATTTCCTTGATATAATTCCACAGCCGAATTCTAAAGTCATGGGTAGTAAATTCAAATGGCAGGAAAACTCCCCGCAGGCCTTTCAATCAGCTCTGCAAGATAAAGACAGCAAAAATCTTATTTCACATTTTGATACCAGCTCTGATATTAATGAGCTGGCTGTGAAACTTAATGAAATTTTATTAACAGCCTCTAAAAAATGTTTGAGGCGTCCTTCTCCACCGAAAAAATCTTCAAGAAAAATATACACAAATAAAAAGTTTTTTGATATAGACCTTATAAAAATGAGAAAGAATGTTGTATCTTATGCTGAATTATATTCTAAATATCCAAATGACCCTTACATTCATGGTAGATTCTATAAATTGTTGAGACAATATAATAAAAGTAGAAAGTATAAAAAAAGAAAATTTCGAGAAGACATTTTAAATCAGTTAGATAATCTAGAGTGTAATAATCCTCAGGTCTACTGGGATTTAGTTAGAAAACTCAAGGAATCCGATAGTTGTGATCCCTCAGAAAATATTGCTGCTGATATTTGGTTAGATCATTTTAAGTCACTTAATTCTTTAGATAATAGATTCAAAAAGCGTAATGAATATATAGAAAAATTAGTCGAAAGCATTGAGAAACACTCGACTTCTTCTAAACTTGATTTTGCAATAACTGATACCGAAATACTTAAAGCTATATCACAGCTGAAAAACAATAAAGCTTGTGGCTTAGATTTTATAACTAATGAAATGCTAAAGGCAAGTGCCAATAGTTTAGTTCCATGTTATAGAAAATTATTTAATTTATGTCTTAACACAGGAAAATATCCCGAATGCTGGGCTGAAGGATACACTCTACCCCTTTTTAAGTCAGGGGACCCAACTGATCCCTCAAACTACAGAGGCATCTCAATTACATGTGCAATTGGTAAACTTTTTAATACAATCTTAAATGATAGACTTGACAAATATTTATTACAAAACAGTCTAATTACTGAGTTTCAAATTGGCTTTGTTAAAAAGTCCAGAACATCTGATCATATGTTTTTGCTTAAAAATCTGATTGACTCGGTACTTTCCACAGGTAAACAATTGTATGCCTGTTTTATAGATTTTAAAAAGGCGTTTGATTCAGTCATACATAGTGGTATTAAATATAAACTATTACAGATGGGATTAGGAGGAAATTTTTACAACATTATAAAGAACATGTACAATGTTAGCTCAACTTGTGTCAAAGCTGGGAAAATTTTAACTGACTCTTTTAGAGTTAAATTAGGGGTTCGACAAGGTGATAACCTAAGCCCTAATCTTTTCAAAATTTTTATAAATGACTTTCCATCATATATTGATAATGTTGATGATGATCTGATTTTGGGTGATACTAATATTAATTGTTTAATGTATGCTGATGATATTGTGTTGCTCTCTACCACATCATATGGTCTTCAATCTAAGTTAAAAAATGTTGATAAGTTTTGCTGTGACTGGTGCTTAAACATAAACACCAATAAAACAAAAATTTTAGTATTTAATAAGCAAGGTAGACTTATCAATGAAAAATTTACTCTTCAGCAAGTTGAACTGGAATGTGTACAGCACTACAAGTATTTAGGCCTTATATTTTCGGCTTCAGGAGTCTTCTCTCATGCAAGACAGGAATTGTACAAAAAGAGTCTAAAAGGCTATTATAAATTATGCAAAGATGTTATTCGTTCACATCCAAAAATTACTACCAGTCTACATCTATTTGATCACATGATCAAACCTATTTCTTTATATTCCTCTGAAATTTGGGGTACACTTAACCCAAAGAGTAGTAAATTTAGAAATGATATAGTCTTAGATAAAATTTATTCAGATCTTGAACCAGATAAATTACACATGAAAATAACAAAATTTATTTTGGGTGTAAACAGAAAGAGCAGCAATTTTGCTGTACTCTCTGAACTAGGTAGATTTCCTATTTATATTAGTATTGTGAAAAATCTACTGAATTATTATTTTAGAATTGAAAATATGCCTGAGGACTCTTTATTATATAAAGCCTTACAAACCTCTAAAGATTTAGATGATAAAAATCACAATAGTTGGTATAGCAGTGTCAGACACTTATGTAAAATTATTGACCTGCCTAGTAACTTCATTAATTTTAGTAAATACAAATTCAGAAAATGTTTACTTAATTGTTTAAAAGTATCCTATGTCAAATCTTGGGAAAATGCTTATAGCCAAAATAGCCAAGGAAAACTAAGAACATATTGTCAGTTTAAAACATCATTTTGTAAAGAAAATTATTTAAATATCTTGAAAAATTTTGATTTGAGAAAAGCTATCACAAAATTCAGGATTTCATCTCATAGACTTAAAATTGAAACTGGGAGATATTCCAAATTAGAAGTTCATCAAAGAATTTGTGATAAATGCGATTTGAATAAAGTGGAAGATGAACTTCATTTTCTTATAGAATGTCCTGTATACTCTAAGGATAGAGACATGTTCTTTGATCTGATATTTAAAGAATGTAAAAATTTTTACTCCTTGGATATGGTCAATAAATTTATTTGGCTATTAAACTGTGAGTCTATTAATATTTTAAAACAACTTGGCTATTTCTTATCAAAACACCTGCCTTGAGTAAACATTTATAATATAACACTGGGATACTGTAAGTAATATTTAAAATGTCTAACTTTTTAAAGCATACTGTTTTGTTGTTTTGCTTTATTGTATTTGTAATTGTTTGTAACTATATATTGTCATGAATGTATATGCACTATGCCCCTTGAGGGTACCTCTTATGGAAATAAAAGATATTCTATTCTATTCTATTCTATACTAGACAGCGACTTGAAATTACAATTTTCCCCCATTACCTGTGTGACGTCAAGAACAAAGGAGATGTATGTTGGCATTTAATCCGAGGGCCGTGGCAGAAGTCAACGGTCATGTTAATACGTGGCCATGCAAAATATATGAAGTTATCTGATAGATCATGTAAATTCATATTTCCTACATTTCTTAGATCATTCATTAAAGCAGTAATTCCATATGGCATACTCGTATTAATGTTAAAACATATGGAATACAATTTATTTGAAAATTACATTACAAAGTTACTTTAATATTCTCTACATTCTAACGACTTACAAAACAATGATGCGAGTGAAAATTCCAACAATAAATTAATGAAGCATAGTAAATCTGAAACTCAGATTGGATCCGGTCAACGGAAACCTTATATGAAGATGACCCCAAAATCATTTTTCGATTTACATGATGAGGGATATTACATCTCGAATAAGATAATTTTTCTGTTGGAGAAATAAAAAAATCAGAAAATGTTGAAGACGATGAACTTCCTTTTGGAAATGACGGGAAGTATAATACAGTGCGTGGTTTACATTCTCTATTATTTTTCTATGCATTTTAGTCAGTTTTTTCAATAAAGTTTTGGGTTCTTTTTTCCGCTTAGTCTTCATTCTTTTTTCCAGCTTTTTTTATCTTCTCATCGTGGGGAAATCTGGGGAAAAAACGAAACATGTTATTTTGATATTTGTCAATTATTTATACAAAGGGGAATAACTCAGATATACAATCCATCCAAAAATGACTATTGTAAAATTCAGATTTTGATTTAAAGATAAACATAGTTAATATGGGATATTGAGTACTTACACAAACATTAACACATTCTAGTTATGGTAGTAGAAGTCCAGGGACAAATATGACATGCATATTACAGACGAAAAAAGATAAACAAATAAAAAAAAAACGCCAAATACGTTTCTGTAAAAAGTTGAACCAGATAAAAGGTGAGAAAATTAAGTAATTTGAAAAAAATAAGAAACACATACGTACCCACATTTCTCCCTCAATATTCTCGTTACAGTGTGAAGCGCATGAATCACACCAAAGGGGATATCTACATTCCGTCTCAATTGACCATCGGGGGAAATACCCTAGAAAATTAGAAAAAAAAGGAATAGTTCAATTGTTTTGTAGACGAAACGCGCGTCTGGCGTATATATAAAATTAGGCCTGGTATCTATGATGAGTTTATTTGTTAATATAAACCCTAATCGTATTACGAAAGAAAAAAACTATCTCAATTTTCATTTTTCTTTAACGTGTATCTTCATGCAATATTTTAAGTATACATCAGTGTATCTTGTTTAGATTACAGGGGTATGCTGTAATGAACATCCCTTCTGAACTTGTTACAACTATAACGTTATAACATGGATATCCATAAATCATGGAATATCCTATCTGTTCCCCGATTTTTTTTAGATAAACTATTCTATCTGACATTACTTTTTTATCACAGGGATAACGTATTGTCATATAAAGTAATTTTTTGGCCCTTTTTCGCCAAAAAATTTACTTTTTCGTAGGTAAACTGACGTATGCACATGCCTTTCCTTTTTACGCCTTTGAGTTTCAAATTAGATACTGTTAAAGGGTCGATTCGTTTCTGACTAATTCGGTATACACCGACCACGTGGTCGATCTACACCGGACCAACCGTAGAAACGAACGAACCGACTATATACAATATGGCCGATTGCAGTGCTATTTGTGTGGCAACTTGTGTTGCCATGGAATTGATGGAATCTTCAGATGATGAGTCAAATTTCCTTTTGGAAAGGTATTTTATTTTTAAGAAATATACTACCTTGAGCTAATTTGTTGATTTTTCCTACTATTTGTTTGTATGTGTAAGCATGTGTGTAAAGGGGCGTGACCGGCATGTATACCATCCCCCTTCATTTTTATTGCTATAAAAATAACATCATTCGGGAATTCGGGATTTGGCCGATTTCTTTTCCTTACTTTTTTCGTGAATTCGAGATTCGGCATTTTTATTTTTTTATGAATTCGGTCCTGGACAAGTTTACCAGATTACCCTTCATAAAAAAGTGTGGCAGTTTATAAAGCCAGCATTCTCAGAATAAACAATTGTACTAAAAATAATATCAAATACATTTATCAAGCATATCAATTCTTCACTGTTCAACTTAATCGTTTTCCTATTGGATATTTTGAATATTAAATTGTATGTATCAGAAAATATACATCTTTATTTTCTTAATTTCAGTGATCGAAAGGATCGTCATAAAACACAGGACTTTTTCGAGTGGACAGTTCCAAGATATTTCCCAGATATGTTCAAGAAATTTTTTAGGATTTCACCTCAGTCTTTTGAACTTGTATGTCAACTGTTAGGAGCTAATGAACAATTGGCAAAAAGAACATATCGAGGGGGACGACAAGAAATACCATTGGAGAAAAAAGTAATGATCGTTTTGCGATATTTAGCATCACAAGAAACTATTTTAGGAATAAGCGATCGGTTTAATATAACTGTTTCAACATTTACCAAGTACAGAGAAAAGGTTGTTAACGCAATAAATGATCTTCTCCCCAGATTTGTTCAGTGGCCTGAAGAATTGGATTCTGTCGCAATAAAGTTTAATGAAATGGGGACATACGAATTTCAAAACATTATAGGGGCAATCGATGGAAGCCACATTCCGATTGAGCAGCCATTGGAATGTCCCAATTCATACTATAATAGAAAAAAATTTCACTCTGTAATTTTACAGGCCGTATGCAAAGACGATCTTAGTTTCGTTAACATTTGTGTAGGTATGCCAGGAAGATGCCATGACGCTAAGGCGTTTAAGCATTCTCATTTATCTGAAATTGGAGATGAACTCTGCAGGCAAGGACAATATCACATTCTAGGCGATGCGGCTTACGCACTAATGAGGTGGCTTATAACACCATTTCGCGACAATGGAAATTTAACAAGAGAGCAATATAATTTCAACAAATTTCTGTCATCCAAAAGACAGGTAATTGAAAGAGCCTTTGCTTTGTTAAAAGGACGTTTTCGTCGTTTGAAATACGTTAGCATTAGAGATATCAAGTGTATTTGTAAAATAATTTCAGCCTGCTGTGTTCTCCATAATATCTGCCTACAAAGTGATGAAGACATTGCTGAATTTATTGATGCAGAAATTGATGAATTGGACGCAAATTTAGGGGAGAACTTTCCAGTGAATGCAGACAATGGAGAAGGTATCTTGAAGAGAAACAATCTAACTATCGAATTAAACAGAGTCAACAGCTAATAAATGACAATAAACATTATTTCAACTTTGAAATGTTATTCAAACAAATACACCCATGATTAAAGTACATTATGTAGATTTTATTGGTTTTAGTGGCCTTGAGTTGTTTTGTATGTTTTAGCCGGGATGTTGTCTCTTTGACATATTCCCCGTTTCCATTCTTATTCAATAAAAATACTGAAGAAGATATGGTATGAGTTCGGATGAATAAGCAAATTTAGGTTACAGTAGGGTCTTAAGCACAAAGCTTTCAAGTTTGCTCACACTAAACAGCAAGCTATAAAGGCCCAAAATTACCAGTGTTCAAAAATTCAAATAGGAAACCAAAAAAAAAAGATGCAACATATGTTTGTCTTGATGCTGAAATGCTGGATTCAAGAATTTCATAAAAATCAAATAAAATCATCAGTTTGTGTATATTTAATAATAAGTATATTCTTCAGGTATACTCTGTAACAATAAAACAAATAAAACACATATCTGTGTGGAAACAATTAAACATAAAAAAAGTGTCAACAAGAAATGAGATCTGATACAGAGTTACATCTGGATCTACTTTTTTGCAATGTCTTTCATGACATCTATAAGACTTTTGAAGCATTCCATTTTTTCCGTGTGTCGCCTTTCTGATGCCTCAGCCAATAACTCGAAACGATCAGTTGTCTTCTTTTTCTTCTTTTCTTTAGCTATTAAGAATAAAATAATCATAGATTTTATAAATATATTTTCAAAATTACATCGATTCCAATCATATGGTAATGTACTTATTTCAGTCGTGTAAATTGACTAGTCACAAAAGTGGTTGTTATCATAGAAAGTAAGGATGCTGTTAATATATTTATCATAATTTTCATAATTTCATATTTTTCTGGTATTATTATTTTTGTTGTTTGAATCAAAACGTCTAAATTTGTGTTGTATAATACATGTAATTCTGATTTTTTTTTGCTGTATATAATTTAATGTACATGCATGTAGTCCCTACCCTTTAGCATCCATTTTGACATCCTGAATGAAATTTAAACTCGATTTGTTTCGTCATCTTGTCACATGTTTGGTATCTTGGCGTAGTGGTTGGAAACCTAGTCAGGTAAGCAACTCTAATAAATCCAAAAGGATTTCCTAAAAAACCTCCCATCTCCCTTTGGTTTATGCTTTTTACAATGCTATTTCGGCATGAATGACCAGCAATGTTACACGACTGATGTAAAAGATACCCCCTCCAGGAATTCTTAGTGAAAGGCGTCATGAGGTCAACTGAAATATACAAATTTCTATATTTTTTTTTAAATTTTTAATCCAATTACAGATGTTTGCCTACATAAAACCTTATTCTAAGTTGTAGCCAGACATTTTGAAAGAAGGTGTGTATAATAATTTCATTTCTACAGCATTTTCACATAGGAATTTGACATCTATTCTGTAAGAAGTGTTGTGTGTTATGCCACTAATATTGGATTACAATTTTGCAAATATAATTTTTAGCTAGCACGTTTTAGTCCAACGTTTGGAAGTCATTGCATGTGTTTAAATGTACCCATAATAGTTTAGTTTATTTGTTGTAAAGTAAACTGGTAAAAAATAATTATTTTTCAAGAATTCATGTTCTAATTCAAAATACTAAATACATTTTCAAAAGTCATTACATGACGTGTTTTAATGTAACCATAATAGTAGGTTTTTTGTTGTAAGGTAAAATGGTAAAAAGTCATTTGTTTTACAGTTTTATTACCTTGAGGTTCAGGACATGAAGTAGACACTTTCATTTTTCTCTTGGAAGGCGTTGGGTTACTAGTTTCTTCCTCTTCACTGGAACTTTCAGCTGCAAAACAAGAATAAGATACTTATTTCCAAGCAATAAGCAGTTCAACGTTTTGAATCATTTTTCAAGAATTCTATTTCGATTTAATTGCTGCATCTTTTTTTTAAAAAGTCATAATACCTATGTTGGTGCAATTCTAAATATCAATACATATACAAATTAATTTACGACAAAAGATTATAAAATGAATATATTATATTAATTTACCTCTAAATAATCAATACATGTATATATGAAATACAACCCAACTCTGTGTGAAACTCAAGGTTGATTCTGTATATAAATGATATCATAATAAAAAAAGTACCTTTTTTAGGCTTACTGGAATCCAACAGATATTTTGGTTGTACATCATGTTGGCTTTCAAACACTGTAAATTCTGTTGGGATTTCAATGTTACTCTCGCCACTTGTTTTTAGTTTCTTTTTCATTCTTTCAAATCTATCCTTCATACTTCTTATTTTGATCCTACACTGCTCTGGAGTAACTTGTATTGAGAGTTTTTCCGCAATCTCTTGGGATATTCTCACCCATTTATTTTTTATGAAGGATTTACTCTTCTCGTATTTATCATACAAATCAAGCAAAAATTTTTCAGAATCTTTAGACCATGTTGAGCTTGTCGATGGTATCTGTTTGGCACTTGTGCTGGCTAGGCTAGTGGCACTTGTGCTGGCTTGGCTAGTGGCACTTGTGCTGGCTTGGCTAGTGGCACTTGTGCTGGCTTGAGTGCTCATACTAGGCATATCCGTAGCTTGGCTAGATTCCACTCTCAGGATACTAACAGTTACCTGACCATCGACATAATCCCTTTCTTCCAAAAATCGGGACATAGCCTCTTCATCTGCAAAGTTCAAACACATTTTAAATCATTGAAGTTAATGACGCTAAATATTTTGATGACAACGCTGACCATCTAAAAGTACAAAAACCGATAAACAAATAAAATGCAAGCACACTGCAGTCGTATTTCGGACATGTATGTAAGCAAGTGGTATATATTTATTGTATAGCAATATTGATTCCCCATAAAAAGCAAGGTAAAAATATTCCTATATTGCACAAGTTCTATTTTGCACCTGATGGCTCCAGAGAAAAATTGATGATTTCATCAAGGACAAAAATCTTATTATAAAATCCATTTGTGGCCACGTTTGTGGCATCATCTTTACAGAACCTAGTAATTACATTATTGGTTTTTAGTGGGGCCACGGTTGCTCATTTAAAAATATATTCTTAAGGTGTGTATTCGTTTGGTTATTTTGTATATAATAATTTAACCAATTTGTTTCAAGCATCACCAACTTACCTCCGCTTTCTAACTTTAGCAACGTTACTATGTCTGTTCTTACTATGAATTTTCGGAATATTTCTCCATCTTTGACAACAGAAATGATTGCAGTTTCTCTCCTGGCCGGCAACTTTGGAAGAACTCTGGAATTCAAAGAAAAGGTTCTTTTTAAAATTTAAATTGTTTAGAGAAGGGCGGATCCACAATTTAATTGCAGTTCTAAGGGGCTGTAAAAAGAAGAAGAAAATTGAAAAGTCTTTGTGATAATTTGTGTACAAAAACAAGATGTCATGCAATTAAATTACAGTATATGCTTTCCCAATTAAAGGTATGTGGGTGCAAGTCCACAAATTTATGCTTTAACTCAGCACATGTATGTGTGATCCTCAGCAGGGGCGGATCTAGTCCAAATAATTATGACGTCTTGCAAGGCTTTTTTATATTTTTATGTCATAAAAAAGTTATAAAAAAGCCTTGCAAGACGTCATAATTATTTGGTCTAGGGCGGATCCAGCAATTTTCAAAAGGGGGGGGGGGGGTGCTAGTCCTTTAATATATAACCTCTGGAGGCGATATTTTCTATTTACATTATTATTCTAATGATTTCTTTTTACTTATTTTGGTATTTTATATTTTTTTTACTTTTTGTTGTTTTTATTATCAATGTGCATAAAATAGGGGGTGGGGGTGCTTACCCAGGACAAAGGGGAGAGCAAAACATATGTCCCGATACAAATGCATTGATTGGCCAAAATAAAGGGGGTGCTACCCCCCCCCCCCCCCCCCCCATGGATCCACCACTGCTCAGTATGATCATGTTTGATCATGTTTTAATGCAACATGCACCCAACACAATCAATATTCTATTGTTAAATATATTTTCGTTCTTTGGTTTTACATGTAATTCAATAAATTTTACTTCAGATACATGTAAAATGAATTATTTACAAATTATTCCGATTTATTCTTATTTTCTCAGTCAAATTTTCCCACACTTACAACTTTTCCGCCATCTTGGACATGAATCGTCGCTTCAGTTCAAACGGTGCATTCCGGATTATTCCGGTTTATATTTTTTTTAGAAACGAACGTAAAACCTGTTGCTCCGGATGATGCGGGTATGTTCCGGATACCAGAAACGAACCGACCCAAAGTCAAAGTTTTTTTTTATTTACCTGTAAATCGTACATAACGAAAAAACTTGCATGTTCTTGGTACAATTCAAACCATGTGAATGTTCGCCTTTATGGGTTTATGAATATTAGTAAGGTTTTAAATGCAGATATTCTCCGAGTGTGTTATGTATATACTGGTCGTAACTAAAATTAAAAGTGTGTTCTTATTGTATGTTGATCTCTTTGTTATCATTTGACAGGGACATGAAATGTCAAAAAATTTTCAATTACCTATGTGACGCCATGAACAAAGAAAATGTATGATTTACCAAAAAATTGCATGCTTACGGTACAAGTTAAACCACGTGATGTTTACCATAATGGCTTGGTGACAATTAAAATACTATTCTAAAAGTGCAATTTCTTTGCAAGTATGTAAATTAAGTACTTGTGTTAATTAAATTAAAAGTATTTCCTTTTATGATATAAAAATATTGGTATATTGATCTCTTTGTTATAAACGAGACGGCGACTTGAAATGACAAAATTTTTTGCCTTTACCTGTGTTGTGATCCCGAGTAAATACTAAGATCAATATATACCTTAGATGGTCGTTCCTGCAGTCAGGAACGGCCGATTGCTCTTCTAGTATGAATAGACGTCTGCATTGTAGCCATTAGTTCAACCGGAAGAGAATGGTTTCTGGGAAGTTCTTCGGACATTGTAGATGGTCTGTCTGATGACCTAAAACTACCCCCCGGATACTACACTCCCCCCAGTTTTATTAATAAGGCCCCCTCTACTGATGGGGGCCCTGTGATTTTCGCCCAAAATCAATAAAATACTGAAACAATACCAAATTTAGAGAAAATATGCATCAATTTAAAAAAGTATATACCCTATCCCCCTAATAATTTTTAAAAGAATAAAACCTATCCCCCCAAACGGACCCTTTGTATCCATGGGTCTACTGATTAACTAAAAGCTAGTACAATGGGTTCCCAACCAATTGGGAACCCAGACAACTGTGAATTGTTCTTGTCTGGATCGTATACCAACTCTTCCTTGTCTTTATACAAACTAGAACCGGGCAATTTAGTGGCTGCATGTCCACTATATAGTTGGACCCAGAAAGTTGTGCTGATCCATTCTCCATCGTGAAGAGTTTTGTTTCATTTTTCCTCACTTGAACTGTCTTTATGCCTTTGTTTGGGTAGGGAATTCCAGGGTCCCACTGTCTTCTGTTGGGACCCGATCTAACTGTGCTCACACAAAAGACTGACGCCCCACTGTCTACTGGTGGCGGCTTCTGCTGATTAAAATACCTAGTGCCAACATTACCTGTTTTGAAAAGTAGCCCCAATCCCAAATCGGGGCTTTCTGGATTAATGTATACAGATTCCTGGTTGACCGGATTGTTACTTTCTGTTGCGGCTTTTCTGTCAGTTTCTCCCGTTGAGGAAGGGTCCTCAATTGGAGGTGAATGACTGTTTTCAGTATTGTCGGTCATTCCTCCGTCAACAACAGGAGTAGGGAAAACTGTGACTATCTTCTCATCATTGGCCCCTTCTACCAAGGTGGTATGTGCCTCACTGTCTGAGGTGGAGTCCCAACTTTCTTGGGCCTCCTCATCACTTGCCGAAGTTGTCTCTGTTGGGGCAGCAACCTTTTGAATGCTACTGTTATTCTCAATTGCCAAGATAGCTCTGTTGGGTCCCCTCACAATATTGGCTACTGGACCCTCCTGGTCTCCTGTGAGCAATGCTAAAGTATCCAAGTTGCCTTGGGGCACCTCACATTTCTCTACTAATGGTATGGCTGGGGTATCCACAATGAAGGAATACCCCTGGTTGGCCCTTATTTTCCAACAACCACTGTCTGAGTCCTTTATTAAAGTGAACCTCCTGTCCACATCAACCGTGACCAGTTTATGAATATCAGGTAAGGAGTACCTGGCAAAGCCTGGGTCCCTTTTAAGGATTTCCTCAACTAATAAATACCCACCTGGGAGAAGGCTGTGGTCCAACCCCGGTGCACCATGTCTCAATATGTTCGCGAGACATTTTAATAAGTAGCAGTCCAATCCGCCTGAAGGAGTTGCCTCTTTGTCAGAAACAGAGCATTGCTCTGACTCGATCTCTGCTTTGACCTGTACTGACACACTGGGTTCTCTGTTCCCCTCTCTGTCCCTTGCACATACCCCTGGGCCAATTATAGCTATCTCCGCTACTCTGCCTTGGGGTACAGACTCTACTACTGAGAGGCCTAACTTTATTTGCGGGGACTCACTCCGGCCTCCTGAGTAGTCCCGTTTAAGTTTAATGGTACTGTTGCCGTTCTGCTTGACTGAATTGTGGAGGTAACAGTTCTATCCTTCCCCTGTAAATCCAGACAGTCCTCCTTAACATGTCCAGGCTTAAAACAATGGTAGCACACTCCCTCCCATGGAGGCCCTCTATCAGTGGAGGGACTCCCTGAGACAGACTTACCTCCATAGTTTGGGCATTCCATTTTGGAATGGCCCCTCTCCCCACAGTGGTGGCAACTTTCTGTCCCTGTTTGTCTGCCAGGTGAGCAGCTTCCTGTTATGGGGCTTGTGAGGAGTTGTTTGAATTGGTCCATCATGTCGTCTAATTTTTCGTTGACTTTACCAAGTTTGTTTTCAAACTTCTTATTAGACTTTTCTAACTCCACTTTCCATGTACTGGCTGGGGCCCTCTCAAGGGGCCCCCGATACTCACAGATGGCCTCATGGTGGTCTCCATACTGCCCATCAGTTACCTGCCTAACCTCACGCCTATTTGGCTTCCCATAAATTGCCTGGGTATTATGTTGGAATAGCCGTATTTTATCTACGGCCTCCTCTATGCTTTGGGGCTGAAGGTTGGAGACTTGCACTCCCAACTGTTTGTTTTCAATACCCTGGCACAGCCGCATTACGGCTTGCTCATACATATATTCTTCAGGGAGGTTTCTAAATGCCCTGGTGGCCAAGGACAACACCCGATCAGCCCAGTCCTCAAGAGACTCCTCAGGGGCTTGCCGGGCATTGTTAAACTGGACCTGGGCAGTCTCAGGGAGTAACTTGAAACCAAAGCGCTTGTGAAGCTTCTCCACAAGCTCCCTATAACTCACCTCCTTGTCTCTTTCTGTTATGAGGGCATAATATTCACTGGCTTTTCCCTCAAGACACCAGCAAAGTTGGTCCTTGCATTCCTGGGGACCCCATTCACAAACTTCCGCATACCTTGCAAATTTTGTGAAAAAGGCCTGCCAGTTACCCTTCCCGTCATACTTAATATTTTTTGGGGCATTGGTAACTTTAGAGATGCCACCTAAAGTTCCTCGTGCCCCACCTCTGTTGTCAGGTCCCCTTGTGTTTTCCTTAGGCCTATCCTCATTATATGGTACTGGGTAGGCCTGTTGTCCATAGCCCACCCCTGCGGTGACCCCTTGTGGGAGCACCGCTGTATACCCTTGATTATACTGGTTCTTGGGTTGCCTATCCCCATTGTCATGAGATGGGGTCTGCCTTGTGTCCGCACCCCTATTGTCTTGCCCCTTGCCATACTTACTGCAGGCCATCTCGTACTGTCCCCCACCAGTGTTAGCTGGTTGGGTACAGGGTGCTGACCCCTGACCTGCATAGTTGCTTGCGTGACCCATGGGGTGTGAAGGTGTGCCCCAATAGTTCAGGGTAAGTTTGTCCCACGCACTGTCTTTACCTGGACAATATGGCTTGTTCCCAATACTACCCCTGTACATGTGGTGAGGGGGACTACCTTGGTTTGGGTCACCAATATCATGGTGACTCCACTCTTTTTTCTGTAACTGTTCCCTGTAGCCCCCATCCCAATTCCCTGTAGGTTCAGGTCTAGCATTTGCATCACCGGGATATGAACTATATTCAAGGAAGGCAGAGTCCATCTGGCTTGGCCCTTTCAAAGGCCCAGGACTTTGCCCCTGGTGCCATGCTTCTTGTCTAAATGCAAATTGGCCTTGTACTTGGGAGGGTGTGCCCTGTGGGGCAATGTGTCCCCTATCTAACATCTCACCATGCCTGCCTTGGGCCTTAGGTGGTGGCCCAATATTTTGGCCACCTCCATTTGGGCTGAAGTCCAGCCTGGATAAGAGGCCCCTTGTTACTCGTAGGTGGGAGATAGTGGACAAGTCTGACTCGGTCACAAAGCCCTTGCTCTCCCTAATGTCCATTATTTGCTCCCCAGTTTTTATGCCTATACCTGGGAGCTGGAGTAACTCTTGAAAGCTACAAGTGTTTAGGTTTACAACCGACATTTGTAACTGTAAATCACTGAACAACAATTTATAACAAAGTTTATTTATTTAAAGAATAAACAACAACAAACAACACACTCAATACCACAATTTATTTATTTAATAACACAAATACTAGTACGACTGCTTCGGGTAACCCGTCCTTCTGGTCTGCGGTTAACAAAAGTAAACAAAACAATAACACAAAGACTGGTAACCCGTCCTTCTGGTCTGCGGTTAACACAAGTAAACAAAACAATAACAATAACAATACGACTGGTAACCCGTCCTTCTGGTCTGCGGTTATCAGAAGTAAACAAAACAATAACTTGTCGACTGGTAACCCGTTCTGGTCTGCAGTTACCGGTGACTGGTACCCAGCTGTCCCTTCAGGGTCAGCAAGGTAACCTGACGTCTACTTGCACAATCCTAAACAACCGTGAAGTATTCCTCCAAAATACTCCACGAGTGCCTGAAATGACTTATTCCCGCGCTGGAATAAACCAAATCACCTTTCCCCTCCTGCCTGAAATGACTTATTCCCGCGCTGGAATAAACCAAATCACCTTTCCCCTCCTGCCTTACTATTTTTTGCCGTACACTACCTGCACGGCAAAAACATAAAAAATACTCAATAATACGCAAAAATCAGGGGTTCTACCGCGCTGCAAAACCCCTGAAATGTTGTGTAATATTCTCTACCAGAGTATTACACAACAAAAACGATCGGCAAAGGTTTCCCCCGAATCCTTTTCCGCTGGAAACACTGTCGAAGCGAACGTCGCCTCAAATCACAAAATGAGCCCTTAATTGCAATGCTCCACGCAAATAAGTGCTCGCAGCGCCAATGTTGTGATCCCGAGTAAATACTAAGATCAATATATACCTTAGATGGTCGTTCCTGCAGTCAGGAACGGCCGATTGCTCTTCTAGTATGAATAGACGTCTGCATTGTAGCCATTAGTTCAACCGGAAGAGAATGGTTTCTGGGAAGTTCTTCGGACATTGTAGATGGTCTGTCTGATGACCTAAAACTACCCCCCGGATACTACACCTGTGTGACGTCAAGAACAAAGGAAATGTATGTTGACATTCAAACAAAGGGCTACGACAGAAGGCAACGTTTATGCTTATACGAGGCAATTGAAATTTATGAAGTAATCTGCCAGTACAAGTAAATTCATATTTCCTACATTTCTTAGATCATTCACGAAAGCAGTTATTCCATATGGTATATTCGTAGAAATACATATGAAATACAATTTATTTGTTCAAATAAATTTTCATCTAGCGCACCACATCACATGACAGGTCGTTGTTCCCCTATCCTTTTCAGTTGCGACACAGGCTCTGTGGGCAGAGTTCAGGTGACATTACTCCGACGAGATGACCATTCAATATAGTTGTACTACGGCGCTAGTCATTGGATGCAATTTTTACTTGATATCAATTAGAATTGGTTTGCAATATTGCACTCGATCCTGTTATGAAAGCTCATGTTAAAAGGATTCTATTATATCAAGACACTCATTGCTATGATTTCAAAAAAAAGCTTTGCAGTGTAAGTTCCACTCTCAATGCTAAATATGAAACGCTAATATAGACAGCAAATAGCAATTAATTATTAAAAATAATCAAAAAAAATCTAGAAGTTGCATATTTCCATTGCCATTTACTTCGTCCCCATTCACAGGATTCGTATTTGAAATAGATTTAAAAAAGACATGAATAGTTTATTTTGAATCAGTTCACAATCATGGACGATATAGAAAACAATCTAAACGAACTTGTAAGATCAGTGAATAGTAGAACTTTTCTTTTAGTGCAAACTTAAGGTATAACTCTGATTATATATTCCACTGGAGTTTCTTTGGCGGCGGTTATAGAAATGGTTGTGTCAAATTCAACATTAATATTTCAAAAATTTCAGCTTAAACGACCTAAACTGAACTTTGTTCCATGTGCAGAAAAGTTAAAGTCTGCGATTGTAGGAAATGTATTTGTAAGAGTGTGCGGGATGGGGATGGACCCCTTGAAGTTGATGGTCTGTTGGACTAGGGGGGCTCCCTCGTCCACAGGGTTCTTCTTGTTGGAACAACATAATTCTGAAATACAGAAATAAGAAAATATAAGTAAATTATATATAAATATTTTAAATAAGTGACTGTCATATAAAAGATATATTTAAATAAGTCTAAAAATCATATACGGAAATACTTGGGGAAAAAAATAAACGAATAAAAAAATAAATAAATTAAAACAGTTATTAAGAACAAATTCATGAAAAAGTTCGAGCGTGAAACTTGAAGGGAATCTAATTTATAAAGGATAATTAAAATAGGTAAAAATACTTGCAATCACGGTATATATTCTTTATTAAAATCGTCAATAAACATCTTCCGGATTCTCATATACATTTATTCCACATTTTAAATGAATTTATGACTATAAGTTTACAATCAATTAAAGATAGTTATTGTCACAATTGTTATTGTGTTTTATAATCCTTGCTAAAGTATTGACGTATGTCACAATAAGGGGAAACAAACTCACAATCAATTGGTAGATAGGCCGGAATCAGCAACAGGAAAAGCTAGAATACAATAAGTGTTCGAATTGAACACAAATTGTAAACCTAGGCTTTTATAGTTTCTATTGTAATTACTGATTATCCAATTATCTTTGATGTCACGACCACTACTGATAAAATTCCTAATTAAAGACGTTATGAACAGATGTATACGATTATTGTTTAATTATATGTTATCTTGTGTGTCCAATACTTGACCATCACATACCCATAAACTAATGTAGCATCTGCCATTTGTCCCCAAATACATAATTAAATTTTCCTTATGATATAAATTGTCACAAATTTGTGTATCTCTAACTTGTACTGACTAATAAATTATATAACAGTCTTTGTGGAATTAAGCAACACAATTACCCTCCTTGATAACAACATATTGATTCATCGAGAACGGTTTGATTAATTGAGGTTACGAAACCTATACTAGAATTTATTGCTTTTTCTGCCAAAACAGCAGCATGCCGTAACTCTTCAATGTTTTTGGTCTCTTTTGTCATGACAATTGTTTTAAAATCAGACCTTAACCCATTCATTGCTACAGCTAGCAATATATCATCAGATATATTTCTATTTGTAGACAATTTTAACAATCTAGACAAATAATCGAGTACAGAGTCAGTCCTTCCTTGGTGAGTTTGTAATATTGTCAGATCCAACAGATGTTGTTTGTCTTTAAATCTCTTCAACCTTTTACTCACCAGTACCCAAAGGTTAACCTTTAACCCTTTAACCGCCTTTACCCATCAGGTTGACCTTTAACCCTTTACCCATTGGATTAACCTTCAGCCCTCTACCAAGCTTTACTTATTGGGTTAACCTTCAACCCTTTACTGATCTTTACCTTCAACTCTTTACCAATCTTTATCCAGTGGGTTAACCTTCAATCACCTTCGCTACAGTGGGTTTAACCCTTAATCATTTACCTATCATTATCTATAGGTTATTCTTCAACTCATTACTCACCATAACCCAGTGGGTAAACCTTCAACCCCTTACACACCTTAATCCAGTGGATGGAATAAATGTAAAATGTCGCAATTTCGATAAAATGACAAGACATAAACTGCTGTATATTTAAAAGGACTTGACAAACAGGACTGACGGACAGCTAAAAAATGTTGCTAACGGCACTGCCTAGATGTCTGTTAGCATTTTAGAAAGTCACTGTCAAGCAAACAGTAATTTAGTATACCTATTTGTTTAAAAAATAAAATTGTTGCACACCATATCCTGATATTAAAATATGTAAGTAGTACATAAATAAATGATCATATTAAAGATTTTTAAGGTTTTCAACCAACTTCATCATTAACAGGAAATAACTCATTACCCCCCATGTTTTTCTTTCAATTATTGTTATCGCCCTGATTGTCTGCTGTTATAGATGCTTGGAAGCCAGATCCCGAAATTCACCAAAGAAAACCAACCTGTTTGAACTTTCATCTGATATACATTTAAAAGTACCTGAAGCCATTAAGATAGATTAATTTTTGGAAAAAAATTCTGGTTAAATAAGATCGGGATAAAATCAGATAAAACTATAAAATATGTGTTCATGGGAATATTTAACATTTGTTATCTTTTATATTCTCATTATCTCCAATTTAGTAAATAAAAACATTAATATTCATCTTCTTCATTTTCTGTTGTAAATATGATGAAAGTTTATTGTGGCAATACATACTAAACATTTCTTTAATAAAGCACAGTCTCTTTTTCCATGTTTTCATCTTCAGCCTTCTCAACATAATGGTCTGAGGTCGACAGTGGGGGAGAGAAAGACTGAGGTTGAGCAGACGAGGATGCCTGGACATAGTCATGCTCATTCATTGGCATCCTCGGTGAAACCCAATCCACCAAATCATCCAACAACTCACCATTGGCAGAGTGTTGTTCCAGTAGTTGATCATCAACAGAGCTCCCCTGTTGGAACTCCTGATCTTCAGGTTGGTACCCCCATGTTTGGCTTTGAATAATTTTTCCCAAGACTTGCTTTCTGAATGGGATAAAAAAAATATATATACTTTAAAATACATAAATAGTACAAATGTAGGTGTTGAATTGTTGTATTTGTCTGTAATATTTCTTTGTTGAGTGTTAAAATATCTAAAAAAATAGATTTTTTATCAATTTTGATTTAAAATGTTGGATAATAAAATCTCATGTAAAGTTTAATTATGTTTTCTTGGTTGACAATGTAAATTAAACATTATAAATATTAACTTTTTTTAGAATGATGATGTACCTGTTTGTATTTTTGCCTGTGTGACTGCTGTATGTGGTATGTAACATTAAACTAATTAAATTATGGCTCAAATCATTACAAACAAGGGAAAATGTTTATATGAGTTGGATTTGTGTGACAAAATCTCCATGAATGACACTTGATTACAAAAATGTAAAAAATTGAATTGAATATATATAAAGATGTGGTATGAGATAACTCTGCATCCAAGTCACAATGTATAAATAGTTAGCAATTAAAGGGCATGGTATGGTCTTTAACATAGAGCCTTGGTTGGCACTGAACAGCAAGTTATAAAGGACTCTAAATTGACTATTTTAAAACAATTCAAACTGATCATTTTGTTCACATAGCATTTCACATTTTAATTAATTTAGACTGGAAAAAATAATGAAATGCAGTTTTTTATAAAATGTTATTTATTTCAGTTGCTGTAATTTTGGTGGTCATGATTATTTATTGTTTAAAGACAAGGAAATGTTCGAGAATTTATCAAGAAACAGAAAGCCACATCCCGGAAGAGATTCATTTTGATACTTTCACAAATCAACATGACCATCAACTTTTATTTACAAACAGGAAATAGAGGAACAATCAACATTTTAAACTTTTTTCAGAACATGCAGGATATGTAGCTGTATTGATTTTGGCAACCATTCAACTTTTGAACAGCCACCCCTTTAACTCAACATGTAATATTCCGCTATAATAGCGAATTATAAAACTGTATTTAAACGGAGCAAAAAAAAAAAAACAGAGCTCGAAATAAATGCTAATTTTTCAGAATCTTTATTGACTTTCAAGATATAAATTATTGAGTAACTATTAAAATATGGATGTAATATCAGACCTTTCCACAAGTATTGAACTTACTATTGATGTGACAGATCAAGTGAAAACAAACATAGATATATTTAGAACCCATGTAGACATACACAAATGTGTGATAACTTCATGAAGCTACTGTCCAGATTCACTACCAGATGAAGCTAAAAGAATTACCAAGTTTTATAATAGAAATGTTCGGAAGTTTTAATCCATCATTCATGAAATAAGAGGTGAAATTGTTGCCACGGCAATGATTTTAGAAAATGAAGTAGTTCTCCCTCAAATGGTGAACATTATCTATATTTTTGGAATGTTTTTGAACAAACATGTTGATCCGTGCCATTACCAACTTAATGAAATGAAAACGGAAGCAGATACGTGTTCTAACTATTAAGACCTTCACAATTTATAGTGCATTGTGTTCCATTGTTTATGGTGTTTCGTTAACCGCTCGGTGCAGACTAGTCAAACACAGAAGTCAAAGGGTTGATTAGTTCTCAGTGTGTCCTACAACCCAATAGTCACATATATTCCAGCACACACGTTCAGCCTACACAAGTTTGGTTTTTCCAACAAAGGGGATTTAGATACAGAGTTACAAGAAGTTGTCCCATTGGCACTCCTATCACCTCTTATTGATATCTATATAGTTTTGAAATATTCAATATAGCATTGTGTTACCAATATAAAAAAAGCCTCCTTTATTGACAAGATTGAGACTTTTCTAAATATATGATTACAAAGACAATCATGTTTTATTCATGCTTCATATCACATCAAAGGCTCATCATAGCATTTTGTTTTCACAGAATTCTGAGGAATCTTCAACAATCACAACTGACAAACAACCCACTACTATTTCACCCACTTCTTCAAGTTCTTCAACATCATCTGTAACTGTAACAACCCCAAATGTTAAGAGGACATCGAGGCCTGCAACCTCAAATGTAGAAAGTAAGACAACAGGAGGAGCAGATATGAACATGTGCCCCACCACACCACCAATGGAGTCCACCACTGTGGTATGTATACATATGGTAAAAGTAATACAATATTTTGAAACCTCCAATGCTTTGCTCTGCAATTAATGAGTTTTGTTGGATATCATACTTTGGCATATAGATAGCTCAACATTGACATACACTCTACATTGAATGACAACGAATTGTCTCATTTGTAATCATACATCATTCAATTATTTTGCTTTTAAACAAACCTTAATAAGTGTTCTTAAAAAAATTTAAAAAAAAAGTAGTTGATCCGAAATATATTTAATTTATATAACAAAAACAAATTTACATAATACATGATTATAATTGGTCGTCCTTGATTGAGGTACATGACGATTGTACCTCATCTACGGATTGCACACTTTTGGTTTCTGACATCTCGTCCTCCTCTACCCCCACTTCATGATTCCATGGAGGCTGGTCTAAAAAGTTACCTGCCATTTCAGTTCTGTAAATTAAAAAAAATAATAATATATTTGTTTTATTCTAGGAAGCAGAATCAAGCAGTATTGGATGGGTGGTTGGGTTTGTGGTTTCTTGTATTGGTAAGTTGTTAATTTGCTGTCTGTTATTTCTTCTGTTATCATTCATGTCATTGTAATCATGGTAATACATGCAAGTTTGATCAACATGTTTAAAAAGAAATGTGCTCACCAGTTAATACAAATATTTTCAAATTAATTATGGACATATCACTAAGATGATGATTAAAAATGTTCTTTCACTGTTCTTAATACTCTGGCAAGTGTACATGTATACCGTAAATGATTGATTGCAGTGTATTTTTAAGGTAGATTTTTGAAATACTTATTTTATTATTTAGGAACAGTGGCATTTATAACTTGGGAAGTTGTCAAGTTATTGATGAAGAGGCGTTCGAATAGATTGAAGAATAAGCCGGATTATTATCATAATATGTAAAAATAATAACTTACCTCTTTTTCAAAATTTTGGTGCACATCTGAAGGATGCAAGTATTTTGCGTCCTTTCCGCCAAACCTTCACCCCCATCAACACCGTATTGTCTCCATAGTACAGGAGGTCCTCTGATTTGCTTATGGTACCATGTAAAATGGCGTGGTAGATTCCAAGCACCATATTACTGTAATTGGTGTTATCAGTAAGGTTGGATACTAACGCCATCTGTCTCCTACTGTCCAAATCCACGGTGCAGAAGAGGCAGGGGATCTGTCTACAATCTGCCCATCTTAGATTGGGCACTTTTTATAGCATTTTGAATAAAAAAAAAGTTTGTTCTTATTATCAGTGAGTTGTTTCCACCATATGTTATACATGGTTAACACAATATTTCTAAAATCTCAGTAATTTAAAATGTCTCAGTGAACATTATTTTGGAATATGATTTCAACTCACCACTTAAATACTTTGATTGTATTAGATAACTTTCACACATTTTTACAATGAATATTTTCTACTGATGATGTTGAAAAAATTGTTTGTATGTATATATATAACAGTTAGCTGATTTGATATTATGATATTAAAATTGTTATTTGAAAAGAGTCTTTTTTTTTGTGTCTTAAAAATCTGAAAATAAATTGTTTAAAAGTTTGTTTCTGTTAAAACATCATGAGAAAACTTTTCACACATTGGTTTTGTTATATTGAATGGATGAATTGTAACCTTTGACCGGTCATTTAAAATCAGATGAGGTTTGCTGGATTGACCATTTAAAACCCAGTGATTATTCACTGAACTGATAAAATCATGAGAGTTTGCTGAACTGACCATTTAAAACCCAGTGATTATTCACTTAACTAATAAAATCACAAGCAATTCATTTGTATAAATGGATAATAAGCAAACAACTTGACATACAATGCTTATTTAACACAGCTTTATTGATGAAAATAAAATCACAAATATGATGGATTGTTTTAAATCAGTGCTTTAGTGATAGACTTGTCAATGTGTGGTATTAGTCTCTTTAGATATTGCCACTGTCTTGTATTGAAATAAAGTCCTTTGATTGTTGGGTGTCCACTAATAAATTGTCTAAAATCAATCCTTACTTCTCTCTGATATCGACACACAGTAGCCTTATAGTCCTGTGGGAGGTCAAATTGTTGAAAAAAGTCACATATGGATGAATTGTATTGTCTTAGAGAATCTACTGGGTGGTGTGTTAATCTAATACAATCTGTAGCATTGTGCGACTTGTATGATTTACAAACATGTAGATTGTTAGTAACGGCTAGTGTTGCACTCGTCACTGAAAGGAGGACAATTACCCCCATCACTTTCACCATGTCTAAGTGAAAGTCATAATTTGCGTACAGAGAACTTAAACTAGACCTCAATCTCGAAGTTCTAAATGTGATGCCTGCAACGCTATGATCTCTTGTTGAATTCATATCTTCATTAGAGTCTACAGTTGGAATCATGTCTATAAACTTTGCATTCGAACAAGCCATCTGCTCAGCTTGAGAGTAGTTGCAAATATAATAAAAATAAAATCAGTTATACTTTTGTATTTCTACCTTCTATTATCATTGCATTCGAAGCCAGCAACATTCCTCGCGAGCACATTCCATACATTTTTGCTAATCCTTGCTAATTCTGTGCTGGTATGCCTATTACAGTACTACTGACTCCCAACACACATAATGTGAGACATTTCGGCACTGTCTGCCGAATCCATCATTAAATCTTCAAAAACTATAATTTTATGACCCTCCTGTTCACCCCAATTGGTTAACAGTTCCATTGAGGGGATACCTTTATGAAATTGAATTTGAGGGATCTCCTTTATCATTTATCATACAAGTCCGGCCAAACACTAAAACAAAAATATATTTTAGATGGTGGAATTTTGAACATTTCCGGAGCCATCACTAATAATTGTTTAGTGAAATAACTCTTTCCAGAATTAGTTGGACCGACAATGAAAAACGATATAGGAGATTGAAACTTTATTAAGCTTTCTCTTTGCCACCAACGGCTTTCCATCTCAGCGTTTTAAAATAAAGTGAGAGATCTACCCCATACATTCAGTATATATAAAAGGAAAAAGATATAAGATATGTGATACGATAATTTATTTATAATAAAGTAAATGAGAATATTAAATGTCTGTCCATGAATATAGAAATGAATAGATATAGGAAGATGTGGTGTGAGTGCCAATGAGACAACTCTCCATACAAATAACAATTTAAAAAGTAAACCATTAGATTTTTTATTTTGCATGTATTATGATATTTTATTCAAATTGAATTAAAGTATTTGTGTGAAATTGATAATTTAAAGAAAATATATATTTTTATATACTTAGACATGATTATAATTACATGTAACTCCAATTATTTATATACAAATAAATTGATAATGTGAAGATGTTTTTGTAAACAAGTACCTAATCAACATATATGACATCCACTGTCACTTCCACTTCTTCTATATATCCTTCATCTTCTATGTCTTCGTCTTCTTCTGACACATTAAAGTTTAGGGGGTGGGCATTCCATTGTACATGATTGCAAACATGTCTTCCCTATAAATGATCTTTTATTTTAGACATCTAGTACAGAAGGACTACCTGCATGGGTTTCAAGTGTGATAAGTTCTACAATAGGTGAGATTTTATATTCATATTTACATTTATTTCCATATTTTTTTCTCTAATTTATTATTTTTTCTTAATTATTTTTTTTCACTCAATTTTATATTCACATTAAAAAAAATTTTATCACACAATTTAAAATAAATTTTAAAAACTAATAAAAAGATTTTACCATTTATTACTTAGAAGAGACATATGAGACAGGCAGCTTTATTAGTCATTTTTATTATCCTTTTGAAACAATCAAAAGATAGTAAAAAGAGGAATATTTTAATATGTTCTCCTCTTATTTGTTTCTGCATGGGATTAACAGCAAAAGTGGGCAGTACACTGGGTTCTGCGGAACACTTACATTTTTTTTTCTATTTCGTGCTCTAATTTCAGTGTGCCTCAGGTAAATGTTACGAAATTTATCCACACTAGTTTAACCACAAAACTGAGATCTAGCTTGAATTTTGGTGCCGTCATTTTATTGTTATGGTGAGGGTCATGCACAGTTACAATTGGAAACAAAATTCTATAAAATCAAAGCCTTATATGGCATGGACATTTAAAGAAGTTGACAGAGATTATTGTACATGTTGAAAAATTACCACTACACAAGAACTGGCATTACAACCTGAACGCCAGTGGACGTGGCTTGAAAATTGCATTTCCATTAACACTCAAACCCAAATTACATATGAAAAAGTTTATATTTCTGAAAAAGGTACTTTGGAGATGAAAACTGTGCCTGTCGAGACGTTGAGGATGATATGTGCCATTGAAGTATGTACTTGTGATCAGCTATAGTGTCCCGCAGAGAATTTGGTAAAACTCTTCTCCAAATATATGTTTACAGTCAATATATACCAGTCATGTCAGACGAATTTACAGCTTACTGCAAACTCAAGTAAGACAAAGATTTTCTCTTTCGCTCGAAATTGAGAACAATTTTATCAGTGAAATTCACAAAACTAAAACGAAATTTTCAGATTATAAGTATATAGAAATTTTAAATACTCAGATTTCAACCTTTCAATTAAAAGGCACAGACCGACTTGAAGACAGACTTAAAAAGACCGCGGAGCGAGTTTCTTATCAATACAAGACAACATTTAGATGTGACCGAAAACGTTCGTCTTTCAACGAGGGAATAACAAGAATTGCTGTGTATGACTCTGAACTTCAGGATGTGACTTCATTATCGTACCGCCTTTCAAAATTTGAAGAAGGTAAAACAGAACTGTCTATTAGATGCAAAGAAGAAAAACAAAGATCGCGAGGGAATGCCGATTACCAGAAATTAGAAACTATCACAGAAAAGTTAAAACGCGAAAACGACAGCCTACACAAATGCTTGGACTTGTTAGAAAAAACACCATATTTCAAGTGTCGGTGGAAAACCGGTTGGTGATCTCGGCAAGTCTCAGAGATATGCTAAAATGCAAAGGCGCTATGGTTTGACACCAAACAATTTAGTTTTTGAAACCGAACACGGAGAAGACATCAAAATAAGATTTGGAGAACAAACAGAAAGTCAATCGGAAAATGATGAAATTCGCCTGAAAGAAATACTTTTTTCTCAAATCACAAACTTCGGAGGCTTACGGCACGGAGTAGTATTTTATATATTGTACTTTTATGGTTATAGACTTAGTTTTCTGTCATACCGAGAGAAAAAAACCGAAAAAACCAAGAGAGTCTTTTACTATCACCAAACGAAAATTTCTGGTCGTTAGCATGGTTTTATATGTTTATAAATATATTGTTATTAAGTTTTTATATAGCTGATATAGAAAGGATGTTTTGTGAATACCAATGAAACAACTCTCTACAAGAGACTAAATGTCACAGATATTAACAAAGTCACCATATACGGCCTTCATCAATGACCAAACCCTTACAACATATTTTGCTAAAGAAAAGTCCGAAACGACAAATGTATTTAAACGAGAAAACCAAGGGCTTATTCATGTACAATATAAAAAATATGTAACACAGCAGCAAAATTTTCGGTGCAGAAAAAGGGTGGATTTCAAATAGATTTTACCATTTTAACAACATTTTACCAAGCAGGCAGGCTCCAGTATATAGAAAAGATGATTTAAGTGTTCCAAATTGTATGTCAAAACAAAAGGGGTGCTACCACCGGCACTCCCTCTGGATCCGTCACTGGTTCATGAAGTCTATACAAAATTATGTTAACCTATCTCACTTTTACAGAAGACAGGAAGAGAATGATAATGTCAGGACTGGGAGTAACAAGGATTATTTAACGAGAACACGGTTAGTAAATACTAAACTTCCAAAATTTATTATTCTGCGAAAAAAAAACTTTAAGTAAAACCAAACTAGTCGGTGTCGATACGATAATCATGTCTTTTGTCGCATAGGAAATTTTAATTAGTGTCGAAAATTTACAATCCTTTCATACTAAAACACTATCAGTAATTTAGCAATGACAATGCAACAATCACTTTTTTCAATTGTCCATGGAAACCATTTATCGGATAAGTAGAACATGTCAATCCTCAGAAGTCGTAAGATTTCTTGGTAACATTTCCAACTTTGATTTTATTGTATGTATAAGTAGTGTATTTGTGTGGTTCGAAAACATTTTCTGTATTATGTTTACATAAGGACCATAACAGTGGACTATACAAACAAGGTCTATTTACTTTAGGCCTAAGTCTATTTACATAGTGGCTCTTGTCAACTCAAGTAAACAAAGTTTGTTTACATAGACTAAAAATAAACAAATCATCCAAGTTATGTAATGTACAAACTGATCCAAAATGAGTAAAAACTGAGTAAAAACGACCCAAAAAAAAGGGAGGGAAGGGGAGATTGTGAGGGTTGTATTTGTGTTTGATCGTGGGGTTTGGCTCCCCCTTCCACGACCAAAATGAAAGAAACATGTGCAGATATAAGCTTAAGGGGGAGGTGACCGTCCGATTTCGGCGGGAATCATTACTATAAAAGTCGAAAACCTAATCATTTTCTTCATCGTCATCATTAAAATGGCAAGCAACGTAGTTTTCCAGCAGACCGTAAACAAAAGTGGGGAAACAGAATTTTGGGAGGAATAAATCCTTAGTGTTTAGGAAACATGAACAGTTTTACTATTTAGATCTATACGATAACAAGTTCGGGAAGGCCCGTTTTAATGGGATATGTCTAGGACTTGATGAACTAGATTTCATTTTATCAATCGGAAGAGATCTTGAATCCCGTAGCAGTGTCTTCCCTGTAGGAAAAGCAGTTGCTTATAAAAAAAATCAGCAGCTTGTATACACCCTAGCCTGAATGCTTTCAGACAACCACCGGCAAGTCCTGCAGCAGGTTCATGTCAACAGATTTATGAATGTGAAGAGGTTGTCCCTACGTGAAATTATCATCAGAAACGAGGATTTACTCATAGCACTGACTACATTCAACAAACGTTTACCCCTGCTGTGAAAGATACAGAAGATCAACTAAAAAAATGAGATATGAAACTATATCTCCCGTGCCATACACTGATGAAGCTCTCCAGAAAATATTCTGAATGATTTAATCCTCTTTCATCAAATGAATTGAAATAAATTTCAATGCCTTTGTGTTGACAAAAAAATATTAATGATAGTGTCTTGTTTATTTGAAAACCCGTAATTCGATTTTCCCTCCTCCCTATACATAAATAACACTCATCGTATTTGGTGTAATTTTTTTAGGATTTTTTTATATTCTCAGTGCTCCTTAACTTTTTACCTAGTTTGATCTTGCTATTATTTTGATTCAAGTGTCACAAATGAGTCTTGTATATATATTCGAAATGCACGACTGGCATATAAATTTTATAAGTCTTATATTTGACTCTGAAAAGTATCATCCGGACTATATATATTTTCTAGATAAATACAACACAAATGATTTATTTTTATTAGGAAACAAACATAATATATATTTACATAATTTAAGGTAAACAAATCACATTTATCCAATTTTATAATGTCCAAACGCATAACTCTCTATTGAATTTTTCCAGTAACGTTTATCATCGAAACTGCAAAGTCCCCTTTTCACAATTGTGTCTATGAAAAGCTGATGGTTTTTACTCCTAATCAAATTCATCGAATTTAATGTGACAGTTTCATTAAACAAGCACTTTTTGTGATTTTCATGTCTGAGTGTATTTTTAATTTAACATCTAGCGATCCCTTTAGCCACTTTTTTCTCCACCTGATATTTATTTATCCGTCCATCTTCACATTTTTCGATCGCATCATATTTCAAACTGTACATTTAGGGACGTAAACCTACAAATTCTGTGATGGGAACACCTGAAAGTATATAATTTATTTTACTATTTAGAATAATAAGGTAGTTAAAGTGCTCTCTTATCTTAAAAATACGAAAGGTACATTTAATTTACATAAATCAGGGCTAGGAAACAACTGCATGATCTCTATCACATGATATCTAAAAAAAATTTAACCATTTGTTTAAATAACATTTTTGAATTATTATCTAACTAACATGTACATATTAAAATATATCATTATCTATAAAAAGAAATTATTTTATTTGTAGGATATACTCATACCTGTTTAGGAGAAAATGCAGGTTCTGATGGATTATATTGTGTTATTGGAGTCTGTGGAAGGGGTGGATAACTGAAAAAGAACGAATAAATAACAAACTTTTTTTTAAGGTGGTACCCAACACTTTAAATAAAATTAATTTAGCTCGTTTAATTTTCTTAAAATTTTTACAAAGTATTTACTTTGACCCGTTGACAAAAATTTTAAAATTTGAAAAAATTTGAACCAACCGTTTTATCAGAAAAATTACACAGGTTATATAGCAGTTTGACAAACACTTATTTTGATCATTGAGAAGCTTAATATTCCCTTAAAACACAACGTAATTAAAACGTTTAGCTGATTTTACAGAGTTATCTCCCTGTAGTGTTAGGTACCACCTTAAATCGTGATGCAATGTGAATTGAGTAAGACATGTCTGAGATAATCAAACAAATAGTAGGAACCCCAGACAGACAATATTTCTCGAAAGGTTAACCCACGAATTACATGAAATATTGATTTAAGAATCATGATAGAAAGTACAGACTAACTTTGTAAAAAAAAATGTTAAGAAATTTCACTTGCCATGCTTACCAGGAGAACCAAGAGTATTGATTTGTAAACTTATTAAGGTAATGTCATAATTTAAAAAAAAAATCCATTGTCATCTTTTAAATTTTAGTAAATTTAAATGGTCTTGTTCTTCTAAAACATAAATATATCTTAAAGGTAATAATGCACAGCTTCTCATACTGTAGCTATAGAGGAGAACAACACAAGTAATGTCAGAATTGTTAATCAAAGAGAACTTTGAAAAATATGTGAATTTGGAAGAAGAAAAAAGTTGTAAGATAAAGGCATTACAAAAATATAAAAGTAGGGTCAATTTCCAGCAACATCGATTCACCTTTAATGTAGATGAAGACTCAATCTCAAAACTAGAAATAGCAGATGTGTGAACACTCAAAAAAAAAACTGTTTAAGTTACATTTATTTTATTTCTGTATTTGCTTCTTTTTAATTTGTAGACTATATCCCCATCGCAATTTATGAAAAACTTCAAGACATTAAAGTATTTTTCCACCACGTGAAAATAACAGACAAGAAGCCCCTGAACAACATCAACATAGAATAGCGAGAAGATCAAACAGGATATCTATTCGGCCACAAAGTCTCACTTGTGAATAATTTTCTAAACTTTTCCTCCAAATTTTTACACTTTCATCTAAATTTTACTATTTACTGATGAGGATATATACCAGACTTAACTAATCGATCAGATCGGTAATCGAACACTAATCGATCATATTTTATCAGTACTCGATTGATGACTTGAAGTCATCGATCAGTAATCGATCAAACTCTCTCAGGAGTTTGATCGATTAGTGATCGATTAGATTACTGATCGATTTAAGACCGATTACTGATGGATTAGTGATTGATTAATGACAGATTAGTGATTGTATTGTTATTGAAAAAACAATGCTATTCCAGAAATAAGCCACCCCTTATGGAAGACATCAGTTGTGAAATAAAAATTCCATGGAAATATTTTCACCATTGCCAAAATTTTCTGGAATTCCAGGATTACTCAGCAATACATGTTTATACAATATGCAGTAGTAACCAAGACAAGCGTATCTAAAAGCTTAGTCCTAACATATTACTGATTAAAAACTACATTTTTGTAGGTTTACCGGTGTATATTAGTCCGAATAGCTATGACGTCTTGAAAGGCTATTGTACTTTTTTCTTTTACGCCTTTCATTGACGGAAGGCGTCAAAGCAAAATTTAAAATAGCCTTCCAATTATTATAATTATTTGGACTACTGTTTATATAATTATATATGATGTACATTATTTCATGACAAAGGTCATTTTATCAAACCAAGGATACTACTATATTCAAGTCAAATGTTGTTTTTAAAATCTATTTTTTCACTCTTTTGGTCTTTTGGAAAATGTGGTTTGTGCTGTATTTAGATAAAATGACCTTTGTTAACACATCAAAATTAATTTTGACATATAATTTTAGCTTCAGATACTTGTGGTGTTATTAAGAAGATGAAAATTTCAACCAAGTTAATATATTAAAATCTGTATTTTTCATATATGTGACCAGCCACGACATATCCAGGCTTATGGAGGTAGAACGTCATTGTGAGAAAAACGCCGTTAACTATATGTGACTAGCCATTTCCAGTCTTAGGAGGGTACATTGTCTAAAATTTGATTTTTGTATATTTATCTAGAATATTCCGAAACAAAACTCGCTGTCATGTTATTATGACATATTTGTTGTAATAGCAATGAAACGAGACATTTCGAATACCGGTATGAAAATGAGACTGTTCTATGACGACTTTTACTTATCGAAGCTTAAGGCACTAATTTATAAAACACAAAATTATTGTATTTATTGGCTCTTAGTGATGTTTAATAGCGTTTTTGAATAAAATTTCAAAGACTTAAATTTACTACAATGCAAACAATTCTTATCTCTATTTTAGAACATGTAATTTAAACTTGTTGATTTAAAATTAGTTTAAAATTTGTCAAAGTAAGCTTTAAGAATTCCTTTTTTTAATTTAGATTTATTATGCATGTCTCTAAACATAGTATGCGACGCGTAACAGTTTATAAGTAAGTGTTCTCATATATTAATTTGATACGGTGCATTTATTATAAATATATTTCAGACTTCATTTATGAAAAAAAATCTATAGAGCAGAGCTTTATTTGTTTGTTTGTGGCTCTATTTTAGAACATGTAATTTAAACTTGTTGAAATAAAATTAGTTTAAAATTTGTCAAAGTAAGCTTTAAGAATTCCTTTTTTTAATTTATTATGCAAAAGATGTCTCTATACATAGTATGCGACGCGTAACAGTTTATAAGTAGGTGTTCTCTTATATTCATTTGATACGGTACATTTATCATGGATATATTTCAGACTTCATATATGAAAGGAAATCTATAGAGCAGAAATTTGATTTTTTTTTGTATCAGTTTAAAATGTAGATTCAAATATTTTTCACTTCAAACGATAAAGTAAAACTTCTTAAAAACTTATGTATGATGTATAGTTCGGCGTCCGCAAAAGAGAAGCAAAGGAAAGTGTTTATCTCTTCTTCACAAATACGTATTTCATTGAATCTCGATATTTATCATGTTTATAATTTTTCTAACAATGACGTTCTACCTCCATAAGCCTGCAAATGTCATGGCGGGTCACATATAAGGATTAATCAACACAAATAAATTGTGCAATTTGATATATCCTTAACTTTATGATGAAATTTAGGGTTTGTCCTATAACATTATTAACTAATGCCAGATTTTAGGTCACAACTAAATAGCCAGAAAATTTACCAATTAACAGAAAATTGATACATCATTTATTCCAACACATTTGTTTGTCTTCACAGCAGGATATTGTCTAATTACCACAATATTGTAGATGACTGACCAGAAATGACCAGCTGTGGACTATGACTCTTCTATGGATTGCAAAATACTGATAAAAATAAATAGATTATTATCAGTCAGTGGAAAACTGTCTATTGACTTTTGAATTTACATACAGAAGATCCACCTTTTTTTCTAAAATTTTAAAATAGTCCTAATACAAGGCAATAGTAGAGTATTTGTGGTTAGTGTTTTATTTTCACACGAAAGCATATATTACTAAAGATAAGTCAAATGAATATGAATAAGAAATTAAAGATGTTTTTAAAAAGAATTGAGTATGTGCCTGCTGAGTGTGCCTGTCACAAGTCAGGTGCCTGTAATTCAGTGATTGCCGTTTTTTTTTTATTATGTGTTACATATTAGTTTTTAAATAAATAAGGCCGTTATATCCACATATGATTTGTAGTTGCATAGTGCAACTACAAATCATTGTTCTGGCCTTTCATTGATACTGTGTAGCAATGTTTAGATTTTTTGTGGAAATATGTTGATTAAAGGGAAACTTTCAGCGGAGACCACTCCTTCTGTTTGTCATTTGTTTTATTACTGTTTTAATTTTATTGATTTTTTCATAATTTTGTAAAATTTGTTAATTTGAATTTAGATTTTTTGTTTTTTTGATTTTCTAACTAATTTAACCTATTTCAATAAATGTTTAATTAAGTGTTTCCTGGTAGAATTTTTTCTTATAAGAATATCAGTTTGTATAAACATGCGAGGTTTACATGATGATGGTCATTAATTAGTTCTGCACAGTGAAATATTTTGAAGGAATTGTGACCTTCATACAAACTATTTTATAGGTCATTTCATTAATTCACCAATGTTCTATTTCTTTTGAATCTTATGGATAGGTTATAATGGGATATGATACAAAATGTTGCACCTGTTGAAGAATCTGTTTTAATAAGATGCCAGTATTTCCTGAATACGTTTTGAAGTTCTTCTGCTTGAGGATGATAATATATAATGAATGATACACACCATCTATTTTAAACTTTTTCCTTTTTCTTAATCATGTTTATCTTTTCTGTCATGGAATTTGATAAAATTTGTTTTACCAATTTCAGCTAATAAATTTAAAATATAGTCTTTCAATAAAGAGTTTTCTTTCTGGTTTGTGTTTCTATGTAAATGAATACCTTTGCCTTTAATATAGGATGTAAAGTTCCAAATGAGTTGGTTTGGGTTTTAATGAAGATGTTGGAATTTTTCTGTATTTTTTTTGATAGCATTCATATCTTAAACAGCAGTATTTTCATGTGTTCGTCTTTGAGGATTTCAAGGTCTAGAAATTTTATGGAATGATTATTGCATTCCTGAGTAAACTTTAGCAGGTAGTGTTGTTGAATAAATTGAGTGGTAGGGATGAGCTGGTCACCATGGTCACTATTTCAAGCTCTATAATAATTACATATTTCATGATAAAATCTTGAAATTAAGATGGAGGTGAAGTTTTCAACTTGCCTGTTTATATCCCAAGTGTCTGAAACTAATTAGATGTCAGAATCTTTTGATGTTTGTTAATGTTTCCAATAGTGTGGTCAAATCAATTATCTCTAAATCAATTTTCCCAAGCAGTCTTACCAGCTATTTATTTGCTGTTTGTGCTTTTGATCCTATTATTTTGACATTTTCACCTAATTAACATTAACAATATATAATAATGAAACATTACATTACTACAAATGTATCCTGAAAAGAAATTCTGATGTGCTTAGAAGAAATGGCAATGTATCTTTCATCTGTTAAATACATGTATACTTTAGGTTTATCTTATTTTCATACAAAAACTTTTATATGCTTTTATGACAGATATACATTTTTGATAAGTAAAAATATGATATGGGAAGGTTTGGGTACGTGCTGGATCCAAATTCTCATGGAAATAATGTTGTACATCATATATAATTATATAAACAGTAGTCCAAATAATTATAATAATTGGAAGGCTATTTTAAATTTTGCTTTGACGCCTTCCGTCAATGAAAGGCGTAAAAGAAAAAAGTACAATAGCCTTTCAAGACGTCATAGCTATTAGGACTAATATACACCGCTAAACCTACAAAAATGTAGTTTTTAATCAGTAATATGTTAGGACTAAGCTTTTAGATACGCTTGTCTTGGTTACTACTGCATATTGTATAAACATGTATTGCTGAGTAATCCTGGAATTCCAGAAAATTTTGGCAATGGTGAAAATATTTCCATGGAATTTTTATTTCACAACTGATGTCTTCCATAAGGGGGTGGCTTATTTCTGGAGTAGCATTGTTTTTTCAATAACAATACAATCACTAATCTGTCATTAATCAATCACTAATCCATCAGTAATCGGTCTTAAATCGATCAGTAATCGAATCGATCACTAATCGATCAAACTCCTGAGAGAGTTTGATTGATTACTGATCGATGACTTCAAGTCATCAATCGAGTACTGATCAAATATGATCGATTAGTGTTCGATTACCGATCTGATCGATTAGTTAAGTCTGGTATATACTACAAATTTTCACCTTATATTTAATATGAAAAATTACATAATCTCCAAAACCTCTATATATTTGATTTATTTTAAAGTTACGAAACCCTCTATTTACTTTCCTTTGAATTATTTGGATTAGTTAAACTTTATTTTAATTAGATGTATTGATGAAATCTACGTTTGTAAACGAAATTTTATCAAAAAATATCACAGTAAATCAAATAATTGTGAAAAAACAAAATGTCGAAGTGGCTTGGCACTTAAATGGCTTCATGGTGCCAAGAAATTTTTCTTTAGCATGATAGTAAATATTTCAAGATATTTCTCTTATTTGTGACCTTTTGTTCTACGAAATTTGTGACTTTATGTCCTGTTAATTTCGGTTCGTTTACCTCTACAACATGGCCCAGGACTCGCCTGAACCGAATTCCACGAAGTACTGGGTCCTCTTACTCATACAAATACTTCCACCGAAACATATATTTTTCATATAACTGTGTGCCAAATCCAGTGTAAAATAATTAAGTAGTTGTTTTGTTTCAGCTACTTGCATTGTTAAATCAAATCTGGAGCACTCGCTAGTTAATTTTTTTTACGCCATTGAGTTTCAAATAAGATACTGTTAACGTCAAAGTTTTTTATTTACCTGTAAATCGTACATTACGAAAAAACTTGCATGTTTGTGGTACAATTCATACCATGTGAATGTCAATTTTTTTTTCATTTACCTATGTGCCGTCAAGAACAAAGAAAATGTATGATTTACAAAAAACTTGCATGGTTACGGTACAAGATAAACCACGTGATGTTTACCACAATGGCTTGGTGATAATTAAAATACTATTGACTTTCTTTGCAAGTATGTAAATTAAGTACTTGTCTTAATTAAATTAAAAATATTTCCTTTTATAATATAAAAATAATGTATATTGATCTCTTTGTTATATACTAGACAGCGACTTGAAATTACAATTTTCCCCCGATTACCTGTGTGACGTCAAGAACAAAGGAAATGTATGTTGGCATTTAATCCGAGGGCCGTGGCAGAAGTCAACGGTCATGTTAATACGTGGCCATGCAAAATATATGAAGTTATCTGATAGATCATGTAAATTCATATTTATTTCCTACATTTCTAAGATCATTCATTAAAGCAGTAATTCTATATGGCATACTCGTATTAATGTTAAAACATATGGAATACAATTTATTTGAAAATTACATTACAAAGTTACTTTAATATTCTCTACATTCTAACGACTTACAAAACAATGATGCGAGTGAAAATTCCAACAATGAATTAATGAAGCATAGTAAAACTGAAACTCAGATTGGATCCGGTCAACGGGAACCTTATATGAAGATGACCCCTAAATCATTTTTCGATTTACATGATGAGGGATATTACATCTCGAATAAGATAATTTTTCTGTTGGAGAAATAAAAAAATCAGAAAATGTTGAAGACGATGAACTTCCTTTTGGAAATGACGAGAAGTATAATACAGTGCGTGGTTTACATCCTCTATTATTTTTCTATGCATTTTAGTCAGTTTTTTCAATAAAGTTTTGGGTTCTTTTTTCCAGCTTTTTTATCTTCTCATCGTGGGGAAATCTGGGGAAAAAACGAAACATGTTATTTTGATATTTGTCAATGATTTATACAAAGGGGAATAACTCAGATATACAATCCATCCAGAAATGACTATTGTAAAATTCAGATTTTGATTTAAAGATAAACAGTTAATATGGGATATTGAGTACTTACACAAACATTAACACATTCTAGTTATGGTAGTAGAAGTCCAGGGACAAATATTACATGCATATTACAGACGAAAAAAGATAAACAAATAAAAAAACGCCAAATACGTTTCTGTAAAAAGTTGAACCAGATAAAAGGTGAGAAAATAATTTGAAAAAAATAAGAAACACATACGTACCCACATTCCTCTCTTCCTCCCTCAATATTCTCGTTACAGTGTGAAGCGCATGAATCACACCAAAGGGGATATCTGCATTCCGTCTCCATTGAAATCGGGGAAAATACCCTAGAAAATTAGAAAAAAAGGAATAGTTCAATTGTTTTGTAGACGAAACGAGCGTCTGGCGTATACATAAAATTAGGCCTGGTATCTATGAGTTTATTTGTTAATATAAACCCTAATCGTATTACGAAAAAAAAAAACTATCTCAATTTTCATTTTTCTTTTACGTGTATCTTCATGCAATATTTTAAGTATACATCAGTGTATCTTGTTTAGATTACAGGGGTATGCTGTAATGAACATCCCTTCTAAACTTGTTACAACTATAACGTTATAACATGGATATCCATAAATCATGGAATATCCTATCTGTTCCTCGATTTTTTTTAGATAAACTATTCTATCTGACATTACTTTTTTATCACAGGGATAACGTACTGTCATATAAAGTACTTTTTTTAGCCCTTTTTCGCCAAAAAAATTTACTTTTTCGTAGGTAAACTGACGTATGCACATGCCTTTCCTTTTTACGCCATTGAGTTTCAAATTAGATACTGTTAAAGTCAAAGTTATTTTATTTACCTGTAAATCGTACATAACGAAAAAACTTGCATGTTCTTGGTACAATTCAAACCATGTGAATATTCGCCTTTATGGGTTTATGGATATTAGTAAGGTTTTAAATGCAGATATTCTCCGAGTGTGTTATGTATATACTGGTCGTTACTAAAATTAAAAGTGTGTTCTTATTGTATGTTGATCTCTTTGTTATCATTTGACAGGGACATGAAATGTCAAAACATTTTCAATTACCTATGTGACGCCATGAACAAAGAAAATGTATGATTTACCAAAAAATTGCATGCTTACGGTACAAGTTAAACCACGTGATGTTTACCATAATGGCTTGGTGACAATTAAAATACTATTCTAAAAGTGCAATTTCTTTGCAATTATGTAAATTAAGTACTTGTCTTAATTAAATTAAAAGTATTTCCTTTTATGATATAAAAATATTGGTATATTGATCTCTTTGTTATACACGAGACGGCGACTTGAAATGACAATATTTTTTTTCAATTACCTGTGTGACGTCAAGAACAAAGGAAATTTATGTTGACATTCAAACAAAGGGCTACGACAGAAGACAACGTTTATGCTTATAAATACGTGGCAATTGAAATTTATGAAGTAATCTGCCAGTACAAGTAAATTCATATTTCCTACATTTATTAGATCATTCATTAAAGCAGTAATTCCATATGGTATATTCGTAGAAATACATATGAAGTACATTTTATTTGAAAAATAAATTTTCATCTAGCGCACCACATCACATGACAGGTCGTTGTTCCCCTATCCTTCTCAGTTGCGCCACAGGCTCTGTGGGCAGAGTTCAGGTGACATTAATCCGACGAGATGACCATTCAATATAGTTGTACTACGGCGCTAGTCATTGGATGCAATGAATAGTTTAATTTTTACTTGATATCAATTAGAATTGGTTTGCAATATTGCACTCGATCCTGTTATGTAAGCTCATGTTAAAAGGATTCTGTTATATCGAGTCGCTCATTGCTATGATTTCAAAAAAAAAAAAGCATTGCAGTGTTAGTTCCACTCTCAATGCTAAATATGAAACGCTAATATAGACAGCAAATAGCAATTAATTATTAAAAAAATATTAAAAAAATCTAGAAGTTGCATATTTCCATTGCCATTTACTTCGTCCCCATTCACAGGTAATGTCTGCCTCATATTATGCAACTGAAAGTAAGAGATCATGTACAAATGTAAAGTGTGTTGAGAAATGGTGTCATGTTTTGCAAAAGACTACATATATGATCACAAACCCAAGGATTTGTATACAAATCCTTGATAAATCTAACAAGAGTGGACATGCTCAAAGTTGGGTGGTTTGCAGTGGTGGAAAAACCAACCCTCTACAAGGGTCTTGCTGCCATGAATGTGACATGTATTTAAGCACATTTGTAGACAAAAAAAAATTTAATACATGTAAATGTATCTAAACGGTCTATCTTAACAATGGTTAATTGTAGTAGCTTAACTTACATGTCTGCTTCCCTTTCTAGAGCCAATAGACTATATATACGGTCAACAACTTCATCAAATGATTCTCGTTCAAATTGTAATCTTCGTAAACTTGCAGTTAGAGGTGTAATTGGCTCTAAACAACTTTTCAACTTCTGTGCATATTTTTTCTGTTCTTCACTCAAAACATCAATTGACTGATTTTTTTCCAAGAGGTCTGTTGGGTTTAAAATCATGTCAGCGTGATAGTATATATGGATTTTTTTTTCTACATATCGTTTATGTCAGTCTGACAATATTTGATATCTGCTCGATGACCTCGAGGAACCCGAAGAAATACTACTGAGAGATCTTTCCCGAAATATTGGTCCAATGGAGTCACCACTGCACCCTACTAGGTCATTGAAATTAGCCATCCTACGGGATGTTATAAAACTAGGAAAAAGTTAGCTACAAATGCAGCTACAGTATAATAATATCCGCTAAGCAGCACATTGTAAATGAGGGCGTAAAGATTACGGAAATGGAAATGCGGGTTTAAAGTATGAAACGAAGACGGGAAGTCAAGACGGGAATACATTCCATCGGCGAAATAATGACAACTCGGACCATACACCAGTCGGACCAATTTTAATATTGATTGATTGATTGTTGGTTGGTTGATTAACGTGGCAAATATTTCATGCATGATCAGGGCGACCAATTTTAAGACAACTTGGACCAATTTAGAGTTAATACATTGAATCCTTATTCATGTGAACTTCAATTTTATAATCCAACAGCCAGAGATGGAAAACGAATGAATTGTCCGTGTGAAGTTATTTAAAGGAAAAGAATGTCAAAATTGGGAGTAAAACAAAGGATAATCTTTTGACTGATTACATCCCCAAAAAAACTTTCTTTTATGTTGGTAAAAACGATGATAAACATATATTTCTTTACCGATGATAAACATATATTTCTTATCTATAATATGAAATTAAACCGACCTACAAAATTCTTATTGCACAAGTTCCTTAATCTATTTATATCTATAGTTATGTTTATATTGCTAATATGGTCATAGGAGGTGTTCAGGTTTCAACTCGATAGTTAATTAGTTGGCGTTAAGACTAAAATACACAGGAAACGAAGCTAAATATAAAGCGAAACATTATCAAGCTCATGACCTGTAAACTGTTTATTTAAGACTATCAATAGGTTGGATAAATGTTTTACATTGTGATAAATCAAATGAATTGGACAGCTAGTGCCCCTTTAAAAGTGATTGGTGTTCGAAAACAGTTTTTGGATCATGTTTACATAAGGACCATAAAAGGACTATACAAACAAGGTCTACTTACTCTAGGCCTAAGTCTATTTACATAGCGGTTCTTATATATGAAGGTAAGTTAGTTTCTACATGTTCTCAGTACAGCTTTGCATATAATAAAATGCCACATATCTCTTTTAAAGGACCCCCTAAAATCTCTTAAAACGAATACATCTAAATGTTGTAAGTACGATAAAATTTCCTGTTCTTGTAAATACCCGCAATGTTTTGCAATATGTAATAGACATGAAGCATATGAAGAATTTTTGTTGTTAAAATCGATGTTACGCTGATCAATCAACTCTCTCCAACAAAAAAATATCTTAATCGCTGTGTATAAATTGTTCATTGCAATAATCTACAAATTGCTTTAAAATCAAAGTTGAAAATGTTACCAAAAAATTTCTAATGCCATGTTATACTTATCCGATAAAGTGTTTCCATGGACAATTGAAAAAGTGATTCTTGCATTGTCATTGCTAAATTATTGATAGTGTATCAATAAAGAAAAAAAATAATTACAAAATTTAATGAGATCAGATTAATCAAATAAGAACATAAAAAAAAAATACCAACTAAATATTCAAGTTTCGAATATCAATTGCAAAATTTTGATATACAACAAAATGTTCACATATGGTATTTTCTCTAAATGTTTACATATATTTACAACAAAATTGTTTACATATGGTATTTCTTTAAATGTCTATATATAATTCTCATTCGAAATCTGATTCTGAGTCCGTTATTTCAATAACCTTTGGTCTTTTTGTCGTGAAGGCTTGCTCCTGAAATAAAAAAAAAAAGAAATATTTGCGTTCCGGGATACGGTTGTTGCACTGGTCCAGGTGTTGATGTCCCTGTAGAATGCGTCAGGAAGGCTTGTGGAATTTTGGGTCGAACCAACCGTGTTGGTTGTAATGGCCTGATTGGAGTTGAGACACTTGAAGGTATGAACGGGTTATGATCAGGAACAGGTCCAGTTGGTTGGTCACTGTATTGAGGAGGAAGAGTCCACGGATCTTGGACGAATGGTATTGTGGTGTCCTCACGTTCAGAAATTTTATTTTCGAAACGGTGTTTAAGTACGAATTGCTCCTCTTCTGGCAAAATGTTTAATTGATGAAACGCTGTATCTAGCTTATGGTGTTCTGCCTCTTTACTGTAATTTAGAGGTGTTTTTCCTGGTTTTGTAGGTTTTCCTCTCGCTTTAAACATCCTGCACCATTCTATTGTGACAATTGTTATTGTGTTTTATAATCCGTGCTAAAGTATTGACGTATGTCACAATAAGGGGGAAACAAACTCACAATCAATTGGTAGATAGGCCAGAATCAGCAACAGGAAAAGCTAGAATACAATAAGTGTTCGAATTTAACACAAATTGTAAACCCAGGCTTTTATAGTTTTTATTGTAATTACTGATTATCCAATTATCTTTGATGTCACGACCACTACTGATAAAATTCCTAATTATAGACGTAATGAACAGATGTATACGATTATTGTTTAATTATATCTAGTCTTGTGTGTCCAATACTTTACCATCACATACCTTTTTCAAAAGCAGAGAGCCAAAACTTCTGATGTGTCACTTTCTGAATTCTTCGAACATTTTAGAAATTTGGTCACAAATGATGGTATTAATGTGACAGTCGATACTCCAGAGTCCGTTTCCGACACAACATATGATGAACTTGATCAAATTATTACACAAGATGAAATTTTGAAGTGTATTTCTAACCTAAAACGTGGTAAAAGTCATGGTATTGATGGTACATTTAACGAGTTATTCATTGAATTTAAGGATATTCTGCTACCGTTCCTAGAGGAAATATTCAACAAGATATTAGCATCAGGACATTTTCCGAAATCTTGGGCACTCGCAGTGTTAATTCCTGTTTTTAAAAAAGACGACTCGTCCGATCCAGCGAACTATCGTGGAATCAGTTTAGTCAGTAATTTAGCGAAACTATTTACATCTATTATAAATTCAAGACTAATTAAATGGTCTGAGAATAATGATATTATTACAGATGCGCAATTTGGATTTCGCCCGGGTAGCAGCACTGTTGATGCAATTTATTCTTTGTTGACACTCGTTCAGAAAGCACTTTTCAAGAAAAAACGTTTATATTGCTGTTTCGTTGACTACAAACAAGCATTTGACTCCGTAACCAGACTTAACTTATGGTTGAAACTGTCAAGTGTTGGTATAACAGGCAAATTATTGTCTGTTTTAAAATCAATGTATTCTACAGTAAAAGTAGATGGTTTTTATTCTGAGCAGTTTACAAGTTCAGTTGGTCTTATGCAAGGGGAAGTTCTTTCTCCTATACTTTTTTCGTTATATGTAAATGACTTTGAAATGGAATTTCTACGTAATAGTAATATACCATATGAAGTGCAAGACTTGTCATTATTTTTACTTATGTATGCTGATGATATGATTTTATTTTCTGATTCAGTTATTGGCTTGCAAGATATGTTAGACACATTATTATTATATACTTGTAAATGGGGTTTGACTGTAAATATTGCCAAAACAAAAATTATGGTATTTAGAAACGGAGGTTTTGTAAAAGACGAAGAAATTTGGTATTATGATGGCAATGCTATTGACATAGTGGATGAATTTTGTTACCTTGGTGTACTGTTAAATTTTAACGGTAAATTTGTTAAAGCTCAAAAACATTTAGCTGAGCAAAGTAGAAAAGCTGTTTTTGGTTTAAAGTCGAAGGTTTCGTCATTGTATTTGAATGTTTTTACATATTTGAATTTATTTGATACTTACATTATTTTTGCAAAAACATATTAGGTGTCAAACAATGTACAACAAATGTTATGGTTTATTTTGAATTGGGTAGATATCCTTTGATATATTTTAGAATGTACAAAATAGTGAAGTACTGGTTGAAATTGTTATCCACAAGCAACTGTATTCTTAAAAACTGCTACAGGGAACAACTGTTTAATTTCTGTAATATTAGAAGCAGTTGGATTTATCAACTACAACAATTATTATTTAACTTAGGTTTAAATGAGATCTGGTATAACCAAGACAATTTGATTATTGATACAAATTTATTATTATTTGTAAAAACAAGGATATATGATCAAGCAAAACAGACTTTGAATGATCAACTGAACGTTTCATCCAAGTGTTATTTATATAAATATATTGTCAATAATGTATGTTAACAGAATTATCTAACTAAACATATGAATTTTAGAGTGTATTTAACTCGCCTTAGATTGTCATCTCATAATTTATTTGTTGAAGTAGGCCGTTATCATGGGGTAAATAGGTTAGAAAGAAAGTGTACTCTTTGTACTTTGAATATCACTGAAGATGAATTCCATTTTGTTTTACAATGTGAAAGCTATAGAGACTTGAGGAGACAGTTTATTAAACCTTATTATTATAGACGTCCATCGTCGTTCAAATTAGTGCAACTTCTCAGCACTGAAAATGTAAAAGATTTGCGTAATTTGTGTAAATTCTTGTTTAATGCACTTAATCATAGGACCAAACTGTTATTGGTCAATACTTGATATTTATTTGCTTCTCTGATGTATTATGTCATGTTGTGTTATAGAAATGTATTTGTATTTATTGCACTGATAAGCATAATGTGCTTAAAGTAATAAAGAATTGAATTGAATACCCACAATGTAGCATCTGCCATTTGTCCCCAAATACATAATTAAATTTTCCTTATGATATAAATTGGTACAAATTTGTTTATCTCTAACTTGTACTGACTAATAAATTATATAACAGTCTTTGTGGAATTAAGCTACACAATTACCCTTCTTGATAACAACATATTGATACCTATAATCTATGATATAGTTAGATTGATAGTTTACAACATAGTTTGTCCAAAAGTCATGGCAAATCTACTTTTATAATTCAAAGCATCAACAATCTATACCTTATATTCGTAAATTGAACAATAGCAACACAAGACACAATTTTACATTACAAAATGGTTAAATTGAACGTAATTATAATTAAGGTAAACAACGTATTAAAACGTACTGGGGTTGAACCCCTTTGAATGGGTCCAATGGACAAGAAGATCCCTCGTCCAAAAACCATCCTGTGCTGGAACGTGCCAATTCTGAAATACAGAAAAAAATATAGAAAAATTATAAACACAAAAGTATAAGTGTCTGTCATATAATTCTATCAATGATATTCTTCTTCTTTTGTGTGAAAATCTCCCATTCACCATTACGGGCTCTTGTTTCAGTAAAAAGATATATTTAAAAAAATCTATGTATACTCGTTTCTTAATGTCATAAACGGAAATGCGTGTGTCAATTAAGGCTGTTACATGACAACAAAGTTTTTTTCTTAACCGTTGATAGTAACAATGACAGAAACATGCACCTTTATCCAGATAATAAACCTTACAGTTTTAAAGTACAGATGAAAGAATCCCTTTATCTGCAAGATGTGCGGAAAATAGCCCTGACCGACGTTTCTATTAAGGAAAATAGTTCTTTGTCATATATAAATCATCTTCACGTGTTTTGCGATATCGCGGGTAAATCTATTATTTATGGTGAAAAACGACCATTTTTGCTAAGGAAATGACCTCTATTTAAGAAAGGAAACATTTTTTTCACTAGATACCCCAACGATGATTGTGGCGAAGTTTGGTGTAATTTGGCCCAGTAGTTTCAGAGGATAAGATTTTTGTAAAAGTTCACGACGACGGACGCCAAGTGATGAGAAAAGCTCACTTGGCCCTTCGGGCCAGGTGAGCTTAAAACATTCAGACAAACAGTCATGTGTGAAGACTGATTATGAGTTAAGACGACATAATGGATTTGTACATGTTGATTAATATAAGAATACTATTTTTGAAATTGTATTAGGCCAGGAATCAAATGGGATCAAGCTTAACTTTATTGGGATAATCTTTAATTAAAATGAATTTCTGCTATTGATAAATATCCACATTGTTTTATGACATCCAAATGTAAATCCGTGATTTCCTTAAAAAAATTCCGTTGAAAAATTATTTCTTGTATCAGAGACGACATATCCGCATCTCCGCTTTCGATGCCTAAAGATAAAAAAAAATAATCTTATTTTCCGTAGTAGTAAAGTGGGTAGTTTGACTTTTATGTCGCGAGTATAAGCATTACTAGGTTTACATACTAGGTTAATAATTTGTTTGATACACAGTTTTTTTTCAATCTCGGTTCCATCAATCTGTGTGGCTGCTGCTGTTTTCTGCTATTGGGAATGATGCTCTGGCGGGTACGGCTTTCCTCACCTTCTTGCGTGGAGGCTCCTAGCTTTTCTACTCCAACAGCATCAACGCCGCCTCCTACTTTCATCTGGACTATGTTCTTCAAGTATGTGAATAATGAGATAGTGGAAAAAATACTAACATTCGGCAACGGTTTAAGAAATAAAGTAAAATAAATAGCGACAGCTGTTAAACTAACTGATATAAAGGGAATATACATGATTATATTTACACGTTCTCTTTTTTCAAACAACACCCATTATATCACAGTTACCCCCTCCTGTTTTTTTTTTTAAACGACTAAGTTGACGTTGTGAAAAATATATGAAGTAATTCAAATAATTCCACACCGAGTAAACATCCCTTTTATATACACATTGAAATTGGTTATGTGGGAACCCGCAACTAAAAGCTCATTTAAATTACTATATGTAGTAAGTACGTTATCAATTATCTAAAATCATCAATTTAATAAATACAAATTGGACATTAATGATTACAAAATCAAACCTGATAAAAACAACAATTATATTCCGTAATCGTAAAGCAATCACATTTACAAAGGCGAGATGATAAGTAGTCTTTGGCGCTTTATTTTTCATTCACGGATGGTAACTACGGGGTACGACGAGTTTATTGTTATTGGAAATATTACTTGTGTACTTTTTATGGAGGAGTCGGTTTTGTAACTAACAGTCCTGCAGAAGAAAATATTCTTTCTTACGATTTTGATTTTCGGGAATGGCTAAATATACACGTTTTTCCAAAATGATAAGCCTAGGAAAGCTGTTCTGATTTGTAACCCACAAAATAAAATAAAAAATAGTATTTATTATTTTTTTTTTCTTTTATAGTTTATCATTATCAATTTCTAATTTTTCCAGAGACTATGAAACCACGAAAATTTATTTCTACAACATTTTTAAAATCTCTTATTCGGGGTTTTCGTATGTGCCTTCGTTAAGTGGTATGCTCGTCTCATAGTTTTTGATTTACGGATTTAACGGGAACGGGGACGTATGCAGTTGACTGGATACCAGACCTGCCGCTCAGGTCAAATAAATAAATAAATAAAATAATTAAAAGAGTTTTAACTGCTTTTGAAACTGCTCGCATAGTTCCGTCAATTCTTCCACATTGACCATTCTCACTAGGTCGCAATACTCCGCAAACGACATGGTGAATTTTTTCCAAGCGCTTGAACCAGTCTTTCCCGCTGGGCTTTTGAGATGGATATAGGTCACGCCCCTATAGTTGTTGATTTGGACCGTCTTTGGCGATCCGAAGGATCCAGTTACTCGTAGCAAATTTTTACCATCCTTGATTGTGACCAATCCTCGTTGTTGGGCAGACATAATTTATGTGAAGAGACGAAATTGTACGTCAAATATTAAATAATACTATTTACCAGGAGGTAGTTGAGGTCCAGCAGGTAGTTGAGTAATGGCAGGTATTTGGGGTTGTATAGGCACATGTTGAGTTAATTGAAACCCAAGACGTCTGTATATTTGATGAAGGCCCCACAATAGGAGATCGTCTTAAAAATAAAGAAAAGGGAAAAGTTCAAATTTCAACTTCCTCCATTTCATCAATGTCTTGTATGCTTTGTAACCTATTTACATGATGGAATGGTACTGGTCCTTGCCTATGCTGTTGTCGAAGACAAATAAGGCATCCACATGCTTTGTTTAAACAAGCAATTACGCAATTTCTTCCTCTTTTACTGCCGCGGCAGCACTTATTATTATTAAGGTGGAGGGTGTTGCTACTGTCACTATAAACAAAACAAAAAAAGGGGGGGGGCGGGAATGCATTACTTTTGAAATCTGATATGATTGTGACAGCTATGGGGGTATGTATTACTTTTGAAATCTGATATGATTGTGACAGCTATGTTTACCAATAAGTTTATTATCAGGATATTAAGGAGACAAAACATAATATTGACTGTGGATATTATTACATGGAACTCAGTGTTGTGTCCAGGATTTTCTGATCCCATTATTTTTTTTTTATAAATTGTAAAATTCTTAACAATGCATTTCTGTTTCCATATTCAGACTGATAATCCATTCTTAAGCTTGGATGATGAAAAATTGGCATGGTTGTATTCAACTGCACGCTTGATTATTGATAAATATAGAAATGTGTGAAAATGTCATGCAAACATTTATTTGGTATACTTTTTGTTTTTAAACACTAGTTGAACAAATATCCTGATATTAAAATACAAGTATTATATACATAAATAATCATATTAAATGATAGCAATTCACCTTTTCAGTTTTCTAACAAACTTCATGATTTACAGAAAATAACTCATTTTTGCCCTTGTTTTTTTTAGTCATTGCCCGGATTGTCTGCTGTAACAGATGCTTTATAGCCAAAGCCCGCAATTCACCAAAGAAAACCAACCTGTTTAAACTTTCATCTGACATACATTTTGAAGTACTTGAAGCCATTAGTATAGATGAATTTTAAGAATTCAATTTTTTGAATATGTATTCTAACATTTTCTAAGTCATGTGAAAATCATTATTCTGAATTTCAAATATATTGATTTTTACAGTACGATTTTGCGGTCTCCGCTTATATTATATTAATTATCCATCTTATCGGTACTTATCCATTTTTGGATTTCAAATGTTTGACTTTGAGCGTAATTGATGAAGGTAAATCCAGAAGAGCACTTCGGACGCAATACATTATTGAACGTGTTGTTTTCCATTTTTTTTTTTTTTGAAAAATTAACCATAATTCAAACTGCCACCGAAACAATGAAACTCATGACAGAAACAATGACTGTTACAGTAAGTAGAATTTAACTCATAGAACTATATTGTGTGTATAATCACACACAAACGAATGTTAATATTTACAATCATGGATATATAGTTACCAGAAATAAACTGAAAATGTGATAGAAATACTGTTCATGCTGATCATTTAACGTATATGTTTACGAAACAGTATAAATATTTTATTCTTAAAGGTATCAGAAGCACAGGTGTCTTCTTCAAAGGCAGCAGACAAGACTAATACACCTACTTATGGAAGTAATTAAGTAAATATGCATACCTTAAATACTTTCTGTTACTCATTTTCATCTGTGGGATGCTCATTTTCATCTGTGGGATGCCCATTTTAATCTGTAGGATCTATATGTCATATAGCTACTTGCTCTGAATATGATGGTGGATTTGATGTGGGGGATCTGAGTCTTGATGAGCTTGTTTGACTTCCAAGAATACCCTACTCATCGAAATGTATTTGGGATTGTGTTATGGCTCTGTTCATCTTCTCCCTACAATTATATGATAATTAAAATTCATTATTTCTTTTTTAAATTGTTAAATTCTGAACAATGCATTTATGTGTTCATTTTCAGACTAATAATCAATCAGGCTTGGATGATGAAAGGTTGGCATGGTTGTATTCAACTGTAAGCTTGATTATAGGTAAATGTTTAAAAAAAAATACATAGTGTGATCATAGAAATGTGTGAAAATGTCAAGCAAACAATAATTTGGTATACCTATTTGTTAAAAAAAAAACACAACACTTATTGCACACCATATCCTGATATTAAAATATGTAAGTAGTACATAAATAAATGATCATATTAAATGATAGCAATACCACCTTTTAAGGTTTTTAACTTACTTCATCATTAACAGGAAATAACTCATTAAACCCCATGTTTTTCTTTCAGTTATTGTCTGCTGTTATAGATGCTTGAAAGCCAGATCCCGAAATTCATCAAAGAAAACCAACCTGTTTGAACTTTCATCTGATATACATTTTGAAGTACCTGAAGCCATTAAGATAGATTAATTTTTGGAATTTTATTTTAAATCACGTAGAAGTCATTATTCTGAATTTCGAATATATTGATTCTTACAGGTTACTCTCAGTTTATGATTTTGCTGACTCTGCTTATATTACGCCAATTGCCAGCTATAGCTCGTGGCATTAACGTGAACAGACAATAATCTACCTGAACCTCAGCAAGACGGACAAAATAATCAACAAAATGTTAATCAGAATGTGAATCAAAATGTGAATCAGAATGTTAATCCTATCCCACCCCAGAGGATAAGAAGATCTGATCGTGTAAAACGACCAGTACAAAGGTTGTCTTTGAAGAAGTTGTTTAAAATTTAAACAAAATGTTAATGTTACCTTTCTTGTATCACAAGTGCCACCATCTCCAATACTTTTCTACCAATCCCGTCCTTCTTTACCATCATCGCCTCTATCAGGTCATACAACCAAAGTAAAATATCCCTTCGATAAAGATACAAAATCATCAACCCCTTAGGGGTTGCATGCACTAAAGTGTGATAAATTGTAGCCATATCCTGATCACAGTCTTCCATGCTATCTAAGCACGATAGCATGGTTAACACCTCTTTTCTGCTTGAATGATCTAAATTGCATATCATACATGGTTGGTGGCAAACCACCAAGTCTAACATTTCCTCCTTGTGATATTTCAATCTATCAGAACAGATTCCATGTTTTTTTTAAATTAACAAATATTATGAAATAAGTTTAAATATTTAGTTTAACTAAAATTAAAAGTGTGTTCTTATTGTATATTGATCTCTTTGTTGTCATTTGACCGGGACATGAAATGTCAATTTTTTTTCATTTACCTATGTGACGTCAAGAACAAAGAAAATGTACGATTTACAAAAAAACTTGCATGGTTACGGTACAAGTTAAACCACGTAATGTTTACCATAATGGCTTGGTGACAAATACTCTATATACAAATCATAATGGTTTTTCATCTTCTATTTTATTATTACACTTAAAACACAAGTAGTGTATAATTACTGAACACCCAAATACCAACAACGTTGGAGTCATAAAATAATGGGATGCAACTTTGGGGTCATAACATATGATGTGGTTACTGAACACCAGAGCCCTACAACATTAAGGTCATTTTTGAGTTATTGAGTTAAACTTATATATTAATATTTAACTTTTACCAACATTTTAGTGCATTTAAATAAGGTGGTAAAAACTTGTGTTGTACATGATTGCTATTAGAGGTACAATATGTCATAGGTATGAGTTTGCAAACCAAAAATAACATAAAAGAAATGTTTATTACATTTATGTAATCTAAGAGTGACACGAATTTTCTGTAACAGTCATTAAAATTGCTGTTGTGACTCCAATCTACAATCAGATAAATGTAAAATTCTTTTTAAGTTACCCTGTTGCCTGCAAGAGTTGTTCCATCATCACTACAAGATGCTGTCTCTTCAGTACAAGGGTCTGGCTGTAAAGTTTCAGACAATATCACCTTATTGTTTCCAATAGCTGGCTGTGAAACATCAGAAGACTGTTGGACACTAATGCCATCAGACAAATTAACAATTCCTGAATACTGTGGTTCATTTGTATCACCAACTACCTCTGTGCTCTGTCGAGGAGACATCAAGTTGGTGATTCCACATGTTGACTAAAGAGATAATGATAATGAATTATAGAATAACTAATCAAAGCATTCAAATAAAGAAAAATAGTCAATGAGTGACTAAACAACTTTATCTTTAAATTACAGTAAATGCTCGTAGCACATCAAAAAATAATCAAAGCGCTGTAAGCGCTGAGGCAGTTAACCAAAAACCTTGCAACAGGCCACCTATAGACCCCTCAAAGAGTTGTTGCAAGGGGTTTTAACGTGCAAAGAGCGTGGTACTCTCTTTACACGAGTCATCGGATTTAACGCCCCCATTCTGACCGGACGTGACTGCGAACCTTATACATCCCGCATAGCCAAACGGACGCCCCACTTCGGCAAGCTTTTTACTGCCGGTCGGGAGAAGACCAAGTGACGATATTTCTATACCCCAGTCACCCTTGAGGTTGACTTTTGTGATGACCCACTGCGTGCGGCTGGCTGATGTAGGAACACAATTTCGGAGAGAACCTCTACGTTGAAGTTACCCAACTTTGTTTCCATTGTGGATTCACGGCCTTTAGGGAAAAATGTTTTCAACTTACGGCAAGGAACAATTCGAAGTGATGGACACAAGAAGTACTAACTTTATAACAATTTCGACCTACGGTGAAAAATGGAAAAATAAACGTTACAAGTGAACAAACAATAATTCCTACAAAAGTGTACCTACATAAAGAAAAACGCACAGCAAAGGGAATTGCAAAATGTGCCATTGACAAACAGTTACGTCATGTACAATACAAACAATGTCTATTTGACAATAAAATGACCATTAATGAAATGAATTTGATTCGGAGTGATAAACACATCTTGTTAATGAATAATGTTCGGAAGTCAGGATCCCCAAGGGTGACTGGGGTATAGAAATATGGTCGCTTGGTCTTCTCCCGACCGGCAGTAAAACGCTTGCTTAAGTGGGGCGTCCGTTTGGCTGTGCGGGATGTATCAAGTTCGCAGTCACGTCCGTCAGAAGGGGACGTTAAATCCGATGCCTCGTGTAAAGAGAGTGCCACGCTCTTTGCACGTTAAGAACCCTTGCAACAACTCTTTAAGGGGTCCGTAGGTGGCCTGTTGCAAGGCAAAATTTCTGTCCCTATCCAATATACCCCCATTTTCTGGTGGCAGTCCAAATTTCCCCGACCATCATCCTAGATGGCCTCTATTACAACAACCTACCTATTGTATTTATTGTGAACTTGTTCTCGTCCTGAATATGCATGAAATATTTGCCACTGGACGTTAAGCAACCAACAATCAATCAATCAATCGGAAGTCAGGTCTGTGTAACTTTGATGACTAACGTTTTTTTGAAAAATTCATTTAACAGTTATTCATATGGACATCACAAATTACCAAATGTTCACATATTTTGTAATATTTATTTAAGACCGCATGTTAACCTATTGTTGTCAAATTTCTGTGGCTCTTGTGAAGAGTTGTCTGATTAGCAATTACACCACATTTTCGTTTTTATGTGTATATAAATATATTACTCATGAAAATGTCGTTTTTATCGTTTTCCAGAACAACAAATCAACTGAAAACAAGAAACTTACCCATAAATTTTACACCATAACACAACATTTTATCCAAATTAAATTGAGTGAATAAACTTTAGAAACTAAACTAAACTACGACAGACTACAGTTTTAGAATTCTTCTATAGCACAAATAGATTGCTTAGCACCAGTTAACTACTTCAATTCAGAAAAATATTCCAATGGATCAAAATCTTCTGTTCTATATTTCTTTGATGGTGGCGCATCAAGAGTTCTGTGATTCTGTTGTTGAGTTGGCTGTGTTGGAGCTGTCTCCCGTTTCTCGCCATGTCGTTGTTGATCTTCCTCCTGTAGAAAAGAAAATGTTTTCAGTTATATTTGACTACGATTAATTAAAGCTATTAATGAAATGGAAAAAAATAGACGTACAGATTTTTACTTTGTTTTTAGAATCATAAATTTACCTTAAATTCTTCTTTTACTTGAGTTAGAATACCCATCAGAGAGCATAACTCCCCCAATTTATCAAGACCCATTGGGCAATGTCCTTTGCACCGTGGGTTATTGTTGTAAAGGTTGATGTAGAAATATCCATTTGTTTTAGTCATGGTCAAAGCCATGTTTCTTCCAAACGAGGTCCTCATCGCCATTTTATCATTCTTATATCTTTGAGTAAAAGTCACGTTTTGTGCCATGATTGTTTCAAATTGGGTATGAGTTCAAGCCACTGTGCGTTTCAGTTTTATTGATAAAAATTTCTATGCCCACCAATGAAAATGGTTGTAGCACATTACATTAAGACTTACAATGCAAATTTTATTAAGAAGGTCCCTCGTTAAGAAAAGTTTGTAATTTTCAACACTTGAAAAGATAAAAATTGTGTATTGGTTCACACAACAGCTAGTGGTTGAAGCAGGTGTCTAATTTATAAACGATTTGTTCACCTTTCTTTGTGTCACTTCAAATAATTAGGATTGGATTTTTATATAACAACAATTATTATAGTACTACTTTGAAGAGCCGAATTGTAGTTGTGCTATTTTAGTATACTCACAAAGTGAATGGGTTCAACCCCCATTCATTATTTTAAGTTCACCTCAAAATTGATGAATAAACACCTACAGTAACATCAATATTTTTGACAGAATCTAAAAACTGTTTATACTCATTTTCAGTGTAGTTAGAATAGTCATATTTTGTAGGAAAAAAATGTTTCAAAATCATGACAACATGATTTTTAGATTGAGGGGTATTAAAGTTAACTTAACCAAATTAAAACATCATGATCAGTTAATATCGAATTATTTTTTTGATATATTGATAACCACACATAAAGACAAAACATACATGAATACAATTTGAAAAACCACATGTGGAAAACAATATGTGATCCAGATTCGTTGTAAAACCCGTGTGCTTGGAAGTATAATTTGGATAAAGCGTTCCTTCTTGTAGTTATCAATCCACAAGAAGTGGATTTGATTCTAATAAATCTTATTAACATCTCACATGTAAAACATAATTGACTTCTTATTTTCAGGTGAAAATAAGAATAAAAGGTCGGGTTGTTGCGGGCCAAATGGCGAGGCAATAATGGGGCGACTGTTCCCCTTCTAATCTTATGTAAACATATCCCACAATGCAATTTGTAAAATCTTGAAAACAAAATGTTCTCCTTCGTTTGTTTATCACTTGTAATTGTTTGTTTTGGGAATGAAATGAAGTATGGAAACTGATACAAGTTTCCACCCTATAAAGTTGATGTGTACCTTTATAGGGAAAGGATTATACTACTATGAAGGGCCGCTAGACCTACAGGAAATTCGTCTTACAAGAATGACCATGAAGACGTTTGTTTATCTATCTGAACAATATACAGTTAACAAGTTTATTGTCGATCAGGGGGATCTAACCTTGTGTAGAAACATAAAGGCAGATTAGAAGACTATCGTTATAGTTGGAACAAATGAATGTGTACGTGTATTCCCCCCCCCCCTTTTTCCCACATAGTCATAGTTGCTAATTAGTTAGTATATTAGCTCTGTAGAAGTTTGAAGTAAAGTTATTTTAAACAATCAATAGACAGATCAAAACATAATCTACTTGTAAAATTATACTTTTACGAATCTTGGTTTTGAATTTTATTGACTAAACACGACTTTTTTTTCAATTGGGAGCTATTATTACAAACAGTTGTATTATTTAGTGAAACTTTAAAGAGAAAACATTTATGGTTAAATAAGATCAGGATAAAATCAGATAAAACTATAAAATATGTGTTCATGGGAATATTTAACATATGTTATCTTTTATATTCTCCTTATCTCCAATTTAGTAAATAAAAACATTAATATTTATCTTCTTCATTTTCTGTTGTAAATATGATGAAAGTCTATTGTGGCAATACATACTAAACATTTCTTTATTAAAGCACAGTCTCTTTTTCCATGTTTTCATCTTCAGCCTTCTCAACATAATGGTCTGAGGTCGACAGTGGGGGAGAGAAAGACTGAGGTTGAGCAGACGAGGATGCCTGTACATAGTCATGCTCATTCATTGGCAGAGTCTTGTTCCAGTAGTTGATCAAGCTGATCATCATTACAGAGCTCCCCTGTTGGAACTCCTGATCTTCAGGTTGGTAACCCCATGTTTGGTTTTGAACAATTTTCCCCAAGACTTGCTTTCTGAATGGGATAAAAAAAATATATATATACTTTAAAATACATAAATAGTACAAATGTAGGTGTTAAATTGTTGTATTTGTCTGTAATATTTCTTTGTTGAGTGTTAAAATATCTAAAAAATTAGATTTTTTTATCAATTTTGATTTAAAATGTAGGATAATAAAATCTCATGTAAAGTTTAATTATGTTTTCTTGGTTGACAATGTAAATTAAACATTATAAATATTAACTTTTTTAGAATGATGATGTACCTGTTTGTATTTTTGCCTGTGTGACTGCTGTATGTGGTATGTAACATTAAACTAATTAAATTATGGCTCAAATCATTACAAACAAGGGAAAATGTTTATATGAGTTGGATTTGTGTGACAAAATCTCCATGAATGACACTTGATTACAAAAATGTAAAAAATTGAATTGAATATATATAAAGATGTGGTATGAGATAACTCTTCATCCAAGTCACAATGTATAAATAGTTAGCAATTAAAGGGCATGGTATGGTCTTTAACATAGAGCGTTGGTTGGCACTGAACAGCAAGTTATAAAGGACTCTTAATTGACTATTTTAAAACAATTCAAACTGATCATTTTGTTCACATAGCATTTCACATTTTAATTAATTTAGACTGGAAAAAATAATGAAATGCAGTTTTTTATAAAATGTTATTTATTTCAGTTGCTGTAATTTTGGTGGTCATGATTATTTATTGTTTAAAGACAAGGAAATGTTCGAGAATTTATCAAGAAACAGAAAGCCACATCCCGGAAGAGATTCATTTTGATACTTTCACAAATCAACATGACCATCAACTTTTATTTACAAACAGGAAATAGAGGAACAATCAACATTTTAAACTTTTTTCAGAACATGCAGGATATGTAGCTGTATTGATTTTGGCAACCATTCAACTTTTGAACAGCCACCCCTTTAACTCAACATGTAATATTCCGCTATAATAGCGAATTATAAAACTGTATTTAAACGGAGCAAAAAAAAAAAAAAAAACAGAGCTCGAAATAAATGCTAATTTTTCAGAATCTTTAATTGACTTTCAAGATATAAATTATTAAGTAACTATTAAAATATGGATGTAATATCAGACCTTTCCACAAGTATTGAACTTACTATTGATGTGACAGATCAAGTGAAAACAAACATAGATATGTTTAGAACCCATGTAGACATACACAAATGTGTGATAACTTCATGTAGCTACTGTCCAGATTCACTACCAGATGAAGCTAAAAGAATTACCAAGTTTTATAATAGAAATGTTCGGAAGTTTTAATCCATCATTCATGAAATAAGAGGTGAAATTGTTGCCACGGCAAAGATATTAGAAAATGAAGTAGTTCTCCCTCAAATGGTGAACATTATCTATATTTGTGGAATTTTTTTAAACCAACATGTTGATCCGTGCCATTACTAACTTAATGAAATGAAAACGGAAGCAGATACACGCATTCGCTCTAGACGATTTGAAAAAAATCACTTTTATAACTGTATTATTCAACAAATTGGACTGTTGAATAATGTCTTAGACTAGTTTCAGCAGAGTCTGAACTTTATTTTGTAAAGAGTTCTATGTAGAGAGTGCAATCTTGAAGATTTAAGCGAGGAGTGACTTATCTTATACACAAATGAAAGTACACTGTCAATTTATATTTTTCAATGCAATACAAACAAGTTTTAATAAAATAATTACGATTTTTTTTATTAATTTTTGTTTGAATCACTCAATAGGCGGAAAGTTACTGTCTTTTGGAGACTTCAATGAAAAGCTCTTTTTTTAATCCCATGTTGTTTCATTTATGTGAGGGTTGTATTTGTGTTTGATGGTGGGGTTTGACTCCCCCTTCCCCGACCAAAATGAAAGAAACATGTGCAGATATAAGCTTAAGGGGGGAGGTGACCGTCCGATTTCGGCGGGAATCATTACTATAAAAGTCGAAAACCTAATCATTTTCTTCATCGTCATCATTAAAATGGCAAGCAACGTAGTTTTCCAGCAGACCGTAAACAAAAGTGGGGAAACAGAATTCAGAGTGAAATTTGGGAGGAATAAATCCTTAGTGTTTAGGAAACATGAACAGTTTTACTATTTAGATCTATACGATAACAAGTTCGGGAAGGCCCGTTTTAATGGGATATGTCTAGGACTTGATGAACTAGATTTCATTTTATCAATCCGAAGAGATCTTGATTCCCTGAGCAGTGTCTTCCCTGCAGGAAAAGCAGCCGAGGTAAGTTATTAATTTGTTTAACTTCTAAACTTTTCTCCGTTCAATTGAAATTTTACGACCCTTTTTAATCTTTAAAGAACCTTTTGCTTTTTTTTTTTTAATTAGGAGCCTTCACATAGGATTCAGCAGCAGGAAGCATCCAGTAGGGTGACAACTCATCAACCTACAAGTACATTTACCTACCCTTTTCCACCAGCACCACTTCAGCCTCAAGCAGTTGCTTATAAACTATCAGCAGCTTTTATACACCCTAGTCTGAATGGTTTCAGACAACCACCGCCAAGTCCTCCAGCAGGTTCATGTCAACAGATTTATGAATGTGAAGAGGTTGTCCCTACGAGAAATTATCCTCAGAAACGAGGATTTACTCATAGCACTGACTACATTCAACAAACGTGTACCCCTGCTGTGAAAGATACAGAAGATCAAATAAAAAAAATGAGATATGAAACTATATCTCCCGCGCCATACACTGATGAAGCTCTTCCAGAAAATATTCTGAATGATTTAATCCTCTTTCATCAAATGAAATGAAATAAATTTTAATGCCTTTGTGTTGACAAAAAATTTATATGATAGTGTCTTGTTTATTTGAAAACCCGTCATTCGATTTTCCCTCCTCCCTATACATAAATAACACTCATCGTATTTGGTGTAATTTTTTTGGATTTTTTTATATTCTCAATGCTCCTTAACTTTTTACCTAGTTTGATCTTGCTATTATTTTGATTCAAGTGTCACTGATGAGTCTTGTATATATATTCGAAACGCACGACTGGCATATACATTTTATAAGTCTTATATTTGATTCTGAAAAGTATCATCCGGACTATATATATTTTCTAGATAAATACAACACAAATGCTTTATTTTTATTAGGAAACAAACATCGTATAAATGTACATAATTTAAGGTAAACAAATCACATTTCTCCAATTTTATAATGTCCAAACGCATAACTCTCTATTGAATTTTTCCAGTAACGTTTATTATCGAAACTGCAAAGTCCCTTTTTCACAATTGTGTCTATGAAAAGCTGATGGTTTTTACTCCTAATCAAATTCATCGAATTTAATGTGAGTTTCATTAAACAAGCACTTTTTGTGATTTTCATGTCTGAGTGTATTTTTAATTTAACATCTAGCGATCCCTTTAGCCACTTTTTTCTCCACCTGATATTTATTTATCCGTCCAACTTCACATTTTTCGATCGCATCATATTTCAAACTGTACATTTTGGGACGTAAACCTACAAATTCTTTGATGATAACACCTGAAAGTATATAATTTATTTTATTATTTAGAATAATTACGGTAGTTAATGTGCTCTCCTATCTTAAAAATACGAAAGGTACATTTAATTTACATAAATCAGGGCTAGGAAACAACTGCATGATCTCTATCACATGATATCTAAAAAAAAAAAATAATATTTAACCATTTGTTTAAATAACATTTTTGAATTATTATCTAACTAACATGTACATATTAAAATATATCATTATCTATAAAAAGAAATTATTTTATTTGTAGGATATACTCATACCTGTTGAGGAGAAAATGGAGGTTCTGATGGATTATATTGTGTTATTGGAGTCTGTGGAAGGGGGGATAACTGAAAAAGAACGAATAAATAACAAACTTTTTTTTTAAATTGTGATGCAATGTGAATTGAGTAAGACATGTCTGAGATAATCAAACAAATAGTCGGAACCCCAGACAGACAATATTTCTCGAAAAGTTAACCCACGAATTACATGAAATATTGATTTAAGAATCATGATAGAAAGTACAGACTAACTTTGTAAAAAAAAATGTTAAGAAATTTCACTTGCCATGCTTACCAGGAGAACCAAGAGTATTGATTTGTAAACTTATTAAGGTAATGTCATAATTTTAAAAAAAATCCATTGTCATCTTTTAAATTTTAGTAAATTTAAATGGTCTTGTTCTTCTAAAACATAAATATATCTTAAAGGTAATAATGCACAGATTCTCATACTGTAGCTATAGAGGAGAACAACACAAGTAATGTCAGAATTGTTAATCAAAGAGAACTTTGAAAAATATGTGAATTTGGAAGAAGAAAAAAGTTGTAAGATAAAGGCATTACAAAAATATAAAAGTAGGGTTAATTTCCAGCAACATCGATTCACCTTTAATGTAGATGAAGACTCATTCTCAAAACTAGAAATAGCAGATGTGTGAACACTAAAAAAAAAACTGTTTAAGTTACATTTATTTCATTTCTGTATTTGCTTCTTTTTAATTTGTAGACTATATCCCCATCGCAATTTATGAAAAACTTCAAGACATTAAAGTATTTTTCCACCACGTGAAAATAACAGACAAGAAGCCCCTGAACAACATCAACCAAGAATAGCGAGAAGATCAAACAGGATATCCATTCGGCCACAAAGTCTCACTTGTGAATAATTTTCTAAACTTTCTAAACTTTTCCTCCAAATTTTTACACTTTCATCTAAATTTTACTATTCACTGATGAGGATATATTCTACAAATTTTCACCTTATATTTAATATGAAAAATTACAATATCTCCAAAACTTTTATATATTTGATTTATTTTAAAGTTACGAAACCCTCTATTTACATTCCTTTGAATTATTTGGATTAGTTAAACTTTATTTTAATTAGATGTATTGATGAAATCTAAGTTTGTAAACGAATTTTAACAAAAAATATCACAGTAAATCAAATAATTGTTAAAAAAACAAAATGTCGAAGTGGCTTGGCACTTAAATGGCTTCATGGTGCCAAGAAATTTTTCTTTAGCATGATAGTAAATATTTCAAGATATTTCTCTTATTTGTGACTTTATGTCCTGTTACTTTTGGTTCGTTTACCTCTACAACATGGCCCAGGACTCGCCTGAACCGAATTCCACGAAGTACTGGGTCCTCTTACTTATACAAATACTTCCACCGACATATATTTTTTTCATATAACTGTGTGCCAAATCCACTGTTAAAGATGTAAAATAATTAAGTAGTTGTTTTGTGTTAGCTATTTGCATTGTTAAATCAAATCTGGAGCACTCGCTAGTTAATTTTTTTTTACGCCATTGAGTTTCAAATAAGATACTGTTAACGTCAAAGTTTTTTATTTACCTGTAAATCGTACATTACGAAAAAAACTTGCATGTTCGTGGTACAATTCAAACCATGTGAAAATCTGCCTTTATGGGTTCATGAACATTAGTAAGGTTTTAATTGCAGATATTCTACGAGTGTGTTATGTAAACACTGGTCGTAACTAAAATTAAAAGTGTGTTCTTATTGTATGTCGATCTCTTTGTTATCATTTGACAGGGACATGAAATGACAAATTTTTTTTCATTTACCTATGTGACGTCAAGAACAAAGAAAATGTATGATTTACAAAAAACTTGCATGGTTACGGTACAAGATAAACCACGTGATGTTTACCATAATGGCTTGGTGACAATTAAAATACAATTGACTTTCTTTGTAAGTATGTAAATTAAGTACTTGTCTTAATTAAATTAAAAATATTTCCTTTTATAATATAAAAATAATGTATATTGATCTCTTTGTTATATACTAGACAGCGACTTGAAATTACAATTTTTCCCCATTACCTGTGTGACGTCAAGAACAAAGGAAATGTATGTATGTTGGCATTTAATCCGAGGGCCGTGGCAGAAGTCAACGGTCATGTTAATACGTGGCCATGCAAAATATATGAAGTTATCTGATAGATCATGTAAATTCATATTTCCTACATTTCTTAGATCATTCATTAAAGCAGTAATTCCATATGGCATACTCGTATTAATGTTAAAACATATGGAATACAATTTATTTGAAAATTACATTACAAAGTTACTTTAATATTCTCTACATTCTAACGACTTACAAAACAATGATGCCAGTGAAAATTACAACAATAAATTAATGAAGCATAGTAAATCTGAAACTCAGATTGGATCCGGTCAACGGGAACCTTACATGAAGATGACCCCTAAATCATTTTTCGATTTACATGATGAGGGATATTACATCTCGAATAAGATAATTTTTCTGTTGGAGAAATAAAAAAAATCAGAAAATGTTGAAGACGATGAACTTCCTTTTGGAAATGACGAGAAGTATAATACAGTGCGTGGTTTACATCCTCTATTATTTTTCTATGCATTTTAGTCAGTTTTTTTCCGCTTAGTCTTCATTCTTTTTTCCAGCTTTTTTTTATCTTCTCATCGTGGGGAAATCTGGGGAAAAAACGAAACATGTTATTTTGATATTTGTCAATTATTTATACAAAGGGGAATAACTCAGATATACAATCCATCCAAAAATGACTATTGTAAAATTCAGATTTTGATTTAAAGATAAACATAGTTAATATGGGATATTGAGTACTTACACAAACATTAACACATTCTAGTTATGGTAGTAGAAGTCCAGGGACAAATATTACATGCATATTACAGACGAAAAAAGATAAACAAATAAAAAAAAAAAACGCCAAATACGTTTCTGTAAAAAGTTGAACCAGATAAAAGGTGAGAAAATAATTTGAAAAAAATAAGAAACACATACGTACCCACATTCCTCTCTTCCTCCCTCAATATTCTCGTTACAGTGTGAAGCGCATGAATCACACCAAAGGGGATATCTGCATTCCGTCTCCATTGAAATCGGGGAAAATACCCTAGAAAATTAGAAAAAAAAGAATAGTTCAATTGTTTTGTAGACGAAACGCGCGTCTGGCGTATACATAAAATTAGGCCTGGTATCTATGATGAGTTTATTTGTTAATATAAACCCTAATCGTATTACGAAAAAAAAAAACTATCTCAATTTTCATTGTTCTTTTACGTGTATCTTCATGCAATATTTTAAGTATACATCAGTGTATCTTGTTTAGATTACAGGGGTATGCTGTAATGAACATCCCTTCTAAACTTGTTACAACTATAACGTTATAACATGGACATCCATAAATCATGGAATATCTATCTGTTCCCCGATTTTTTTTTAGATAAACTATTCTATCTGACATTACTTTTTTATCACAGGGATAACGTACTGTCATATAAAGTAATTTTTTAGCCCTTTTTCGCCAAAAAATTTACTTTTTCGTAGGTAAACTGACGTATGCTCATGCCTTTCCTTTTTACGCCATTGAGTTTCAAATTAGATACTGTTAAAGTCAAAGTTATTTTATTTACCTGTAAATCGTACATAACGAAAAAACTTGCATGTTCTTGGTACAATTCAAACCATGTGAATGTTCGCCTTTATGGGTTTATGAATATTAGTAAGGTTTTAAATGCAGATATTCTCCGAGTGTGTTATGTATATACTGGTCGTTACTAAAATTAAAAGTGTGTTCTTATTTTATGTTGATCTCTTTGTTATCATTTGACAGGGACATGAAATGTCAAAACATTTTCAATTACCTATGTGACGCCATGAACAAAGAAAGTGTATGATTTACAAAAAAATTGCATGCTTACGGTACAAGATAAACCACGTGATGTTTACCATAATGGCGTGGTGACAATTAAAATACTATTCTAAAAGTGCAATTTCTTTGCAAGTATGTAAATTAAGTACTTGTCTTAATTAAATTAAAAGTATTTCCTTTTATGATATAAAAATATTGGTATATTGATCTCTTTGTTATAAACGAGACGGCGACTTGAATGACAATATTTTTTGAATGTAGGACAGAAAGTCACAGGACAAAAAGTCACAGACAAAAAGTCACGGACAAAAAGTCACAGGACAAAAAGTCACAATTCATTTTTTCTGATTATTTTCTTTGAATAAATAACGCTTATTTCTACAAATATTTTTTTGTATTTTTCTTAAACTATTGTATATAAACCAACTTTTTAAACAAAATATATCAAAAAAATATCAAAGATTATCAAATAATTGTTAAAAAAACAAAATGTCAAAGTGACTTGGCACTTAAATAGCTTCATGGTGCCAAGAAAAACATCTTTTGCATGATTAAAATTAAATAAATCTTCATTTTTCAAGTATAATTACACATTTCCTAAACTTTAATATGAATATATGTATTTAAAGGTAAATATTTCAAGATATATTCTTATATAATAAAACATTTGTCAATAAATTATTTGTGACTTTTTGTCCTGTGACTTTTTGTCCTACCAAATTTGTGACTTTATGTCCTGTGACTTTTTGTCCTGTGACTTTCTGTCCGTTTACCTATTTTTTTCCATTACCTGTGTGACGTCAAGAACAAAGGAAATGTATGTTGACATTCAAACAAAGGGCTACGACAGAAGGCAACGTTTATGCTTATACGTGGCAATTGAAATTTATGAAGTAATCTGCCAGTACAAGTAAATTCATATTTCCTACATTTCTTAGATCATTCATTAAAGCAGTAATTCCATATGGTATATTCGTAGAAATACATATGAAATACAATTTATTTGAAAAATAAATTTTTATCTAGCGCACCACATCACATGACAGGTCGTTGTTCCCCTATCCTTCTCAGTTGCGCCACAGGCTCTGTGGGCAGAGTTCAGGTGACATTAATCCGACGAGATGACCATTCAATATAGTTGTACTACGACGCTAGTCATTGGATGCAATGAATAGTTTACTTTTTACTTGATATCAATTAGAATAGGTTTGCAATATTGCACTCGATCCTGTTATGTAAGCTCATGTTAAAAGGATTCTATTTTATCGAGTCACTCATTGCTATGATTTCAAAAAAAAGCTTTGCAGTGTAAGTTCCACTCTCAATGCTAAATATAGACAGCAAATAGCAATTAATTATAAAAAAAAATCAAAAAAATCTAGAAGTTGCATATTTCCATTGCCATTTACTTCGTCCCCATTCACAGGTAATGTCTGCCTCATATTATGCAACTGAAAGTAAGAGATGATGTACAAATGTAAAGTGTGTTGAGAAATGGTGTCATGTTTTTGCAAAAGACTACATATATGATCATAAATCCAAGTATACTATACAAATCCTTGATAAATCTAACAAGAGTGGACATGCTCAAAGTTGGGTGGTTTGCAGTGGTGGAAAAACCAACCCTCTACAAGGGTCTTGCTGCCATGAATGTGACATGTATTTAAGCACATTTGTAGACAAAAAAGTATAATACATGTAAATGTATCTAAACGGTCTATCTTAACAATGCTTTAATTGTAGTAGCTTAACTTACATGTCGGCTTCCTTTTCTAGAGCCAATAGACTATATATACGGTCAACAACTTCATCAAATGATTCTCGTTCAAATTGTAATCTTCGTAAACTTGCAGTTAGAGGTGTAATTGGCTCTAAACAACTTTTCAACTTCTGTGTATATTTTTTCTGTTCTTCACTCAAAACATCAATTGACTGATTTTTTCCCAAGAGGTCTGTTGGGTTTAAAATCATGTCAGCGTGATAGTATATATGGATTTTTTTTCTACATATCGTTTATGCCAGTCTGACAATGTTTGATATCTGCTCGATGACCTCGAGGAACCCGAAGAAATACTACTGAGAGATCTTTCCCGAAATATTGGTCCAATGGAGTCACCACTGCACCCTACTAGGTCATTGAAATAAGCCATCCTACGGAATGTTATAAATCTAGGAAAAAGTGAGCTACAAATGCAGCTACAGTATAATTATATCCGCTAAGCAGCACATTGTAAATGAGGGCGTAAAGATTACGGAAATGGAAATGCGGTTTTAAAGTAGGAAACGAAGACGGGAATACATTCCATCGGCGAAATAAAGACAACTCGGACCATACACCAGTCGGACCAATTTTAATATTGATTGATTGATTTTTGGTTGGTTGCTTAACGTGGCAAATATTTAATGCATGATCAGGGCGATCAATTTTAAGACAACTTGGACCAATTTTAGAGTTAATACATTGAATCCTTAAGTCATGTGAACTTCAATTTTATAATCCAATAGCTAGAGATGGAAAACGCATGAATTGTCCGTGTGAAGTTATTTAAAGGAAAAGAATGTCAAATTTGGGAGTAAAACAAAGGATAATCTTTTGACTGATTAGATCCACAAAAAAACTTTCTTTTATGTTGGTAAAAACGATGATAAACATATATTTCTTATCTATAATATGAAATTAAACCGACCTACAAAATTCTTATTGCACAATTTCCTTAATCTATTTATATCTATAGTTATGTTTATATTGCTAATATGGTCATAGGAGGTGTTCAGGTTTTAACTCGATAGTTAATTAGTTGGCGTTAAGACTAAAATACACAGGAAACGAAGCTAAATATAAAGCGAAACATTATCAAGCTCATGACCTGTAAACTGTTTATTTAAGACTATCAATAGGTTGGATAAATGTTTTACATTGTGATAAATCAAATGAATTTGACAGCTAGTGCCCCTTTAAAAGTGATTGGTGTTCGAAAACAGTTTTTGGATCATGTTTACATAAGGACCATCAAAGGACTATACACACATGGTCTATACTAACAAGGTCTATTTACTCTAGGCCTAAGTCTATTTACATAGCGGTTCTTATATATGAAGGTAAGTTAGTTTCTACATGTTCTCAGTACAGCTTTGCATATAATAAAATGCCACATATCTCTTTTAAAGCACCCCTAAAATCTCTTAAAACGAATACATCTAAATGTAAGTACGATAAAATTTCCTGTTCTCGTAAATACCCGCAATGTTTTGCAATATGTAATAGACATGAAGCATTTGAAGAATTTTTGTTGTTAAAATCGATGTTACGCTGATTAATCAACTCTCTCCAACAAAAAAAATATCTTAATCGCTTTGTATAAATTGTTCATTGCAATAATCTACAAATTGCTTTAAAATCAATAAATTTCTAATGACATGTTATACTTATCCGATAAAGTGTTTCCATGGACAATTGAAAAAGTGATTCTTGCATTGTCATTGCTAAATTATTGATAGTGTATCAATAAAGAAAAAAAAATTACAAAATTTAATGAGATCAGATTAATCAAATAAGAACATAAAAAAAATACCAACTAAATATTCAAGTTTCGAATATCAATTGCAAAATTTTATTTGATTTACAACAAAATGTTCACATATGGTATTTTCTCTAAATGTTTACATATATTTACAACAAAATTGTTTACATATGGTATTTCTTTAAATGTCTATATATAATTCTCATTCGAAATCTGATTCTGAGTCCGTTATTTCAATAACCTTTGGTCTTTTTGTCGTGAAGGCTTGCTCCTGAAGTAAAAAAAAAAGAAATATTTGCGTTCCGGGATACGGTTGTTGCACTGGTCCAGGTGTTGATGTCCCTGTAGAATGCATCAGGAAGGCTTGTGGAATTTTGGGTCGAACCAACCGTGTTGGTTGTAATGGCCTGATTGGAGTTGAGACACTTGAAGGTATGAACGGGTTATGATCAGGAACAGGTCCAGTTGGTTGGTCACTGTATTGAGGAGGAAGAGTCCACGAATCTTGGACGAATGGTATTGTGGTGTCCTCACGTTCAGAAATTTTATTTTCGAAAGGAAGTACGAATTGCTCCTCTTCTGGCAAAATGTTTAATTGATGAAACGCTGTATCTAGCTTATGGTGTTCTGCCTCTTTACTGTAATTTAGAGGTGTTTTTCCTGGTTTTGTAGGTTTTCCTCTCGCTTTAAACATCCTGCACCATTCTATTGTGACAATTGTTATTGTGTTATATAATCCGTGCTAAAGTATTGACGTATGTCACAAATCACAATAAGGGGGAAACAAACTCACAATCAATTGGTAGATAGGCCAGAATCAGCAACAGGAAAAGCTAGAATACAATAAGTGTTCGAATTGAACACAAATTGTAAACCCAGGCTTTTATAGTTTTTATTGTAATTACTGATTATCCAATTATCTTTGATGTCACGACCACTACTGATAAAATTCCGAATTATAGACGTAATGAACAGATGTATACGATTATTGTTTAATTATATCTAGTCTTGTGTGTCCAATACTTGACCATCACATACCCACAATGTAGCATCTGCCATTTGTCCCCAAATACATAATTAAATTTTCCTTATGATATAAATTGTTACAAATTTATTTATCTCTAACTTGTACTGAATAATAAACTATATTACAGTCTTTGTGGAATTAAGCAACACAATTACCCTTCTTGATAACAACATATTGATACCTATAATCTATGATAATATCTGAAATAGTTAATTTGATAGTTTGTCCAAAAGTCATGGCAAATCTACTTTTTCTAATTCAAAGCATCAACAATCTATACCTTATATTCGTAAATTGAACAATAGCAATATAAAACACAATTTTACATTACAATATGGTTAAATTGAACGTAATTGGTCCTTGCCTATGCTGTTGTCGAAGACAAATAAGGCATCCGCATGCTTTGTTTAAACAAGCAATTACGCAATTTCTTCCTCTTGTACTGCCGCGGCAGCTCATATTATTATTAAGGTGGAGGGTGTTGCTACTGTCACTAAAACAAAAAAAAAAAGGGGGGGATGCATTACTTTTGAAATCTGATATGATTGTGACAGCTATGTTTACCAATAAGTTTATTATCAGGATATTAAGGAGACAAAACATAATATTGACTGTGGATATTATTACATGGAACTCCGTGTTGTGTCCAGGATTTTCTGATCCCATTATTTTTTTTTATAAATTGTAAAATTCTTAACAATGCATTTCTGTTTCCATATTCAGACTGATAATCCATTCCTAAGCTTGGATGATGAAAAATTGGCATGGTTGTATTCAACTGCACGCTTGATTATTGATAATTATAGAAATGTGTGAAAATGTCATGCAAACATTTATTTGGTATACTTTTTTTTAAACACTAGTTGAACAAAATATCCGGATATTAAAATACAAGTATTATATACATAAATAATCATATTAAGTGATAGCAATTCACCTTTTCAGTTTTCTAACAAACTTCATGATTTACAGAAAATAACTCATTTTTGCCCTTGTTTTTTTAGTCATTGCCATCGCCCGGATTGTCTGCTGTAACAGATGTTTTATAGCCAGAGCCCGCAATTCACCAAAGAAAACCAACCTGTTTAAACTTTCATCTGACATACATTTTGAAGTACTCGAAGCCATTAGTATAGATGAATTTTAAGAATTCAATTTTTTGAATATGCATTCTTAACATTTTCTAAGTCATGTGAAAATCATTATTCTGAATTTCAAATATATTGATTTTTACAGTACGATTTTGCGGTCTCCGCTTATATTATATCAATTATCCATCTTATCGGTACTTATCCATTTTTGGATTTCAAATGTTTGACTTTGAGCGTAATTGATGAAGGTAAATCCAGAAGAGCGCTTCGGACGCAATACATTATTGAACGTGTTGTTTTCCATTTTTTTAAAAAAAAATTTGAAAAATTAACCATAATTCAAACTGCCACCGAAACAATGAAACTCATGACAGAAACAATGACTGTTACAGTAAGTAGAATTTAAATCATAGAACTATATTGTGTGTATAATCACACACAAACGAATGTTAATATTTACAATCATGGATATATAGTTACCAGAAATAAACTGAAAATGTGATAGAAATAATGTTCATGTTGATCATTTTACGTATATGTAGCAAATGTTTGTTTTACGAAACAGTATAAATATTTTATTCTTACAGGTATCAGAAGCACATGTGTCTTCTTCAAAGGCAGCAGACAAGACTAATACACCTACTTATGGAAGTAATTAAGCAAATATGCATACCTTAAATACCTTCTGTTACTCATTTTCATCTGTGGGATGCCCATTTTCATCTGTATGATCTATATGTCATATAGCTACTTGCTCTGAATATGATGGTGGATTTGATGTGGGGGATCTGAGTCTTGATGAGCTTGTTTGACTTCCAAGAATACCCTACTCATCGAAATGTATTTGGGATTGTGTTATGGCTCTGTTCATCTTCTCCCTACAATTATATGATAATTAAAATTCATTATTTCTTTTTTAAATTGTTAAATTCTGAACAATGCATTTATGTGTCCATTTTCAGACTAATAATCAATCAGGCTTTGATGACGAAAGGTTGGCATGGTTGTATTCAACTGTAAGCTTGATTATAGGTAAATATTTAAAAAAAAAAAATACATAGATCATAGAAATGTGTGAAAATGTCAAGCAAACAATAATTTGGTATACCTATTTGTTTAAAAAAAAAACACTTATTGCACACCATATCCTGATATTAAAATATGTAAGTAGTACATAAATAAATGATCATATTAAATGATAGCAATACCACCTTTTAAGGTTTTTAACAAACTTCATCATTAACAGGAAATAACTCATTATCCCCATGTTTTTCTTTCAGTTATTGTTATCGCACTGATTGTCTGCTGTTATAGATGCTTGAAAGAAAAGAAAAACGCACAGCAAAGGGAATTGCAAAATGTGCCATTGACAAACAGTTACGTCATGTACAATACAACTGTCTATTTGACAATAAAATGACCATTAATGAAATGAATTTGATTCGGAGTGATAAACACATCTTGTTTATGAATAATGTTCGGAAGTCAGGTCTGTGTAACTTTGATGACAAACGTTTTTGGAAAAATTCATTTAACAGTTATTCATATGGACATCACAAAATACAAAATGTTCACATATTTTGTAATATTTATTTAAGACCGTATGTTGACCTATCGTTGTCAAATTTCTGTGTCTCTTGTGAAGAGTTGTCTCATTAGCAATTACACCACATTTTCGTTTTTATGTGTATATAAATATATTACTCATGAAAATGTCGTTTTTATCGTTTTCCAGAACAACAAATCAACTGAAAACAAGAAACTTACCTATAAATTTTACACCACAACACAACATTTTATCCAAATTAAATTGAATGAATAAACTTTAGAAACTAAACTAAACTACGACAGACTACAGTTTTAGAATTCTTCTATAGCACAAATAGATTGCTTAGCACCAGTTAACTACTTCAATTCAGAAAAATATTCCAATGGATCAAAATCTTCTGTTCTATATCTCTTTGATGGGGGCGCATCAAGAGTTCTGTGATTCTGTTGTTGAGTTGGCTGTGTTGGAGCTGTCTCCCGTTTCTCGCCGTGTTGTTGTTGATCTTCCTCCTGTAGAAAAGAAAATGTTTTCAGTTATATTTGACTACGATTAATTAAAGCTATTAATGAAATGGAAAAAAATAGACGTACAGATTTTTACTTTGTTTTTAGAATCATAAATTTACCTTAAATTCTTCTTTTACTTGAGTTAGAGTACCCATGAGAGAGCATAACTCCCCCAATTCATCAAGACCCATTGGGCAATGTCCTTTGCACCGTGGGTTATTGTTGTAAAGGTTGATGTAGAAATATCCATTTGTTTTAGTCATGGTCAAAGCCATGTTTTTCAAACGAGGTCCTCATCGCCATTTTATCATTCTTATATCTTTGAGTAAAAGTCACGTTTTGTGCCATGATTGTTTCAAATGTTGGGTATGAGTTCAAGCCACTGTGCGTTCCAGTTTTATTGATAAAAATTTCTATACCCACCAATGAAAATGGTTGTAGCACATTACATTAAGACTTACAATGCAAATTTTATTAAGTAGGTCCCCTCGTTAAGAAAAGTTTGTAATTTTCAACACTTGAAAAGATAAAAATTGTGTATTGGTTCACACAACAGCTAGTGGTTGAAGTAGGTGTCTAATTTATAAACGATTTGTTCACCTTTCGTTGTGTCACTTAAAATAATTAGGATTTGATTTTTATATAACAACAATTATTATAGTACTACTTTGAAGAGCCGAATTGTAGTTGTGCTATTTTAGTATACTCACAAAGTGAATGGGTTCAACCCCCATTCATTATTTTAAGTTCACCTCAAAATTGATGAATAAACACCTACAGTAACATCAATATTTTTGACAGAATCTAAAAACTGTTTATACTCATTTTCAGTGTAGTTAGAATAGTCATATTTTGTAGGAAAAAATGTTTCAAAATGATTTTTAGATTGAGGGGTATTAAAGTTAACTAAACCAAATTAAAACATCAATTAAAACATCATGATCAGTTAATATCGAATTATTTTTTTGATATATTGATAACCACACATGAAGACAAAACATACATGAATACAATTTGAAAAACCACATGTGGAAAACAATATGTGTTCCAGATTCGTTGTAACACCCGTGTGCTTGGAAGTATAATTTAGATAAAGCGTTCCTTCTTGTAGTAATCAATCCACAAGTGGATTTGATTCTAATAAATCTTATTAACATCTCACATGTAAAACATAATTGACTTAAACTTTTCAGGTGAAAATAAGAATAAAAGGTCGGGTTGTTGCGGGCCAAATGGCGAGGCAATAATGGGGCGACTGTTCCCCTTCTAATCTTATGTAAACATATCCCACAATGCAATTTGTAAAATCTTGAAAACAAAATGTTCTCCTTCGTTTGTTTATCTCTTTTAATTGTTTGTTTTGGGAATGAAATAAACCCTGAAACATGCAGTAGGGAAACTGATATAAGTTTCCACCCCATAAAGTTGATGTGTACCTTTATAGGGAAAGGATTATACTACTATGAAGGGCCGCTAGACCTACAGGAAATTCGTCTTACAAGAATGACCATGAAGACGTTTGTTTATCTATCTGAACAATATACAGTTAACAAGTTTATTGTCGATCAGGGGGATCTAACCTTGTGTAGAAACATTAAGGCAGATGAGAAGACTATCGTTATAGTTGGAACTAATGAATGTGTACGTGTATTCCCCCCTCTTTTTCCACATAGTCATAGTTGTTAATTAGTTAGTATATTAGGTCTGTAGAAGTTTGAAGTAAAGTTATTATAAACAATCAATAGACAGATCAAAACAGAATCAACTACTTGTAAAATTATACTTTTACGAATCTTGGTTTTGAATTTTATTGACTAAACACGTCTTTTTTTTTTCAATTGGGAGCTATTATTACAAACAGTTGTATTATTTAGTGAAAATTTAAAGAGAAAACATTTATGGTTAAATAAGATCAGGATAAAATCAGATAAAACTATAAAATACGTGTTCATGGGAATATTTAACATATCTTATCTTTTATATTCTCCTTATCTCCAATTTAGTAAATAAAAACATTAATATTCATCTTCTTCATTTTCTGTTGTAAATATGATGAAAGTCTATTGTGGCAATACATACTAAACATTTCTTTATTAAAGCACAGTCTCTTTTTCCATGTTTTCATCTTCAGCCTTCTCAACAATTAGTCTGAGGTCGACAGTGGGGGAGAGAAAGACTGAGGTTGAGCAGACGAGGATGCCTGGGCATAGTCATGCTCATTCACCCTCGGTGAAACCCAATCCACCAAATCATCCAACAACTCACCATCAGCAGAGTTCGGTTCCTGTAGTTGATCAAGCTGATCATCAACAGAGCTCCCCTGTTGGAACTCCTGATCTTCAGGTTGGTACCCCCATGTTTGGCTTTGAACAACTTTTCCCAAGACTTGCTTTCTGAATGGAATAAAAAATATATGTTTACTTTAAAATACATAAAAAGTACAAATGTATGTGTTGAATTGTTGTATTTGTCTGTAATATTTCTTTGCTGAGAGTTAAACTATTTAATAAATAAGATTTTTTTTATCAAATTTGATTTAAGATGTAGGATAATAAAATCTAATGTATAGTTTAAAGTTGTTTTCTTGGTTGAAGATGTAAATTAAACATTATAAATATTATTTTTTTTTAGAATGATGATATACCTGTATGGATTTATGCCTGTGTGACTGCTGTATGTGGTATGTACCATTAAACTTACTTAAATTATGGTTCAAATCAACACAAACAAGGGGGAAATGGATTTGTGTGAAATTACATGAATGATACTTGATTACAAAAGTGTAAAAAATTGAAATGAATATATAAAAAGATGTGGTATGATATAACTCTTCATCCAAGTCACAATGTATAAATAGTTAGCAATTAAAGGACAGGGTATGATCTTTAACAGTAAGTTAGATGGAACTCTAAATTGACTATTTCAAATTCAAAACAATTAAACTAATCATTTTGTTCACACAGCATTTCACATTTTAATTAATTTAGATTGGAAAAATAATGACATGCAGTGTTTTATTCTTTAAGATAAAATGTTATTTATTTCAGTTGCTGTAATTTTGGTGGTCATGATTATTTATTGTTTAAAGACAAGGAAATGTTCGAGAATTTATCAAGAAACAGAAAGCCACATCCCCGAAGAGATTCATTTTGATGTTTTCACAAACCAACATGACCATCAACTTTAATTTGCATTCATGTATAGGAAATAGAGGAACAATCAAAATTTTTAACTTTTTTCAGAATATGCAGCTGTATTGATTTTGGCAACCATTCAACTTTTGAACAGAATTTTAATCAATATTAGGAGAATTTTAAATTTTTTACAACCAGTTGTCATACAACTATTACATAATCAGAATGAAAATAGACCACAACCAGAAAATAGACCACAACAGGGAAATAGACCTCAACCTGAAAATAGACAACTTCCCATACTTCCACCAGTGCAACAGCAGCTTAGGAGGGGTACAAGACAGAGAAACGCACCAAATAGATATGGTTTTTAGATACAATGTTTGTGTAAAAATGATATTTTCAAAATTCAGTTAGAAATAATTAATAAGGTCAAAGTAAAAATGATGAGTTCCTTTTGTTCGGGACATTCAATAATTGATTAATTTTTTTAGCAGTCAATCTTAACAAAATAGTATCTTTTAAAAATTTACTTAATTTAAAGAAAATGAGTTAAGCATTATTTCATTATAGTTAATATATTTAACCTTCTGTGCAGGGTTCTTCTTATGGCATTAGACAAAATATGGAATTTTATACCATTTTCAAAAAAAAAAGTTCTAGAATAAATCAATTTTTACCAGTTCTTAAAATTATTCGATGAATGTTCACTGAGAATGATTTTAGTATAAATACCCTACCCCCTCCCATATACAGATCATATTTTTGCTTATAAACAGAAAAAAACTTTACTTCTTTACAATGGATCTCTTCACTATAGTCTCAAACGAATTAGAGAAGGTGCCCAATCTAAGATGGGCAGATTGTAGACAGATCCCCTGCCTCTTCTGCACCGTGGATTTGGACAGTAGGAGACAGATGGCGTTAGTATCCAACCTTACTGATAACACCAATTACAGTAAAATGGTGCTTGGAATCTACCACGCTATTTTACATGGTACCATAAGCAAATCAGAGGACCTCCTGTACTATGGAGACAATACGGTGTTGATGGGGGTGAAAGTTTTGGCGGAAAGGACGCAAAATACTTGCATCCTTCAGATGTGCACCAAAATTTTGAAAAAGAGGTAAGTTATTATTTTTACATATTATGATAATAATCCGGCTTATTCTTCAATCTATTCGAACGCCTCAATGGTGCTTGAGGGAGTGCTGCAGGTGGTCCATTTATAACAGGTGGGAGTGCTGCGGGTGGTCCATTTATTACGGGTGGGAGTGCTGCAGGTGGTCCAATTATAACAGGTGGGAGTGCTACAGGTGGTTCATTTATAACAGGTGGGAGTGCTACAGGTGCTCCATTTATAACAGGTGGGAGTGCTACAGGCGGTCCATTTATAACAGGTGGGAGTGCTACAGGTGGTCCATTTATAACAGGTGGGAGTGCTACAGGTGGTCCATTTATTACGGGTGGGAGTGGTCCCAGTGGTCCAATGATAACGGGTAGGAGTGGTGCAGGTGGTCCATTTATAACAGGAGTGGGGTTTTGCATATCATCATACATCTGTCGAAGTCCTCGATAGAATTGAAAAATAAGCCCCACTCCTGTTATAATCAGTACAAATATTGCATGCATCCAATCTACAATAATTAATTAACTTATATTAGAGAGGTAATAATTTAATAACCATAGGTGAGGTTTCTAATTATGATTGCTTTAATGAAAATAGAACACATTTAATTAGATCACTATGGTATAGTTAGCTCAATTTCTTCAATCCCCCACTTTCCCTGATTCTCTCCGAAAAGGCACGCTGCCTTACATTTCTCCTCATATACTGCCTCCTGCGCCTCTTCATCAATAACTTGACAACTTCCCAAGTTATAAATGCCACTGTTCCTAAATAATAAAATAAGTATTTCAAAAATCTACCTTAAAAATACACTGCAATCAATCATTTACGGTATACATGTACACTTGCCAGAGTATTAAGAACAGTGAAAGAACATTTTTAATCATCATCTTGGTGATATGTCCATAATTAATTTGTAAATATTTGTATTAACTGGTGAGCACATTTCTTTTTAAACATGTTGATCAAACTTACATGTATTACCATGATTACAATGACATGAATAATAACAGAAGAAATAACAGCAAATTAACAACTTACCAATGCAAGAAACCACAAACCCAACCACCCATCCAATACTGCTTGATTCTGCTTCCTAGAATAAAACAAATATATTATTATTTTTTTTAATTTACAGAACTGAAATGGCAGACAACTTTTTAGACCAGCCTCCATGGAATCATGAAGTGGGGGTAGAGGAGGACGAGATGTCAGAAACCAAAAGTGTGCAATCCGTAGATGAGGTACAATCGTCATGTACCTCAATCAAGGACGAACAATTATAATCATGTATTATGTAAATTTGTTTTTGTTATATAAATTAAATATATTTCGGATCAACTACTTTTTTTTAAATTTTTTACACTTATTAAGGTTTGTTTAAAAGCAAAATAATTGAATGATGTATGATTACAAATGAGACAATTCGTTGTCATTCAATGTAGAGTGTATGTCAATGTTGAGCTATCTATATGCCAAAGTATGATATCCAACAAAACTCATTAATTGCAGAGCAAAGCATTGGAGGTTTCAAAATATTGTATTACTTTTACCATATGTATACATACCACAGTGGTGGACTCCATTGGTGGTGTGGTGGGACACATGTTCATATCTGCTCCTCCTGTTGTCTTACTTTCTACATTTGAGGTCCTCTTAACATTTGGGGTTGTTACAGTTACAGATGATGTTGAAGAACTTGAAGAAGTGGGTGAAATAGTAGTGGGTTGTTTGTCAGTTGTGATTGTTGAAGATTCCTCAGAATTCTGTGAAAACAAAATGCTATGATGAGCCTTTGATGTGATATGAAGCATGAATAAAACATGATTGTCTTTGTAATCATATATTTAGAAAAGTCTCAATCTTGCCAATAAAGGAGGCTTTTTTTTATATTGGTAACACAATGTTATATTGAATATTTCAAAACTATATAGATATCAATAAGAGGTGATAGGAGTGCCAATGGGACAACTTCTTGTAACTCTGTATCTAAATCCCCTTTGTTGGAAAAACCAAACTTGTGTATGCTGAACGTGTGTGCTGGAATATATGTGACTATTATTCAAGTCATAAAATAAATTTTAAAGTAAACAATTATAGGTTAAAAATGGTCTTCATCAGAGAGTCTTGAAGATGGTTTCAATATATAAATGTACATTTTGTAGTACATGTTGTCGGGTTAGAATCTATCATTGATCATAGCATGAAAGGATCAATTGATCTGTCTTTGAAAAGAAAAAGTTTCAAGAACTTTAAACTTTTGCATCGATGGTAATTCATTTTCGCCACTTCGGACCTATTGTTTTCAACCTAAAATGATTAAGTATTTCAAGTTGGGAATCTATAATGTTATATGGTTACAACATAAAAAAAATAAATTAATATCAGATATATGACAATAATTAGCAATGTAAATATCAGATATATGACAATAATTAAGTTGCTACTAAGGAATGTAAACGTAATGGCTAAGATAAGATAAGCGGATGAAAATTCAGACCTATGATAGTGAGGCTTGCGGATGAAAATTCAGACCTATAATAGAAAGCAATGGGAACATGAGGCTTGCGGATGAAAATTCAGACCTATGATAGAAAGCAATGGGAACATCTGTTATATACACATACATATCCCCCTACTCCTCCTGTTCACCCCAATTGATTAACAGTTCCATTGAGGGGAGACCTTTATGAAATTGAATTTGAGGGATCTCCTTTAACATTTTATCATACAAGTCTTGCCAAACACTAAAACAAAAATATATTTTAGATGGTGGAATTTTGAACATTTCCGGAGCCATCACTAATAATTGTTTAGTGAAATAACTCTTTCCAGAATTACTTGGACCGACAATGAAAAACGATGTAGGAGATTCAAACTTTATTAAGCTTTCTCTTTGCCACCAACGGCTTTCCATCTCAGCGTTTAAAAATAAAATGAGAGATCTACCCCATACATTCAACATATATAAAAGAAGAAAAAGATATAAGATGTGTGATACGATAATTTATTTATAATAAAGTAAATGAGAATATTAAATGTCTGTCCATGAATATAGAAATGAATGTTCACATGAGATATTCATTTAATAGTTCCGGTGGAATGTTTTCAAATTCTCCCTCTATATCATCACTATATCGCACTTTTTTAAAAGGTATTTCTGAATCGTCAACATTTGTGTTTTTTTCTTTTTTGTCCCACTATGACAGGAATTGGTGCTGCTACATGTCCTACGGGTTGATCGGTACAGTCTTAGTCATCATCTGTTGCATATTACTATAACAGTTACTGAGCATCTGTGATGGATACTGTGTATCATAATCTGGAAATGGGTAGGTTGCTGGTCTTGATGAATTTTGATAATATTTTGCAGGACTTATAGGTTCTGTCATCGGCATATATACTGGCTGAAACGATCAATGTATAGCAATATTAATTTTACATACGCATCGAGTAATATCAATCACGAATAATTGTGAAATATTTGTCACTGTACGTAAAACAATCGAACTCATATGTATGTGGTCCTATGTGTATATAAATTAATTATTATCTTAAATAGTTGTGAAATATTTGCTACTGTGTGAAAACATACGAATCTAAAAAGACGTATGACTGAACTCTGAAATAATGTTAGGACGTATTTTATTACTTTTGTAAAATTGAAAATGAAGATACATATATGTTGAACATCATCTTACCTTCTTGAATTCTCCTCTCATAGTCTCCATCACCTCCTTTATCTGACAAAGTTCATTTAACTCATCAAAACCAAGAAACATTTTGTTTTCCTTTTATCTTGGCCTGTTGTCGTATAGGTTCATATAGAAGTACTCGCCTCCCTTCGTCATTACAGCAGTTTTTTTTCTCCCGAAATTTGTTCTCAACTCAAGAACCCCAAGGGTGACTGGGGTATAGAAATATGGTCACTTAGTCTTCTCCCGACCGACAGTAAAACGCTTCCCGAAGTGGGGCGTCCGTTTGGCTGTGCGGGATGTATCAAGTTCGCAGTCACGTCCGGTCAGAAGGGGGACGTTAAATCCGATGCCTCGTGTAAAGAGAGTGCCACGCTCTTGGCACGTTAAGAACCCTTGCAACAACTCTTTGAGGGGTCCGTAGATGGCCTGTTGCAAGGCAAAATTTCTGTCCCTACCCAATTTACCCTCAATATCCAGTGGCAGTCCAAATTTTCCCGACCATCATCCTATATGGCCTCTATTACATCAACCTACCTATTGTATTTATTGTTAACTTGTTCTCGTTCTGAATATGCATGGAATATTTGCCATTGAACGTTAAGCAACCAACAATCAATCAATCTCAACTCAAGAGCACCATTCTTCTTGTGAATTTTCATTAAATTTATCTGTTCCATAGTTGGTTTTTTTTCTACACGCTTCTGTCTAGTTGAACTTTCTGGTAAGATATAAGTGTGAAGATGATTAGGTTAGGCTCTCATTTTTATATTAGCACGATAGAAAATACAAACAAAACCATTAATTTTCATTGGGTAGAAAAGAACAATAGAGAGTGACGCTTTTTCTCTAATGATACTCCTTTCATTGTAAAGTATTCATAATGATTGTTTGTCGCGTCCCTTTTTTTTATTCAAACTTTACTCTACTCCCCCTCATTTCTGTTTTAAAACAAAACCACTTATTTTCATTGGATAGTTAAGAATAAAAGAGAGTGACGCTTTTTCTCTGATTCGGTTCAATAGGTTTCCTAATACTCCCTTTTATTGCAAGGGATTCATTATGATTGTTTGTCGCGTCCCTTTTTTTTATTCAAACTTTACTCTACTCCCCCTCATTTCTGTTTTAAAACAAAACCACTTATTTTCATTGGATAGTTAAGAATAAAAGAGAGTGAAGCTTTTTCTCTGATTCGATTCAAGAGAGTGACGCCTTTTCTCTGATTCGGTTCAATAGGTTTCCTAATACTCCTTTTTATTGCAAGGGATTCATTATGATTGTTTGTCGCGTCCATATTTTTTTTATTTTTTTTTTCCTGTTCAAACATTATCCCCTCCAATTTCTATGATTTAGTAAACTTCGATATTTGACTTAGACTATGTAGGTTCCTCCCACATGTTCATTATATAATGTTTAAAAGATTCGAGTTGATACACTGAATTCATTTGAATGTGATCGTTGTTACGTATTTCTGACATATATATTATAACCACATAAATGTCCTGACGGAGAAATTGATGAAGGTTTTGTGTGTGATTTGAGTATAGTTGTCAAAGAATCAGTTACTCCAGACATTGCATAGATTAAACATGATAGTAGTTTTTTTTTCGACTGCAGCTGATTGACTTTGAATAGTAGCTAAGAGATTTATATACTCGTGAAATTATTTCATGGTGAAAGACTTTACCCGTGAAGAAATGGATGGAATTTATATGACTACGTTTCCTGATCAAATTGACGATGTTCTGCTGAAGATGATTGAATAATTTGTTTAATTCCGAAATTAAATATCATATTTTTCTATTTGGTTTTAATATATATATATTATGTATGTTATTAATAAATGAATGTAGGATGAGAAAAGTTTTTATTGTTATTTGTACCTTGAGAGGTGCTCTTGTAAACGGAGGGATTTTCAGTACATATTCCAGAAACATATCCCACAATCCATTGCGTTTCATTTATAGGTTCCATATTGATTATTATTGTTTACTTTTAAATTTCGAGATGGTTTTGATATTGTTTTTGGTTTTGATGGGTGCATTCTGTGGTTCTAGTGGTAGACCGATAGAGCTACAACCTTCTAGAATATGTAAAGCTGTCCAAGACTTAAACTTTGTGGTGGAAAAAATGGTTTGTGTAGTGGGAAAAGGACATTACATGTTCGATTCTGAGGAATACACTACAGTCAAGACACTATGCTTCAATACGATATCCCCTGACACCTATATTTCAGTTATTGGTAGACGTTTGAAAACAGTTCTTATAACAGATGGGCAGGTGCTGTGCCAGAATGTTGTTTCACCACCAAACACCAAAATCATTTTTGGTGAACATGTTTATGTAAGTACTGTACAAGTCAACATGAATAACATGTGCTCCTAATTTCCATATATAAAATGAGAGTAAATATCTATGAGATAACATTCAACCAAATAATTCCAATACTAATAAATACTCAAATTTCCTGCAACAATGACCATGATATTTCACAACTATAATCATTTTCAAGGTGTTGAAAACATACAATTATGAACATATTAAAAAAGAATCACTGTTTTTAATTTTGTGCATAGTATAGAAATTATTAACTGCTCCAAAACGCATGAAATTATATATAGTCCTGCTGAAGCTTATGTGAATAAAATACATGTTTATGAAAATATGGAGATAAATAAGTCAACTTCTTATCCAAGTTAAAATGAATTCGAAGTTAAAGCATGTATAAGTAACTGTATGTAGTCAAAAAGAAAACTCTATATCTTCATAAATAAAAACCTTGAGAGTCTTTGAGTTATAGTTTAAGTGATAAGTACTCAGTTAAAAAAAAAAGGGTAGAAGAAAGAAAAAAGTAAATATGATTTACTCTTATTCAATTGCATACTTGTAACATTTACAGAAACCATCAGCAGAATCAACATCAGATGAGACACCACCAGAATATGAGAACACTTCACTTGCTAATACGGTATGTTAATGAAAACAATAAATTATAACCAAATCATTTATATTATATTAAGATTTATTTAAGAAAAAGAATCTGTAATCTTTCGGCTGGTCTGGTCTTCATTAAATTGTCCACAATCATTCCTACAAAATATAAATAATGAAAATTATTCAACAATTATAGAATCTAATACGTTACACTTTTAAAAAGATGTATAAATTAATATTTGTGTCAGGGGTGTAGTAGATTTTTTATTTTACATGTATTATGATATTTTATTCAAATTGAATTAAAAGTATTTGTGTGAAGTTGATAATTTAAAGAAAATATATATTTTTATATACTTAGACATGATTATAATTACATGTAACTCCAATTATTTATATACAAATAAATTGATAATGTGAAGATGTTTTTGTAAACAAGTACCTAATCAACATATATGACATCCACTGTCACTTCCACTTCTTCTATATATCCTTCATCTTCTATGTCTTCGTCTTCTTCTGACACATTAAAGTTTAGGGGTGGGCATTCCATTGTACATGATTGCAAACATTTCTTCCCTAAAATGAATAAATGATCTTTTATTTTAGACATCTAGTACAGAAGGACTACCTGCATGGGTTTCAAGTGTGATAAGTTCTACAATAGGTGAGATTTTATATTCATATTTACATTTATTTCCATATTTTTTTCTCTAATTTTTTTTTTTTTCTTAATTATTTTTTTTCATTCAATTTTATATTCATATTAAAAAAAAAAATTTATCACACAATTTAAAATACAAAATTGTATAACCCTAATGAAAATTTATTCTAATATAAAATTAAAAGAGTGATATAATTTGTTTGATTTCAGTGTCCTTAGTATGCTCTGTTATTGGTTTTGGTGTATATTTCATCCGTAGAAGAATATTAAAAAAAAAAGAACGTCAACAACCTACAAATAGTCCAGATTTCGAATTGAGATGTAGATTACATGCCCACACACCAGAATCTTATGAACTATCTTCAAAGACAAATCCACCACAAGACATTCAACAACAATTTATAGTTAATGCTTCTCATACATGTAGTTCTGAAAGTGTTAGTTCAGATGACTTGTTTTCTTCTTTGTAGATTGGTTTATATATATAATTGTCAAAATTATAGCTGTTTCGGAAGTGTTTTTCAGTGGAAATCAAAATTTAAGAAGAAGATGGGAAACTACTCTACAAGTTATTAATTATCTGAAAAATTTACAAAACAACAATTTACCTCAACAACAAATAGAACCTGTACAATAACCCAACTTAAGAAGATCACAACGTCGACGTTTTCCTGTTGCAAGACTTAATTTGTAAAAACTTACCTGTCAAATAATAGGTCTGAAATAGTTTCATGTACTTTTTCTCCAATTCCAAATTGATTCTCATCTTTTTCCATAATCCTTTTGGCTAAATATTGGATACTGCACAGTACGCCAGTTTCTGTATGGTAAAACATTTTTTTTATTTCACTAATTGTTAAAATTTCTTTTAGAGTGGCATTAAACGAATTATCCTCCATTGGCAGTTTGATTAACATTTCCCTCTCTAACCTCATTTCTTGAAAAACATTACAGACACTACAAGGAAAAGTTTCCTGGTTTGTCATTAACGAGTAAGGATAATAATCCAATTCTTCAAAAAAAAATTCTCTCATTGCCTCTGTAAATTCCATATTAATTATTGCTTTGAAGTGAATGAGGATTGTACTTGAAAGTCAACTCTTTATATATATGATATACATGTAGCAAACAAAAAAAAATCAAATTTTGATTCGTTTATTTAGATACAAATGTGTGAAAAGGGTTGGTTTAGAAAAACCAGCTCTAGACCAAAAAAAAAATTGAGTTTATATCAAGTATTGGCACTTTTTTCTTAAGCAATTTAAATGGTTAAATAAGAAATTTTATATAATTAAAGAGAGAGAGAAAAGTATGAATTTTAAAATTTTGTATAAATGTATAAGGATAGTGATATTATTGTTTTTTTTTCTTTTTCTTTTTAATATACTTCAGTGAATGGATTATTTATTTAGATATACATGTGTGAAAAGGGTTGGTTTAAAACAAAAAACCCAACTCTAGGCTAAAGGAATATTATAGATATGCAAGATAATGACAGTTTTTTTTATCAAGTATTGAAACACTTTTTTTCATGAACAATTTATGTGGTCAAATAAGAAATTTTATATAATTAAAGAGAGAGAGAGAGAGAGAAAAGTATGACTTGTAAAATTTTGTATAAATGTATAAAGCTTCGTTTCCGGTGTATTTTAGTCTTAACGCCAACTAATTAACTATCGAGTTGAAACCTGAACACCTCATATGACCATATAAGCAATATAAACACAACTATAGATATAAATAGATTAAGCAACTTGTGCAATTAGAATTTTCTAGGTCCATTTAATTTCATATTATAGATAAGAAATATATGTTTATCATCGTTTTTACCAACATAAAAGAAAGTTTTTTTGTGTATCTAATCAGTCAATCAAAAGATTAACCTTTGTTATACTCCCAATTTTGACATTCTTTTCCTTTAAATAACTTCACACGGACAATTAATGCGTTTTCCATCTCTAGCTATTGGATTATAAAATTGAAGTTCACATGAATAGGGATTCAATGTATTAACTCTAAAATTGATTCCAAGTTGTCTTAAAATTGGTCGCCCTGATCATGCATGAATTATTTGCCACGTTTAGCAACCAACTAACAATCAATCACTCAATATTGAAATTGGTCCGACTGGTGTATGGTCCGAGTTGTCATAATTTCGCCGATGAAATGTATTCCCGTCTTCGTTTCAAACTTTAAAACCGAATTTCCGTTTCCGTAATCTTTACGGCCTCATGTACAATGTGCTGCTTAGCTGATATAATTATACTGTAGCTACATTTGTAGCTCACTTTTTTCTAGTTTTATAACATTCCGTAGGATGGCTGATTCCAATGATCTAGTAGGGTGCGGTAAACGGACAGAAAGTCACAGGACAAAAAGTCACAGGACATAAAGTCACAAATTTGATAGGACAAAAAGTCACAAATAATTTTTTGACAATTGTTGGAATATATAAGAGAAATATCTTGAAATGTTTACTTTTTAATACATATATTCGTATTAAATTCAATTAAATTTATCATTTTACTTGAAAAATGAAGATTTATGTAATTTTAATCATGCAAAGAACATATTTCTTGGCACCATGAATCCATTTAAGTGCCAATCTACGTTGACATTTTGTTTTCTCAACAATTATTTCATCATCTTTGATATTTTTTTGATAAATTTTGCTTACAAAGTTTGTTAATATACAATACTTCAAGAAAAATACAAAAATGTTTTTGTAAAAATAAGCATTTGTTATTCAAAGAAAATAATCAGAAAAAAATGAATTGTGACTTTTTGTCCTGTGACTTTCTGTCCTACATTCTAGGGTGCTGTGGTGAACTCCATTGGACCAATATTACGCGAAAGATCTCTCAGCAGTACTTCTCCAGGTTCCTCGAGGTCATCGAGCATTCATTGCATCTATACCAGACTTAACTAATCGATCAGATCGGTAATCGAACACTAATCGATCACATTTGATCAGTACTCGATTGATGACTTGAAGTCATCGATCAGTAATCGATCAAACTCTCTCAGGAGTTTGATCGATTAGTGATTGATTAGATTACTGATCGATTTAAGACCGATTACTGATGGATTAGTGATTGATTAATGACAGATTAGTGATTTTATTATTATTGACAAAACAATGCTATTCCAGAAATAAGCCTTATGAAAGACATCATTTGTGAAATAAAAGTTCCATGAAAATATTTTCACCATTGCCAACATTTTCTGGAATTCCTGGATTTACTCAGTAATACATGTTTATACAATATGCAGTCGTAACCAAGAGAAGCGTATTTAAAAGCTTAGCCCTAACAAATTCCTGACTAAAAACTACATTTTTGTAGGTTTACCCATGTATATTAGTCCTAAAAACTATGATATGACGTCTTGAAAGGCTATTGTATTTTTTTCTTTTATGCCTTTCATTGACGGAAGGGGTCAAAGCAAAATTTAAAATAGCCTTCCAAGATGTCATAATTATTTGGACTACTGTTTATATAATTAGATATGACCTACAACATTATTTCCATGTGAATTTGGATCCAGCACTTACCCAACCCTTCCCGTATCATATTTTTACTTATCAAAAATGTATATCTGTCATAAAATGGGTTTTTTTTATGAAAATAAGATTAACCTAAAGTATACATGCATATAACTGATGAAAGATACATTGCTATTTTTTCTAAACACATCAGAATTTCTTTTCAGGATACATTTGTAGTAATGTAATGTTTCATTATTATATATTGTTAATGTTAATTAAGTGAAAATGTCAAAATAATAGGATCAAAAGCACAAACAGCAAATAAATAGCTGGTAAGATTGTATGGGAAAATTGATTTAGAGATAATTGATTTGACCACACTATTGGAAACATTAACAAACATCAAAAGATTCTGACATCTAATTAGTTTCAGACACTTGTGATATAAACAGGCAAGTTGAAAACTTCACCTCCATCTAAATTTCACGATTTTATCATGAAATATGTAATAAAGCTTGAAATAGTGACCATGGTGACCAGCTCATCCCTACCACTCAATTCATTCAACAACACTACCCTGCTAAAGTTTACTAAGGAATGCAATAATCATTCCATAAAATTTCTAGACCTTGAAATCCTCAAAGACGAGCACATGAAAATACTGGTAAGATATGAAATGCTATAAAAAAAAAATACAGAAAAATTTCAACATCTTCATAAAAACCCAAAACCAACCCATTTGGAACTTTAAATCCTATATTAAAGGCAAAGGTATTCATTTACATAGAAACACAAACCAGAAAGAAAACTCTTTATTGAAAAACCATTTTATTAACTAAAATTGGTAAAACAAATTTTATTAAATTCCATGACAGAAAAGATAAAATTAAGAAAAAGAAAAAAGTTTAAAATAGATGTTATGTATCATTTACATATTATCCTCAAGCAGAATAACTTCAAAAAGTATTCAGGAAATTCTGGCATCTTATTAAAACAGATTCTTCAATAAGTGCTACATTGTGTATCATATCCCATTAAAACCTATCCATAGGATTCAAAAGAAATAGAACATTGGTGAATTAATGAAATGACCTATAAACTAGTTTGTATGAAGGTCACAATTCCTTCAAAATATTTCACTGTGCAGAACTAATTAATGACCATCATCATGTAAACCTCACATGTAAACTGAAATTCTTATAAGACAAAATTCTACCAGGAAACACTTAATTCAATATTTATTGAAATAGGATGAAATAGTTAGAAAATCAACAGAGTTCGTGAAAAGTGGTGGTCCTCTGGATTTTACCACCAAAATTTTGCATAGGACTGACACAATTTTAGTATTTTTCAATAGAATTAATAATGATGACCAGCAGATTTTCTCCAAGGACCACCTGGGGAAAAAAGATTTCGTGAACTCTACAAAAAAAAAACAAAAAATCTAAATTCAAATTAACAAATTTTACAAAATTATGAAAAAATCAATAAATTAAAAGCAGTAATAAAAAAATGACAAACAGAAGGGGTGGTCTCTGCTGAAGGTTTCCCTTTAATCACCATATTTACAGAAAAACTCTAAACATTGCTACACAGTATCAATGAAAGGCCAGAACAATGATTTGTAGTTGCACTTTGCAACTTCAAATCATAGGTGGATATAACGGCCTTATTTATTTAAAAACAAATATGTAAAAGACAATCACTGAATTACAGGCTCCTGACTTGTGACGGGCACATACTCAATTCTATTTAAAAACATCTTTAATTTCTTATTCATATTCATTCTACTTATCTTTAGATGTGTATGCTTTCGTGTGAAAATAAAACACTAACCACTATTGCCTTGCATTAGGACTATTTTAAAATTTTAGAAAAAAGGGGGGATCTTCTGTATGTAAATTCAAAAGTCAATAGAAAGTTTTCCACCGACTCTGATAACAATCTATTTATTTTTATCAGTATTTTGCAATCCTTAGTAGAGTCATAGTCCACAGCTGGTCATTTCTGGTCAGTCTTCTACAATATTGTGGAAATTAGACAATATCCTGCTGTGAAGACAAACAAGGTGTTTGAATAAATGATGTATCAATTTTCTGTTAATTGGTAAATGTTCTGGCTATTTAGTTGTGACCTAAATTCTGGCATTAGTTAATAATGTTATAGGACAAACCCTAAATTTCATCATAAAGTTAAGGATATATCAAATTGCACAATTTATTTGTGTTGATTAATCCGTATATATGAAAAATACAGATTTTAGTATATATTAGCTTGGTTGAAATTTTCATCTTCTAAATAAAATCACAAGTGTCTGAAGCTAATATTATATGTAAAAATTAATTTTGATGTGTTAACAAAGGTCATTAACTTAAAAGGCATCAAATATTTATCAAACCATGGAAGTATATATATACTACTATTATCAAGTCAAATGTTGTTGTTAAAATCTATTTTTTCACTCTTTTGGTCTTTTGGAAAATGTAGTTTGTGCTGTATTTAGACCCCTCTACAACCAAATTTGTTACATGCACACATATAAAAATTAGAGTTTTTAAATCAATAATTATGACATCTTGGATGGCTTTTTTAAATTTTGCTTTGACGCCTTCCGTCAATGAAAGTTTGTAAAAGAAAAAATTACAATAGCCTTTCAAGACGTCACAGTTATTGTACCAATATACATGGGTAAACCTACAAAAATGTAGTTTTTAATCAGGAATATGTTAGGGCTAAGCTTTTAGATACGCTTCTCTTGGTTACGACTGCATTATGTGTAAAAATGTATTGCTGAGTAAATCCTGGATTTTTTGGCATATTTAGACAGAAACATAAATTCAAGACTTAAAAATAAACACTGATGTCTGGCATGGGTATTGGTTCTAATCTTTACATTCAAATTTCCAGACATATTGACAACATCATGAACAAAAAATTCCAGTATCTTCTTAGCAGTGAAATGATTTTAAATTCTAGAATTCCAGAAAATTTTGGCAATGGTGAAAATATTTTCATGGAATTTTTATTTCACAAATGATGTCTTTCATAAGGCTTATTTCTGGAATAGCATTGTTTTGTCAATAAAACAATAAAATCACTAATCTGTCATTAATCAATCACTTATCCATCAGTAATCGGTCTTAAATCGATCAGTAATCTAATCAATCACTAATCGATCAAACTCCTGAGAGAGTTTGATCGATTACTGATCGATGACTTCAAGTCATCAATCGAGTACTGATCAAATATGATCGATTAGTGTTCGATTACCGATCTGATCGATTAGTTAAGTCTGGATCTATAATATGAATTTACTTGTACTGGCAGATTACTTCATACATTTCAACGTTGCCTTCTGCCGTAGCCCTTTGTTTGAATGCGAACATACATTTCCTTTGTTCTTGACGTCACACAGGTAATGGAAAAAAATAATGTCATTTCAAGTCGCCGTCTCGTTTATAACAAAGAGATCAATATACCAATATTTTTCTATTATAAAAAAAATATACTTTTAATTTAATTAAGACAAGTACTTAATTTACATACTTGCAAAGAAATTGCACATTTTGTGCCTTAAATGTTTAGAATAGTATTTTAATTGTCACCAAGCCATTATGGTAAACATCACGTGGTTTAACTTGTACCGTAAGCATGCAAGTTTTTTTTGTTAATCATACATTTTCTTTGTTCATGGCGTCACATAGGTAATTGAAAATTTTTTGACATTTCATGTCCCTGTCAAATGATAACAAAGAGATCAACATACAATAAGAACACACTTTTCAATTTTAGTAACGACCAGTATATACATAACACACTCGGAGAATATCTGCATTTAAAACCTTACTAATATTCATAAACCCATAAAGGCGAACATTCACATGGTTTAAATTGTACCACGAACATGCCATTTTGTTTCGTTATGTAAGATTTACAGGTAAATAAAAAACTTTGACTTTAACAGGCATGTGTATACATCAGTTTACCAAATGAAAAAGTAAATTTGTTGGCGAAAAAGGGCTAAAAAATTACTTTCTATGACAGTACGTTATCCCTGTGATAAAAAAGTAATGTCAGATAGTATAGTTTATCTAAAAAAAATCGGGGAACAGATAGGATATTCCATGATTTATATGTGATTTATGGATATCCATGTTATAACGTTATAGTTGTAACAAGTTTAGAAGGGATGTTAATTACAGCATACCCCTGTAATCTAAACAGGATACACTGATGTATACTTAAAATATTGCATGAAGATACACGTAAAAGAAACAAAATGAAATTAAAACTTTAGTCCCGTACTTTCTATTCGGTCTTTTTTTTTCTGTATTTCCTCTATATATTAAACTTTATGCTATTTTTATTAAACGGAAAATGGCCAATCTCTATAGACATCTGTTTATTGAAAAAACATGATTTATATGTTCAAGTTTTTTTTATTAAAAAGAAAATGATGCTTGTGCTGATGTTCAGCTGCCTATGAATTATTGCATCATAGGAAAGTGACGCACTTTGGCAGGTGAGACCAAAAATAGAATGATGACGCTTCCATACCAAATGGTCCTCGTGGTTCAACTTAGGTCAACATTACTAAAGAACAATAAAAAAAAGTTTTTACAAATGAATAAATTTTCATGAACCTCAAGTGTCTCTTATTATACAGTGTTACAATTCGGACAGATGTCTTCAGAGATTGCGCCACAAAATCTTTCAATACCGTCATGTTTCTAAAAATACTCAAATGAAGTAATCCTTTTCTTCTTCACATGGTATAAAATAACTTGAAGACAATTGTATCCCAAACACATTGCAATACAAAGAAGAATGGCTGAAGCATTCCTTGAGATGCAGGATCGTGAGTTCGAAATGCTGTTGAAAGATATATCCGACGGTAGCGATCTTTTCGGGAAAAGGTACATTTTTTTTTGTCAGTAATCTTCAAAACTTTTTTTACTGATTACACGTTTCATAAATATCATTGTTTTTTTTAAATACTCAGATTTCAACCTTTCAATTTCAATTTCAATGATTGAACATGTGTAAGAAAGGAACTAGGTAAATTTAATTTAAGCATTCGTTCGTGCATATTATTCCTTTTGAACTGATGAATGTAATGATGATGCAGCTCTCTCGATCGCCATCTTTGATATTTTATGTGCACGAACATAGGTTATGAATATGTAAACATATCGTACACTTTATAGGAACATTATGTAAAAGTGTATTCCACAAAAATGATCATGATGATATACACGATAAATCTTTTAAGCACTTGAGTTATTGAACTTTTACCACTATTGTTGTATTTAAAGTCGGAATTTCTTCAAGCTTTATACGGAAGTTGATTTGTATGTTCGTGCTCGTCGTCCTACATATTGACATCGTACATAATGTTTTGATAATAATACACAGTTTTATTTCACGTCTCACTCAAGCTTTTTCAAATGAACCAAAGTTACAACCTGTGTTTAATTACACGTCACGTAGCTATAATATGTAATGGCATTTGTGGATTTTATACAAACTGTATTCAGAAGAGGTGTCGCTGGTTCGTTCTAGTCGTTCTATTAACCGACATTTTTTGTAAGGTATTGATAATAAAAGAAACAAAAAATATGATTTTACGTCTCACTTAAGCTTTAAAAAATTACCCAAAGCTACAACATTTGCTTTAATTCGGCACAACGTAGTGGTAGATATCTACATGTAGTTGTGAAATGGCATTGCCATTGGTGGATTTAACTTTATTTTGAAAGAGTGTTGTCTGTTCGTTCTCATCGTCCTATACATTGACGTTTTATCGAATGTATTGATACTAAATAACAGCTTTATTACCTGTTTGTGGGGTAGAAAAGATTTATTTTATTGCATCTTTCCTGGTGGCTTAGTTGACCCTTCCTAGGCCAAGCTATTGTATTCTGTATTGTTTTATGTTTTGCATTCATTATTATCAGAGACATATAATACATTATATGTCTCTGTTATTATCTTGTTTGAAAATGTATATGTATATATTATTTATTTTTGTATGAGAAACATTTTTACTCTGAATAAGTAAAAATATTGCAATTCAACTTCTTGTTTCTCTTTTCATTTATGCATTGCCCAAATGGTCCAATAAATGTTCAATACATGAGATACTCGCCGATTCATTCAAGTAAAAGGTAAACCTCTCGTTATTTGTTTGGGTTGAAGAAGGAAAGCATAAATGGTATTAATTAGTTGTTGTCACTGTACAGTTTATTTAGTACTCAGATGATATGATAGTTATTCTGACCTCCCTACAAAAACAATAGTCTCTACAAAGATTTTATTCAAATCTAAATAATAGATAAATAGTTTTATAAAATAATGCTTGTTATCCATTATTTGAGTTGATAAAAAAAAACCCACTGATGCAATATTTGTGATAATACCGTTAGGTTGGAAACTTTTTATAGTACTTTATTGTTAAACACTCATATCATATGTTGTATTTTTTGTTGTTGTTATAAATGTTATTAAACTATTGATAGTGCTGCTTGTACAGATACTGAATGACATTGGACCATTCAAAAGTATTTACTTGATTTGCAGACATCTATTTTATTTTTTTAAAGAGATTAAATGAGAGTGAACATGGTGAAAGGAGAATAAAAGTATTCCTTGTGAATTGAATTGCTTATTTTGAATGATCTTGTGTAAATATGTTTTATATTCAATCAAACTTATGTATTTCATGTGATATAATATATACATGTATATATACCAACATACAATCAAACTTGAGTACATTTTAAACTTTTTTTAATCAAAAGATCTTTTTTTTTCCCACACACTTATTATTGTATATTTTTACAACATGGGCAACTTAAAAGAAGAATAACAATTGGTTTTCTTTATATCATCCATAGTTTAAGGTTTGATTACATAGTACATAATACTCAATTTGTTGGTGCTCAAAAGATATCATATCTACCAGTTGTTCAAGAAAAAAAAAATTCATATTATACTGTTTTTTTTATATTCTATTTATTAAAATTGCTATTGCTATTACGTCGTAACTACAATCCCCTTCCCTTTCATGAATGTGACCTACCGAATTAGACTATTTACCGGATTTGTTATCACATAAGAAACACAACGGGTGCCGCATGTGGAGCAGGATCTGCTTACCCTTCTGGAGCACCTGAGATCACCCCTAGTTTTTTGGTGGGGTTCGTGTTGTTTATTCTTTAGTTTTCTATGTTGTGTCGTGTGTGCTGTTGTTTGTTTGTCTTTTTCATTTTTAGCCATGGCGTTGTCAGTTTGTTTTAGATTTATGAGTTTGACTGTCCCTTTGGTATCTTTCGTCCCTCTTTTAGATCTTGTATCCAGCTAAACTGTTACATGTATATTTATTATATCATGTTGTTTTTATTTTTATATCAGATAGAATAAAAAGTTTTTGAATTTGAACATGTCTTAATTTTTTATACCAACAACAGATAAAATCACCCTGTCTACCTGTGTGTCTAGAGTTGAAGTACATCACCTCAACATATACATAAAAAAATTTAGGAACAGTGACATTTATAACTTGGGAAGTTGTCAAGTTATTGATGAAGAGGCACAGGAGGCAGTACATGAGGAGAAATGTAAGGCAGCGTGCCTTTTCGGAGAGAATGAGGGAAAGTGGGGGGATTGAAGAAATTGAGCTAACTATACCATAGTGATCTAATTAAATGTGTTCTATTTTCATTAAAGCAATCATAATTAGAAACCTCACCTATGGTTATTAAATTATTACCTCTCTAATATAAGTTAATTAATTATTGTAGATTGGATGCATGCAATATTTGTACTGATTATAACAGGAGTGGGGCTTATTTTTCAATTCTATCGAGGACTTCGACAGATGTATGATGATATGCAAAACCCCACTCCTGTTATAAATGGACTAATATTGTAGGAAATTAAGTAGTGCTTTTTCAGAAGGGTTGATTTTCATTTTTTAGGTTTGAAAATAACCACATCCTCACCCGGGAAAATTTTTGTTCTCAACTGATATTTTTGCGAGTGCGGTGAAACATCAATAACTAAATAACCATACAACTCATCATCGGTAGCTCTCGAATAACTATCTATTAAGATTGAAGCTTTTCCGGGGTACATTTGACGTGCAAGAGTTTTGATTTGCATTTGATCTCTCTTGTTTTTAAACAACACAAAGACATGACAATTCAAACTCACAGATCTCATAATTTTACCATTTTGAAATAAATTTTGTACAAAAAAAATTATGGTTGTGAAACTGTGATGAGACCCAACACAAAATATCTGATGTAGTAATTTGTTAACTTTTGCATCTGCTAACAAATCATCGATTACACATACAGTGTGTTCCTTTTTGTAGGGACTGAATTCTTTTTCATCCGGTAATCCTTCATGAAAGGAGATATTTTTAACGGTATGTGTCATTGTCTCAAATTTATCCTGCCAAAAGCTATAGCAATACAGAACTCTCACTGGGGGTACTTTAAACATTCCATTTGCATTTTCAAGAAGTCGTTGAACAAAGGATGTTTTGCCACAACCTGTAGATCCAACAACAAGCATGGAAGTCGGACATTCAAAACGTACAAGACTTTTTGTCTCCCACCACGGCATCTTTATGTATATGCGATCAACTATAAACTGATTGAAAATGTAATGTGTATTACTTTATATAAGAAACAAAAAAAAAAACAACAAACAACTATATTCATATAAATATTTTTATTAAATAAAATTACATATTCTTGGTTAATGTGAACATAAAATACAATAACATCTGATATCTACCTCCCCTCCCTCCCTCCAATTTAAATGTTGATTTTTGTTTTTGTTTATTTGAATGGTTTACAATTGCTAAACAATCTTATTTTCGATTACTTATTTTTGTCTCCACAAAATTCTTTACAGAGACCTCCATCAACTGTTCCATTTCATCCACTCCTAATGAAATGGATTTTTTTTTTGGTTCGACATATTTTCTAAATGCACGTAGACATAACCCTTCTATGAATTTACAGTTACTTTTTTACTCCTACCGATTTTCATTGGCGTCTTTGTCCTTTGTCTGGTCTTGCTAAATATTTTCATATATGAAGATTAGTTAGTTTCTATACGTTCTACGTACAGCTTTACATATTATAAAATGCCACATATCTCTCTTAAAACAAGCTCTAAAATCTCTTAAAACGAATACATCTAAATGTTGCAAGTACGATAAAATCTCCTGTTCTCGTAAATACCCGCAATGTTATACAATATTTAATAGACATGAAGCATATGAAGAATTTATGTTGTTAAAATCGATGTTACGCTGATCAATCAACTCTTCTCTAACATAAAAAATATCTAAATCATAGAAGTTAGAACTTAGTATAAATTTTTCATAGCAATAATCTACAAATTGTTTTAAAATCAAATTTGGAAATGTTACCAAGAAATCTCTAATAACTTCTGATGATTGACATGTTCTACTTATCTGATAAAGTGTTTCCATGGACAATTGAAAAAGTGTTTGTTGCATTGCCATTGCTTATTAATAGTGAATCAATAGAAAAAAATACAAAAAAAAAAAATAGATTCCGAGTTCGTTATTTCAACAACCTTTAGTCTTTTTGTGGTGACGGCTTGTTCCTATTGAAAAAGTGTTTGTTGCATTGCTATTGTTAAGTTATTGATACTGTATCAATAGAAAAACAAACAAAAAAATACAAATAAATAATAATGGGGGGGGGGGGGGGGGGGGGGAGTAGATTATTCAAAATGAATATAAAAAATACATCAACTAAATATTCAAGTTTAGAATAGCAATTACAAAAATATATTTACAACGTTAATGTCCTTTATTTAAATAAATATCAAATATATAAAAAAATCCTCATCAGAAATCCGATTCAGAATCTGTTATTTCGATAACCTTCTGTCTTTTTGTGAAGGTTTGATCCTGAAAATAAAAAAAAGAAGACATACTTTAGAAATTATAAAACTAAGAAGTTCATACAAAGCTTTGTTCTTTTGTCTTACTTTTAAACCAATCAAATGGTAAGTAAAATAAAATCATACTTGAAATTGGTTTAAAAAAGATATGAATGGTATATATTGAATTAGTTCACAATCATGGATGATATAGAAAACAATCTAAACGAACTCGAAAGATCAGTGAATAGTAGAACTTTTCTTTTAGTGAAAATTATAGGTATATCTCTTATACTATATTCCACTGGAGTTTCTTTGGTAGCGGTTATAGAAATGGTTGGCGATCGTTCAAATTCAACATCAATATTTCAACAATTTCAGCTTAGACAACCTAAACCGATCTTAGTTCCATGTGTAGAAAAGTTAAAGTTTGCGGTTGTAGGAGATGTATTTGTAAGAGTGTGTGCAAACAAAAATGCAATAGTTGATATTAGACAGTACAGAAACCAACTACGGCTCATTCAACAAAACGAAACATCTCTTTTCCAGCAAATATAAGAAAGTCGTTGGGAAATTTAAAGATGAGGCTGGTGGTGAGTTCTTTCAAACAAACATTTTTTTTCTCTCTCTCTAAAGTTTAACATAAACTTTCTTTCAAATTTTTCTTTTTCTTGTGAATTTTCTGTAAAATTTTCCTTTTTCTTTTGAATTTTCTGTTAAATTTTCCTTTTTCTTGTGAAATTTATGTTAAATTTTCCTTTTTCTTGTGAAATTTCTGTAAAATTTTCCTTTTTCTTGTGAAATTTCTGTAAAATTTTCCTTTTCCTTTGAATTTTCCTTTTTCTTTTGAATTTTCTGTTAAATTTTCCTTTTTCTTGTGAAATTTCTGTAAAATTTTCCTTTTTTCTTTGAATTTTCTGTTAAATTATTATTAAATATTGTCTTTCTCATGTGCCGCAAAAAATCTTTTCAGGAAATTAAAAGAATTCGTTGGCTTGAGACCTAAAATGTACAGCCTTTTGTATAACCAGACCTCTACAGAAGGTATCACATGCGAAAAGGAAAAAAAAGTGGCGAAAGGCATTTCAAAAACTGAAATAAAACAGACTCTCCGACATGAAATGTATAAGAAATGTTTAAATGAAGAAACTACGACCACCAATTCAATGACGTGCATTAGAAGTAAAAATCATGAACTGTTCATGGATACCGTTGTGAAAAAAGGGCTGTGTAGTTTTGATGATAAACGCTACTGGAAGAACCCAATTGAAAGCTATGCCTATGGACATTATAAGATAGACACATATTAGGGATAGTATTTATTAAATATTCTAAAAAACTAACCGTCTCAGTTTGTTTGCATATATGTCCATAATGAAATTTATGAAATGTTATTCCAAGGCTATAAACACCACACTGAATGAAAGCACACCACATCATCATTACATCGCCTGAAAAAATGCTCCCATCTCCTCCTCAGAGAGATTGTATAGATTGTTTTTCACAGGAGAAACCTGCTCATATTTTGCGGTCTTGCTAACCCACTGTGGAAGTGATTCTTCTCGTCTCTTTGTGGCCACCCTCACCGGAATTGCACTTCCATTCCTCCACATCGGGTCTGTTTGAAGTGGGGTGGTCTCGTTTTCATATATTATTGTTAGAGGTGTCTGCAATAATAAAAATGAAATATTTAAATAAATAAACCAGAGAGAAATGAAATACTTTCAGTGTTGCTTATCTTTTTTTTTAGGACAAAAGGTTGTTTGCAAGTTCAATTCTATACTTAAAAACAATTATTGCTTTGTTTGCATTGTATCAAGTTAAAGGGAAAATTCACGATTTTTTACTTATGGTTTAAATATGTTCATTATGACATAATATATATATTCACAAAGTTTGATCGCTATATGTGCAGTAATAAAGGAGAAATTCAATAATTAATGAAAAAATATTAACTACTTCCTGTAGGTCGTGACGTTTTTTTTCCTGGTTTTTGCATGCCGGGATTTAAAATACAATCATTAAAAGTCTTGGTTTTTAACTATATATTAACGTAATCGTAAGCGCGCCGATGACTAATGCTATATCTAATAACCATCCGATAATAAGAAAATAAAACGCACAGACTTGCAGTTCTACACATTCATGAGATAATTTTTCTATATTTCCCTAAATATTTCGATTTATTTTTGTAGACAGTACAAGACATTTTTATTATTATTATTTTGCTTTAATATATGCTTTTTCATACTGATAAAGTGAATAAATTGAAGTATATAACTTTAAACTGTTAAGACAAGATATAGGTTTACACTTGTTGACCTTTTACTACCTACGTTATTACTAGATTGATGCGATGTGTGTATTATTCTCCGACAATACTTGTGAAGGTAAAATGTTATTTGCAGATTGGTAATTAGCTTGGCCTCTAGGGCACTCCGTGCCAGGTGCGACTGTCTATTCGGATCAGTGGATTATAAGACAGGAGGTCGCGTTTAATACACAAATTTAAAATACATTTTCAAGGTGTTGACAAATACAAGTGAATCGCCGTGGAATTATTTAATTATATTTGATGCTATTATTTTTATTTGAATTCAAATAAGTAACTAAACTAAAAAATGGACCGGTTAAAGTATGGAAATTAAATTTATTTTTCGGAATAAAATGATATACACTCTTATGATTTATTTATGTTTTTTAAAAAGAGAAAATAGAACTATCTAGTTTTACAAAAGCATTTTAATTGTCTTATAAAGGCAATTAACAATACACTCGAGATCAAAGGTTGTTAATTTTGCTGTTCAAGTTAACTTTACTCGCATATTTTTATATTTTGATTTGAGCGTGCTTGTTTTTATATGACAGTTTTTACAGTTCTCTTATCTCGTTAGACGAAAGCAAACCTGCACAGTATATTCTGCATTTGTATAGTCCGAAGTTTACAAATTGATATTCTTATTTCACATGTAAAATGAATGAAGTTATTAAATTAAAACGGCATTCATTTCAATATATACCGCTGTTTTCTAGAGTGAAAATGAAGTCACATATGTGAGGATAAAAACTAGACGAATTACTTATATGAAATAACGGGACTAAAAATTATATATAAAAACGGAAGAATAGGTGCTGAAATATAAATAAAAGTAAAATTGAAATTAGATAACAGTGGGATAATCTATACGTATTCTTATAATCACTCTTAAAAAAATGTTAGATTTTGTACACAGGCCGTATATCACGGACAGTTTTATATTGGTATGGTATATTTTATAAATTTTACCTGTGCACATGCACCTGGTTCACTCGCGATCACGCATGTGTTTCATTGACCTTGTTCATTGTGTATTAAATTAAACGAGCCTGCCAGGAAGTCGACCGTTAGAATACCCGAATATGTCACATTTACAATACCCCGGTAATTACCTGTATTAAGCCATGCTGATTACAAGAAGACAAGTTTTTGAACGTGGGTCAAGTTAGGTAAAAACACAAAATAAGCTAAAAATATTCGTTAGAAAAAAAAACAACATTTAAATCTTTTACATAGGAGATAAATCTCAGTTTATAATAAGTATCTCCGGACTTTTTTCACTTTATTGAGACTACTTTAACATTATTATAGCATAATTCATACAATACTCGATACTGTATCTGGGTGCCAAAAATGTAAATGTATTGACCAGCTTAAATCATTGTACGATATTATGTCATTTACAGCTTTTTAACCTGACCTCAGCATTGTACGTTCAATATTTAACCCTCTTAAAAAATTAAGATGTTTTTTAAAGTATTTTTTAAATTATTCTTATCAATCTTAGTGAAGCATTACTTGATTTGATGATCTTGAAAACTATATGTACATGTAGACTCCTTCAGCTTCCATTACTTGGTCGGGTAGAAAATCCATCACCTTGACAAGTCATATTAACACGGATTAACGGACATGTCATGCCGTGTACTAGGACTTTGTGGTAATTAGAAATCCGTGGTCATTAGTTTTCAAGATGGCGTCTTGCCGAGAATTTAGAGTCGATTTTAAAAATCTAATAACTCACTTATCTAGACAAATAAAGCTTTAATATTTTGAGAATATGCTTATTTATTTAGGATGAACATAATATCAAATTCTTATTTTTTTTCGAATTTTCCCTTTAAGAATACATGGTGATTCTTGAGAAGAACAAAAAAAAACCCACCCTCTATTGCAAGACTTACCTATTGTATGTATTGTTAACTTGTTCTCACCCTGAGCATGTATGAAATATTTGCCACTGGACGTTAAGCAACCAACAATAAATCATGATTCTTGAACATATTTAAACTCTACATTAATAAATGTATACTTACGGAAGGTGTTGGTGGTGGTGGTGGTGCATAAACCGGCGCTGCATTTTCTTTAAGAACAACCTGCTCCTGTGGCTGGGAGAGCGGCTAAAACATGAAAAATAAAATAAAACTCAAACTCAAATGTTATGAAGAAAGTTTTATACTTGCGAGAGGTGTTGATGGTGTGCATATTGTTTTTCGTTCATTATTTTGTACATAAATTAGGTTGTTATCTTTTTTCTCCCCTCGGATGTTTGTTTTACATTCATCATTTTGAAGCTATTGATAGCTGACTATGAGGTATGGGTGTTGCTTATTGTTGATGGCCGCAAGGTGACCAAAAGTTGACAATGTATGTATCATTTGGTCTCTTGTGAAGAGTTATCTTATTAACAATCATACCACATCTTCGTTTTATGTTATTCAATTGTTGCATTAAATTAGTTAAAATAAAAGACAAATGTGAACACCGATATCTCCCCTAACAAAAGCGAGGTAGATAGATAAACAGAAAGATAAACGGTAATAGACAATACTTAAAACCTTCCTGTTGTTTACGGTAAGCGCATACAAACAGAGAAAAAAAACACCTCAAAGGGCATAATCTTTAATGTCCTCTGTTTTTAAAGAAAACTCCTACATGTGAACCTCGTGTAAAAACAAAAAGAAAGAAAATAGTCTTACCTGTGGAAAGTATGCTGTTAGGGACTCTAGGTGCCCCCTCAGGGTAAACAGATCATCCAGCTCGTCTAGCCCTAAATTCAGCTTCATCGATCCATTTGACGTCGCCAAATCTAAATAAAAGAGTCTTCTAGCGGACTTTTTAAAGGAAAGCACTTTTCCTCTCCCGAATTGAGTTTTGTACTCCGTCCTACCAGTTGAAGTAATAATCTGACTAAATTGCACATTTTCGGCTGCCATTATAACACTTAATCGTTTGCAAATATATTTCTAGACAAAGGTTAGAAGTACTGACTTGTAAACGAAAAATACGCACTTTTATATTTATTTCATTTTTTCTAGCTAATATTATCTAAACCAATAATATTACACTTTGAAGTATGGGGTGGGACTAAAGGAGGGATAACCACCTCATTCTTAGGTTTCTCATAACAACTCTATACCAAATTGTTTATGTGGTGCGCAAACAAAAATGCGCTTAACAACAAAACAACGTGTTGATGAATCTCTAGAAACTATACTGTGATAATATGTCATCTGCTTTATTTTTGGGTTTCTTAACTTAAAATCTTTATCTAAAGCAGCTACATTGTAAAAAAAAAACCCAAAACGTTCGATTTTTTTTCTGAAATTTTTTTTTTGAGTGCCATTGTCTCGTACCTAATATTTTCTTATTATATGTTTCCGTTCCCCCCTTTTTTTTCGAGTTATACTATTGTTGAAGATCATATAGCAACATCTCAATTCTTTCATATTTATTCTTTTTCGTATTGTTCTTTTTTTTTTTGACACAATCATAATCTCCCGCCTTTTTATTTTTAATTAAACTGTTGATTATGTGCACATGCGCAGACGATTCACAGAGAAAAAACTGAAAAATCAAAAATGGTGCTCGCTAAGTGTTTGTTGTTATTAAGTATTATTGTATGTTATGGTCAAGTGCATGACCTTAATATAATGAAATGCAAAAGTGTCTACGATGAAAGCTACGAGGTAGTGGAACTGCAGTGCTTGTATGAGGGGGAAGGCAGCTACATTTTCCATGGGTCGACTTCAGTGAAAAAGATCACCCTGGACAGACTGGCGGGTTCGAGCACATTGATGACTTTTGGCCAGCATTTAGAAAAAGTAACCATTAAAACCTGCACACCATAGACAATTGTTGCCAGACCATTTCGACAACCCCTAGCACGGAAGTGCAGATTGCAGATAAAATTTGTGTAAGATGCTATTACGTAACTTGTTTTCAACATCCGCCATTTTTATTGTTTACAAAAAATTGACACCTACTTTATGAAAGACAAATTCCCTTTATTTTCTTTTGAAAGTATAACAATATAAGAAAAGAAATATTTGTTAGCATAATTTTAATTGTATTTCTATTAGTAGTACTGTAATAGGCATACCAGCACAGAATTAGCAAGGATTAGCAAAAAATGTATGTGGCCGCGAGGAATGTTGCTAGCTTCGAATGCAATGATAATAGAAGGTAGAAATACAAAAGTATGATAACTGATTTTCTTTTTATTATATTTGCAACAACTCTCAAGCTGAGCATATGGCTTGTTCGAATGCAAAGTTTATAGACATGATTCCAACTGTAGACTCTAATGAAGATATGAATTCAACAAGAGATCATAGCGTTGCAGGCATCACATTTAGAACTTCGAGATTGAGGTCTAGTTTAAGTTCTCTGTACGCAAATTATGACTTTCACTTAGACATGGTGAAAGTGATGGGGTAATTGTCCTCCTTTCAGTGACGAGTGCAACACTAGCCGTTACTAACAATCTACATGTTTGTAAATCATACAAGTCGCACAATGCTACAGATTGTATTAGATTAACACACCACCCAATAGATTCTCTAAGACAATACAATTCATCCATATGTGACTTTTTTCAACAATTTGACCTCCCACAGGACTATAAGGCTACTGTGTGTCGATATCAGAGAGAAGTAAGGATTGATTTTAGACAATTTATTAGTGGACACCCAACAATCAAAGGACTTTATTTCAATACAAGACAGTGGCAATATCTAAAGAGACTAATACCACACATTGACAAGTCTATCACTAAAGCACTGATTTAAAACAATCCATCATATTTGTGATTTTATTTTCATCAATAAAGCTGTGTTAAATAAGTATTGTATGTCAAGTTGTTTGCTTATTATCCATTTATACAAATGAATTGCTTGTGATTTTATTAGTTAAGTGAATAATCACTGGGTTTTAAATGGTCAGTTCAGCAAACTCTCATGATTTTATCAGTTCAGTGAATAATCACTGGGTTTTAAATGGTCAATCCAGCAAACCTCATCTGATTTTAAATGACCGGTCAAAGGTTACAATTCATCCATTCAATATAACAAAACCAATGTGTGAAAAGTTTTCTCATGATGTTTTAACAGAAACAAACTTTTAAACAATTTATTTCCAGATTTTTAAGACACAAAAAAAAAAGACTCTTTTCAAATAACAATTTTAATATCATAATATAAAATCAGCTAACTGTTATATATATATACATACCAACAATTTTTTCAACATCATCAGTAGAAAATATTCATTGTAAAAATGTGTGAAAGTTATCTAATACAATCAAAGTATTTAAGTGGCGAGTTGAAATCATATTCCAAAATAATGTTCACTGAGACATTTTAAATTACTGAGATTTTAGAAATATTGTGTTAACCATGTATAACATATGGTGGAAACAACTCACTGATAAGAACAAACTTTTTTTTTATTCAAAATGCTATAAAAAGTGCTAAAACTTGCATATACATATCAATGGAGAAAATTGACATTACATTTCTCATAAAAATATGAAACAACAACAGCATTAATCAAAAACAATTTTATACAAAAGTAACATATCAGCTAACTGCTGAATATATATATATATATATATATATATATATATATATATATATATATATATATATATATATATATATATATATATATATATATCACCAACACAACCATTAGAAAAACAAAGGACAAAAAAAAAACCAATCTAAACAAAATGTGTGTTGTTTAAAGGTATATAACTTCATTTTAAATGACAGGAATAAACTCACAAAATGCACCAGTATAGGGGGAAAACAGATGTTGTTATCAAAATTATAATACTGAGTTAAAAAAAAATTAATACATATATCAATCAAGAAAATTGACATTACATTTCTCATAAAAAAAAAAGCCCACCAACAACAGCCTCGACTAAAAACAATTTTGCACAAAAGTAACAAATCAGCTAACTGCTGAATATACATATATCACCAACACAACCACTAATAAGATTTATTGTAGAAATATATAGAAAAACATCTATACCATTCTGATTTTTTTTTTTTTTAACATTGACTAGAAACTACAACCAAGATTGGAATGTTGATTTAAGTTAAATTTTAAAATGAGTAAAACATATACAACTTATCTGAACACCGATTTTATTATTAACATTGGCTAGAAAATACATAAAAATCGAAATGATGATTTAATTGAAAATTTAAAAAAAAATAATAAAACAATGAGATATGAGAAACAATGATGGAGGTTATATTTAAAAAAAAAACTTATTTTAATCAAGAACATATACATCATAAAAAATACAAAGCTTATTGTAAAAGTAAATGGAATTGTGGATTGAATTTTCAATAAATCTAATGAGTCCCAACCGGGAGCAAAAGACATAGGGATGCAGATTCATTTTGATTAAACAATTAAGATTGGATGGAAAATATGTCAAGTAAATGAGGTAGATAACAATTAAGATTGGATGGAAAATATGTCAAGTAAATGAGGTAGATAACAATAAAAAATAACAACACATTGTTGAATACATGTTCAAAGACTCCCACTAGGAAATGTTCTTACCACATAGACATTGTTATAACAATAATATGAAATCTCTAAAATATCTACTTTATAACTATACATAAACATATATATAAAAAAAAATGTCAAATGAGAAAGGATTATATGATTCGTAAATTTTGTAAATAAAAACAACTTTAATATATCAAAATGGAGTACATGTTTACCTGGAAAATTTAAAAATGCGTCACATTGGTTAATGAAAAGCACCATGATTTTTGTAAATAAAATAAAAAGAAGAATGAAAAGCACCATGATTTTTGAAAATAAAATAAAAAGGACAATGAAAAGCACCATGATCTTTGTAAATAAAATAAAAAGGACAATGAAAAGCACCATGATTTTTGAAAATAAAAAAAAGAAAGACTCTTGTTAACTTGACAGATTTAAAAAATCACATTATTTGACAATGAAAAGTCTATTATTTAAATGTTTACAAGCATCAACAAAATATATACATGAAATAGTTCAGTAAATGTGTTCAATTTTCATTAAGGCAATCAAAATTAATACAAGTATTTTTTGGAAGAAAAAAAAATCATCTGTGTATCACTACCAAATATATAGACAAAATATGGAATTTTATACCATTTTCAAAAAAAAAGTTCTAGAATAAATCAATTTTTACCAGTTCTTAAAATTATTCGATGAATGTTCACTGAGAATGATTTTAGTATAAATACCCTACCCCCTCCCATATACAGATCATATTTTTGCTTATAAACAGAAAAAAAACTTTACTTCTTTACAATGGATCTCTTCACTATAGTCTCAAACGAATTAGAGAAGGTGCCCAATCTAAGATGGGCAGATTGTAGACAGATCCCCTGCCTCTTCTGCACCGTGGATTTGGACAGTAGGAGACAGATGGCGTTAGTATCCAACCTTACTGATAACACCAATTACAGTAAAATGGTGCTTGGAATCTACCACGCCATTTTACATGGTACCATAAGCAAATCAGAGGACCTCCTGTACTATGGAGACAATATGGTGTTGATGGGGGTGAAAGTTTTGGCGGAAAGGACGCAAAATACTTGCATCCTTCAGATGTGCACCAAAATTTTGAAAAAGAGGTAAGTTATTATTTTTACATATTATGATAATAATCCGGCTTATTCTTCAATCTATTCGAACGCCTCAATGGTGCTTGAGGGAGTGCTGCGGGTGGTCCATTTATAACAGGTGGGAGTGCTGCGGGTGGTCCATTTATTACGGGTGGGAGTGCTGCAGGTGGTCCATTTATAACAGGTGGGAGTGCTACAGGTGGTCCATTTATAACAGGTGGGAGTGCTACAGGTGGTCCATTTATAACAGGTGGGAGTGCTACAGGTGGTCCATTTATAACAGGTGGGAGTGCTACAGGTGCTCCATTTATAACAGGTGGGAGTGCTACAGGTGGTCCATTTATAACAGGTGGGAGTGCTACAGGTGGTCCATTTATAGCAGGTGGGAGTGCTACAGGTGGTCCATTTATTACGGGTGGGTGTGGTCCCAGTGGTCCAATGATAACAGGTAGGAGTGGTGCAGGTGGTCCATTTATAACAGGAGTGGGGTTTTGCATATCATCATACATCTGTCGAAGTCCTCGATAGAATTGAAAAATAAGCCCCACTCCTGTTATAATCAGTACAAATATTGCATGCATCCAATCTACAATAATTAATTAACTTATATTAGAGAGGTAATAATTAAATAACCATAGGTGAGGTTTCTAATTATGATTGCTTTAATGAAAATAGAACACATTTAATTAGATCACTATGGTATAGTTAGCTCAATTTCTTCAATCCCCCCACTTTCCCTCATTCTCTCCGAAAAGGCACGCTGCCTTACATTTCTCCTCATGTACTGCCTCCTGCGCCTCTTCATCAATAACTTGACAACTTCCCAAGTTATAAATGCCACTGTTCCTAAATAATAAAATAAGTATTTCAAAAATCTACCTTAAAAATACACTGCAATCAATCATTTACGGTATACATGTACACTTGCCAGAGTATTAAGAACAGTGAAAGAACATTTTTAATCATCATCTTAGTGATATGTCCATAATTAATTTGTAAATATTTGTATTAACTGGTGAGCACATTTCTTTTTAAACATGTTGATCAAACTTGCATGTATTACCATGATTACAATGACATGAATGATAACAGAAGAAATAACAGCAAATTAACAACTTACCAATGCAAGAAACCACAAACCCAACCACCCATCCAATACTGTTTGATTTTGCTTCCTAGAATAAAACAAATATATTATTATTTTTTTTAATTTACAGAACTGAAATGGCAGACAACTTTTTAGACCAGCCTCCATGGAATCATGAAGTGGGGGTAGAGGAGGACGAGATGTCAGAAACCGAAAGTGTGCAATCCGTAGATGAGGTACAATCGTCATGTACCTCAATCAAGGACGAACAATTATAATCATGTATTATGTAAATTTGTTTTTGTTATATAAATTAAATATATTTCGGATCAACTACTTTTTTTTAAAGTTTTTTAAGAACATTTATTAAGGTTTGTTTAAAAGCAAAATAATTGAATGATGTATGATTACAAATGAGACAATTCGTTATCATTCAATGTAGAGTGTATGTCAATGTTGAGCTATCTATATGCCAAAGTATGATATCCAACAAAACTCATTAATTGCAGAGCAGACCATTGGAGGTTTCAAAATATTGTATTACTTTTACCATATGTATACATACCACAGTGGTGGACTCCATTGGTGGTGTGGTGGGGCACATGTTCATATCTGCTCCTCCTGTTGTCTTACTTTCTACATTTGAGGTTGCAGGCCTCGATGTCCTCTTAACATTTGGGGTTGTTGCAGTTACAGATGATGTTGAAGAACTTGAAGAAGTGGGTGAAATAGTAGTGGGTTGTTTGTCAGTTGTGATTGTTGAAGATTCCTCAGAATTCTGTGAAAACAAAATGCTATGATGAGCCTTTGATGTGATATGAAGCATGAATAAAACATGATTGTCTTTGTAATCATATATTTAGAAAAGTCTCAATCTTGTCAATAAAGGAGGTGGGAGTGCTACAGGTGCTCCATTTATAACAGGTGGGAGTGCTACAGGTGGTCCATTTATAACAGGTGGGAGTGCTACAGGTGGTCCATTTATAGCAGGTGGGAGTGCTACAGGTGGTCCATTTATTACGGGTGGGTGTGGTCCCAGTGGTCCAATGATAACAGGTAGGAGTGGTGCAGGTGGTCCATTTATAACAGGAGTGGGGTTTTGCATATCATCATACATCTGTCGAAGTCCTCGATAGAATTGAAAAATAAGCCCCACTCCTGTTATAATCAGTACAAATATTGCATGCATCCAATCTACAATAATTAATTAACTTATATTAGAGAGGTAATAATTTAATAACCATAGGTGAGGTTTCTAATTATGATTGCTTTAATGAAAATAGAACACATTTAATTAGATCACTATGGTATAGTTAGCTCAATTTCTTCAATCCCCCCACTTTCCCTCATTCTCTCCGAAAAGGCACGCTGCCTTACATTTCTCCTCATGTACTGCCTCCTGCGCCTCTTCATCAATAACTTGACAACTTCCCAAGAGGCTTTTTTTTATATTGGTAACACAATGCTATATTGAATATTTCAAAACTACTAGTATATAGATATCAATAAGAGGTGATAGGAGTGCCAATGGGACAACTTCCTATAACTCTGTATCTAAATCCCCTTTGTTGGAAAAACCAAACTTGTGTATGCTGAACGTGTGTGCTGGAATATATGTGACTATTATTCAAGTCATAAAATATATTTTAAAGTAAACAATTATAGGTTAAAAATGGTCTTCAACAGAGAGTCTTGAAGATGGTTTCAATATATAAATGTACATTTTGTAGTACATGTTGTCGGGTTAGAATCTATCATTGATCATAGCATGAAAGGATCTATTGATCTGTCTTTGAAAAGAAAAAGTTTCAAGAACTTTAAACTTTTGCATCGATGGTAATTTTGTAACCCAAAAAGTGGGGTCATTGAAGATTGGTAAAGATTTGATTTTTTTTTGTTTAGATTAAGACCCCCACTGCAACGCATGAGTGCAAATTTATGTGAAAATCTTACACATTTCAGTGTGTTGATCCAAATTTCTGTTTTCTTAAATGTACATCTCACTGACTGACAGCTGATGCCTCCTCCAAAAATTTCAACAACGTCAACATCTCCGTCAACGAAGAGAAAAGATTTCTCTGTTAACCTGTCAAATGTTATTTTCTTGATGATGATATTGTCTTTTACACCCTCATAAGTGTAAAGTCAATCTCCTCGAAACTTGCAGTTGTATTCCTCCAACACAAAATCAATAATACTATACTTCTTCTCACAATCCCGTACTTCAAAACGACACGTAACACCACCAAGCATAAACATAAACAAAAAGCAAATTTGGATCACAACAAAAGCAGCCATATTTCTTACAGTCGTAGGTGAAATGCATTGTGGGATTGTTTTACGTAAGTCCATTCAATCGGCAATCCTACGGAATCGACCGAATGGTGACGAATGGTTGTACAGTTTGCGTAATAAGGATGATAGAGTTAGCTCCCATACACTATATGGTAAATGTGATCACTGTTCAAAGGGGAACAATTGTTGTATTATGTACAGTGTGGTCGTCGTGAAACTATCTTTTAAAAACTATATATTTTATATATTTATTCAATTATACCCGATATATTATAAATACCATCAATTCATGTATCAACGATTAAAAACATTTGTGTACTTCTAAATTTAAGTGAATCATTGGGTTGTAGGACACACTGAGAACTCATCAACCCTTTGACTTCTGTGTTTGACTAGTTTGCACCGAGCGGTTAACGAAACACCATAAACAATGGAACACAATGCACTATAAATTGTGAAGGTCTTAATAGTTAGAACACTAGATATTGAGAAAACATGTCTCCAAACTTTGATAAGGAGCATGTCTATCATTATAGGTATTCATTGAGCATACTGATAAAATCTGAAAAAAGCATCACAAACCTCGATCATATTTTCTCAAATTTCAAAGCGTGATTAACTGATAATCAGAAGCATCCAACATGTACTCGGTTGATAGAATTGATCAATCTTTTGGTTTTCATTGAGCACTTTGTCTCGAAATCAGAAAAAGAAAGCATCTAACATGTACTCGGTTGATAAAACTAACTTATCTTTGGTTTTCATCAAACATTTTGTCTCTCAAGTATTGATAAAATCAAAGAAAGCAAACTCGCCACACACCTCGACTATATTTCTTAAAATCTCAAAATCATCTGAACTCAAATTGATTGATAAAACTAAATTATCTTTTGGTTTTCATCAAGCACTTTGTCCTGCAAATGGTGGTACAATCGGAAAAATCAAACCCATCACGCAAATTGATTGTATTTTCTAAAAATAAAAACCAGATCAAGTGAAAATCAGAAGCAGCTAAGCTCATATTAATTAACAAAACGTACTAATCTTTTTTTTCCATCAAGCACTTTGTCCAGAACCACTAGAAGGTGGTCTTCTTTTCTATGACTATAATCAGCTAGCGAATCAAAGAATGGGTATAAATATGACAGTGTTTAATACACTTTACCAAAACAATTTGAATCAACAGAACCAGAACTATGGATCAATACGCATTCGCCAAAAAGAACAGCATGAAGGGGAAGTTAGAGATGAGAACCATGTTTAGTAGAAACATGGCTCTTGTTTTGACAAAAGTTAACGGTTTCTATTATGTTAACTTGTACAACAATAACCCGCGCAACCCAGGCAGGTGTTCCCTAGGGTGGGATGAATTTATTGAGATGACATCGATGCGTAATATGTTGGAGCAGCTACATTCACAATTTGAGGTAAGTTGTGTATTTTGTTAAGGTGTAATATGGTACTGCTCAAAGGTCCTTCTTTTTTCATCTCTTCAACTTTTTAGTTATTTTTTTCTAACAACTGGTGTGATGTTTTTTTTTTAATTTTTAAGGACCCACAACAACAACCAAAAGAACAGATGTTCACCCCACCAACACTACCACCACCCTACATTGCCACGCCAATAGTAACACCAGGGGGAAAAAGACAGCACGACGCGGTCGGGGACGAACCAAAACCGAAGAGACAGATTGTTACAACAGAGGGAAATTTTAACCCTCTTGATTTTTTCCAACAATTGCACTTCCACTTTCTTGCTTATCTACAGATCGATAGTTTTGTAAACAAGATTTTTATTTTGAGATTTTATAAACTTCTTTTTTTTTTTAGCTATTCGGAGTTTTATACCGATACAATGATTGAACATGTGTAAGAAAGGAACTAGGTAAATTTTATTTAAGCATTCGTTCGTGCATATTATTCCTTTTGAACTGATGAATGTAATGATGATGCAGCTCTCTCGATCGCCATCTTTGATATTTTATGTGCACGAACATAGGTTATGAATATGTAAACATATCGTACACTTTATAGGAACATTATGTAAAAGTGTATTCCACAACATATACACGATAAATCTTTTAAGCACTTGAGTTATTGAACTTTTACCACTATTGTTGTATTAAAAGTCGGAATTTATTCAAGCTTTATACGGAAGTTGATTTGTATGTTCGTGCTCGTCGTCCTACATATTGACATCGTACATAATGTTTTGATAATAATACACAGTTTTATTTCACGTCTCACTCAAGCTTTTTCAAATGAACCAAAGTTACAACCTGTGTTTAATTACACGTCACGTAGCTATACTATTTAGTGGCATTGGTGGATTTTATACAAACTGTATTCAGAAGATGTGTCGCTGGTTCGTTCTAGTCGTTCTATTAACCGACATTTTTTGTAAGGTATTGATAATACAAGAAACAAAAAATATGATTTTACGTCTCACTCTGTCTGTTCGTTCTCGTCGTCCTATAAATTGTCGTTTTATCGAATGTATTGATACTAAATAACAGCTTTATTACCTGTTTGTGGGGTAGGAAAGATTTATTTTATTTCATCTTTCCTGGTGGCTTAGTTGACCCCTTCCTAGGCCAAGCTATTGTATTCTGTATTGTTTTATGTTTTGCATTCATTATTATCAGAGACATATAATACATTATATGTCTCTGTTATTATCTTGTTGGAAAATGTATATGTATATTTTATATATTATTTATTTTTGTATGAGAAACATTTTTACTCTGAATAAGTAAAAATATTGCAATTCAACTTCTTGTTTCTCTTTTCATTTATGCATTCCCCAAATGGTCCAATAAATGTTAAATACATGAGATACTCGCCGATTAATTTAAGTAAATGGTAAACCTCTCGTTGTTTGTTTGGGTTTGAAGAAGGAAAGCATAAATGGTATTAATTAGTTGTTGTCACTGTAGTTTATTTAGTACTCAGATGATATGATAGTTATTCTGACCTCCCTACAAAAACAATACGTCGCTGGGCTTCTAAAATGTCGTATATGACTTTTTTGGCTAAAAATACTTTTTGACACCAATGGTCTGAGCGGGAGGAAATCTTTGGCATTACAAAATAGCATGCAGTAAGACCGATCAAAATGTGTGAAATGAGACATATTACAAAATTGCCAATGTCAGTTGTTTGTTAAGTTTGCTTCCAAAATGTTGTATGAAAACTTGAAAATCGTTGTAGAATGGCTTTGGGGAAACAAATAATTGTACATGTCTTTATTTCTGTAAAAATAATTTAAGCTCTTGGATAATCCAGAAATGTCAAAGTTTTTATTTCACTGCTATTTGCAAAATTGTTCAAATTCACATACGACATTTTGGAAGCATGCATTTTGCCAAAATTTTCACAGCCTGTTTGTGAGATATTTTTTTCCTGAAAAATTTGTAATTTACAACATTTTAGAAGCCCAGCGACGAATAGTCTCTACAAAGATTTTATTCAAATCTAAACAATAGATAAATAGTTTTATTAAATAATGTTTGTTATCCATTATTTGAGTTGATAAAAAAAAAAACCACTGATGCAATACTTGTGATAATACCATTAGGTTGGAAACTTTTTATAGTACTTTTATTGTTAAACACTCATATCATATGTTGTATTTTTTGTTGTTGTTATAAATGTTATTAAACTATTGATAGTGCTGCTTGTACAGATACTGAATGATATTGGACCATTCAAAAGTATTTACTTGATTTGCAGACATCTCTTTTACTTTTTTAAAGAGATTAAATGAGAGTGAACATGGTGAAAGGAGAATAAAAGTATTCCTTGTGAATTGAATAGCTTATTTTGAATGGTCTTGTGTAAATATGTTTTTTAATATATTCAATCAAACTTATGTATGTCATGTGATATAATATATACATGTATATATACCAACATACAATCAAACTTCAGCAAATTTTAAACTTTTTTTAATCAAAAGATCTTTTTTTTCCACACACTTATTTTTGTATATTTTTACAACATGGGCAACTTAAAAGAAGAATAACAATTGGTTTTCTTTATATCATCCATAGTTTAAGGTTTGATTACATAGAACATAATACTCAATTTGTTGGTGCTCAAAAGATATCATATCTACCACATAGTTGTTCAAGAAAAAAAAAATTCATATTATGCCACACCAATTTAATTTCTTGTTCTACGGATTTTTGGACTTCAAAAATTGGGGCGAGCGAGCGATTTGAAAATTTTAATAAAAAAATATTTGATTTGCAAATTTTTGAGGCGAAGCTTGAAAAGTAAAGGCGAGCGACTATATTTTTTTTTTGTAAACATAAAATAGTAGGTTTTGACAATTTTAAAACTTGATTTATCACTTGTACTTTGACCATGTTGACATTTCTTTAATTTATGAAGGATTTTTTCCCTGTTCACCAAGATATAATTGAATAATTAGAATTGCAATATTTATGTGTGCCAATTAACGAGACAATTCTTCATCATAAAAACAATTTTACAAGTATCCCTTTTATGAGGGGTCAATATAAGTTATATTGCATTTTTTTGTAAATAACACTTTTTAGTACAAAAGGGCTCATCTTTTCCCAAAGAACTATATATCTATCTGGTATTAAATGATAAAAACATGTCCAAGAATTTTGTGATATTCCTGGACCTAGCCATTTTAACACATTTTATTTAATATTATTTAAAACAAGTGGACCCCTCTAGTTGTTTAAAATATGATGTATTTCTCCTCTTTTTAAGTAATAAAATTGAAGTTTTTCAATTGATTTGTATAGAAGCACAATACAAATCCTTGGTATTTCTTTTCTACAACAGTAAATGATCCCATATGAGCCCTGTTAACACAGGGCATTGACCCAGACCAAACAGCAAGCTATAAGGGACACAAAATTATAAGTAAAATTGAGAAAGGAAATGGGGAATGTGTCAAAGCGACAACAACCCGACCATAGAGCAATCACAATTCGAACTGGAAAACCAACGATCTTATTTATATATACAAACGGGAAAATACCAAATAATTTTTATGAACATCAGCAAACGATATCTACATTGTAACTGCTGAACGACAGGCCTCTAAAGCAATCAGGACAGGTGCTTAAACATGCGGCGGGTATGGATTAGTTTTGTATTGCCAGCATACAATATAATTGCAGATGAAGGCATTTCTTTCCAAAGTTCTTTGAAGTTTATTCTAACAACGAAAATTTCTTAATAGAGAATATAAGTAAGGGGAAGGAAACCAATGTTTTGTTTTGACTGGTATTTTCCTCTGTTACATATTTCTATCGGAGCACTCCCACTTTAGTCTTGGGATAAATGTGTATCATGCTGAATCAAATATTATTTCAGATATTTACACAAATGGGGTGCTTATATGTTTAAAATCTGTATATTCAGGTGAGACTGTATATATCTTTTTATAATATTTACAAAAAACGGTGCGGAAAATGGACACGATTACATTTCCCGATGCGGGAAGCGGTAATATAAAAAAAATAAAAAAATTCTGTTTTGAAAAAAATAGGTGCGGGCGGGTCCGTCGAACAAGGAATTAAATTGGTGTGGCCTTATACTGGTTTTTTTTATATTCTATTTATTAAAATTGCTATTGCTATTACGTCGTAACTACAATCCCCTTCCCTTTCATGAATGTGACCTACCTAATTACACTATTTACCGGATTTGTTATCACATAAGAAACACGACGGGTGCCGAATGTGGAGCAGGATCTGCTTACCCGTCTGGAGCACCTGAGATCACCCCTAGTTTTTTGGTGGGGTTCGTGTTGTTTATTCTTTAGTTTTCTATGTTGTGTCGTGTGTGCTGTTGTTTGTTTGTCTTTTTCCTTTTTAGCCATGGCGTTGTCAGTTTGTTTTAGATTTATGAGTTTGACTGTCCCTTTGATATCTTTCGTCCCTCTTTTAGATCTTGTATCCAGCTAAACTGTTACATGTATATTTATTATATCATGTTGTTTTTATTTTATATCAGATAGAATAAAAAGCTTTTGAATATGAACATGTCTTAATTTTTTATACCAAAAACAGAGAAAATCACCCTGTCTACCTGTCTGTCTAGAGTTGAAGTACATCACCTCAACATATACATAAAAAAAAAAAAAAAAAAAAAAAAAAAAAATCGAGGTTATTGTTATACCCTAACAAAGTTCAGCGGAGGGTATTAGTATATAGAGATCAATTTGTCTGTCTAACTCTCTGTGTAGAAACTGCTGGTGAAATTCATAAAGAAAGAAACTATAAGTTATTATTATACCATAGCAAAGTTAAGCGGAGATTATTAATATACAGAAATCAATTTGTCTGTCTACCTCTGTTAAGAAACTGTTGGATAATTCTTTATTCATTATTATAAGGTATGTTACAAACAAGAACATAAAAAAAACTTATGGGTGAAAGTTCTGAAGAAAGGAACTAGAGGTTATTGTTATACCCAAATAAAGTTCAGCGGAGAGTAATAGTGTGTAGAGATCAATTTTTTTGACTGTCTTTCTGTGCAGAAACGTACGAAGTGCAGGGATATAACCATCTGGAAATAAATTCTGAAGAAAAAAATTAAAAATTAAAACTTGTACATGCATACTCCTATTTTCCAAACGACAACAACCCAACAAAAGAGGGATTGATATGATATAGTCTAAAACACATTTTTTTTACTGTTTTTTTTTCTTTCATTTTTCTCGAATTCAATACATTTGTATTACACTATAGTATGATAATACGATATCGTTTGTTTTTTTGTTTTTTTTATCACGAATTTGTCTTTAAAATAAATTTATAAATTAACGATCTTATCTCCAATTTCAAGTTAATTGTAAATCAAATTGGTGTGGTCTTATGTCGAATTTTATCTTGACCACACCTTAAAACAATTGTATTGGTGTGTTGTGTTTACACACGCGCCCATCTTCCAATTGCTAGTAAACTTTATAACACCTCATTTCCTAAATACACTAACGAAATATCTTCAACTCTACCTTGCTTCCAGAATTTTTACAAATAACCATTTCGGTAACCGTAAAAGAAAAACAACCACTCAACATCTATCATCATGCAGTTTAACCAAGATCAGACAAAGGCTACAATGAAATTTGGTAGGAACAAAAAAGTTACAATAAATTCATGGAAGGGGTATGTTTACGTACATTTGGAGAACATGCCAAACCAAAAATCCATTTCATTAGGAGCAGATGAAATGGAACAGTTAATGGAAGTCTTTACAAGAAATTTTGCGGATACGAAGGAAGCTATTCAAAATAAGGTAGATTAGATTTTTATTTCAATTACTAAATGTAGTTGTGACGTTTTTCTTTTCATAAAAACATTTAGCGATATTTTCATAAAAACAAGAAAGAAGGTTGTATGTATTGTTGAAAATATTGAAATAAATTTTTAAAAATTCAAAGATTTAAGCGTAGTTGTTTATTTTATGTTTTTTTTTCTTTTTCTTTTAAGAATAAAAAATTATATCCCAAAAAGGAAGAGAAAAGCGTAGACTACGATGTAAGTTTATTTTTATCTAACTATCTTTATTTTGTACATCACCCATCTTTGTTTTTTCATAACATGCTATACTATCTTTTTGTTTGAAATATGTAGTTTTTAAAGTAAAGAGATTTTCATTTACTAAGAAATTTAAGTGTATGTGTGTAATTTTCACGTTTACAAAAAAAAGTTAATGCATGTCCATTAAATTGCTCAGTTATATATTGAAATTGTTTCCAATGTCATGTTTGATTTTTATGTTATATTGTTTTCCGTTGTAGATCGCCACACAAAAACCACCACAGCAGGAGGCAGCTACATCTCCAAAATCAACCAACAAAGTGAGGATAACAAATCTATTTATATGAATTTCATTGATAATTGAAAGATTTTTTTTTCCTAAATAGAAAATTGGTTTTCACGATTTTTATATAATATTGTATACTGATGTAAGCAAAACTTTGAATTACATTTCTCCTGTAACTTTTTGTTTTATTTTCTTCAGATCACCAAACAAAAACGGAAACTGACAAATGTTAAGAACAATCCATTTGTTTTGAGTGAAGCGATAGAAAGTCGCCACAAGACTATAGGAAGTGAAGAAGTAAGAAACACTATTTTGAATAACTTTTTATTACCTATGTTTGTTTTTGTTTTTTAGTTACATAGAAACTCCAGCGGAATATAGGATCAGAGATATATCTATAATTTTCACTAAAAGAAAAGTTCTACTATTCTCATTGGTTGACCATAGGCATATATACTGGTAAGATTATCTTAGTTGGACATCAGTTTGGCTCAGAGGCTGTGCCGTATTATCAGCGTGCTAATTTTTAGTGATCTCATTATGTTACCAAAATAAAACTCATTAGTGACATTAAGTTCAATTCGGATATGTTAATGGAACTTATCATAAAGTTTCAAAATTCTGCACATGTGGAAGAGTTACATGGATTTACCGAAGAATCCTTAGATACACTAGATCGTGACGATCTCATCAAATGTATAACCAAAAGTTTCGGTGTTGACATTGAAAGAATAGAAGCAATTCTTAAAAAGTCGCTGGACACCAATGCCTTGGTCAAGTTAGCTCATTGTGCTATAGAATTAGCAAACGAACATGTTAGTAGAGCTGATTCAAACAAAAAGCGAAAAAGTGAAGGAGATAATCAGGCAGGTCAAAGCAAGAAATGCAAGACAAATGAACCATCGGTAAGATCATTAATTTTATTTAATTGTGTCGGTCGTTAAATCAGATTTGGTTAGATAAGACATAGAATAAGGTGTATAATACAGCTGGGTTATTCTATCTGGTACGCAGATGGTATTAACAATGAGTTTGATGAAGTATGAGGTTATCTGAGGATAAGAATGTCTAGTATTATAGTAAAATTCCACATGGTATCTGTATCCATAGTATTACAAAGCAGTGTTGTCATTTAATATATATAATGTAATGAATATTGTCAGGCTGCTTTTTGGTTTCGGACGTCAGGTGGATCTTTGACATCTAAAATGCAGTGCACCTTTCAAAAAGTAATAATTGTAATGCAATTTAAAAAAAAAAAAATTGATGGCGGGCATGCTGTGAACGGGAGCCATGGTATTTTAAAAATCTTGGAATGTCTGACGATTGAATAATTATTGATATGTATTCTATTTGAAAGTCGAAATTATTATATGTCTAGTGATATATTATGTTTAACCCCTTTTCTTCTTCATTGACGATTTTTGTTTTAAATGCGAAAAGAATGATATTTATTATTTTTTCGATTCGTTTTGAAAAGTAATTCAATTAACTCGGGTACTTGTATGTACACTCCATTTCAGTTTCAAATAAGGGTCTAATTTCTGAGCAATTTTTCCAATTAACTCTTATTCCGGGACAGATAATTCTGATGAGTAAAATAATTGGGGTATATAAAGAGAACTTCTTTGTTTCTAGTTCATTCAGACAAATTTAGAATATGGAAAGTACACCAAAATTCAGACAGATTTAGAATATGGAAAGTACACCAAAATTCAGACAGATTTAGAATATGGAAAGTACACCAAAATTCGTAAGTATATTTTTCATGTATTTGGTCTTAATAACTATGTTTATGAATTATAAATACGAAATTATCTGAAAGTTTCATGTTCGAACTTTTCACGTAACCGTCTTAATTGATACACGCATTTCCGTTTAAGAAATGAGTACACATAGATTTTTTTAAATATAGCTTTTATACAAGATTTTATTACTGAATCAAGAACCCGTAATTGGGAATAGGAGATTTTTACCAAAAAGGAGATTATCATTGATATAATTACATGTATATGACCGACACTTATATTTAAAATTTATCTATTTTTTTCCCTGTATTTCAGAATTGGCATGTTCCGGCCCAATCGTCCATTGAACAGCGTAAAGGGGGTCCAAGCCCAGTAAGTATCAATACGTTATTTACCTTAATTATCATTACGTTCAGTTTCAATTTAGTTATCTTTAATTGATTGTAAACATATAGTCCTAATTGATTTAAAATGTGGAATAAATGTATATGACAATCCGGAAGATTTATTCATATGTATAAATACGGATGGATAATTATGTATAAATAAATACCATGATTGCCAGTATTTTACCTATTTTAATTATCCCTTATAAATTATAACCCCTTCGAACTTTTTCATGGATTTGTTCTTGATAACTGTCTTAATTTCCGTTGATGATCTTTAGACTTATTTAAATATATCTTTTATATGACAGTCCCTTTTTTTTAAATATTTGTTTATAATTTACATTATATTTTTCTGTCTTTCAGAATTGGAATGTTCTAACAAGACGAGTCCTCTGGACGAGGGACCTCCACCTCAAGGGGTGTATCCCCTGTAAGTATTAATTTTTACACGTTCTTTACCATAATTATAGTAAAGTTCATTTCAAATTTAGTTGTCTTCTTGGAATCATAGTCATAAAATAATTTTAAATATGGAGTAAACGTATGAGACATACAAATGCGAGACAATAGATACACGACGTATAAAGGAGTTTGACTTGAAGAACGGTAAAAAAAAGCGTTGTTCCATTTACATGCGTAATTTGGGTCATGTTTCATCTTTATTACTTCATTTCATTTAAATTAAAACGTTTTATCTTAAAATCGTATACTCAATAATGATTTTTTCTTGCAGACTATAGAATGGATGGACCCAGAGGTTGAAGTGCTCTGGAGCGCAATATTTGCGCTCCAGAGCGAGGTGGCACAACTGAAGAAACAAATGAACTAACAAATGAAGGCAAAGACATACATTCGGCCTGAGGTTGTATACCTCAGGACTCGCCCCGCAAAAAAAAAATAATTAAAATAATAAAAAGTGAAAAGTGTTCACAGTTTTTTTATGCTTTTCATCGGAATATTAGGGATTTTCTCTATAATCTATGGAATTTTACCATAACTTGGGATATTTAGCTTTCAAGGCTTGTTTTATATTGTATCATTACAGATTTGTGCAAATTGTATTCACTCGGAATATTGTCTTTTTAATGCTAATTTTATTTTCTTTTTAATTGAGGAATACTTCAATTCTTTGTATAGCGAAAACTTTAATGTCTCAACGGAAAACTTTTGTTATTAATTCATAAATGCACACGCTCAAAATTTACCATTTAAGCGAAAACGTTTCACTTTAGTATATAAGATATTATTCATCAGGAAAAATCGTTTAGAAACATTCCATTGATATAAAATCCCGTCATAAATGCGCAATGTAACTAAATTGTAAAGGCGTTAAAAATATACATGATTTCTGATTCAATTTAATTTCTCACGGAAAACTTTATTTACTTTCCAATTATTGGCGGTGGAGAAATATACGTTCACTCTCAAAATAATTTCTAAAAAACCTTTCACTTTAATTTATACAATTTTAGTGTATTATTCGTCAGGATAGATTTAGAAACATGATATTGGCTATTTTGATTGCACCCCGTTGCATTACTTTATAAATAAATGCGTTAAAACTATATATGATTTTTGTTTCCGTTTAATTTCTTACGGATACTTTATTTATATTTTATAATTAAACTAAATCAAAATTGATAATTCAAAAAGTAAAAGCGGTATATAATTAATTTCTTTCTGAAAATTTCAGTTATTGATTCATAATTGACGGTAAATAAATGTTTGTGCATTCTCAACATTGATACCTCAAAAACGTTAAATTTTAATATATTTAATTTCCTAATGGAAAACTTTGGTTCATCGTAAATAAATGAAAAAATAAAGCGCCAAAGACTTCTAATCATCTTGCCTTTGTAAATGTGATTTCTTTACGATTACGGAATATAATTGTTGTTTTTATCAGGTTTGATTTTGTAATCATTGATGTCCAATTTGTATTTATTAAATTGATGATTTTAGATAGTTGTTAACTTACTTACTGCATATAGTAATTTAAATGAGCTTTTAGTTGCGGGTTCCCACATAATCAATTTCAATGTGTATATAAAAGGGATGTTAACTCGGTGAGGAATTATTTTAATTACTTCATATATTTTTCACAAAGTCAACTTAGTCGTTTAAAAAAAAGAGGAGGGGGTAACTGTGATATAATGGGTGTTGTTTGAAAGATGAAAACGTGTAAATATAATCATGTATATTCCCTTGATATCAGTTAGTTCAACAGTTGTCGCTATTTATTTTACTTTATTTCTTAAATCGTTGCCGAATGTTAGCATTTCCCCCACTATCTCATTATTCACATACTTGTAGAGTCCAGATGAAAGAAGAGGAGGCGGCGTTGAGCCTGTTTGAGGAGAAAAGCCGTACCCGCCAGAGCATTCCCAATAGCAGAAAACAGCAGCAGCCACACAGACTGTGGGAACCGAGGTTGAAAAACTATGTATCAAACAAATTATTAACCTATGTAAACCTAGTAATGATTATACTCGCGACATAATAGTCAAAATACCCACTTTACTACTACAGGAAATAACTTTTTTTTTATCTTGAGACATCGACAGCGGGCATGTGCATCTGTTATCTTTGATACATGTACAAGAAATAATTTTTCAACGGATTGTTTTTCAGGAAAACACGGATTTACATTTGGATGTCAAAAAACAATGTGGATATTTATCAATAGCAGAAATTAAGATTTCAATTAAAGATTATACCAATAAAGTTAAGCTTGATCTTATTGACCTGTCTCCATTTGATTCTTGGCACAATACAATTTCAAAAACAGTTAGGTATTCGCAAAGGTATGATCACGTTTTCGAGACTGGTCACTCATTCACATAGACATACGTTCATTATTCTTATATTAATAAACATGTATAAATCCATTATGTCGACTTCACTCATATTCAGTCATCTCATATGACTGTCCGTCTGTTTTTATAGACTGTGTAACAGTGAAAACGCTAGTCATGATTCCAAACGCATTCTGTACGTATCTTTTCTTTGTTAGTCAAGTATGCAAACCAATTCTGATTGATTTCAAGTAAAAATTAAGCTATTCATGCATCTAGTGACTGGCGTCGTAGCAAAACTATGTTAAATAGTCATCCTGCCGGATTAATGTCAGCTGAACCCTGTCCACAGAGCCTGTGTCGCAACTGAGAAGGATAGAGGGAACAACAACAACAAATGGAAGTTTTTAACGACCTTGACAGGCTATACAGCCCTTGCACGGTCGGCACTGACTTGCGCCTTTTCGGCATTAAATAATTTAATTTTTACCATGTGGTCATTAACATAATTTAGAATGATAAATAAAGAGAGGAACAACGACGTGTCATGTGATGAGGTGCGCTAGATGAAAATTTATTTTTCAAATAAATTGTATTTCATATGTATTTCTACGAATATACCATATGGAATTACTGCTTTAATGTATGATCCCAAAAATGTAGGAAATAAGAATTTACTTGTACTGGCAGAATCTTCATACATTTAAATTGCCACGTATTAGCATAAACGTTTCCTTCTGCCATTAGCCCTTTGTTTGAATGTCAACATACGGTTCCTTTGTTCTTGAAGTCAAACAGGTATTGGACAAAAAATTGACATTTCAAGTACATAACAAACAGATCAATATTATATACAAATATATTTATCTCATGAAAGAAAATATTCTTTATTTAATTAAGTCAATTAATTTACATATTTGCAATGAAATTTCACTTTTTTATAATTGTCACCAAACTATTATGGTAAACATCGCGAGGTTAAACTTGTACCGAAACCATGCAAGTTTTTATTCAATCATACATTTTCTTTGTTCTTGACGTCACATAGGTAATCGAAAAAATTTTGACATTTCAAGTCCCTGTCAAATGATAACAAAGAGATCAATTTATAAAAAGAACACACTTTTTTTATTCCGACCAGTATAAACATAACAACTCGGAGAAGATCTGCACTTACAATAGAATCTAACTTATGTTCACCAAGCCATAAAGGCAAACATTCACATCGTTTAACTTATACCGTGAACATGCAAGGTTTTTTTTGTTAAGTACCATTTACAGGTAAATAAATTTTGATATTTAATTTGATCACACTTCTTCACTAGCAATTACCTCCAAATATATTGAGAAATCCATGTTTAATTCATACTTGCAAATATTTAAACTTATTTCATACTTGCAAAAATTTGTTAATTTAAAAAAAAAATGGAATCTGTTATGTATAGATTGAAATATCACAAGGAGTAAATTTTAGACTTCGTGGTTTGCCACCAACCATGTATGATAAGCAATTTAGGTGATTCAAGAAGAAAAGAGGTGTTAACCATGCTATCGTGCTTAGATAGCATGGAAGACTGTGATCAGGATATGGCTTCAATTTACCATACTTTAGTGCATGCAAACCCTAAACAGGGGTTGATGATTTTGTATCTTTATCGACGGGATATTTTACTTTGGTTGTATGACCTGATAGAGGCGATGAGGGTAAAGAAAGACGGGATTGGTAGAAAAGTATTGGAGATGGTGGCACTTGTGATACAAGAAAGGTAACATTAACATTTTGTTTAAATTTTAAACAACTTCTTCAAAGACAACCTTTGTACTGGTCGTTTTATACGATCAGATCTTCTTAACCTCTGGGGTGGGATAGGATTAACATTCTGATTCACATTTTGATTCACATTCTGATTAACATGATTATTTTGTCCGTCTTGCTGAGGTTCAGGTCGATTATTGTCTGTTCCCGTTAATGCCACGAGCTATAGCTGGTATAAGCCTTACAAGTTGGTTTAATTGAACGACAAATTCATTTTCAGGAAACAATTGGCGTAATATAAGCAGTCAGCAAAATCATAAACTGTTAGAATGCATATTCTAAAAATTAAATTCCAAAAATTAATCTATCTTAATGGCTTAAGGTACTTCAAAATGTATATCAGATGAAAGTTCAAACAGGTTGGTTTTCTTTGATGAATTTCGGGATCTGGCTTTCAAGCATCTATAACAGCAGACAATCAGGGCGATTACAATAACTGAAAGAAAAACATGGGGGATAATGAGTTATTTCCTGTTAATGATGAAGTTAGTTAAAAACCTTAAAAGGTGGTATTGCTATCATTTAATATGATCATTTATTTATGTACTACTTACATATTTTAATATCAGGATATGGTGTGCAACAAGTTTTTTTTTAAACAAATAGGTATACCAAATTATTGTTTGCTCGACATTTTCACACATTTCTATGATCACACTATATATTTTTTTAAATGTTTACCTATAATCAAGCTTACAGTTGAATCAGAGATGGGTCCAATTACTTTCAATGTAATTGATTAAATTACAATTACTTTGTCATTTGTACGATTAAATTAAATTAATGATTACATCATTTCTGAAAGTCTCTGATTAAATTAATGATTACATTGGCAAAGTAATCGTGATTACATCTGATTACATTTCAAATGATGTGAATGAATTAACGTTAAACATGTTAAATATAACTATAGTACTTTTTAGAAATGATTTTGTTTTATATATTTTAAAATGATAACTTGAAACTTCATTTATTTAATAAACCACAAAAGTTCACTACATACATACATGAACATTGTGTTACACTTTATCATCATTGATCTCTAAATTATTTTGACTTCAATTGAATATGGCTTTATAAAGAGTTGTCTTCTGACCTCTTCCAAACTATATATGTATTTCAAGGTGCAGTTAGTGGAAGTTAAAATATGGATGAAATATAGTTACCAGATAACAACTATGTAAAATTTTAATAGAATTGTTTAAACAGATTGTAAAAAATACATGTACTATAAATCAATGCATTTTACATGTCCAGTCCAAGTACATACCAAAAAATTACTTATTTTAAACAAGATATTTGGTCAACTTTTAATTTAGTTTGTGCTAATTAGATACATTTTCACATGTCTGATTAATCTTTCATCATATATCTATATTGTCCTGCAGCTATACTCAATTGGAAATTGCAATAAAAACAAACCTTAATTGGTTTCCTACCTGTCAATTCAGAGTTGACAAAAATCACAATATTAACAAAAGATTATAATGCAGGGTTAAAGAAAAGTAAAATATAACTTTATAACAGGTTTTTACCAAATATATATATTTACATCTTAAAATTGAGTCCCCCAAGGGTGACTGGGGTATAGAAATATGGTCACTTGGTCTTCTCCCGACCGGCAGTAAAACGCTTGCCGAAGTGGGGCGTCCGTTTGGCTGTGCGGGATGTATCAAGTTCGCAGTCACGTCCGGTCAGAAGGGGGACGTTAAATCCGATGCCTCGTGTAAAGAGAGTGCCACGCTCTTTGCACGTTAAGAACCCTTGCAACAACTCTTTTGAGGGGTCCGTAGGTGGCCTGTTGCAAGGCAAAATTTCTGTCCCTATCCAAGATACCCTCATTTTCCAGTGGCAGTCGAAATTTCCCCGACCATCATCCCAGATGGCCTCTATCGTATCAACCTACCTATCGTATTTATTGTGAACTTGTTCTCGTCCTGAATATGCATGAAATATTTGCCACTGGACGTTAAGCAACCAACAATCAATCAATCTTAAAATTGAGAATATATGAACAATATCTTTTAATATGGCAAGAGACATAAAATTGAATTATATATGTCTCTTCTTAGGCTACTGATGACTTTTCAATACTGTAACAGTTTATAATTTACTAAAGTATACAAATCAATTAACATGCTTTATAAAGTAAAACAAACTATCTTAACTTGTTAAATATTCATTAAATAAGAATAACAAAAAGGATCATTTATTGACCATAAACACAGTTCAAGATGTTTTCCATTGTAATCAGAATGTAATCATAAAGTAATCATGATTACAGGGCATTTTAAAAAGTAATTGATTAAATTAAATTACATGTAATCAGATTTTTGGCTGATTAATGATTTCAATGATTACTTGAAAAATTGTAATCAATTACAGCTGATTAACGATTACAATTACAATTACCCCAAGTCTGAGTTGAATACAACCATGCCAACCTTTTATCGTCCAAGCCTGATTGATTATTAGTCTGAAAATGGACACATAAATGCATTGTTCAGAATTTAACAAATTAAAAAAGAAATAACGAATTTTAATTATCATATAATTTTAGGGAGAAGATGAACAGAGCCATAACACAATTCCAAATACATTTCGATGAGTAGGGTATTCTTGGAATTCAAACAAGCTCATCAAGACTCAGCTCCCCCACATCAAATCCAACACCATATTCAGAGCAAGTAGCTATAGGAAACATAGATCCTACAGATGAAAATGGGCATCCCACAGATGAAAATGAGCATCCCACAGATGAAAATGGGCATCCCACAGATGAAAATGAGCATCCCACAGATGAAAAGGAGTAACAGAAGGTATTTAAGGTATGCATATTTGCTTAATTACTTACATAAGTAGGTGTATTAGTCTTGTCTGCTGCCTTTGAAGAAGACATCTGTGCTTCTGATACCTGTAAGAGTAAAATATTTAAACCGTTACGTAAAAAAATATTTGCTACATATACGTAAAATAATCAGCATGAACATTATTTCTATCACACTTTCAATTTATTTCTGGTAACTATATATTCATGATAGTAAATATTAACATTCGTTTGTGTGTGTTTATACACACAATATAGTTCTATGATTTAAATTCTACTTACTGTTAACAGTCATTGTTTCTGTCATGTGTTCCATTGTTTCGGTGGCAGTTTGAATTATTATTTTTTCTGCGGCAGTGAAAGTTGTGGAGGAAACATCATGATCAGTTGTCTGTTAGGATAAAAAAAACTAGAGGCTCTAAAGAGCCTGTGTCGCTCACCTTGGTCTTGTGCATATTAAACAATGGACACAGATAAATTCATGACATAATTGTGTTTTGGTGATAGTGATGTGTTTGTAGATCTTACTTTACTGAACATTCTTGTTTCTACAATTATCTCTATCTATAATGAACTTGGCCCAGTAATTACAGTGGAAAATATTTTCTAAAAATTTATGAAAAATGTTAAAAATTAACTATAAAGGGCAATAACTCCTTAAGGGGTCAATTGACTATTTTGGTCATGTAAAACTTATTTGTAGATCTTATTTTGCTGAACGTTATTGCTGTATACAGTTTATCTCTATCTATAATAATAGTCAAGATAATAACAAAAAACGTCAAAATTTCCTTAAAATTACCAATTCAGGACAGTAACCTAACAACGGGTTGTCCGATCCATGTGAAAACATCAGGGCAGATATATCTTGACCTGATAAACAATTAAACCCTGTCAGATTTTCTCTTAATGCTTCGGTTTTTGAGTTATAAGCCAAAAACTGCATTTTACCCCTATGTTCTATTATTAGCCGTGGCAGCCATTTTGGTTGATTGGCCAGGTCACGCCACACATTTTTTAAACAAGTTACCCCAATGATGATTGTGGCCAAGTTTAGTTTAATTTGGCCCAGTAGTTTCAGAGAAGAAGATTTTTGTAAAAGATTACGAAAAAATGGTTAAAAATTGACTATAAAGGGCAATTACTCCTTCAGGGGTCAACTGACCATTTTGGTCATGCTGACTTATTTGTAAATCTTACTTTGCTGAACATTATTGCTGTTTACAGTTTATCTCTATCTATTATAATATTCAAGATAATAACCAAAAACAGCAAAATTTCCTTAAAATTACCAATTCAGGGGCAGCAAACCAACAACAGGTTGTCCGATTCATCTGAAAATTTCAGGACAGATAGATCTTGACCTGATAAACACTTTGACCGCATGTCAGATTTGCTCTAAATGCTTTGGATTTTGAGTTATAAGCCAAAAACTGCATTTTACCCCTATGTTCTATTTCTAGCCATGGTGGCCATCTTGGTTGGTTGACCGGGTCACGCCACACATTTTTTAATCTAGATACCCCAATGATGATTGTGGCCAAGTTTGGTTTAATTTGGCCCAGTAGTTTCAGAGGAGAAGATTTTTGTAAAAGTTAACGACGACGGACGACGACGACGACGGACGCCAAGTGATGGGAAAAGCTCACTTGGCCCTTCGGGCCAGGTGAGATAAAAATGTACTTTAATCTTTGAACTGATGAAAATGCATAAAATAATATCTTTAAATTCTACAAATACATTTAACAATTTTTCTTTCTTATACAAATTGTTTTCGGTATTAAAATTTATTTGTGAAGATTTTTTATTCAGTAATTAATTGCTGTAACTTTTTTTTCAGATATGGAAACCATTTGGACTGAATTCGAAGGATGTCACTACAATTAAATATATATATATATATATGAGTCTTAAAGGTTGTGTAACAATACCGATAAATAGATGGAATTGTGATGATCCAATACCTATTAAGTTTACTGGTTGGTAGATTCTTATAGACTCTATATATATCTAACTAATACACCTGTACTGATTAATCCACACTCCCTTAGATTTGTATGTCATGTGCTGCTATCTATAGGCACTTATATTATTATCTCCAGTAGCACGCATTACACAAATGTTTGTGTAATCCATTCAGATCTATCGCTATCTTTACAACATGGATAGCGCACAGCATTTCAAGAAATTAAGATCTTTAACTAAAAAGAAACTACAAACTGAACATCATTTATCTAACTTACAAAATTATATTCAAAGTAAAACTGTACCAAAAGGTTTAAACATCAAAGTGAGTCCCCAGGCACCGGGACATAAATCCAAAAGATTCATGAATATATTTGAAGGCCCCCTTGAAGGTTTTGTAGGACTGTAAGAACCATCTTTCACGTAAAATCCCCACGGGCATTTTGAAAAGTTGGCAGGTATGTTTCTTACTCCAAGCAAAACTATTTTTCAGTATAAACATGATAAACCTACCGGTATGAATGAAAAAAGAGTTTTTAATTAAGGAAACAATGACATCTGGTGGCCATAATAGCTGTCTCATTAGAATTTTAACCACACTTCCTATATTTGCAATTAAGACAATAGAAGAAAATCATTCAACGCAAAAACAAAGCTTACTTATAAATATAAAAATCTCTTTACGATATGAGTTTTTCTCATTGTTTGAGATTGTACAGTAGTCTGTAACTGCTTATACCCATTTCTTATTCACTTTAGTTTGATAAACTCACTAAATATCATGTATATACATTGTACCACATCTCCTTATTTTTATATGCATTACAATAACATGAACAATTGTAATTCAAATCTATATATCAAAGCAAAATTAATTTCACCACTTTCATTTATGCATCCTTTGACAAAATACAAGTTCTAAAATGACACAATATATATTTATATAAAAATAAAATTTCGTATACGACTCTTTACAGGTATAAAAAATGCACACCTGTGTCATGATTTGCGAAATCTGTGCTGAAAACATAGGCATTGATGGTGTTTGAGTAATTCCATCTGTGAAGCTCAACATTAGCTCGACAGTTGGTGATGGACAGTTGTGAATTGTTTCTGCAGGATGAAGGTTTTTTTCTCAGTAAAACCAATTTCACAAATCAAAACTTTCCTCTAGATTTCTCCTCCAATATTCATCCAGTTTAGTTCTTTTGGTTAAACGGGACACCGTCCTGATTTTTAATTTTGCAAACCATTCAGTCTCTTGGTTTGCAAATGGTGCATGAAAATAGGATGGGAATGGCAGTAGACAAGTCTCTCTAAGGTGGATTTGTGCCCTGAAAAAAGTTTTGTAACATTAACTTTTTTGAAACTTGTTGAAGCCTTGTGCAACACACACATACCTATAAGAGCCCGGGTCCGTTCGCCCTGATTCACGTTCGCCCTAGTACGTGTTCGCCCTGATACCTGTTCGCCTTACTTTTTTTTTAATTGTCCAGTTGCATAATGTCAATTATTTGAACAGAATATGTTAAAGTTTGTTTAAAAATTTACCAATGTTTACCGAATATTTGTATTGCAGCAACCAATATATAATTTCCCTTTGATTTGCACAGTTTACTGGAATACAATGTATTAATTTAGTAATTAGTTAGTGTAGAAAGTCTCTGGTTTGTCATAACAAAATGTTTGTTTTTATTATTAATCCATCGAAAGACAAGTATGGCAACAATCAGTGAGAATTATTATGTCATTGAACAATTAACAATCCTACAAAAGCCATAAACTTTAAAATAATTCCATACGGTATCCTAAATTTCAAAAATATATACGATACCATATAAATATCTAAATAAGTTTATCCAACTTCAATGACCTGAATATTATTTTAGTAGGGTGAACATGTCAACGTATATCTGTTCCTCCTAACAGAAGTTCCAATGGAAACTTTATTATAAACATTGTCATAATATCTAATCCTGTTGGAATAAATATTCTATACCATTTGTTCCGTTAGGAACATTTACTGTAATATTTATTCCTGTGGAAATAATATTCCAGAATATTTTTTCCTTTTGGAACTTATATTATGAAGGAACTTCTATTCCGTGACGAACGGACACTACTCTAAATTGGATTTATTGGTAGAAGATAGAGAACACCAATAACAGAAACTGCGAAAATGTCTGGAATGAAAAAAAAATCAAATTGAAGAAGTTAAAAAGGAGATTACTTTTGTTTCCTTTCATTTGAAACACAAAATTTAACCTCTGATGATAAATGAGATGCTAGGCACCCTTTTTAACTCAATACTATTTACATGATAATATGATTTTCTCTTTTTACAATAAGTACATAAAAACTTAACAAAAGAAACGAATAAAATTGTTAAAGAAAACACAGAAAGACAAGCGACTACAATTATCCATTTCCTAGAACTTTCTGTTCCTTTGTTAGCTGTAATAAAGTAATAGTTATATCAATTCTTGCTTAATTTATGATAAAAGCTTTATTTTTGGAATAAATGGTATATTTTATTTCTTCTTTTCTCCCACTTACATAAACTTAAATGATATGTAAATTAAATGATTTTCTTATTTTATTTAATTTCAAAGCTTTAAAATTAATACTTACAATATATTCCATTGATGTGAGTGGTGTTTCCTTCTTCTTCAATTTCTTTCACCCCAATTACAGTGCTTATTCCTATTTAAATTAAAAAAAAATTACTATCAAACACCATCATTTTTTTTCTCTTTTTCTTGCATGTTAATTTACATGTTAGAAGTGTGGTAATAACATACAGGTATATTTTCGTTATTGTCATTACTTAAATATATGATAATATATACACGTATCGTACCTAGTGACATTTTTTCTGTGGATGTTACATCTTCTTCGGTGTAAGTTTCAATGAAAAAGATAACCACAACAATGAATAGTAAACATTATCTTAACTGTTTATTCATTTTTTTTTTATTTTTTTTTAGACTCATGTTATTGATTTAACATCATCTAATGAACAGGAAGCAATGGAGGTGGAACATAGTGCTGCTTGTAAAAGTAGCGCTAGCAATGCTGCACAAAAAGATGTAAGCATAACGCATAACTCTTTTTTAAATATAATTCTTTATATTACAATAATCATAATCAAAATATATGTTTTTAACATGAGAAAAATGCAATTTATAACTAATGAAATAAAGATATTTTTTTTCTTAAAAGTTTATAAATTAAATGTTTGGCATAGATTACTTCTTTTACCTAGACATATATCTCACCATGTTAATTTCCTTTAAAAAGGAGACAATTATTTCATCATTTCTATGTATTTACATATACATATCATTACAGACATTAGAAAGTGATATAGAAGAAGCTAGTGAGATATATCTCAATGTGAGTATATATGTCTTTTTTTTAATTTTTTTTATTTTCAACATTAATTCATTTTTTTTATATCATTAATGTTAATCATTGAATTATATATCACGTGGTTAATTCCTTAGATGGTCACATGATTAACATTTCCTAATATGGTATACAGAAATATCACATGCAATCCTTATATGGTCATAAAATTAACTTCCTAATATGGTAGTCGTGCTAACCGTTCAACTACTTTTTCACTTGTAAAATCTAATGAAACACGATGAACATTCTTCCCTATTCAGCACTAAATGTCCCTTGCACTGTGTCACATAGCTCTTTACTAGACAATGTTAGTTCGAAAACACAAGAGGCTTTCATGCGGACATTTTCAATCTGATCACTTGTCATGATATGGTTCATCAACACTCTGTTGAAAGAAGGATCTATCTCTCCACTTAAGAATTTAATGGCATCATGTCGACAATCTTATATGTCTTCACTCCTATAACATTCAGCTGTATATGTTGCAACACTTCCCTCATGGCTAAATGACAATAAACATCTCACGACAATAAACAAAAACATGGCGATCATTTTCAATTTCTATAGAGTGTGAAAAGGTGACGTCACGTGGGTGAATAAAGGAAAGCTTTTATTATTTTTACCTGATTAAGGGACGACATCAAAAGATCGATGTAGGATAAAAAAAACCTTAAATCAAATAGTTTGGGGGCGGGGGGTTTAAATTCTGCAAGTTTTGTATATCAAAAATCGATTTTTACATATATCCCTATTGGTAAATCAATTTTTCCCAAATTAAGTTAAGAGGAGGGGGGGGGGGGGGGGGGGTCAGTGAAAAAACTATGTGAATTAAGTTTTTTATCCTACATTGAACTTTTGATGTCGTCCCTAAAAGAACGATTTTTTTTCAAAGAAAAAAGAATTTCATCATTTTTTGTGTTGTTTTCTTATCACTTATTTAAATTTTATTTATTACTTAAAAAAGAATACTTTATTACAATTGTATATATGTTTTAGGAACCGATGGAAGTGGACCTCTTTGATTCTGTATTGGACGATCAAAAAAGATTATTTTAACATTCAACTGAACACTATACATGTTTTAGGAACCGATGGAAGTGGACCTCTTTGATTCTGTAATGGACGATCAAAAAAGATTATTTTAACATTCAACGGAACAAAAAAGACAGAAACTAGAATATTTTAAATAAATGAATAATAAATGAAATGTGTTATTATTTTGTGTTTAAAGAAACTATATATAGAAGAGACAACGAGGTGTTTTATTTTTAAACAAACTAATTGAGAAAAGAGGGAAAATAATATCAACAATTTACAAAGAGAAAGAAAGAAAAACTTTTTTTCATTTTTTAACTTTCCTTAACTAGTTTGTAAGAAAATAAAGTTAGCGGTTTGTTAATATTTCTTCTTTCTTGCAATCTGTTGTGTAAAGTATTTCCTGTAAAAATAAAAATAGCCTGTATCTCCTTCCGTTACAATTAATTCCCTTTATTCAAACAAAGGATCCGCTAATTAAGTTCGAAAACAATTGGATTTTGATTGTCTGGAAACAATTGGTTAATTATCAAAAGGGATTCCTCTAATCTAGGATATAAATTAAAAATCGTTTCTCTAATCCGAAAACAAATATATTATAATTAACATTTTGTTTACCCTAATCAGGATTAAAAGGGTTAATACTCGATTCTCTAATCTGAAAACAAATAGATTATAATTAACAATTGTTTACTCTAATCGGGATTAAAAAAGGACAAAACATTGAGGATCACAAATCTAGATTAAAAGATAAGGATTATCTTAATCCGATTGATTGCATAATGATGTGCTTAAAGGAACAAAACATTGAGGATCACTAATCTCGATTAAAAGATAAGGATTATCTTTATCCGATTGATTGCATAATAAGCTGCTTTAAATCGTGTCTTAAGCTGGATTAAGAAGATTATAGGGGATTAGAGGATCCTCAATTTTACTTGAGGAGTGCAGTCTCATATTACACTACTGCGAACATGTTATTAGGGCGAATGGACCCGATACCCCTATATAACATAGAAGAGAGCATCATTCATGTCAATGTTGTTCCTGTTGACATTGTCATTGATATTTTTTCAAGAAAGCCCGAGGCATATAGCTCATGAATTCCTGTCATTACTTCCTAAATTAACATAATAACTGCTAAAATAATTATCAGTATGACATACCTCTTGTAGGAAAACCTTATTAATGTAGCATTCACCAAAAATCTCACATTGAATCGTAATCCCAAAAATTATGACGTCTTGAATTAACCCCCCTTTTTTCATTCTAAAACGATAATTGTGGTTGCAAACAGACTTCGGTTAAATTGCATGGCGATCATATAAATAACCAATATATATTTCTTAAAGAAAATAAAGTTTTACTATGAATAGTTTCCTGAACGTAGTCGTTTTCGGTAAAAATATAATGTGACTTGCAAACAACAGCTGATTGAGATGAACTCTACGATTTCACCGTGACAATCTACGTATGAGCCATGGCGTTGATCCAACTTTTCCTTCTTATTAAGTCATTTGGAAATGCATATCCTCCTCTTAAATGACACTCAGGTACACAACAACAAGGACTAGGCATCGTTAATTGTATGGTTGTTCTGCAGTGCACAAACGGAAGTTAAATACGGAATTGACCGGTCTCATTAATAAGAGACAAGAAGAATTTTAGCGACAAACAGCGACAAGAAGAATAATTTAGTGACGAAGCGACAATAACAAATAAGGGACAAGCGAATCACTATTCTCTCGCGAGGATATTCTCATTTCATTGGCGGATCCAAGGGGGGGGGGGGGCTAAGGGGCCCGCCCCCCTCCCCCCGTTCGTGGGGAAAATTTGGTTGATTATATAGGGAATCATTGAAGTATGCCTTAGGAAAAGTTCTGGAACCGCCACTGCATTTGGTGTGATAGTGTGAAGCCTCACCTATTAATTATGTCCTTATGAAGAACGACGAATTTCACTGTTTAATAGAAAGGAAATGATATTGCATGGTTTTGATTCATAAAATTCTTTCAAAGGAAGTTGGAAAATCTTTGTTTTGATTTCCAATTTTTGGCGTTTGCATAAAACATAGACAATCCCTTTCTTGTTTAAAAAAAAAATATCTATCAATGTAATATATAAAAAAAATGTTTTATAACCGCCCTTTACTAAAAATAATGCATTTTTTTTAAATATGTATTGGGAATAAGTTGTTGCAATGATATTTTTTTTTATTTATGTATCGTCGCTAAATAGTCTTCTTGACGCTTCTTATCGCTAAATTAATTTTATTGTTGCTTCTTGTCTCTAATTAGTGAGACCCAGATTCAGGAACGATAATTTCACACTTTACATAACTGAGACCGAAATAACTATAACGTCATACGGCTTCACGTACAGAAATGCTTAAAATTGTATAATATGCAATATAACTCATGTTTTCAGTCGACTTTTAATTGTAATATCAACGACTGAAATGATTTTAAAATATCTTTAGATCACAGATAGTAATCGAAAATGACCCGACCTCTTTCCACAAGGAATTCAAATAATGATAGTTTGTAATCAGGTTGCCTGCTTATAATGCAAACTACACATTAATAAAAAGTCTTTAAAACGAACAATATACACTGGTCGTTCCTTTATTTCCCAATGTAAACGAAAGAAACAAAAACCATTTCATACCACAAAAAAGAAGAGAAAATTAAACATTTCCGGATCTATTTCTGGTCAAATGACCCCCAGCATAGACTTGTTGGATGTCGGGTAAGGGAAGACGAACCTCATGACTTGAAAGTCAGGCATTAAATCACTGCCTTTAAAAATAGAAAAAAAAAAATATTTGAACATTCGTTTTTGGAGGGGACACGCTTTCTTTCGGATATATGCATACTTTGTTAGTGTGGCGAGACATACATGTTCTTACACTTCCCTGTCTGTTTATAGTTATGTGAATTCCTCTGCTTGTGGAATAAATGTTTTCACACAGTTCCTTAACCCCTTGTCGAATTTCTAGTTTACGTATAGTAGTTTGAATCAAAACAATAGTGTTTCGCTGATCATATCAAATCTTATAGTTATGGTAACATCGGAGTCCTGGTCGTTGAAAACGTATGTTCCCTCTCCTTGAAAAGAACATGCATATCCCGTGAATTTGAAGTTAATATCAAATTCCTTCTCACACACTCTCGTTATATCATAACGAACTGCACAAACACTTTGTACATAAAGGATAAATAAGCACAGAAAATATGAGACAGCTATTTTTTCAGAAATTGTCATGTGGTTTATTTGTGCGGGAAATATTGACCTCTCTAGGGGCTTCGATGAATCTATTAAAATATAGGTTCCGAGTGGTATTTTTTTTTGACGAATATCACGAGTTGTCTCTCTAAACACAAAATATGGTGAGATTTATAAAACCGCTAAATAAATGTCTTTCAATGGCTAAGGTAGTTTCTTGTTATCCAACGTGGTTTTCTGTTCGTTTTAGGTCAACATAGTGCGATTTTGATTTATCTTTTCACATGTTTTGTTAGTGATGTTCTTTTCTGTGCAAATTTAAATTGTGTTCAGATCCAGTAAATAGATTAATAGAATAAAGAATGGAAACGGGGAATGTGTCAAAGAGACACCGACCCTATATACAAGACAAAAAAAACTAGAGGTTCCTGACTAAGAATGGGTGCAAAATCCATACAATTAAAATACAGTTAAAGAAGTCCGACTTCAAAATAAAGAATGGACATTGTTACCATAAAATACATTACAAAATCCATCAGTATGTTTTAATAAGATATCCATACCACATAATTTATGCAATCATATCTACTATATAAATATGATTACCTGGACCCACCGAAGAAACAGCAAAGCGCCTGTTTTGATAAATCATATATGGTGGTTAACTTTAAACAGTAATTTTTTTCCGTAAATGATGACGGTTTATAATGAATTAGAAAATCCTTTTCCCATGTTCAGATCTTCCAATTTGTTTTTAATTAGTTAATAAGCTAGAGAATTAAAAAATAATCCTGACATTAAATGTATCACCATTTTCTAGGCCGTGCGAACATCGTCAGAAACCCTGAAGAGAACTGTACTCCAATGGGAATAGATCTACATGCGATCAAATATGCATTCATCAATTCAATTGGGTAAATGAAGAGGGACGTAGCTTAAATACCCACCCCACCTTACCAAATCTTTTTTTTTAATACTATTGACTCAAATCTATGGTGGGTTCCAAATCTATGGCAGATTCCTAATCTATGGTAAATGTGACGTCATGCCATCCCAAATCTATGGCAAATTTTTTACAATCCTAATCTATGGCAAGTTTTGTAGTTTCCTAATTTATGGCAATTTTTTGCAAATGAAAAACAATTAATGCAGTACATTTTCGACCAATGCCTTGTCTTAAGAAAGAGGAAATATACGACAACGGGAACATGTCTATAAACATTTTGTGAAATAAACATTCCATAATGGTCAACCAAAAACAGTCATAAATTATAAATTCATAAACCTTAATACAGACTTCAAGATGAAATTATGTGCTCTGTAAAAAATAAACATTTTTTTTAATCTGTGCATGGTATCTGTTTAATCCATTAATTAAACCAACCAATAAGTCGTTTAACAAACAAGAAGACCGCTTTTTGTATAAAAAAAATAATAAAAAAGTAACAAATAAAAATAAAGTACAGTTTGAATTTTGAAATAATATTTATTTCAGCGATATCGTTAATTCATCTTTTTTATTTGATGTGGATTTAAATCAAATTTGTATCCGGTAATTTGATCTTTCACATAATAAACTTTGCCAGCCGTAGACCGTAGAATACTACCAGAACTCCTTTTAAAAATATGCGATACTAAAAATAGCGGTGCCCTTATTCATATAAAAAAGAAGATGTGGTATGATTGCCAATGAGACAACTGTCCACAACGCAGGCATTGACCGGTACAGCACATCTTGTCCCTCTTCGGAAAAGTAGGTCATATTTTCCTTTAAACCACCGGCAAATTTTTGTCAGGAAAATAATATTTATTTCAGCGATATCGTTAATTCATCTTTTTTATTTGATGTGGATTTAAATCAAATTTGTATCCGGTAATTTGATCTTTCAATTTATAAACTTTTCCAGCCGTAAACCGTAGACAACTACTACCAAAATCATTTTCAAAAATATGCGATACTGAAAATAGCGGTGACCTAATCACGGGTATTGACCGGTACAACACATCTTGTCCCTCTTTGGAATAGTAGGTCACATCTTCCTTTAAACCAGCAGCAAATTTTTGTCAGGAAAATAACTTCATCTTGAATGGTGTTCAAGTCTATGGGTTCACCATCGTTAGCGGCGGCGAAGATGTAATATGGCGTTATTCAATTGTGACGTTATACTCTCTGCAGATCTGCCATAGATTTGGAGAAAACAAAAATCTGCCATAGATTTGAGTTGTTTGGCGTTTGTAACGTCACGTTTACCATAGATTAGGAATCTGCCATAGATTTGGAACCCGCCATAGATTTGAGTCCTACATATATAAACCCAACACCTAACTCAAAACTACATATTTTTATTCTACGTATATTTTAAGAATTTAAGAATAAACATAATAGAAAGTTACGCTTTTGTAAAGTAAAATAGTATAAAGGGAAATTTGGAGATGCGTACCAATTTCGGGAGGAATATGGCTATAGTATTAACAAAAGTGAATGACTATTTTTATATAAACTTATACAACAACAATCCTACAAACCCAGGAAGACGCTCTCTTGGTTATGATGAATTCAAAAAACCCAAAAAACCCAAAAACGCGTGGCGCATCCAAATATGGTCAAGCCCCGCCCCCTTATCTAAACGTCCCCTCCGGCTGACCTAATATGGTCAGCATTCAAACTTCAGATAAGAATAGGACGACACAACACGACTCTTAAGTCCATATAAGGTCTGGAGCCCATCGTTCCTACTTTCGATCAATTGGAATGATTCATATCCACAAATAAGGTATGAACGTTACAATACGACTCGTGTGACGTGACTCATTTTGATCGAGGAGGATTCCAAACGGAAGGGTGATATCCATATACGGACATGTAACGAATTGACCAATGGCAAGGACGGGACGAAAGTATAAAACGACCCCGTCCCCTCATCCTAGTTTCATTCACAAGTCGATCGAGATGGAAAAGACACGTTCTAACATTGAGTTGGGAAATAATAGATTTGTACAGGCCACCGAATGGAAAGAAGAAATAAGAATTGATATTAGGGAGTGGGAATTGAAAGACGGACAGAGAGCTCCCACAAAACGAGGACTCAGCCTTCCTCTGCACAGATGGAAAATGTTGGTCGACAGTCTCGACTTTTTGGACCAGGCCATCATGGAAAAGAGGGAGTACAAATCCCACCTAGGAAGAAATATGTATGCCACAATAGGACCCAACAGTGTTTGTGTCGATCTGAGGCAGCATATTTTACCTCCACAACAAACCGACGTGGTTCCTACAAGAAAGGGGATAACATTAAGACCTACTGAATACGTCAAGCTCAAAGACGTTGCAAGGATTATTAGTGACTTTGTTCCAGAGTTAAGTACCGTCGTACCCTGTCCCTACAATTCGGACCATCAAAACCAGCTGGGATTTTTAACATGTTCGGAGTGCAATCCAAACCACTGCACGGAATGAATGAAAGTGACAATGATAATGAGATGGTTTTTTGTTTTTTGTTTTTATATGTAAATGTTATGTACGATTTACAGGTAAATAAAAAAACTTTGACGTTAACGGTATCTAATTTGAAACTCAATGTATAACTAGCGAGTGCTCCAGATTTGATTTAACAATTCAATAAGCTCAAACAAAACAACTTCTCAATTATTTAACTTCTTTCTAACACCGGATTTGGCACACAGTTATATGAAAAATATATATGTCGGTGAAAGTCTTTATATCAGTATGAAAAATAGGTCCTACTTGTTTCCGGAAAAAGGCGTACGCCTTTCGCCGGTGGCGAACGCCCGGTGCACTTGTTTCACAAAATTTTGGATGCGGGCGCAATAACGGCTTACGCCGCCCTCGCCTATTTCAGGACTCAGGCGAAGGCGGCGCATTTTCATTTCAAGATGGCGGAAAGAGTGTAAAAAGAGTGAGAAAAACTAAAGGTTACAAAAACTGAAAAACAACCAGTAAACGAATAAATATTATTGTTATGTGCAATTTATCTTCATACTTCGAAGATGGTGAAGAGAAAACGTTTTTTTTTTTTTTAAAGTAGCATGCAGATAAGCATATTTCAACCTTTGATAACTATCAACATGAGAAGATACAGGAAAACTGAGCAGACAACAATCCACCAATCAGGAAACAATTATAGCTCTAACTGTTACTCATCTTTTCTGGCAATAGCAATTTTTGTTGCTGCATTAAAATAAATCCTGTCAGAACTGTATGTAGATCTAAACCATTTCCACACGAGTTACAGTATCGGGAAAGCCTTTAAATGTTATCATTGAGATGGGGCTGGAAGGGGTCTAAGCGTGGTCTGTGAAAAAGGCTTTTTGGAAGCGTGATACGTGATAAATACCCTAAAATAAGCGTGATGCGTGATTTAACCAATTTTCATACGTGAAAGGCCAAAATCACCTAAGCGTGATGCGTGATTTAACAGATTTTTAAGCGTGATTACGTGAAAGGGGACCCCCTTCCAGATCCCCATTGAGGGGTCTGATGGGTATGGTGGCATACAACTGCCATCGCGTTGTCGAGATAACTATCACGACAAGTCGACTTAGTATGTCGACTTGTCATGATAATTATCTCAACAAGTCGACTTATTATGTCCACTTGTCACGATAATAACATCGACAAGACGTTTTTAGTCGCGATGAGTGCTCGTTTCTGCCATCGCGTTGTCGAGTTGTCAAGATTATTATCACGACAAGTCGACTTGTCGTGATAAATATTTCGACAAGTTATCACGACAAGTCGACATACTAAGTCGACTTGTCGTGATAATTATCTCGACAACACAATGGCACAAACCAGCACTCATCGCGACTAAAAAAACGACGATAACAGATAAGTATAATATGGTGGCATACAACGGCCATCGCGTTGTCGTGTTGTCGAGATAACTATCACGACAAGTCGACCTAGTTGTCGTGATAATTATCTCGACAAGTCGACTTAAAAATGGAATTAAGTCGACTTGTCGTGATAACTATCTCGACAACACGACAACGCGATGGCAGCTGCATGCCACCATAGATGGGTTAATTTTGTTCTTCGTGATCAAGTTTTTTTTCATTTCGTGATCCGTGATAAATATCGAATTTTCATAGCGTGATCTGTCATTTTGAGAAATGAAAATGGAAGATTTTCGTGAATCGTGATTATTATTTTTTACTTTCTGTGAATCGTGATGGGACCCCCCTCCCCCCATCAGGGCCCTCATCATTATATATTCACATGTATATGTCCCTCTTTTTGCACAGTCTTTGGCATGAAACATACATTTACTATCAATAAATTAATGAATATGATTGTGTTAATTTCAGATTTCCAAATGAGCTTGTTCAAATTCATCTGAGAATACACAATAAGGATGAAAACTGTATAGTGACCAGAGTGTGTTTAACAACTCCAGCCATATCAAATCTTTTAGACAGTGGGGGTATATAATTATATTTCTTTACAAATGTATATACTTAATCATGTTAATATCACATTTACATTCTTTTTTTTAACAAATTATGGCTAACATGTTAAAACCATGAGTTTGATGTAAGTGATATATTATTGTTGTTGGTGTTCAAAAGATTTCCTCTACATGCATATACATTGTACTTGTATCCAGTCAAAAGTAAAGCATAAGGTTGAATTGGGTTTGGTTTATAAAACATTGGTTAATGACTACTTGCAATGTTATATTTTTTATTTTTAAAATTGTATTGAAATGGTATAATAACTATATTCTCAAAGCTTGTTCTGTATGATTTGAGCATTAATTTTTTTTCAGATATTGCAACTTCTGCAAAAGTGGTTAGGATAATGGAAAATTCAAAAGAAGAAGTTGTTGTGATAACTAATGTTGAACAAGCAGTACTACCGATGTTAGAAGATAAAGATGTACACACCAATAAATCACCTACCTCCACCAGTAAAGCATCTACCTCCACCAGTAAAGCACATACCTCCACCAGTAAAGCACCTACCTCCACCAGTAAAGCACCTACCTCCACATCTCAAACTCAGACACAGTGGAATCAGAGATATGAAAAATTCCTATTAGATACTTATAAAACTTTTGAGGAATCCAAAAAACCAATCAAAAATAAATGGGGAGCTATTGCTGATAAAGAACTAGATGTGAAATTTACAGGAGAGCAATGCAGGTTGAAAATTAAATGCCTAAAGGAAAAAATTGACAGACATCAGAAAAATTGAACAAATCAGGAGAAGAACACACAGTCTTCAACCAGATAAACGGCAAGTACAGCCGCAACCGGTACAACTGTCGTCATGTTGGATGATATGCCGGTTTACTTGTTTTGAGTCAAAATACGGCGTACGCCGTTAGCCGTTCGCCTATCCTTTGTGAAACAAGTTGGACCATATATATGTCGGTGAAAGTATTTGTATAACGAGGAGGACCCGAGACTCCCCGTCTGTGGAACATTCTTGACACGCTATCAAAGACGTCAGCGTGTCAACCCTTTTCCACATCTAAACTACAGCACTGATTTTAACTGGACATACAGATCTCATTTTAACTAAATACTTTAAGGATTTTAGTTTTTCACTCACGCTGGAGTATATATGTAACGAATTTAGGACTAATTACTGATTATAACACTAATATGTAAACATTGTATTCTCAATTTATAATCAAAGAGCTGAAAGCTCTGAGGAAAAATGACGCCACTGCCTCTAATATTGGGATATTTTTTATGAAAGTCTTGGTTTTCACATATCGTAATAAGTTGAACATTGCAACATGTCTCGTAAGCATTGATATTCGTATATGAGTGTGTGAAGTGAAGATGACAACTGACTGGGTTTTGTTAAATACAAATGAATAGGTCAAGACTTCCTAAATGATCTACAGTATCCAATGACTACTGGCATGTTTTTTTGTACAAATAAATAGGTCAAGACTACCTGAAGGATCTACAGTATCCAATGACTACTGTCTGTTTTTTTTTTTTTTGTACAGATAAATAGGTCAAGAATACTGGAATGATATACAATATCCAATGATTACTAGCTGTTCTTTTGTACTAATAAATAGGTCAAAACTATTTATATGATCTACAATATCCAATGACTTCTTGCTGTTCTTTTGTACGTACTAAATAAAGACTACCTGAATGATCTAAAGTATTCTAATTAATGTGTATTTTTTTTCTTGCAATTACATTTTTCTAATTCAAGAATACAGACTACTAGTATCCTTTCAAACAAAATGATTATGAAGAGCCTGTTGTAATAAGCTCTTATACCCCACTAGTCCCATAAACATATGACTTCGCATTCTTATTCAATTTTTAACGTTTTTATACTGATATTTTCTTTTTTTTTTATTTTTGAATGCGAAGTGTGACACATTGATAGTAAAATTTTTTTTATCAGAACAGTAAATAGAAATATTAAATAATGCTCCTGAGGTCATATGTTATAGGACTTAGTACCCACATACTCATTAAATAAGTTACTAGTGACATATACAAATGTAGTTATTTCTGTTACTTGAAGCAAATTCTATTTCTGTAGATTTACACAATATTGTTATACTTGTTTTATTTCACATTGAAGATTAGACAAATAGGGATACTCCTTTGATTTTTTATTTCATGTCAGTCAGGTCCCTTTATATGAAACTTGAAACCACTTCTCTGCCATATTGATGTTTTATAACAACTCTGACCATGACCCATATAATTTGATATTCATTCTTTAACCATATATTATAGTAAGCTAGTTTTTTTTTATTTTACACTAATCCACAATCTTTTATGTTAAATTTTGTCTCCATTTAAGTTTATGCCATTGCACCATCATGGTATTAAACACAATCCCAAGTAATTATGCTGTTATAGTGGGTCACCATATATTCAACTTGGGTGGCATTCCAGTTATTGAAATTTGTGTCAGATTGGATAATGAACTAGACCTTTAGGAATTGATCTCATAATTTAATATGGAGCCATCGTATGCGACCCCTACCCGGTAACAAAAATAAACATGTCAAGCGGCAATATTTATCACCAGAGATTACAAGTCAAAAGAGGATGGATAAGTCTCCAAAATGCTTGCCAAACTGGAACTACAACAAGATCTCCAGACAAGGACGAACAAAACGTTCAAGCCAAAGTTAGTATTTATGTACAAAGAAGTTGAGGGGCTGATTTACGCTATTGAACCAGACGAATTCCTCTTAAAAGCATGTCCGAAGAGAACCATAACTGCCGAGAAATTCAAAAAATACCACGAAACAATTATTGTGGAAAAGCAAGTAAAAAATAACTCTACCTGTGAGTGTATTGACATTCCGCAAAGTACAATATTCAGACTCACTTTGGGGCCTTAATAATATGGTACAAGTTAAATCGGCACCTGGTTAAATCGACATCTAGTCAAATCGGCACCTATTTAAAGTCAATTAGGCATCCAATAATAAATGTAAATAATTCAACCTTTAAAAATGTGAATAAACATGATAAAATTAGGTTAATATTTCTGGCCAACCCCTTCCTTGTCTACCTTTTCTTGGGTAAATACTGTAAAATTTCTGGACAACCCATTCCTTATTTTTACTGTTTTTGCTTAAAATACTGTTAAAATATATATTAAACAAATCTAACATGGGTTCCGAATTGACTATATCAAGTGCCAATTTGACTAGATGCCGATTTGACTATACCGGGTGCCGATTTAACAGGTCAGGAATAACCACCAATTGGTGGATTATACCTCAATTGACGTATAATCCACCAATTGACAAATAATGGTATAGACCAATTAGTGTATAATTCTTTGTTTTTCAAAACAAATTATTCCACCAAAATGGAGCATTGTTTTCTTAAAACCATATTATGGTATGAAAACTTGTCAAACATTCCTAGTTTAGTATTGTAACATAACATATTGCATTTAAAGGGATAGTAGCTACGATTTTGACAAAAATATGAACAAGTTTTAAAGCTGTTAAAATCAAAGATATGTATTAAATATAAGCAATAAGATCGCTAGACTGTTTTCTTAAACTACAGAAGTGTTAATAATTGATAATTCTTATCGTGTTGTGTGCCTATTCATCTCATTAATTATGCATCGGGTTTACTTCCCGAACTTTGCCGACACAGCGGGTGAGCTAACCAAGATATATATAGATACGAACACGTGCTTTTTGTTTTCTTACATATTTGATAATTACTCTATATTAAACGTACATATTTGACGCCATTTATCAAATTATGTGAATAAAAAATATAACAAATACCGGCATATTATTCCAACCCAAGATTCTCCAACAATGGCGATATTATACACTTGTTATTACATTTGTATGACTTAACCATGCCGATAATGTATACACGTGTTTGTGTGTTAAATTGGGGCCTCCATGAAGGATACACTTGAAAAATAATACAATAAAAGTTTAGGAAGTTGATTTATAATTTCTTCTAAGGTGGGAGATTACTGCCCGTAAATTTATAAACATACTTTTGACAATTATGAACACGTTGAGATTTTTGTTCATGTGATCTGGAAAATTGAAGAAATGTAAACATTACGCAAACCGTCGGCTACTTCTGTATGACTTTGCCTGTGTCGCAGGTGCTTTGAGTGATTTTAATGACCGATCTCGTCGACGTTTTTTATTTTTAATTTACAATAACTTGTCTGCACCTCTTTTTTATTTCTTTTCTCGCTGAAACTGTAAATTCACGTACTATTTCCGCGATAACATTCCCCTGTTCGACCATTTTCCCTTCGAGGCACAATGTGTGATTGCGCATTAGGAACTGAAGAGTAAAGGTCATATGAATAAGGGTTGGGCTTAACATCGAATTATTATCTATAGACAATAAATAAATGTAGGTGCTAAACGTTAAAAAGCTTCTAAACGCTTAATGGAACGTAACCAGTAATTGTTTAATCATAATTATTTTACTCTTTGTACAAAATCCGGCATATAGATTAAAAAAGTAATTTTAATGAAAATCGTAGCTACTATCCGTTTAATCAATAATTATATTTGAAGTTTCCAGTGGCGGATCCAGAAATTTTCATAAGTGGGGGCCCACTGACTGACCTAAGAGGGGGCCGCTCGAGTCACGCTTCAGTGATTCCCTATATAAGCAACCAAATTTTTTCCCAAAAAGGGGGGGGGGAGGCGGTCCCCCCCCTAAATCCGCATCTGGTTACTTCTATTGTTATCTTGTCAATTCTTGATTGGCAAATTTACCTATAATCACCTCTCAATGGACATCATTACTGTCTGCAGTCATGTGATCATGAGTACAACGCTGTACATAGTTATAATAAAAAATTATCCACAAAATTACCGTTATATATACTCTAATATTATTAGAGGTGTTCCTGTCTATAGGAAGCTTATACAAAGAAGAATAAGAATGAAGCTCTTTGTTAATACTTAACTTTCATTATCAAAAGTCAATCATGGTCAATAGCACAAATGTTTCAACAAAAGAATTGTTGTACACATGCATTCTCAAGAGACGCGAGCAGGCTTTGACAAAACTGAAACTTTCGGAGGACTCAATAAGGGTCATAAAATAGGTTGCAAGTTGCAAAATTATGCTCCTATCTCACACTTAATTACAAAAAACTTGCATTATACATCAATTGGTCTATACCAATATACCTCAATTGGTGGATTATACGTCAATTGAGGTATAATCCACCAATTGGTGGTTATTCCTGACCTGTTTAACCAAATGCCGATTTGACTAGAATATCCGTAAGACAGTGATCGCGCCGATTAGGGCGAACGATCCCACCCCGCCAATAAAACCGTTGTATTAAAGCCAGCATCGATATCGACAATTTATGCACATGTCATGCAGATCTGTTACCGACTCTAATGTTGTAACTTTGTAAACAAAGATTGAGTCGGATTTCCGGTACTTCGATCTGTCTTATAACCAATAGAAAGTGGACCAACACGGACACATTATATTTTCTTATAAAAAAGGCAGTGGTTTGTAAAAAGAAAAGACTACCAAGTTTTCCCCGATTAATTATAGATTATTAATGTTTTAACAATGTTTTAGTTTTACTTCACATAACCAATAAAGTTATAAAAATAGATTTATGAGTATCTTAACAACATTGGTTGGTACACTTCGATCTTTTTGGTAATAAGAAGGACCGGAGGTATGTAAACTGGTTCCCGGTTGATTACTACACAAAAATCATAATAAAAGAAAATTCCAGTTTAAATGTAAAATAGTAAATACGAAACCAAGAGCGGTAGACGGAGAAATGTAATGGAAAGTAAATACGAACCAAGCGCGGTAGGCAGAGAAATGTAATGGAAGTTCAGTTCACTAGTATAGAAACATGCCGCTGAAAGCGTAATTTTTCAAAAAAAAAACAACATAAACAATAAACATATTTACATTATTTGTTATTTATTACAAATATAAATAGGTTGCCAATGTTATTATGTTAGTTTTTCCTGCACTTTAAGGTAGTGCAGTCTTTGTTTTACCATCTTCTTATGTTGGATTTCTTTTTCAACCTTTTTCTTCTTAAGACTCCCAATCATTATATGGTATTCTATCTGGACAAACATGTCCTCTATCTTGGTATTCAAAATTCTTTGAATGTGTTCAAGATGTATCATCTCCTCCCTGTAGTACGGCGGCTTTGTGAAAAATTGTGCACATCCTGCTACAAGCATGAAATTTGGCATAGACCTTCCTCATCTATTACTCTTTTATTTCAGATAGTGAGGCATTTGAAAAAAATGTCGCACATCCGGTAAAATCCAAAATGGCGGACTTCATACTTAAATCAGCCCTATATCGAAGGCTTGTATGTGAAAAGGTGTTATAATCATGCTACTATCATAATATTTGGTACAAACCTTTGTTTTTTACTTCTTTTGGATATATTATATAGATTAGAAGTCTTGAAAAACCCTACTTCCGGTAAAATCTAATATGGCGGACATTGTACTAAAATAAGCTTATTTTTTAGGGAGGGTAATTGAAATATGTTTAAACATATTGCTACTATCATTACATTATGCAGGAACCATTTCGTTGGTGCTTCTCATGGATACAATGTATAAGACATATTTCTTTAAAACCCTTACTTCCGGTAATATCCAAAATGGCGCACATAGAAATATCAATTTCTTCTTTTATATATTTAACTTTTTTTAAAATGTAAAGAAATTGTTGTTTATTGTGCTGGCTTTAAGTTATCCTCAAAACCACTTATTCTATTCTGTGTAAATGTTTAAATACAAAGTTATCACTTCCGGTTAAAAAAAAAACAATCTGGGGTAAATTTCAAAGATGAGTCCTCATTCAATATCTTCGATGTAGAGTTTTGGATAGATTGATTAAAACAAAATAAAATTACTTAAGTACTAAAACATTTTTAAAACTGCTACTACAATTCGGCCAAAAAGACATGTTCATTCACGATCACCACCTCATGCACACAAGGCAGTCTACGGGAGACACGATTTTTCACATCATCCTTTCTTACATCCACATGTACAACCTTCTGACAAAATGATGAGGCCTCAGAAAGAGTTTTTTTTTAAAGGGATCCTCTTTGTCCCTTCGCTATCCATTAGCACCTGGACTGGGTAGCATAAGAGCCAATTCCAAGCTCGTCCCCCTAAATACCTGTCTTAGTATATTGCACGTTTTACATGCTGGAAAAGACTAGATCAAGTTGAGGGAATAGCCCCAATTAGCCTTCCCTTTTGCGCAAATAGTTATTTTCTTGCTTCGTTAACCATGTTAACCCGATCTGTTAAATTTGTGTTGCGATCTTATAGTAAAACCACGGTGATTTAGGTTGATCAATCATCATTCTTTATGTTAAAGTCACATTTTCAAATGCCATCAATGTCTCACAAACAGTCTTTTTTTCTTTTCAAGCAAAGATAGAACTGTATCACAACTGGTAAAGGCAAGGATCACAATAAGTGTGTGTGATTACTCATTACCTAGTGCATTTGACAGGTCATTGATAGATATTAATTCAAAGTTTTTTGCCCTCCCAAACACAACCCATAGTTCGTCTACCCCTATGTCACGGAGAAGCGAAACAGCAATGACAGCATCATAAGTAACGACTGCTCGAATCATGACTCGTTTAAGTTCTTGTTTCACTGCATCAGATACATGCACCATGATTCTAATGTATGCCTCTTAATGTGAACATAGTTCTAAACTTGAAATACATAACGTGGTGGATAAGATAGAATATCCTGAACATTTGTTGCTACAACTACCATATGCATCCGAGAATTCATCCACTCGTGTTACAGTTTCAAGGTATTTTATTGAGATAAGGACATAATACCCAATCAGCATACTCGTTAGCCCGCAAATACATGTTTATTCACAATCGGAGAGCTGATTTTTCACATTTACAAAGACTGGTATTGTTTCTTACATCCATAATGTACAAGCTCCTGATAAGATGAAGAGGCCTCACTAAGAGTTCAAAAGGGTTCCCATGGATCATATTTGTTCCTTCGCCATTCATAAGCGTCTGGACTAGATAGCATAGGAACCAATTCCAAGCTTGTTACTCATTCATAGCCGTCATGGTATAGCACGATTTACATGCTGAAAAAGACTAGACCGAGTCGTGGGAATAGCCTCAGTAAGTCTTTCCTCTCCCAAAAACGCATGTTTTCTTGCTTTGTACTCATTTTAAATGCTAAAGTCACATCTTTAAACGCAATCCATGTCACCAACGCAGTTCATTTTCCAGCAAACGTGTAATCTCTCAATGCCTAGTGCATTTGAAAGGTCATGTATACATATATATCTAAAGTTTTTCCCACTTCAAAATGCAAACCAAAGTTCGTCTGCCCCTATGTCACGAAATAGCGAAACAGCAATGACATCAGTATCGACTGTTCGATGGTGATAAGCTTGAAACAGCATCAAGTGGTGGACAACAATGAACATCCTGAGCATTTGTTGCTACAACTACCTTTTTCTCAAAAATTTATTGAGCAAGCTGCTGTGAATGAAAACTAAAAATTTCTTTCTTATTGTCATCTCTCAGAACACTTTGCCAATTTTGAGGAATTTGTTTTGACCCTGGATTCCTCTGTATATTATCTTTTCCCAAAATGTAGCACTTGCTTCTTGTAGCAGCCTTCAAACTACCAGTATTGTCTATGTACGCATCCGAGACTACATCCACTATTGTTACAGTTTCAAGGTGTTTCCTGACGAGTATGCTGATTATTATGTCCTTACCTTAATAAAATACTTTTAAACTGTAACAAGAGTGGATGAAATTTTTGAGTATGGTAGTTGTAGCAACAATTGCTCAGGATTTTCAGTGTTATCCACCACGTGATGTATTTCAAATTTAGCACCATGTTCACATTAAGAGGCTGACACTAAAATCATGGTGCATGTGTTTGATTCAGTGAAATACGAACTTTAAACGAGTCATGACACGTACAGTCGTTACTGATGATGCTGTCATTACTGTTTCGTTATTCCGAGACATAGGGGTACACGAACTATGGATTGTGTTTGGGAAGACAAAACACTTTGGATTACTATCTATCAATGGTCTTTCAAATGAACTAGGCAATAAGTGATCACACACACTTATTGCGATCAATGCCTTTACCGGTTGTGATACGGTTCTCTCTTTGCTTGGAAAGAAAAAAGACTGCGTGGGAGTCATTAATTGCATTTGCAGATGTGACTTTTAACATAAAGAATGATGATTGATCAACCAAAATTACCGGGGTTTTACTGTAAGATCGTACAAACTTATCAGATGGGGCTAACATGGTTAACGAAGCAAGAAAATAACTATTTGCGCAAAAGGGAAGGCTAATTGAGGCTATTTCCTCAACTTGGTCTACTCTTTTCCAGCATGTAAAACGTACAATATACTAGGGAAGGTGTTTAGGGGGACGAGCATTGGATTGGCTCTTATGCTACCCAGTCCAGGTGATAATGGATGGCGAAGGGACAAAGAGGATCCCTCTTAAAAAACTCTTTCTGAGGCCTCATCATTTTGTCAAAAGCTTGTACATTGTGGATGTAAGAAAGGATGTCTCGTTCGTTGTTAATGTGGAAAAGCGGGTCTCAAGTGCACTGCTTTGTGTGCATTTGGTAGGGACTGTGAATAAACATGTATTTTTGGCCAAATAGTAGTAATTTTAAAAATATTTTAGTATTATAATGATTTTTTTTAATCAATCTATCCAAAACTCTACATCGAAGAAATGGATTGAGTACTAACATCTTTGAAATTTACGCCATATTTTTACTGGAAGTGTCAACTTTGTATTTAAACATTTACAACAGAATAGAAATAGGGGTTTTGAGGATAACTTAAAGCCAAAATATTAATGACCAGCACAAAAAACAACATTTTCTTTATATTATGAAAAAAAGTTGAATATTTAAATAATGAATTGATATTTCTATGCCCGCCATTTTGAATATTACCGGAAGTAGGGGTTTTAAAGACAGATTTTTTATACATTGTATCCATTAGAAGTACCAAAAGAAAGGTTCCTGCACTATGTAATGATAGTAGCAATACGTTTAAACACATTTCAATTACCCTCCCTAAAAAAACTTATTTTAGTACAATGTCCGCCATGTTGGAATTTACCGGAAGTATAATTTTTGCAGACATCTAAACAATATAATATATCCAAAAGTAGTACAAAACAAAGATTTGTACCAAATATTATGGTTGTAGCATGATAATAACACCTTTTCAAATACTAGCCTTTGATATTGGTCTGATTTAAGTATGAAGTTCGCCATTTTGGATTTTACCGGAAGTGAGACATTTTTTCAAATGCCTCCCTATCTGAAATAAAAGAGTAGTAGTTGAGGAAGGTCTATGCCAAATTTCATGCTTGTAGCAGGATGTGCACAATTCGTCTGAAATATGCTTGTAGCCGCCGGACTACTGTTTACATTGCTGGAAAAAAAAATTAACATTTAAAAAAACCATAACATTTAAATAAATGCTTAAAATACATACACTAAATATCAAACATATAAAGAATAAATATTTGAAAAATTAGCATCTGCAAAATGTTTATATTGTTGGTGTTTAATTTATGAGGAGTCTAATATGTATAGTTGAAACCTGACATTTTGAGGGTGCATAATATGATAGAAAAGAAACAAAGTAAATGTGTTTGCTTAAAATTTTCATACAATACATTTTCAAAATCATTAAAGAAAGCCAAGAAAAAATGGTAACTTGAAAACTTGAAAAAGTTTTTATTGAATAATATGTTTGTCTACACAATAGGAATGAAGTCTGATGTATTAAAATGTAAATAATTTGGAGGGCAAGTGGTTATAAATTTACAATTCTTAGTTTTTTTATTGGTTTATTTTACAGCAGAGGTTGAGATAGAAGTAATAACAAATGATCCAGAATTGTCAACAAACAGGAAAACATCTCTGTTCACAATAACAACTTCAGGTAACTAAACATTAATATTATAACCTAATACATTTTGTAGCTACATATGAACAAGAAGTCTTATATGTATAAAAATCAATTCATATTAAGTATATTTCAATACCACTTTTACCAGAATGACCATGATGTGTGAGAAACAATGAAATTGTATTACCTCTACAAGCAAGTGAAGAACATCCTTTTAAAAGTATAATTGATTATTTGTTTGTAAATGTATAAAAAACTAATATTGATATGAGAAAAAAAAATAGCATTAATGTAATTATATTGTTTTTCTTTGTGTTTAAAGAACCTCCCAGAACAACAAAGTTAGAAGTAATAACAAATGAACCAGAATTGTCAACAAACAGGAAAACACCTCTGTTCACAATATTAACTACAGGTAACTTAACATTAATATTATAACCTAATACATTTTGTAGCTACATATGAACAACAAGTCTTATATGTATAAAAATCAATTCATATTAAGTATATTTTAATACCACTTTTACCAGAATGACCATGATGTGTAAGAAACAATAAAATTGTATTACCCCTTCACACAAATGAAGAACATCCTTTTAAAAGTATAATATACCATTTGTTTACAAACGTATAATCAAAGAGCTGAAAGCTCTGAAGAAAAATGACGCCACTGTCTCTAATATTAGGATAGTTTTTATGCAAGTCTTGATTTTCACATACCGTAATTAGTTTAACAATGCAACATGTCTCGTAAGCATATAATTGATATTCGTATATGTGTGTGTGTGTGAAGTGAAGGTGACAACTGGCTGTTTTTTAAGACAAATGAATAGGTCAAGACTACCTGAATTGTACAAATAAATACCGTAGAAAGGCTTGTATATTTCTCACTGGTACATAGTCTGAATCCGGGTTCGTTCGCGCCCACTCATGTTCGCCCCTTTCACTTTCACACCCTACATGTTCGCACCCAATCTTAATTGGTTTTGTGTTTAATAACTCTGTAAGCAAGTGTTTTCTTATAAGTATAATTGTTGTCATTGTCTCAAAATAAAGTGAGACAGCATTTTTTTTTGTGTTGAATAAATCTTAATCATGTTTTAGATAGCGTATTGTTAAAAATTATAATAATCCTTTCTAAATAAAGTGGTATTTTGTCAACGTTTTATTTTGTGTTGAATAACTCATGTTTTGGTTAGTGTATTGCTATAACTTTTTTTCATTGACTTCTTTCAAAATGAAGTGAGATTCTGACTATGTTTTTTTCTGTGTGTTGAATAGATTTTATCATGTTTTGGTTATAATAGTGGATTGCTATATTTTGGTTCCTATATTTTATTGTTTCGTTGTTTCAGATCAAAGGTACCAAGCTGTTAAAAACAATTATCTTTTGTGTTTTTCCTTAAAAATCTTCAATGTTTTACTCATACCAAGCTATAAATACATTCAGTATTTACACCAAAGCAATTTAAAACAACAATCATGATTTTCCAATTATTCAACTTGAATTTGAATTAAAATTGGGCGCGAATGAGTAGAGTGCAAACGGACCTTGGGTGCGAACGTGCGAGGTGCGAACGTGTAGGGTGCGAAAGTGTATTGGGCGCGAACAGACCTGATACCACATAGTCTGAACCCCCTTCTCCCACAAAATATTAAATAAATAATATTTTTGTTACTGTTATCAAAGGTCTAATGAAACTCAGGTAATTTCAAACATTTGTCAAAGAATTCTAGTCAAACCGGCACCTGGTTAAATTGGCACCTGGTTAAATCGACACCTGATTTAGTCAATTCGTCACCCATGTTAAATATAAATTTTAACAGTATTTTAAGCAAAAAGAGTAAAAAATAAGTAAGGGGTTGCCAGAATTTTTTTCAGTATTTAAGCAAAAAGAGTTAAATACTAACTTTCACATTTTTGGGTGTTCATGTACATTTTGTATATATTTATTTTTCTCAACTTAATGACTTTTTTGGTGTATTTTTAATGATATATATATGAGTAGTCAAAATAATTATTACGTCTGGCAAGGCTTTTTAAATTTTATTCTGGGACACCTTTCTATGACCGCAAGGCTATGTTAATTTTTTTCTGGGACGCCTTCCTACGAACTTCATAGGAAGACATCACAGAAAAAAAATAAAATAGCCTTGCCAGACGTCATAATTATTTGGACTAATACATGAGATATTGGATATGTTTATGCATTATTTAAACCAGTTGAGCATTTTACAGGATTGTTTGTTTAATGCTTTTTAAACTTTACTGAAAAAAAAACACCTTAAATTTACTATTATTTGGCATGAAAGTTTGATTTATTGAAAGGGACTCATAGTTTTCCATTTTATTTTAATAATTGTCTAATTGTTAAAACAACAGATTGGGTAAGGGCTTCGTTGTTTACCTTTATACACAACAACATATTCACTATGTACTTGGTAACAGTTATTAATTAATTGAATAGAAAATATTATAACAAATATTATTGGATGCCGAATTGACGTCAAATAGGTGCCGATTTGACTAGACAATTTAACCAGGTGCCGACTTGACTTGTACGTTTCAATTCCTCTGCGATCGTTTGCGGTATTTTCTTGAGAAAAACCTATTTTCCATCATCAAAGAGAAGAAGAAACTGCTTGAAAATAATTCTGGAACGCTTCATGATTGTTAAAATAAGTTAAATTCACTCAAAAAACAATTTTAAAACTTGCGATGTTTAAACAGGAAGTTTCAAAAGCACGTGTAAAAGAAGAAATTAACCGGTGAAAGTGGAAATCCGTACATAACAGATATCACTATAGTACGACTTTGAAAGCAAAACAGTTCCATCCTTTTGTAAAACAGTCTTTAATATACCTATCACATTAATGTTTGAAGGGTCTGAAGCTTATTCAAACCATAAAAGTCGGTATGAAACACCAAAACGGAATGAACAATAACCGATTACGTTTTGTAGTTTACAAATTCTAAACTGGTTCCCGTCAAACTACAACACTTTGTTCGAGTGTAGTGGAATACAAGCAGAAACCAGTTAGTTTGTAAACTGGTTCCTGGCTGATTACTACACAATGACCTCTCATGCATAATAATAACACAAGCAAATTCCAGTTTGTATAGAAAATAGTAAATACGAAACCAAGCGCGGTAGGCAGAGAAATGTAATGAAGTTCAGGTCGCCAGTAATGGAACAATGACTGCGTCATTTTCCAAAAAACTAATATTGATATGAGAAAAAAATAGCATTAATGTAATTATATTGTTTTTCTTTGTGTTTGAAGAACCTCACAGAACAACAACAAAGGAAATACAGATGAAGGCCATAACAACTATGGAAATAAAGGGATCATTCAGTGTCACTGCTGCAGTAGAGACACTGAATGATATAAAGACAACCATAACAGGTACAACATTCAGATCTACTGATTGTAACACTAGAAAAAACAACAAACAATCAAGCAATAAAACAACCACATATATTGTAATTAGTATCATTGTTACAATTACAATGTTGATATTCACAGTATATGTATTTACAAAGTTTATACAGTTAGAAAACAAAATAATGAAAGGTAAAAAAAAAGAAAATTTATTTGAAATGAATAAAATGTATAGGAAAACAACCACCAAGTTTTAGCACATATATAATAAGGATGTAGTTTAATCTATACAAGATTTGAGTAAAAGTGTAACATATTGATTGATGTTGCATAATATATGTTTGTAGCTACAAGTACATAATGTGGGAATAATATATATATATATTATTTTATTAATGTTCTTATATATGAACTGAAACTGTTATTATCTTTTATTAATTTTCTTATATGTAAATTGAAACCATTATAGTTTCTCTTATGTAAAATTTTTCTTTGGCTATTATTCAGACATTTAATATATATGTATATATAATATAATTTTTTTTATAGAATTTTGGATTTGGACACCTGTATCCACCATATGTACTATAGTATGTGTAGTGGCTATGATCAAATTTGTTTACCAATTAAGACAGAACAACCAACAAAACATACATCTCCTTAGTACTATGAATAACTCAACTGTAAGATACCAATCCATTCCCCCTCAGAGACTTCCAATATTAGTATGGTATCTTCACATCCATCAACCACCATCAACATACCAGTGACTCCACCACCACCATCATCATCAACACCCATTAAGTTCAGTACGCCTCCACCTTTTTCCTTTAGTGACAGAGATTCCACCTGAACCATCCGCACCTCCTATGGAAATCGAACTCCCATCTGTCCCATCATCACCTGTGGCCTCCAGAACTAGAGCACAGACCAGCAGGAAAATTGAGGTGGAAAATTATCTTTAAATTGTAAATAAATTATGATATTTTGATAAGTTTCCATATCTTTTACATCAGTCAGTAATATTTTTAAACATTACCATACATTGGTATTGCCTCATTTTAAATACAAATGTTTTTTTAACTCACACAATTTACACCTATCCATGTAATTTTTAACTACCTCAATTTACATTTATATATGTAATTTTTAACTACCTCAGTTTATGTTAGTTTTACTAATTGTTTCATTTTATTACCACAGTTTATATTGTCATTTTAGTCATTTTTCTTTCTTTCATATAATTATATTTTGAAAGGTTTCCCTCTATTTTACACTTGCCTGCAATATTGTTAGTATTGGTGCTGCCTCATTCTTAATATACATGTGTTGTTTAACTACTTAAATTTACACCAACAAAATATAATTTTTAAGATTAGTTTTGTTAACACTTCAATTTATTATGTCAGTTTAGATTGTGAAAATAATTTGTTTTTCTATATATTCACAAAGGGTTGGAAAATCACATATTACAATAAGGAATGGAAAAAAATGAAACTGAATAGAAGTCCTTATTACTAGATTAGATTTAAAGTAGAATTAGTACTTTTTTGTTTTTAGATTTAGATTTAGATTTTTTACATTACATTGCTTAAGTTTGATGTTTGTTTCTGACGAAAGATGCAATTGTTTAGTCATGTTATAATTGTTTAATATTGTTAGCTCAATAATTGTGCCAATGAATATGTTTGTTTTTAATTGCTAATTGTTTCATTTTATTACCAAAGTTTAGATTGTCATATAATTATATTTTGAAAGGTTTCCCTCTATTTTACACTTGCCTGCAATATTGTTAGTATTGGTGCTGCCTCATTCTTAATATACATGTGTTGTTCAACTACTAAAATTTACACCAACAAAATAGAATTGTTAAGATTAGTTTTGTTAACACTTCAATTTATTATTTCAGTTTAGATTGTGAAAATAATTTGTTTTTCTATATTTTCACAAAGGGTTGGGAAAATCACTTTTAGCAATAAGGAATGAAAAAAAAACAATGTAACATGACTGTCGCTTTACATGTTAAAATTTACTTTTTAGACACTGTTAATACTCCTTCAACAAGTAGTACAAACCTCGGTTACAACAATGCTTATCCCACTATTGTAAACTTCGACCAAACTATTCCAAACGCAGATACCTTTAATACACCTTCAACGAGTTCCTCGAACCCAACAGGCTATAATAATGTTCATTTTGACATGGAAACTCTCCTCGTAGAAGATAGAAAAAGTACATTGGTTAATTAACATACTCGATCAGAACATCTGCAGAAAAAATTTTTTAAAATCAGCAAAACGGTGCTTATAGATAAGTTTATGTCTTTTAAACTACTTTTAAATGTATGTGCGTTTTGATTCTGTTAGTTTCAACACTAAATTGTGTTTATTTAAGTGTTTTACATGAGGCTTGACTTACATAAGCATACACCCCAATTCGTCTTTCATTTTCCCTGGTACTTTTTTGTGTTTGTTGTAATGGAGTGAGTGATTTTCAGGATAATTTGAAGTATCGAAGTAGTCTTGAATGGTCAGCATGTCCTCATATATGTTTTCAGTACCAATTTCATAACACAGGGAATCTGGAATGTACAATTTTAAAGTAAACCTAAGAAAAACTTAAGAAACACACGACATCTGGATTCAAATATTGTGGTGATTTATAACTCGAATCGTACTGGGAATTCCTATGTCTTCTAAATCAGCTAAATTCCTAGTTTTCAGCTTTACGGGTGGAATAAATATCGGCCCATGGAATTTTTGCAGTTATCTGTCGAGACAAACCATGACATCTAATGCATAGACAGTTCACCTGATGTAAGACTACATCAACGTCTTATGTTTTTAATAAATCTCCATACACAAAACGCACATCCATCTTGTTTCGTGTAAAATATGATTATGGTTAGAGATAATTATTTTTCAGTTAGATTGGTTATGCAATGAAAGTATAAGGTTGTGCAACCTTTACTTATATGAATCTCTCAACTTTTTACGCCAAGCTATACTTTTCAACAAGCTAAGGACTGCGCAACTTTTTGACCAGCTAGAGACTGCGCAACATACACAACTGTTTTCTCATCCCTATTCAATCCTGCGCAACCTACAAAACTGTTTTCTCATCCCTATTTAATCCTGCGCAACCTGCACAGCTGTTTTCTCATCCCTATTCCAACACTACTGTTGTAATTTTTATCAAAACCTTTTCATTCGAAAAGAAATAAAAACCATTTGTGAGATGAATTACTTTCCCTAAGACATATTGGTTTTTGAGTAATAAGTTGAATTTTTCTTAAGCTTGCAGACAGGAACAACTATTAGTGATGACTTTTTCCAAATATGACGGCACAGTCCTGTGGTGGACTGATTACTACTATAAATGTGATACTTAAACATGGTTTTGTAAGAGAGAAACTTACTAAATTGCGTAATCTTGAGGAAATAATGACCGGGAAATCGGACACACATAATTTCACTGTGTAATTTAAAGAAGCAAACTTTAGCAAAGAAATGCGGTTCAGAAATGTTTCTTGAAATATCAATTGATCATTACCAGATTTTACTTTTTAAATGCCGAAAAAAGGAAAAAGAAAATTTTCTCAATTAATAAAATTACAACTATTTCAAGAAGTTTTTTTTCAGAAAAAGAAATTATTTGATCTGAAATAATTTTTCCTTTTACTTTTCTTGATTAGCTATCGAGATTATTCATCCCTACTTGTTTACATGTTGTAGAATAATTATCGACGATAATCTCATTCCGGGCCGCGTTTTATAACGAGATTTCACGGAGTTGCCAATCTCTGTGTATATACGTCTATGGTTATATGGTCATTTAATTAACTTTCTAATATGGTAACCATTTAACTATTTTTTTTTATTTGTTAAATTTAATCACACACGATGTACTTTCATGCAATGAGAATTCTTCCCCGTTCACCACTTAAAATTGTCCCTTCCACTGTGTCACATATGTACTGTTCTGTTCTGTTCATTGCTCTTTCTTTGACATCGTTAAGGTTTATGTACCCTTCTGTAGCCATTTTTGTACGAATTTTTTAAACCTCAATTGTATCAAAACTAAAGATATAATAAATAATAGAGATAGGCCATTTAGTACATGTTCCAAGGGGAAACTTGATGCAAAGCATTATTTTTTACTGTTTCATTGCATATGATAGAAAAAGAGGACTTTGTGGCAAATAAATCAAGCTTTTTATAGAAAATCCACAGCCTTTAATACAGAGATTTTTGTTATAAAATTTGAAACATAAATTACTCACTTGATTGTCTATGATGTGCTAGTGTTTATTTTTTACAAAAAGTTCTAAGTAACCTGTAAATTCCAAAACACATCGAGCGCACCCTAAAAGGTGTACTTGATTTTGGCCATATTTATACTTGTCTTAACCAATAACTACATTTATAAACTTGTTTTAAGGAAATCAATGCTAGCACTGCATGCAATAATCCTATATCTATCAGTTATCAAATTGCCAAATATGAGAGTACAAGGATACCTTTAGTTATTTATTAGACAGTAGAATACTTCTGCTACATAAATATGGGCTGTTTTTGACAATACAATGCACATATATCCGGTACTAACACCATTAAGTCATGCTAAATTACTGAAATCCTCATAGTTCTAGCATTTTAGTTAAATTTTAGACGATTTTCGTGTAAAACGAAAGTGGCCGCATTCGTGTTCATCCTTAATATTGAAATGTGAGTTGTATTTTATAATACATAACATATATAAAGGTTGAGGATGAACACGGATGCGGCCACTTTCATTTTTACCAAAAACCATCTGAAAAGTGACATTTTTCGGCATATTAGGTAGATTTTGATTTTGAGCTTGAATCGGGTCGTTTTTAATCTGTGAAAATCTTTCACATAAACTAATTTATTCAAATAAAATAGACACTTAAGTGTTTAAAAAGTGGTCAAAATCTTTCGTCAAATGAACCTGAGGCCAAAATCGGTCCTTACCAGACCTACTCCTTTGTGTGACAAAGCCTATATTTATTGTGTGTTGCTCAGGTAAATGAAAAATAATATTGACGTTATTAGTATATATCAAAATTGAAGACGTTTACAAAATTCGGTTGTAAAAAGAAGTTAATCCTTAACAGTTATGTAAACAGGGTCTTAATGTATATATATAATATATAAATATATTTAAAATTTACAGACGAAATTATCTTATCCTCTTTTTCATGTGACAACACTTTTGTCAAGGTGCGTTGCGCAGTTAATTAAGAAATAATGTTGCCGTTGTATTTTAGCATGTAGGACAGAAAGACACAGGACAAAAGTCACAATTCATCTTTTCTGATTATTTTCTTTGAATAAAACACGCTTATTTATACAAAATTATTGTTGTATTTTTCTTGAACTATTGTATATAAACCAATTTTGTAAACAAAATGTATCACAAAAATATCAGAGATGATTAAATAATTGTTAAAAAAACAAAATGTCAAAGTGGCTTGGCACTTAAATGGCTTCATGGTGCCAAGAAATCTTTCTTTTGCACGATTAAAATTAAATAAATCTTTATTTTTCAAGTATTATGACACATTTCCTAAACTTTAATATGAATACATGTATTAACATGATTGATTGTTGGTTGCTTAACGTCAAGTGGCAAATATTTCATGCATATTCAGGACGAGAACAAGTTCACAATAACTACTATAGATAGGTCTTGAAATAGTAGAGGCCATCTGGGATGATGATCGGGGACATTTGGACTGCCACTGGAAAATGAGGGTATATTGGATAGGGACAGAAGTTTTGCCTTGCAACAGGCCACCTGTGGACCCCTCAAAGAGTTGTTTCAAGGGTTTTTAGAAAGTTTGCTATATCTTGCTATAGCTTCTTTCCTTAGGCGTCGTCCTCAACTTCCGGTGAGACAGACTATCGCAATGTTCTGCTCCAAGATGATGTTGTACTAGTGTTCGAATTCTAACTCTTGGATATTTTTAGTTGCTACTGTTTTGAAAAGATTACAGCTTGAATAAAAAAGGAATGAATAAAATTGAGAAAGGAAATGGTGAATATGTCAAAGCGACAACCACCCGACCATAGAGCAAACAACAGCCGAAGGCAACCAATGGGTCTTCAATGTAGCGAGGATTCCCGCACCCGTAGGTGTCCTTCAGCTGGCCCCTAAAATATGCATAATAGTACAGTGATAATGGACGTCATACTAAACTCCGAATTATACACAGGAAACTAAAATTTAAAATCATACAAGACTAACAAAGGCCAGAGGCTCCTGACTTGGGACAGGCGCAAAATTGCGGCGGGGTTAAACATGTTTATGAGATCTCAACCCTCCCCCTATACCTCTAGCCAATGTAGAAAAGTAAAAAGAATAACAATATGCACATTAAAATTCAGTTCAAGAGAAGTCCGAGTCTGATGTCAAAAGATGTAACAAAAGAAAATAAATAAAATGACAATAATACATAAATAACAACAGACTACTAGCAGTTAACTGACAAGCCAGCTCCAGACCTCAATTAAACTGATTGAAAGATTATGTCTTCATCATATGAATATCAGGTACAATCCCTCCCGTTAGGGGTTTAGTATCATACTATCATAAAATATATGAGAAGAACATAACCCGTGTCATGCCAACAACTGTTTTTTTAGAAATAAATGTGTTTAGTTCCGATGCAAAGACCCTATCAGTGAATCAATGTTAAAGCCAAAATATGCAATCTTTAATGACCTGACAACAGTATCGTAACTATATATTGGACAATGTTCACCGACAATTCAGATGAATTTAACTTCATTTTGAAAATAAGTATCTCAAACACTACTTTGCGGATCAGCCATTGGCTGAAGAGAAAATTAAAAGAAATCTACGCGAGACAGCGTTTCAGTTATGAGTATTTCATGGAAATCTGGGGTTTGCATGAAAGGTATGACTGTTTGAGTGCATACTATTTCTGGGTCTTGTTCCTTGAAATGGTGTCCGAAAGGAACGAAAAGTATTTACATTTTGATTGTAATTTGTAGTTTGCTGATTAGCAGTATGCCAGCATTTGCTAGCATGATGAAGTTTATAACATATATAGCATTTGTGCAAAAATCTGCAAGGCAATTGACAAAAATTACCACTATGAAACCGTACACAATAACCCTGCTCATTACCAGTGTTATAACGCCTCTGAGTTTGATAATTATCATTCTGTACATCCGAAGTTTTTTGCATCGGCTTAAGCCACAGTTCCTGATGCATGTTAGCCCAAGATACTCTGAGCTGACACTTAGCTCTTCTAATTTTTTTTTATCGTACTTAAGCCATTGCCCGTTACTTTTTGCAATTTCCCTCACGGTCTCCATATAGGTAATGAGATCCTCAAAGGCATCTGTGAACTGTTGACAGTATATGACCATATAAGCCGAAAAAGCGCTGATCCGTTGGTCTATATTGCGAATTTTCTTGCTACCAGTACTTTCGTTAAATACCAAACGTGGATGATTTTTGTTACCTCTTTCCACTGAGAGTGGAATGGGTTTATCAATCATGTCATCTTCCGGTAATAAAATATCAAAATTGATGTATTCATTTGCCCAGATTTTCCCTTTTATTTCATCAGACACTGTGGCTCCTACTGGCAATGCAGATTGAAAAGTATTATTAATTTAGTAGTTTGGGTGAATGGTACATTTTCTAAGTAAGATGGGGAATCATACATGTTGTTACTATTGTTTGTACCTATATGTGTAATTGTTCCATTTAGGTTGTCATGATTCTGTCTCTGTTCTGTAGTGGTTCCAGTTTGATGTGAGGATGCACGTGGTTCGTCCATTTTGTCACCTTGAACGGTATTTTGTTGTTGAATTTGGTCTTCCATTGAAGAGTCAGATTGTTCCTTCAGTGATTTTACCGTATCTGAGACAGAAGTTAAATGATCTTTTAAGTCAGATACTGCCTTGAATGTGTATTTATAGAAGTTCTTATGTCATCATTACCATCGTTACTTGTCGTGCTTGTACTAATGTCTTCTAAATTTACATCTTGCGGTTGTACTGCATTTTGAAGCATTGTCATCATATTCATAATCAAACCATCCTATTTCAATTTGTCTGACTGCCTTTTTTGCATTTGAATTGCCCCGAAGTTTTTCACTTCTGTTGCTGTGCAGCTGAAATCCATCTGTCTTCTTGGATTTTTTTTCTTGTGCCTTTTTTGTCATCTTCACCTTCTTCCTCACTATCTGAGGACTTTTCTTTTCCCATCTTTCTCCTCAGTTTTTTAAATAGAGAATCACTTCGTTGGTTTTTATGTTCCCTTTTCATTAGATCTTTAAAGTATCTCCTGGCAGCATAAATGTCCCCGTATGCTGGTATATAAGTATGTAACTGTTCATCTGACATCGCTAAAAATGTCTGGGGATCCATCTGAAATAATACAGTAAATTGATTTGTTAAGCAGCATTATTAAGAGTCACTACACTCTAGAGACCTGAGAATTTTAATGAGATTACACCAGAAGCTGGAATACTGACAAAGTCACAGAGGGTCCTGCGCCACAATTACAAAAATTTAAAAGGTGTACATAGAAAACAAAAGGGTATGGAGTAAATGTACATGGGTCAAAATCGCACACAACACACATATTATATAAATAAAAAATTATTAATGAATAGGGCTTTTATTCCTGTTCTTCATCCTGACAGTTGATGTAGGGTCTTCAACAATGAACGAATCGTTCATACCCTACAACAAGGTAAAGACAGTCTCTAGCGTCTACTTAAGCGGTACTATTGATAAAAATAAACCACGGTTCACCTTCTTGCTCCCCACCAGCCTCAGAGTGCCAACTTGTGCGATGCTTGTGTACGACATTTCTCCAGTCGAAAGCACCAGCGATACAAGAAAAGTGCAGTAATTTTGAACGGCATCAATCGCTGCTAAAATATGCTTTGAAGTTACACATGTAGGGAGCAGTCAATGAATTGCATAATTTATAATTACAGGCAAGGTTTTTCAACCCATATTTATCATACATTGCCCAACAAAATACCAATACATATAATACATGTACATCTAAATATGACGATTATCAACAGATCCTCAATGTGGGGCCCTTATGAAGACAGAATGTGTCCACGAGTCACAGATGCCCTGCTTAAACTAGAAAATGTGTCTATGAGCCACAGGATGTCCCTCCTGTTATTGATAAATATATGAGCATCAAAAGTAGGTAGGAATGACCAAATTCTTAGTGAACCCAGATGTACTACCTACGATATATTTCTTGACAAAATATCATTGCATGGTCTACCATGTATAGTAGCTGAGTTTGTTGCTAAATGTCCAGTCACAAATATTCCATGCATAGTATTTGCCCAGATACGCCCCGCCCACAAATCTATTTATAGCTATCGCTTAGCAACCAGAAAAATAACATGACGTCATGACTAGACATGTCTGGTTTTTTAATTTATGCACCGCGTCTAGATTGTTCAATGTGACGTCATACTTGGGGATAAACACTCACGTGATAAACATTCGAGGATTTGAACTGAACAGACGTACAAAATGTAAGTTCCTGTAAAATATTTATACAATGGGTTTATTCTATAGTAAATTGAAAGATGGTTGTTGCGGTAATGATGATAAAGAAATTGATGTTGATTTAAATTTTGATTGTAGTATAAAGTGTTGTGTACAAGGTGACGCTTTAGACGGAGAAGTTGCAGAGGAAATAGAGGGAAACACAATTTAATTTAACGGTAAGACAAATTTTATTTATTTTGTAGGAGTTTGATGAGTGAGAATGAAAGAATTAAAAATTTGTATCAAACTTTGGTGGGTCCACAGAAACAAAGACGACAAGGTATGAGAGATTTAGACCAGGCCCGAGTGAGGGTGGAAATGGTGCCAGTAGTACCCGACGATGAATTAACGGGTGAAGATTATGATGTGTATTATGATGCCGAAGAAGTAGTTGAAACAACCCCAGCAATAGAACCCGCACCACCGAGAGTCCGTTTAACATCACCCGTTGTAACAAATATTCGTAAAATACCTAGAAAAAAACAACCTACTAAAAAACAATTGATAAAATATTTAACCCGCTACAAGTAAAAAAGCGAAGGTTTAGACCCGGCACAGTGGCATTACGAGAAATTAGAAAGTATCAACGTTCTACAAATCTTCTCATTCCTAAAATATCTTTTATGAGAGTAGCCAGAGAAACGGCACGTTATACAGGCTATCGTGGTCATCTCAGAGGAGACATTCGCTTTCAAAGTAGTGCGATTGCGGCTACCGAAGAAACTGTAGATAACAACGGTAACAAAACACATAGATCGTGGGTAGATATAACAAACTTTTATTGGTTCAATCGATTTACAAAAGACATTTATATGATTTATAACTTCGGTGTAGACAATGGGCCAATTATTGCAAACGGTGCTTACTCGATAAGCCTATGTTTGATGCAAACCTAGAAATCACCGACCTTAAAGAATTCTACTACGCCCACTATACTGTACCAACTGAATACTGGGTTATGGCCACTTCATTTAGACATCCAAGCACTGATAGAATTCAAACAATTACTGGAATGAAGTTAATTAGGCCACGATATGGACATAAGTATTATAATGACATGACCAAGACATTCAATTTATTTGGTGGATACATACTTGAATTGTCGTATACAGATGCAGATACCCTGTCCGATGAACATGTGATTTTTCAATTGCTACCTAAATCACCCGATTCCTTTTATGTTAAAAAAATGAATAACTCGTTTATTCAGTTAGTTGCTTTGCCGACTTTGAATTAATTTATTTTGTAAGTTATTTGTTGTTGGGTAACTTATAATAATGTTGTAGTGTTGTTGACTGAACGCCATTATTTATTAATTTTGTAGATAACAATGGATTTTATCCAGAACTAAAGAAGTACTGTAACATGTTGATTAGACATGATCATGCCCTTAGGGAAATACTTCATCAAATGTACATGATGTGTCATTTTGATGAAGACATGGGTGATGTGTCCACCACTCATTCTGAATTGGGAGAAGATGCTACAAAGAAAATAACCAAAATACAAGACGACTTAAATGAAATAGCAGTTCCCATCCACACTCGTCAGCTACAGATACAAGTTATGAAGTTTATGAAAGAAAATATTCCTTCCGAGGTGTATCATTTCTCCGATTACCAATTGCCCATTCCCACATCTTCATTTGGCTATAACAGTAAAGTGGAGGACCAGGTCTTTCGGGATGCTGCATGGTTCTACCGCACTACTCAAAGAGAATTTTGGGATACCTATCTGCATCCAGAACAGGCACAGAGACTCTTCACCAAGTCCTACTATGACTACTATATGGAAGTAGAAAGCCGTAAAGAGTTTTTTTAAGGCAAACCAGAGACAAAAAATTGTTGCACATTAGGTCTTGGGGACCCCCCCCCCCCCCTCATTGATAAACTTAAAAGATGATGAACTTGACCACACTGCTGCTGTGTGGTGTATGGTGAAAGATCGTTGTGATCACGATAAAGGTTTCTTAGAAGCCTGGAATTTGAATAGATATAAATTGACCAGGTCTGTATCAACATTCTCATCACCAAGATCGTCTCAAACTGATCCTTTAGATTTAGATGAGGAGATGGTTGAAGACAGTAGTAGTGATAAGGATGCTGATACAGACGTTGAAGAGTTAGTTGATTTACCTATTCATCCTGAAGATCAGGAAGATGACATTATTACTAGTAGCCAAAGACCTGTTGTTAAATTTTATCAGGGTAGCAAACCACCCAGATTTGGTGGGATGTTGAAACTTAAAAAAACATTTGTAAATTTCAGGACTGGAAAGAGTGAGCTTCTTTCTAGAAAGATTCAATTATTATAAATGGATCAGAGATAAAAGACTTACTTGGGCTTTAAGGAATTTTGGGCGTGAAAGACCGGAAGACTACATACTTTACAATGCTGATGAGGCTTTGGAATTTATCAATGCTCCCTTTTCCATGGCATTGTTAAATGAACAAGAACTTTATTTTAGTAAAGATCATTTGAAATTGTTAGAAAGGGTTTTGATTTTTATTGATTATTGTGAGGAAGAGGAATATTTGTGGGAGTTGGGGACCGTTAGATTTAAGTGGACATATAATAATATGTATGATTTCAATGTTTCAAAGTAAACTTCATCTAGAAGTGGCGATCATGGAAATAAATTATGATATTCTCCCTGATATTATTTCTGGGCTATAAGGAATAAATGCTACAAGGTCTTGGTAACTATTATGATATATTCTCCATAACATTATTTCTGGACTATACGGAATAAATATAACAAAGGTGGAATAATTATCATATAAAAATTCTGTGGAAATTTTATTTGTATAAATTTTCTTCTGTATGGAAAATATTATACGGAAGAAATATACATTAACAATGATTCAACTATATACCTGGCACAGAGAGTCTTTTATTTTTCCACTGTTATAATATGCGAAATTCAATGAATGTATCCATAGACACTGCATAGCTTCCCGTAAAACTTTTTGCAACCACAACTTTCATTTATAAACATAGCCTGTGAAATATATATTCACGATTGTCTTCATCTGACGGGTCGATTAGGATTAGAATATCATCATGTTCTGAATCGGAATAATCAGACTCCAGGCTAACAACCGCTCCGTCATCATCGCTCTGATTTTCACTTTTGGAACTTTCTATTTGGGCAAAATACATTTCGTCGACAATATGTAGTTCTTCAATAAACTCCTCGTCTTGTTTGTCTGTTATTTCCGATGGAATACTTGGGCATAACGATACAAAACTAGCCTGACTCATGAAGATGACATTTCACTCACAATTTCTATTTCGGAAAAAGGAAATTAAATAACTTTGATGAGGCTAATTATGGAATCAGGTAAAACATAAATATTGCGGACTTTAATTTAAAAATAGACAATAACAATAAGCACACACGTGGTAAGCATCTATCATGATATAATTATTAAAGCTACGTTGTTTTAGTCAGCAATACATTAATTTGAAGGTGCATGTCGACGTTAACTTTGCAACGTCAAAGCCAAAATACGTTTTACCGCATATGGACCTATTATGTCAGACGTCGTCACACATATGCACATGTGTAGGACATCACCTTCCAGTGAAAATCCTTTAATTGTTAGCATATCAACCTCTACTGGAGCTTCTTCAGGGTGTGAGATTATAATAATCGTAGATGAGTATACTAAGATGTTTATATTAGTGAATTTGTTAATATACTAAATGTCTGTAGTGTTTATCTGGATTGACCTTCATTAGGATACAATAGTTTGTTTTTGTGTAAAAATTCTTTATGAATTTACTGAAATGATAATATTTGAAATCTTTTCACTTGTAAAATTTAATCAAACACGATGTACTTACATACGATGAGAGAAGATGAACGTAAAGACGTTAGGTGAATATTCCGACATATACCTTAGAATGGACGTTGCGCTCCTCTCTGACATTTTCGAAAGATTTTGAAACATCTCCCTTGGCGACTACCAACTTGATCCATGTTATTATTATACGACCCCCAGATTAAGTTGGTCCGCCATGCTGAAGAAGACTGGTGTTGTTTTGGACCTCAATACAGACATCGATATGCTGTTGTTCATTGAGAAGGGGTTGCGAGGGGAAGTGTCCTGCATATTCCATCGATATGCTAAAGCTAACAATTCCTACCTCATCGATGATTATGATCGGAGTAAAGAAACATCGTACCTGGGATATGTCAATGCCAATAACCTTTACGGATGGGCAATGAGTCAACACCTTCACTATGGATTTCTCAGCTGGGTGAATACTGAGCAGGAGCCTATGGAGGTGGAAATCAATTATGCATGTGGAAGCAGTACTGCCAGTAATAGTAAACAAAATGATGTAAGCATAACTCTTTTATAAATATAATCCTTTATATAATCATAATCAAAATATAGTGTTTATCATGAGAAAATGCAATTTATAACTAATGAAATAAAGATTTTTTTAAAAGTTTATAAATCAAATTGATGACATAGATTACTTCCTTTACCTAGACGTATATCTCACTATGTTAATTTTCTTTTAAAAAAGAGATAATTATTTCAGCAATTTCTGTTTTTTACGTTTACATTAATTTCTTATAAGGACATATCATTACAGACATTGGAAAAATGTGAGTATATATATTTTTTTAAATTTTCAACATTAATTCATTTTTTTTTATCAATAATGCAAATCAAAATATATACCAAGTGGTTAATTTCCTTATATGGTCACATGGTTAACATTTCCGAATATGGTATACAAAAATATCACATGCTTTCCCTATATGTTCATATGATTAACTTCCTAGTATGGTAATCATGCTAACTGTTCAACTTTTTTTTCACTTGTAAAATTTAATCAAACACGATGTACCTACATACGATGAGATATTGATTGATAGTTGGTTGCTTTACGCCGCATTAGCACAACAAGGCTATATCGGGGCGAGAGCTAGTTCTAATATTTTTACAATTTAAAGCATATTTTTAAAATAAGACAAAAAGTCCTTCAATCCACTGAAATTCTAGACTAAAGCAAATTGATTATTTACACATATAAATCAACAGTAAGATAACGTGATAAAAATTAAAAACGATTTAAATATATTAACATTTTTTTATCCTATAATAAATTCCAATTTCTTTTAAACCAGCAACAATATTTTTTAATGGAACATTATTAAATAAATCATACATATTATTGACATTGAAATTCCTCTTACGAATATCAGCAAAGTCAATACAATTAATTAAAACATGTTTAATAGTGTATTTGCAGTTGCAAGGTATACATTGTGGTTCATCTTCATTTTTTAAAAGATACTCGTGTGTTATTCTAGTATGACCAATACGACATCTAAGAATCTATTTCATGTAATTTATTATCATATATGGTCATATAATTAACTTCCTAATATGGTAATCATGCTAACTGTTCAACTATTTTTTCACTTGTAAAATTAAATCAAACACGATCTACTTACACACGATGAGCATTCTTTCCCGTTCACCACTATAATTTTCCCTTCCACTGTGTCACATAGCTCTTTATTTGACCTCGTAAGTTCGAACAAACAAGTGGCTTTCATGCGGACATTTTGAATCTGTTCACTTTTCATAATATAGTTTATTAAGACTCTGTTGATAGAAGGATCTAGTTAATTAAGACTCTGTTGATAGAAGGATCTATCTCTCCACTAAAGAACTTAATAGCATCACCTCGACAATCCAATATTTCTTCACTTCTATAACATTCTGCTGTATTTGTAACACTTCCCACATGGGTAATTGATAATAAACAACTCACGACAACAAACAAAAACATGGCGATCATCTTCAATTTCTATAATTAGAGTGTGAAAAGGTGACGTCATGTGGGTGAATAAAGGAAAGCTTTTATTATCTTTATCTGATTAAAAGAACGATTTTTTTTTATTGATTTTTTTTTAAGAAAAAAAGAATTTAATCATATTTTGTTTGATTTCTTATCAATTAGTTAAATATTATTTATTACTAAAAAAAAAAATATTTAAATACAAATGTATATTTGTTTTAGAAACCGATGGAAGTGGACTTTATTGACACTTTGTTAAATGTAAAAAAAAGGATGAAAAAAAACAAGAAGTAGAGGGGAGAAAAGAGTAAAAAAAAAGAAAATATTTTTGATAAATATTTATCAAACGAAAGATGTTACTATTTTTGTTAATAGAAACTATATATAGATGTTACAACAAGGTATTTTATTTTTAAACAAACTAATCGGGAGAAGAATGAAAATAATACCAAGAATTTACAAAGAAATGTTTACTCTAATCAGGATTAAAAGGGGGAACAAAACATTGAGGATCAATAACCTAGATTAAAAGATACTGTCGACTCCGACACCAGGTATTTCTAGCCTTAGAATAAACTAAACTACTTTACAGTTCAGTTTCTCTGCATCATAGACGATAGCCTTGTCTGGCGACGAAACGTTAGGAAGATTTATCTATTCCCTCATTTTTTGTATTTTTTTTGGTAGGCGAAACTTTCATTACTTTGACATCCAAGAGGGTTGTTTTTTGGCCATTTCCTTTATTTTCATCAAATTATTCATTGTTATTCTGTAAAAGAAATAAATGTAAATAGACACATTGGTTTTCAAAACATGTATGTGTGTGCATTGCATTGTAAGGTTAACAATTCAAAATTTATTATACCTCAACTATTAAAATGTCCATTTGTTGAGGCAAGTTATGTTTAATCACTTGAATATTGGGTTTGTTTTTTTTGGCTTATGGAAGAATTCTTTATTTGAATTTCGTCATCTTAAGAGTGGTAAAATGTTACAAAAATATAATTGCACATTTTAATTTTTAATATCACCCCAACTGATCAAAATTTAGGAGGAACAGGAGGATCAAAGTATTCACATTGTTACTTTAAATAATTTTAAAATCACGAAAAACATACCCTTTATTTTTATTTTAAGAAAATGGCACCTAATATAGTGCCAAATACAATATTAATGATGTTAGAATAATGTTAAATGTGAAATTAAATAGTTAATGTTTTTGCTTATATTTTTTAAGACCAATACATAAAGATGACATTTGAATGACAATGATCAATTGGTGTATACAGTCATTGAACAAAATTGAGTTCCCACTCAAACAACTTCCTTTCATTTCAACTTAAATTGACTTTTTTCAAAAATTATTACTTAGTAACTTTACGAGCAATCTTTATAAAATTGATACCATTCGATGTAAAAATGTCCTAAAAATATTAGGTCATAAATTTCGTGAAAGACGTTTTCATTGATTGGTTGTTGTTGGTTGCTTAACGTCCGGTGGCAAAGATACATGCATGTTTAGGATGAAAACAAGTTAACAATAAACACAATAGGTAGGTCTTGTCATAAAAGAGGCCATTTGGGACGATGGTCGGGGAAATTTAGACTGCCACTGGAAAATGAGGGTACATTGGATAGAGACAGAAATGTTGCCTTGCACCAGGCCACCTACGAACCCCTCAAAGAGTTGTGCAAAGGATTCGTAAGTGCAAAAAAGCTGGCATGAATAATATCATGACCAAATATCAAGATTATATTGTATTTTATTTGTTATAAATCAGTCATGTTAATTACTGTCTTTTTGATGTGTATATTGTGACCCCCCTTTTATAGTCCAAGAAACCGCAGAAAAAAAGTTTCGTATAATACCGGTACTCGTTTAATACATTTACGGGAAAATTAGCAAACAGTAATTCTATCGGAAATTGAAAGTTTTTAAATGGACACCGATGACGGAGAATTCCATACGGACTACTTAATGAATACGAGATTGCAAATAGTCTGACAAATGAATAAGCAATTTTCTTCATTTCATCATTAATGATTTATTTGATTATCAATGACCAGATTAAATATCCTAATTTAAGTTGATTAAAAGAAAGACAAAGGATACCAAAGGGACAGTCAAACTCACAAATCGGCAATAAATTGACAACACCATGGCCAAAAATGAAAAAGGCAAACAGACAAACAATAGTACACACAACATAGAAAACTAAAGAATAAACAACACGAACCTCGCCAAACACTAGGGGTGATCGCAGGTGCTGCGGAACATTAACATAATTATATTATAAGTCACACAATTATCATACACATCTATTTCTTGTGCATTAAGAATCTTTTTCTTTTACAGCACGGCGTTGTCAGGTTTCATTTACAATGGATGAGTTTGACGTTGTTTGTCATCTTAATAACGTGTTTTCGAGTATTCTACTACCAGTCTTTAAGAATATTACATTTACTGTTTATTGTTTTTATGGTATCTTTTTGACATGGCTCTGTACTTATACATATTGTTCTATGATAACTTTGGTATTCTTATCTTTCATATGAAGTGTCTATTTGCCTTTTGTGTTTCATTCTTACATTTGACGTGGCTCTGTACTTATGTTTATTATATATAATATATATATAAAGTAACAACACTTGTTGAGCACCTGATAAGAAACATTCATTGTATGTTTGGTTTCATTCCATTCAGTGGTTCTCTAAAAGAAGTCATGTGTATGCATTTTTTATAGGGTCTTATGTTAAACTAAGTTCCCCACTGGCGGCCATCTTGGGTGATGGATCGGCTACAAAGTAACAACACTTGGTCAGCACCTCATAAGAAACATTCATTCTATGTTTGGTTTCATTCCATTCCGTGGTTCTCTAAAATAAGTCATTTGTATGCATTTCCCCTAGGGTCCTACACATAGGCTACAAAGTAACAACACTTGGTCAGCACCTCATAAGAAACATTCATTCTATGTTTGGTTACATTCCATTCATTGGTTCTCTAAAAGAAGTCATTTGTATGCATTTCCCACAGGGTCCTATGTTAAACTAAGTCCCCTGCTGGCGGATATCTTGGTTGATGAATCGGCTACAAAGTAACACTACTTGGTCAGCACATCATAAGGAACATTCATGCCGTGTATAGTTTCATTCCATTCAGTGGTTCTCTAAAAGAAGTCATTTGTATGCTTTCCCCATAGAGACCTATGTTAAACTAAGTCCCCGCTGGCGACCATCTTGGTTGATGGCTCGGCTACAAAGTAACAACACTTGGTCAGCACCTCATTAGGAACAGTCATGCCATGTTTCTTTAATTCAGGGGTTCTCTAGATGAACTTCAAAATGTAAAAAGTTTACGCCGACGAAGACGGACGACGGACGCCAAATGATGAGATAAGCTCACTTGGCCCTTCGGGCTTGCATGGGCGGTTGCAGAATCGAGGCATATGGATAAGGTTTTCTTATCACCGCCTCGATTCAGATCACTAAACAGAACAAGAAAATTTCAAATGTTGGACCACTTGATGGCACACATATTGCAAAAACCTGCATAGAAAATAAAATCACAATGATTATTTCAAATCAGATATACAAGCCAAAAATTATGAAAAACATTGGAAAATGTGGAATTCTATATTTCGGCCCTATTGATTCTATAAACATGTTCGAGGACCCGAGTATGATTAAGGAATTCCTACTTAAATACAACATTCCGACATCAAAAGCAGTCATATTCAAAAAAGGCCAGCCAGTGAATTTGATGAATCAAAACTACTCTTCAAAGTGTAGTAAAAACACAAGCAAATACTGTTTTCACAAAAACAAAAGTAGAAACAAGAAGGCAAACTTTGACAATTCCTCCATTGATGAGGAAGGACTTCGGACAAACCATTCTAGAGAAACTATCAAAAAATATTTTTTGGATGATGGATCGGCTACTAAATAACAACACTTGGTCAGCACCTCATATGGAACATTGATGTCATGGTTAGTTTCATTCCATTCAGTGGTTCTCTAAAAGAAGTTATTTGTATGCATTTCTCATAAAGTCCTATGTTAAACTAAGTCCCCCGCTGGCGGCCATCTTGGATAATGGATCGGCTACAAAGTAACAACACTTGGTCAGCATCTTATAAGGAACATTCATGCCATGTTTGATTTCATTCCATTCAGTAGTTCTCTAGAAGTTCAAAATGTAAAAAGTGTACGCCGACGACGACGGACGCCAAGACATGGGAAAAGGTCACTTGGCCCTTCGGGCCAGGTGAGCTAAAAATGTAATGGTGTTAGCTGGAGGAGCAGTTTGGCATGCCATTGCATGGGCGTATGCAGAATCGAGGCATGTGGATAAGGTTTTCGTATCGCCGCCAGGTCATCAGATCACTAAACAGAACAAGAAAATGTCCAGTGTTGGACCACTTGATGGCACACGTATTGCAAAAACCTGCATAGAGAATAAAATCACAATGATTATTTCAAATCAGATATACAAGCCAGAAATTATGAAAAACATTGGAAAATGTGGAATTCTATATTTCGGCCCTATTGATTCTACAAACATGTTCGAGGACCAGAGTATGATTAAGGAATTCATACTTAAATACAACATTCAGACGTCAAAAGCAGTCATATTCAAAAAAGGCAAGCCAGTGAATTTTGATTAATCAAAACTACACTTTGAAGTTTAGTAAAAACACAAGCAAATACTGTTTTCACAAAAACAAAAGTAGAAACAAGAAGGCAAACTTTGACAATTCCTCCATTGATGAGGAAGGACTTCGGACAAACCATTCTAGAGAAACTATCAAAAATTAATTTTAACACAGAATTTTCAAGAAATACATCAATTTGTCGTGTGTTAAAGAGGGGGAAAACCAAGGACAAGAACACTCTTAATTTAACAAGAAATCAAATTCTTTTCACATAAAAAAAACCCATTAGAAACCGGCACAGATCACATAGCTCTTTTGTTTTTTTTCCTGTTGTTACTAACGAAAGTACTGTTTAAAAAAAAAAAAGAAGTTTGCAGCCACGTCCGGTAAGAATGGGGACGTTACATCCGATGCCTCGTGTAAAGAGTGTCACACTCTTAGCACGTTAAGAACCTTGAAGGCTTGCAACGACTTTTTGAGGGGTCCGTAGGTGGCCTGGTGCAAAGCAAAAGTTCTGTCCCTATCCACTTTACCCTCATTTTCCAGTGGCAATCAAAATTTCCCCGATCATCCCCCGAATGACCTCTATTATGACAAGACCTATCGATTATATTTATTGTTATTTTGTGCTCCTGAACATGCTTGAAATATTTGCCACTGAACGTTAAGCAATCAACAATTAATCAACCAATTAAAATTTCCCCGACCATCATCCCGGACGGTCTTTATTAGGAATAGGATTTATCGATCTTTTCTGACATATATCAGTGCGTACTTGTCTGGATCCCTCACAGCACAGCCAAAGGGATAAACCACTTAATTAAACTACCGGTCGGCAGACAAACTAGTTAACATTACGAAAGATTTATACATTAGAATGATGATATCAATGGTTGTGATAGTTACAGATGCCTAGGTCTTACAAGCTGCTTCGGAAAACTTTTCATGTCTTTATTACAAACTAGACTTAATGGATACCTAGATGATCATAATCTTTATATCAAATTGCAAGCGTTGCATCTAAATATTTCGGCGGAACAAATTGGTGTCCTTCACACAGGCACTTGTTTCTATCCATACGAAGGCCGACTATCCATCATTATCTCAGCACAAAAAGTCTTGTGACTAGATAGAAAATAATCTAATATGGTTTGTACCATTACTTAGTATGCTTAGAATTGTTTAGAAATGAACATTTACATTTGTTGATTTTATCTTGGCGACTTCAAATTAAAGTCACATGACAATAACTTCAGAAGTATACTTCTATTTATATGGATAGTCGACCTTCGTATGGATAGAAACAAGTGCCTGTGGTCCTTCGTCTAAGACAAAATTTGTGAAATGAAATGAATTATAAAACTGGTTGGGTGTTTAAAAATAGCTCAGAAATACAGGTAAATTTAAAACTATTGATTTAATCTGAAATCCTGAATTTCATAAATAAAACTCACTACTATACAAGCTTGGCTACGTAGCAAAACATCATAAATTGTCAAAATGTATGCGTTACTACGTTAAAATATTTGTCTTGCCAATATATAATAGATGAACACTTCTATTAACCTTTACTACCCTAGTGTCACTCGGGTCCGACACTGGCCGGTAAAAATAAAACACTTGCCAAAATAAGGCATCATTTTGTCTGAGTGGGATATATAAGTTCGCAGCCACGTCCAATCAAAACCGATCCCTCGGTAGCTTGAACAGTATATAATAAATCTTTGAGCAAATCGAACTATTTAAAACATTTATTTAGATTTATTGATAGGTATTGGTTGCTAAACATCCATTGGCAAATGTTTCATGCATTTTCAAGACAGATCCATTGGCAAATGTTTCATGCATTTCAAGACACATCCATTGGCAAATGTTTCATGCATTTTCAAGACAAAGTACAAATTAACAATAAAAGCAATAGTAAGGTTCTGTAGATCTGAGATGAAGGTAGTGATTTTGGACTGCGACAGAAAAATTGGCGTAAATGTGTCTGGATACGAAACCCCGGTCGGCCGGAGGGGTTTATCAAGACACGCCGTATCCCTAGGTGTATAACTAACTTCCATCCTATATTTGTTAACATTGATTATTAAACGAATAAAACGGATAGCATATTTTGATAATTACATTGATTGATTGTTGGTTGCTTAACGTCCAGTGGCAAATATTTCATGCATATTCAGGACGAGAACAAGTTCACAATAAATACAATAGAGGCCATCTGGGATGATGGTCGGGGAAATTTGGACTGCCACTGGAAAATGAGGGTATATTGGATAGGGACAGACATTTTGCCTTGCAACAGGCCACCTACGGACCCCTCAAAAGAGTTGTTGCAATGGTTCTTAACGTGCAAAGAGCGTGGCACTCTCTTTACCCGAGGCATCGGATTTAACGTCCCCCTTCTGACCGGACGTGACTGCAAACTTGATACATCCCGCACAGCCAAACGGACGTCCCACTTCGACAAGCGTTTTACTGCCGGTCGGGAGAAGACCAAGTGACCATATTTCTATACCCCAGTCACCCTTGGGGTTTGATAATTACAAACCATGACCCCAAGGGTGACTGGGGAAACGAAATATGGTCACTTTATTTATTGGCTGTGCGGGATGTGTCAAGTTCGCAGTCACGTCCGGTAAGAATGGGGACGTTAAATATGATGCCTCGTGTAAAGAGTGTGCCATGCTCTTTGCACGTTAAGAACCCTTCATCAACTCTTTGAGAGTCCGTAGATGGCCTGTTGCAAGGCAAAATTTCTGTCCCTATCCAATATACCCTTATATAATACAGTGGCTGTTCAAATTTCCCCAACCATCATCCCGAATGGCCTCTATTATGACAAGACCTACTTATTGTATTTATTGTTAACTTGTTCTCGTCCTGAACATGCATGAAATATTTGCCACTGGACGTTAAGCAACCAACAATCAATCTGTTACATGCACACACACACACACATCTTCAGTAGGCATTGTTGCTGTTAAATTCTTGATCTGGTACTATATAGTTTTTACACCGTCACTAATGTAGGTATACTCGTATCATATGGAGTTGTCATATTTTTAAGGTTATCGTACGATAAAAGCTTTGGATATGAATGTTCATTTGTAGGCCCACCGTCCAAAAAATTATGGGAACACACTTTGTTTAAAGGTGGGAACAACATATGCATCGTTTCGTCTCAGCAACTTTAGCCTCTTTCCCCGCAGATTGGGATTCTCCTTTTCTGTCCGAAACGGATAATAACGAACATGATGCATGTACGGATACGTTGCTCTTTTCCTGTCATCGGAGGTTCAATTTTTTGGGCACAATGGTACCATTTTAAAACTTTTTCTCTTCTGTTTTCATTGTTAAGTAAGCGTGTAATAACCGGTAGTAAACGTGTGAAAAAAGGCAGTGTCACGTGACCACAAGAACGATTGATTGTTGGTTGCTTTACGCCGCATTAGCACAAAAAGGCTATATCGCGGCGAGTGTCTACAAGAACGATAATCTTTAACAAAAAAAACTTCCATGTGAAGATGACTAGAAACACTACTTTTGATAACTTGCAACGTTATATCTGTTAACCATTTATGCAAATAAACTTAAATACTAACATCATCTGTATGTTGTGGCATTTCACAAGTTTCAAAGTTTTTAAAACATACATGCTTTTTTAAGTTTTTATCTGGAAATCCTCAGGTGGCATATGAACAGACAGGACAGACAAATAGACAGACACTCAAGTGCATATTTTTTTAGGGGATCACCCACTACCTTGTCACTATGTATGGCAGTCTTTAATAAACAGTTGCGCCATGAGCGCATGATACGCCCGACGTCTGGTGTGGAGGTTTAATGCAATTATCATAAATAGTTTCTAAAAAAGTTTTAAGCAATAACCATATATTGTTTTTGAGATACGGCGGGACATATAAACCCCCACTCTTTTTTTTTTACAAAAAACTAAATATCACTAAAATAAAATTTTGAATCATCACAAAAAAGTATACAGATCTTGAGATTAATATAACAAAGACGTGTGTAAAGTTTTAAGCAATTACAATAAATAATTTTTGAAATACGGCGCGACATGTAAAAAAAATCCCTCCCCTTTATTTACAAAATAATATTTCAAAAATAAAATTTTGAATCAAAACCAAAAAGTATACAGATCTTTAGATTAATATAACAAAGACGTGTGTAAAGTTTTAAGCAATTACAATAAATCATTTTTGAGATATGGCGCGACATGTAAAAAAACCCTCCCCTGGTTTACAAAATACTCAATAACTGAAAAACAAAATTTTGAATCAAAACCAAAAAGTATACAGATCTTTAGATTAATATAACTAAGAAGTGTATAAAGTTTTAAGCAATAATCAAAAATCGTTTTTGAGATACAGTACGACATGTGAAAAAAACACACCACTGTTTTAGTTACAAAGTGCTGCAACTCAAAAAGTTTGAATTAAACTTTAAAGTATACAGATCATTTGACCATCATAAGAAACAACTATATTAAGTTTCATGAAATTTGGATAAGTTGTTCTCAAGTTACGATGCGACATGTTTACGCCGGACGGGCGTATAAAAAGTTTAAAACCACATATTCAGTCTTGCTTTCTGCCGAAACCTTAAAAAATGTAATTGAATTAATTTAATTTTACATCATTTAACGTTTTCTTTACTTCATCTGAAAGGTCCGTTCAGGTGTAAACTTATGAATGATCCTCTAATAGATAATCTGTAGCTGCTTCTGCAAAAAATAAGCAGACCATCTGCTAAAATTGACAGTGCTACCCCATTAAGAGGAAAGTGTTTTTTTTTTTTCTTTCCTTATAGTTTTTAAGAAATGATACACTTCTTGGTTTCCTGTTAAAAAAAAGTAACAATAAAAGCATCCTTCTGAAGTCTCATTGGTTGTAGTAAAACCTCCGGACTGAATTTTGGAATGAGCTCTCTTTTTGCTATAATAGGATTCTGTTTGTTAAGGGCGTTTCCTCATTGACCTTTACTGGTAATAACTGGCAATTTCTTGGAAAGAGTATTTAAAAATATAATGTTTCTTTGGCCAAAAGTATAAAGCTTAATAGAGTGTTTCACTTAACATCTTCAGTATTTATATATAGGTATATCGACACTATAGGTTAATTTGTCAAAAACCTAGCTGTCATCATTGCGTTATGATCTAAATCACTAACAAGCATACTCATATGTAAAGTAGCACAAAGACCAAGCACATAAGCAAAAACTAAAGACTAAAAACACAAATTTACCAAAGACCAATGACTGGATGTAGAAGTACAAAGCCACATCATATATGTAACACCCCAAAGGAAGACTGGGGAAACGAAATATGGTCACATTTTTGGGGGTCTTATTCCGACCGGCAGCAATACGCTTGCCCATATGAGGCGTCCGTTTGACTGTGCGGGATGTATCAACGAGGCAACCACGTCCGGGAAAATGGGGACGTTAAATTCGATGCCTCGTTTTAAGAACGTTAAGAACTCTTTGTGGTCCGTAGGGGGCCTGTTTAAAGGCTACATTTCCTCCAAGACTTACAAACTGTATTAACTTATTTTCGTCCTGAACATGTATGAAACATATGCAACAACAAAACATGAAAAGGCATGTAGACAAAAGAAAATATGGAAGACAAGCAACAAACAATTTTTCGAAGTAACACCAAAATGAAAGACAAGAATACGAGAATATCATAAACAATAAAAACAAGCACATATGTAATAAAAGAGCACAAAAAGGCATAAATCAAATTCTACAACCTCATTCCTTGGATACACACAAGGAGCCCGGTATGATGGGTATAATCTATGCTACGGTAGATCTTTAGGCTAAGAAGTAGTTATTTACCTACCTTTTTATTAAAAAAAAACTTCTCCGGTTGCTTTTGCTATAAACATTTACATACTGTTCTGGTGATCCCAACACCCAACCACCCAACACAGACAACAACAAAGAGATGTCGAATTTTAGTTTGTGACAATTTACCTGACGTGTTCACTGTCTGTTCAAAGATATCAGCATCATTATGATTAACCCGGTTTGGTGCTTTAGAAGTTTCCTCCATAGTAAGATCTAGTAAGTAATATGAGTGAATTGCTAGAATCAACTTGAAGACTTCTCCTTCAAGTCTCTTACAACTTCTTTTGTAGTATTCTCTAAACTAGCAATCCTATCCCCCAAATCATCCCTCTCTCTTATATTTGTCACCACTGCACATTTCTATGTGAATTATGAAATTTTCAAACTGCAAGAGTATCAAAACAGCAAAGATAATGAATAGTAGAGATAGGTCATTTTGAACATATACGAAGGGGAAACGTTCTGCTATGGATTTTCTCCGGCTTCTTTCTCAAATAAAAACTGGTCGCCACGAAATAGCACAAATGTGGCGCTTAAAAGTGGCGTTAAAACACCAACAATAAATCAAAATGCATGCTAAAATGTATATGGATTTGAACATTTTTTAATATTTCTGCCATTGTAATATTTTCTCTACCTGTAATTTAAAACAAATTAAGGGTTTCAGCGAAGTAGACAATGCCCTGCGTTTGTATAAAAATATAGAAATGTTTCCTTCGTCAATAGCCGGACATGCTGAATGATTCAAGCTTTGTTGTGCTTATATATGTAAATTATTTTTTTATAATTGAAAACAACTGTTCTCATTTATTTTTTTAACCTCTATAGGTAATGTGGATGAACTTATGCAAGAGTTGCTGCTATATCGAGAAACATATCCTTCATACAAGAGTGCCTTAGATATAGCAGCTGTTGATAAAAGACTGGTTGCGCCACCTACATTAAAAGTTCATGCAAACAGACAAATAAAAGAGATTATTCAACAACATATAAATAAAGTGATATTTTTTTATAACCAATATAGTTTATATGAATTGTTTTTGTTGGGTTCTGTAAGAAATATTTATACCCCACATCTTCTTTATTCATACATACTTATTAGTTTTCTTGAAAAAGATCATATGAATATTTATTCATTCTTTTGAAACTCGATGAGGATTTTAAAATCCATACCAAAATCATATTGAATCTATCAACTAGAGTGGGGAAGACGTGGAATAGGTGTCAATGAGACAAATATTAGAGGGGGAAAAAACAAGAATTGAGAGATGAACTTCGACACCATAAATGGACTTTACAGAAAATAGAAGACAATGATCACAGAGCTAGTTTATTGGTTGTTCATGTCTTTTAAGATACTGAGGACCTCTCAGCCGTTCGTTATGATTCAGTTCATAAGAAGGAATAGATCTTTTTGCTTTATCAGCAAGATATTTCTCTGATGGGACATAATTCCACTGTTCCGGTGCTGTAGAATTGCGTATTAAGGCAACCCTATTCGTGACTTAGGTATGAAATCTTCTTGAAGTATTGTTGATATAACCAAGTAAGATATATCTACTGCAATATAATATTATATCTGAAAATATACCTTTATCTTTTTACAATTTCCAGGCACCAACTATTCATCTGTTATCTTTAGGTATTCCTCGTCTTTTAACGGTTTCTCAATAGCTGTTTCAGCTAGTTTTGCCATATCAATGTCAATCTCAGTACCAAACTTTTTGTCCTCCTCATATTCTTTTTCTAACTCTAAAAAGAAGTTTGCATATACCATGTCTACCTCATCTAACATTTGGTCTAAGGAACAACCAACATATTGGTGATCTTGTTCCTACTCAGATCCCATATCATGATCTGATATAGCTGATAATTCTGGAATATCACTAACAGTAACTGTCTTGTCGGACTGTTTTATGCAGTTAAGCTGCATTATGCGAGCACCCTAGATTTGTGTTCTATCTAATAAATGCTGAAATACTTGCCATTGTTATTATCTAGCTGGCTACTATGTAATATATAACTAATTGAACTTTTTTAATACTTTTTATTCTGGATTACAAAAAATATAAACAGAAAAACCTTAAATGATCGTCGAATCACCCAAAAGTTTTGAAGTTACATATAGGAAGTAGTAATCATTAGGAATCCTTGTGTAGTTTATTATAACCTGTGCTTTTGGCTGAGATGTCAAAGAACAATTGTATGAAATATTTAATCGCCAAAAATCTCTTAAGACAAGTAGTTTAGATTTCCCAAATGGCAAAAATCGTAGGAATATTGTTTGTCATCAATACATAGTACAGCTACGTCAGTTGTCTATTATATAATAAGTTCAACTGTTCATGCTGTTTGCGGCAATTTCAAATTAAAAGACAAACTTTTCGTATCTTTTCAATTTGGAGGCAGGGGTGCAAATTAGCGGTGGTCCGAGGTCCGCGACCTTCCACTTTTGCAAGCGCAATGTCGACTTGATTTCTAGCTACACCCGATGGAGTCACCTTCCACTTGAAAGAAAATAAGAAATAACTATGAAAACCTTTTGCAAAGTCTCCATAAACGATCTAAAAAATATTTTCATCATTATTATTCATGACGGCGATGTTCATTTTGTTCAACTGCTAGCTTTATACAGAAAAATAATGAGTTAATTCGAGTAAAATTGTATCTGATTGACAAAAACAACATTGTAAACACAATAACAATGGCTGCCGTGAAGACAAAAGTTTACAATATCGGATCAGATTCCGGAATCGGATACGGTTAATTCCGGGTTTTGGTGATGAACTACAAAAAAATCCAGGCCGGTGACAAAATACATCTATCCATGGTAAATGAATATAAACACTAGAATTGAAAACCAAAAGATATATGTAAAAGAAAGAAAAAGCAGAAAATATTTTATACAGAAACTCAAAATTACTTTTTGACAAATTTTAACAGTATATCTAACAATATATAATGCGGCGTAAAGCAACCAACAATCAATCAATCTAACAATATATATGTGCATGGTCACAGTATAAATTTTCTTTATCAGTGATAAATGAATGATAATGCATATTACTGCAATTTTGAAGGGATATTTTTTTCTCAATTTTGAAGGGTCAATCAAAGTAGCTGGAAATTTCTTACTTTATTTTCACAAATAATGCAACCATATTAAATAATACCTGAATGTAAGCAAATCATATGATATATAGGTGGCGTCCTTTGGACCACTCGACCCCCTCCTGTTTGATAACTTGGAAACGGTCGAGATCCCCACCCCTAAACCATATATTCAAGCATAGGACAATATAATAATTAAAGTATATGGGGAGTCCCTGGAGTCACCCCCACCCCCTCCTGTTTGAGAACTTGGAAACGGTCGAGATCCCCACCCCTTAACCATGTATATTCATGTTTGTGACAATATGAAAAATCAAATGAAATATAGGGAGAGTCGCTGGGAGTCACCCCACCCCTCCTGTTTTAGAATTTAAAAACGGTCGAGATCCCCACCCCTAAACCATATATTTTCATGTATGGGACAATATAACAAATCAGATGAAATACAGGGGGAGTCCCTTGGGTCACCTCACCCCCTACAGTTTGAGAATTTGAAAACCGTTGAGATCCCCATCCCTTAACCATATATATATCCCCAAGGGTGACTGGGAAATAGAAATATGGTCACTTGGTAAAACGTTTGCCGAAGTGGGGTGTCCGTTTGGCTGTGCGGGATGTATCAAGTTCGCAGTCACGTCCGGTCAGAAGGGGGACGTTAAATCCGATGACTCGTGTAAAGAGATAGCCACGCTCTTTGCACGTTAAGAACCCTTGCAACAACTCTTTGAGCGGTCCGTAGGTGGCCTGTTGCAAGGCAAAATTTCTGACCCTATCCAATATACCCTCATTTTCCAGTGGCAGTCCAAATTTCCCTGACCATCATCCCAGATGGCCTCTATTGTATTTATTGTGAACTCGTTCTCGTCCTGAATATGCATGAAATATTTGCCACTGAACGTTAAGCAACCAACAATCAATATAAATTCATGTATGGGACAATATAACAATTCAAATGAAATATAGGGGGAGTCCCTGGGTTCACCGTACACCCTCCTATTCGAGAACTTGGAAATGGTCAAGATCTTCACCCCTAAACCATATATAATCATGTATGTGACAATATATAAAATCAAATGAAATATAGGGGAAATCCCTGTGGTCAACCCACCCAACCTGTTTGAGAACTTGGAATCAGTCGAGATCCCCACACCTAAACAATATAGATTCATGTATGGGCCAATATAACTAATTCAATGAAAAATAGAGGGAGTCCCTGAGGTCACCCTATCCCCTCCTGTTTGAGAACTTGGAAACTGGTGAGATCCCCATCTATAAACTAGATATATGCATGTATGGGACAATATAACAAATTAAATGAAATGTAGGTGAAGTCCCTAGGGTCACCCTACCCCTTCCTGTTTGAGAACTTGAAAACCGTCGAGATCCCCACCACTAAACCATATAAAGTCATGTATGGGACAAAATAACAAATCATTTACATTTATTATGAGCAGGCCGGTCAGACCTCACCTTTGATCCCTGTAGTAGTGAACATTTGTCTGATTCGTGTCTCATAACTTTTGTACTATAAAACACAAACAGGTTTTCTTTCCAGGGAAACCAGTCCATTCATACTATTACATGTTCGTACTAAGTCAACTTGTACTACTAGCAGTCAACTAAAACCAACATTAACTACTAAGTAGAACAACTGCAATCATTGCGAAATGTACCACTGCAGACTCACCATAAAAAATATACATTGATATATGCATTGCTTTTAAAACCTTGATAACATATAAATTATTTGCCTTAATAATTCATTAGATTAACATAAATGTACTACATATGAATGTTTAATGTTGAAGTAACATTGCCACAGTTCTCATAATTACGTTTGCCTTGGTTTTTGGTTAACTGCCTTCAGCGCTTATAGCGCTTTGATTGTGGATGAGTTTTAGCTTTATTCGACTCTTTGCCACTGAATGTATCTTGCAATTGCAGAATGTTCACCGCTTAATTAGCAATAATCTCTGTTTGAGATTTCTCCGAGCTGGAAAACTTGTCCATCTTGAACTTGTTATTTTCACTACCGTTAGTTTAATTTTCACTTTCCGGAATCCGGGACATGCGCATTGCGTCTGAACTTCTGTTCATTACACTTCTAGTGTTAAAATCAGTGTGTGGTTTCCCACCGTTTTAAAAACCTTTCCTGATTTAATTATATAAATTTCTTTTGTGCGACGTTTCACCATTTCGGCAAAATTGTTCCTTTGGAACGTCGATTCATCAATATTAGTTTCTGCCATTTTGTTGACCGCTTTGGTCAATAGCAAAGTTCAACAATAAAGAGATAAACACAATACAACAAAATTATATAACGTATGAAACTGCAAAACCCTCATAAAATCCACGTACGACCTCGGACAACAACGTAACCACAATGACCTTGGATAGCGCCACCTGGCTGTCCTCTCATGGGAAGTCGTCTTTATCATCTGAAGTACACAATATCCCATCTTATCAACCGACAGATGATACATTTTATTGCTATTGTTGCAACCAGCGACTCCTAAACTATACGGAATCGTTTTTAATGACACCTTTAACCAGAGCTGTAGTACCAGTATTAACCTACCCGGGAGTTCACAAAATGGTCAATAAATATTGTATACAGTGACTCGGAGATGAACATCAATTTGATATATTTTTCAGAACTTAATGAGGCACGAAGGAAGCACCCTGATGCATTTAGTGTGCATACATAATATCTACAGCCTAAGGTACACATTCTATCCCATTAAAGAACTTGTATGTAAAAACACCGTTCTATTTTAAGTCGATAATTTCCACTTATTTAGGAAAGAGCGAACATCTCATGTCGGCGGACTTGTTATCCATGTTAGATCTGACATAGGATGCAATAGAAAAGAAAAATATAAACTTAAATTTACTGAATCAATTATGGTAGAAATGCATATTAATAATAGAAAATGGTTAATTGTAGGACTTTATAGACCTCCTACAATAAAAGATGACAATTTAAAAAATGAGTTTATTTGTACATGTGATAAATTATCAACCATTTATGATAATTTTCTTCTACTTGTTGACATAAATTATAACATGCTCTCACAAATTTGGTAAATAAACCAACTTGTTTCACAAAACATGCCCCTGCTTTTAAATGACGTTATTCTTGCAAACCAAACAACTTGTCAAAATATTTTAAATTTCAACTGTAGATTGAGTGATGTACATTATATTATTTCCACTCAAATTAAAGGCAAACTACCAAAAATGAATAAAGGTTTCATAAATTACAGAAGTTTCAAACACTTTGATCAGGAACATTTTTTGACAGATTTAATTGGAAAAAACTTAACTGCTATAATAGAAAAATCAGCAGATGTAAATACAGCATATGACACATTTGAAATCACTTTCATGGAGGTTATAGACAAACATATACCTATGAAAGAAAAAAGCCATCAACAAACCAGCACCATTCATGAATCAAACTTTGCGAAGTTAAATATATATATATATATATAAAAAAAAAAAAAAAATGACACAACAAATATCAAAATTTTAAAAAATAAAACAAATTGGGAATGTTGGAAATCTAGTTAATAAAATTTTTAAAAAAATCCATCAGAAAATATTTCATGGAAAGATGTATAGGAGGACCTAACAGCAAAGATTTTAGGCCAACAACCAAACCCTTCTTAACAAACAAAGTTTCACATTTTGCAAAAGACCTTATCCTATGTGAAGAAAATAAGATAATCAACAATCAAAAGTTTCTGAATTATTTAATTTTTATAAATGTTCCCAAAGATATCGCCTCAATAGATACTATGATAGATGAACATCATCCCAGTAATAAAGTTATAAAGGAAAACAAACCAGAAAAAGAAGAACAATTGTTAAGCCCAGTAAATTCCGAGTTTTTTTGTTTTTTTTAAAATCAATAAAATTAACATAAAAAAGGCAACAGATAAAGATGGAATCTCTTCAAAAATACTAAAATTATCTGAATCTGAATTATCCAACCCAATTTCTAAATTAATAAATAAATCATTTGAATCTGTTTTCACAGATAAATTAAAAGAACCACAAGTTATGCCTCTACATAAAAAATCAAACACTCTTGATAAAGGAAACTATAGTCCTGTGACATATATATGACACATTTTAGACATAGCTGACGTTGCAATTATTAATTAAATTCTATTTACCTAAGAAAGGTAAAGATTTTGTTAATCACTATGTATCCTGTTTATTTGTAATCCTGTTTGCTACAGTCAATTAAAGGTTACTAGGACGTTCAAAAATTAGTATATCAACTGATCAAGCCGCTAAAATATTAATACGATTTAGATTTATAATTATTTTCTTTTAATTTTATTTAAAAAAAATAATTAGATACAGGTTATAATGCTTATAATGAACAAACGAGGTCAGGTGAGAAGTAAGAGAAAGGGCCATTTCTAAGCCATACAAAATGGACCTAGAATTCCTATGTTGTATGATAAATTTAGAAAGATTTGTTCATATAGAGCTCCATTAAGTTTTTTTTATATATTTTGAAAGTGTCCTTCAAACATTTTGGCTCTAAACGGGTAATTATGGGGACGGGGGATGATATGAGCCGAGCCATTCTTACACATATGTTTATGTATTTTTCTAGAAATTCAACCGTCAAATCCCCTTATTCAACATTCTAATTGGATAGTTGTACTACATGTTTGATTTTTATGTTTCAGAGTATCACGAAGACAGCAGTACAGAAAAATCAGAGCCTACTGGTATAATTTGGTCTAAGCCGGTACATCCGCAGTAGCACCAACATCAATAGAAGCCCAGTCTAGACCTGGAACATCAATTGAAACTCAGTCTAGACCTGAAACATCAATCGAAGCCCAGTCTAGACCTGGAACATCAATTGAAGCCCAGTATTGACCTGGAACATATGTAGAAGCCCAGTCTACACCTGAACATCTGTAGAACCACAGTCTAGACCTGGAACATCTGTAGAACCACAGTCTAGACCTGGAACATCTGTAGAACCACAGTCTAGACCTGGAACATCTGTAGAACCACAGTCTAGACCTGGCACATCAATTGAAACCCAGTCTTGACCTGGAACATCAATTGAAGCCCAGGCTAGACCTGGAACATATGTAGAACCAGTTGAAACATTGTATAGCTGGTGAAGCACAATCGAAAGGCACATCAGCAGAAGTTCAAAATAAACCTGCAACATCGTCATGATCTTTGTCAGGTTCATCGGGTAAGTTGTGGAAGACATCAGAAGTGAAAAAGTTAATAGATCTTCATGTTGCATATGAAGACAAATTTAACAAACAAGGAAGTGAAAAAAAGTTATCTGGCAGAATATAGCAGAAGACATAAATACATTTGGAAATAATTTCACATCTACAGTGTGTACAAAAGTGGAAGAATCTAACAAAATTATTCCGTGATACTGTGGACCATAATTCAAAAAGACGGAATGATGCAAAAGAATCTCCATTCTTCAAAGAGATGGAGAAAGCCTATGGATATAAAGCAAATGTTAAGCCAGCATTTACACTTGATTCAATGAGTCAAACAGCAATGACCCAATCAATTATACCTGAAGACGAAAGTAGCGATATTATCGCTTGTATGAATACTGAATGTCAAAGCAGTCGGGGAGAAAAAAGAATTAATGATTTAGTAGAATCACCTGATACACAAAATTCATGTTAGAAGGGGAAAAAGAATGGGCCACAAAAGGAAATGTTGATGTTTATGGCAAATATGCACGATGAATTCAAGTATGAACATCAGTAGTTTTTTTCAGAGCTGAAAGGGAACATCAGTACAAAATGAAGGCGGAAGAAAAAAAATTGAACTATGTCCGATATTGTCGCCCTTATGAAAACATAGACATTATTTATTCATCAATACTTGTTACCCGAAATGTGATATTTATTTTATATGTTTTATTTATTGATTGTTTTACTTTATTATTACCAGCTGAAAAGAAGAATAACATTTATCATTATTATTTGACTTAAATTTGTCAGTGTTTTTGTGTTATATATGACTTTAAAGCATATAATAAATGGAATTGTATATGTTAAAATATGTTAAACCACATTCTTTGTTCATTTGTGTCATATGGAAGAGAAGAGTCAACTGTGTCATACGAGTTTTTTTATAACATTCTTGACCACCAAGGGTGACTGGGGAAGAGAAATATGGTCACTTGGTCTTCTTCCGACCGGCAGTAAAACGCTTGCCGAAGTTGGGCGTCCGTTTGGCTGTGCGGGAAGTATCAAGTTCGCAGTCAAGTCCGGTCACATTGGGGACGTGAAATCCGATGCCTTGTGTAAGGAGAGTGCCACGCTCTTTGCACGTTAAGAACCCTTGCAACAACTCTTTGAGGGGTCTGTAGGTGGCCTGTTGCAAGGCAAAATTTTTGTCCCTATCCAATATATCCTCATTTTCCAGTGGCAGTCCAAATTTCACCGACCATCATCCCAGATGGCCTCTATTATTTCAAGACCTACCTATAGTATTTATTGTGAACTTGTTCTCGTCCTGAATATGCGTGCAATATTTGCCACTAGACGTAAAGCAACCAACAATCAATCAATATAACAGTCTTGTTTTAGATAATGTTCTTTATCTTCTCTTTCGAATTGTTTCCCATTTTTCATGTCAGCAAGGACCTTTTACTTTTATGACCGAATATACGGTATGGCTTTATGCATTGTTGACTGGTGTACGGTTGCATTGCTTACATTTAAATCATTTGAACTCTGGTGCATAATTGTCACTTGTGTAATCATACCACATCTCCTTTTTTTACATGTAAAATCATAAAGCAACAACAAAAACACGTTAAAAGTAAGTATTAATTTTATGATTTAATTCATGATCAATACATGTATGTATCAGACAAAATTAAACCTCAATACGGTAGTTTCAATGTTGGTTTTATCAACTGAAATACATTCATGTGTGTAAGGTAGTCACTTGGATCTGTTTTAAAACAATAGGGTATCTATTTCAGCATGTTCACAATTAACTGGAGTTTTTGTTCTGCGGTGTCCGTCGTACGCAGAACGTCCTGAAAGTCATTGATTTCCTCATTGTCTTTTAACCCTTCTTGGATATACTCCTCAAGTTCATCACAAGTAAACAAATTTCGTGTTACACACAACAGCTTAAAACCAGTTGTACTGTCTCAAACACATCAAACATTTCAATGTACTTTAGGGAGCTACCATTTGATTTTTATGGGTGGGGGGGGGGGGGGGGGGGGGGCTAGGATGAAATTTGAAAAAAATAGGCAGGACAGGAGTTTTGAGTAAAAAAAAAGGCAGGATGATAAACTTGTTAAAAAAAAAAGGCAGGATGACAATTTGTGTAAAAAAAGTCAGGATAAACTAGTTTAAAAAAAGGCAGGACCGAATAGAGTAAAAAATAAAAAGGCAGGACAGAGATTACAACTAAAAAAAAAGCAGGACAAAATTTTTCATCCTAGCCCCCCCATAAAAATCAAATGGTAGCTCCCTTAGACGTCTAAATCTACCCTTTAGTGCCCCGAATGCCCTTTCAATACACATCCTTGTAGAACTGTGGATGCAATTGTAGCGTTTCTAATCACAGGTCTGGATAGGTTCCCAAAATCTGTGAAAGGTATCAATAGCCATTCAGTTAATCCATATGCGGAATCTCCGATCAAATTAGGGGAAGAGGTCATCCTTATTTTCAAATGCTTTGCCAAACAAAGGCGAGTTTTTCAAAACCCTAGAATCATGAATTGAACCTGACCATCCGCAAAAAAACACCCAGAAAATGTAAATCTGGTCACAAATTGCTTGCAGTACAATAGATGGAATTTTTTTTGCGGTTAAAATATTGTTCAGCGTCGACTGTAGGTGTTTTAATTGGTATATGTGAACCATCAATAGCACCCATATCACCGGGAAAACCTTTGTGCGGAAAAAAAAACTATTGACAGTTTCTTGAACTTTAAATCCGGTAGGCCATTTAATAAAATCGGGTAGCATATAAGAATAAATAATTGACAGTGTTCTATGGACAATGGAATGTACAGTACCCTCACAAACGCCAAAGTTATCAGCTATTTATCTCGATGTTTGTTGGGAAGAGGTAGCTGTTTCACTATACACTTTCATTATGCCTCCCTTATTTCCAGCAACTAATCTGTGGGACAAGTGAATGACTACTCTGTCAAAAAAGGATCTGCTCATTCTGATACGTTGTCTAAAGTCATCAGGGGAATACAATGGAAGTACGTTTTCAACGTAGTCTTTCATTCTGTGTATCTTTTTACGTTTCTCAATAAAAGCTAACAAAAATGTGAACTGACATTTTCTGTGTACAAAATGATGATTAATTTGCCTTAACCATGTATCTGCGCTCTCTTCTTCACTTTGCGCTAACACATCTGTTATCATAAGATTGTCAGCTATGTTAAGTTATAAAATCATGCGTTCACCGAAATTAAGGAAACCACGTTGTTGTTACAAAACCCTAAACTGGTTATCTAAACCCGAACCCAAACCGGTTTGACTTGCAATAAATTCGCCCTCAATTTAAACCATGCAAAATATAAATTTTTCAATATGAGGTACTGTAAAGCGAGGATAATGTTTTGCCTTAAATGTTATCACATCTAAGACAGTAAGCCTACTGTACCTAATATCATGGAAAGGAAGAATAAATTTTAATATTAAAAGGCGTTAACCAATCAGGATGTTTGCTTCTCCGTTTCAAAATCAAAGCTTTTTAAAAGACTATTATAATTATGCAGTACCTTCTTGAAGAGAACGAAAAAAAAACAAAAAAAAACCACCAGAAAACCTTTATGTGTCAGTGTACTTGTGTTGGAGATATAGTGCATTTAAATTTAGTGGGCAAAATTCTTAATTGTGGTTTTGTGGATAAAACCAGAGAATTCCAAAAATCAGACAAACAGTGAAACACATGATCAGCGAACATCCTTAAAAGCTTGGAGAGTAATTACATTTGCAATTTAATAATAAAAAAATGTATTTATGTTTAGACAAACTTTCTCTTGTCTGCAAATTTTTTTTTCGTCTCAATTTGAATCAAGATTTGAAAGAGTACTCATACGTGTCATGTAGGGGTAAATTCAGTAAATAAATATACGTCATAAGGGACCGCCCATTTAGGGGAAAGCTTTCTGTATAACACTGAAGTCATATGCTCTTCTGATTGGTAGATAATGTTTGTAATAAATATTTTTTGGCAGATGGATCAAAACTAGAGTTGAAAAAAATAAAAAAAATAAATGCTGAATGTACTAATTTTTTTTACTACAGGGTTGAAAAGTAATGGGGTCAGTATAGGAATTCAGTGCGAATCTACATTGTTTGTAAACAAGGCCATGTGAATGCCCAAAAATGCCGCATGACCCTATGTTTTTATTGTTGCAAAAGATAGGGCTACATCTGTACTTTCATGAATGTTATATGAAAGTTTCCAATTTCTAAAGGTAAATCAGGTATCAATTTAATTCCATACATAGATTAGCATTAAAGTGAATGGGAGATTTTTTACTGAATTTACCCCTGTAAAATCAAAATTTTCATTAAATTTTTTTTCACTTTTAATCATTTATTCATTGTGACTTTTGTTGTTCTTATAAGAGTCATTTCACTTGACAGCTGATGTCCAAGAAATAGGAAGATGTGGCAAGAATGGCAAACAGGCAATAACTGTGCTGTATTACAACAATACTGACATTGCTGCCAATAAGGAACATCTTAAATCGAAATGACGGAATATATTAAAAATAAGGACAGCTGCAGAAGAATCTTTCTGTTAGATTACTTTGGTTGTATTGCAACAACAAACAGAGATAAACATAAATGTTGTGACATATTTTAAAAATCATGAACATGTGATCTGTGTTTCGATGTTAGTTCAGGTTTAGAGGATATTCCTATCAAATTATCTAGAAAGAAACAGGACAGTGCAAAACAAATGCTTTAGAAATATTTCCATGCTGAGACTGCTCATTAGATAAATATGTAATTTCACATCTACATAATGGGTTGTCCGACAGCACCGTATATAGGAATTATGTTAAACTAAGAAGATTTCCACATGTGGAAAGATTTATATGCCTTCAGCGGAACGTTCAAGCATGATTAAAATTGCCAAAAAAGAGAGGGCGTGCTCTGCAGTAAATTCACATTAGTAGAGGAAAAAAGCAACTGCCTAAGTTAATGATGAGAGTATGCAACTCATTAAACCTAGAAGGACAAGAAACAAAGAGAATCAGAAGTCGAGGAAGACTGATAATAATTTGGATTTACCACATGTTGAGAATTTTAGCGTAAATGATTACTCACTGCTATTCTTTCTACAGTTAAGTTTCTATGATTTTTCTACGCTTTACACTTCTATTTCCCATGCTCAGTTAAAAGATCGACTTCACCATATCATTAAACAGAGCTTTTTCTATAAAAAATGGGAATCGTAGATACAAATTTCTTGTTTTGGGTTATGATAATTCATATTTTGTGAAGAATCACACTGAAACCACCAGAAAATATACCGAAGATGATATTATCAAAATGCTGGACTTTTTGATCGACAATATAATTGTTGAGTTTGGAGGATTCATATTTCAACAGACAGTCGGTATTCCAATGGGTACTAATTGTACACCCCTACTAGCCGATTTGTTTTTGTACTCGTATGAAGCAGAATTCATTCAAAACCTCCTAAAAGACAACCAGAAAACGCACCTTGCGAAATTCTTTAATTTTACTTTCCGATAAAATGATGATGTCCTATCATTGAATAACCCATATTTCAGCCAATACTTGCATCTCATATTTCCCAGTGAACTTGAAATTAAGGATACTACTGATACTAGAAGGACTGCTTCATACCATGACCTTTTCCTAAATGTTGACACAGATGGGCGACTTCACACGAAAATCTATGATAAACGGGACGATTTCAACTTCCCAATTATCAATTTCCCATTTCTCAGCAGTAACATACAATTGCCCCTTCGAATGGTGTTTACATATCTCAATTGATAAGTTATTCTCGTGCATGTTCACACTGTACGGACTTCACATACAGGAGTGTGCTCCTAACACAGAAACTGCTCTCAACAAAGTTATGAGGAGGACAGATTAAAAATGACACTTCGTAAATTTTACGGACACCATCACGAATTGGTTGATCCATACGTCGATGTATCTTTGTCCAAACTAAGACATTTGTTATTCTGGTTTGTCATTACGTCGTCTGATCTTTTATTTACAGAACGTGACTTATTCCCGATTGTGACTGTTTTACTGAGTGTTAATTCGCTTTGCTATAAGACGTGTCACAGTACTTTTCCATCCCAAATTCATTTATTTAGTTTTGATGTTATATTTGTAATTATCATCGAATTTTGTCACATGTCTTAACATTTGTAGAAGTAAATCTTATTTTTTTCTGTTGTATTCGTGTGTTATGGTAAATATAATTAATCATCCAGTTCATCTTATAGATTTTAGTTTGGATCAACGGAATTTACACGATATATTAGGTTTACAGTTTGATTCATAAGAAACAGCGATATAGCTATATAATACAATTAATTATCTAATTACTACTCCAATTTGATTCATAAGAAACAGCGACATAGCTACATAATACAATTAATTATCTAATTACTACTCCAATTTGATATTAATTAGTATTGTAATTTTCACTGTTATTAATACATGTTAGATAAGTCATACAAATCTAATTCATCCAAATTCTTTCTTAATTTGGGGAACTCTATTTAGAAATTCAAATGTGATGGTACTTTGAGTGTTGCACTGGCTTTGGCTAACACGGTTGTGCATTTTTGTAATGTATCCGTGTTTATTCTGTAGATAGTCATAACTTCATTTTAATCGTGTATATCTATTATGTAATCATTTTATGAAATTTACTGTTTTCAAAAGTATGAATTATTCTAAGTAATAAGGATGTTCTTGTCCCAGGCGGGTTACCCTGGCCGTATTGGTCACAACTTTTTGGAACTTTTGGTCCTCGGTAATCTTAAACTTTGTACTTATTTTGGCTTTCCCACTTATTTCATCTGAGCGTCGCTGGTTAGACTTGTGTGGACGTGGCGCGCGTCTGGCGTATTAATATATTTAACCGGGTAACTTTCGTTGGCTTTTGTTGGTTTGTTTCTCTGTCCTATATTTTCTTCCATTTATTTGTATTGTAGTCCTGTCATGTATTGTTGTCATTTTAATGTTGAAATTAACATTGCCATTAAAGCTGGAGGTTAGGCATGCCACAAAACCAGGTTCAACCCACCAATTTTTTTTCTTAAAATGCCCTGTACCAAGTAGGGAAAATGGCAATTGTTATATTATAGTTCGTTTCTGTGTGTGTTACATTTTAGTGTTGTGTTTCTGTTCTCTTATATTTGATACGTTTTCCTCAGTTTTAGTTTGCAACCCCGATTTGTTTTTTTCTCTATCGATTTATGAATACTACTGTTCCCTTTATTACGTTGCTGTTGAGTATCAAAATAACAAGTATCCAGGTTGTGTTCTAGAAATTATAGAAAACCACAAGCTTACGTTAAATTTATGACACATTGCAGTTCATACGGATTCTCCCAATGGCCTTCTCCATAGGGCAGTAACTTTAGATGACCTTAAGTTTGTTTTGTTTCAAGGATTTACTCCGGACTGTATTGGATCCAGTTGGTGACAATGGTCAATTTCACAGTTCAAAGACATCCAGAACTATTAGAAACATACAAAAACACATAATTTTTACGTGTCATACTCTTGAATACAAACTAATGCAAATCATTCAATGTAGATTTTTTTATTTAGAATTTGCCGTTTATATTGACCGTTTCAGAGCACATGAGATCACTCCGGGTTTGTGTGAGGTTCTTGTCGCTTAGTCTTTAAAATATAAAAATAAGATGTGGTATGATTGCCAATGAGAAAAACTTTCCTACAGAGACATTTGAGTAGTTTTGTAGACACGATTTGACAGAAGTTCAGATGTTTCAGACAAATAAAATAATTTAGAACAAACTTAATCATGATAACAAACCTCGGAAATTTTATAAACTCTCAAAAGTGCGAGACCAGGTTTCTTGACATAAGAAGCACTGAGCTAATTTCAACACGATAAAAATAAATCACGAATTAACATTTTCATCATAACCTAGAAATGAACCTAGCAGGTCATGGTAACCTACTTGTTTTTGTACTGTTACGAATCACAGTTTATGACTTAACTCAGTAAAGACTCGTCGAAATTGCATTTAATTGATAAATTCAACAACACTTACCGTTATCTTGATGATATTTTTTCGTTAAATAATCAAGAATTTTCTCAATATACTGCTGAAATTTACCCCAAGGAACTTACTTAAAATAATCAAATTTATTCGGTAATAACTGTCCTTTCCTGGATTTAGATATTTCGGTTTTAAATTGGAAACTCCACACTAAAATTTACGACAAAAGAGACGATTTTTCGTTCCCTATTGTTAATTTTCCATTTTTAGATGGTGATGTTCCTCTGGCCCCATCTTACGGTGTTTATATTTCACAACTTGTTCGCTATGCCCGTGTCTGTTGTGACGTTTTTGATTTTAACGAACGCAACCTATGTATTACTGGTAAATTATTAAACCAGGGATATCGTTACCATAAATTACTGAAAACCTTTACTAATTTTTTCCATAGAGATAAAGATTTGGTTTTGAAGTTTGGATGTACCTGTAGAAAACTTATTTCAAACGGGATAGCACATCCTCATTTTTACGGAATTGTTGTTAACCGTGCCCGGAAATTTAGAAATGATCCATATAAACTTGTCGCTCCTTTAAAAAAAACTTATTCTAAAAGGTTACCTATTCAACACCGTAATAAGATCATTGAATATTGTTTTTATTGGAATAAATATTGATTTTGTTATCAGTAGATTAAAATGTAACTAAATTTTACTAGTATGTTATATATATACATATTCATGGATCTACAATCTGTCGATACCTGTAACTTGGCATTGCACAAGGTCATGTTTTTCTCTGGCTGTTTATGATGTCTTTACACTAAATCCATTGGATGTTGGATGTGTACGGATTGATAGTTTAGTCTTAGATGCATGATTTTTTTATTAGTTGTTAGTGGCTTTGAACTAGCTGTCAGATAACTGCGAGTACTCTCAGAAGTGTTCATGGTGTCTTTTTTGTGTCGGGATTTATAAGTACCCTGCCACGTCCACTTATATTTTTGTCCATCTGATGAGTTAAGCCTTATTCAACTGATTTTTATAGTTCGTTCTTATGTTGTACTGTTATACCACTGTCCCAGGTTAGGGGGAGGGTTGGGATCCCGCTAACATGTTTAACCCCGCCACATTATTTATGTATGTGCCTGTCCCAACTCAGGAGCCTGTATATTCAGTGGTTGTCGTTAGTTTATGTGTTACATATTTGTTTTTCGTTCATTTTTTTACATAAATAAGGCCGTTAGTTTTCTCGTTTGAATTGTTTTACATTGTCTTATCGGGGCCTTTTATAGCTTTTATAACTATGCGGTATGGGCTTTGCTCATTGTTTTTATTGGAATAAATATTGATTTTGTTATCAGTAGATTAAAATGTAACTAAATTTTACTAGTATGTTATATATATACATATTCATGGATCTACAATCTGTCGATACCTGTAACTTGGCATTGCACAAGGTCATGTTTTTCTCTGGCTGTTTATGATGTCTTTACACTAAACATGTCATAGTTGTTAATGTCTGTGTCATTTTGGTCTTTTGTGGATAGTTGTCTCATTGGCAATCATACCACATCTTCTTTTTTATAAGTACAAAGTTATATTTTCCCAAAGACCTGGTTGTTAAAGCTTTAATTGGAAAGCTATGCAAGTCATTTATACTGTTTTTAAACCTTTAAAGTACGTTAGAAATTGCAACTGGGGTTGAGACTTAAATGGTTAGGACCATACATTATTAGTTTTATTCAAAACCAAAGGACTATCACTCCTCTTGATAACGATGATAACATTGTTGGCCAGTACAGACAAAATAATTTAAAGAGATGCAATGTTTATCTACTATTATACACAAATTTGGCAAGGCCTCGCTAGAACCAGCATATTTCATAACATCAGCGAATGTAAAGCTGTAATGTTGATAGATTGGGCTATGAAGTTCCTCCCTTGCTCTCTCAGGGAAAACAGTCGCATTGGTTTGATCAGAAAGGAATTGTATGGCTTCTTGCAGTATAAATCGTCAAAGAGATGAAAGTTCATGTAAAGGTAAACTGATACTGATTTTGAAATGTACTGTACTTTTTTTTTCCTTAATATAAAAGCAAACGAATCACATGACCCAGATAACAAATTCTGTATTTCTAAGAGCACTGCTTTTCTAAATTTTATATTTGTGAAAGCAAAAATTTGTTCAAACTTTTTTTTATGAAGCATACCCTTAGGGAGCTACCATTTGATTTTTAGGGGGGGGGGGGGGGGGGGGGGGGCTAGGATGAAAAATTGTGTCCTGCCTTTTTTTATTTGTAATCTCTGTCCTGCCTTTTTTTTTTTCTTAGCTTATCCTGACTTTTTTACAACAATTGTCATCCTGCCTTTTTTTTTTTGACAAGTTTTTTTTTGACAAGTTACTCATCCTGCCTTTTTTTTTACTCAAAATTCTGTCCTGCCTTTTTTTTCAAATTTCATCCTATATCCATATAAAAAATTCTTCCAAGCCTTGACGGCCATCTTTTCACGTGAATATTTGGCGCCATCTTTGAAATATCAACTATATTTACAAACTTTATATTTATAAACTTTACATCAAATTTGAACAATATATTAACTTACTTATAGTATCAACATCTTTGAATACAACTTCCTACATGAGTTTTAGTAAATTGTCCAAGTACCTCAATGACCATCCTGCGTTAGAGTTCCCAACAAGCTCTAGGAAATTCAGCGTTCCAGTTGTTATCTCAGACAGTAAAGGGCTACGACTGAAAAACTGTGTTACAACAAACATAGAAAATAATATTCTATGGTGGTGTGCTGGGGGTAGAACCACAGAACAGACCTTACATTGGCTGCAAGAGAACCTTAAAAATAAAATTAGGCTCCTAGGTAACATTCACCTCTACATTTGGACGGGAACCTGTGACTTCACGTCAAAAACGAAGGACGGAACCATTACCCTCCACCAGCAGGACACGTCCGATAATACTATCAACCACTATCGACAAATTATCAACATTTTGAAGCAATATCCACCCTCCACTGTCACTATCTTACCAACTCCACTATTTTCAATATCGAAATACAATACCACCATTCTGAGCCGTAAGAACAAAGCACCTGATGGCCAACCAGATTTTACACACCATGATAACGAGCTGAGATCCAGAATATTAAATGATAATACAAGAATTAAAGAAAGAAATCAGGAAGAAAAAACTGCAGCTCCAGACTTGAACAAAGACCTTTACAAATCTTGCAAGGTACGGACACAAGGTAGGAAAGTACCCCCTACACCAAAGATAAAGACAGCATTCTCACTCTATACCGACGGCCTTCATCCTAGCCCACAGCTCTCCAGGGTCTGGCTTCGTAAGATTGAAAAGCAGATTTTCTGGACTGTTGGTCTCAATAAGCCATACTATCCACATCTCTGCATATATTTCAAGTCTCAGTTTTAGTCTCAGTTTACATATACAACTTTCCAGTAAAAGTCAGTGTAGGAATCACTACGCCTGACTGCATAACTATAATTATTATTTAACGCTACATTCTGTTTTTTTTTATTTTTTTAATTTTTCTTCTAGAGAGGTCAGTGTAGAAACCACTGCGCTTGACTGCACTTAATCCATATACCTTGACATTCAATTCAAGTAATTTTATCTTTTAACATTTAGTTGAGAAGTCTCGCATAACATACTAGTTTAGGTCAGAGCGGGAATCACTACGCTTGACAAAATAAAGAATATCAATCGTTCACTTTGCATTCTATTATTTTAAATAATTTTATATTTTAACTCCAAGTGGAACCTTGTGCTTGACAGAACAAAGATCATTTAACCTTGTACATTTATAATTTTATCTTTTAACATTTTAACAAGTTGAATATCACAGTTCAGGACAGTAAGGAAATCACCAAGCTTGACCGAAAAAGAATAATTTATACTCGCTTTTAAATAATTTTAACCATCAGCATCATTACTAGGAAATTCTTCTTCCATCTAGAAACGAGCTGAAGGCATTAGAAACATTTTATAGAAAAACCCTTAAACAAATCCTATTAATTCCAAGTACAACACCAGATCCAGCAACTAACATCTTGACAGGAACAAGTCCTCTAGAAAGTAACATCCACAAGAGAGCCTTGGGAATGTACGCCTCCATATGCAGGTCAGAGAATTCAATTGAAAAAGAAATAGCTGACAGACAATTATGTCTAAAAGGTATTAACGACCGCAGCTGGTTCTCCAAAATAAGACAGCTATTAGCTATATACGAATTACCAGCTGGCATTGATATATTTGACAATCCTCCAACAAAAAAATGCATGAAAAAAAAGGTGTCTAAATCTATAGACTCTTACTAGAAAAGATATATTGTAGACCTTGTAAAACTATACAATAGAATACATTATATTGGGGTTAACCAATACTCTATTGGAGCTCCCCATCCAGCATTATCAAGTGTCACAACATCAACTAGAGATGTCGCAAGATTACCAGTGAAGCTAAAAGTATTGACTGGAACATACCAACTACAGAGTACAAGAGCAGCTTTTAACCAGAATCAAGTAGACCCTACATGCCAGCTCTGCAACTTAAGAGTCAGAAACACTAGAGCACTTTATCTTCAAATGTAGTGCTTTATAATCTATACGCATGTCTTTCCTGCTTGAATATGATAATCTGCTTAAAATGTCTGTGTGTACTAAGTGTTCCACCAACAATAAAACAGTAGATACACTATGTATTCTGAACCCGAGTGCTGTATTTTGTGGTTGTGATTGTAAATGTAACTGTAGGCAAAAACTAAACCTGCTAGAAAACCTTAGCCGTAGACTATGCTTTTCTTTGCAGAAATAACATTCTGAACGTTTTGCATTTTAAATAGAACAATCTGTGATTTACTCCGGTTTTTTGAGGTGGTCCTATATAGGACGGAATTACTACAAGACAAGACAAAATGGCCGCCATGGCTAAAACTAGAACATAGGGGTAAAATGTTGATTTTGGCTTATAACTCTGAAACCAAAGCATTTAGAGCATATCTGACAGGAGTAAAATTGTTTATCAGGTTAAGATCTATCTGCCCTGAAATTTTCATATGAATCGGACAACCGGTTGTTGGGTTGCTGCCCCTGAATTGGTAATTTTAAGGAAATTTTGCCGTTTTTGGTTATTATCTTGAGCATTATTATAGATAGAGATAAACTGTATACAGCAATAATGTTCAGCAAAGTAAGATCTACAAATAAGTCAACATGACCAAAATGGTCAGTTGACCCCTTAAGGAGTTATTGCCCTTTAGAGTAATTTTTTACCAATTTTTCGTAAATTTTTGTAATCTTTTACAAAAATCTTCTCCTCTGAAACTAATGGGTCAAATTTAACCAAACTTGGCCACAATCATTATCAGGGTATCTTGTTTAAAAAAATGTGTGCGTTGACCTAGTCAACCAACCAAGATGGCCGTCATGGCTAAAAATAGAACATAGTGGTAAAATGTAGAGTTTGGCTTATAACTCTGAAACCAAAGCATTTAGAGCAAATCTGACAAGGGGTTAAATTGTTTATTAAGTCAATATCTATCTGCCCTGAAATTTTTCAGATGAATTGGACAACTGGTTGTTGGGTTGCTGCCCACAAATTGGTATTTTTTGCTGTTTTTGGTTATTATCTTGAATACTATTATAGATAGAGATAAACTGTAAAAAGCAATAATGTTCAGCAAAGTAAGATCTACAAATAAGTCAACATGACCAAAATGGTCAGTTGACCCCTATAGGAGTTATTGCCCTTTATAGTCATTTTTTAACAATTTTCAATAATTTGGTAAATTTTTGTAAAATTTTACATATAAAGAGCTAAGTTTATTATCGATAGAGAAAATTGTAAGTACCAAGAATGTTCAGTAAAGCAAGATCTACAAACACATCACCATCAGCAAAACACAATCTTGTCATGAATTTGTCTGTGTCCTTTGTTTAATAAGCACATAGTCCAAGGTGAGCGACACAGGCTCTTTAGAGCCTCTAGTTTACAATTGTTCTTCTCGTTCATGCTATAGTTATAATCTTTCATTTATCCACATCACCTACTCCAGTTATGTTTAGGGATAGCCATAAAAAAAAAGTTCAATGGAGCAATCAAGGCTACACGCGTTCAATGCTACACTCAACATTATGATATTTATATAATAACGAATTGTAATGATAAATATAGAATTCTTCACATTGCAGTCTTTAGTACAATTATTTTCTTTAAGAACCAACTAATTGTTCACATTTTGAGAGTGCAATAAAGCAAGATTAATTTCATCAGGCACACTGAGTGAAATTTCTGTTCAAATGGGACATATCAAAAAACTGTTTCTGATGTCTGACAATGTACTAGGTGGTTTCCACAGTGACAATGCATGGATATCACTGAATTGCATTTGTTAATAAAAAGGTAATGATATAAAACGCATTCGTGTTTGTTTAAGGAAGATGTGACATGATTGCCTTATGGAATTTAAACAATAAGAATAGCGAAAAAAATTAAAGAAAGCACACATGATAATTGAGATATCAGCAGTCATAGCACCACATTAATTAAAAGGGCAAGTCAAAGGAAACAATTGCATATGATTCGGTGAGTACATTTCAACGACAGATTTGTTTTACGTTTGAAGTTAAATTCAAAACAAACCGGACATAGCTGTATAATATAGTTAATTACTACATTAGTTTGCTATTAATAAGTATTGCAATGTGCATTGTTATTTAATGTAATATCAGTATTTAGTTCAAATATAATCTTAAATCAATCCTAATTCTATCTTATTTTTGAGATATAGTTTTAGTCATTCTAATTTGACGTCATTTTTGTGCTATTTCAGAATTTCAACTAATGTGACGTAATTTTTGTGCCTTTTCACCATTTCGTATATGACGTCACTTTTTTTCACTTTTTGCGTTAAGGCCTTCACTAAGTCGGATGTTTTTATTTTTTGTGTTGGTTTATGTATGTATCCGGGTTTAGTTTGTTTTCTGTAATTAGTTAATACTTCAGTTTTATAACATGTATATCTCTTATATATTTACTCGATAAAATTTACTGTTTGCAATAGCATACATTGTTCTAAATAATAAGGAGAAAACCCTAGCCGTATTTGGCACAACCTTTTTGAACTTTTGATCATCAGTGCTGTACAACTTTGCACTTGTTTTGCCTTTCGAACTTCGAATCTGGGCGTCACTGGTAAGTCATGTGTGGACGACGCGTTTCTGGCGTATTGAATTTTAAACCTGATGCCTTTTGTTAGCTATTATTCATGTGTTTCTTTGTCTAATATGTTCTCCTATTTATTTGTATTGTATTCCTGTAATATTATGTTGTCATTTTAATGTTATATTTAACATTGCCATTAAAGTGCGAGGTTTGGCATGCCACAAAACCAGGTTCAACCCACCATTTTTCTTTAAAAATGTCCTGTACCAAGTCAGGAATATGGCCATTGTTATATTATAGTTCATTTCTGTGTGTGTTACATTTTAACGTTGTGTTTCCGTTATGTCGTTTGTTTTCTCTTGTGTTTGAGTGTGAATTCACATTACTATATGACGTTTCACGGTACTTTTCTATCCCAAATTCGTGTATTTGGTTTTGATGTTATATTTGTTATTCTCATCGGATTTAGTCTAATGCTTCGTCTGTTTCTGTGTGTGTTACATTTTTATGTTGTGTCGTTGTTCTCCTCTTACATTTTTTTACGTTTCCCTCAGTTTTAGTTTGTTACCCCGATTTTATTTTTTGTCCATGGATTTACGAGTTTTCAACAGCGGTATACTACTGTTGCCGTCATTTAGGAAGCATTGATTCTAGCAGAATAAGAAACCATGATAAATGAATAGATTCACGTCACGGCAATGGTTTGATGACGAACGTAAAATAACAAGAATGCCAAATTTTCAAGCTCAATTCAAAACGAGAAGTCCATAATCAAATGGCAAAATCGAATGTTCAAAATACATCAAACGACTTGGTACATGCATTTTTTATTCATGAAATGTTATCTAGGATCTAGGTTAAACTCTGGCTTGTAAGACAGTCGCATTTCATTCAGTTATATTGACAACAATGCGTGGGATATTAATGATGTAAACCTCTGAGGAGCTAAACATTTCTAGAATTAAACTTTTTTTCTTATCGTGATTTTTGGTTTATATGACTAAAGAAATAATTGGTCAAGAAAAAATCATACGGTAATGCACTTCTTTTCTTGCTACGGCCTTTTCAAAATATCCAATTTTGATGATTTACCCCTTTTTTTCATCTATTTTTGGGCTACTATCGTGGAAAAAAAATACAATTCCACAATTAAACTTTTTTTCATTGGACCATACTGACTAAATTTAACTTAAAAGAAAACTATAGGTAGGTGTTAAAATATTTTTGTGTCTAATTTACCATGCTGTCAATTTTGCAAATTTGTGATTTTTCGCAGTTTGAAGAACAAAATGCATATTATTTTCAAATTTTTTGTTATATATCATTGAAAAATACACATCTAAGAAATTGGAAAAGACAAACATGATATGGGATGTACATGATTCTTGTAAAATCTTTTTCGTACCCGTCACCCATTTTCTCAAAATTTTGGCTACAAAGACGGACATGATTGGTCGAAATTTGAAGACTGGATTACTCAAAGACTATTCATTGTAAATACACAATTTGTTCACATAGTTATGTTTGGTTATAGTATTTTTAAAATTCATTGATATTTTCCACTTGTATCGTATGTTTTGGAAATAATTCCAGAACAAGATTTCAACGAGACTGAATCGTCAGAAGAATACATCCTTAAACATGTAATACTAGTAGGTCAAAAGAGGTGTTCAACAGTTATTATTGTGTTATAATTTTAATCACTATCAAACAAACAAATATGTCAACAAAGTACACTTATTTGGCAAACACGTAAGACAATAATCCTAAAAAATACGATATCACAATAACGGGATGTATAAATACTGAGCCACGGCAAATGGATATTACCAAAATTATACTAAGAAGTAAGGTAATAATGTACAAATACAAGAACACTATAACGCACAATTAAGACACTCATAACGTCATCATCTAGAGTCTATACTTCAATACCATCGTACAGTACCCTTCAAGAGTACCAACTCTCCCACACCCTACACCGAGGAAAATGTCGGAGCCACTCCGAAAAACTCCGATATTCCTCCCAAAATGTTGGGAGGAATTTGGGAGTAATCTCTCCCAAAATCAGGTAAATGTTTATTGTGATAACGAGCTCACTCTCTACACCGAGGAATTAATTGCCCTTATCCTACTTTGATCTGTACCGGCACAAGACTGAATGGGTAATTGGATTACCTGACAGGTAAAGGTTGAAGTAATAAAGAATTATATTTCCGGTCTACTGTACCAGTTTAAGTGTCAAACAGGTGTATAATTTTAAATGTCTTTAATACTAATTAAATTTCATTTGTGGTAATAAAAACTAAAGTCAAAATATTTTCGTATTTTTTGTTAGCCCATCTAAAAAAATCTTAACCTTAATGTACTTGCTTTAAAAAAAAAGATTATAAAATATAGCGGAATATGTGAAAAACAAAATATTCTACTTCAAAGTTAAAGTCTTTATTTAAAAATTATAAGTCTAAAAGTTTTATATATGCAAGTAAAAAGGAAAATTTATTCACCATTCATTAGACAAAATAATTGCCCCGTAATAATTGTGTAAATCTACGGCATTTTCTTTTTACGATTATCTAATTGCTGGAATGAATAAAAGATTTAAAAGCAAAATGTTGTTGTTAATTCTTTCAATTGTATTCAAGTTTTATAAAAAATGAAAACTACTTAATTTTGACCTCGATGTCTTCACCAGTAAATTAATATTTTATTGACGAAATGAGCATACTTGTGTAAAAATAACCGGAAACTTTCGCTAAAATAATTTGAGCAGTTAAATAAAATTACGTGTTTGAAAGTTTTGTATATTCAAGTAAAAAGGAAATTATTATTCACCATTCGTTATGCTTAACAATTACGGCATTTTCGTTTTACGATTTGTTGGCAGTACAGCAGAATAATAATACATTTCCGTTACAACAGGAATACTTCCAGCTGCATTATTTCAACTTTGTTTAATATTAACTTTCGCACAATTAATGTAAATTTGTGTATTTTCAACAAAAGATTTTAAAAACAATTATTTGCCGTGCGAAGACAATTCCACGATACACATCTCAGTTATCAACAGTTTGGGTTGAACTTGAACTTGACTTACTTAACAATGTTAAATGCTAAAAATAGTTAACATCAATGTTATCCACAGCACGAGTTTTTTAAAGGGCGGGAAAAAATATCGCGTACTAGTAAACTCAGGTGACCTTTCTGGCCGACCGTGGGAAAGTCCATTCAAGGTTTCTAAAGTTGCAGAACGACATTTTTGTGCAATCGTATTGAGGCTCCAGAAGGTCCTTTTACAATTGATTTATCGGGAAAATATAATTCTTATCCGAATAAACGTGAACACATTTTTAACTATTTGAATTTTAATGTTTTATCTTTCAAAAAAGAAAGTACATTTATAGTTATATGTCCATGGTCAATAATATAGATTTACAGTTGGTGATGTATTAATTGAAATTATGATGGAAATTGTCCGGGGTGATTGATTGTATTCAAATGACAATAATCATGATAATACGATAAAGAAATGCCAATTGTAGGCGGTTGGGAAATTTTGAAAATAAAATGATGACTGATTTAACTGGAATAGAATATTATGATGGGCAATTATGAGGTTTGATAAATTTTATTAATAATTAAAGGATTAGTGACCTATCGGATAGCGATAAGCGGATTACTTATCATCACAACTTTTAACATCTTTTGTAAACGTAAAATGATTGAGCGTCATAAACTTGTCAAACACCGGTAGAATTATAGTACATTTATTATATAATTAATGTGAAAATATTTTTCACTTTCCAAATTCAAATGACGAAATTGATATAAATACTTTCGTCAATTTGAAAACCGTTCCGTAAAATGCGAAAATGACGAGCACTATCAATATCACTTGAAATTATTTTCTTTGTCAAAGAGTTGTCATTTAACAGTTTCTGTTCGTAATTTGAATTATTCAAGTCTGTATAAATGTACCGAGGTGGTGAAACATAATATTTTACATTGCTCAATAAATTAAGTTTACTTGATGATCCGATGAATCGGGTTACCGAAAAAACAACATGATTTTATTAGCCAGTTGATTTTTTAATAATGAACAATTAATGCGCTGATATTGCTTATTGAATAAGTTATAAAAGAAACTAATTGTGGCAAAATCGTCCTTGCTGAAAAAACACAGTTACACAATGTATGACCTGACCGGACTGTAATAGAAACACAAAATAACAATTTTCTTCATACTTTTTCGTATGTACGTTCTATTTTAAAGATAACGGCATAAGACACAAATATAAAGGATAATAGTTATCTTATTCTAAATGATATTGTCACATCTTTATCTGTCAAAGAAAGGAAAACATTTGTCCAATTTATAATTCCGTGATTTTAAAGCACACCTGTGCAACCAAGATCGATTAAATGTTCAAAGGTAAATTATCTGGGTAATCCAATTATGTTGTCACGCGTCGTTAATTTGAAGTACATCCGATGGGCAATAAACCAATTAACAGCCACGCGGTGTTGGGAGAGAATCTTTGGAGGATTTTAGGAGTGAAATCCGCGGTACTCGGTGTGATTCCGAGAAACACGGAAATCGGAGAAAAAAGTTATCGAATCGATATTTTTGAAGAGTACTGTATATTAACTGTCAAGTTTATACGGAATATTTATTAACAACGTCAAGATTTACAATACTAATTTTTTATTGTTAATCAAGGACGCCCTAAGAGGGCAGTATAATTACAATTTATTACAATGATTATTATTAATTCTTAATGAAATATAATGACAAAATATAGACTATAGAAAATAAACACTAACGTAAAATTAAAATAAACCCCAGATATGTATATATATTTAACATATACAAATGTTATTCAACTATCTATGGGTACCATTTACTATTTTTTTAACATATTATCCATCTCGGTCTCGAGATTGGTTATTAAATTATATAGGCGTTTTAGAACTTCTAGATTCTCACAACCCATTAGCCATGCAAACATATTATCATTGCTACATTTGTTAAGATTAGGATGAAAAATACAAAGTTCTTTAATACATATTTTTTCTATAAGTTGCATTGTAGGAGAAAGTAGATCTCATCTTCAGCCTCCTTACAAGGTTTACAAATACGCTCAGGAGCTGGGATGTTTTTGTGCCTTCCTGTTTCAATTGCAAGTTGAAGGTACCAACTCTTAGTTTTGTTAATGGCTGTTTTGTTTAATGTTTAGCCGGTTGAAAAGGGGTTCAAAATTAAAATTTGTTTTGAATCAACAAAATATACGAGGTTTATTTTTTTGGTTATTAATACTTCTTACATCATTAGAAATGTTATATTAATCTTCCATTCTTTTACAGGCATATCCAAAAGTTTATTTCTGACAATGAGAATTGTTTCCCTTTCAGATATTTCGTTCTTCAATCGACAGAGAATCAAATTTGGCCAAAAAAAATATTGACGTAGATTTCGTCTATGCGAAAAATGCGGCTGAAAATTGAGCATTTTGCAATTTTGAAGAGAAAACAACTCCTTTTATGAAAAAAATAAATTAATATGATATTTTAATAAAAAATATACTTATGTAATGGGGCCATAATTGAAGCAAAACAATTCCAGATTGTTAGAAAAATCAAACTTTACCATTTAAAGCATTAATTATTACTCGTACAAAGCCAAAAACGTTATTGTTTCCCCCAAAAAACGGCCAGAAATGAACATTTGAAATGCACATTTTAGATTTTTAAAAGTATTTCCAACGGTGTCGATTTGACAAAAATAAGACATGTTATTCTTAAAAAAAATATGGAAACGCCTAACGTTTTGGAAAATATTGATCAGTATACTCGTTTTTCAGAAAAATGGAGTAATATATTGTTGTCCTTTCCGTAAGGCTCGCAAAGTGCAGCAAAAATTTAGACGTTTCGGGAAATAACGTTATATTTTCCCGCTAATTTTTCAAAGACAGTGTGGCAGACAAATATATGTTTACACTGTGACTTGGTTCGAGAGTTGTCTAAATGGCACTTATGTCACATCTTCTTATTTATAATGAACCAGACCCATAGGGTGACTGGGTAAACGAAATATGGTCACTTGGTCTTCTCCCGAGAAGTAGTAAAACGCCTGCCAAAGTTTGGCGTCTGGTGGACTGTGCGCGATGTATCAAGTTTGCAGTCACGTCCGGTCAGAATGGGGACGTTAAATCCGATGTCGTGTGGAAAGAGAGTGCCACGCTTTTTCTCGTCCTAAATTTGCATGAAACATTTGCCACTGGACTTTAAGCAACCAACAATCAATCAATAAAATGAACCAGTATCAGGACGAGATATTAAATCAGTTAGTTTTAAGGAGTTACAAAATTTCTTTACAAAAGGATACGTTAAAGAAGAATAAAAGAGAAAAGGTGTCCACAAGTTTGAAACTCTGACTTGGCATGCACATTAGACTATTTACCGGATTTGTTATCACATAATCAACACGACGGGTGCCACATGTGGAGCAGGATCTGCTTACCCTTCCGGAGCACCTGAGGTCATCCCTAGTTTTTGGTGGGGTTCGTGTTGTTTATTCTTTAGTGTTCTATGTTGTGTCATGTGTACTATTGTAGGTCTGTTTGTCTTTTTCATTTTAGCCATGGCGTTGCCAGTTTATTTCGATTTATGAGTTTGACTGTCCCTTTGGTATCTTTCGTCCCTCTTTTAGAAAGAACTCATATCTCTCATCTTAAGGAATATATGTACTAAGTTTCACGTCGAAATGACTATAACGTCCTCTATGACCACTTTCACCAAAAACATTAATCTGATTCGGGACGGACGGATGCACAAACTGATGGGTCAACAGACACACGTAGGAAACACGGAACTAAAAGCATTACTATTGTGGGCGGGAATTTTTAAAATCAGGTGTTCATAGAAGATTTTTTAATTATCATGCCATCAAGTCAAAGACTTATCCATGGTTACAACGGGAAGATTTCGTTGTATCTATTTATTATACCTTTTTTTCTTCAGATAATTGTTTTTTTTTTAAACATAATACCAACTAACATTAATAATAGAACAAGTAGAGCACCATTATATATATAAGATAAATAGAATTAAGACATATGAAAAGATATATGTATTTATTGTCTATTGAAATTATCAAGTAACTTCACAATTATCTTTTTGTTCTTTGTAAGTTTAGGGTCCGACCCGTCTCGTCTCTTTTTTAATAATAGTTCCCTAATTCCGTCCTCTCCTTATTCTTCAAATGCATGATATATGTGATTTAATGTTAATCCTGATTTGGTCATAACATCATCTGTTCTCTATGACATATTTTTTTGTGTAATCAAGAATGTAAAAGTCTTTTGATCTATTTTACTGACATTGTCGAACTTCATTTGGGAATTCATACTCTCATAGTGCCTAACCATATCCAACTAAGTTGGACATCACGTGACTTTTGTGACGTATTCTAGCCGCCATTTTGTATTATATTTCCCCATATAAAATGCATAGATGCTTCAATAAAGTTTAATTTTCTCATAAACCTGACCCGTTTTCTAAGTTTTGCAAATCAATCCTTGATATTCAATCATATTTCTATCAAACAATGTTGGTCCTAACAGTTTAATTTTTGATTAAAGTCGGTCAATTTAGACTTGTAAAAACATGCACGTTTCTAGTCATTTCTCCGTTGCCTCCATGCTAAGTTACCGATACCCATGTCTACTTGTACAACAAATAAAGAAATTCCGTACATTAAAAACAAACTTTGCAAATCGATTAAGTATATTTAAACATGTATCTGGCGAAGAGTACTACTTAAAACAGTTTAATTTCAAGTCAAAGTCGGTCAAATGTCGATTTAAAAAGGGAATTTTTCGGGATTTTTCAAAATGGCGGATGATGTATATCCCATAATATGGAAATGTTGCAACAAATCAAGGATTTGTATAGTAAGACTTTCCTAGATTATATTAATATTTTCATGCAGACTCTCTGATGTTTCTGTTCTTTTCTTTGGTGATATTTCGATATGACTGATTTCAAAATTTCTTGATAAAAAACAAAGTATTTTAAATGTGACACGGGAACATTTATTTGACAGATATCCAGGATATACTGTTACCAGAAAATAGTTTACAATAAAATTATAATAAAATGTTTCTCTCCTTTTTTCAAAGGTGTTTTTCTGTATATTTTATCTTTCTTTGGAAATATATTTATGCATCCCATTTAGAACACAAAATGTTTCCATCCCATGAGAAAAAAAAAACCCAATGCCCAACAATTAATATAGATAAATATTCTATACCTTTAAAATTTCATCCCTTCACAGAACAGGTGAACTCTGACTTGGGTTGTCATGTTACATAACAATATATTGTCAGGTAGACGTGCAAACCAAAAGCAACCAGGTGACATTAAACATCCTGTGTATACATGTATTACCAGAGTTTAAATTTTGCGATATACATAAGTTTTCATAAATGTACAAATAAACTTTCTCTTAATTTCCCGTTTCAAATCAGAAGAAGTATCTATAATAATAAACTTTAGAAAATATGAATATTATGAAAATGTCTTTAAAAAAATATTTTTTGTTTAAAAGATATTCAAATATTTTTATTTTTCCATAATTATTTTAAGAAATATTATGATTCATATTTTTTTATCTTATATAAAATTCAACGAGATTTCATTGCATATAATTTAATAGATTTGTTTTATACAATAATTTAAGCTCAATCCAGGCATTCAATGAATCCATATAAGGTTTAACATATGTAAAAAATAGTTTATTGATTACATTTCAACAGAGACCTATAATACGATTGCTCTGATTTCAACAATATTGTATACCCTATAATATGTATCGACAGAGTTATCGGTCCTGAATATGACTGATACAGTTGGGTATGAAAACTTTAAGGGCTTTCAACATCCTCATTTCAATTATGAGCAATGTAATCAGTTTTGCAAACATCTTTGAAAATTGTATTTTTTTAATAACTAGGCAAATCTGGGTAGATCGTTTTAAACAATCGCAAAGTATCCACAAAACACAAACATTTTGTCAACTCTCCGAAGAAGGTAAATTTTGTCAAACTGTAAAGTAATCGGCGAGCATCAAATGTTTTACAATTATGAGCTGCTAAGACACATGGCTAATGCTGTTTTAACCAAGAGGTAAAGTTTTGAAATGCAGGTTCTTGTTAAAGTACGTGAACAGGGTTTCCATTATTAAAAAAGGTCTCCTTTACTAGTCCAACCAGTAACAACTGATGCCTGTGTTGAGATTGGTTTATTTGACTGAATGTAAGTGCTGTCTTGCGAAATTTTACGTAAATGTGATGCTGCAATTTGTGTAAAATGTCACAATCTACAGTACTAACTGTGACATTATTAAAAGACATATGGTCACCATGGATGCCCTAAATGTCCATCATTATACTTCCTGTTGCTTTTAATTAATACAAAAGGTATTTATCAAATTAAATAACTGTGATTATTTCAAGAAAATTCTTAAACAATATGAAATAATAAAACAAGTTGAACATATAGCTTCCTAACTTTTTTTCTAAAAAAAATTCTCATTACTGTTTATTTTGATGTTATTCCTTTTTAGTCAAGGAAATATCAGAAAAACCCTGCACAGTGTGGTAAAAGCTTGAAATTTGGTAATTAAGCTCCTAACTCACTTCTTAGCAAAATAAGATATTGAGCCAACCTGGAAAAAAACAACTTCCGTTTTTTTCGAAGATGGCGGACAAAATTGCAAAAATTCTAAACTAAATATCCCAGAAACCGTATACAAGGTTATAAAACAATGAAACTTTGGACTGTCCTCTACAACCTTTCTTGCATCCACAGTGAAAAAAGTCCTTTAGTGGAGAGGCTGTCTCTGTCAATATTGTCCAGAACGGGTTCCACATGCCGTTGTCCTGCTTCTTCCAACCATACAAGTCTGGGGATGGAAGAACAGGCTGTAAAAGCAAACACTATCCAATTCAATAATAATTGTGGCCCACATTGGTAAAATTTTGATTTCAGAAGATTTGTGTTGCAGTTAATCATGTTAATGGTCGACTGAACGTGTTAAGTGATTAAAAAAAACAATAGACCCTTTGTGCGAACTAAAACGTTACTGTCGAGCGACGGACTTCGACTCGAGCCGAATGACACCACTGAATTACAAAAGTTCATATTGTCTTTGGTATCACTATTTAATTTGAAAAATAAAAAGAAGTAGCTCTTTTTGATTTAATGTAATATTATTAAATGTCAATGTCCATGGAGTTATTATTTTTCAATATCCACAATAACAAATTCGTAGGTTGTATGACTGTGTCAATCTTAATGGAAATTCGCCACAACATAGACCATTGCATTCCAGTATTCCGTCAGGTTTCTATTTCAAGATCCGTAACTTCTTTTAAGACGCCTAATTCTTTTTTCAAAGTCTCTTTACTTTCTTTTGCGCAATGGTGCCGCGTCTCTCCTATCCGTGTATACCTGTACTGTTACAAAGAAAAAAAACTAATTATTAACATTAATAACAATATAAAATATCACAATTAGTCTTAACACCTAAATAGCAATGTTCATTCACAAAAATGAAAAAGTGTGTGCATAACACATATGTTAAATGTCAGTTGTGTTCAGTATTTCCAATCCACAATGTTCGTATCACATCCGTATACAGGTGAATACGTAAAATTCTTCATCCCTCCAATATTGTTCATTGAAAACATTCGTATCACATCCATATATGGCCAAATAAGTAAATTTCATCATTCATCCAATACATTTACAATACAACTATGTAATATCTCTATCTACTGTTCCCTGGAGAATTTTCAGGCTTCTGTTTTCAAGTAATGTACTTCAGTGTTCCAATTTGTAACATGTAGACTCTTAAATGCATAATATTACGTAGAAATGTGGAAATCTCAGAGGAGCAGTTGAACCTCAAGTAATTCAATGTATGGACAAAATGTCGTGGGTCTCTGTCTAAAAAAAATATGACGGGTTTGTTTCTTGTGTGTAAGGTTGAATAGGTGAATCGAGTGTCAACATTCTTGATAGTAAGGATGACGGATCATTTTGAAGGGTTTTTACACAGGATTCAAGTTTTGTTCCACCAATATTTAAAATGATTCTTTTCCTCTGGGCTTCATTCAGTCTTAACAGTAAAATATGGGTACGTGTAGGACTATAAATAGGTTTTGGCATTTCATTGGAATGTCTGGAAGTTCGATAATATTTTTTTCTGTCTCTGGAAGTTATAAATTGTACTCCTCTTGTCTGGGGCAAATGCGATAACACAGCTATTTAAATTATTTTCAGTATTTTCTTCACTGAAGTTATCATTATTTACTACATTCTCATTTAAATACTGATGTTGATACTGATTGTGGTGGTAGTATTAATACAGGAGAGTGTGAAGCTGGATTTCGTGGCACAATCAAATCTTTTGGAGTCAAAATTATCCTTAATTTTTGTTTCTCAGTTGAGCTTAAGCTTCTCATTGAAGAAATAATGTTCCCAATGTCTGCTTTTTATCTTTTAATTGTTTATAGTACATTGAGAAGGCATAGGAGGGAGTAAACCAGTTGAGCTTTATGTAGTTTTGTTTGCGGTTATTGGATGAGAAGGGCTTCATGTGGGCTTGATCATTTGATAATTATATGTTATGTGCTCTGAAATAAAGAGTTTTTCGTTTTTTCATAAAAAAATAGAAAAATTGTGTCTGTGTCAATAAAGCTCGTTTGAATGGTTTCCCACTTTTCATGGGACCATATGTTTTTTTTATGATTTTGCTGATTGTGACAAGACGTACTGTGCTGTCGACATGCAATTGCTTATATCCACTTCATTTAGACTCGGGTGGATAGTTGTCTGATTGCCAAAACCACATCTTCTTATTTATGTGTAATAATAATAAAACAAAGACTGAAATGAACATGAATCATGTGCGTTTATTTTCAATAAACAATTTCTGGGCTTACTTGTAAAATTTGTATGACTGCAGTTTCATCTTCAACATCAAACATACCCCAAGGGTGACTGGGGAATAGAAATATGGTCACCTGGTCTTCTCCCGACCGGCAGTAAAACGCTTGCCGAAGTGGGGCGTCCGTTTGGCTGTGCGGGATGTATTAAGTTCGCAGTCACGTCCGGTCAGAATGGGGACGTTAAATCCGAGGTCTCGTGTAAAGAGAGTGCCACGCTCTTTGCACGTTAAGAACCCTTGCAACAAGTCTTTGAGGGCCTGTAGGTGACCTGTTGCAAGGCAAAATTTCCGTCCCTATCCAATATACCCTCATTTTCTAGTGGCAGTCCAAACTTCCCCAATCATCATCCCAAATGGCCGCTTTTAAGACAAGACCTACCTCTTGTATTTATTGTGAACTTATTCTCGTCCTGAATATGCATGAAATATTTGCCACTGGACGTTAAGCAACCAACAATCAATCAATCAACATCGAACACGTTTGTCTGCATATGATTTCTGCAATCACTCAGCAAACATCTCCAGTATAATGCATTATTTCTCTCGCGATTCTTTTGATATCTGAAACCGTGGTGAACAATACGATTTTGCCTCTGCAATTTCTGTGGACTATCGACGGCATGCTTGATTGTCGAATCAATTTGTGACGTACATTGGACCCTCCTCATTTTGGGAGCTTTTTTAATAAACCAAATTCAAAGTGGGATATCAAGACAGATTTCTAAGCATTTCAACCTAATACTAATGCGAAGTCGTTTCTAAGAGCTAAGCTATGTCCCTTTTACCAATTTAGTGTATGTCTTGCAGCAAACCAAATCAAATCATTCATTTACATATGGAAAAATACAATGTAGGCCATGTGTTTCTTTATTAGTTTTGCGTCAATTGAAATCGAACATCCTAAAAAAACAAATTCGCGCAAAATCATTTGACAACTTTGAATTTCTTAAGTTTTACTTCAAGTTATTCTATTTATGTCATGTATGTTACCAAATACTCCTTCTATTAAATGATAAGCAAGCTGTATATTGGACTCCATGATATATATGTCTATCATACTCTAATAATTACATTAGATGTATGTTTCGTTATTCTGATTGGCTAACTACAATCTTGCGTTATTACTTAATCAACTTTATTATACAATGAAATTTATTATTCATGATGACACGAGGTCCCACAAAGAAAAAAGTGCACAGGTAAATTGAATAAAAGCTGATAAAAATCGTGTTTTCATGATATTAGCTTAAAAATTTAATTATAAGTATGTAATGCTTCTTTTTGTAACTTCATAGGGTTGTAAAAGCGTTGACCGTGTGTACATTTAAGAATGAAGCGCGGAATTAATGTACTTCGGTCCACGATTTTACACCCCAATAAAGATACAAAAAGAAGCATTCAATTCTTAAATAAATAGATTTATTTTTGTATTAAATAATAAACAGTCATGAGATGATAGTATATATTGTCTCCTTAGTGTAATGTTATAAAGTACGAGTAAACTAAGGTAAACTGAATAAAAGCTGATAAAAATCGTGTTTTCATGATATTAGCTTAAAAATTTAATTATAAGTATGTAATGCTTCTTTTTGTAACTTCATAGGGTTGTAAAAGCGTTGACCGTGTGTACATTTAAGAATGAAGCGCGGAATTAATGTACTTCGGTCCACGATTTTACACCCCAATAAAGATACAAAAAGAAGCATTCAATTCTTAAATAAATAGATTTATTTTTGTATTAAATAATAAACAGTCATGAGATGATAGTATATATTGTCTCCTTAGTGTAATGTTATAAAGTACGAGTAAACTAAGTTATAAATTTAAAAAAATGAATGAATTTGTGTTCACTTTTATTTCAAATACAATAGATCAGTTTGATAAGACAGACAATGCACAAACAATGAATTACAGAAAGAACTCAAAGTTTGCTTATATAAAGTAGTTATATAACCAATGAATGATAAATATATTATCAACAATATTGAATAAATTCCTTTACCAATGAAGAAGGTGTACGGAATGAAGGGGTTTAGGGGTAAATGAAATCCGTTCCGTTAGCGGGGTTATTGACAAAGTACTTTTAAGGGGAAAGTGTGTGTTTATAGTTGCGGTATGCAAGTTATCTAATGTTGTATCTCGTAAAGGTCATCATTTACATACTATTGTTATCGATGTTTCTCTTATTGTTCTCTAAAAAGTGTTCTAACACTAGGTTCCCATATAGAACGCAGTAACTGCCTTATGGTATTTCATTCTTTATCACGATGAGGTTTTTCTTTATTATGATGAGGTTTATCTCTGTTATGATGAGGTTTTTCTCTATTATGATGAAGTTTTTCTCTATTATGATGAAGTTTTTCTCTATTATGATGAGGTTTTTCTCTATTATGATGAAGTTTATCTCTATTATGATGAGGTTTTTCTCTATTATGATGAAGTTTTTCTTTATTATGATGAGCTTTTTCTTTATGGTGAGCTTTTTCTCTATTATGATGAGCGTTTTCTTTATTTTGATGAGCTTTTTCTTTATTGTAATGAGATTTTTCTTCATTATGATGAGGTTTTTCTATTATGACGAGCTATTAGAAGGGAATCATGGGAAATTAGGAGAATTAAGATCAAGCAAAAAGAAAAATGACAAAATCAGAAATGTTGAAAGTTCTTCGGAAAGTTGGCTTGCTCCATGTGCGGGAAATGTCTGATAAAGAAAAAATAACACCAACTTTTGTAGGCATGATTTCAAAACATGAACTGGAATATCCAGGAGTTACCATTCTAGCACATATAATGACACTGCAAATGGAATGCATCAAGTATGGAAACATGAAACCTGGGAAAACTGATAGTTTGGATGGCCATCCAAAATACCATGTCGACAAAAATGTACTACAATCGTTGTTGGATTGTGACCTCAACATATCGGAAATCTCTTACAACTCTCAGAGAGAACAATATATTGACGGATGGATCATTTTGGACCACAGAAAAGAGATTTTTCTGACATTGAAGATGGCAACCTCGACAGTATACTTTCCGGCATTGTCGTGGACTTTCTCGTTGTGGCAAACGCATATTGCGTGAAATACTGAAAGGAAAATGAATTAAAGTACAAAGATTGAGGTTAAGAGACGCAATTCTTAGAACATACTTCGCTGGTATCCAAGAGAGAAAGACCGGTCGACTACACAGACGTGTATACGACGTTACGACACCGAAGCACTTATGGCACATAGACATTAACCATGAATTAGTAAGATGGAGATTCATTAAACTAGGTAGAGTTGGTAGGTTCAGTAGGATTATTATGTTTCTACATTGTCGTGACAACAACACTTCCGCCACCGTATTGAGAGGCTTCCTCTCTGGAGTAGGTTTTTTGTATAGGTTCTGTCAGCAGTGGCGGATCCAGAAATTTTCATACGTGGGTCTCACTGACTGGGCCCGCTCCTGTAATGCTTCAGTGATTTCCTATATAATCAAACAAATTTTTCCCTGCCACCCCCCTGTGCTATTTCTACTACTAATTCTATCCTTTGGAAGACCAGGAAATTCCCGATCCATTAAATCAACTGCATCTAATAGCCCTGCACTACATTTACTTGGATGAAATTAACAGAAGACTTGATATTTGGACTCAGGCTTGGGCAAGCCATAAAATGAAAACAACAAAACCATCTCCTGTCAATATTTGGATCGCCGGTCAAATACAGAATCCAGTTGGTACACAACTCAGTGAACGAGATTTAGTCGATTATGGAGTAGAGGGAAACATTGTTGCGGCTAATCTTATGGCCGATGGAAGGCCAATGAACATTGCAATTAATGACCAACGAATAATGAGAGCAGATTTCAATAGGACAGGTACCAACTTTGACATTGATGACTTTGTGAATTGTGTCAAAATCCTTTTTGCACAAGCCTGATTGAACTTTCAGTATTTTTTTGCGTACAATAACAATGTTATAATGATCATTGTCTATTTCTTGGCCTGTTTTCCCCCTAGTGTTTGTTTTGTTTTTGTTATATCCATCATAGAACTCATCTGGTACACCTAAATATAAAAGAAAATGTTGTATGATTGCCAATGAAACAACACATCACAAGAGACCAAATGACACAGAAATTAACAACTATAGGTCACCTTACGGTCTTCAAAAATAAGCAAATCCAATACCGCATAGTCGGCTGTAAAAGACCCCGAAATGGCAATGTAAAACAATTCAGACGAGAAAACTAACGGCCTGCTTTATGAACTAAACAAACATGTAAATCATAAACAAACGACAACAACTTAATTACTGGCTCTTGATTTGGGACAGGTACAAACATACAGAATGTGGCGCTGTTAAACAAGTTAGCGGGATCCCAACGCTCAGGGGACAGTGGTACAACATAAGAACGAACTATAGAAATAAGTTGAAAAGGCTTAACTCATCAGATGAATTAACATACAAATACTACCAATACAAGCGGACATGGCCGAATACTTGTACATCCTAACAACAAAAAGACAAAAAAACTAATAAATTAAATCATGCATCTACGACTAAATTATCAATCAGTATACATCAAACATCCAAAGGATTTAGTGCAAAGACGTCAATAAAAAGTCCTCTTTTAATTCAGCAACACTATGCTGAAATTAAAGCCAATTATCCAGATTTTTCAACTGTCTATACTGATGGATCAAAAGATGGCGACAGAGTTGCATCTGCTGCTGTCTTCAGGGACAGAGCTGCAACTCTCCGTTTGCCATCTGATGCATCCATCTTTACTGCTGAAGCAGAAGCAATAATTTTAGCTTTGAAATTTATTGTTTCTTCAGATAAATCAAAATTTATTATATGTTCGGATTCACTTTCATGCTTTCAAGCTATACGAAATACTAAAATTAAAAACCCAACAATTCTCAAAATTTTATATGTAATGAGGAATTTAAAAATTCTATGAAAGAAATAATATTTCTATGGGTTCCGAGTCATGTTGGAATCCTTGGAAACACGGCTGTAGACCTTGAGGCAAAGAATGCCCTGGGTGACCCTCTATCTAACTGTGATATACCATATACTGATTTTAAATCTAATATTAGAGAATATGTTTTTAATATATTGAAAAATAAATGGAGTAAAAAAGATGATAATAAATTGCATGAAATTAAACCTAATTTAGGCAAACCTTTTAATAATATTATGTGCAGAAAAGATCAGTGTGTTATTACTAGATGTCGTATTGGTCATACTAGAGTAACACACGAGTATCTTTTTAAAAATGAAGATGAACCACAATGTGTTCCTTGCAACTGCAAGTATACTATTAAACATGTTTTAATTAATTGTATTGACTTTGCTGACATTCGTAAGAAGCATTTCAATGTCAATAATATGTATGATTTATTCAATAATGTTCCATTTACAAATATTGTTGCATTTTTAAAAGAAATTGGAATTTATTATAGAATATAAAAATGTTATATTTAAATCGTTTTTAATTTTTATCACGTTATTTTACTGTTGATTTTTATTTGTATATAATCAATTTGCTTTAGTCAAGAATTTTAGTATATTGAAGGACTTTTTGTCTTATTTTAAAAATATGCTTTAAATTGTAACAAATTTCGAATTAGCTCTCGCCGCGATATAGCCTTTTTGTGCCAATGCGGCGTAAAGCAACCAACAATCAATCAATCAATAAAAAGTCGGAGAAAAGCGTACCTTGTGCTATACTAAGATACAGGAGTCGACATATTGCAGATCCATGAATGTGTATATGTATATAAAAAAAATATTTAGTTTGCTTTAAATTTTACTGATAACAAAATCAATATCAATACCAATAAAACAAAATTCAATGACTTAATTACAGTGCTGAATTGGTAACCTTTTAGAATGAGTTTATTTAAAGGATTAATAAGTTTATACGGATTGTTTCAAAATTTCCGAGCACGATAAACAAATTTCTGTAAAAATAAGGATGTGCTACATGTATCCCGTTTGAAATAAGTTTAAAGGTACAATCAAACTTAAAAACATAATATTTATATCTATATGTGGAAGAATTAAGTGAAGGTTTTGAGTATTTGTGGTAACGAAATCCCTAACTAAAGGACTTTAGAAAGTTTTGAACAAATCACAACGTTTTGGTGTTCGCTTTTGAAAATGTTACCCAGAAGGCATTATTTTGAAACGGCGAATTGATGATGCTTACATTGCTCATTAGAAGTTATTTATCAAACGCAAGCTTAGTATAGCTCTTTAGCACGCTGGTGTCATTTTAAAGCAGAGAAACACACGTGCCGCTTTTAAAGTATACCGTCGAAGGTGTGGTGCTGAACACAAAGATATACTACTGAACCAGTCCATGTTTAAATGAAACCTTATCTCGAACCGATGACGTAATACACATTAAGAAACATACTGGCTCTTTACCTTCTACCTTGAACCACATTTGATGATCGTATTTTGATTGCATTGCTTCTTAAAATTATAACTGTATTTTATGTATAATTTCTGTGTAACCTAAATAAACCCTTTTGACTTATCATATTTTGTTCTTATATTACTATTATATGCTCGGATCTAACGACATAGTTGTCGAAATTTTGATAGAAGTTAGTAAGGACATTCACAGCAGCAAATCATCTGGAACAGGATTCAGACATTGACCGGAAGATCATTCGAGCACAGGCATAATATAAATACCTTCTTCAACTGAAATGACTTCTATTGTAGTTCTTTAAATAAATGTATTTGTTTGAAGTATTTGACATAAAAATGCGCATAATATTTAATTTTTATTTGAATACGTATTAACTTTTTAACCTATTTAAGATTCAATTTCAAATATTCGAAAGAGATGCAATGAAGTTTAAATTTGATAAATAAACGCTGTTCAAAAGTCATTAATTGATTGAGAGAAAAAACAAAAGTTTGGCACATACCCAAAGGAACATCTAACCAACGGTCCCTTCCGATGGGGGCTTTGTAATGATATAGAGGTGCATTTTCCATGATTGAAAGTTTGACTTGATAAACCATTAGAGAAAACCTGAAAGAGTATAAATACATCAGAGAAGTTCTTCAGCCAGTTGTTCACATTTGACGATCATTTAACTACCTGGAAGACCTGCGTTTATGGATGACAACGACAGGGAGCATATATATCCCATTAAAAGGAAGTGTTACTTCAGACGAAACATTATGGACACATTTTTTTTAACTTGATCATTACTTAAAAGACGTCTTTGATTGAAACAAAGATAAATTCTGCACAATTTTTTGAAAATTAAACAAAGACTAATAGGGGACATCAATGTTGGTTTTACATCTTAAACAAATTGTTCAGACTGGCTCCTCAATGATTGCGTTAATCCTTTTGATAGACATTAGTTGACACTAATTTTAAGGCAAACTTGTTTGATTTTTTAGCGTTTTTTTAACAAAACATCATTCATTATATTACCGATGTCGTAATCTTTGGTAGTACCACATGTACCAAATTTTTCACCCTCACGACCACTTGCGGTCGTATGGCTAAATATTTGTTTTAAGTTTGCGGATTATCTATATCAATCAATATTGCGTAATCACGTTGCTTTAATAATCGGGATATTGTGAGAAACGTTCCGAATAATTTGGCAGGACAAGGCTCGCAAGTAAAAAAATAATATCTAAATTGGCAGAGGGGAATTCGAGTCATATTCATCGGCAGTGATGAAAAACAGGCAAATTCTTTTGAAATGAGGAAAACAGGTTAGAATGTATGAAAAATACACTGGCTATCAATCAATCAAAGTCAAGCATTCTTATATAAAGGTATATATCTTAATTTCAATTATAAGTTATTTTTATGTGTACTTTTAATCCTGTTTCTATTTCTAATCTTTATTTACCAAAGTCATAACAACTATGGACATACAACATATGAACTATACAAAGTATACATAGATAGCAGAAAGTATTGTGAAACATATAACAGCATGTTATATCTTAATTTTTGTGCACGAAATATAAATTTACCCAAATAACATAATTCTCTAAGACTATTAGAACTCATTAATTGTATATATTTATAGAAGGTTTTCTCCAATAATATTGTTTTATAAAATAAGATCTAAGACCCTGATAAGTAGGACAATTTAAAATGAAATGCATCTCATCTCATCTTCAATGTGATTTTTACAAAAACAACATAGTCTATTACTTCTTGGAATTGCAGAATAGCGTCCACATTATATAGCTAAATCATGACTTCTAAGTCTTATTTTGCCGGTAATACATGTCTTATAAATAACTGGTATTGGTTTACATAAATAATATTATAAACAGTTTTAGTTCTATTATAGTTTTGAACCATATATCTATAACTTGTACATTTTTAAACCAAATTATTCATTTGGCTGTCAAAATCTTGCTTCAAACAATCAAACAGGAGTTGTTTAATCATCAAGTAAAAGTATGGAGAGCTTACTATCTACATATAAAACCTTGATTATACCAAATATCACCTAAACCTATATATACTAATGAACTCATTTTTAATAAAATTCAACCATTGTACTGGTAACTATTTTATCACAAGTTATAAGTCTACCAAGGCCGAACGTTCTTAAAAGAACCTTTGAATGAAATTTGAATTTTCCTCGGAGTTCAGTAGTTTTATTTATGATTTTACTTTTTGCTTGAAAACGCCAATCATACTATTGCATTTTAAAACCACCGTTCAACTAAGTCGGTCTAAGGGCATTTGATGTTTTAAAACACAGAAAGCCGGTTATGATAACAGGTTTACCACCATTTACTGTGTTGGAATCTGTTGACTTGATATATGAATTACTATATATAGCAAATTTACAGATCTAACATTGTTGGGTTGATGTTTAGACGAGTTGTATATGTAAATGGATATATTATTGTTGGAATGAGGAAAATAAATTAAGTATTTTTAATTTTATTTACATTTATGTATATAAAAATCATGACACTGTGTATTTTCAGTTAATACAATCTCGCATTTAAAAGTGCACCGACAACTACTAAGAAAAATGAAACATTAATCGCAGCCGAAGAATTTGATCCTGTATCAGCTGTTAATTCATCTGTTGAATTCAGTGTGGTTGGTAGTTCGGTATACAGTTGAAGCCATTGATAATTTGTAGTATTTGGTTTCTGGCATTCTGTAGGTAATCGGATATATGAGGAGTATCGAAGGAAATCGTAAAGACTCTGAGGACATCCGAACTGCTCTGCGTTTGTTATAGAACATTCTATTCCTTCGTCCATCAGTCTGTAGAATAAAAATTATAATTGAAACAGTGACATGTAGTGGATATACAATTTGTACATGAAGCTATTTGGATATAATTAGTTACATAGTGTGCTAGTGACTTTATACGATATACATGGTGTCATTTAATTCCAATATGGGGTGAAAGCGTGGTACTGCATATATTCCACATTATCTCCCAAACATTTAGTAAACATGTTTATTTTCTAATATACCTGCAGAATTTTCAACATTCAGCCAACATCTTGAATTACAACCTAACCTGTAGTATTTTCCCAACGTATAACCAATATGTTAAATTGCAAACGTACTTGTACCGATGATACACGGCATGGAAGTAGTTTCTTAATGCTAACAGTATTGAAGACTAGCTCATTTAACCCTCTTGCTGCCGACCGTTTTTCAAGGTTGCATTTGATACGCCAGGAAATACGGGAAAATGGCAAAAATTAAACCTTTGTTTTACATCGTTTGCTCTTTATTTAAAACTCAAAAACCTATGTAAGCTATTTCATAAACATTTCATCTTCTATATTTTGTTATTTTTTATATCCCAAAGTCGTTGAATGCGTTACGTCATTGAATTAATGAACGTCATAATATCTATATATTGTAGTAGATTGCGTACTTTTTTTGACGTTATCTTGTGTAATCCGACGTCTGTTGCTCTAACGTAATCCTATTAGCATATTGAGTTTCTTTCTCAGATAAATATAAGAACAAGAACACATTTTTTTCGCTGATATAGTATATATAATATTTGTTTTAGAAATACAGATATTTTTTTAGTATGGGAGAAATGTATAATTTGTAATAAATCTGTCTCATTTGCCGTAATAATTAATACCAATCAATAAATGATACAAAAAGAAAACAAATTGTTATTATTTTTCATTTATTTATTCCTCGTTAATACCCCGTCGATGGGTTGCAAAATTTTGACATTTATGATAAATGCGGAAACAATATCCCAGACACAGTCCCACGTTACAATCCGGGCACCATGTACGGACACGTGACCTCTTTTCGTTCCTTCCTCCGAGTGTCTGTCTGGAACACACATGACATGGACGCCGTGATTTTCCTACAATAAATGAGGTTATCATTTTTTTAATTCAGTTATATATAAATAAAATGATACAATATAATCTATAATTTCTTTTGTAAATGAACAATAATATTGAGGCACTGTACATATAAATTAAGGCGTTTTTATCTTATTCTAAATCAATACTTTCTTTTTTAGATATCACTTCATCTGTTTATTTATTTGGCCTTTGTAAATAAGGGACAGGCCAGTTTAAAACTATAGATACTTATTTTTATCTATTTTAGTTCTACTAAAATCTATGTATGATCATAACTACCTGGCAAATTTTCAATGAAGTGTCTTTCAACAAGTCGTCGACTTCCATTGCATGGCCCTCGCGGAATATTCCTGTCAACTCTTAAATCTCCAATCAACTGGTGATAAATTTGGGAATGGAATTCCATCCTTGTCATCTTAGGGAGTAGTCGTCTGTTCCTCTGATACAATACATATGCGTTTCCTATGAAATTAAAAAAAAAAGATGAACGAACAATTACTTCCCGGAGAAATGAAAACTTTACTTTTTTTCGAAACGTTTTTTTATCAATTTTTCTTTTTTTTGTATACATAGATAACAATAAGTTTAAAACGTTAAATTGAAATGATTACAACTAAATTCATAACCTCATCAAACTTCAATTAACTTTATAGCTGTTAAATTTATTGATGTATAGATGCTGACGACCGAAAACCAAAGAAAATTAAAATAAACCAACGATGTCTGCATAAAAACGACTGGAGGAACTAATAACTACGCGTACTTAAAAACATATTGCTAAATGGCACACCTACCTACTACTCTTAATATCATGTTTACCAACAACTTTTTCCACAGTTTCACAGATCTAAAGTCAGGGTCATACACTTGAACATGTTGGTCAGCAAGGTCAACACCACCCATTTTTCTGTTGTATATATCTACAACTTTTGGAACATGTCTCTCCACACCTCTGCTGTTTTCGGTTCTTTTTAAACTGTTGAAAACGGAATGGTGTTACTGATCTTGAAATGAGTATTTTTGGTAACATTTTTATTCTAAAGTATTTATATAATTAACTTATCTGAATGAATAACTGATTAATGGTTTGAAACATATTTGTTATGTTATGTATATATATACGAAATTACCTTTTTCTCACATTGTATACTTGTTAATTTAACCTACATTCATGACCTAATTGATTAATTTTAGGTAGCTGAAAATATTTCGATGACAGAAGAAAGTTTTGTTTTGTTTAATATGTTGACGGAATACCTGTGAATTTGTTGACGGAGGACCTAATGTGTTGACAGAAGGCCTGTTAATTTTTTGACGGAAGGCTGTTAATTTATTGACGGAATTGACCCAATTCAATGAACATGCGTGTTAACTGGCATACATACATATCAAAAATTTGTATTGTGTACATGAATTCAGAAGAAAATATGTTACCTAGGTCCTTCAAATGTTGATAAGAATGTGACTTCCTTCCTGTCTCCGTACTTCATGGCCATTATGGGTCCTTGTTGTCTTGCTACTCTTTCCCCTTTTGCAACTCTAGTTGTCTTAAAAGATCTAGGCATCCCTTTTCTGTGCACCCGGACAGTACCTGTGTTGTAAATATTGTGTGTATACAGATCCCGGCATAAAGTATGACTGGTAAATGCGTTGTCTAGTACAAGATGATGGTTTTTACCGCGATGTTTGGAGGATAGGTCTGTGACTACAGTATATCCTAAACCATGTACAGCTCTGCGAACTCTTGCTTGTTTACCTGCAATGAGTTTAAAAATTAGCGATACAGCATATTATTCATACAAAAATGGTTACTTCTACAAAAAAAATCTTTAAATACATAAACATTGGATTAAAATATGAATGGCCGCAATGACAAGTGACACAAGCTGACATATTAAGTCATTAATTTTTAACATAATGTTTTGCAACTATTCGCTCAGAAACATTATAATTTAAGTTAGCACATAACTTATTTATGTGAGTAATTATAATTAAAGTCAAATTTACCAGACATTAATATACATGTATCTGTGGTTTAATTTAATATCTAGTATAAATACGTACCTGAATATAACATCACTTGACTAGTATAACCAGTGTCAGACTCGGCCAAAACGAACAGTTTTGCACCCCATCGATGCGATTTTTTTCCAGGCATGTACTGAACTAAGTTGTGTCTTCCTTTAAATCCAACCATGGACTCGTCTACTGTTAGATCTCTTGCAAGATTGTATTTTGTATGAAAAGTGTTATTCAAAATATCAAATATTGGCCTAATTTTGTGTCCTGGGTCATAACCTGGAGAACCCCTAGGAATAGCAGTTCTGTTATCATTGCAGTGTAGGAAACGTAAAATATTTTGAAATCTGTTTCTACTGAAAATCTGCGAAAATGATGGTGAGTGATATAGGTAAGTGTCTCCTGACTTATTCCAATAAGATTCGATGGTTGGTTTTTTTATCATCCCCATTGTCATCATCAGCCCAACAAATGCTCTCATTTCCGTACGGTCAGTTGGTATCCAGTGATGCATCCTAGAAAAAGTGGGTAAAGGCTGTTGGTTGGATTGAATAGTTTGTGTTGCATATCTATTTGTTTCAGATACCAAAATATCTATCACATTTGTATCGTTTTCATTATCTACTGTAAAGTAATCAAAATAATCAATTGGTCGGGCGGTGACAGCTGGGCGGTTTTGAGGTGCAGGTGCCTGTACAAAATCGTTTGGAATTACAGGCATAACATAAGTCTCATCCGTCGGTACACATATCCATGGACCATGAGAAATGTCACCTGGCTCATCCATATCCTCGTCTGTCTCCATTCCACTTTCATTTTCACTGATATCCGATTCATCTCCGTCTTCATTGTAATCAATGTCATCATTTTGCTGAGACATCATTCCAGCTACAGTAGCTAAACGTATGTGACGTCACAAGGACCGGCTATTACGTCATCCGATATATGACGTCATGTCCACATGACGTAATATTGAAGCCCCCCCCCCAAAAAAAACAATACACCGTATCATTTTTAATGTTTAATAAGAAATAAATACAGAAATAAACAGGTGCTTGTATAAAATAAAAGTATGGACATATGTGTCCCTCCGGCACTGCCGGTATGGACACATGTGTCCCTCCGGCAGCAAGAGGGTTAAATAGGTCACTAGTTTACATTTCACACGTTAAGATAGTCAGTAAGATAAATTCGGTTCAAAGTGAGCTGGTGACGGACGTAATACGGTATATATGGGGTCAGTTAATTCCATATATACCGTATTAGGTCACTATCATACTATGTAACTAATAGTCCACATTTAGTCAGCACGTGGTATAACATAAGTATCTGCAGTATTTCCCCAACGTCTAGTCAACACGTGGAATTACAAACATACCTACAATATATCCCCAACGTATAGCCAAACATGCTGTATTTCTCCGACGTCCAGTCAACACGTGGTATTACATACGTACCTGCAGTATTTCCCCAACGTCCAGTCAACACGTGGAATTACAAACACACCTACAATATATCCCCAACGTTTAGCCAAACATGCTGTATTTCTCCGACGTCCAGTCAACACGTGGTATTACATACTAGTACGTACCTGCAGTATTTCCCCAACGTCCAGTCAACACGTGGTAGTACAACCATACCTTTACTTTATTCCTAACGTTCAGTCAACATGTTTAATTTCTATTCTAATGCAACTTGTATGTAACAATTTTTTTCATTGGCTAAAAGTTGCTGTCAAATCCACAGTTGACCAGGCGTAACTAAGAAGGAACAACCATTTTGAAATAATCGAATCAACAAATGTTCGATTACTACTATATAATCGAAAATAAAACAACACCTACCTCGAATTCGCAGTTTTAATGTTATTTTATCCGAATTTGAAGCGTACAGGTAACGTAATAACCTCCAGTTTGTAAGTTTTCATTTGTATGACGTCACGTTTACCCATGACGTCTTTGCGCCAAAATCATTCTTGAAGTTTCGCGAATTTTTTTTTTATTTGTCAAATTTAAACATTTTTCCAAGTTTTATCGTATTATTTCTTTTTGAAATGCATTAGAATCGGAATAACAGTACTGTAGTTGAAGAGTTGCCACCGTCAATTTTGATTTGACGGTCGCAAATCTCCGTTTTTCTGTCTCCGCTACGCGTCGCCAGTAAAACTACATTTGCGACCGTCAAATCTACAATTGACGGTGGCAACTCTTCAACTACAGTACTGTTATTCCTTAAATATACCTACAGTATTTCTCCGACGTCCAGTCAACACGTGGTATTGCATGTATACCTACATTATCTCCCCAACGTTAAGTCAACATGTTTAATTTCTTACCTGCAGTATTTCTCCCAAGTCCAGTCTCCCATATGTATATAAGCATCTCATACATTACCTGCAGTATTTCTCCAACTTCCAGTCTCCCATTTGTATATAAGCATCCCATACATTACCTGCAGTATTTCTCCCACGTCCAGTCTCCCATTTGTATATAAGCATCCCATACATTTTCATTTTTAGCCATGGCGTTGTCAGTTTGTTTTAGATTTATGAGTTTGACTGTCCCTTTGGTATTTTTCGTCCATCTTTTACCTGCAGTATTTCTCCCATGTCCAGTCTCCCATTTGTATATAAGCATCCCATACATTACCTGCAGTATTTCTCCCCCGTCCAGTCTTCCATTTGTATATAGGCATCCCATACATTACCTGCAGTATTTCTCCCATGTCCAGTCTCCCATTTGTATATAAGCATCCCATACATTACCTGCAGTATTTCTCCCCCGTCCAGTCTTCCATTTGTATATAGGCATCCCATACATTACCTGCAGTATTTCTCCCATGTCCAGTCTCCCATTTGTATATAGGCATCCAATACATTACCAACAGTACTTTTCCCATCTCCAGTCTCCCATTTGTATATAAGCATCCCATACATTACCTGCAGTATTTCTCCCACGTCCAGTCTCCCATTTGTATATAAGCATCCCATACATTACCTGCAGTATTTCTCCCATGTCCAGTCTCCCATTTGTATATAAGCATCCTATACATTACCTGCAGTATTTCTCCCACGTCCAGTCTTCCATTTGTATATAGGCATCCCATACATTACCTGCAGTATTTCTCCCATGTCCAGTCTCCCATTTGTATATAAGCATCCCATACATTACCTGCAGTATTTCTCCCCCGTCCAGTCTTCCATTTGTATATAGGCATCCCATACATTACCTGCAGTATTTCTCCCATGTCCAGTCTCCCATTTGTATATAGGCATCCAATACATTACCAACAGTACTTTTCCCATCTCCAGTCTCCCATTTGTATATAAGCATCCCATACATTACCTGCAGTATTTCTCCCACGTCCAGTCTCCCATTTGTATATAAGCATCCCATACATTACCTGCAGTATTTCTCCCATGTCCAGTCTCCCATTTGTATATAAGCATCCTATACATTACCTGCAGTATTTCTCCCACGTCCAGTCTCCCATTTGTATATAAGCATCCCATACATTACCTGCAGTATTTCTCCCCCGTCCAGTCTTCCATTTGTATATAGGCATCCCATACATTACCTGCAGTATTTCTCCCATGTCCAGTCTCCCATTTGTATATAGGCATCCAATACATTACCAACAGTACTTTTCCCATCTCCAGTCTCCCATTTGTATATAAGCATCCCATACATTACCTGCAGTATTTCTCCCACGTCCAGTCTCCCATTTGTATATAAGCATCCCATACATTACCTGCAGTATTTCTCCCACGTCCAGTCTCCCATATGTATATAAGCATCTCATACATTACCTGCAGTATTTCTCCAACTTCCAGTCTCCCATTTGTATATAAGCATCCCATACATTACCTGCAGTATTTCTCCCACGTCCAGTCTCCCATTTGTATATAAGCATCCCATACATTTTCATTTTTAGCCATGGCGTTGTCAGTTTGTTTTAGATTTATGAGTTTGACTGTCCCTTTGGTATTTTTCGTCTATCTTTTACCTGCAGTATTTCTCCCATGTCCAGTCTCCCATTTGTATATAAGCATCCCATACATTACCTGCAGTATTTCTCCCCCGTCCAGTCTTCCATTTGTATATAGGCATCCCATACATTACCTGCAGTATTTCTCCCATGTCCAGTCTCCCATTTGTATATAAGCATCCCATACATTACCTGCAGTATTTCTCCCCCGTCCAGTCTTCCATTTGTATATAGACATCCCATACATTACCTGCAGTATTTCTCCCATGTCCAGTCTCCCATTTGTATATAGGCATCCAATACATTACCAACAGTACTTTTCCCATCTCCAGTCTCCCATTTGTATATAAGCATCCCATACATTACCTGCAGTATTTCTCCCACGTCCAGTCTCCCATTTGTATATAAGCATCCCATACATTACCTGCAGTATTTCTCCCATGTCCAGTCTCCCATTTGTATATAAGCATCCTATACATTACCTGCAGTATTTCTCCCACGTCCAGTCTTCCATTTGTATATAGGCATCCCATACATTACCTGCAGTATTTCTCCCATGTCCAGTCTCCCATTTGTATATAAGCATCCCATACATTACCTGCAGTATTTCTCCCCCGTCCAGTCTTCCATTTGTATATAGGCATCCCATACATTACCTGCAGTATTTCTCCCATGTCCAGTCTCCCATTTGTATATAGGCATCCAATACATTACCAACAGTACTTTTCCCATCTCCAGTCTCCCATTTGTATATAAGCATCCCATACATTACCTGCAGTATTTCTCCCACGTCCAGTCTCCCATTTGTATATAAGCATCCCATACATTACCTGCAGTATTTCTCCCATGTCCAGTCTCCCATTTGTATATAAGCATCCTATACATTACCTGCAGTATTTCTCCCACGTCCAGTCTCCCATTTGTATATAAGCATCCCATACATTACCTGCAGTATTTCTCCCCCGTCCAGTCTTCCATTTGTATATAGGCATCCCATACATTACCTGCAGTATTTCTCCCATGTCCAGTCTCCCATTTGTATATAGGCATCCAATACATTACCAACAGTACTTTTCCCATCTCCAGTCTCCCATTTGTATATAAGCATCCCATACATTACCTGCAGTATTTCTCCCACGTCCAGTCTCCCATTTGTATATAAGCATCCCATACATTACCTGCAGTATTTCTCCCACGTCCAGTCTCCCATTTGTATATAAGCATCCCATACATTACCTGCAGCATTTCTCCTACCTCCAGTCTCCCATTTGTATATAAGCATCCCATACATTATCTGCAGTATTTCTCCCACGTCCAGTCTCCCATTTGTATATAAGCATCCCATACATTACCTGCAGCATTTCTCCCAAGCATCCTATACATTACCTGCAGTATTTCTCCCCCGTCCAGTCTCCCATTTGTATATAGGCATCCCATACATTACCTGCAGTATTTCTCCCATGTCCAGTCTCCCATTTGTATATAGGCATCCCATACATTACCTGCAGTATTTCTCCCATGTCCAGTCTCCCATTTGTATATAGGCATCCCATACATTACCTGCAGTATTTCTCCCATGTCTAGTCTCCCATTTGTATATAGGCATCCCATACATTACCTGCAGTATTTTTCCCATGTCCAGTCTCCCATTTGTATATAGGCATCCCATACATTACCTGCAGTATTTTTCCCACGTCCAGTCTCCCATTTGTATATAAGCATCCCATACATCATCAAGGTACACAGAAGGAGCAAGACAAAACTTGTTATTGTACTGATTAATCAAGTATTCCCGGTTCCCAATGCATTCCATACCGTTCTCGTAAACTGTAAAAATATATATCTTTTTTAATCATTTATGTACTAATTTTGTCTACTTTTTACCATTTTTTTTATTATTTCACCCTTAACAAAAATGTCACTTATCTTAACGAAATATACATTTTTCAATAAATTTAAACCGCTTTTGAAAAATCAAATAAAATTTAAAGTTAAATGTAGAGGTACCAATCAATACTATGAACTATAGATTTCTTCTTATATTTGTATAATTCTTGTTCATGTTAGTTGATTCATGAACACTTAGGTATAGAAATGTGGTCTTTCATAAACTTCATCCGTCCGGCAGTAAAACCCTGAGTAAGTTACAAAAGTGAGTGTGTACATTGAAGATCTCGCCTCTTTGAACATCAAGGAACTCTTACAAATAGTCTCGTATATGTAGGTTTCTGTTTGAACCCTGATGTAAGGCTAGTTTTCTTTCCTATCAAGCCTTAATTTCTAGTCGGTTTAAAAATTTCCCGCCCATAGTCCAGGTCAACCTTCATGACAGATTCTGCCTATGAGGCTTTGGATTTTGGTTTACAGAATAGAGGATACTGGACAAAAAAAGTGAAGATGATGGGGGAAACATATAAAGAATAGAGAAAAATAGGTTAGAATAAAAAAAAAAAAGATTAGAGAACAATGGGTTTTTAAAATATAAAGAATCGGAAAAAACAGGCACCCTTTATAAAAAATGGACACAAATGGCCTACAAATTGAAGAATAAAGAAATAAGAGAACCCCGTATCCGTAACCTCACAAATTTGTTATATGTCTTGATTGATTAAAGTTTTCCCTTGCTGAATCTGCATGTCATACATGTCACTTAACGTGCAGCATTCAACAATAAATCAGGTAATGGGTTGCTGTCTTATTAACATGTAACTTACATCTTACTTATTTCATCTCGATATGATTTTAAACCAATTACCAACAAACAAATTCAGCAATAAACAATGACATCCAATACTGTATATTCACATATACGTTATTTTGATTCTGTTCAAGTACCATAAGCACACTTATTACAAATCAAAATACTAAATTACTGGAACTAAGCTCAGAAGATATCAATAATTTGAGAATATTTGCCCGTCTCGAAATCAAGACCACCGACATAGCTAAAACGAGATTACAGGAAAACGTCAATAGAGACAACAACCTAACAACACAAAAATCCAAAGATAACATTTGGGTTCAAGACTTCAATATTCTCGTTATATAAATACACTTGGCAAGTTAAACACGATGTAAGATGAGAGAGATTACACATTTAAGGATTATCTGCTGATACATATAACCGGATTAAGAACGCCTATGTGAGATCGTGATATGATTAAACACATTATCGATATGTTAAATTATTCTTAGTTATATTGAAAAATAACACTAAAAACACAAAAATACTGAACTCCTGAATGTTTGTGTATTTCAGGAAAGTTTCTTTCTTTGATTGATTTGACGGACAGAGTTTAAATTCCCCGGTGGTGCACATCGTTTATCTTTATAAGGGCAATTACAGATCAAAATAATATGTTTAGTTCTTGGAGAGTAATTTCAAATATATTTCCAAGGGGCATAATTTATCAAAAATATTTGATCGGCACTTATATTCGTAATTGTCCTTAAGCTGGGGTCACACATTCACGATTTTTACTGCCGTCCTTGACAGGACCATTCCCGATTAAAATTTATTAAAATCTGATCAAAATCCTATGAATCGTGGATGGAAATTCAAACTTTAATTAAAATTTAATCACGACAACAATCAGATATTGTTCAGGAAGCGTCGATATATAACCGATAATCCCGTTCTAAATCCGCTTCTAATCCGATTTGTATCTTTCGCCAGGTAAAATTTGATCGAGTCTGTCACGACTGCGTCCCGATTCTACCGAATGTAATCCGACAGAGATCAGATAGTGACAAGACAGTGAACCCACGCTGACGGAAGTTATCTGTTCGAAAACTGTCGGCATACTGGGGATGATCAGGTACTGTCGGAACGTAATCCTATCACAATCCGCTCTAATGCATTTCAAACGGCTTTGTCTGGTCTCAGTCGTATTGTATTCTGTAATTGTCGGGTCTCTGACGTGGGTATCATTGACGCATTTAGAATTAATAACGGGACTGTTTCGGAACGGATTCGGCAAAAACGGTTCGCAATCGACAAGATCTGGATGCAATCTGGACTCAATCGGCATGAAAACAGCAATGAAAAATTTCTCCAGATCATTCCTGTTCCACAGGACAACGTCCCGAATACACAGAACATTGTTAGGAATTCGATCCGATACAGCAGAATCTGTCACGACATAGGCACAATTTCAATCCGACTAGACAAAATCGGCGGAGTTTCCCCGAATGTTACGGGACACACCTAACTGTCTGGGTGCTTTGCCGAACTATTCGGATCCTTACCGATCAGTAGGAATCTGTTATGAACTAAAACGACTGCGTTCAGACAATAATAGGACATTCCAGATAATTGAAGATACTAATCCGACTTTTTCACTTTTCGTGTCGTATCGCTGTCTGATCTCAAACGGGAGCAATAATCGGCAATGTGTGAACCCCGCATTAGAAGTAATAAACATTTGAGATGAGTTTGATAAAAATCTGGCAAAACTTGTACATGTAAGAGCATTTACAAAGCAAATTTCTATGTTATTAATGTTTCCAAAAGGCATGACTCTAATAGTTTATCGGCACTGATTTTCGGACTCGTTGAACATATTGCTGATAAAAATTTATAAGTCTTCTGAAATATGGCAAGAATGACTAACAAGACCGGAAGTAATGGACGGACGGACGACCTGTATTTTAATACCCCCCCCCCCCCCTCCTTTTCCCCGGCAACGCGTCACTTGGCACATCGTCAAAATGTTTAAAACTAAAAAAAGATCTTTTAAATTATTTGTATTAAACTATATGTCATGAGGGTACTTATATATTTTTAATTGCAAATTATACAAAAAACATGTTTATGCCTCTCCTGTTTGTATGAATCACCCGTCATGCAGACGGTGTTTTGTAAAAGAGGGATTTTGTTGTTGCACATATACGATTAGAGATGCTTAGGAAAGAGTGGCAAAAGATACCAGAAAGACAGTAAAACTCATATAGATCTCAAATAAAGAGCCAACGACATGGCTGAAAAAAGAAGAACAAAAACAAGCAGACAGACAAATAATAGTACATTAGACACAAAATAAAAAACTAAAGACTTAGCAAAGCAACATGAGATACCAGAGAGACAGTTTAACTCACAGATATGAAATAAACTAGCAACGCCATGGCTATAAAAGAGAAATAAAACCAACAGACAAATAAAGGTACATAAGACACAACATAGAAAACTAAAGCCATAGCAACACGACACCCCCGCCACCACCCCAAAAAAATGATAAAATAAAACAACATAAAAATTTGGTGGTAAAACTTATAAGTAATTTGTACTTACCATGTTTATTTTTACACGTTCCTATGAGGAAGGATTTGAAGGCATCTTTGGTTGTTATGTCTGGTCCATTGTCTCTATAGTCCGGACATTCGTCAATAACTTTATTGTAGCAATCTAGAAGTCTGGTCATGTTGCTGAAAAAATAAGTCAACACAAATCTTTATTATTTATTTCTCTGTCATTTTTTTTTTGTTCTATTTTAGTTTATTCATTAATTTTATTATTTCAAATGCACGCTGTACTCTGAAAGATTGATGCATCAACACAGAATACAATATGTCTAAAGTTGGTGTCATACAATTATCAACAAACAAGAATATAATAGAAGTATAATATTACATGCAGAGGCGGATATAGAGGATTATTCAGTGGGCTGGGACCCCCCTTTAGTGGGAAAACATGTTGATTATATAGGTAATCAATGATGCATGACTGCAGCGGGACCCCTTTTAGACCATCAGTGCCCCACCTTTATGAAATTTTCTGTTATTTTTTTTTGTTTTCTGTTGAATTCCATTATTTTTTCGTTTCTGTATACTATGAACATACGTATATATTATAAATAGTACTATTACCTATCAATTCCAAGTATCTTCTCCACGGCGATCACTGCTATACTATATAGTCTCTATATAGTATAGTAGTATAATCATAATATATAATGGCATGCAGATAAACACGAAAATGATTTTCCTGTCCCTGAGGACTTATAAAAATTATCTGTAAGTCTTAAACCGGAAGTCTTGTCTATGACGTATGACCAAAGTCGGTATGATGACGGAAACAATATCAAGACGTCTTTATTTTCGGTTTTCTCCCAAAATAATCCGAACTAAATAATTATAAGAATAGATGACACATGCGACTATGCAATTTACCTATTTAACACAGAGACTTGTAGATTGATTCATTGTGGAAGGAAAAGAAGGGACACACAATATGAGGTCTTCTCTATAATTGTTAATTTGTTCTTGTCATGAAAATACAGTTGAGAATGGAAATGGGGACCGGTCAAAGAGACAACAACCCGACCAAAGAACAGACAACTACAGAAGATCACCAATAGGTCTTCAATGCATATAATATTTGCCACTGCACGTTAATCAAGCAACCAACACCTATCATATTAGTATTAAATAAGTTACCTGCACACCTCATCATGGATCATTCATATGATCCAACAAAGAAATTCAAATCTACATTTTCTTATTCTTATGTTTCTGTGATTTTTGAATTTGCCACCTGGTGTAAAAAAACTGGTTAATATTTTTTTGGAGCGAAAATGTCACCATTCAAAAATAGTGGGAAATTACAACCATCGATTTCCATTATATAATTATCCATGCAAATGATATATTAGTTTCCACTTACTGTCAATGAAATAATCAAATGCTAAGCGGTAATATACAAGTGAAGTTCAATTATAAATAACCATGAATTGCCATAAAAGGGAGGACTACCCAAAATATATGATACTGTAATCTCACTTACCTAAGTTCACACACAGGAAAGAAGTGAGAACTGCCCATTATGTTTGATGCTGGAATCTCACTTACCTAACTTCACACACAGGAAAGAAGTGAGAACTGCCCATGATGTATGATGCTGGAATCTCACTTACCTAAGTTCACATACAGAAAAGAAGTGAAAACTGCCCATGATGTATGATGCTGGAATCTCATTAACCTTACTTCACACACAGTAAAGAAGTGAGAACTACCCATGATGTGTGATGCTGGAATCTCACTTACCTAACTTCACACACAGGAAAGTAGTGAGAACTGCCCATGATGTAGGATGCTGGAATCTCACTTACCTAACTTCACATACAGGAAAGAAGTGAGAACTGCCCATGATGTATGATGCTGGAATCTCACTTACCTAACTTCACACACGGGAAAGAAGTGAGAACTACCCAAAATATATGATACTGTAATCTCACTTACCTAAGTTCACACACAGGAAAGAAGTGAGAACTGCCCATTATGTTTGATGCTGGAATCTCACTTACCTTACTTCACACACAGGAAAGAAGTGAGAACTGCCCATGATGTATGATGCTGGAATCTCACTTACCTAAGTTCACATACAGGAAAGAAGTGAAAACTGCCCATGATGTATGATGCTGGAATCTCATTAACCTTACTTCACACACAGTAAAGAAGTGAGAACTACCCATGATGTGTGATGCTGGAATCTCACTTACCTAACTTCACACACAGGAAAGTAGTGAGAACTGCCCATGATGTAGGATGCTGGAATCTCACTTACCAAACTTCACATACAGGAAAGAAGTGAGAACTGCCCATGATGTATGATATTGGAATCTCACTTACCTAACTTCACACACAGGAAAGAAGTGAGAACTACCCATGATATATGATGCTGGAATCTTTCTTACCTAACTTCACACACATGAACGAAGTGCGAACAACCCATGATATATGATGCTTGGATCTTTCTTACCTAACGTTACACACTGGGAAGAAGTGAGGACTACCCTTAATATATGATGCTGGAATCTCACCTAACTTCAAACTCAAACAAGTAGTGAGAACTGCCCATGATATATAAAGCTGAAATCTCACTTACCTAACTGCACACACAGGAAAGAAGTGAGAACTACCCATAATATATGATGCTGGAATCTCATTTACCTAACTTCACACACAGGAAAGAAGTGAGAACTACCCATAATATATGATGCTGGAATCTCACTTACCTAACTTCACACACAGGAAAAAAGTGAGAACTACCCATGATATATGATACTGGAATCTCACTTACCTAACTGCATACACAGGAAAGAAGTGAGAACTACCCATAATATATGATGCTGGAATCTCACTTACCTAACTTCACACACAGGAAAGAAGTGAAAACTACCCATAATATATGATGCTGGAATCTCACTTACCTAACTTCACAAACAGGAAAGAAGTGAGAACTACCCATAATATATGATGCTGGAATCTCACTTACCTAACTTCACACACAGGAAAGAAGTGAGAACTACCCATAATATATGATGCTGGAATCTCACTTACCTAACTTCACACACAGGAAAGAAGTGAGAACTACCCATAATATATGATGCTGGAATCTCACTTACCTAAGTTCACACACAGGAAAGAAGTGAAAACTGCCCATGATGTATGATGCTGGAATCTCATTAACCTTACGTCACACACAGTAAAGAAGTGAGAACTACCCATGATATATGATACTGGAATCTCACTAACATAACTTCACACACAGTAAAGAAACGAGAACAGCCCATAATATATGATGCTGAAATCTAACTTACCTAAGTTCACACACAGGAAAGAAGTTAGAACTGACCATGATGTATGATACTGGAATCTTACTTACCTGACTTCACAAACAGGAAAGAAGTGAGAACCACCCATGATATATGATGCTGGAATCTCACTTACCTAACTTCACACACAGGAAAGAAGTGTGAACTACCAATGATATATGATGCTGGAATCTCACTTACCTAACTTCACACACAGGAAAGAAGTGAGAACTACCCATGATATATGATACTGGAATCTCACTAACATAACTTCACACACAGTAAAGAAACGAGAACTGCCCATAATATATGATGCTGAAATCTAACTTACCTAAGTTCACACACAGGAAAGAAGTTAGAACTGGCCATGATGTATGATACTGGAATCTTACTTACCTAACTTCACAAACAGGAAAGAAGTGAGAACTACCCATGATATATGATGCTGGAATCTCACTTACCTAACTTCACACACAGGAAAGAAGTGAGAACTACCCATGATATATGATGCTGGAATCTCACTTACCTAACTTCACAAACAGGAAAGAAGTGAGAACTACCCATGATATATGATGCTGGAATCTCACTTACCTAACTTCACACACAGGAAAGAAGTGAGAACTACCCATAATATATGATACTGGAATCTCACTTACCTAACTTCACACACAGGAAAGAAGTGAGAACTACCCATAATATATGATACTGGAATCTCACTTACCTAAGTTCACACACAGGAAAGAAGTGAGAACTACCCATAATATATGATACTGGAATCTCACTTACCTAAGTTCACACACAGGAAAGAAGTGAGAACTACCCATGATATATGATGCTGGGTTGGCTATATTGACTCCTTCATAATAATAACAGTCTACGATACTAGCTTTCTCATCGTTACAAAGTGGATTGAACTTATTCTTCGGAAGGGTAACAAGAGTCTGTTCCACTTGTGTCACTGTTAAAAGATAAGTAATTGTACTGGCATACGAATGACAACGGCCTAACACATAGTTTACGAAGTTGAAATCATCCCTTCGTAAATTTTACGGACGCCATAACGAGTTGTTTGACCGTTATGGAATAAACGTTTCACAGATGATATCGGATATGTTCCTTTTCTCGTAACTACAATACCCTTTCCCTTTTCACGAATGTGACTTACCGAATTAGACTATTTACCAGATTTGTAAAATAACATTCGCAACACGACGGGTGCCACATGTGGAGCAGGATCTGCTTACCCTTCCGGATCACCTGAAAGTATGTGTATGTTTTCTTTTATCTACATGTATATAGCCGCCCCCAAGGGTGACTGGGGAATAGAATATGGTAACTTGTTTTTTCCGACTAGCGGGTAAACGCTTGCCAAAGTGGGGCCTCCATTTGACTGTGCAGGATGTACAAGTTTGCAGCCACGTCCGGTCAGAAATGGAAATCCGATGCATCGTGCAAAGACTGCCACGATCTTTGAACGTTAAGAACCCTTGCAACAACTCTTTGATGGTTCCGTAGGTGGCCTGTTGCAAGGCAAAATGTTTGTCCCTATCAAATATACCTCCATGTTCCGTTGACAGTCATTTTTCCCGACCATCATCCCGGATGGCCTCTATTACAAGATCTACCTATTGCATTTAGTGTTAACTTGTTCTCGCCCTGAACACGCAAGAAAATTTCCACTAGACGTTAAGCAACCAATAATCAATCAATCTATCTATATATGATTAGTTATCAAAGGTACCAGGATTATAATTTAATACGGAAGATGCGCGTTCCGTTTACATAAGACTCATCAGTGACGCTCATATTAAATATGTATAAAGCCAAACAAGTACAAAGTGAAATCATATATAATTACATATCTTCCACTTTTCTTTAAATGTTCATCTCTATCTCGCATGCTTCCTCAAGTACACGAGTTTATTTTTTCAGTTTAATAGATATTAAAATAAATCACCAAAGTTTCCCGAAACAGTTCAAAGCCGTTTTGACTTATTGTCTGAGAATAGAACTCCCTCCCCCTTTTTAATGATGTAAACCCTATAACTTAGAAGGATATCATCTGAAATTCATAAAAATCTAAAGTTAGCTCAAGTCAATAGTAGTAAACAATTCACCAAAATTTCTTGCAAATTGGTTAAAGCATTCAAGAGTTATTGTCCGACATGTTGACGACTGGCGGAAGGACGGACAGACTAAAGTATACCATAATACGTCCGTAAAAGAGCAGATCAAACATGCTATATATTCAAAATTTTATTCTACGAAACATTTAAATAGTTGTGTATTTTCATTTGTTTTAAATTTATTTCTAATTTAAATGGCATTTGTAACAATTCATAGAAAATGTTTAGAAAAAAAATTCACTCAGATTCAAAGTGTCTCAAAATATCATCATGTAAGTTATTCTCCTATTTGTATTTTCCCTTGCAAAATTGGAATAAGTGTTCATACCGCAGTGTCCATTGACTGCTAAGGGTTATATAGAAAAGTATGTATCAAATGTTTTACAAGGAAATAAATTAAAATTCACAAAAATTAATATAAGTGTAGAGCCGTTACCAGCCCCATAAAAACCGATACATTCTTAAAGGTCTATAAGATCTATATGAGGTACATTTTAAATATGTATATATTTCTTTTTCGTGTTAATTTGAAACACCGGGAATTTTGCATGCCCAATCTTCATCGGTTGTATGACTGAAAAGTATCAAGTTAGTATATGGATGATAATAAAATACTTATCAATTCTTGAATCAGAATTTCAAGAGAAAACTAAACTATAATTTTATTTTAATCGGATAAATAGTAAATAATAAGATGCATTGTACTACATATTTACTAAATGTAGGTTGTACTTACCACAAAAAAGAGAAATGAAAAATATTTCCTTTATATTCATAACTCTATCACTGTTAATGACAATAAACCAGTCTCCAAAGTATCGCATTTAATCAGAAGTTGAAATTTATAAATATGTAATTAGATATGATGATATGATGAACTCCACTTGTTTACAGAAATATGAATAGGTGTTGCCGAAGGCTACTGATCGAAATGATTTGGAGACGATCCAGGATAAATAACATTCACAGCTTTTAGTGTCTCGCACATCTCATCATTAATTACAATCAATTAGTAATGACATTTTCATTTACACGCAGTCAAGTGTTTACTTTTTTACCATTAAACCAATGTTTCATTAAAGCAAAAGAATTGTATATGAAATATACAATTATTTGTTTAAATGTGGTTTACTGTTTATTCAAAATACACTCAGACGCAGATTTCCTGCGTAACAGGAGCGACAAATATACATACATTTACAAACAACATAGAAGTGAAATGAGTAGAATACATACAATGAAACATTTTTACAAAGCTAAATGTATACTAAATCTATTGACCATATCACAAAAAGTCCGTGCAATCTGTAAGTTTAAATAACCACGTGATCACATGAACACAATCAAACAATAATGGATAGTAACAAAAAGTGTAACATATATAAATATATTCATATGTGCTGATTTACAGAGAAAGCAGTAGTTTTTCAACCTTTTGTATGAAAATAGAAAGGTTAGTTGATACATGTAAATTGCAATATTTCAGCATTCCATAAAGTTTATTGATATTTGGGTTGATTCTGTAGTAATTAGGAATATATGCATTTCTTATTTTATTGACATCAGCATTGTTACAAAGTGCTATGTAATGATACTCATCTCCAAGACCAGTTTTACAAAGCTTACATTTTCTTTCCATTTCTGGAATTCTATTCAATCTCCCTGTTTCGATCGGAAATTTGATATTACAAGTACGAAGTTTGCAAACATAAAGTCTACTAAATTTTCTAAGTCTAATTAGATACGGTTCCATACAAAACTCAGTCTTAAATTTTGAATAAAACTTCCCCCTTGATGAGTTATCGATATCCGAAAACCATTTTTGTATGAACTGGTCATGGAGTATTTGTTTAACGTTAAATTTTAAAAAATTCAAATTTACGTTTCCTTGTACCCGCCAAATTTCACTGTTACCAGTTTCATCAAATATAGATTTTACATAATTAATCCACTTAAAAGAATTATTTCCATTTTCACATAAATTAAACATAAGCTTGTAGAGTTTTCCAGACAGTTTATCAACATTTGTTACAAGCTTATACCAGAAACAAATCATTTTCATCTTGATACTAATTTCGATAGGAAATCGGCCAAGTTCACCGTAGACCATGAAATTTGCAGTCGATGACCTCACCCCAAGATTTTTTTTACAGAACTGTAAATGTATCTTCTCAATATTCATCTTATTTTCATATCCCCAGATTTCGGAGGAATAAGTCAAAATTGGAGCTACCAAAGAATCAAATAGTTTTATCTGTAAATCTAAAGGGATACTAATATTATTAATTCTTTGGTACAGACTGTATAAAGCTTTTTGAGCTTGATCAACTAATTTGTTTCTGGCTTTACAAAAATTACCATTATAATTGAATAACAAGCCAAGATATGTATATTGTCTTGGATCTCAATTTCATCATTACATAGATTAAATTTGAATTTCTTGTTACAGTTACGTTTAGAAAAAATTACAATTTTTGTCTTTGAGACATTGACAGTAAGTTTCCAAGTATTACAATATTGTTCAAAGATATTTAAAGAATTTTGTAAATCTTCAGCAGTATCTGCAAAGATAACTGTATCATCTGCATATAGTAATATAAACATTTTCAAATAGAATGAAATTCAAAACAGTGTGGCTGTGGCCATTGATTGACACATTAAATTCATCCATTGACTGGGACAATTTAGGTGAACGTTTGTATGTAACGACCACTGCTCACTATGTACTTTTTAAAGACACTTAAACTATGGGGTCACCAAAGGTTCTCAACACCTTAATAAAGTAATTCGAAAAATTAATCAGAAATAACACGATGTTTGATTTATACCAATTATATAAATCAAAACATAAAGGTTATTCCTGATTAATTTTTCGAATTATTTTATAATTAAAGGCGTTAAGAAACCTTTGGTGACCCCACAGTTTAAATGTCTATCGTAGGTACGTCGTTAACAGTGGTCGTTACAGACAAACGTTCACGTAAATTGTCCCAGTCAATGGATGTATTTAATGTGTCAATCAATGGCCACAGCCACACTGTTTTGAATTTCATTCTAAATACCTATGCTATGTATACATTCTGAATCTAGATATTCTAAACCATGGCTCAAATTTTGGCCTAAAAAGTCTTCTAGATCATTCAAGTATAGTGCAAAAAGAAATGGAGATAATTTTTCTCCTTGTCTAACACCCGTTTCACATGGAAAAAATGCAGTTTTCAAATTATCAAGTTTAACACAGGACTTAATATCAGTGTACATATTTTGTATCAATGTAAACATTTTCCCTCTGATGTTATTTTTTATAAGTTTTTGGAAAAGCCCAGCCCTCCAAACGGTATCAAACGCCCGTTTAAAATCCACAAATGCACAGAACAATTTCTTTCCGGCAGATAAATATAATGTAATAATAGAATGTAAAACAAACATGTTATCATGAACAGAGTATCCCTTGCGGAATCCGCCCTGTGAGTCCGATATAATCCCTATTTCATCAGATAATTTATTAAGTCTTGTGTTTAAAATTGATGTAAACACCTTGCCCAAATTTGAAGTCAAGCAAAGTGCTCGATAATTATCAAGATCATTTTTATCTCCTTTATTTTTAAATACAGGTTTTATAATACCAATTAACCATGCATCAGGAATAATACCAGTAGCTAATACAGTATTAAATATTTTCACATATATAGGCAATAACTTGTCAACAGTACTTTTCAAAAATTCATTTACAATTTCATCATCACCTGGTGCTTTATCATTTTTTAGACTTTTTATAGCTTTACATATTTCTTCACCAGTTATCTCACAATCTAATAACTCAATAATAACCTGATTGTCTAAATTATTGACACTTTCATTAGGATGATCATAATCATCATCATCATCATCACAATCAATTTTATTTAGAGACCTGAAATATTCATACAGTTGTTCTATAGTTATATCAATCTTTTTATTTGTTTCCCTTTTTCTAAAGCGATCCAAAATTTTCCAAATTTTTTTGCTGTCTCGTTTGATGTATTTCTGAGATCTTGTTCACAGCTATGTTGGAATTTATTGTAGCTAGCATTCATCTGATTCTTGTATTGTTTGCTTGCCTTTCTCCTAGCATCTCTATTTTCTCTGTTTTTTACAAAACTATCTATTACGTGCATTGTGGAATATTTTCCTTGTTTCAAAACACTTGTTGTCAAACCAAATTTGAAACTTTTTATTTTTATTTGTTTTTCTTTTTCTACCATTAGATCCAAAAACTTTCTTTGCAGAATTTTTAAAGAGTTCGCCAACTTTGTTAACTACTAAGTTTATAGTGTTTTTTGTGTGTTGACCCTGACCTAGTTCATCTAGTTCATCCAATAGAGATTCTATTGTCGTGAACATTGTGACGTCATTATTAATAGACTCTATAAACTGGTTTTGTTTTGTGGGAATCCACCTAGGTGTGTGCGTGGGTGTGTTACTATCATCTATAGAGGAATTTATAGTAAAATTGTTTACTGTAGCGTGAAATGTGAAACACAAACTGCTATGTACATCAGAAAACAATGGATTAAATTCACTCACATAAAAAGATTTAAATAACGAAAATACATGTGAAGAAAACAATATATAATCAATCAGTGACACATTTTTACATGTTTTTTCTCCAATCAAAACATCTTTACCCGGTAATCGACCATTTCCTATATACAAATTATTTCTTTTACAAAAATCAATAAGTTTATGACCATAATTATTTGGTACAGATATATCAGTAGAGTATCTTTTCATCGGTACATCGTTTTGTAATAAATTCTCATAGTCATACACATAAGATAAAACATCATCATCAACAATATCATCAAGTATTTCAAACAGTTTACTATCTGGTATTACAATATCACTTAATAATTTGGTTTTTGCGTTAAATTCACCAACTAGAGAGACATAGCTATTTGATTTTTCAATCAAGTCTGACATTTCAGTTTCGATGTCATTAAATGCATCATTCGAAGCATACTTAGTGTTTTCGGGAGGTATATAAATACAACCGAGCAATACATTTTTGTCTATCATTAACATGTTTGAATGAATTACCAACCATTGTACATAATCTGATTTAGTTTTTGGAAAATTCAGGAACTTCTCAAAATTTTCCCTGTATATGATAACAATACCACCAGATTTTTTTTTGAATTTAGAACGATGCTTTGAAAAGTACAAATAACCCTTTGGTAATTCTAAAATGTCATGTTTATCTAATTTGGATTCCTGGAAGATTAATATGTCATTAGATTCTATAAGTTCAATAAACTCTGGGCATTGTAGTTTAGATTTCAGACCACAAACATTCAAACTTAACACTTTAATGTCACTCAATTCTCTGTCAACCTGACTGTCAGTACCGCTCCTGTTGTCGTGTCCCTATGTAGATCCTGACTGAAATACTGGGCCGGCATGATGTCCTGGAGGTGGACCCCTCGGGGGAAATCTCTCTCGACTGGGAACAAATCCGGGTTGAGGTCCGTGTGCATATGCATCCTGTCGACTCCTTGAAGGATTCGGAGCTACATGGTCGTTATACAGTTGATTTCCAACATAGAGTTTATCTAAAACCAAGCGCACATTTTGGTGACCTTCTCTCTTCAGTGCTATCATTCTAGGGATAAGCTCTTTCCTTCGGTTGCTGATTTCAGCTGGGTATTGTTGATAAACCGCCACCTCTTTTTTTATTTTTCAGGTGTTCATAGGCTGCAGATCTTATCATCTCGTGGTCAGAATATTTCACGAATTTTGCAATGATATTTCTAGCTTTGCCATCACCCCTGTTTTTTAGCCTATGCACATTCTGAAACTGAATTGCCTCACTATCAATTTTAAGTTCATTGGAAATAAAATCTTTGATAGTATCTTCTACTTTTTCATTCTGTCTCTCACTTCTTTCTTTGATACCACTAAATATAAGGTTATATTTCATTGAATGTGCCTGCATCTCTAGTATCTTTTCTTTCAGTTCAAAATTTTCATATTGAAGTTTTTCATTCTCAGCTTCAATACCAGATACCCTAGATTCAACGATATTGTAATGGAACTCTTCAGTAGTTATTCTTTCTGATTGTTGTTTCAAATCATACCTGATGTCTTTAATTTCAGTTTTAACAATATTAAAATGAGATTCAATGGATGCCATTCTAGAGCACAAGTCATCCAACATGTCGAGTTTTGCTAATTTGCTGTTCATGTGATTCATATTTTCTAGTATCATTTGAAGTGTATTATTGTCACAAAAAGGCTGGGGTCTCTGTTGCGGAGTTAAAGTTGAGAATTGCTGAGTATTTATAGGTAGAGCTTCACTAACACTAGGACCTGGTAGAACATGGGTCATGTTAAACATGGGCGGACCTTGTTGTATGTTCATTGGTGTACTATGATGGAATTGATTGTTGCTAACAGTTTGTAAATGGTTTCGGTTACCATAAATAGAGTCATTTGCACTAGCCAATACCTGAGAAAGATTTGGTGAACCACTCATATCCTGATTTGGTATGAGCATGGGCGCCGCCATGTTGGGTGGTGTTTAGGTAGACTTTGTCTTTTTTTTCTTTTGCCCATGTAAAGTTCATTATTCAATTTTTTCAGAATTATCAAAGCACAGAATAAATCCAGACACAATAAGCAGATTAAACTCACAAAAATTAAGTTCTAGGTGTTCGCATAAGTCATCAAAGGTCGATTTTGGCCGGAGCGATAAATGACCAACTACTCACTTCACCTCCATGTTTATGGTAGTCTATTATTTTAAATGACCATACGGTGACTTATAGTAGTTAATTTCTGTGTCATTTGGTCTCTTGTAGAGAGTTGTCTCATTGGCAATAATACCACATCTTTTTTTATATATTGTTATGAATTTTGCTTAAAAATCACTGATTATATTAACATTTTTATCAACTCTATACGAAAAATTATATTATTTTTAATAAATATAAATGTGAGTTTATAATTGCTGTGTACTTTTAAACAAGTAATTCTAAACAAATTAACGGTGATACAAATTTATCGTTAAGGTAAAACGATACAAAAAATATATCCAATATTTAATGTAATGATTTCTGATTGATTGGTGTTAAATTTACGCCTCATAAGGATAAAACAAATATATCGTGCCAATTGTAATTTGTCGTACCTTTGCATAATTTACCAACCTTATTTTGTATTAGGTGGAGTTACATGATAGATTTTATGAAAATATGATTCTTAGACAGTGTATATATATATATATATATATATATATATATATATATATATATATATATATATATATATATATATATATATATATATATATATATAAAAATAATGTGTGTTTCTAACTGCTCTGTATTTAAAAAGTTTTATTAAAACAATTATATATTTGTATCCAACAGATAGAAATATACTAACGTAAGCTGTGCTGGTCTCATTTTGGGTGAAGCGTCATTACTTTATAAAGTCAATGCTTTAATTCTATACGAAGCACAAGAACAATTAATTGTACCAGTTGTAAAATGTTTTGCGTGTCTTAGGGGGGAGGGGGTACAAAGACAAACAAAACCTGTAAATTCATTTGGCACATGTTAAAAGAACCCGACACTTAGCCAAGTACCCATATAGTTATAGACATATGGAAGTAATATATATATAAAGTAGAATCCTTATGTGATTTTAATATATTAAAATTATAGTAGTCGTTGTAGAACTTGTCCCATTTCCGACACAGTGTTTCCCCTTTTTTATTTCTATGTTTGCTTTTAGTTTTATTTTAACGTTTAAATTTCTTTGTATATAAAATCTTGTAATAAGTTCCGAAATGTTTAAAAAGTGAAGACTACTTTATTACCTCTCATTTTACATTACATAAACATATATATATATATAGCAATGCTTGAAATTACATATTTTTGTCACGATTGTCTCGCTTTCATAAGCTACATTTCAATATTTGCGAAATAGCCTTTTTGTTCAGTTGTGTTATCTGGAAAAGTGTTCCTGAAGCGGACAAACAATATTTCACCTAAAACATTTAAACTAGCACTGAATTGTTACATGTTAACTTCTAAATTAATTTACCGGTACGCAATTTAAAAAATATTTATGTAATAAAACAAAGAAGATGTGGTATGGGTTGCCAATGAGACAACTCTTCATAAGAGATCAAATGACACAGAAACTAACAACTACAGGTCACCGTACGGCCTTCAACAATGAGCAAGGATTGTGCCTGATATTTATATGATGAAGACATAATCTTTCAATCAGTTTAATTGTAGACTGGAGCTGGCATGTCAGTTAACTGCTAGTAGTCTGTTGTTATTTATGTATTATTGTCATTTTGTTTATTTTCTTTGGTTACATCTTCTGACATCAGACTCGGACTTCTCTTGAACTGAATTTTAATGTGCGTATTGTTATGCGTTTACTTCTCTATATTGGCTAGAGGTATAAGGGGGGTTGAGATCTCATAAAGATGTTTTACCCCGCCGCATTTTTGCGCCTGTCGCAAGTCAGGAGCCTCTGGCCTTTGTTACTCTTGTATTTTTTTTAAATTTTAGTTTCTTGTGTACAATTTGGAGTTTAGTATGGCGTTCATTATCACTAAACAAGTATATATATTTGTTTAGGGGCCAGCTGCAGGACGTCTGTCATACACTTATCCAGGAATTACCCTTAACCCGGAAATTTACCTTTATCCAATTAGCCTTAAGCAGGGAACAAACATATTCTGTGATATTTTTTCAACAAGGCAAAATTTGTTAAGTATTTCTTTTTAATTAGATTTACAGTTAATTAATAAGTATTTATTGGTATATAGTATTTCGATTATTTTGAATAACGCACTAATATTTAAATAATTCTTCTTTGCAAAGGGAGAATACATTAAAAATTTAATTTCATGGAATGGGAGACAACTGAAACTTATTACTCTTAAACGGAAACGTGTTTACTCCTATCCATAAAATGTAATAAATGTAATGTTTTATTATTGACTTATTGTAAACACAGGAGGGCATTTCCAATATTTAATCAACTAAAAAAAAAATAGATGAACAGTCAAATCAAAAGTAATTTTATTTCCTCAATAGTCTTGTAGCTTCCTTTTTTTTGGGGGGGGGGGGGGGGGGGGTGCAAAAACATTCAGAAAAAATATACCCTGGACTTGCCAAAACAAACACAGTGCTGGAAACAGTTGTGGTCAAAAGTGGAAATCAATTTTCGGCCAACAAATGTAAGCGTGCATAACTTTAAAATATATGGCAATGAATAGCCAATCTGCAAATACGACCACTTAATTTGAACTTTAGAAGATGGCTGTCTCAATTGGCAAATTTCCACCTAACAATCAGATGGTTCTTTGAATGACTCCTTTCAAGATTTCCCACCTAAAATGATGATTTTTTACTTGTTCGCGAAGTGTGCCTTTTATATAGAAAATTATGATCGGTTGGAACTATAAATAATCAATAATAAATTAAGGCTAATATAAATTAAACAAAATAAAATCTGTTAACACTCCTCACAAATTATTTTACGTATTGAACTCACATTTATATGGAAAATATACTATCTGTTGATCCTATAAGCTCCGTTTAAAAATACGAAATAGGAAACAATTTGATGCATATAGATAAGACTACCTTATTAATATTTAGATTATACTTTAAACTGAATTAGTCTGGCTTTAGTGTACATTTTTTTTATTTTGAATGTCACGGCCCGTCAATATCTTTTTTGAAAGAAAAGTACATGTATGATTAAGTAAAAGTTGACAGTATCTTTGATGCTGTTGTTTTTCTCTCCTTTCTTTCTGAATGAATCAAAGTCCCCGGTATACTTATGAAACTGCTAGCATCTTATAAATAAAGTAAATGCGACTTGAACTGCACATTAACACTGCTAATTGGTTTTTTTTTATTATCAGTCTGAAAAATCATATTTCGGTACTCTTATCCCGGAATATGTTATGAATGGAAAACTTGTGATGCAGCGACAAGCGTGCTGTAACTGCGATGCTTTCGGATGTCTTCACCTCTCTCTAAAATAAAATACCTGTATGTATATATTCATATAGGTTGTACTTTAAAAGATATTTACCTGAAAAATTTCGATTACAATTTCATTTAATATGTCGGTACCCTTATCCCGGAAATATGTAAAAAAAAAAATAAAATATGTATATGCTCCTTTTTGTTTTAGTTTTTTGCTCTGTGTGCAAGGCCTCACTGTGACTTTGAGATGATGCAAACTAAAATCCTTTGCACTTTTGTTTTGCTTTGCACATGCTGATTTCGTGTCTTTGAAAGATATCACATATCCTATACTTTCTATCAGGATATTATCTCCGATGTCCAAGTTGTTTTCTAATAATCATATTCTTTTCAAGGTGCCCACATCATGTTTTCGGGATAAGAGTACCGACATATAATTTAAAATTACGGGGTTAATTTCGCGGACAGTATAATTTCAATATAAAAATCATTTCACTTTTAAGTCATATACATAAAGCGACGATGTGTATACTTATATCTTAATAAAAATCATACAATTCTATATTTTTTTTAAAGATTATATCTATATAGAAATGCATACATTTTAAATTATATGTCGATACCCTTATCCCGGAAATATGTTAAAAAGAGAAAATATGTATTAATATACTCCTTTTGTTTTTTTATTATGCAAGTCCAAATTCAAAACCATTCATTCCAGTCGAAATACCATGCAAAACGTGCCTACTCTGTATTGTTGATAGTTTCTCTCCTGAATCTTTATAATAAATTGCAATTCGAATTCAGTGTGAGTCAATGCTCTGTGTTGAAGGCCGAACTTTTACTAATTGTTCACTTTTAACACATTGTGACTTGGATGGCAATTTATCTTATTCGCATTCGTGCCACATCTTCTTTTTTGTTTTTTATTTAAGCAAACAATAACCAATTGGTCATCAAATTTGAATTATAGTTACTTTTTTTTATCCCGTGTATTTCATACAAAATGATCAAACCAAAAAATGACACCACTTGTATCACTGAATTAATCTATTTCATAATCATGGATTCAGTTAAAAAAGCTTTATACAACATTTAGAAAACGAAGCTTCGAAACCACTTCAATTTCATTTTTTATATATGTATACACGTGTATCCTCTAAATAATGATCAATAATATTATAAAATCACAGAATAAAAATAAAAATTGTGATGTTTGTGTTGCTGTACATGATTTGAGGCTGTACCCTCCGATTGATTAATTGCTACAACTGTTTAATCACCGGCAAAATTGAAATATCGAATTGAAGGTATTGTATCCACTCCTATTCTCTTATCCACAAAGAATAAAGTTTTAAGTTACACATATTTCACCCCCCCCCTTTTTACACCCTCGCAAAATAAAATGATCGTCCCATTGTCATATAATGTAAGAGTTTGATGTTTTTAAAATAATAGATTGAATAAGTTATTAGGTTTATTAGAACACTTACCTATCTAAACTTGCCACTTTTTCTTCCAGGACAAACCATAAAGTTTTTTTCTTGGACCCTCACAATATATTTTCGATATTTGAGAACATGTCAATATAATGAAATAGTATAAGTTTGGTAATGGTTGGAGCATTATAAGTTACAAAAATGTATCTTGTTTATCTCTAATCATTTGGTTTAAATTATTTTGACACGAGTGAATTTTATTTGTCAAAACGATTTCGGCGTATTACTGGCACTATCATGATGATTAATAGATCTGAATTGTGTGTGCAAGGTTTTTATCAATTGAAAAATATCCACAAATAATTAATACATACCTTTTCTTTTTCATCTCGGTGAGAGTTGACATTTTTAATCAGAAGAAATAATAAAAAGTTAAACAGCATCAATATTGTTGAAAACTTCATCTTGATATTACGGATTTCGGAAATAGCGCGAACTAGAGCTGGTTCCTATTTCAAGTTTTCTAAGGGTATTATTTAAATGAATTTGTAACAATATTAATAGTAAATGCATAAAAAATACAATTCATCAATATGACTTACGATCTCAACTTAAAGAACCGTTTGTTAATACTTTAAGTATATTCATTTGAAAAAAAATGAAATTTCTAGGATAAGAGTATTTTGTAAGAGTATATTATCGGGCTAAAAGTAATTCCTGGATAAGTGTATAACAGACGTCTCTGGGTGCGGGAATTTTTCGCTGCATTGAAGACCTGTTGGTGACCTTCTGCTGTTGTCTGTTCTATGGTTGGGGTGTTGTCTTTTGACACATTCCCCGTTTCCATTCTAAATTTTAAATACAATAAATTCAATATTTTATTTAAGGAAGTTCGCTTGTCATATTTTGGGATTTTTGTCAAATTTTCGGAATCCTCTAGTTTTATCCATTTGAATGCCTTAAACAAATTGCCCATTTACCCCCTAATTTTTCTTTTTATAAATCTTTTACATGTATAATGATAAACCATCTGTAAAAGTCTTATAAAATTTCAATTATTATTCAATAGTTTTTGAGAACTTAAACTTGTCAATGATAAAGCTGTAAAACGTGAAGAGAGAATATTTTCCCGTCAAAATTTCAATAGCTAATAGAGAGGTTTAGCATCGGAACTTGTACGTGTGCGTGTACGTGTGGCTAGGGAAACCACCCAATTTCCTGCGTATTACGTCATCGATTTTGCCAGGCGGTGAAACGTACAAGTCAGGGACAACTTGTAAAGCGGCGGCTACACGAAGGTAAGAACTTGTGGATTATTTTTCTTAAAACACATATATTCGTGAATAAAATTGAATATGTACAAGAACAATAGAATGTACTTGAAGTATTAAAAGTATTTTGAGTCATTAAAACGTTTCTATGACATCAGGATGGAACGTGAATGTGGGACGTATTTGACGGAAAATGGCGGCATATTGAAGGTTTTTCAATTATCCAAAAATCACATTATAATAACTTCTAAAATTATTTTATAGTTACCCTATAGTGAACATGTTCGGCGACGAATAGTTCTGCAGTTTAGAATCATTTCAAGAAGCAAATTCACTGATTTTAAGTTTGTTAAAAAAAAAAAGGGGGGGGGGTGAGCAGGTGCGTGAACTAATGATGCTGTCAAATTGTGTCTTTTACGATTGAATGAGAGACATGCAAATTCAAGAGTCTTGAAATACTTGCAGATCTAAACTATTAAGGAGAAGTCACGCTTTTGGTGCTTTAAATATTTTTTATTTCAGTGAAAAGGGGGATTGATCAACTATTTTTGTAACTCTTGAAATGTGTTTGTCCCTTTTTAGAAACTGCAAATATGACATCTTTCACTAGTGGCAGTGCCAGTAGAGAAAAAAAACAAGTCAGATTCCAGACAAAAGATGACCTGGTACTTCTGAGAGAGGTCCTGGCTAAAAATCCATTTCAGAACAAGTCTGCCTGGTACGAGATAGCATCAGCCGTAGCAGATACCAGATCTAATCTGCAGGTGGATGCAAGACGCGTCCGGGAGAGAACACATTTGCTGATAGATCAGCATAAAAAAAGCAATGCTGACTCTTTGAAGAGGTATTTATGCTTTTAAGTTTATAACCATTTTATAATTTATTCAAGCATTTGTCAAGGTAGAAAGTGTTTAAGCCTTTTTCTTATCCGTTCTCTCGAAATCCCTTCCGCCTGACTGCTGCTTCCCTCTCCTTATTCCTCAGAAATCACTAAAGCAATTTTAAGTGCAAACAAGTCTGTTTTAAAATGTATATCATATGCTGCCATACTTCCATTTGTGTGTAGTTTTTTTACAAATAAGTTGGTACAATTTGAAATGTTGCAAATAGATTTTGCAATTGTCAGATTCTAATATTTTAGTTTATACTAATTATGGTATTATCAAGCTTAAGTCTTCATGAACTGTGAAATAAAAAAAAATAAAATGTTAAATATAAAAAAGCATAGCAATGTTTATATTATAACTAAATTTTGAAATACTTATAAATCTGGTTGGAAAACATGAATTCGAAAAAAAACATTTCTTTTAACAAAATTTGCATGTGACGTCAGTGTTCTTGTTAATTTTATAACAACTTTATATTATTATTCCAGTTCAGGGATTGATGAAGAGTATGGAGAGAAAGAAACTTTACTGGATGAAATTCTTTCATTGGTGGAGGATGAGGAAAAACAGAAAGAGAAAAAGGAAACAGAAGAAAATCGGGGAAAAGAAATTAGAAAAAGAGCAATGGAAAACTTAACTCCTAAGAAAGGTACATACTTCTTATCTCATAACATGACCTATTTGTGTAGTGTTTAAATAATAGTTACTATATCTTTTACAGGTTGCTTTTATTTATTGAGGAAGGGGAGGGGTGGTAAGTAACTATGTATTTCGTCAATTCAAGGACAAATGGCATAGCGCGTAGGTGGGTAACAGCATATTTCATTTCAGGGCATTTTAAAGCTGGCTATTTGTGATAGGCTTTGCTCTCTGTTGAAGGCCCTACGGTGACCTATAGTTGTTAATTTTAATGTCATTTTGGTCACTTGTGGAGAAATGTCTCATTTGAAATCATACCACATCTTCCTTATTAATTGTCACGTACCGGGGTAGGCAACTGCGTTACTCTGGGTTTCGTACCAGAGTCGTTTCTCTGGATACAGTCAAGGCTCAAGAATTGGTAGCGTTATTTTATCAACTGAATATTCGGATTCTCTTTATATTGATGCTGGGCGTCAAAATTAAGTGGGCTTCGGGTATCAGACGATAAATGCCAAGGATGATAATTATAATGACATCCCGGTTTATAATGCTTTATTTAATATCTTGATATACTTTTGCTTAGCCAGTGCTTTCTAAAAGCAACGAATTATTAATATACTGAGCCAGTGCTTTACTTGTAGCCACTGCTTTATATCTACTTTATTTGGGGCCAGTGCGTGTGTTGGATTGTTTGGTCTGAGTCACTCTTTGCTCTTATTCAATGCTTCCCCGTCTAGAAATGCTTTACCTTGTATACCGCTAATGCTTCTCTCTGAAGCCACTGCTTCTTCAGCAGCTATACTTAATTAATCACTTGGCTCCTTATTCAGGACCACTGCTTATAATTCTTATTCAGAACTATAGATTAATCTCACCTTTCTTCTGTCTCTTGTTAACAATCCAACTGCTCAGCTTGAATTCCAAACCCAGAACAAACTGAACTGTGAAAACCTTGGTATATATAGTAAATTGTAGACTCTTTCATACAATAGACTATTCCAAAAACGACTTTATCACTAAAACGTTTTACAACGCCTAAGCATATATGATATAACAAAGCACTATTGTGACGGTTATATACTTTGTAACAACTGATCATGATCGTGGGAATTCCGGATTTGTAGGTCAATTCCTGACCCCAAAACAATTACTACTCACCCAGTAAAATGTAAACAAATCGAACGTGAAAGTAAAACAATGTGTAAATAAATGAAGGCAATGAATGATATTTCTTTCTGTTGGACTTTACAATTGGATTATAAAATAAGCAAGAACCAGGTAAGTTTGCAAATTCATCACATTACCCACGCCTCCAAGAAATGCGTCCCGGCATTTACCAAAATCAATTGAGCACATCTACATCAGGTGGACATTTTTCAGTCCCAAACTCTATCCGGGTTTTGCCTCGAGTCATGTCATTCAAAAACCACAATTCTAAATATCATTAAACAACTGTTACTTCTTCAGTAACTAATCACTAAAACAACTGTTACTTATTCAGTAACTAACCACTAGAACAACTCGTAGATGTATAATCTACCCGACATGACAAGATTCCCACTCAACTGTTTACTATACTTAACATGGGCATCAACTTTAGAAGTAAACTTTATCCTAAGAACTCTTAAATCATTTTCCATCTGTATTTCAAATATGCATGCTGACAGATTTTTGAACAAGTAATTCTGACCATGAAAACCAACAAGCCAAAATGATACATTTGAAAACCACTGAAAATATCACCAAGCCAAAACCGGTATGAAATAATTTTGCCTAACAACCGGCCACTTATGGACCACTCAAAGAGCTTGTTGAGAGGTATCTTTAACGTGCACAAAGCGTGGTACTCCATGAACACGGGACCTCGGATTTAACGTCCCCATCCGACGGACATCATTATTATATATATAAAGAAACAAGGCATTATATATAAACAATAAAACACAAAAGTTTTCATAATTCTTGGAAATCTTTTTCCTTTAACAAGTAACACTCACTTGTAAATAAATCACACGATAGAGCAATAAGGATACGTATCCCGTCGGACTGATCACTGAATAATTCAGTCAAGCCTACCTGGCTATGGTATTTGTATGCTTATTCCATCAAATATTACTTCATTTTTTCCATATTTCAGTTTCCTCTACATCTTTTCCATTTTCCTTGTATCTTCTCACCACTCTTCTTTCAACCAGCATTAACCCAGAGGTAGCCAGTGGCCTGACAACCTGTGCTGGTACATGGGTTGGGATGGTTCCAGTCGTAGTTGTCGTTACAGTTCCTATGTCCATAGGCGAGGACGAGAACAACAGTGGTGATGGGTTTGACACGGAACTGTCATCTGAATCAGTATCCATCATTCTCGGTATTAGAAATGAGTTTGACACAGGAGGTACCACTACAGTTGCAGTTGTGGTTGGCAACCTAGGCAATGCAAATCTCTTGGCTATTGGCTGTGGCCCTAACGAACTCTTTAGGGTATCTAGTAGTCTCTTCTTTGAAGAATTAGCCACCGGTAGAGGAGACGTGCTCTTCCTGACTACTCTGCCTTTGATTAGTGATCCTGTAACCATCCCTGATGTACCTGTTGTGCTTTTCGTTGATTTTGTAGGTTCCCCAAGGACATCCGATAGGGTGCCTGGATTTTGTTTCTCCCATTCGCTATCGGTATCATCAATATCTGACAAGGATGCTGCATGTCTCCTCCTCTGGTGCCTCGTAAAATCACTCTTCCTGCTTGTTGCATACGGACACCAATCACATAAGTACTCTTCTTCTGAAGACCTTTTCTTTGCACATCCTATAACATGATCCTCCAATTCCTTCTCTGTTTGGAACCGTATTTGGCAAACAGGGCACCTCCATCTTTCCCGTGGTGTCTTCTTTGTGTTAGCCATCTGTAATATAAGAGAACTCATTATAAATATATACATGTATATACAAAATTAAGTGTTATGTACAGTTATACTTTCTATACACGTTTCATTCATTCATCATTCATCATTTTTATTTATATTTTCTTTTACTTTAATCTTGAACATAATCATTTAACCAAGTGGGAGGCTTCCTTTCCCGTCTTAATCTTGGTAAATCAATGTGTTCGTCTTGTTCAATGGTCTCATATCTATTCTCAAAATCAAATTCAATTGGGGCACTTTCGTCAACAACTTGGGCTTGATCGTTCATTTCGGATACCTGATTTGACGGCTCGAGCCCTTGTAAACGCTCAGCTAATAATGGTTCACCTAACAACCGTTGATCCTTCCATCGTCTCATGCGATCAACATGAATCACTTGTGGTCGGCCCTTTCTGCCACAATTAACTAGGTAGGTTACATCTGAGTATTGTTTTAGCACTTTAAAGGGACCCCGCCAATAACTTGTAAACTTAGGGGATTGGCCAAGCTTACGTACAGGAAAGAAAACAAACACTTTATCATTTTTATTAAATTTATTCCAACTTAAATGTTTGTCATGATATTGCTTCTGTCGAAGCATTTCTCTGTTAACATGATTCTGTACAAACTGGTGGGCGTCTTTCATTCTTTCCTGTAACTCCCATACCCACTTGTTAGCTGGAATAGACTTCACTTCCCTTGGGAGTTCGTACATAATATCTACAGGAGTAGCTACTTCTCTTCCCATCATCATACGGTTCGGAGTGCTGCCGGTTGTTTCGTGTACAGCTGTTCTGTAAGTCATCATCACATAAGGTAGAAGCTGATCCCAGTTTGTGTGATGTTCGTCCACGTATGCACTTAGCATTTTTACTAGAGTACTGTTGAACCTCTCAACCATACCATCGGATTGCTGGTGATATGGGGTTGTACGGGTTTTGTTGATTTGGAGGAGGTTACACATTTCAGAGAAAAGCTCACTCTCAAACTGCCTTCCTTGATCTGAATGAATCAGTGTAGGTACCCCGAATCTGCAAATAATTTCTGTTACTATGATATTTGCAACCGTCGATGCTTCCATGTTCTCCATGGGAAAGCTTTCTGTCCATTTTGTATAGTAATCAGCTATCACCAGTATGTATTTATTGTCGTTGGCGGTTTTTGGCAACTCGCCCAAAATGTCGACGGCTATCCTTTCCATAGGAAAGCCTGACCTTTGAATCTGCATTGGCGCTCTCTTTCGTTTTTGTGGGCCTTTCCTTCTTACACAGGTCTCACATCCTGTTATGTAGGCCACCACATCACGACGCATTCCAGGCCAATAAAACCTGTCTTTTAATCTTCCTAATGTTTTTCTTATCCCAAGATGTCCCGATGTCTTATTGTCATGGCATTGCTGTAAAACGACGCGCCTTTCTTTCATGGGTACGATGACGCGTAGTTTGCCTCCCGTGCTTTGCTCTTTGCACAATAAACCGTTATCAACTTTCAATGTTTCGTATTGCGACCATAAACTCTTAACTGCATAATTACATTCCCCAATTTCTTTGAAAAGCGGTTTCTTGCCATTTAATACCCAACTCTTTATCAAGGATATGTTTTCATCTTCTTGTCGTAGCACCATCAGCGTATTATTTTCATCACTCCCATCATTTATACAGATAGCTGCTTCATTCACCTCTATAGGGGGTGCTTGTGTAACAACATTAACACGTACTAGTTTCTTCTCCCAGTCTTGTTCGAAGCCACATTGTTTACATGGCATTCTGCTAAGGGCATCAGCATTTCTGTGTTGATTTCCAGGTCGGTGCTTAATTTTCATGTTATACGAACTAAGGACTTCCAGCCACCTCGCAAGCTGTCCTTCTGCGTTCTTAAAATTCATTAACCACTGCAGAGAGCTATGGTCAGTTCTAACAACAAAAGTTCTTCCATACAGAAAATGCCTAAAATGCTTAACAAAATGAACCACGGCGAGTAACTCTTTTCGAGTTACGCAATATTTACGCTCGGTCTTCGAAAGTGTACGGCTACCATAAGCAATAACCGTTTCTTTTCCGTCTATTTCCTGGGACAGGACTGCTCCAATTGCAGACTGACTTGCGTCCGTATCGAGTATAAAAGGTCTCGAAAAATCTGGATGTGACAGTATTGGCACCTCGAGGAGCTTGGATTTCAATGTCTGAAACGCATCTTGACACTCCTCTGTCCACAAGTATTCGCGACCCTTTTCTGTTAATTTGTGCAAACGTTTTGCAATGCCTGCAAAATTTTCAATGTATCTCCTATAATATCCGCACAGGCCGAGAAAAGAACGCAACTCGCTTACATCTTTCGGTTCTGACCATTGTTTAATAATCTCCACCTTTTGTGGATCCGTTGCCACACCATCCTGACTTATTACATGTCCAAGAAAGGACACTGATTTTGCGAACAACGAACACTTTTTTGGGTTTTAACTTTAACCCGGCGTCAATCAATCTATCAAAAACTTGTCGCAAATTAGTTAACATCTCTTCAAAATTTCTGCCGACTACAATTATGTCATCCAAATACACTAAGCAAATGTTCCACTGTAGTCCAGCCATAACTCTTTCCATTAACCGCTCAAATGTTGCCGGAGCACAGGCGAGCCCAAACGGCATTTTCCGAAATTGGAAAAGTCCACGCCGTGTCGCGAACGCAGTTTTGGGGCGGTCACTCTCTTCTACCTCTACCTGCCAATAACCTGAGCAAAGGTCTAAAGTTGAGAACCACTTGTTGCCAGCTAGCTGCTCCAATGAATCGTCTATTCGAGGTAACGGATACGCGTCTTTTACCGTAAGGTCATTGAGTAGACGATAATCGACACAGAAGCGAGTCGACCCGTCCTTCTTTTTAACAAGTACGATCCCTGATGACCATGGCCCTTCAGACGGCTCGATCACGCCTCGTTCTAGCATATTGTCAATATGTTTGTCAATTTCGTCGCGCATGGCTACCGGTGTCCGCCGAGGTGGTTGTTTGACAGGATAATTTGTTCCGGTGTTGATGCGATGGCGTACAATACTAGTATATCCGAGATCGTTATCAGACAGCGCAAAAAGCGACTTGTATTGCTGCAAACAGTTAGTAACTTGATGTCTCTGCTTCTCAGTCAAATGGGAACTTGCTTCATTGACCAGCTTCTGCAATTCGTTGTCCAGTTTTGGATTTTTGTGTTCTTTACTTGTGTTTCCAGTCATGGTGATGACATCTTCTACTGGACTTATTTCTCCAACAATGGTTCCAGCTCGTATTTTGGTTACATTATTTGAAACATTAAGCAATCTAATTGGCACATGCTCTCGTGCTTCAACCAGGGTCTTTGTCAGTAAAGCGTTGTCCCTTTTTACAAACTTCTCGCATGGCTCAATGATGCCTATCTGCAGTTTACTGGTTAACGTATCATAGTCATTAATCCTACCACGTGAAAAAGCTTCTGTTCCTGGTGGTATACTGATATCCTCTGCGGCTGAAATTCTGTAACAGCCTATTTTTCCAGCAAACGCCATAGGATATGTGTTACTTTTGCATTGAAGGGTTTCTTGTTGTAAATCTATTTTGTAATTATTTTTTTTCATAAAATCTAAACCCAGTATCCCGTCAATAGATATGTCGGCAACCAAAGCTTCAACTATAAACTTGTCTTGTCCAATATCTATACAGAACATTCCCTTACCAACTATGCTCAGCTCTGTTCCATTTGCCGAAATAATACTTGGGTTATTGATTCAAGTTCCGGTCGTTCCTTTTTCTGTATTCTGTAAAACAAAGCGTGCGAAACTAAAGTTACCGTGGCACCAGTGTCTATTAAAAACTTGGTAGGCTGGTTATGAACGACGACGTCAATGTATACACCAGCTTCCATGTTTGAAGCATCTGCTCCCACGTTAATTTTTCTTCTTTCCATCCGCCTGTGCCGACTGTTGTAGTGTAAAGGCCGCACTGCTCCATTTCCTCTACCATTGTTTCCATTGTAAGGCTTCTTAGGAGCTCTACATTCATTTCTAAAATGTCCAAATCTTCCACAATTGTAGCACTGTATCTTGTCTTTCCATCCAGGCATATGGGTATCGGAGTCTTTCCTTGTCATATCGCTTTTAAAATTATCAAGGTCCCTTTGAAGGGATTCAATTTTTGTTGAAAAGTCTTCCATCATTTTTACCATTTTATCGTAAGATTCATTTGGTTCTGTGCATGTGGCGCGCAAATGACCTCTGCCAGTGTCGTATTTTCTTTCAGCCTTGTAAAAAGCTTCTAATTCTACGGCAAGACATATTGTTTGATTGAGGTTTTCCGGCCTAGATTGTTTTATCCTTATTCTCATCTCTGAATCCACAAGAGAATCTAAAAATTGTTCCCTTGCTAAAGTTTCTTTAACCTCGCTTGGTGCTTTGGGATAAGCCTTGTTTACCAATCTTCTTATGGCCTGACCAAGCTCCGGCAAACTTTCACTTGCTTTTTGTCTTCTTTCTTTTAATTGTACTCGGTACAACTCAGTCTGGTTTGGAGGCGAAAATCTTTCTTGCAATGCTTTTATTAAGATAGTATAATCCATTCTTTTCTCAGTAGGTAGATCACTAAACACTCCCTGTGCTTGTCCTCTTAACGTTGTTGCAAGGTACAGACCCTTCTCTTGGTCATCCCAGTTGTTGATCACCGCACAGGCATCAAAATGAGACTTAAAATCGCTCCATTCACTCGTTCCATCATAGTTGGCAAGCTTAATTTCGCGCCGTGTCTTTCCGTGGCTAGGTTTGTCAGCGGAATTAGTGTTGCGGACTTGCTTGTTTTGGCGTAATTCCTCCATCAGTATCGGTGATACATCTGGCATCGGCATTGCTTCGGTTCCTGCTTCTTTCTTTGTGGTGTGTGTCTTCTGCGTTGTCAGTTCTTTTGGCCGCGCTCCTTTGTCGTCCGTCTTTATAGCGGTAAATGGCCCATATAAACGCGGCACTTCGGGTGTTGGAACATTCCGATCTGTACCGACACTGGCACGCTGCGTATTTTGCATGAAATCGCCGTGACGCGTTTGAATTATACCAGAGTCACTTAAATCTTTTACTGGGATTTTTGGGGTAGAATGTAAATTTGCACTTGGTCCCTGGCTCATTAAAGTCTGCATTCTATCGCTTAATTCTTCTTCTAACAAACTTATTTGTTGCCCTAACTCATTATACTTGTCCATTTTTAATATTTTATTTAAAATATATCCAGAGCCTTGCTGTATCCCACCGCTGCCACCAAAAACTATGTCACGTACCGGGGGTACGCAACTGCGTTACTCTGGGTTTCGTACCAGAGTCGTTTCTCTGGATACAGTCAAGGCTCAAGAATTGGTAGCGTTATTTTATCAACTGAATATTCGGATTCTCTTTATATTGATGCTGGGCGTCAAAATTAAGTGGGTTTCGGGTATCAGACGATAAATGCCAAGGATGATAATTATGACATCCCGGTTTATAATGCTTTATTTAATATCTTGATATACCTTTGCTTAGCTAGTGCTTTCTAAAAGCAACGAATTATTAATATACTGAGCCAGGGCTTTACTTGTAGCCACTGCTTTATATCTACTTTATTTGGGGCCAGTGCGTGTGTTGGACTGTTTGGTCTGAGTCACTCTTTGCTCTTATTCAATGCTTCCCCGTCTAGAAATGCTTTACCTTGTATACCGCTAATGATTCTCTCTGAAGCCACTGCTTCTTCAGCAGCTATACTTAATTAATCACTTGGTTCCTTATTCAGGACCACTGCTTATAATTCTTATTAAGAACTATAGATTAATCTCACCTTTTTTCTGTCTCTTGTTAACAATCCAACTGCTCAGCTTGAATTCCAAACCCAGAACAAACTGAACTGTGAAAACCTTGGTATATATAGTAAATTGTAGACTCGTCCATACAATAGACTATTCCAAAAACGACTTTATCACTAAAACGTTTTACAACACCTAAGCATATATGATATAACAAAGCACTATTGTGACGGTTATATACTTTGTAACAACTGATCATGATCGTGGGAATTCCGGATTTGTAGGTCAATTCCTGACCCCAAAACAATTACTACTCACCCAGTAAAATGTAAACAAATCGAACGTGAAAGTAAAACAATGTGTAAATAAATGAAGGGAATGAATGATATTTCTTTCTGTTGGACTTTACAATTGGATTATAAAATAAGCAAGAACCAGGTAAGTTTGCAAATTCATCACAATATATATAGCATGTGATATACAGAGATGACACAGTCAGCAAGTAAACATATAGTTTAAGACGGTCAATTAGTCTCGAACGTTAAGGAACAATCACCACTGAGAGTATAGGCTCAGGCTGTAGCTGGTTTGTCCAAACTTTGTTATCTGCTCTTTGGTAGGGTTGTTGTCTCTTTCACATATTCCCCCAATACCATTCTAAATTTTATAAACATCATAACAATGGTCCAAAATTTAATGTCTCTTCTGTCTCCAATGATACTCGTGGACCAACTATTTGAAAGCCCAAAACCTAACACATGTTTTAACAAATTATGTCTATATTTCAGGTGGTGATGATTCTAACGATGCCACCCCATCAAAGAGAAACAGTTCCGGAAATATAGTTGGATATCTAAAAGAAAAAAAAAATGATGCCGAGTTGATATATAGAAGGCAAGAACTTGAAGTTAAAAAACAGCAACTTCAATTGGAGGAGGAGAAGTTCAAACTAGAGAAACATGAAAGGATGCAGAAATTGGAAAATGACAAACAAGAAAAAACACTTATGTTTGAGCTGCTGAAAAAATGTTTAGGTGACAGACATTAATAGAGAAGCCATATTTCAAATCATCAAACATAATAAATATATTAACACAACTTATTATGAAAAACTGTATCTTATAATATTTGTTGTTTTACCCACGGTTGTAAATGTTAAAAGGGAGATAATCAAATTTACTGGTAAGATAGTGCAATGATATATGTTAAAAGTGTCTTAATGTGGTTTACTGTGTGGCCATGACTGGTATGCATAAAGAAGAAATCACTCTAGCAATTTTAATTTGAGAAAAGGGTTGGGCCGGAGGTTTCCTGAAATATTTTAATCACAGTTCTAGTTTGGATAGTGGTATTACATGTTGCTTACTTATAAGATGATAAACCAAGAGATACATATCTACATTCTTTCCGAATTGTAATATGTGTATTACTATGAATACATCGAACTATGCGAGTATGTCAAAAGAGAAGTAGACAACCGAAATGATATTAAAACAAGGTCAATCAATTCTCAAAAAGAAAAACCTTTCAACAAGACACACAAGGACTCATTAGTTTTGTCGTTGGAATTGTTTTACAGTGTCATTTCGAGGCATTTTACAGCTGACTATGCGGTAGGGGCTTTGCTCATTGTTGAAGGTCGAACAGTGACCTATAGGGCTTAAATTAAAATATTGTTTGTTTGCCCTTTACCGACCGACCCTATCAATTCGTTCCGCCTGAAAATCTTTTATTTGTATTTACCAGCAAGATTTTATTTTATTTTATTTTTTCGTTCCTACCAAAAATCTTATATTTGTATTTCCCGCTCAAAACTTTTTTACCGGAATCCTCGGGTTTTATCTTTACGTATAAGGTCCAGTCCGTTTGGTATCACCTGAGCGTTTGACATGAACACTTGCATTTGAAGTTTCAAAGCATTTGTTTGAAATCGATGTTGAACGCTTTCTGAAATCATGATATGAAGTACGTTACTCTGTACCTTTAAACTTAAAGAGCAGGGTTCATTTACAAAAAAGTTCGTTTGATACAAAAGTATTTACGTGTGTACAAACTAATTTGTAAACGGACGTTGTATTCTATGTAGGGATGGCCTTTTGTGATCCGCATATCAGAATGATTATTTAACGATGCCGCTAAATTATTTATATCTGACATGAACCAAAAGTGACAAAACCCTGTAAAGTGGAGAATATCTGGCAGTAAAATCGCCAAGTTTTCCATACAGATCATTTATAAATGTGATGCAAAATACGTGACAATTGAGTTTTAAGTCTTAAAGCATTTTTATTGGAAAAAAAGGCACACACGAAATTTGTAACACTCTAGGGACTTTTTCTACTAGTAATTTATGTCTGCCCGGACATTATCTTACCAGTACAAAGTTATCTCTTATATATTTTTTTTTCAAAACTAATAGTCCCAGCGGAAAACTTATTTGCAAAAACAAACGGACAAAAAAATGACATTATGCAGATTTTGTATCTATAAAATAAAATATTTTACCTACCTGCCTACCCATGACAAATAATATACCGAGCCAAGTTATTTTTTTGGGGAAAAAAATAAAATATTTTACCTACCTACCTACCCTGTTTCAAAACATAGGGTCGGAAAAGGGCAAACAAACAATATTTTAATTTAGGCCTAGTTGCTAATTTTTTTTCTGCGTCATTTTGGTCTCTTGTGGAGAGTTGTCTCATTGGCAATCGTACATTTTTTTTTTATATTCAATACGTATTAAACTAAAAACAAATGGAAATCAAGTAGCATGAAAAACAGGAATGATATTTGTTGTTCTGTAAGGGTAATGAGGTTCTGCTTCTTGCTAAAGTAAGACCCCTCCGCATTTCTCACACAACGTGTCACTAACCTAGGTGTGTTGTCAGTAATGTGTCATTCACTAGCCATGGGCTGTTGTCAGTAACATGTCACTAGCCTAGGGGTGTTGTCATTAATTTGGTACTAGCCTAGGGGTATTATCAGTAATGTGTCATTAGCCTAAAAGTGTTGTCAGTAACAAAACTTGGTCAGCACAAAAGTCATGATCAGACAAGGTACAATTAAATATGGCTGAAACATCTTATTTTTAAGAGTTGCCGCAAAAGTAAACTATATGTCATCTTTAGAATATACAAAGAACACAAAAGGCAACAACAAGTATATGATAATTGTTTGGGTTTTTTAACTATTTAACAAATTTAAGACAAACTTAACATTTAATTTTTATCAGCTCTTCAATGAAACGTCAAAATGATTAAAAAGCAATAACGATAATTATTTGCCATCTGGAAACATTGGGAAAATTGTCAGCCCAATAGGTATTCCTCTAATGTTGGTGGTCATACATCGAAAAATATCCCGGTTTCACTGCCATAAAGACAGGTATGGCAATTTGTCAGTAGAACTGCTACTTTGTAATACTTTCCTACGGGTTGCAGATATAACTTTAGATTTTTCTTGTAGTCTAGAAATGCAAATAATGACAAAACTTTCCCAAAAGCCCACTCCACACAAATGCGTACTGCTGACATTCTTTTGTTGAAAATCATTTGATTCCTGGAGATGACTCCGCCTCTGAATGGTGCAATTATATATCCATCAGTCACCGGATATGCCGGGTCACCATAGATGCAAAATATTCGCCCCTGTGGAGTTGTCATATGGACCCTCATTTGTGCTAAAATGTCACTTTCACGTAACATTCCTGCGTCATGTCGACGTCCTTCTATGGGACCAAACAAGTTTGAGATGATCCCATTAGGGGTAACAATGCTTTGAAATTTCAAGGCATGTGACCTTTTGTGGCCATTAAACACAAGTCTTTGGTTTTCCTGTGGTCTGCATATTGGTCTAACAGTACCGTCGATAAAACTCCAGCAGCTATCTAAAGGCCCATCACGATCGAAAACCGCACCTGCAAAACGTTCTAAACACTCTTGTGAGAGCCAACTCATGTTGAAGTCTGAAAGAATATGACAATGATTGTCATGTATGTAATCGAGAACTTCATTGATAATGAGAGAAAGTTCTGTTTTTGATCTGCCAAATATATATTCTAGATCTTCAAGGCGACAAGGGTAGGCAAGTCGTCGGGCCTAAATTAAAATATTGTTTGTTTGCCCTTTTCCGACCCTATGTTTTGAAACAGGGTAGGTAGGTAGGTAAAATATTTTATTTTTTTCCCCAAAAAAATAACTTGGCTCGGTATATTATTTGTCATGGGTAGGCAGGTAGGTAAAATATTTTATTTTATAGATACAAAATCTGCATAATGTCATTTTTTTGTCCGTTTGTTTTTGCAAATAAGTTTTCCGCTGGGACTATTAGTTTTGAAAAAAAAATATATAAGAGATAACTTTGTACTGGTAAGATAATGTCCGGGCAGACATAAATTACTAGTAGAAAAAGTCCCTAGAGTGTTACAAATTTCGTGTGTGCCTTTTTTTCCAATAAAAATGCTTTAAGACTTAAAACTCAATTGTCACGTATTTTGCATCACATTTATAAATGATCTGTATGGAAAACTTGGCGATTTTACTGCCAGATATTCTCCACTTTACAGGGTTTTGTCACTTTTGGTTCATGTCAGATATAAATAATTTAGCGGCATCGTTAAATAATCATTCTGATATGCGGATCACAAAAGGCCATCCCTACATAGAATACAACGTCCGTTTACAAATTAGTTTGTATACACGTAAATACTTTTGTATCAAACGAACTTTTTTGTAAATGAACCCTGCTCTTTAAGTTTAAAGGTACAGAGTAACGTACTTCATATCATGATTTCAGAAAGCGTTCAACATCGATTTCAAACAAATGCTTTGAAACTTCAAATGCAAGTGTTCATGTCAAACGCTCAGGTGATACCACACGGACTGGACCTTATACGTAAAGATAAAACCCGAGGATTCCGGTAAAAAAGTTTTGAGCGGGAAATACAAATATAAGATTTTTGGTAGGAACGAAAAAATCAAATAAAATAAAATCTTGCTGGTAAATACAAATAAAAGATTTTCAGGCGGAACGAATTGATAGGGTCGGTCGGTAAAGGGCAAACAAACAATATTTTAATTTAAGCCTCGTAATACCATGCAAAGTCCATCAATACCCCTTGCCGTGGTGCGATTACTACATACAACTTTCTCTGGTATACGCAGGGCGCGACGAAGAATTTCAATATCATCTTTATCAAATCTAAAAAAATATCGACACTGTTCATATGTAGGTTTTTCAACTTCTATACCTGGAAAATTGCCCTTTTCCTCTTTACATAATGACAAAAGCACTAATTCATTGGAGTCTTCTAAAGCTGCTTACACTTTCAAGTTTTCCGCCATAGTTATCAAACATATAACAAAGACATTTATTGGCAACAGTTACTATTCTTTGCTTTCAACCAATGAGATAATATTTTGCATTACGTCTTTTACACGTACACGTATACGTACTACTTTGCTAAACACACCGTGGCATAATAAAAACTTACCGGTACGTGTACTTCTGTTCTACACGTACGCGTTCACGCACACGGACGTTTGCTAAACCTCTCTAATATCTTAAAAACAAGCATATTGACCTAAATATTTTTTTTTGCTCTATTGATTCCCTTATTAAATAAATCCTCTATCAATAGAAACTAGCGTTTTGAAAAGTTAATTATTTTGAAACTAATAAGCGAACTCCCTTGAGAACAATAAAAAAAATAAATGTTAGCTTTAGAAACTACGCTGTACTATATAACGACTTTCTTTGTTTAAAAAAATGACAATAAAAGATTGGGCTTTAATGAATATTCCGCTGGTGTTGGTCTGTATCTTTTTGCTATTGGCTTGACTACGATTATTTCAATATTACACTGGTTGCTGTCTCTGGTTTCGGAAAATCAATTCCGACAAGTTATTGAATGGATGATTTGGATTTGTATAACAACGGTTCTAATTCGGGTCAAACTGTTAAGTTACTAACATGTCCGACGTTAAAAACCTGCCCCCTTTTTTATTCTTATCTGCTTGTCGAAAGGTATAAAGTACTTTAGTATAGAACTAATAAATTAACTTATTTTTCGATAAATGCACGTGTATATCCTTAGTGGTTGCAGGCATATAAACTATACAATATTATTAGTTACACAGTGAGCAATTATCCGAAGCCAACCCGATATGAATTTCATGTGACCTGATAAATTCCGTAATAGGACAACTGCACACTGTATAACGAATTTATCCTGAATTTGCCATGTTACAATTTACATATTCTAATTCAATTATTCGGACAATATCACCAGTTATCGAAAAACTGGTCATTATCGTGATATATGGACTGCCCACAGGACAGTGGTATTGACCGAGACAGCGATATTGACTGAGCCGAAGGCGAGGTCATAATCGCAGGCGCAGTCAATACCACTGTCCTACGGCTGTCCATATATCACGACAATGACCAGTTTTTCAATACCTATTAATATGTATTTGTCATTGAGAAACCTTGTTTTTAAAAATAATTCATAAATTCAAATTGTTCAAAGTAACCTCGAGATAATGTACGAGTTCTATAGGGAAGAGTGAATACCGGTTAAAGTTTTAAATAACTACAAGTCACTGCCATTTATTTGAGTGCAATTTATTAGTATATGAAATACAAAACAAAGTTTTCTATAATTTGACAAAAAGTAACAAAAAACATGGTAAATAATTCAATAACTGCAATATAAAATGAAAACAGTAAAATGTTCTACTGGAAAAAATCCACATAGTTGTACACGTAGAAATTTAGTCTTTAGAATCATAGAAAGTGATGACTCCACCGGACACATTTTGGATATTAATGCTATGATAATTTCTGTTGCTCATGGACTCTTTTTTTGAGTAATTGTTTTGCGCATTTTCATTGTTTTCAGAGGCGCTAATTTCTTTCAATACTTTATCAAAGTCTGCAGACTCAGTGATAAAACTGTCCTCGAGAAAATCAATATCATCAAGTTGCATACATGTACTAGATGCATTAGTGTTTTGAACAGTTTGTGGTACTGCAACGGTTGTTGGTGCTCTAATGGCAACAGTATTTCCTGTCAGAGGAGAAATGTTGTTGACAGTGCTTATTGCATTGTTCTCAGTAGACGGTACATATATCTCTGCCTTAGTATTATATAATGACGACGCAAGAGCTTTTGACATCTTTTTCTTTTCTCGTAGTGAAGTCCCTTAAGTAACTCTTGTTTGGACGAGGCGCGTTTTTGACGTAATGAATTTTAAACCTGATGCCTTTTGTTATCTATTACTCATGTGTTTCTATGCCTAATACGTTCTGCTATTTATTTGTATTGTAGTCCTGTATTATTATGTTGTCATTTTAATGATATATTTAACGGTGCCATCAAAGTGCGAGGATTGGCATGCCACAAAACCAGGTTCAACCCACCATTTTTTTCTTTAAAAATGTCCTATACCAAGTCAGGAAAATGGCCATTGTTATATCATAGTTCGTTTCGGTGTGTGTAACATTTTTACGTTGTGTTTCCGTTGTGTCGTTTGTTTTCTCCTATTTTTGAGTGTGAATTCACATTACTATAAGACGTGTCACGGTACTTTTCTATCCCAAATTCATGTATTTGGTTTTGATGTTATATTGGTTATTCTCATCGGATGTTGTCTAATGCTTAGTCCGTTGCTGTGTGTGTTACATTTTAATGTTGTGTCGTTGTTCTCCTCTAATATTTAATGCGTTTCCCTCAGTTTTAGTTTGTTACCCCGATTTTGTTTTTTGTCCATAGATTTATGAGTTTTGAACAGCGGTATACTACTGTTGCCTTTATTTAAGTACAAAATACATACGAAGCCCTTAAAAACACAAGGGAGGAAGCTCATTTGCGACAATGCTTCAAATTATTGCTTTAAAATTTTTCTAAGACTTTCACTTACTTTGTGACCTGCAGAAATCTGTTCCCACTTGAATTATCTCTTCAATGACATATATTTATTACCTTAAGTAACCTCTATAACTATTGTAATCCTTAAAACAAACTCGACATTTCTGAAATAGAACGAATCAAGGCCCTACATTTGAAAATGAAAGTACTCAAGCGACACCTACCGGAAAATATATTTTAAAAATTAAAAATTTTACAGCAATAATTTGAAGCATTGTCGCAAATGAGCTTCCTCCCTTGTGTTTTTTTAGGGGTTCGTATGAATAGTAAACCCGGCAATTGTAACAAGCCCCTGTGGCCTTACGTCCAGGGCAAATGTTTCATCCATGTTCAGATCGAGTATATTTTTCTAACGTTCCAGACTCATAGATATCATTTTAGTCGTTATGGATACTAAGTCTGGCTAAATTGACGAGATGGTGCAAATGTAGTCTACATAGTTTTTTACGCTATATAACACTTTTTTATTAATATCCCATAATTCATCCACTGTACAATTTTCGTTTGAACATTTGTCAAAACAGAATCTTAAATCATGAATGTAAATCCAAGGCAAAGAATGTAAATTACGATTAAAATTCCATGAATTAATGCAGATTTATATTTAGGAAGAGACTGTTAAAAACGGGGAACGAAGAAACGTAAACAATGATGTTTCATTTGCAATTTTATAAAAATATTTCTCCGATGAGTTGGATAACCTTCTATCCACTTCGATATTTGTACATGTATATATTAAATGTTTGATCAGTAAACAATATAGAAAATCTGCTATCATATAGTAAAGTAAGTGGAACTTATTTTTTTCTTCTATATTCTAAAGTGCCTTACTGCAGTGAAGTCATTTAGAACTGTTCTACAGTCCTGACTGATTTAGTCAGTTCTGCTGACAGTTCTACGGTTAGAACTGATTTGGACATTTCTACCTAGAACTGATCCTGACAGTTCTACCAAGAACTGACCCTGACAGTTCTTCCTAGAACTGATTTAGTCAGTTCTATCTAGAACTGATTCTGACAGTTCTACTTAGAACAGTTCTAGGGTAGAACTGTTCTAGATAGAATTGTTCTAGGACAGGTTAGAACAGTTCTATGACAGATTATTCTGACAGTTCTAATGAGAGGTTAGAAGTGATCTCCACTGTATATACTTTGATAATCCCGCACGATTGGAGATTTAACCATTAATGCATCTACAGTATTTTTTCCAAATAGTTTGTCTCATCTGCTGTAATTTGGTAATTTGGTCGCGGACGCTGAAAAAGTTCATCACATTAAGGGTTCAATTTCCCTAAATAAAAGTGTAAGATGCAACTGGACACAAGTTGCTGTCCTTTTTCTTCGTAAACTACCCCACCGGACGAATCCTCTACATCAGTGCGATGATTTTTTGTCAATTGTGATCCATTTCTTTTAATGAATTTTTTACCCGTTCCATCACAATCAACAACATAGGAAGTTTTTGAAAGTTCTCTCAGTCCTTCTCGTCCTCTACGGCAGCAAAAAATCATAAGATCAAACCAAACCTTTCCGATTAGGACTACTGGATCTGTTTTTCCAAGTTTTGAAATAGTCACAGATCTTTGCCATATCTTCATCATTTATCAAAGGTTTGTGGGCTACATAAACAACACCACTTTTTTTCAAGTCTACACAAACAGACTCGATCATTGCAAACATGGCCTTACTACGGTTAATTTTTCGCCGCTGATAATGTTGATCTCCTGTCTACGTGGCGGTTCAGTGTAGTACCTAGAAAAGCCACATACAAATACATATAAACATGTTTTGTACATTTATCATGTTTATAATATACTAGTATGTAAAATGTACATGAATTAAAGCTAGTTATTCAAATTGAGCTGCAGTGTACTCCCATCAAAAACACGGCTGATTATGGGGTATGCAACTTCTGTGTCATATGGTTTCTTCTCTTGTGGAGAGTTGTCTCATTGGCAATCATACCACATCTTCTTTTTATATATATATATCTACCCAGAAAATCAAACGGAACGTGCCTTATGAACATGTAAACAAATTGATTCTGGTTCAAAATGCATTATTATTCAAAATTATCAATATACATGTAGTAACATATATATATATATATATCTACACTTCAATCTTTCACAAATAAAGTTGCAATAATATCGCCCCCCCCCCCCCCCCCCAACATTTATATTTTGGCAAACAGTAAACATTCACAAACGATGAAAGAATATGCACCTTGAGTGTACCTACCTTTGAATGCCGGCTCGTATTAACCTCAATATTATACAAATATAGTTAATTTTGTGAAATCTACCATTACATTATCTAACAAATATGATATCACTACTTGCCAAAAAAAAAATAAACAAAAACACATACATTTCTAATAATCAGAGAGATAAATTATCGTTTCTTTTTTATAGATATAAATGATTTTGAAATATAACATCCGACATAGAAAGTCCGAATTACGTCATATGTCTCCTCATACCAGCCACGTATCTGTCTTTAAAGTCAACATGAACGACAGCTGATTGAAACATTTACTTTTTGTCTCCTGGAGAACTAGCATGAAATAGTTCCTCGGACTTCCTAGACTAAAGAATGAACATACGTAGAATATAGTTTCCATTTTTGAAATTTCGTGGAGACATTTAGAAATCGATTTACGTCACATGTGTGTTTCAGAAGAAAATATTTTTATTATTGTATTGAATCATTTAATTGTTTTACTATAACACTTTTCATTTATTACAATGTGATTATTTTACGTATACTGTATATATTTTATAGTTTGTATGACGCAACGATTAATACCAACTGGTATTTTCCCCTGATGTAAAAGGGTAGTTTCTTAGTAACATTATACTGTATATTTAGAAAGCTATTAGAAGCTTCAGAAGTTTCAATGCTTTGATAGAGAAGGTTAAATGCTTTTTCACCTTTTATTTTTTTGCAGGATGTACACATACGTCACCACGTCTGTTCTCAATACATTCAATTTTAAATACATCTGCTTGTCAGGCACTGTCAGGTATACTGATTTGATAATGACATATACATGTCTATTTGACATTCACCTTAAAATCATTCGAATTAACGCTGAGCCTAATAAACTAAATTATTATCATAAACAAAATCACAATTAGCTACCATTTAAAAAACACCACATTATAGCTATATAACATTAAAAAGTTGATATTCATGTTTATTTACAGAAGAGGAGCGAAAGATACCAGACGGACAATCAAACTCATAGATCGACAATACACTGACAACGTCATGGCTAAAATAGAAAAGGAGACTAACAGATAAAGAATAGAAGACACGACACAACATAGAAAACTAAAGACTAAGCAACACTATTCCCACCAAAAACTAGGGGTAAAATCAGGTGTTCCGGAAGAGTAAACAGATCCTGCTCCACATATGGCACCCGTCGTGTTGCTCGTTATTTTAAACATTTTAAATATTACAAATATTCAATTAAATCAGTGAAATATATTTATATTCAAACAATTAGTCAAATAATCAAATAAGTAAGTATACCCATATAACAGTACAGCAGAGTATGATAAAAGATAACACATATTAAGCATTTATAATGCTAAAATTAATTACGTGCCTTCTTGGCCAGAAATAAAAACGCGAAAAGGCGAAATGGCCGCATCCGCATACATTGAGTATATGTAAAATAACCATTTTATCTAAATAAAATACCCAGATATACAAATTCATTACACATATATCTATTGAATTTCCATTTAAATACCATCACTCATTTGCTTTAACTTGTCCTGTGTTTCTGAATACAACAATATTGTTTTTAAACAATTAATAAATAAATTGTACTTATTAGAAGAGGACGAAAGATACTAAAGGGACAGTCAAACTCATAAATCTAAAACAAACTGACAACGCCATGGCTAAAAATGAAAAAGACAAACAAACAACAGCACACATGACACAACATAGAAAACTAAAGAATAAACAACACAAACCCCACCAAAAAAGTAGGGGTGATCTCAGGTGCTCCGGAAGGGATAGAATAGACATTTAAACAATTTATCATCTTTGAAAATCTTCAATATTTTCGCTGAACAATACTGTGTCATCTGCATACATAAGTAAATAAAAGTTCAACATTTTTAACTCATAAGGTTGACATCCTTGACTAATAAGCTCTATTTCCATGTCATTTACGTACAATGAATATAAATATGGGGATAATGATTCCCCCTGCATTAAACCAACATTACTATCAAAGAAATTTGAGAAGTTACCATCAAATTTTACACAACATTTAAGTTGAATACATAGATTTTAATACATTTAATAGTTTACTAGTTACACCTAATCTAATAATTTCATATGTGTGACACTGTCAAACGCCGTTTTATAATCTACAAAACAACAATAAAATCTTTTAGCAGATCTCAAAGATTTTGAAATTAAAGAATTGAGAGCGAAGATGGCATCAGTAGTACCATAACCGGATCGGAAGCCAAACTGGGCATCTGTTAGTACATCATGGTTTCTACTCCATTTAGTAAGTCGAGCGTTGATGAGAGTTGTAAACAGCTTTCCAATATGGGACACAAGAGAAATTCCACGAAAGTTTCCAGGTTGATTAACGTCACCTTTTTTTAATACAGGGATAATACTTTTTACCCACAATTCAGGAAAGTTACCATTTGTAAGAATACAGCTAAATATTTTACACAACACAAGTTTAATGAAATGTTTACTCATAGTAATGTACTCGTTTATCATATTATCGTATCCTAGTAGATTTGTCTCGTTTTAACTTTTTAATACCATCAAGTTCTTTTTCCGTAAATGGAGAATAAAGAATATATCCGATGTAAGCTTTACTCATCTTAAGTGATTGTTTGATAAGATATCATGTTAAAAAAGATTAATGTAAAATTGATATTCTGTGAAATAGACATACAATAACCATTGAAATTGGATATATATTTTAACAGCTGTGTACAGAATGTATCTTTTTCGATTTTAGATAATGATGTTATAAGTGATTTCACGTAATATAATACTGTTTGCATCTCGCAAGACAAATTCTGTTGGGGTTTTGTGTTCGGACAAAATACTTTCAGGTATATAATTTAAGTAACTTAAAATTATTTATTTGGTAAATTTGTAAATATAAAAATGAATGCTGTGATTTTGAAAAAAAAATCGCGATTAAAGAAAATGACCCTAGCATTTCAAGAAGAAGCGGATAATGAAAAATATTGAAGGTTACAATCTTTCATCACGTATAAATTTTTTAATTTACTGTTTTCTTTTCTATAAAGAATCAGCATAAAGGGAGTCGTTGTTGTGCTTTTTAGACACAAATTAGGACTATATATATGCAATAGGAAACGGCACATAAAACTACCCAGATAAACCATCACGGTAAGTGATCACAACAGGTTTCAGAAGATATGTATTGAAACAGGAAAATATTTTAAAAATTGTGACAGCTTTAAAAACTGAAGGAAAAGGCGAGGCTAGCTAGAACTTATGCGTAGTTTATATTTCTATATACTGTTATCATATTAAATTTATCCTTCAATTCAACACTGATCTAAATGTATAGTAATTTTACATCCTATCAATTGAATCTGGTTTTGAATAAACCCGGATCACGATTTGAACTGCTATTTTGTGAGTGGTCGTTGTTATTATGAATAATTAATTGTCAGTTAATATCTTACACAAAACCAGAAAACAGAAGAGTTGCAACTGTCTATTAGATGAAATTGTATTCACTGTCATACAAGTGAGAGGTTTAGATGGCTATAAAAACAGGATTAATCCAGCATTTCCTACACAAGAAAATGTCTGTACCAAGTCATGAATATGACAGTTGTTTTAAATTCGTTTGAGGTGTTTGAGCTTTTGATTTTACCTTTTGATTAGGAACTTTCCGTTTTGAATTTTCCCCGGAGTTCAGTATTTTAGTGATTCTACTTTTTAAAGACTCTTACCCATATGATATAAACATGTAATAAGACGCTAGACAGTTAAAGGGGCACTTGCTACGAGATATATAAGAAATCTAAAGTTTGATTTTTTTCTGTTCAATCAATAATGAAAGTGAAATAGTGAAATAACAATTCGCTTTTTGCAGCCAAAAAGATTCAATTTTGTCAAATTACGCTAAGAAACATTGATAATTAGTAATTCACTTGCAAGTGAATGAGTCAACCTCTTTAAATCCGTATTCATGTGAACTTCAATTTAACCCCTAGCTAGAGATTGACAACGCATGCATTGTACGTGTACTGGTTATTTAAAGAAAGAAAATAATGTCAACTATGAAAGTGAAAGTACGGTGAATCATTTGATTACTACATGTAATTCGATGCACATAAAATCATTCTTATACGGTTAAAAACAATGAGAAACATCTATTTTTAATCTATAAAATAAAATCAAACAGTCCAATAAAAATCAAATTGCACGTGTTGGTTTAATCTATTCATATCTTTATTTATGGATTCACGTAGTCTGTGCATGTTGTTCGTGTTTGTTGCTCTTTTAGTATTTGTACTATGTGCAGAACAAAGGCAGTTTTCAATGAATCCAATCACTTTTTTTCAGTAGATGGAACTAAGATTGTTGTGTTGTAATGCATAAATTAATAGTAGAATGTCAAATCGCCAGCAATAATGTCCCTGAACATGGACATTGTGTACCTATCATATGTTATTTTGCAGTTTGTGTTTTGGTAAACTGTGACCGTTTTACTACATATGTGAAAAACTAACGAACTTTGACCAGGCTCATTTCGAGAAAGATTTACATGACTTAGTCGTAAGTCAAAATGTTTAACCTAGGTGTATACTAGTATACTAGTCTTCAATTTCTCTTAATTTTAATTTATATTATTTCGTTCAATTGATAAAGTTTACCAGATAAATACATGAGATTTCTTTTTATGTTCTATTTTTTACATTGTGTGTTTTAGCTGTTTTATATGTATAGTGTCTCATAAGTCTTTATAGGTTGGGTTCTGGTGCCGTATGCATACAACACCTTAACTTCAATATTCCTTAAACTTAGATTTCGCTAAGAATTTCCATAGTTAAGTAACATTCTTAAGTGGTATGCATAAACTCACCTAAGTGTTCACTTAACTAAGGAATACTTAAATCGGAACCTTTCTCTTATTACCGTATGATATATATACTAGCTCATCACATGTACTCATCCGTGTAAAAGTTTGTTATGATTATTTAGATTTATTGATCAATGCATGCGCACATGTATTTGTTTTGGTAAAACACGTGTGTTTGTTTATTGTTTACATCAACACGTGTTTTTAGAATACCTGTAATGTTTACAATATATTCCATTGGACAATATTTTGTCGCATTGCGACTTAAAACAGGTATTCTAGGTATCGTATGATTTTGGCTCGTGTTTCTCGTGCTTGTTGTTTGATATAAATTAAATGGAATTTATAATGTTATTATTCGAAGTTCTGCCTTACGTTGGTTAGCATACGCCGTACTTCTGCATTGCCTGTATTACCCCCCCCCCTCCCTCCCCCCAACCCAACCCAACCCACTATCAACTAGACCATCTATTGTTTTTCATGTCGAAAGTAGTAATTTAGTTACAATGATTTATTTAACTTGTATTTCTTGTTTTGTAGATTGGTGTATATTTTGTATATATTATGGTTGGCTGACTGTGATCGAGTCAGTATGACTGTTTTTCAGTAGTGTCTCAATAATGAGAATAAGCCGTAGTGTGCTTGGATGGCTTTGAAACGAACTGGTTGATTTAATATTTGATTTACATTCGTAAATAAAAAGTATGCTACCCTCACAAGGAGAGCTCATTTCTGATACATGTGTTGAGTTTTATTGTATAAATAATTTATGTTCGTTTAAGTCTGGCGAATTAGAACATAACTGGAGTTAAATTGATATTGGTATGTAAAGGAATTCACTAGAACGTAACATAACTACTTATAATGATGAACAATTGGCGCGTATCAGACAACGCTTTTTTTAAGGTTGATGTTTTGACGGATGAGCATTGGAAGAAAAATATCAAAGACTCGCCTTACTTAATCTTTAATCATGTAATATTTTCTGTATACAACAATATGTTTTAAACTCTAACAAAACATGATCAAGGTTTCAGTGGCGTAACACAAGACTAAAGGTAGAATTGTAAGCAAATCATTTGACAAAACACTTTTTTTCGATAAAATGTTTACTAATAGTTCAGCTTATTATGCGCTGACATCTCTCTTTCCATACCCCTTGCTTACATTTGCTTAGAATTTTTTTTCAAGGAATCCATATACAAACTAGGGCATTTTTCAAAAGTCCTTCAATCTTTACTAAAACAAATTAGTACAGTAAGTATATTCTCAACATCTTAACGCACTTAGCAATATTTTCGAAACCGCAATATATCTCAATGAATATATAAGGAAATATAAAAAAAAATATGATCTTACATAAACTTTGAATTCCATGGGGTGTAGCAGTGGGGACTTCTAACTGCCGCAACAGTGATTCCATTAACAATCAATTTATTGTTTCAACAAAATGGAAGTCCGTGCATATATCCACCCTTCCCCTTTATGAAAAAAACCACCCCTTGGTAGGTCTTAAAACTTTTCGATGTTGTTCCTGTAAGTGAAATTTTGTAGGGTATGCCATACATCTTTAAAATAAAACTAAATTGAAAATTAAAATGCCCCCCCCCCCCCCCACCGCCTTAACAAAAACAACCCACACACACATAATATAAAAAATGTGGTTTTGCATGCCCTCACTTCACTCTTTACGGTTACAAATGATACCCGCGCGGTGTATTCTAAAAATTTATAAAACGTGCACGTACAGAATAAAAAAAGTAGAAGCATGAATTACATGAGTATTAAAACTGAGAACTTTTCGGTATACACACGAGATAAGGGAAATAGTAAATAACTACCCACTGTTATCTCTTGATTTGTTGATTATTCTGTTCCTTTTTTTTTATTGTACTTGTAATTAGTATATTGTTGTGTAAGATCAATGCGTGCCACTTGAATAACATAAAGGAGTAGGTACAGTAAGACCCCTTTTTGGCCCCAAAATATAGCAGTTTTAGAAAATTGTGAAAATGTAATCTTTGAGCTGGAAAGTAAAATGCTTCTGCTACATAAATAAGAGCTGTTTTTGACAATACAATGCACAAATATCGCGTTCTAGCATCATTAAGTTATGCTAAATTACTGAAATCTTAAAAATTTTAGCATTTTGGTTAATTTTTAGACGGTTTCCGTCTAAAATGAAAGTAGCCGCATTCGTGTTCATTCATAATATTGAAATGTACGTTGTATTGGATGATAATACAAACATATGTAAGGTTGAGGATGCGGCCACTTTCATTTTTGACAAACACCATCTGAAAAGTGACGTTTTTTGACATATTTGATAGATTTTACATATTTAAGCTTGAATCAGAGCGTTTTTAATGACTAAATCAGTTAAAATCTTTCACCTAACTAATCGAAATTGAATAATTGAAATAGACACTTACGTGTTTAAAAAGTGTCCAAAAACTTTCGTTAGATGAACCTGAAATTTGAGGTCAAAATCGGCCCTTACCGGACCTACTCCTTTTATCTGTTATCTATCACACGAAATTATTTGCAACGTTAAAGTCTGTAACTTCTGATAAAGATTTATAAAAACTGTATCCATCATCTGGTTTCATGGTTTTTGAGATACTGTACTAATTGTGATAACAAATAAAGTAATTTCCTAGTAAGTTGGCAAATAGTACCTCCGACTAAAGATTTTGAGTTATGGTTTGCCCTCTTCCCCGATTTTGCAACCACTTGTTGATACACTAAAACATAAACATTTCTTCAACTGAGGAATGCAATAATATATAGACGCAAACAGGAGTTTGTTTTTCTTATAAAAAATCGATATAAAACTAATACCTTACTCATCTTTTGTTATCATAATATTACATGTAAAACAAGATATCTTCAGTTCGATACATAATTATAAATGAAATAATTCTAGTTCATTCATAAATGCATGATTCGGAGAAATTTTACCTGGTCTATGCTTTACTAAATACTGAATTATGCTTACCAGAAACCAACCCTCGATTTCTGGTATTAACAAACAGGGACACTTCACTTGAATGCATGCTGGACTAGTGTTGTATATTGTTAACAGCAGAAAGTGCAATTTGTTGATGAATAGAAAAAAAATGAAATACTGAATTATAATCCTGGTACCTTTGATAACTATTTACCTTGGTTGGTGTACAAAAAAACGATATGTAAAGTGGGAGTGACATATTGTATCCGGCTTAGCCGTTTAACTAGAAATACAGTGGAGATCACTTCTAACCTCTCATTAGAACTGTCAGAATATCTGTCATAGAACTGTTCTAACCTGTCCTAGAACAGTTCTACCTAGAACAGTTCTACCCTAGACCTGTTCTAAGGAGAACTGTCAGGATCAGTTCTAGTGTAGAACTGTCTAAATCAGTTCTAGGTAGAACTGTCCAAATCAGTTCTAACCGTAGAACTGTCAGCAGAACTGACTAAATCAGTCAGGACTGTAGAACAGTTATAAATGACGTACTGCAGTAAGGGCACTTTAGAATTTAGAAGAAATAAATCACTTCCAATTACTTTGCTATAGCAGATTTTCTATATTTTCTACTGATCAAACGTTACATGTACAAATATCGAAGTGAATAGAAGGTTATCCAACTCATCGGAGAAATATTTTTATAAGATTGCATAGGAAACATCATTGTTTACGTTTCTTCGTTCCCCGTTTTTTACAGTCTTTTCATAAATATAACTCTGCATTTAATTCATGGAATTTTAATCGTAATTTACCTTGTTTGCCTTGGATTTACATTCATTTAAGATTCTGTTTTGACAAATTTTCAAACGAAAATTGTACAGTGGATGAATTATGGGATATTAATGAAAAAAGTGTTGTATTATAACGTAAAAAAACTATACATTTGCACCATCTCGTCAATTTAGCTAGACTTATCCATAACGATTATAGATGATATCAGGGAGTCTGGAACTCAGAAAAATATACTCATCTGAACATGAATGAAACATTTGCCCCTGGACGTTCGGCTACAAACAAAATCATGCATTTTTCTTTGCCTTCTTCAAATTATATTAACAGTATACTATTCCAAGAAGAGAACTTCCCATACATGTACTTTTTATTTTAAAATAAAGTATATGAATCAGTCATGTGAGTGTTGGATGATGCTGTAAAATAGTTTTGTTTAAAAAAAACCATTACAAACCTGAGACTACTATACGTATACTACTATATAGTAGCCTCAGCACAAACTAACGGACTTAAAAAGTCACTTTAGTGACGGTTCATTATTATGGATACAGAGAGGAAATAACGGGGCGCTAAATTTTTAGATATGGTATAAATACACCTTATCGCTATTTGTCTGCCATTACTGGATATCACACAGGTTCCCGTAAAAATTTGACGTCATAAAACAAAATATCTGCACAATGGAAAAGTGATTGTTGTATGCTTCAAAAGTTCAAGAGGCCGGGTCAGCCAGGATTGGCAATAAGGTGTATTGTGTTCCAAAGTTGGTGTTTTTTTTTTTATCATACGATCCGTCCTGACATAGAAATATTATTGGTTTACAATGACTGAGGCCATATATATTTACATAAGTGTAAATAAGTTCAGTTTTGGTTGATGTGGTCAAACAGTAATTTTGTTAAAACGACTCGGTCTGATAAATGTATATCGAAACTACTGAAATTTGTTTACAATTCAATATTTTGAATAAAAAGAGGACTTGCAGAAAATTGCTGGTACTCTAAATTGATGTGGATTTTTTTTTGTAGCCAATGTGTTACAATATTGCTGTCATTTGAATTATACAATCCATCGTGATATGTAACTATAAGTGATTTACTATGCGGCTATATATATATATATATATATATATATATATATATATATAGCCGCATAGTAAATCACTTATATATATATATTAAGATTTACATTATAAAGTGTAAATATGGTCAGTTTTGGTTGATGCTGACACATATTGTCAGTTTTGAATGATGCTGTCAAATATAAAAAAGAAGATGTGGTATGATTGCCAATGAGACAACTATCCACAAAAGACCAAAATGACACAGACATTAACAACTATAGGTCACCGTACGGCCTTTCAACAATGAGCAAAGCCAATACCGCATAGTAAGCTATAAATATGGTCAGTTTTCATGGTTTTGGGTGATGCGGACAAATAATTTTGTTATATCCATGAGTCAGTCTGAGATATCAAAACTACTGAAATTAGTTTACGATTCAAAATTTTGATTAAAAAGAGGACATGCTGGCACTATAAACTGATGCGAGCATAATTTTGTTTTCCAATATTGCTTTCATTTATATTAAACAATCCATCCTGCTATAAAAATATAAGCTCGTGCAATATAAAATTCTACTCGGAACAATATTCCCCAATATTCATGCAATAACCCTATAATATAGACCATTTGTATTATCATGATTATACACTCCATCCTTACATAAAACTATTACAGATTTACTATGCGACTATAAGAGTTACATAAAAAAAGAGCAAATATGGTCAGTTTTGGTCGATGTGGTCAAATATGGTCAGTTTTGGTTCATGCTGTCAAATATGGTCAGTTTTGATTGATGCAGACAATTAATTTTGTTACATGAGTCAGTCTGAGGTATGAAAACTACTGATATTTGTTTCTGATGCGATATTTTGAATAAAAATAGGAAATGCTGTCACCCTCAATTGATGCGACAAAATTTTTGTGGTCATTGATTTCCAATATTGCAGTTATTTATATACTACAGTCCCTCTCGACCTAAAATTATAACTGAATTGCTGTGCAGTTATATAGATTTACATAATAAAAAGCAAATAAGTCAAGTTTTGGTTGATGCAGTCAAAATATTTTATTACACGACTCAGTCTGAAGTATAAAAACTACTGATATTTGTTTATGATTCAATATTTAGGATCAAGCGGAGGGGTTGGAACCCCACTTTTTTTTTTAACATCAATGCATTTGAATGGGAGCATATAGTTGGACCCCCAGCCTTTTAAAAAATAATGGATCTGCCCCTGCATGCTGGCACTATAAATTGATGCGAACAAATTTTTTTTCCAAAATTGCTGTAACTTGTATATTACAGTCCCTCTTGACCTAATAAAATTAAAACGGAAGTACTGTGCAGCTATATAGATTTGCAGAAAGAAAAAGCAAATAATGGCAGTTTAGATTGATGCGGTCAAAAGATTTTTGTTAAACAGGTCGTCCGAGGTATGAAAACTACTCGTAAAGTGATATTATATTGGTTCATGAGGTCCGATAATTTTGTTATGTGATAACGAGCCATCCTGACTCCAGGAATAACAAATGTAAAACAATTCAAATAATAATGCCCCCCCCACCCTAATACTAACGGCCTAATTTATTTACAAAAAATGAAAGAAAAACAAATAATTTATGTGACACATCAACAAAAGAAAATCACTGTATTACATGCTCCTGACTTGGAACAGGCACTTACATGCAGAATATGGCGTGGTTAACAGGTTAAACATGTTCTTTTCCCGATTAATAATCTGAAATAAAACCGGCAAAATAGCAAAACTCTATATAACTTAAATCACTTTTTTACCCAAGGCTTTATGTTAAGGCAAAGAGTTCTTAAAACTTATAAATCAACTCTAGCCGTAGAATTTATAAATCAATTTTAGCCGTAGAATTTATAAGTCAATTTTAGCCGTAGAACTTATAAATCAATTCTGGCCGTAGAATTTATAAAAATCAATTCTAGCCGTAGAATTAGAAATCAATTCTAACCGTAGAACTGACCAAATATTTGGTCAGTTCTAGCTAGAACTGTCTAAAACTGTTCCAGGGTAGAACTGTCAGGGTCAGTTCTAGGTAGAACTGTCCAAATCAGTTCTAGGTAGAACTGACCAAATCAGTTCTATCTAGAACAGTTCTAACCTAGAACTGACTAAAAGGTGTCAGGCTGACAGTTCTACGTACTGTTCTAGAATAGTTCTCCTGAAAGATTTAATGAGAGGTTAGAAGTGAACTCCACTGTATTTTAAAACTAACGAATGTTTAAAAATGAATATTTGAAACATAACAAAGTGTTACCCAAAACTCTTACTAAGGCATCACCCATTTTATTATTTTCTGGGGGCGGGGGGGGGGGGGGTGGGGATTTTTTTAGAAAAAAAAGTTTGTTTCCAGTTTTTTGAGAAAAATACTTTGTTTTTGTCCCTGAGAAAAGAAAATGTTTGTTTCACCCTCAACTGCAACTATATGTAATGCTAAAATTGAACAACATTTAGATATATTGTGGCAGTCTCATTTGCAGTAATACCTCATCTTATGTTTATGTATGTACTTTCAAAGTAAAGCGGGGACTTCAACCATGTACACGTTTAACCTCGTTAACAAATGTGAGCTCCAAACAGGAAATACGTCAAATCTGATATTAATCATTGTGTTATTTTCAAATGGATGAAGATGATAGCATTGATAATTTTTAAACAATTATAAAATTCAATGTATTATTCAAAAAGATTATTAATACCTTGAATAAAGTTGACAGGCTGATTTGACATTTGACTTCTCAACTAAAAACTAATAAATATTATAAGTCCTTATACGATATGACACGTTTGTCTCCCACTAAGGGTTGTGTGTAACTTTAGGGAGTGGTATACATTTTTAGAAACTATTGTCATCTTCATAGAAAAACATATTTTGTCAAGCAAAAACACATTACAATTCGAGATGAAACATACCAAGATGGATTTTGGGCGATTCTGACCTCAGGAATGTATATTAAAATTTTCTGATCTTTATGTGCAATCGTAATCTGTACTAGTCTTACATGTAGACATTATATATAACATGCACTTAATTTGAACATAAGTTGTCAGGGGCATGTATTCAACGTCTCCTTATGTTTAGCTCACCTGGCTTCAAGGGCCAAGTTAAACCAAACTTGGCAACACTCATCATAGGGGTATATAGTTTACAAAATGTGTCCGGTGACCCGGCTAACCAACCAAGATGGCCACAATGGCTAAAATAGAACAATGGGATAAAATGTAGATTGTGGCTCATATCTCTGAAAACAAAGCCTTTAGAGCAAATCTGACATGGGGTAAAATTGTTTATCAAGATGTATGTCAAGATCTATCTGCCCTGAAATGTAACACTCAATTTCTTTCATGCGATATTATGGAACGCCGACACTGTCTTATTATGACATTTCTCATTATATGTTCATTTGCCTTTATATGATGTTATTTTACCCTTATATGATGTGCAAATGACATTATATGATGTGCACTTGTCCTTATATGATGTACACTTGTCATTATGTGATGTGAACTTGTCCTTATATGATGTACACTTGTCATTATATGATGTGAAGTTGTCCTTATATGCTGTCCAAACACATTTATATGAGGTACAAACATCTTTATATCATGACCACAATTCATTATATAATGTGCTTTCTCCATTATGTCATGTGATTGCGTCCTTATATTATGTGATACTTTCCTTATACGATGTAGAAACGGCATTATGTGATGTGCAATCCCTTTATATGATGACAATTTGACATTAAACGGACTGCAATAAATTTTGATTCACTGCAATTTTCATTCTCAAAATGGGTTGTTTTGAATCATTGCAAAATGGCTAAAAATCTATGTTTTTTCGCTAAAAACCTGTGTTTTAAATTTAATGTATGATTACTTACATATATCTTTTTAAATAACCATTTCATAAAGAGAAACAATTCGCATCTATGTTGAAAAACCTTAATTTCTTTTGTGCCAGAGAAACTGCATTCAGCTTTTCAATAATTCAGCTGAATACAATTTATCTATAAAAGAAATAAGAAAAGAAAATTCCGAACTGGTTTAGTATCATCCTGCAATAAAAAGAAAAGAAATAACATGTTTGCTACAACTTTAGCATTCCATTTTTATATATAATACACAATAAATTTATATATTAAAACTAAATTTTTAGCCTACAGAAATTTTAATTCAAAACTCTTACGGCTAAAATTTTAGCTGCCAAAAAAACGATTTAATTTATAAAACTAAAATTTTAGCATTCTTCGAAATTTGAACAAGTTCTTATTATATTAAAGTTACATGATATAAAATGCTAAAGTTTTAGTTTTTTTACGAAATTGTATGATGATACAGTAAATGTAAAATATTTCACATATGAGGTGTTATGTATATTACATGTATGTCTCAGGAGCGGATTAGGGGGGGGGGGACTCCTGAAACTTATGCTTGGACCCTCTTTTCCCCCTTTTGAAAATGGCTGGATCTGCCCCTGTATCTTGATTTAAGAATACTAAGTAACACAGGTACTTATTTACATGTAGGTTTCAAAGAAACACAAAAGCTGCATTTGCATATTTATGACACGGTATTATCGCTAAATGTTTGTTATCATCCTCCTTTTGTATACTTCAAATTCATATTGTATACCAGGCAGTACTGTTTATTATATGTTGTGTCCACATATATTATACTTCGTTTGGTTTAAAAACAATATATAAACCATTAAGATTAAGTCAAGACAAGACAAACCTAAAGAGGGATCAGTTTGGCTTTGGACAGGCGAGTGAAGATGTCCAAAATATGAATAAAAAAATACTTGAAAAAAATGTATAACAATCAACAATTGACTGAGCTGTTTGAACATATATATCAGCTATAGAACTTGTAAATGAGCATATGGATCCAGTAGATACTTTGTTTACATTTTCTCATACAAATAAAAACTAGATAAACAAGTCAAATATAAAGAAATACTCACGTAAAAGATTCCTGATGTTTCCTCCTGTTTTGGTATGATTCTTTCTCTAAATAAAATTCTCATTGCAATTTATAAAACAGAAAAATTTGATGCTTTTGCCATTTAACTATAAATAAAATATAAATTTGCGCCATTTTGAAGTCTTCAAAATTCTTTATCTTTCAAACGCTTTAGACAAAGGATAAATCAAGGACTTTTCAAACATTCAGGTGAGTTCAGCATTAAAAGCGCTTTTATGTTTTGACTTTTGTCTCCTAAATGCTTGAATAATTGTACGACCTTTATATTATTTGTTTTTAAATGGTGTTTCAACAAAGGAAGCAATTATAATATATTTCTAATTTAATTTTAACTGCTCTGATGTTAAGACTTGATTTATTTCACTTGACTGGCGGGGTTTAACCGGTTTGCTCATCATGGACCATTCCGTATATATACAGGTGTTTTGGGATAAATTCATCAATTATTGTTCAGCTATTAGTCCCATACTAGTATCATACCGTCTGTCCTTTTGTATATCCGTTTGGTGACACTGATAAGTGATTAGAAATCAATAATAATTGTAACGGAAATCATCCTTATCGCACACATCTTCAAAAAGACGTTCCATATGCAAATTAAAGCGTAAGATCAGTTGAAATTACATTGGTAATAACAGATATTATTTTTTTTTAGAAACCATGCCAGCAAAAAAAGGAGTTTTGATTCTGCAATTCCTTCAAATTCCCTTCAATTGTCCAATTATAAATATTTAAATAAAAAAACCTATGATTTCATTTCCACCAGGTGCAGCTGACGGCCGTCAACTACGTTGTCTTATTTTTTTGTTCTTTTGGTCGAATAGCTCTTCAACTGTTTCTGCGTATTTTTTACATCCTCGTCTTTCAAATATAAGGCTCTGAGCGTAAATGATTAAGATCAACCCGGAATAGCGCTTCGGACGCATGCGATATATACCTTATTTTCATTTTTGTAACTATTGCAGAGATTTTTGTTATCAACGGTTATCTTAGTCTGACCTCAGTCACAAACTGTTTTTATAAGTGCTGTAATATGAAATATATGACACAACGCAGGAGGATATAAGGTAAACTTTGTTGGCAAAAGAGGGGGCGAAAGATACCAGAGGGACAGTCAAACTCATAGATCGAAAATAAACTGACAACACAATGGCTAAAAACAAAAAAAAAACCAAACAGACAAACAATAGTACACAAGACACAACATAGAAAACTAAAGACTAAGCAACACAAACCCCACCAAAAACTGGGGGGATCTCATGTGCTCCGGAATGGTAAGCAGTAAATAGTCTCATTCGGTAGATCACATTCATGAAAAGGGAAGGGGATTGTAGTAACCACGTAAGGAACATATCTGATATGATCTGTGAAACTGTTCTTCCATAGCGGCTAACCAGCTTTGATATCGTATCAATTTGGAGATATATACTCCGTATGCAGGCGCTGCTGGAATGTTGCTACTTAGACCCTCATTGTCAATGTGTAGATGTAAGTCAATATATGAGGCCGACTTAACTGTACCTGTTGTATCCTTTATCTCGTGTTCGATGGGATGGATGCGTTCAACATAGTCACAATAGCAATTGCAATAGTGGACAAAATTATACAGTAGTATGTGTTTACTCGTGCAAAGTTGTGATTTTTGGAAGGAAATACCGATGCTTCCGAATGTATATATAATATGCATGATTATTTATTTGTAATTCCGATTCTTCCACTTAAGCATGTTAAGCTCACTTTCTCATTCATTGGTGTAGGTAGAATGTCAACCATTAGAGAAAAGTGCGAAACAAAACAAAGAAAATAAGTCGACATTTCAAAATCAGAGATCAAGCGGAAGCCGCTGAAGAAGCATCCATAGAAGCACTCCGGAGACGCATTGTTTATGTAATGTAATGCAAGTTCTACATGCTATCAATGCTAACAAACCCTTCAATTTTCTGCGAATGCTTATAATTTTGTCTTAAGGTTTGTAAAGTGAGCTGATGTTTAATTCTAGTACCATATGTCTTATTCACTCGTTGAAATTTATCTTTTATCTCTAGAGAACACTTGTATTGATGACAGAAATGATAGGGTTCTGATATTTTGTGTGATTTGAAATGCTAGAATCTTATTCAACATTTACACTTAAAAGAGGGACGAAAGATACCAAAGGGACAGTCAAACTCATAAATCTAAAACAAACTGACAACGCCATGGCTAAAAATGAAAAAGACAAACAGAAAAACAATAGTACACATGACACAACATAGAAAACTAAAGACTTAACTTGATCTCTGCTTTTGAATAATCTCTTTGAACTGTTTCTGAGGCTAAATGTTATTCCTGACTATACAGCTTCTATGTATGTTCAACTTGGCGTTTGTTTTCGTTGTAGTTCAGTGCTTTTGATGTTGTTTTCCTCTTATAATTGATTGTTCGGTTTTGGTTTGTTACCCGAATTTGTTTATTGTTTGATTAGATTTATGACTATTGAACAGCGGTATACTACTGTTGTTTTAAATACAAAGAGTTTTTTATATAGTGGTCAGCCAAAAATGTTAAATACATTTGCAGATTTTTAAAGATGCAATATCAGCATCATATATGAATTTCCTCCATTTTGTCTAGTTATAGCAGAAAAATGTCAGTTTTTACAATTTGAAAAACAAGAATTGTCATTTGTCCAATCAGACCTTTTTTGTAATCATATATCTAGCTGTTCTTTAAAGTGTACACAGAAGACCTTTTAATATGCTTTTATGTTTGAATTGTTTAACACTAGTAATAATGGGGCACTTAATAGCTTGGTGTTTAGTGCGAGCCAAAGCTCTGTGTTGAAGGTCGTACTTGGACATATAATTGTTTATTTTTTACACATGATTTGGTTTGTTATATGTTTCATTAGCACGTATACCACAAGGGTTTGATCTGTCTTTTGTTACTACAAAAAAATACACATACATTTTACCAACCATTTAGAAACTTTATATGAGTTATTTCCTCTTCTGTATATGACATAAAGGACATATAAGAGTAACATTATAACGGCAAGGCATAGATACAAAGGGTCTTTCAATTTGAAATCCATGGTCTCATCCATGCTTGCTATTATGAGTTTTCTTATGACTTTGGACCAAATGTACCAATTTTTTCTTCATATACATTTTGTATCACTTCTATTGTTGTTTTTTTCGGGACGTATTATGGTATACAAATGTCCAGTGTCTGTCTGTCCGGCGTAAACATGTTGCACTGTAACTTGAGAACGACTTATCCAAATTGCATGAAACTTAATATAGTTGTTTCTTATGATGGTCAAATGATCTGTATATTTTTTGGTGAAAATAAGATTTTAACTTTTTGAGTTACGGCACTTTGTAACTAAAACAGGGATGTTTTATTTTTCACATGTCGCACCGTATCTCTAAAACGATTCTTGTTTATTGCTTAAAACTTTACACACTTCTTAGTTATATTAATGTTAATATTTGTATACATTTTGGTGATGATTCAAAATTTCATTTTTGAGTTATTGAGTATTTTGTAAAAAAAAAAGGGGGGGGGTTTACATGTCGCGCTGTATCCCAAAACAATTTATGATTATTGCTTAAAACTTTACACACTTCTTTGTTATATTAATCTAAAGATCTGTATACTTTTTGGTGATGATTCAAAATTTCATTTTTGAGTTATTGAGTATTTTGTAAAAAAGGGGGAACTTTACACACTTCTTTGTTATATTTATCTTAAGATCTGTATATTTTTTGGATTGATTCAAAATTTTATTTTAGTGATATTTAAAAAAAAACAGGGGGGGGGGGGTCCGCATGTCCTGCTGTGTCTCAAATCAATAAATGGTTATTGCTTAAAATTTTCTCAGAAACTATTTATGATTATTGCATATTTTTGAGTTTTTTTTTATGGAAGTAGTTTAAAAAAATCATTATTCAAAAATTCATATTAATTAAAAAGTTGATATATTCAGTGAAACAAAGAATGCAAATATTTTTAAGGCTAAACGAAAAATGAAATTGGTGTCATCTATCCTGGAAAAAATGATAAATTATTATATCCCAGAAACTCTCATTTGCATAATAGTATAATAAATAGCCAACAGTATAAATAATATCCTACTATGCCAAAATTATTATTATATATATAAGTAACCAATTGTTCTAACATCACATATTGTATTGTACTACTTACAGTTTCTTTGTAACTTTGTATCAAGAATGTCTGTGAAAATAAAGATCTATATTTATCAAAGATTTTTCTTTAGAAGTGATATTAAAGTATGCAGCATAGTTTACCTGCTTCACCAAGATGAGGATTGAAAGCAAGTCGTATAAAGTCTCCGCTCCATCTGTCTTATCCACTTATGTATTTCACTTTTTTCAAAGTTTTTTTTGGCTTCTATTAAAGGGGTATATTATATTTTGTGTTGAGCTTATGAATGATAGGTTGTGACATTTAAGCAGTATATAAGGTATGCCATGAAGCCACTTGTTTGCAATAGTAAAATAGAAAATAAACCTGAAGATTGTACAAGGAAAATTATTTTCTTGAATTCTAAAAGGGAGTTATTTTACATTTGGTCTGGAACCTGTTATGTTGAGTTGAAGGTGTTTTTTTAGCAATTTTAGATCTGTGGTGTTCAGTTAGTTGTCTAAGTTACTTTTCAACTTTCTACAGAAGGGCAATGGCTCATATTTCAGTTCCTAGAACTATATACAAAACAGCTGTGCTAGCATAGGGCAGGTTTAACTGCCACAAAAAGAAATCCTAAAGAATCAACATACAAAAAAAACATGACATGCTTTTCAATAATCTGGAATACAAAGGTTTTACAAAGTTGTTTACCAAGCCACAGAGATCACCAATAGAAAGCTCTTTTCCTTTTTAACTCGTCAGATATATATGTGTGTTTCTGTTAGTGTCTATTTATACTTTATTCCTTCAATTCTCACGGTTTGCTAGAGTCGGTTTCTTTTGCAAATGTTCCCAAGTTCTGAGATGATTTGTATTTACTTATATCTGTACAGTCAAGGAGTGATTGTGTTAGCAAATTTGTCATTTTCTTACCACCTTAAATTGTGGTTTCATGCCAATTTAATCTGTATGGACCATCTCATAGCGATCATTTTTTTCTTGTGGAGAAAACCTGAGTGCTGGAAACCAAACATCAACCTTCGGCACGTCACTGAAAAACGTTTTCACATATGATGAGTTGAAAGCACATTTTCTTGCGGTTACAAAAAATAAGATGCAAACTCACACCTAGGTAATAGGTAGAATTTACTCCAACCTGTGCTGTATCAATCGTGCAGCTTTCAGTGAGCTTTTCCTCTGTGTTAAAAGCCACACTTTGTGTTTGAGCAACAATAAAAGTACTGTTATATTACTTTTTACCAGATAATTTTTTTGTTTAAAAAAAAAAGAGTCTTTACATTGTCTTCTCGTGGCCTTTTATAGCTGACTATGCAGTATAAGTTTTGCTCATTGTTGAAGGCCGTACGGTGTCCTATAGTTGTTAATGTCTGTGTCATTTTGGTTCTCGTGTGGACAGTTGTCTCATTGGCAATCATACCACATCTTTTTTATACTTTAACCAATCCAAATATCTTCATACAATTCCAAAGACACAATTGTCCTTTTCTTGTGAAGTCATTTTCTTCAGAGATGTTGCAATAACAACGAGTCCTTTAAAGCAATCCAAACATCTTAATATTACCTCTCGGACATAATCTTCTGTTTTTCTATCAGTATATATCTTCAGAGAATCAAAATAAGATTTTATTATCTCATCAGTTTATACACACATTGTATATTTTCATATTCTTGAATATTTGAAATAGTCGGTCAATATAACAATTTGTTTTACTTTGAACCAAAAAATATGTAGGCAAATTTCTATTTAATTATAACTTGAATAATTCAAAAATACACATATATATGTGCTGGTAAGAAACGATTGATTTGATGATATAATTTCACTAGGTGTTCCTGTTAAGTTTATATTACCTAGGCATTATTCTTATCAGGTAACCCAGCCTTAGAGCTACATGATATAAATAAACGAAAATTCTGGGGCACGACACTCGGTGAATCATATTTCTTTATATTAAATTGCAAATACTCTATTTTAGTTAAGAAGATGTAGACATTCTTTTAAATTCTTGTGTTTCTGGTATGCAACTACGGGTGGTTCTCTTGGGTCATATTCAGGGGCGGACCCAAATTTTTGAAAGGGGAAAAGGGGAGGGGGGCGAAGGTATTAAAGTTCGCTGAGCTCTGAATCCGCCACTGAATATTTCCTGTAATATTTATTATTCTGGAACTTTTTTCACAAGAACACATTTTGGCTCACATATGCATTCCTTTTATATGGGGTCTTTTATAATTATTAAGCTGTGGTGAAAAAGACAATAGATTTATAGCTACTAACTGCATTCATTAGAGTGCCAAAAAATGCCAAATACTCGTTTTTAAAGCTTTCACCTACAATACGATTTTCGCAAATACTACACAACACAAAATGTGCATTGATACAACGTTATCGACAACATTGTTTTGCGACAACAGAGAAACGAAATAATCGAGTTTATAATACTTTACGTTAAAAATCATATGTTGATTGGCTAATACGAGGGTGTTAATTTAGTCTATCACATGGCTTATAATAGCGGGTATTTTTTTTTTAATGTCACCCTCTCCTCTAGACCAATCTAAAATCGGTAATTTAAAGGACAATGAATGGAATTTACATCAAGTAATTAAAGACAATGCTTAAGTTCTACGTTCTGGCCGAGATTGTATTATTTAACTGTCCGAAATGAAAAAAATAAAACATCTTACTTCACTTCTGTTGATTTTTCTTATACCCGTAACGTTGTTATGAATGTGACTTCATAGAAAATACTTTTAAATAAAATTCATCTGTAAAAGACAATAATGATAGGACATTCAGTATAATAAATGAAATAACACATAGCTAATAGGGTGATACAGCATATTGGTACCCCTCGAAAAAGCATTGTCAAGCTTGGCTTCGCCGCGTTTGACAATGTTTTCTTGTGGTAGCAATCTGCTCTATCACCCTCTCAGCTCTGTGTTATTCATAATTATTTCACATAAAAAATCACGTTAATGAATTGAAATCAATGTAGTAACAATATTTAATATATTAACAAACAAAATAATCTAAAGGTAATCCAAACATTTGAGAGACAAAATCTTTATCATAAAAGCGCTTTAAAAATATAAATCACCAAAATGTTTGAAAATGTATAGATTTATTTTATATTTAAAGCGTTTGAACGACAAAGAATTATAAACATTACAAAATGGCGCAAATTTATGTGAATCTATGGTCGTATCAAAAACATCTCTTATTTAAAAGATAGAGGAATACCAGAAAAGGAGAAGAAACTCAAAAACTTTAAGATAAGTATTTCTATATATTTGACTAGTTTTACTACTTTTGATTTGTATGACAAAATAAACAAAATATCTTTGGTACTCAGATGGCCATGTACGAGTTCAATTAGCTGTTGAATATGTACAAGCAGCTCGTCCAATAGTTGGTTGTTGTCCATTTGCAGGTATACATTATTTCATATTTCCAAAAATAACTTTTTTATGACTTTTGACTTCAAATAGGGTCCGTAGAGTAAACGTCATATAATACATGTAATAATAGTGTCATATGGACACACCATATACAATACTGCCTAGTTCAGTATATGGCTTTATAGTATACAAGAGGTGAATAATACCAGAAGCATCATCAAAATTCATTTGGCTAAAATAACTGACAATTCTGGGTCGAAGAGCGTTGAATAACAAAAGGACTAACAAATAAGTCTTCTGAAACAACATAAACAACTATAGATTAAGCAATTGCAATCCACCAAACGTTGATTAATATAATTTGAGGTTACCAATCAGCATGTTCAGCATATTAATCAATGAATGTGGAAAATGCAGTTCTTGTTCATGTAATTACATGTATACATGTACACGTAATTTGTTTAGATCAGACATTAAATCTCATCTGCGAAATCCGTTAAATTTGATTTTAATAGACAAATATTCACTTTCAATTAAAATGTTGTTGTAAAAACCAAGGATTTGTATAGTACTATACAAATCCTTGTAAAAACTAAAATTTTAGCATTTTAAATCATGAAAAAACAAAATTTATGTACTTGTTAAAATTGTTTTAATGGCTAAAATTTTAGCAGAAAAAATTGAACCCAAAATGTTTGAAAGCTAAAATTTTAGCCCTCAGTTTTTAGTTTCGATAAGCTAAAAATTTAGTTTTGTTTTATACATTCATTGTGTATCATATGGCATAAAAAGTGGAATGCTAAAGTTTTATCAAGCGTATTATTTCTTTTATTTTTATTGCAGGTTGATTTGAAAGCTGTTGTGAATTTTCATTGGTTTTTCTTTAATAGAAAAATTATATTCAGCGGTATTATTTTAAGCTTAATGTAATTTTTCTAACATAAGCAAAACTGTGGGTTTCCGACAAGATGTTAATTGTTGTTCCTTTATGACATGGTTCTTCAAGAGATATGTTTAGATTTCCAGATATGACATTGTATGAGAATAAAACTCCTAGATTTTTAGCGAAAATTCATAGTCATTTGATCATTTTGCAATATACGTACGACCTGCAACACGTAGCTTTTGCTAAACCCAAATAGCAACCTATAAAGAGCCTCAAAATTTGTTTTATCATATTTTCGCCACAGCCGCAAATTTCTCCAATTAGCTCCTGTATTAATTGATCTTTAAATTATCTCCCTCTGAACTGTTTAAAACGTTGATTTTGTTAAATTGCATTGTCTCATTTTTCCTATTAATTGCACTCTCGCTAGCGATGGACACATATTTGAGCCGGGTTTATAGTTTAGAGAAGCAGATCGGAATCAGTTATGACGTAAACAGTAATCATTCTAATCGTAATCATTCTCATTGACCATAAGGACGATGAAAGCACATCATATAATGACGTTTCGACATCATATAATGAAGTAAACCAAACCACATAATATAAGATTACAAGCACATAATATAATGACACAACCACATCATATAAAGATATTTGCATATAATATAATGGTAACTGCACATCATATAAGGATCGTTGTACATAATATAAGTACGTTTGCACATCATATAAGAATGTTTGCACATCATATAAGTACATTCGCACATCATATAAGTACATATTCACAACATATAAGTATATTTGCACATCATATAAGTATATAAGCACATCATATAAGTATATATGCACATCATATAAGTATACATGCACATCATATAATGATGTTTGCACATCAAATAATGATGTTTGCACATCATATAATGATGTTTGCACATCAAATAATGATGTTGTACATCATATAAGGATGTTTGAACATCATGTAAGGATATATATATTTATGTGCTCTACATGTAGTTATTTTTAGACGCGTAGTACCTATTCTAAGAACCGGTTTAGATTTCGCAGGTAGTATATTAGTAAAGGAGCACGTTTTTCAGTTATCGAGGTTAGGCGGTGACCACTACGTTGATTACTACTACAGTGTAGACATATGTACAGTAGTGTAGAATTGTAATGTAGTTCAGAGATCAATTGGATGATTGTGTATTAATTATGATATTTGTTTACTTTTAGATATTCTGTAAGGCCAGTGTACCATGAAATGTTTTATTTAGTCTTATAGTCTTATAAGTATATAAATGCAATGTTAGACATGAATGCTTCTTTTTGTAATTTGTTTTGGTTGGAAACGTGTTTTTTGTTGTTTTTGTTTTTGTTTCGAGGAATAGCTAGTTTTAATTCGTACAACACTGTTAAACCCTAATGAAATCACAAAAAGAAACATTTATTTTTTAAATATTTTTTATGTACAATTCGTTTGTCAGTTGGCTGACAACAACGAAATAGCACTTATTTTGATAGTTTTTTTACCATCTTATTTTGAATACTATATATGCTTTGAACAACAAAGAAGCACATAACCGGAAAATCCTCTCACGGTTTTCATTGTAGAACCGATTGTTCTGCTTTTGTATATTACCAGCCGTGATATTGAGCTGAAATTGTTTATCTTAAATGAACTAATCTACACACCTAAACAATAGTTAGTTTCAAATGTGCAGTATTTGAGGATATTTGAATACTTTAAATGCTGTCAAATTGATATGCTATAAGTATGTTTTTAGTAGCTGTTATTAACTTTCATAATGAATGACGACAAATCGAGTATACTGCAATACAAATGTTTGCTGTTCAAGAAAAAAACTAGCATTGTATATACAGACTCTTTGTATCCAACCCCCCAGGGTGACTGGTCTTCTCCCAAACAGCAGTAAAAAGGCTTGGCAAAGTGGGGCGTCCGTTTGACTGTGTGGGATGTATCAAGTTTGCAGCCACGTCCGGTCAGAATGGAGACGTTAAATCCGATGTCACATGGAAGAAGAGTGCCGTGCACTCTGCACGTTAAGAACCCTTGCAACAACTCTTTGAGGGGTCCGTAGGTGACCTGTTGCAAGGCAAAATGTCTGTCCTTATCCAATATACCCTCATTTGCCAGTGGTAGTTCAAATTTCCCCGACCATCATCCCGGATGGACTCTATTACAAGACCTACCTATTGTATTTATTGTAAACTTGTTCTCGTCCTTAATATGCATGGAATATTTCCCACTGGACGTTATGCAACCAATACTAATTCAATCAATATGTATCCATCTGATGAGTTCAGCCTTTTTCAGCTGATTTTTATAGTTTGTTCCGCTTTAATAATCTTTTTATTGAAATTTGTGGATTTGATATATTTTAACGGGATGTAGGGTACTGAGTGACTGCAATTACCCGCAGATATATACTTTTGCTGTATTGTTGTAATTGAATTATAAATACACACTCATGTTTTGGACTTTTTTGTAAATTATTTTAAAGGTTTCTTTTGCAATTGTTTTTATTCTTCTTATCTTTAAAGATGGTAATTTTGATTTTTCTTATTGTGGAAGATCATACGGTTGCCTATGATTGCATACATCAACTTATTTGAACTTTCTTAGAAATGATCTCATTAGGAACCTATAAATGGATGTTAGTTGTACTGTTCCAAATTCTCATTGACAATCATACTTGTTTTTATATAATTAGCCTACAAGGAAAATTAGCAGCAGGAAGCACAGAAATCGTTTCTTTTTTCATTAAATCTTACAAGAAATTTCCGAACCAAAACGGATATAAATAATTTGCAAAAATTAATACATTATGTTTGTCAGGGTTTATTTAAAATCTGGGAGTGTATATCATTTTATTTATAAGTTATTAAAAAAGCGAAAAAGTGATTTGACACATTTAACACGTTTTAACGATAAGCGTCATTTATGTATCATTAATTAAAGGAAATAATCTTATTGGACCGCACAGTCTAGTGCTAAATATACATGTAATCAGAACGTTAGAGGATTTCAAAAGTCCAGAACTAATATTTATTTTCCAACAATAAAACCCTTTTGTTTTTGTTGTTTTTGGTAAAAAGATATTTCATTCCAAAAGTTTCATGACAATAAATTAATGGTTCTCGTATACTTGTACACTTATACGCTTTGACAACAAACGATTTAAGGTTTAACAGATTTAACTTAATAAGGGTACACATTATTTTGAGATCACCTCTATACCTTAACTGTATGATTTGTAGTCGTACTCGCACTCGGGGTCGGACAGTTATTGTAAATCTTTAATTTGATTTTTGGAACAGCATGCGGATATTTAGTGAAACTAGTTATACATACAAGATAAAAAGTGGGCTGTATTTCTTAGACCTCTGCCAGTTCGTGCGTCATTTATGTAGCATAATCCTATATAATCACTTAACACTGGTGTTAACTATGTTTGGCCTATTTAAATGTAACTTTACGGTATTGTTATTTTGTAATGTCCAAGGCCGTACGGTGACTTATTCATTTATAGATTCTAACATTTATGTTTATCAGTTCTCGTGTGCTTTTGCCCTTTTTACAAGCATACCACAGGAACTGCCTAAATTGCATATTCAGTCACTCTTCATTCCGTAAGTTTTGAGGAGAATGTTATATTTCCCTGGAAAGAAGACATGCACTACTTTTTTTGCACTAATAAAAACATATAGCCGTGCAACATTTTTTCCATTTTTATTGCCCTCCATTAAAAAACATTGCAGGATGGCACTGAAATTTTCTATTAAATTTGACTCAACACCCAAATATCTTCCAGTCCTCCTGAAAAATAAGTTAAATAAAAAACATTTTTATTTATATCCATTTAATTCTCCAATCAAGTCTTAGTTGAAAAAAAATACTTTGCAGACATGGCAACACCTATGTAAACAGTAGCAGTATTGATATGCATTTTCAATTTCTCCCCAAAAGAGGCGTGACTTGCAAATACACGTGATCAACAATTCTTTGATAATAACTTTTCATAGATATTTAGGTACCACGTTAATGGTATATCCATGCATACTGCTTTTAAATGATTGACATACTGTTTTCCCCAACTGTTTATGGCGAGTTTACACTAAATCCATTGGATGTTGGATATGTACTGATTGATGATTAAGTCTTAGATGCGTGATTTTTTATTAGTTGTCAGCAACGGCGAGTAATCTGAGATCTGTACCAATTGTCTTTTTGTTGTTAGGATATACGATTACCCCGCCATGTCCACTTTGTGTAGTATTTCTGTTTGTATCCATCTGATGAGTGAAGCCTTTTTCAACTGATTTTTATATTTCGTTATTATGTTGCATCACTGTCCCAGTTAAGAGGGAGGGTTTGGATCCGCTAATATGTTTTACCCCGTCACATGCTGTAAGTATGTGTCTGTCCGAATTCAGCCTGTAATTCTGCTGTTGTCGTTTGTCAATGTGTAACATATTTGCTTTTTGTTCATGTTTTGTTCATATATTTGGCCGTGTTTTACTGTTGCATGTCTGGGTCTTTTATATCTATTAAAGAATGCGAGTAAACCTAGTTGAAATTGATCATTCAACAAAGAAATGGAACTCTATGTTAGAGAAGGTAATCATAAAGAGAAGTTTGTAAATTTGAATTGGTAAAATCTGTTTCTACGGGCTTAAAAAATTAATAAATGTGCCTAATTTGAGATTTTATGCATATCATTTGTGTGTTTTTATTTATTGAATTGAGATTCAAGATATTTGTAAATTTTTGAACCATAAACAAATTTTCACAAAACAGTGCATTGGGATGGGTGTAAATTCATGTGGATCTTTTTTTTTTGCATAAACATAAATTCCGCTGAGAAATAAAAATCCGAAAAAAGATAATAGATGTATCATTTTGAAGCATCAATTTGCATCTCTGTCCGCGGTGGCAGTTTTTGGGACATATCTCTAAAATCCGCAATAGTTTTATCGAAAAGAGTAAGTTGAGTACATCGTTTTAGGTTCGGGCATTTTTAGTTGTCTATTCTGTTCTTGAAACGAATGACAGACACACATTTGATATATAATCTCGCTTCAGATTCTTTTATTTTATATATTTAGACTGTAGATTGATACAAGAACATTACCAATGTACAGTACTTAAAGATAAAATATATGGTTCAAGTGAAATATATTTTTGCCTGTGCATTTTCAGGAAAAATAAATCTTAAATATAAACCGTTCGTGCAACGGTTACTTGCAACGGTTGGTTTCAAGCATAACTAAGTACACACACTATCTTTTGTTATCACTAACGACCTGATTTTATAACTAAACAATTAAAGTAAAACAAATTGGACAGACATTAACTATATGTAACAACATCCACTAATAACAGGCTCCAGATGTTGGACCAGCATATATCAAATATGGCGTGTTTAAACATATGTGTGAGGGTTCAACCATAGACAGTGGTGTGTCAGAAAAACTTTTATAAAATGCAAATGGATTTACTCGCTAGAACATCAAAACGACTATTTAGGGAGAACATTTAAAGGTCAATGTCGAATAAAATACGTAGTTCAAATATTATTGGGGTAGGGTGGGTTGGATAAAAATTACTGCAAGTTTTATTTATCCGACATCAATTTCGGGTGGAAAAATGTAAGTTCGGCCCTAACATATTATTGAACTTAAACCATTGCTGACTGTAGTGTTTTTATATTATAAGTCAATATACAGAACAAACATACATTGTTGAGGGAAACAGGACCCATTACACAAAAAGGTATACTTTGATAACATATACCGGTACCCATATTGGTCAATAATTTGTCCTCAAATCAAGTTAAGAAGCCGGATGGAATTAAGTTTTTTTTTTTTATCCAAGATTGAACTTTTGATCCCATCCCTTAAGACATATGACACATACCAATATTGTTACGCTAAGTTTAAAAATAAGCGAGAGCATGAGTAAAATAACAAAAACATATCAACATGATTTCCTTGTAAGGGTTTCGATGAGCTTCTAAATCAACTTTTCCTAAATTTTCGAACTGGCTTAATATCTATATTTGATCACTAATTTGCTTTATGAACTAACTAATTCCTCCACCTACCACACATACCACAAACATACACCTTTACAAGCCTGTTCTCACAAAAAAAATGTAACGATATATTCCATGTAAACACATATGTTTGACATTAATATAATTAAAATGAACCCAAAAATGTGCATGTTAGCTTGTCAACATCACGGACAGTATTTACATTTTGACAATTTAAATCCATAAACAATAATGTCACACAGTTCCAACATTTAAAATTAATTGGTCATCCCCATCGTCGAAACACAAATTTTCCACGTCTAGTCATTTCGTTAGGATAAAATAAGAACTAATAGGGTCAGCGTATAACGAAAATTATAATGCGTAACACGTGATTAACATTAATCTCACCGGGAGAGTTGTTTTTTTAGCAACAAACTTTATAAAAATTATCTGGTTTTTAAATTTTGTTTTGTCCAACTTGAAACAAAAGCAAAACATATTTAATGGTTATTTTTGTTTTTTTTTATATAATGAAACATGTACAAAATTTACCTGAAATTAAAACAAAAGCAAACTTTCAGCAGTCAGTTAATTCCAGTCATTTCCAAATACATTTTCAATTTTAAAATCCAAGTATATCTAATGAAAATGTTAAGTACAAAATTAACAATTTGATTTATCGTATGATTATTGGCTTACAATGTCTATTCCATAAACAATTAATATATTCTACAAGCAATTAATATATTCCGCAACTTGGTAGATTTTCTTTAACGTTTGTCCAAACAAAATAATTCTACGTATTGGGATATACATTCAGTTATACCATTTCATTAAATCTTGAATAAGTTCGTTTCACCAAGTATGCTATGCATACTAATTAAAACACAAATATTTCGTAGAATTCTTTTTGTACAATAATTTCAGAAAAGTATTTTACATTGAAAGACCTGCAAAATGTTAAAAAGACAGTTACCTATTCTTATTGCAGATGTTGTACTGTTACACCGTTGTAACAACCAAACGAAGTTGAATCCTTCTAAACATGTCTAGCCAACTACACTTTTTAAATGTAAGTTGTTTAACTCAGGCCTTTTGTTTTATTCTATGTAAAATTAATACATTTGTTAAAATAAAGCCCACAACATAATAATGTCAGATGATTTTTTTAATATTACGTTATAATGACACACTTAAATGAAAGTTTCTTTGAGTTGATACGTCCACAAAGCAACTATAGTCATTATGAGACCCTTTATGCCTTGTAAATTGGTGTGAGCAAAGGCTCCGTGTTGAAGGATTTCTTACCTATAATTCTTAATGTTTTAAACAGTGTGACTTGGCTGGTGAATAGTCCAACTAACCCTCATACACATCTTATTTTTATATATGATTGTTTTTTTCATTTTCACTAATACATTAGTTTTTAAACTGAAAGTAATAACAAATATTTAAATTTGGTTATCCGAATTCCAGTTGTATCAATTTTAGATTAAGGAATCTAATTCTAATTATTTTACTGCATGGTATACTTCTATTGACCGTTTTATGTTATCAATTTGCAATGAAATAACATGACAACATTATTTGTAATGCTGATGACTAACATCCAGTTTCTAATATATCCAAAGAAATATTATTCGTTTGGAAAAAAAAACCAATTCAATGCTATACAGACGACAAAACACTGAATTAAAGAAAACAACAAAAAGACTCCCTAAAACACTTCATAGAAAACCAAAGATTTTTAAAACATCAACCAAAGTCCACGGATGAAATTAATATAAAAAGAAACACAATATAAAAAACAAAATAACAATAAACAATTCATATATATTTAATTTATTTATTCGATTTTTTTAAAAGTTCTGTTCATCTTTGTTTGTGTTCCAAACTCACAGACCCTCAGTATGGTAACAGTGTATTAAGTTCTACATAATTATCTTGTTAACATATCTACACACAACGTAAGAACTATGAGTTCATTGAACATATGTTTCCTTCTTTCTTCACCAGTATACATTCATTACTGAACACAAAATCGCTATTTCACTGCAATGAACACAGTGCCATTTCAGTTAAGTGAATCAATGATCGGTAGCAATGTGCTATCTGTACATGAAGCAACTGTGTATTTTACAGAAATACTACATTTCATGTCTAATCAATTGTAACATCTTGATATGTTTAAAAGTCTCGTGTTGTAAATGGAAGCTACTCTTCGTCCAAGTCAAAACTGTTCCAAATTTTTTTGTCGTTTCCTTTTATCCTCTTCATCTTGGCATCTATTGTAATGACGAGTCCTTGTTTTTTTAACATTTGAATTGTTGCTTTGCATCTTGCATGCATTGCATACGCCAGCGCTGTTCTTCCTTTGTTGTCTTTTGCATTTATATTTGCTCTGGTTGCTAGAAGTTTGGCAATTATCTCAAGTTTCTCGTGGACGTCCTGGTCGCGGGCAACCAATTTACATGCGATCATCAGTGGCGAGGTTCCTGCGTTTGTACAGAAGTTTACGTCGTGTCCACCTTGTATTAAAATTTTAGCCAATTTAAATTTTCCAGACTCTAATGCCCATAACAACTTGTTTTCCATTTTCGTTTGAAAGTGAATGAAAGATATATCGTTGTACTGATGTTTCTATTCTAAGTATAAGTTAACAATTCCACTTCGATATTTATAGTAATTGGTAATGTTGCAATCGACTACGTCATATCGTCAAAGGTTGTCGATTGGTTAGACGCCTTGTAGAATTGCTGATTTACTTTCACACTTGTAAATTGAACTTTTCCTAGAGGTGAACGATTGGATATTGTAAATTGTGCTTTAACTATTGGTCACTTTCACACTATTCGGCTGAACTTTATCTCGATGTGTATTGTTACTGTAGAGTTTTATTTTAATGTCGTCAAATAATATATTTTAAAAAGTAGCTAAGAATTTCAAAGAAATATCTAAATTTGTACGACGATAAGACAGCCACTGACCACATAACCATTTATAAAAAGCAATAAATAAATAGTATGAAAATTAAATGTACCCCTTAAAAAATAACTATAAAATGTTTTTTTTAAAACTTCTTATAGCACAACAGACCAAAAGATCCCCTTGTGCGAAAAATAATAAATCAACAAAAATGAAATAACCGAAACTGCACGAGGACACATTTTACGCACCCACACAGCAAGAGTTAAATATGATTGATATTTTAAAAATATAATTCTTCACTTGGAATTTAGCTGTTCAAATCATTCTTTTGCATTTATTATCTATTCACATTAATAAATATAGATGTGAAGACTGCTAATAACCTACAGCATATATTGACAATAACGACACAATAAAAAAGTGTAAAAATTATCGAGGTAAAAAAAAAAACAATCAGAAAAAAGATAGTTTAGGGAATTCACATTGTTATCACTTATTTACCTCTCGGCTCCAATTACATTGTTAACATTGATATTACGTAGTTTAATATAACTCAGGATGTGTGCTTGGAAAATTCAAAATGGAAATGGTGACAACCCTATCGAACAGCAGAAAACAGCCTTAGGCCGGCAATTGGTCTTGCTTACTTGCATTGTGTTGCTGTAAAGGCAAACTGTCTGTGCATTTCCAAAATATCCTTATTTTCCAATAAAATTGATTCCTATTTTTAACGGTCGTCCAATCTGTCGTAACCGAAGTATTATTGTTAATGATTATCGTCATATATATATATATATATATATATATATATATATATATATATATATATATATATATATATATATATATATATATATATATATAAATACGTCTGAGTCAGTGACAACCCTACAACAGATGTATCCATCGAATCGCCATCAATGATGGTGATACATGGCTGTGTACATAACGTATATACAACTCGTCTAAACATACGTTTAGACGAGTTGTATATATATATATATATATATATATATATATATATATATATATATATATATATATATATATATATATATATGTGTGTATATATATATTTGTCAGAAAAGGAACGCTACATAAACGAATATTAAAATATTCTTTAAAGTTCCAAAGGACATTCAGTGACAAATACAATCGAAATTGAAGAATATAAAAAATAAAAGAGGGTATACATTTTGTGTAATAAACTCCTTCCACATTTTTTAACCTTGGATTTTATTAAGCTTTGCACAATGAACTAACTCTTTTCAATCAACATGCGCCCCTCTTTTAATAAATTCATGCGAGGTATATTTTGCAGATTTTGAAGAGATTTTATATACCATGAAAATTTGTACAAACAATTAATCAGTGGTGAAACGAAAAAAAGCAATTGCCTGGTTCATGGCAAAATATAACAAAAGAACGGATACGCAAATGTCTAACTGGCATAATATGTATATTGTATCAATACACACACACACGTACACTTTTCCTATTCTATACCCACTAGAAATGCTATCATGAAAGAATAAACATAAAATATGTAAAACATATAAAATATTTGGAATTAATATATTTATAATGAACCAACACGTGGGCATGATAGCTGGTCAACATCACGCACCGTGTTTAAAGTATGCCAAATAATTTATCGATTATCAATCATGTCATCAAATTAGTACCGATTAGGTCAGCGAATTAACAAAATTAAAATATGTAAGATATGACGCATTAATCTCATCGAGAGGGTCGTTTTCAACGCAATGTACTTTACTCAAATGATCTGGTATTTGGATTTTGTTTATCCGTCTTAAGCAAAACATATCTAATGAGGTTTTTGTTAAATATGAAAAAAGTTAACTTACTTTTAATCTAGATAATCCAAGTATATCCAATGATTATATTAATTTTAAAGTTCACAATTTGATTTTAACATCTTTCCTGTCTTTACATCTGTATTTTTTCAATGTTCTATAAAACATTTTGTGTCAACATAATTTGTTGAAGGATGGCACAAAAGTCCCATCAACAATCAAAATAAGCAAAAAGACACACGGACATGACAGAAAATCAAGAATCTGCTCAAATTTTGTCAAATGCCCGTTATAACCTATTGAGCCTTATATTAAAAGATAAATAGGTATTATGGTATTTCTTTTTTTGGTTGACAGGATAGTACTTTCGGTGAAGATAGCAACAGTTCCTTGAAGAATAAACTCCTTCTTATAGGTAATGTGAACCCTTAATGGAAGATAAATGCGTCGTATCTTTTATTTTGATACTAATGTTATTTAATAGTTTTTAGTAGAGATGTCATGGACGAGTTTGTGTTATTGAATTTGCTGTTACGAAATGTTAAAAATTATTATAAATTAAGGAATGTATCTCCCTCATGCAAAGCTCTGATTCCTTTCACGGATTTGGCTATACTTTTTGGAACTTTTGATTATAGCTCTTCATCTTTTATATAAGCTTTGGATTTTACATATTTTGGCCACGAGCAGCACTGAAGAGACATATATTGTCGAAATGCGCATCTGGTGCACTAAAATTGGTACCGTTAATGTTATTACAAATCAGTGACAGCCAACTTTATGAAAGGTAGTAATAACCTTTTTGAATGATACATTTATAATGTTTTTAACATTTATTAATGGTTTTATCCCCATCTATATGTCACTTGAAAATAACAAAATGATTAATATCAGATTTGACGCATTTCCTCTTTTTTTCAGTTTTCTGAGTAAAATAAAGTTATATAAGAAGTATCTTACTTTTTAAAAATTATTTTCTACCACCCTTACGATAAATATATTCATTTATAAATCTTATAATAATTATTACTACCATTTATACAATCTATAAGCTATTAGAAAATCATTAGAGCACCTGAGATCACCACCATACTTTTTAGGGTTTGTGTTGCTAAGTCTTTAGGTTTGTACTGCTAAGTCTTTAGGTTTGTGTTGCTAAGTCTTTAGGTTTGTGTTGCTAAGTCTTTAGGTTTGTGTTGCTAGGTCTTAAGGTTTGTGTTGCTAGGTCTTTAGGTTTGTGTTGCTAAGTCTTTAGGTTTGTGTTGCTAAGTCTTTAGGGTTTGTGTTGCTAAGTCTTTAGGTTTGTGTTGCTAGGTCTTTAAGTTTGTGTTGCTAGGTCTTTAGGTTTGTGTTGCTAAGTTTTTAGGTTTGTGTTGCTAGGTCTTTAGGTTTGTGTTGCTGAGTCTTTAGGTTTGTGTGTATTGTTTTGTGTACTATTGATTGTCTTTTGGTCTGATTCTTTTCCAGCAATGGCGTAGTACGTTTATTCATTCCATACCTAATACAGTTTGCAGAAGAGATCATACATATATATTACCAAGCTTAAACTTGAAATATGATGCCTTATATTCTGTTGTTACGTGATCTATGTTTTCAGTTTGGAGCTTGCAATTCTAAATAAACGTAATATATAAAAATGTCTGCTCCGGTTTTTCCATGGTCAGTGTTTCTCATATATCTGTAGCTTAATAGTGCGGTTGTCTTTTTTCTTAATCCCTAATTTGTTTTGTCTTTTGCTGTCCCTTCTTCTTGGTCCAAGTTTTTCCCTCAGCCTTTACGTGATCAAAATATCGAAGAGGATATATCGTATTTCTTTTTAATTGTGTGCTTGAATATACCATGGAAATATGTAAAACAATATATTGGTGTTGTTACGAACAAAACTGCCTGGTTTATGGCAAAAAAACCACCAAAACGTTGCAAAAATATATGATACTAACCAAACGACATTAACTGAGTTCCATGAAACTGAAAATACGCACCAAATCAATAAGGAGAACTAACGGCATATTTCTATAACAAAACTATTAACGAAATCAAATGGGACAGAAATTGATGCATACTAAAAATTCACATCACTTTTTTCTAATATTTTTCAAAAGTGATGTCCAAGTCATTATACAGAACAAAAATACATTGTTGAGGAAACAGGACTTATGACCGACAAAAAGCATACTTTGATAATATATACCGATATTAGTCAATCAATTTTTCCCAAATTAAGTTAAATAGGTGGGAAAAGGGGGGGGGGTTAAAATGTGAATTACGTTTTTTTTTATCCTACGTTCAACTTTTGATGTCGCCCGTAAGACATACGACACGTACCATTGTTACGCAAATTAACAAGCGAGAGCACAAACAAAAAGACAAAAACAAATCAATATGATTCACTTGAAAGAGTTTAGATGAACAACAATTCAACTTTTCCTAAAACTGTAGTAGGGAATTTTCGAACTGGCTTAACATCTTTAGTTGATCACAAATGTACATAAATAAGGCCGTTAGTTTTCTCGTTTGAATTGTTTTACATTGTCATTTCGGGACCTTGTATAGCTGACTATGAGGTATGGGCATTGTTCATTGTTGAAGGCCGTACGATGATCTATAGTTGTTAATTTCTGTGTCATGTTGGTCTCTTGTGGACAGTTGTCTCATTGGCAATCACACCACATCTTATTTTTTATATTTATGGACTGACTAAATTTTCCACCTACCATACACACCCATACATACATAAAAAACGTATACTTTTTCTAGTTTGTACACATTAACAATGCTGCGATAAAATTATTTACATATTCAATGTAAAACAATATATTTGACATTAATGTAATTCAAATGATCCAAAACATGTGCAAGTTAGCTGGTCAACATCGCGACAGTATTTAAATTCAAACGTTTAAAATCGATAATAAATAATGTCACACAGTTTCAACATTTAAAGTTAAATTTGTCATTCTCATCGTCGAAATACAAAATGTTTACACGTCTAGTCATTTCCTAAAGATAAAATCAGAACCGATAAGGTCAGCGTACAAACAAAATTAAAATGTGTAAGATGTGACGCATTAAGCTCACCAATTGGGTCGTTTTAAAGCAATAAACCTGACAAAAATGATCTGTTATTTAAATTTTGTTTGTCAAACTTAAAACTAAAACAAAACATAGTTAATGATTGCTGTTCTTTTTTTTTAAAAAAACACATGTACAAAATTTACCTGAAATTAAAACTATAGCAAACTTTCTGCAGTCTGTTAATTCCAGTCACTTCCAAATACAGTCTTAATTTTGTAATCCAATTATATTTAAGGGAAATGTTAATTTCAAAGTTAAAATTTTGATCAATTATATGGTTATTGGCTTACAATGAAATTCCACAAGCAATTACATGTAATATACTAGTATTCTACAAGCAAATATTATATTCCACAGTAGACTTAGTAAATTTTCGTCTACGTTTGTGTTAAGTCAAAACATACTGGTTCTACTTATTGTTATATTCACTAAGTTATACCATAGTACTAGTATTAAATCTGGAAAAAAGTTATTTTCGCCAAGTATCGCTATGCATACTAATCAAAATAGGAATATTTCGCAGTTAAATTAATACTATTTTTGTATTATAATTTCAGAAAAGTATTTTACATAGAAAGACCTTCAAAATGTTAAAAAGACAGTAACTTTTTTTAATAACTGATGTTGTTCTGTTACACCATTGTAACATTCAAGGGGAGTTTAATCGTTCTAACCATGTCTAGTCCTCTACATTTTTTTTAACGCAAGTTGTTTAAATCAGTTATTTTGTTTTAATCTATGTGAAAACAATACATCTGTTAAAATTAAGTAAACAACATAATATGGTCATTTGTTTTTTAAAATGGTGCTTTTTACTGACACACTCAAATGAGAGTTTCTTTGAGTTTTACGTCCATAAGGAATCAACTATACACACAAATAGTTACCCGTTTGAATGATTTCATACTAGTCATTATAGGACCCTTTATAGCTTGATGTTCGATGTGAGTCAAGGCTCCGTGTTGAATGATTTTGTCACCTATAATTCTTAATGTTTTATACATTGTGATCTGGATGGAGAAATGTCTCATACACATCTTCTCATTTATAGATATGATTGTTTTGTTCATTAGCAGCAGTATATAAAATTGCTTATTCGAATTCGAACTTGTTATTAATTTTAGATTTAGGCATCTCATTTTAATTATTTTATTGCATGATATACTTCTATTAACCATTTTATCTTATCAATTTGCAATGGAATGTCTGACAAAATTCTTTGTAATACCAATCACTAATGTTCATTTACAATTATAACCAACGAAACTGTTACTTTACACTTTAAGAAAAACACAATATAAATAACAAAATAGCAATAAACAATTCATATCGATTTAATTCATTTATTCAATTTCTTTAAAAGTTTTCAATGATCGGTAGCAATGCGCTATCTGTACATGAAGCAACTGTGTATTTTACAGAAATACTACATTTCATGTCTAATCAATTGTAACATCTTGATATGTTTAAAAGTCTCGTGTTTTAAATGGAAGCTACTCTTCGTCCAAGTCAAAACTGTTCCAAATTTTTTTGTCGCTTCCTTTTATCCTCTTCATCTTGGCATCTATTGTAATGACGAGTCCTTGGTTTTTTAACATTTGAATTGTTGCTTTACATCTTGCATGCATGGCATACGCCAGCGCTGTTCTTCCTTTGTTGTCTTTTGCATTTATATTTGCTCTGGTTGCTAGAAGTTTGGCAATTATCTCAAGTTTCTCGTGGACGTCCTGGTCGCGGGCAACCAATTTACATGCGATCATCAGTGGCGAGGTTCCTGCGTGTGTACAGAAGTTTACGTTGTGTCCACCTTGTATTAAAATTTTAGCCAATTTAAATTTTCCAGACTCTAATGCCCATAACAACTTGTTTTCCATTTTCGTTTGAAAGTGAATGAAAGATATTTCGTTGTACTGATGTTTCTATTAGAAGTATAAGTTAACAATTCCACTTCGATATTTATAGTAATTCATGTAATTGGTAATGTTGCAATAGACTACGTCATATCGTCAAAGGTTATCGATTGGTTAGACGCCTTGTAGAGTTGCTGATTTACTTTCACACTTGTAAATTGAACTTTTCTTAGAGGTGAACGATTGGATATTGTAAACTTTGCTTTAACTATTGGTCACTTTCACACTATTCAGCTGAACTTTACCTCGATTTGTTTTGTTACTGTAGAGTTTGGTTTTAATGTCGTCAAATAATATATTTTAAAAAGTAGCTAAGAATTTCAAAGACATATTTAAATGTATAAGACGATAAGACATCCACTGACCACATAATCATTTATAAAAAGCAACAAATAAATAGTATGAAAATTAAATGTTCCCCTAAAAAATAACTATAAAATGTTTTTGACTTCTTATAGCACAACAGACCAAATTATCCCCTCGTCCGAAAAATAATAAATCAACAAAAATGAAATAACCGAAACTGCACGAGGACACATTCTACACACCCACACAGATAGAGTTAAATATGTTTGATATATAAAAACAATTCATTCCTTTGTAATTGAGTTGTTCAAATCAGTCTTTTGCATTTATTATCTGTTCACACCAATACATCTAAATGTGAAGACTGTTAATAACCTACAGCATATATTGACATTAACGACACAACAAAAAAGTGTAAAGATTATGGAGGTAAATGAAACACTTAAAAAACAAGATAGTTGAGGGAATTCACATTATTATCACTTATTTACCTCTCGGCTCTTATAACCATGTTAACATTGATAATACGTAGTGAAATGTAACACAAGACGTATACTTAAAAAATTGAAAATGAAAACTGGAACAACAACCCGATCAAAGAGCAGAAAAACAGCTTAAGGCCACTAAGGGGTCTAGCTTGCTTGCATATAAGCAGAGCTATTGATTATTGTCTAATATCCTATTTGTACTGACAAACGCCAGGAAAATGTAGGTGTCCGTTAGACATTGTGAGTATAGAAACACTCAGTGTTCTGTGGGAATAGAAATGTTGAATCCAATCCTTAAGAACGCCTTATGACACAGTCTACAAACGTTACAAAACCGTTACACCAACTATTTGTTGAGTCCGAATGTATTTTGTTAAAAGTGCATATCCAAAATAAACCTATTTCCCAGTGGAACTACAATTGTTTCCCGTTTTTAACAATCATCCAATCTTTCATAACTTAAATATTATTGTAAATATTTTTTTGTCATAGATAGATATGGTAGAAAAGAAATGTTAAAAAAAAAACTAAAAAAAGAAATAGGCTTCAAAATTCAAAAAGACATTCATTGACACATTGAATCAAAAGTGTAGAATATAAACCAAAGGCTCTCAAGAGCCTGTATCGCTCACCTGACTCTACTTGGGTTTTTGAAATCATATAAAAACAGATAAAATTTGGCTACAAAGTAACAACACTTGGCCAGCAACTCATAAAGAATGGACTATTCATGCTATGTTTGATTTAATTCAATTCCGTGGTTCTCTAGAAGAGGACTTTTGAATGCATTTCCGATAGGGTGCTATGTTAAACTAAGCCCCCCCCCCCCTGGTAGCCATCTTGGATGATGATCGGAGACAAAGTAACAACACCTGATCAGCATCTCATAAGGAACATTCATGCTATGTTTGGTTTCATTCCATTCAGTGGTTCTCTAAAAGATGTCATTTGTATGCATTTCCCATGGGTCCTATGTTAAACTAAGTCCCCCGATGGCGGCCATCTTGGATGATGGATCAGCTAAAAAGTAACAACACTTGGTCAGCATCTCATAAGGAACATTTATGCCATGTTTGGTTTTATTCCATTCAGTGGTTCTCTAAAAAGAAGTCATGTGTATGAATTTCCCATAGGGTCCTACGTTAAACTAAGTCCCCCACTGGCGGCCATCTTTGATGATGGATCTACCACAAAATAACAACACTTGGTCAACACATCATAAAGAATATTTATGCCATGTTTGGTTTCATTCGATTGAGTGGTTCTCTAGAAGAAGCCATTTGTATGCATTTCCTATAGGGTCCTATGTTAAACTTAGTCCCCCGCTGGCGGCCGTCTTTGAGTATGGATTGGCTACAAAGTAACAAAACTTAGTCAGCACCTCTTAAGGAACATTCATGCCATGTTTGGTTTCATTGCATTTAATGGTTCTCTAGATGAAGTAATTTGCATGCATTTCGTATAGGGTCCTATGTTAAACTAAGTCCCCCACTGACGGCCATCTTGGAGTATGGATCGGCTACAAAGTAACAACACTTGGTCAGTACCTCATAAGGAACATTCATGTAATGTTTGGTTTCATACCATTCAGTGGTTCTCTAGAAGAAGTCATTTGCATGCATTTTGTATAGGGTCCTATGTTAAACTAAGTCCCCCGCTGGCGGCCATCTTGGAGTATGGATCGGCTACAAAGTAATAACACTTGGTCAGCACCTCATAAGGAACATTCATGCCATGTTTGGTTTCATTCCATTTAGTGGTTCTCTAGAAGAAGTCATTTGCATGCTTTTCCCATAGGGTCCTATGTTAAACCAAGCCCCCCGTTGACAGCCATCTTAGATGTTGGATCGGCTACAAAGTAACAACATTTGGTCAACACCTCATAAAGAACCTTCATGCCATGTTTGATTTCATTCCATTTAGTGGTTCTCTAGAAGAAGTCATTTGCATGTATTTTGTATAGGGTCCTATGTTAAACTAAGTCCCCCGCTGGCGGCCATCTTGGAGTATGGATCGGGTACAAAGTAATAATACTTGGTCAGCACCTCATAAGGAACATTCATGCCATGTTTGGTTTCATTCCATTCAGTGGTTCTCTAGAAGAAGTTATTTGTATGCATTTCCCATAGGGTCCTTTGTTAAACTAAGTCCCCCAATGGCGGCCATCTTGGATGATTGATCGGCTACAAAGTAACAACACTTGGTCAGCATCTCATAACGAATATTTATGCCATGTTTGGTTTCATTCCATTCAGTGGTTCTCTAGAAGAAGTCATTTGTATGCCATTCCTATAGGGTCCTATTTTTAACTAAGTCCCCCGCTGGCGGCCATCTTTGATGATGAATCGGCTACAAAGCAACTACACTTGGTCAGCACCTCATAAGGAACATTCATGTCATGTTTGGTTTTATTCCATTCAGTGGTTGTCTAGAAGAAGTCATTTGTATGCATTTCCAATAGGGTTCTTTGTTAAACTAAGTCCCCCGCTGGCGGCCATCTTGGAGTATGGATCCGCTACAAAGTAACAACACTTGGTCAGCATCTCATAATGAACATTCATGCCATGTTTGGTTTCATTCCATTCAGTGGTTCTTTAGAAGAAGTTCAAAATGTAAAAAGTTAACGACGACGACGGACGACGACGACGGCCATCAGACGACGGATGCCAAGTGATGAGAAAAGCTCACCTGGCCCAAAGGGGCCAGGTGAGCTAAACATAAAAGAAGGTATGCATGTTGTGTAATAAATTCCTTCCACATTATTTCACCTTGTAGTTTTTAAGCTTTGCACAATGTATTAACCCTTTCTGTACAAGATGCGCCCTTACATTGATGTGAGGTATTTTTTGCAGATTTTGAGTAGGATTTATATACCATGAATTATATACCATGAAAATGTGTAAAACAATTTATCAGTGGTGAAACGAAAAAAAAACAAAGGCCTGGTTTATGGCAAAACAAAAACAAAAAGAAACGAAAATGTCTTACTTGTTTAATATGTATAGTTGATCAATACCCTCCCCCCCCACACACACACCTTTCATATTCTATACTCACTAGAAATGCTAAAGTATGCCAGATGAAATCGATTATAAATCATGTCATTAAATTATAACCAAATAGGTTAGCGTATTATAAAAAATAAGAATATGTAGGATATGACGTATTAATCTCATCGAGAGGGTCGTTCTCAACGCAATATACTATACACGAATGATCTGGTTTTTGGATTTTGTCTATCCGTCTTAAATAATACATACCTAATAAGGTTTTTGTTCAATATAAAAAAGTTCAATTCCTTTTAATCTTTATAATCCAATAATTTTTAAACTTCACAATTTGATTGAAATAACTTTCCTGTCTTTACATCGGTGACGTTTCAATGTTTCATAAAACATTTGCTGTCAATATAATTTGTTAAAGGATTACACAAAAGTCCCATCAGCAATCAAAACAAACAAAAAGACACACGAACATGTATAGAATACGTTATTCCGTTTAGTCGAGACTAAGCAATGATATATCCTTGCCTAAAATAGTTAATTTCAATATAGTAGTTTTGATAACTAAATCAACTAGTATGTAAATATTTTACATCTTAGGTAAAATTAAATAAATCAAGAATCTAAAAGTGATACTTTAAGCTAGATGAATATTGATAAGGATAAAAATAAGCTAAAAATATTATTAAAGGTTATGGAACTCCTTTTCGAGATATTTGATTTTAAAATATGGCGGGAAAAGGCTGACGCAGACTTTTACCTTATATTGCATTGGTATTATTTGGGTCTCAAATCAGAAGAAAGAAAATGAAGAATCTGCTTACATTTTGTCAAGAGACTTTTTATGAGCTATTAAGCCTTATATTAAAAGATAAATTAGTGTTGACATATGGGGCAAAATATTTTACCGTGGAAAAACACCGAGGAGTCCGAACATCTGGCACTAATTCCACCTTAGTACATCATTAACGATAGAAAACTGAGGAAAACGAATACCGTTATCAACCAAACCTATAGGTGATAGGTCAGATTAATTCTCTAAATCAGTTCCGAATCTAGAATTTTTACATTTTATTAGCCTTTGACTTTTCTTTTCAAACATAAAAACTATTATGACAATTTGACAACTTTACCAAATAGACATTTATTCTAAGTATGTGTTAGTTTCCCACATTTTGTATCTGTACATGAATTATGTAACGATATGTGATATTATTACCAATGAGTCAGCTTTTTGAATACTAGATTTTAAATAATATGGATTTAATAAACCAGTCACCTTTTCAGGACACCATAAGTACAAAATGTAAAAGATAAGTCTGTCAATGTTGCCTGTTGTTCAACCAGTTCTTACAGCTTGTACAAGTAAACTAATCTATGTTTTTGTTAGACGCACCCTGCCTCGCTCGTTTTCCTTCTCGTTTGCGACTTTCTCAGTTTCGCGCTTCATGGTTTGATTGATCTCATATAAAGTTGAATTGAAAAAAAGGACAATATCTCTCTAAAAAAAAGTTATAATAGTTATCATGGGGGCGATATTGCAGAGTAGCCAATCAGAATAACGTATTATTATGAAACATACACATATGTAATTATTATGAGTTAATATATTATTCAATATTGGTATATTTCTAATGAATGCTTTGGATATTAGTATTTGTATACTGATTAATACAAGAATATTATAAAGGACATACAGTTAACACAAGCCCAAAGTGAAAAGCCCAAACCTAAAATATGCTATCTTGTTTGTGCATTTAGCACAATTTTTTTTATCGAATATTTCAAATTTAATCAATACAACAAAATAATTCATAAAATGAATGTATTCTATAATTAAAATATTTGAATATCTTTTTTTTTTGGTATATTCTTTGCATAATAACAAAATTTTGCTATTTAGACTTTCAAATATGACCGCAAGTAATGTTTTGATAACATTTTAACATATAGTCGAACAATCAGTATTTGGTGTGATTTTAAATACCAAATATAGTAATTTATGAAAGCACGTACACACCATTACGGTAGGGTCAAAGAAAACAAATTTTGAATGCAGATGATTCAAAACCACTCAACAAAAATGACGAGTTGAAAGATAAAAGTTATCAAAGGTACCAGGCTTATGCTTTGTTACGCCAGATGCGCGTTTCGTCTACGTAAGAGTAGTGATGCTCAGATCAAAATAGTTAGAAAGCCAAAACAAGTATAAAGATGAAGACCATTGGGGACCCACAATTCCAAACCGTTGTGTCTAATACGGCTAAGGTTACTATGCCTGAGATAAGAAAATCCTTATTACTCCGAATACTTCATATTTTTGCAAACCGTTTTATTTATAAAATGATCGTATAATTGATCATACTTGTACAATTTGTAAGCACATAATACACCAAACAATGGAAGTATCAGATCAATAAAGTAGACATTACAAATATAAACACATTTAATTTGGAAATTTAAAGCATGTTTTACCTACTTAAAAAAAATATATTTTTCCGTTGAATATCACTGTCGGTTTTTTTAGTCGTCTATTAAATATATTTCAAAAACATTAAACTGAAACTGTCGTCTTAGGAAATATATCAAACCACAATGTCTTACATAGAAATAAACAATTACAACTCCCTAATATCAGCTGTGTCTGGGGCTGGGTAAATATTATTTTCTTCAAAAGATAACATTTTGTAAACATTAACGTTTATATATCACTTGAACAACAATACAAGTACAAATAGTTACCCCCTCTGTGCAATTGGACAATAATATAAAACTACTGTCTTTTGATGGGTCAATGTGTTGTCTTATTCCACTGCATGTTGATTTTGATAGCGAAATCAACATCTGATTGGTTGAAACTGTTCCACGTGACGTCGAACAAAACTTCGAACTCCTTTCTGAGTATCATATTCCCCTCTGAACGTCGGGATTGCCTTGAGCAACGTTACCCACAGTTAATGTTTTAAAACTTTTTGATAGTAAAATATTTTTTTTTAAAAATATTTCAGGTCTATAAGCAGAAATAAATGAAGAATTAACTTTTAATCGATTCTTATTATCATTGTGTATGTTGTGTTTAGTTATAAAAAAAACAGATAAGAAAACAATTAGGTAAACTAATATCTTATGTTGAGAAGTAAAAAAAAACAAAGTATAGGTAGTAGAATAAAACATTCATTTCCCTTGGCCTCGGGAGATATTAAGATTTTCCTTCCCTTGAAAATCATATTTCCCTCGGGCAGAGCTCTCGTAAAATATGAACATTCTCGGGTGAACAAATCCTCATATCTCCCTCAGGCACGGGAAATAAATGTATAAAATTGACGTTCGGCCGGAGTGAATATCAATATCAGCGTGAGTTTAGAAACATTTTTAACAGTCGTCCAATCTGTCATTACCAAAGTATTATTGTTAATGGTAATTGTCATATTATGACAGAAAAGGAATGTAACATAATACGAATATTAAAATATTCTTCAAAGGACACTCTTTGACAAATTCAATAAAAAGTGTAGAATATAAAAAATAAAAGAGGGTATGTTTTTGGGTAATTAATCCCTTCCACATTATTTAACCTTAAAGTTTTTTAAGCTTTTCACAATGTACTAACTCTTTTCGTACAACATGCGTCCCTACATTTGTGTGAGGTACATTTTGCAGATTTTGAAGAAGTTTTATATACCATGAAAATGTGTAAAACAATTTATCACTGGTAAAACGGAAAAAAGGCAATGGCTTGGTTTAGGGCAAAAAAAAAAAAAAAACGGATACGAAAATGTCTAACAGACTTAATCTGTCTTTTGTATCAATACCCCTCCCCCCATACACACACAAACGTACATTTTTCCTATTCTATACTCACAAGAAGTGCTATCTTGAAAGAATAAACATAAAATGTGTAAAATATAAAATGCTTGGAATTTATATATTTATAAAATTAACCAAAACGTGGGCATGATACCTGGTCAACATCACGTACCGTGTTTAAAGTATGTCGGATAAAATCGATTATCAATCATGTCATCAAATTAGTTCCGATTAGGTGAGCTTATTAACACATGTAATAGAATTAAAATATGTCAGATATGACACATTAATCTCATCGCGAAGGTCGTTTTCAACGCAATGTAATTTACTCAAATGATCTGGTATTTGGATTTTGTTCATCCGTCTTAAGCAAAACATATCTCATGAGGTTTTTGTTTAATATAAAAAAAGTTAACTTACTTTTAATCTTCATAATCCAAGTATATCCAATGATTATATTAATTTTAAAGTTCACAATTAGATTTAAATATCTTTCCTGTCTTTACATCTGTAATTTTTCAATGTTCTATAAAACATTTTGTGTCAACATAATTTGTTGAAGGATTACACAAAAGTCCCATCAACAATCAAAATAAGCAAAAAGACACACGGACATGATTTTTTGTATAGAATACATTATTCTGTTTATTCGAGACTTAGTAATGATATGTCCTTGCCTAACATAGTTAATTTCAATATTAAGGGGGCTCCTGGGTATAAATCATTTTTTTTTTCTAATATAGGATTTCGCTATATTTTTTTAATAAATGAACTTTATCATATACTTAAAAGAAAAATAAAATAAAAAGATGGGGTCACCGTTCATTTAAGCTCACAATCTGCCCGTGGAAGAAGCATACGTTTTTGTTTATGTCCTTTTTTCTGTTGAACTAATAGGAGAAATAGATGTAATATCGAAATAAAAAAAAATAACCTAATTACAGAAATCCTTTAAATTTTACAATTATTTAGTTTATGTACAGTTTATTTGAAAACAATAATAAAAAATATAGGTCACCGATGAGTTAAATAAGATATTTCAATTTAAATGCCATTTTTGCACCAAAGGGAGATAATTTGGAGCTTTTTCAATGATATAAACATTTTAAAAGTCATCTGGGGCCAAACTGAATCAATTTTTTGGGTTGATTTTTGGACCATTTCATAAAGTAATAACTAATAGTGTAATAAATAAAACTTGTAATGAAAAAAAGGTTTATTTTTTTGCTGAAATTTTTTGTACCCAGGAGCCACCTTAATAGTAGTTTCGATTTTTAAATAAACTAGTATGTAAGTATTTTACATCTTAGTTAAAATTAGATAAATCAAGAATCTAAAAGTGATACTTTAAGCTAGAAGAGTATTGATAAGGATCAAAATAAGCTAAAAATATTGATAGGTTATGGAACTCCTTTTCGAGATATTTAATTTAGAAATATGGCGGGAAAAGACTGACTCAAACTTTTACCTTATATTTTCATTGGTATTATTACGGTCTCAAATAAGAAAAAAAAAATCAAGAATCTGCTTAAAGTTTGTCAAAGCCCGTTATAAACTATTAAGCCTGATATTTAAAGATAAATAGGTATTATGGGGCAAAATAATTTCCTTGTATGGTATGGAAAAACACCGTGGAGTCCGAACATCTGGCATAAATTTCAAAACCTCATCTAAGTACATCATTAACGATAGAAAACTGTGGAAAACGAACACCGTTATCCACCAAACTTGTCGGTGATAGGTAAGATTAATTCTCTAAATCAGTTCCGGATCTAGAATTTTTACATTTTATTAGCCTTTTACTTTTCTTTTCAAACATAAAAGCTATTATGACAATTTGACATGTTTACCAATAAGTATTTTACACTGAAATACCATCATAATGTAACAAAGACAGTGACGTTTTCTGATTATTTTAGTTCAGTAGTTACACCATTGTCCCATGCAAAACATCTCAAGCCGTCTACATTTTTGTTTATTGTAAGTTGTATACATTAGACTCTAATTTTTAAAAATCAACTGACAATAATATACGGAAGCCGATAAGGGCCATTCAAAAAAAAAAATTATGTCGTAATTACGACATAGCATGTCGTAATTTCGACATAACATGTCGTTATTACGACATCGCTATGTCGTAATTTCGACATAACATGTCGTTATAACGACATCGCTATGTCGTTATTTCGACATAACATGTCGTAATAACGACATCACTATGTCGTTTTAACGACATAGCTATGTCGTAATAACGACATCGCTATGTATATAAAAGAATGTGTATTATGATTGCCAAGACACTAAATGACACAGAAATTAACAACTATATGTTATCATAATGCCCCCAATAGTTAGAAAAGCCCCCGCATAGTCAGCTATAAAAGAGGGACGAAAGATACCAGAGGGAGAGGCCCCGGAATGCTGTGTGGCAGACAGTGTTAACATTAATTAATTATTAGCTCCCTTGGTAAAACTCCAAATTTCATATTTAAAGTATTTCATTGTTGATTAATTTACATGATGCTTAATAAGTATATATTTGTTAATTGCATATCTTTTGCTATTTGAATTCATTGATTAACGATATTTATTCATATTGTAAAGTTTAATATTTGTATCGTTGGTCAACTTCTTTGGTTACCTTCTGTGAGAAACTTATATAATTTATAGATCCTATTTAAGTCCTTCAAAATACCGACCGTGGAAGTGATGCAGAGTCAGTCAAGGTCTTATAAACCTTCTACTTGTTCGAAAAAATATGTGTGGAATTATATGAGGATTGACATACAGTCCTACCTATAAACAAGCTCTAATTACATGCCTTCGTGTTATAAGGGTGAATTGAAATATTGATTGCTCTCTTTCGACTTTCAAACGTTGGACACGATGTTCCTACAAGCTTTAGGATTTAAAACAGAATCTTCGAAATTTCATCCGCAAAACAATATAAAAATGTTAGAAAACACGAACCAATATTAAAACAAATTCAATATATGTTTCAAATTATGTTTTTACAGCTCTTGATCATATAAAACTAAGTAATATCTAGTATATTTGATGATTAGATTAGCAAAGCTATGTGAAAAAAACCGGATGTCCAACGTTACATTTATGAAAAACTGTTTTAAATCTTATGTATAGTGATCCTATTTCTTATTCTCTGATCTTCTTGATACTTGGCAGGAACAACGACAGGTGTCGGTTCTTTGTGGCGTTAAAGCCGTTATTTTTGCCAAATTTTATTTGACTCGGTGGCTTCATATTAAGCGGGAATAAGAAAAATGTCCAACGACGTTTTTCGTTATCTCAACGACTGAAAGTGAATTTTGTAAGTAGCAGAAAATGAATAAAAAGAGTAAGACAATAATAATATCTAACAAAAGTACAAATATTTGCCTCATTGTTCGTGAGTTCAAATATTGCTGATTCAATAAAATCTTCTCTACACAGTCATTTTTCAAACGGTAGCCGTTTCGTCCAAGTTGATATTTCATTTTTCAAAGCAGTTAACGCGTATTTTTTATAATTAATCAAAACAAAAGTTAGATACACGAAGAGTAAAAAATGCCAAGATTCTTTTCTTATTAACTACATGTTTGGGTCTTAAAGGAATAAAATGCTTCCACACATTACAAAACAGTAGCCAATTTGTCCAAACGTCGAAAGTTCGAAAGACGCTAATTTCCGTCGTTACATGTGCTAAAGTTTCAATTAAATGATCATGATAATTAAAACAAATCGTGTTATGAAATTTGGAAAAAACAGGTTGATGATTGCTGTCGAAAAAAAAGAATAGCGCATGTTGCTATAGACTCCACCCGGGGACATAGGTTAGACACAGGTTAAATTTTGTAATTTTTATTAATCGTTTATAGCTTTTAACGATTTATTTAAAAGAATGGTGAAATGGGGAAAAACACTTCGTCCAACTTTTGCAAAGACAAATTTTAGACACCAAGACAGTCCTCTAAATGTTAAATTCGAATTGAAATTTATATTGTGGAAGTACTCCATAGATCATTTAAAGTCGTCACTTCAGTAAGGTGCAATCACCAATATTAAAAGACTTATACCAGTTCACGGAGTGTTTTACTTCGCGATTTGTCCTGCTATTCATGTTATAACTGTCGTGATGAAATTAATTCCTGTACTAGCGAAACCGGAACTTTTCGTCAATATAAACTTGTGCATGAAATTGAGGTACTAGTAATTGAAAGACAAATCCCAAACAGCGACGAAAACCGTTTCATCGAATTTTAAAAACCCGGGATTATTTAAGCCGTTTTCGCGGACGATCCAGGAGTAGATTACTATATTTTAAAATGTATATCAGAAATTAAACACTATAGATGACTTGTGCGGAAATAATTCTCAAGCCAAGGTTCAAGTAATTGAAGGGGTGTATTTCGACAACTTATGTACCAGGGAAAATACAATTCTATTCAAATTTAACCAAGGGTAAAAATGTTCGATTTACTTGCAGAGTGTCAGATATATTTGTATTGGGGTTAAGTTAAATTTTACAATGACAGATAGCTAGATGATATGCACCTTGAAAGTTAAACATCATATGATAAAAGTTTCGTACATCTAAAAAAAAATATCTTTCTTATGGAAAACTGTACCACATCTTCCTATATCTACTTCCGTCCCATCTTTCTTTCCCACATTACTTGCGACAGTAATGCATTTTTAGTTGAAATAACTTAAAGGGTAAACATTATTAAATAGATTTCCACAACTTGAGGTAATTTATGATAAAATGACATCACAAAACGAACAGAACCAGAATCAGAAATTTTAAAAATTTTGTAATATAATAAATAAATCAACCAACATATAAAAAAACCAAATAAAACTTTCAAAAATTAATCAAAAACCCTCTTCGACGCCGCTTTTTATGTGTAATGTCGTGTTTTAGGAACATCGTGCCCATCGTTTGATAGTAAATACAGAGCAATCGATACGTCCAATCACCCTCATGACAACAAACCATGGAGTTGTGCACTTCTTTAATGAGAGGTGGAAAGCTTTGTTTGCCTTGATAGGACTTCAGATTAGTCCTCATAGTCCCCGGTCGGTTACTTTTTACGTCCAATCAGGATCTATAAAATATATAAGTTTCTCACAGAAGGTGACCAAAGATTTTGCGACGATACAAATATTAAACTTTACAATATAAATAAATATCTTTAATCAATGAATTCAAATAGCAAAAGCTATGCAATTAACAGATATATACTTATTCAGCTTCATGTAAATTATTTAACAATGAAATACATTAAATATGAAATTTGGAGTTTTACCAAGGGAGCTAATAATTAATTAATAACACTGTCTGCCACACAGCATTTCGGGGCTCTCCCTCTGGTATCTTTCGTCCCTCTTTTATACTGATTATGCGGGGGCTTTTCTAGTTATTGGGGGCATTATGATATGACCTATAGTTGTTAATTTCTGTGTCATTTAGTGTCTTGGCAATCATAATACATATTCTTTAATATATATAGTGATGTCGTTATTACGACATAGCTATGTCGTTATTACGACATATTATGTCGAAATTACGACATAGCGATGTCGTTGTAACGACATATTATGTCGAAATTACGACATAGGGATGTCGTTATAACGACATGTTATGTCGAAATTACGACATAGCGATGTCGTTATAACGACATGTTATGTCGAAATTACGACATGCTATGTCGTAATTACGACATAATTTTTTTTTTTTGAATGGCCCTTATCGGCTTCCGTAATAATATGATGTTTGCCTAAATTTAAAAAAAAATATGATGTTTGCCTAAATTTAAAAAAAAAAAAAAAAAAAAAAAAGTATTGATCTCATATAGAATAAAATTTATAGTCTGATGTATATAACTTACAATAAACAAAAATGTAGACGGCTTGAGATGTTTTGCATGGGACAATGGTGTAACTACCGAACTAAAATAACTAGAAAACGTCACTGTCTTTGTTACATTATGATGGTATTCAGTGTAAAATACTTATCTGAAGTTATTGTACAAAATAATTTCACTGCAAAAAAAAAAATCATATTCCAAGGAACTATTATGGCTTATAGTCTCGTATGAACGAAGTAGCGTAGTATATACCTCATTTACATGTGTGTGTATCTTTATGCTTATTCTCATTTTCCATCAAGTTTTGCCGATGTAACTTTTGTGTTATCCTTCAACAAATAATATAGACAAAAATGTTTTATAGAACAATGAAAAGATACAGACGTTTAGACATGAAAGTTTTTTATATCATATTATACCTTTCAGTATCAACTCTGTTAATATATAAAGCGATACTTTGCGAAAGGAATTTATTTTATTCCAGATTAAATACAAATTATATGTTATAACTGCATTAATATACTTATCAGTAGAATAAGTCTCTTTAGACATTTTTTTATAGTTAGGAGAAAATCTACTGTTGAATACTATGGATTCATTTTTATTTCTGGTATGCCAATTTTCTTTGGTTTCGTTGGTCACCGCGAACCACGAATTTGAGAATTCAGCGAAGAATAATCTCGCGAAATGTGTATGGAGTCGATTTATTTCCGGTTATGTTATGCAGTTCTAGTATAGCGTTGACTAGCGATAAACATTGTAACAGAACACATGTTTTTTTTTAATGAAAGAAGATACAAGTATTTTTATAAAATCAATAATAAATATATCGAATATCAGTGATAATTTACTTTTCAAAATTGATTAAAACTGTTCATTGAAAATAACTGCAAGTTGTTAACTACCGTGTCATAGTTTGGTACGGGGACATTGCCCGTAGGTAATATTGTTTATGAAAAGAACATTTATTTTCACACCTAAGCACATACTTTTCGTCCAATCGAATTGCTTGAATTTGCCTTCTAATTTTCATAGTACATACTTTTTCCGTGTTCTTAGTAACTACGCATGAATGACCACAAAGATAATATTTCATTGTATCGTAATCAAGATATTGAAATAAAAATTGATACTGGCTATTTGGAAAAATATGTTGTAATCCAAATTAAACTAAAAAGTTTGTAATTAGTTTTCAAATTAATGTTTAAACATCCTACTATTTAATCTTTGGTTCGATAAAAAGTTTCCTTCATTTAAATAACGAGCAACAAAAATGGTTATTTATACCTTGATTAGAGTACAATGCCATGCATCTAAAATTGTAATATGTTATCTTTAATGCAATTACTTTGTACCCAAAAATATAGTGAACAATGGAACCTTGTGACGGGAAATTAAAGCAATTTAATCAATTTCGTCATATATTGATTTGTTATTGTCTGCTTAATGTCCAGTGACAGATATTTCATACATGTTAACTATCCACAAGACTTCCTATGGGTACATATTAGGGGCAGATCCATACATTTTTAAAAGGGGTTTCAACGCAAGATAAAGGGGGAGGGGGTCCAACTGTATATCCTCATTCAAAAGCATTGATTATCCCAAAAAGATCCTTTCTCTAAGTTTCATAGTATATACCTTTCTATACACTAACCGACACGTATACTTATATATGACTGTTTATCATATCGTGATAGGGGAATGAGCTTTCAATCATAAACTTTTGAATGCCTTATAGAATTCCGACAAGAATTTATAAATTGGAAAACAAACAAATAATAAGTTGTCTCTGTCCATTATTGTAATAGAAGTTATCAATGAACACTTTAACCTAGAATGACCAAGCGAGGATTTTGACAATTTAAAACTTTTTCAATGACTTCCTTCTTTTTTGTTTGTTTTATTATTGATCAAACCAAGGAGGTTATATGATCTCTCAAATCAAAAAGAAATCCACGAATTACGTATTTGATTGTGTTTGTTGTAATCAACGATCCACGAATTAACATATACCACGAAACGTCTTTTTTTCTCTATCCACGAAAAGTGATACCCACGAAAATAAATGAATCCACAATATATTAATTGATCTTGTAATATATCAATTACTAGACTTAGTGTAATAAACATTGTTAACCAATATCTATATAATTGATCAAATTGTGAACTTTATATTTCACATTTACATTAAATATACTCGGATTCTAACATTAAAAATGCATTTGGGAGTGGCTGGAATTAAAAAATGTTAGCGAGTACATATTTTTGTTTCTGTTTCAATGTGAGTCAACGTTTGAATATTTAAAAAAATCATTAATTATGTTATGCGTCAGTTTTAAGGTGGACAAACACAATTTATATACCAGATCAAATTTGTAAATATAATTGCTTTCAAAACGGCCCTCTCGGTGAGATTAATGCGTCACATCTTACACATAATAAATATGTTTATACGCTGACCTTATTGGTACTTATTTTATCTATAAGAAATGAGTGGACGTATTATTCTCTACGCTGAGGGTGAAACATTAGAATATATAAATGTCGGAACTACGTGGCAATATTGATTATCGTTTTTTTTTTTTATTAAAAAAACAGCAAATACTGAACGTGATGTTGACCAGCCAACATTTTAGATTATTTAAATTGTTTGAATATCAATACATGTAATATATAAATACATTATTTGTGAGTACATGTTATGAAAGGTTTATGTTTGTGATGTGTTGTGTATGTGTGTGTGTGTGTGTGATAGTCCGTTGATAAAGCAAGTTATTGATAGAAGATACACATTAAATTGTATTACAGTTATAGAAAAAGTTGAATTAGTTTCTAGCATAGACCTTTACAAAAAACTCATGTTGATTTGTTTTTATATTTTAATATACTTGGTTTTGATCTAGCCATTTTTTTCGCAATATTGCGCGTATTTGTTTAAAAGTTGTTTTGATGATTTGAAGAGCGAGACTTATTTTACTGATTTTTTTTCATTTTGCTCTGTCACATAATTGACTAAGGTAGGTTGTGGTTTGAACACAGATATGTTTGAACAAGCCATATTCTATATTTGCAGGTCCCAAAGTTTGAACCTGTAATTCAGTGTATAATGTAAGTTAATGTCTGTCACATTTGATTTTCGTAAATTGTTTTGGTATAAAATAAGGCCGTTAGTTCACTAAAATAAATAAAATTTTTCGTATTTTCCATTTTATGGAATATAGTCATTGTTGTAATGTCATATTTGATATACATTCGTTAAGTTGCCACAAACCAGCCAATTCCTTTTTTCGATAAATTATTTTACATACTTCCATTGCATTGGAAAGCCACGAATGACATGATACAGCTTCTTAGACCTAAGGACTCATTAGGACCGAATCGAGTCAAAGAGGATAGAGGTGAAAAACAGTAGCTCAAGAACGAAAAAGAAAGAAAAACAAACCAGTTGATTCCACTATGGACAACCGAACTTTAAAGATACGGACATATAAGAAAACTGACCATAAAAACCGGAACAGACATTCTTATATTTTTCAAACTGCAAGCACCTAATTGAAAATACGGATCTCGAAAAACCGCAATGAAACTATAATGCACTATGCTTAAGTTTAAACTGGATAATAAATATGCATAGTCGTTCTTTCGACCAGTCTTAGTTATGGAATGAAAATATAGACATCAAATTGAACAATTAATATATCCTGTAAACTATAATCTTTAAAAATACATGTATATTAATTAATGTATATAGATAAAAACAAAAATACAAAAGAATGGTTTGTACAGCTCAGCTAGTTGTGCATTCACTACATGAAACAAAACAACTCTTGCTATGTAGATTGTGTATAATGTGACGTCTTGCTTGTTATATATGCCCCAATTTTCATGTTAACGAGCTATTAACGCCCTGCTTCTATAGCATAGTTAAAAATTCCGCTTCAAAAAAAAAAAACTACACTAGAACACACCCGCGAAATCGCGGGTAAATAGAGCGTATGTTAACTGTAAAAAAATTATAACTGGAGAATTTCAGGAGAGGTATCAAAAGTCAAAGGAACTTGGGGACTGGGCACATTTTTTTGCCCTCCCCCTTTTTTCCAAATACCGATTTTTATTCCTTCTGTTTTTCTGTATACAATGAACATACATATATACTATAATTACTATAAACGGTCACTGATATATTATATAAAATGTATCAGTGACCACCGTGAATAGTAAAGGGCCCCCTCACCCCAACCAACCCATACATCCATAAAACCATTGGAATTTATAGTAAATCATAGCAAATACAATTTATGCATAGTATATGTATGTAGTAGTATGCAGTATACAGAAATATATCAGAGACCGCCGTGGAAAGTAAACTAATGGAATTAATAGTAAATAGCAAATACACTTTATATAAAGTATATGTATGATCATAGTATACAGAAAAACGCGTCTTAAGTACTTATGCAAATTATTTTTAATTGTAATACAGGCATAAAAGGCAGCGGAAGTCTTTTATATTTCTCATAAAATTAGTCCGATGACAGAAACAATATATGGACGCATTTATTTTCATATTCCTCCCAAAACATGCAGAATAATCCAAATTGAAATACTAATCAATCCACGGCGGTCATTGATATTTCATATAGACCCTCTCTATTTAATATGACCCGATGAATTTTTGTAAAAGATTTTATGACTGGAGAATTTGAGAAAAGGTATCAACAGTCATAGGTACTTTGGGACATGACAATTGTTATTCTAACCCGGCTCCTCATTTTTTGGCTCCAAAATTCCATTTTTTTTTCTTTTAATATCAATAATGTTAGTGTTAATCTGTATATTATGAACATTCATTATAAATAGAGTGTCCCAGGTTAGGGGAAGATTGGGATCCCGCTTACATTGTTAACCCCGCCACATTATTTATGTAGGTGCCTGCTTGTAATTCAGTGGTTGTCGTTTGTTTATGTGTTACATATTTGTTTTTCGTTCATTTTTTTTATATAAATAAGGCCGTTAGTTTTCTCGTTTGAATTGTTTTACATTGTCATATCGGGGCCTGTTATAGCTGACTATGCAGGATGGGCTTTGCTCATTGTTGAAGGCCGTATGGTGACCTATAGTTGGTAATGTTTGTGTCATTTTGTCTGTTATGGACAGTTGTCTTATTGGCAATCATACCACATCTTCTTTTTTATATGTATTTGCTTTTTACTATTAATCCTTAGTTTACAAATTGATCCACGGCGGTCATTGACATTTTATAAAGACCCTCTCTATTTAATAAACTCTGTGGCCGCCGTGGATAGTAAACTTGAAAATAATAGCAGAGAGCCAAAACACTTTATTTATAGGTTTGTATGTTCAAAGTTCAGAAAAACGCAAACCGGAAGTCTAGTCTGACTTAAAATTTCGTCCAATGACGGAAAAATATCCGGAAGCATTTTTTCCCTATTTCCCCCTAAAAATAACCCGAACTGAATAATCATTAGAATGGATGACAAATACGATTACACATGGTACCCATAAGACACAGAGGTATGATGATTAATTTATTGTGGAAGGAAGAGAAGCGAAACACAAAATGAGGTCTTCCCGTTTAATAGTATAGATGACAGGAATACAGTACTAATACACAAGAACTTATTAAAACCACAGATGTATATTTGAAAATAAGTTGATATCACTGTCGTTCGAATGGATAATAATAAAATGCAAAAAAGTACGATGAATCGAGGATTAAGGACCCAACATTTATTCCGAATGGTTGTTCCACATACAGTTAATATAATAGGTTTCGAGGTATGAACATCATTCGACTTTCGACAAAAAAATATAATTCGTCATCGTCCAAAAAAAAAAAAAAAAAACACACACACAGGAAATAAGGAGATGCAGTTATATTGCTCAAGAAACTAATATTTACTAACGGTCAAATAATGTGGATTTAATCGAATCACCTTTTGTCAGGACAATATAAGTATAAACCGTCACCTTTTCAGGATAACACAATTACAAACTGTAAAAGATAAGTCTGTCAATATTGCCCGCTGTTGGTCCAGTTATTACAGCTTGTACATGTATACTTATCTTTTTTACTAACCTTTTGTCAGGGCAATACAAGAATAAACTACAAACACCAAGGATGTCAAAGTTGCTTGATTTCACAGCTTGTACACAAATATAGTAAGTTTGCCGACAATGTTAATGATTGAAAACAGCTGAACAGAGTACACTTTAAAGAAAAACCTAACACAAAACAACGAGACGTGATATTATTGCCTATGAGTCAGCTATTTTAATAACAGATTTTAAATAATATGGATTCGATAACCAGTCACCTTTTGAGGACAATATAAATACCAACTGTAACAGTCAAGTCTGTCAATGTTGTCCGTTATTGGTCCAGTTATTACAGCTTGTAAACTTATATATTTGTATGTTAGACGCAACCTGTCTCGCTCGTTTTCCTTTTCGTTTGCGACTTTCTCAGTTTCTGTTTCACGGTTCGTTTCTTTGATTGCTCTAGTCCTCATTAATTTACGAGATTGATCATCTGTAATTACTATGGCCTTGATTTAGTTAAAGAACAATGAATAGCTATATTTCTTCCCGATATACTTTTGTATCATTCAAACCCCTCATTAAATCATCATTAATATTTCCAATTATATCACAATAAAAGTAATAGAAGACAGAAATGAGTAAAATAATCATAGCATTATAAATTTGTGAACGTCTTATAGCGATTCTCACATTTTGATTGTCAATGTTTGTATTTGGACAACTATGTGTTTGTATTTTGATTTATGCTTTTATATTGGACATTCTTTTGAAATGTCAATGCAATAACCGTTACTTAGTAATAAAAATTGGAATCACTAGAGATTTAAGAGCATGTGAATCTGGTTTTCATGTGAACATTTATAATTAACTTCTTTTGATATGATTGTCAAGGTATGCATATAATAAGAAATAACATGTAGCGTTTAAAATGCCTTAAATCAAGAGAAACAAAGAATATTGTAAAATTGCTCAATTTTTTAAACTACCTTTTATGAAATTGACAAGATTGTATTGAAGAAAGGAAACAATAATTCCTTGCTGTTCGGTGTGAGCTAAGACTCTGTGTTGAAGAATTTGACATTAACTGGTTCTTCTTTTACAAATTGTGACTTGGATGGAGAGTTGTATCATTTAAACTCATACCACATCTTCTTATAACTAAACACGATGATGCATCCCTTAAATAACCGTCCCTTGGCTTATTGTGTATTGCTTTGCTGTGTAAGAATCGGTTTTGTGTCATGAATAAAAAAACAATATCCTATGTTTTTCTTTTTAAATCATTATATAATACTATTAAAATCTATTGAGCCCTCTATCTGCTCTATATTTATGCATGTTCGACTTGTCAATACAAGAACAACATCTATATAAATAACAAGTAAAAAGAATGGAAAATTAAAGCAGGTACACATTGTCAGTACACACTACGCCATAAGATGACTACCAGAATATAAGATAAATAAATTAGATATTCAAACAAAAATGTATATATAAACACATCTAATTGAGAAATCTAAAGTGTGCCACACTACTGTTAATATATCATTGTATGTAGTAAGATGTCAATTAATTTTATTTTACCCCAATCTATTGAGGAAGCATTTTCAAAGGTTTTTAAGGACTATCCCAAAGGTTATAGATAGTTTGAATGTTTCAATTTTTAGATTTATGACAATAATAATGAAAACCAAAGAGTAAACAATGACTCACAAAACCAAAGGACTTTTACATCAACAGTTATAAACAATAATTAAGAAACAACACGAACTCCAATTCAAACTGGGAGTGAAATCAGGTGCTCCGGAAGGGTAAGCATTTCCTGCACCGCATACGGCACCCGTCGTGTTATTTCTTTGTTCAGTTTGCAACAGGATCGGTGCCACATATGGAGCAGGATCTGCTTACCCTTCCTATGCACATGAGATCACCTCCAGTTTTTAATGGAGGTCGTGTTGCTAAGTCTTTAGTTTTCTATGTTGTATCTGTGTGTTGGTATTATTCTTTTTTAGCCATGGTTTTGCCAGTTTATGTTCGATCTCTGGTGTATTTCGCCCCTCATTTAGGTAATAGAAAATAAAAAAGATAACTATAACTTTCCAGCTGCATTTGTTTTACTATATTCCATTGAACATCCCCGTTGGGTATATGTAGTTAATTATCTCTTAAATACAAAAAAAAAAAAAAAACACACACTGCTCTAAAATTGTTGTCTTAAGAAATACACCAAAAGATAACTTAGAAATAAACAAATTATATATATTGGAAAAACATCAAATGACTCCAGGGTACTATGAGTTTACTGGATGAATAACAGTTTCAACATTCGTCTCAGTTTTGTGTGAAGCAGGATAAATATTTTGTTTCTTAAGAAGATAACACTTTGATAACATTTAAGATTATATGTCACAGGAACAGCAATACACGTACATGTATTTACACCTGTAAAATGGTCAATAAAATACGTTATATCTCATGTTTTCAAAACTACGACCTTCATTTTAGATTTGAATAACATTAAAATCTCATGACTATTGGAACTGCACTATATAAAAGTACAGTAGTATACCGCTGATAAAGAGTCATATATCCGGGATACAAACTAATACCGAGGGAAACACATCAACTATAAGCGGAACATATATGCAAACATAATCTCAGTAACAATTCCAGGCTTGTAAGGCAGTATGTTGGACGCCTGTCTAGTCTACATCAGACACATCATGGGTTTCCAAATCACAAATTATGTAGGTATTATTATTTACGAACTTTAAGGGAATTGTAGATTGTAAATTGAATAAAATAATTGTTATTATATTGTACTAAGGGCTAGTCGGTTTCAAAAGTAAAAACAAATCGTGAATTTTATAAAAAGAGTATGAATATGTAAAATATTTTTTCCAGCCTTATCTGTCATATGTACAAATGACAATAACCTTTCACAGTAAAATGTAAGTTCTGACAGATTGGATGACCGTTAAAAATGGGAAACAATTGGAAAAGAAGGATATGTTGGATATGCACAGACAGTTTGCCTCCTAACAGACCACATTCAGACTCCCCAAACAGTTGGTGCAACGGTTTTGTTACGTTTGTAGAATGTGGTATAAAGATTGTAAAGATATGCTTGTATGTTATTAACAGTCCTAACATCTTTATCAATTAATGTGAACATATAACGCAAACAAAAGAATAATTGGAACAGGTCAATTTCAAGTGATTTTTATTTTATATTTACCAAACAGATTATTTGTTGCTGTGTTGGTGCGTAGAATGTGTCTTCCTGTTTGTTATGAATGACCTTTTTTTCAGAGTTATGGATTTTTTTACTTTTCTTATTATTTATTGTTAGTTTTGAATTTTGGTAAAGTTCAGTTCTGAATTTCGGTTAATTGCTATCTCATTGGCAATATACCACCTTTTCTTTTTTTCTACATTACCATCTTCTTCTCAAAATACTGTGCAATTTTGTAACAAAAAACAATGCAAAAAGTTAACGTTTGTAAGGAAAGTTCATTTTTGTATATAAAAATCAATTTACATGTAAAGCTTAACTTAGCGAAACTCACGAAAGCAGCAAGTATAGAATATACTAGATCACACACGCGAAATCACGGGCATTTACAGCTTGTAAACTGTTGTAGGATGATTTTTTGTAAAAGATATTATGACTGGAGAATTTCATATACGGTATCAAAAGCCCTCTCCCCTTTTTCTGAAGTCCATTTTGTGTTTCCTTTCTGTTAAATTCAATTATTTTCCGTGTTTCTGGCCTTATACTACAATTATTCTTCACCTTTGCTACAATGCATTTTTTGGTAAAAGTCAAATTAAATTTAAAATTTGCACCGCTTCAAACATGAGATAAATGAAACTGCTTATAGATCATTATTAATCTAATAAAATGTGCTTCTAGGACAATTCATGAGTGCTTTTTCTTTTGAGAGCCATATTAACATGCCAATGGTAGGATTTGAATCTCGTATAAATGACTAAGGCTCATTTGAGGGGTGGTCTGAGGGGCCCTGATACCGAAATCCCGGGCTTAAAAACATTCCCGATGTGCGTATTTTAACGAAATTCATATCCGAACATCCAGGAATTAAAAAAAATTTCCTGCATCCCGTAAAGATCAAATCCCGAGCTTAAAAACACCTGATCCAGGCGCCCTGAATAAGTCCTGCCTCCCTCTAATCTATACCGCACTTTCATTTTGGCCAAACACATACTTTCACTTTCAACAATAAATTTTTATGCCCCATTTATGGGAATTATGTTTTCTAGTCTGTTCGTTCATTCGTCCGTCCTTCTGTCCGGCTTCGGGTTAAAGTTTTCACTTTCAACAATAAATTTTTATGCCCCATTTATGGGAATTATGTTTTCTAGTCTGTTCGTCCATTCGTTCGTTCGTCCGTCCGTCTGTCCCGCTTCAGGTTAAAATTTTTGTCGAGGTAGTTTTTGATGAAGTTGAAGTCCAACCAACTCGAAACTTAGTAAATATGTTCCCTATGATATGATCTTTCTAATTTTAAAGCCAAATTAGAGATTTTACCCCATTTCACGTTTCACTAAACATAGTAAATGATAGTGCCAATGTGGCATCCGTATACTATGGACACATTCTTATTTCGACATGTTTTACTTATTTCAATATATATATGCAACTGTTATGACCCATTAGATAGTAAATATTTCAGAAAAAAGTAGACATAATACAGAGTCTCTGTATATATACATAGTAGTACAATCGTACTAAAAACCATGATATTGAGAACGCTCTGATTGGCTATTTATTTTTCATTTTTGTAATCTATCATACGATTGGTTGTTCTTGTGCATGTTAAAAACCGGAAGTCTTATCTATGACTAAAAGTCATTCTGATAACGGAAAAAATATCCGAACACCTATTTTGTCGTTTTCTCCCAAAATAAATCAATCTGAATAATCATAAGAACGGATGACAAATGCGACTATGCATGTTACCTAAAGAACACAGAGGCATGATGATTAATTTATTGTGGAAGGAAGAGAAGCGACACACAAAATGAGGTCTTCTCGTTTAATATATATATATATATATATATATATATATATATATATATATATATATATATATATATATATATATATATATATATATATATATATATATATATAAAAGTCTATAAAAACGACCAACCAGCAAATTTACTATGTACCGGATCGTCTAGAATAGGCGATACTATGCAGATAAGGAAAAAATTATATCAGTCTAAAGATTTGCACAACGGTACTGATATAAGATGTTATAATACGAAAATGTATTATAACGATTTAATAACAACATTTTCGTATTATAACATCTTATATCAGTACCGTTGTGCAAATCTTTAGACTGATATATATATATATATATATATATATATATATATATATATATATCTTTTCTATATATATAAAAAAAACTCATTAGATATGTTTTGCTTAGGTTTAATAGACTGATGAACAAAATCCAAGTACCAACTCTTTTTTGTAAAGATCATTGCTTTGAAAATTACCCACTATGTGAGATAAATGCGTCACATCTGACACATTTTAATTTTGTTTAAACGCTGACGTTTTCTGTTCTTATGTTTACTGTGATACTATTCGTTATCGATTTAAACTTGCCAAATTGATGTATTGTACGTGATGTTGAGCAGCTAACATGCACACGTTTTTGTTCATTATGAATGTAATAATCCAAATATATTTTTTACATGACATATTTCTACTCTTTAATGATAGCATTTCTCGTGAGGATATAATAGGAAGATGTACGTTTGTGCAATGGTTTATGTGTGTTCGTGCAGTAATGGGGGAGGGGAGTTAGTTTATAAAGAAAGTATGTGACTCAATGTACAAATTAAACCAATTAGAAATTTTCGTATAACAGTTTTAACCCACCATTTTGTCTTAAATTCTGGAAAATGGCAGTTGTTATCTTATAATTCTTTTCTGTGTGTATCTCCCTCATGCAAAGCTCTGATTCCTTACACGGATTTTGCTATACTTTTTGGACCTTTTGGATTATAGCTCTTCATCTTTTATATAGGCTTTGAATTTCAAATATTTTAGCCACGAGCATCACTGAAGAGACATGTATTGTCGAAATGCGAATCTGGTGCAGGAAAATTGGTACCGTTAATGTTATTGCATTGCTGTTTTTGTTTGTTGCACTTCAGTGTGTTTGTTTCATTTTTTCCTCTTATAGCTGATGTGGTTACTGCAGTTTTAGTTTGTAACCCGGATTTGCTTTCTCCTTATCGATATATGACTTTCAAACAGGGTATACTCTGGTTGCCTTTATTTAGGAAAAATCAAACTTGTTACTCACCTTGCAAAATGAAGGTTTTAGTTTTCCCAAATGAATCGTATCGATTTGTATCATATTTTCAGGTTCATGGAATTAAATGGTTGTCGTGTGTCAATGTTTGTCAGTTATTAATTGGTTGTCGTGTGTCAATGTTTGTCAGTTATTAAGTGGTTGTCGTGTGTCAATGTTTGTCAGTTATTAAGTGGTTGTCGTGTGTTAATGTTTGTCAGTTATTAAGTGGTTGTCGTTTGTCAATGTTTGTCAGTTATTAAGTGGTTGTCGTGTGTCAATGTTTGTCAGTTATTAAGTGGTTGTCGTGTGTCAATGTTTGTCAGTTATTAAGTGGTTGTCGTGTGTCAATGTTTGTCAGTTATTAAATCACGGCCGACACTCGGCTAACCGAGAGATTGGTCGGTTAATCTATATTGAGTATGCTGCTATATCGGCGGTTGGTCTGTTAATCGGGTTGACTAAAGTCTGTTAAACAGGTGTTATCGAGAAAATCATTGAAAGTTCAGCATGTTTCATTGTATAACTTTCTAAATATATTTTCATCATAAAAAGTATTCATGTTTAACAAAACAATTCAATGTACTGCATTCAGTGGTGTAATTATTATTTTTCTAGCTTCGATGTACGATCTATAAAATGAAAAGGCGGGTTACTCATCAATGAATTTATACACATTTTACACACATAAAATGTACACAAAATGACACATTGGTTAAATTTACTTGCATTCAATATCTTGAACATCGAAAAAAGAAAGACATTATGTTTGTTAACCATATTGATATCATTGTGTGAAAAATCTACACGAAAATCTGTATTTTGGTGACATAAATCAATCTTTATTTAAAACCTGGTCTGTTAATGGGTCGGATGTATAAAACCCGGTCTGTTAATTGGTCTGTTAAGAGTTATGAGTGGCAATAAAAGTATAATTTTATTGCTATATGGGGTGTTATCAGATCAAATGAGTAGGCTCAAGACTAGCGGCTAAAATATACGAAAACAACACATGAGTAATGAAACATAACATATACGGAAATAACATATGAAATTGAAAATTGATAAAAATGGCTTTAAATCAGAGATAAACGTCGTATTGTAACTAAACATCAGTAAGTAAAATATATTGGGATGACAAAATATGAAAAATAAAGAAAGAATATTGAGTAAGATAAATAAATTGTAGAAAAAAATGACCTTACAATTTAAAGAATACAGAAACAAGTATATGCCTTTCAAAAAGGGCTAAGTCGTCTCTTAGCTGATGAAAATGGAAAGTGCTCTCGTTTTGTAGATTAATTCATTTACTAGAATAGCCACCTGCATCAATCAACAAATTTTACCACACACGTTATGAAGTATCATATATCGTTTAACGTTGTTATTTACGAAACTCCAGAAGATTCGGCTACTTATAGATAAAAGTTACCTGTGTACAAATATCATGAATATGCATGATTAATGACCAGGCAAAATCTAATTGCTAAAATAGAGAGGACAAATCCGATACTCTACGGGATTAAAGGACAATCTAGGTTTGGATTGTCCTAACCAATCAATAAACTTTGATTATTCACGTCTCGTAATATCTTCCAATCAGGTAGTAAGAAGCATTCACGTACTGACTGTCCATCGTTCAATTCTTAATATCGTCTCCTAGGAGACGATAATAAACAATACCCCCAATCCGGACCCTCATGGTATACACGAGAATCTGGATGGAAACGCAGAATATATAATAATATATAAGACAGTAGAGAGTGATACATTGCTAAAAACGAGAGAAAAATAATACTTGTTTAAGAATACACACATGAAACACCGATGGCTGTTGAAACAGTAACGGATTGCGATGTACTTATATTGGTGACAAATTTACAAAGTTTACATGCGGACAACTATGGTGGCAGGTTAATGCCATTTTGCGTTTTATCGCTTAAGCGTTTTTGCCTTACATATTCTATATGGCGAAAACGCGAAACCGATTTCTCGTTTTCGAGTTCGCGTTTTCGCCTTCGCGATTTCGTCTTTTCGCGATTTCGCGTTTTCGCCCTATAGAATATGAAAGGCGAAATCGCGAAAACGCGAAATGGACTTCACCGGCCACCATAGACAACTGTAGTTCTCTTCTGCACTTATGCAGAAAGGAATTAAACGGTATAAAATGAATTGAAACTTAAAATTACCAAATGTAGCTACATTCGCTCCTTTCCGTTTACTTCTTTAGAGTGATTTGTAAACAACATAGGATTAAGTAATAGAAGAAAAGAACCAATTGGATGATGCTGACGACTTAGGGTTTAAGGGCATATCCAACAGTTTATTTCTGACGGTGAGAATTTTTTCCCTTGAAAATATTTCATTCTTCAGTTGACAGAGAATCAAATTTTGCCAAAAAAAATATATATGTTTTCGATTTCGTTTTTGCAAAAATTACTGCCGAAAATTGAACAGTTTTTGCAATTTTGGAGTAAAAAACGTTTGTTATTGAAAAAAATAAATATGATTTTTTAATCAACATATACTTATATAATTGAGCTCAAATTGAAGCAAAATAATTCAAGATGGTAAGAAAAATCTAACTTTACCATTTAAAGCATTAATTCTTACTCAAATAAAGCCAAAAAACGTTATGGTGGACCCAAACAACGGCAAGAAATGAACATTTGAAATGCACATTTTTGATTTTTTGAAATATTTCTAACGGTGTCGATTTGCCCAAAGTAAGATATATGTTTCTTTTAAAAAAAATGGAACGTCATAAGGTTTTGAAAAATATTTGTCACCATACTCGTTTTTGCGAAAAATTGAGTAATATAATACTGTTTACTCAATCCCTCCCGGAACCTCACAAATTGCGCCAAAAATTAAGACGTTTCGGAAAATAACGTTATATTTCCCCGCTAATTTTTCAAAGGCAGTGCGACGGAGTGGCAGACAAATGTATTTATACAATTTGACTTTGTTGGGTATTTGTCTCGATAGCACTCGTATCGCATCTTTTTATTTATAATGAACCAGTATCTGGACGAGATAACAATTCAGATAGTTTTACTATTGTGTTCGTCAAAATTGTGAAACCCGATAGTGAAAAATTCACTGACTCCGTATTAATTCATTTAGCAGTTTCGGGCTTTTTATTCTTTATCGGCTTCTAGCTATAACAAAAATCTGTATGTAAACTCTTAGTGTTTTGAATTATATGGGTCGTTGGGTTGCTGTCGTATTAGTGTATACCTTTAAAATCTTTTTCAAAACACAAGGACTGATTAGGTATAGAAATATTCACATCTCTGGACTTCTTCCATCCGACAGTATATCTTTGCTAAAATTTGGTGCGGCCGTTTAGCTGCTCGGATGTATAAATTTGCAGCCTCGTTTAGTCGAAATAAAAATGTATATCTGATGCATAGTGCAGTGAGTTTTGCGCCATCTATACGTTAAAAACCCAATTAAATAAATGGTTGAAGGGATATACGAACTTCGAATAAAATCTCTAAACAACAACAAAGGTCACATGAATCTTCAAATAAGTCACATGGCTGATTTTAACACATCTGTTGCGCCTTTTTCAGTTAAAGGTAAAAAAATACAGCTTTATTTAAAAAAACAGATCAGTAAGACAAAAGCTTGAGAATAAACGAAAGGGCCGAAAAACGAGCCTGACTGCCGTTGTTTTACGCTTCAATATATGAGTTATTGTATATACACAATGGAGATTGTTTTCTGTTCTACTGCCCTCCACCTAGTTTGACTGCATACAATGTAACCACTGGTGTAGACTACTATATTATTTTTGATTATTTAAACAAATGAATTCAAAGAGAAAGATGCGCAAAGAAATTCTAAAATTATCGTTAAAAAACAAAATATAAATAAAAATCAAATACCAAAACTGGAAAACTGTTTGAGACAATTATCCGTTGAAAACTGATGATTATGCATCACTATATGAAACTGTATTGCTCCCGTGGTCCAGTGCCAAATATATCACGCATATTTAGGACGAGGCGAAAGTGGATCTGAAGTAAATCATTGATACATTATTAAGATACATAGTTTGCTAGCGGTAAAACGTATGCCGTACTAGAATAAAGTTGAATAAGATCAAAGTCTTGAGTTAAGCTATTAGCCCTCCCCTCCCTTTTCCCTAATTTTGAATTAGGGTATTTCGATGGCTGTTTTTCCCTATCCTATTATGGACCCGCTGATTTTATGAGAGCGTGTCTAATTAGTCAAGACCTACACCAAGACCTACACCGTTGTTTTTTTTTGCTAAATTATATTTGTGTCCTCATACATAAGTAAACATCAAAATCGTCAGATATTTTCTACTTGTATGTCAGTGTTTATATTACAATGTTTTCCTATTTCAATTTTGTTTTTATTACAGTGTCATCTTTTGTTTTACATTGTTTACCAGTTAAAGGTCGTATTCATTTAAAGATCTACTATATGTATATACTGTACACTAGGACTTCAACGCAAAGCTAGATGCATGATAAATGTTAGTTTACTCCGCATCTTATTTAAATAAAAAATTCATGCATATTCCAGAGGCCAATCCATATCACGCTATATTGAAGTGACACACCCTTTAATAAAATGCAAAGAAAGTCAAAATAAAAATGTTCTTTCTAATATACTGTGGCACCGTATTGTCATTTTTGTTTACTCAGGGACATCTCATTCTTAAATTTTTCAAGGGGGAAATATAAAGGTAGCAAAATTATTGTCGTGGCTAAATAACTCTTAACTGACACAATTTCAATTGTCCAACCCATTAACAGACTTTATTCCCGTAATTTTCACTAAAACGTGGTATTATTCACGTTATTTTACAATTATGAAATATTTACTAATGTCGATTTATTTTTTAGAACCACAGTACTATTTTTTGTCCTTTAAATGATATCTAAATTTGTTTGTTTCGCCTTTTATTAGAAAAATTGCTATGCGTATAAGCATAAATACTACATACTTGCGCGACGCCTTTTAATTTTACTGAAAACTGCGCAGACTAAGAAATGTTTTTACAAGTGCAAAATGTTCTACGATAGATATCATTTTGTCAGACACTTTTCTTTTTTTGATTTGGTTCTGATAACATGCCAAAAATCTGTATATTTAATAGAGTTTAACATTAAATTAAGCGTTTTACTCTTAACAGACGTATAACCAACCCGATTAACAGACCAATCGCCAATATAGCCGCATACTCAATATAGGTTAACCGACCAATTTCTCGGTTAGCCGAGTGTCGGCCGTGTAAATGGTTGTCGTGTGTAAATGTTTGTAAATGTTTGTCATATTTGAAATACGTTTGTTGTTTTGTTCCATACCAGGTCATTACTTCAACACTTTCAACACCAATAAATTGTGTATTTATAAATTTATATAACGATACTCCGCGATAAGAATTTAATCTAGATTTGATAACAATTATATTGTATAACTGAACGAATAAACTCATCAGTAGAATTAGTATCTTTGAACTTTTTTTAAATCTGGAATATCATCTACTTCGGAATATATGAATTAATTATGAAATATACTAATTACTCGGTGAATTAACGTTGCTAGCCAATAACAATATAAATGATATAGTTGATCCAATTGTGTATTAAACATTTTATGAATTTATTTGGTTTACAAAATTGAAAATGTATTATGAAATGACTGGAATCAACGAATTTTAGAGAATACAGATTATTCGGTTTTGTTTTAATTTTAAATAAATGTGAGTTAACGTTTGTATATTTAGAAAAACCTTAATAAATATGTTTTGCTAAAGAATTTAACGACGAACAAACACAATCAACTACCAGATTATTTAAGTAAAGTACATTGCTTTGGAAACAACCCTCTGGTAGAGATTAATACGTCACATCTTCGACATTTTAATTGTGTTTATATGCTGACCTTATCGATGCTAATAATAGAGAGAAATTATCGATTATCGATATACATTGTCAACATTTGAATACTTTACATGATGATGTAGTGACAAAAATGTACAAAATTTCAATCTGGTTCATTAGAAATATATTAATTCGAACATATTTTTTCCATGTAATATGTTTAATCTTTTGTGATTTCATTTCTTGTGAGTATAGAATAGGAAAGATGTACGTTTGTGCTAAAGGGAGAAGGTAGTTAGTTTATAAAGTAAATAAATGATCCAACATACATATTTAGCCAGTTAGAAAATTTCGTAGAACAGTTTAGGAAAAGTTGCATGTGTCGCTCACTTTGCTATGAATAGGCCGTTAGTTTTCTAAAATGAATTGTATCGATCGTATTGTATGGTATTTTCTCTGTTAATTTGAATTTAGTGGTTGTCAAGTGTTTGTTTCTGTCATATTTGTTATCTGTTTGTTGTTTGTTTTGCAGTTAACCTGGCCATTGCTTGTTTTGTTTCAACACCGATAAATCGTTTTTTTACATTTTTTATGGTAAAGGCAAAGCACACATTTTAACTGACATGAAATGACCCCTTCGACTTTTTGAACACGCAAGGGCTCAGGATGGCTGAACCGATTCCAACTTGATAGAGGAAAAGACAAAATTTTGTAGGCCAAGAAGAAGGGAAAAAAACAAACAAAAACAAACCAGGGGATAATAAAAAGGACATATGTACTGTAACACTACAGACAAATGATAAACATTGACCAGGTAAAAAAGGCAACAATAGTATACCGCTGTCAAACAGTTAAAAAAAAGATTGAGAGAAAAGAAATTCGGGCTACTAACTAAAACTGAGGGCAACGCATCAACTATAAGAGGAAAAAACGAAACAACAGAAACACTGAAGTGAAACAAAAAAACAAAAAATATAACGACAATGAACCCAGAAAAGAGATTTTCTTTATACTATGTTAATTCCCAATACTTATTTTTATGATGAACATCCCAGTCTAGTGGTTCGCATCTTAACAATATGTTAAAATTTTGTTTTGTCTTATATCATATTAAAACCTAACATTATTGTGTATAAATTAAATATGATTATTATTTCCGTTTTAAATAACTTTAAATGAACCCAGGTGGTCATTAGTTTATGGGATCAACAACAAAAACACCTGTAACTCAGTTGTGTCTGGAGGTGGGTAAAAACTGTTGTTGATAAAGATAATATTTATATAACATTTAAGTTTATATGTCACATGGGACACACGACAAACACAGGTAGTTATTCCCTCTGTGAAATGGTTCAATATACTAAGCTTTATCTCATGTTTAGTATAGATAATTTTGTATAAGAATAACATATTTTATATTGCAGGCATTACATCTATTATAAAATTGATTTGTTCATCCGATTTTTACATGCAATAGGCATTTTATTAATTCTTATGTCCTGATTTGATTTTTATACCCGTTTAGTACAATCAAAATATGTGTTTGCAACACAAATAGGTGTATGCAACACATTCAGGTTACTTTTATCCAGATAGTGTTCACTTTGTGTTGTCTATTCATTTTCCTTCCATCGGACGAGTCGGTTTAATTGGTTAGTCTGGTTTGCTGAGGTGTCCAATGTTTACATTGATTTCAATTATTCTTTTAATACAAAAGGTAATAAGCTGGTTGATATGGTACCCATTTACCAAAAAAAAAAAAAAAAAAAAAAAAAAATAATACTTTTTTTGGCAAAAATTTTTTATTTTTATATTCTTTAGGTATTACATTTTAGGGTTATGCGGGTCTCTCATCGAATAACGAATTTGATAACAAAAATCAAAAAAATAATACTTTTTTTGGCAAAAAAAAATTATTTTTATATTCTTTAGGTATTACATTTTAGGGTTATGCGGGTCTCTCATCTAATAACGAATTTGATATTGCCTTTGATAATCCCAACATTAATTTAAATGTATATCTTGATTGTGTAGTTTAAATACATTGTATCTAACTCAGGACATAACGAGTTTGATAAAAAAAAATGATTGAAAAAGTTTCAACTTTTAAAGAAATGAATAAATGAATTAAATTGCTATGATTTATGTATTGCCATTTTTTTAATTGTGTTTCTAACTATATATACACTGATGAGTATCTTTAAAGTTTTATATTATTTTCACCCGCGGATTTTGGTTGGTTTTGTTTTACTCAATCGTTGGTTTTCTATGAAGTAGTTTGTTGAATATTCTTTCGATGTTTTCTATAATCCAAGTATTGTTTTCTTTATGCCATGTGATTGTTCACCAAATTGAAAGGTCATCCTTATAATATTCTTCTCTGTGTTGTAAATTGTATATGATGATATCCCACGAACATCTAGTTTACCATTCATAAATTGTCAATTGATAAGATAAGTTGGTCAATTGAAGTATGCCATGCAGAACAATAATTAAAATAAGATTTCTAAAATATAAAAAGAAAACGTTTAAGATCTTATAGGAATTACACAACACTAAGTGATTGCTGTTTAAGTACTAAATTTATATTATCTATAAAACTAAAATAGCGAGGTCCAATTTGTCATCCGTCATGGGGTAAAAAAGACAAATCACAGAACTCAATTTTAAATAAAGCCAATATAGGACAATAGTGTTGATTAAAAATTACACCACTCCAGACCCTTTTGTTATCCACATAATTAATATTGCCAATAATTAACAAGTTCCGGATCGAATCCGATACTGATACCAATAGTATATTAACCTGTTACTTATTACCTTATCTGTACGTTCCGCATCTGACAGGCGGTGTATTTCGGTTTTTGATATATACATGGGTCATAATCACAGGATTGACACTACTAAATTCAATAATTATCAAATTTTTCGCTATTGTAGTATTTTAATAAGTAAGACTTTCTAAGATGACAATACGAATACTAAAAGTCTGGACTTAACATAAGACGCATAGGTTAAGTTTTTAATTTGTTTGCATGACGTAAAACAGCCAATCAAAGAATTCAACTTTATTTATAACTAATATAGGACAATGCTGTTGATTAAAAAATACTCCATTTCAGAACATTTTGTTTTCCAAATAATTTATATTACCAATAATTGATAAGTTCCAGGACGACGGGTTCAAACAGAAAGATTTTTAAAGCAGAGAAAACTTTGCATCTTATAATCGGCATGACTTTATCAGTTGACAATCCCAATACTAAAATAAGGCTTACGCATAGTTATATAATTCAGTCACGGACCCGCGATGTCACAGGTTTGTTCTAGTATCATTTTATCTTTCAATAGTAATCTAAAATTGATATAGCTGCATTTGGGATAATCAAATTAAAACAGTTGTTGTTACTATATGTTTAAAAATCGATGTTTTGCTGAAAATGAACAAACCAAACATCTGTATAAATAAGATGTGATATGAGGGTCAATGAGACAACTCTTTATCTAAGTAAAAATATAAGAAAAATTGACAATTTTAGGTCAAAGTATGGCCTTCAACACGTAGCCTTTTTAGTTTACATTTAAAAAAATCCATAATGACTAGTGTAAAACAATTCAAACAGGAAACTATTCATATGTATAGTTGTTCCATTATGGGCATCTCAAAAGAAGATCTTATCAGAGTGTGTCCGTATAAAATACCATGATTTGAAATTAAAACAGCTTATCAGATGCTGTTGCTTGTGTCAAGTAAAAAAGTATTGACCTTCAGTGGTATACTACAAATGGCCAGATTAATTAACTTACTGCAAAAAATGTAGATGGCTTGACATGTTTTGTAGGATTCAATTTCCGTAACCTGGGACAATGGTGTAACCACACAACTTACATTATCATAATACATTACTTCATTTGCAACATTAGGATAGTATTTAAGTGTAAAATACTTTTTTGAAGTAAAGACATCTAACTGCCATATAACAAATTTCCGGGCAAATATTACTTATAATCTCGTATAAACGGAATAGCGTAGTGCCCCCATTCATTTTATTCCAATATGATGCTCTTTATCTTTATATATATTCTAATTGCTCATCAGGTTTTTCTGATGGGGCATGTGTGTTTTCCTTCAACAACCCATATTGACAAAAAATGTTTGATAGGACAATGAACATGTACAAACGTTAAAACATGAAAGTTATAAGTATCTTTGGACTTTTTTTCAAAGTTAGAAGCAAATCTACTTTGGATTTTATAAGTTCATTGTGGAATATACCAATAACTTATGGAATATATATTGTCAACCAATAACTTTATAATTGATCAAATTATAAATTTATTTTTATTGGATATACGGGGTTTATAAAATCAAAAAAGTCTTTGGAAGTGACTGGAATCAACAAATTTCAGAGAATACAAAATATATTATTTGTTTTTTTCTTTTTTTAATTTAATGTGAGTTAACTTTAGTTTATTTAAAAAACAAAACAAAAAAGTCAATAGATATATGTTTTACTAAAGTTTAGAAGACGGACAAACAAAATTTAGATACAGATTATTTTCGTAAAGTTTATTGCTTTGAAAACGACCCTCTAGATGACATTAATGCGTCACATCGTACACATTTAAATTTTGTTTAGACGCTGACGTCATCGGTTCTAATTTTTACTGTGACATTATTCATTATCGATTTAAACCGGCCAAGTTGAAGTATTGTACGCGATGATGACAAGCTAACATGCACACGTTCATTATAAATATATTAATTCCAAACATATCTAGATTTGCACGGAATAAGTCTATTTTTTATGGTAGCATTTCATTTGAGGTAGTAGGAGAGGATAGTTATTAAATAAAGCTAATACATGATCAAATATAACTATAGCCAGTTAGAAACTACTATATTACAATTTAAGGAAATGTTACATTTGTCGCTCACCTTGCTACAAATTAGTCCGCTAGTTTTCTATAATGAATTGTATCGTATTTTATGTTTAATGGAATTATGTGATTGTCGTGTGTCAGTGTTTCTTATATTTGATATCCTTTTTTTTTTTGTTTTGTCCTATACCAGGTCATTGCTGTTGTAGTTTCAACACCGATAAATTTTATATTATTACTTTATTCAGCGATACTTTGCGATAGTTACTTGTTCTAGATTTAATAAAAATTATATGGTATAACGGAATGAATAAACTCAGTAGAATTAATCTATTTGTACATTCTCAAAGTTAGAATAGTATTCACTATATGAAATATATTTGTTGATTGTGAAATATACCATTTACTTGTGGAATATATCAATTACTTGTTAAATATACATTGTAAACCAATAAAAATGTAATTGATCAAATTGATTTAATTTAGAAATTAACATCTTGATTGGATATACTTGGATTACAAAACTGAAAAGTGACTGGAATCATCAAATCTAGAAAATACAGATGGTTTGTTATTGTAACAGATATAATTATGGTTTTCATTTGAACGGAATAACTTTTTTCAGTTTCCCTTTGATGGTTACTGTTTGAAATATGTGTTCGTGTATCTTTGTGTATATTCTAATTGTTCATCAAGTTTTGCTGATAAGACTTTTGTGTCACCACCTTAAACAATTAATGTTTACAAAAATGTTTAATAGAAGAAAAAAAAAAAATAAAAAAAAAAAATAAAAAAATTTGAACAAGAAAGTCGTTTTCATTATAAACATGAATTATGGTACAATTGAATAAATACACTTATCAGAATATTTAGTATCTTTGAACTTTTAACAAATTAAGAAGAAAATCTACAATAAACTATGTTAAGTGCCTGAGGTTATATACCTTGTTACCCAATAACGATATAATTGATCAATATTTGAACTTTCAAATTGACGTTTATATTGGATATTCTTGGCTTATAAAATTGAAAGATCATTTGGAAGTGACTGGAATTTAAATTTCAGCTCATTTTGGTAAAGTGCATTGCTTTGAAAACGACCCACTTAAGAGATTAATGCGTCACATCTGACACATTTTAATTCTGTTAATGCACTGACATTATAGCTTCTAATTTTTACTGTGACATTATTGATTATTGATTTGAACTGGCTTAATATATATGTAATTTGAATACTGAACGTGATGTTGACCAGCTAGCAAGCACACGTTTTGGTTCATTATAAATGTAATAATCCAAACATAATCCAAACATATTATGTACATGGAATAAGTTTACTCTAATGATAGCATTTCTCGTGAGTATAGAACAGGAAGGTGTACGTTTGTTCAATGTGTTATATGTGTGTATGTGGTAGTGGGGAGGGTAGTTAGTTTATAAAGCAATTATTTGATCCAATTTACAAATTAAACAAGTTAGAACAATTCGTATTACTGTTTTAACCCACCATTATTTCTTTAAATGTCCTGTACCAAGTCAGGGAAATGGCAGTTGTTATCTTATAGTTCGTTTTGTGTGCGTGGCATTGCCGTTTTGTTTTTTGTTGCACTTCAAGTTTTCTACTGTTTCGTTGTTTTCTTCTGATATGTTTACCTCAGTTTTAGTTTGTAACCCGGATTTGTTTTTTCTTTATCGATATCTGAATTTCAGCAGCGGTATACTACTGTTGTATACCAAGAGTTCCAAATGGTGAAGTTGAAATCATCCCTTTGTAAATTTTACGGACAACATCACGAGTTGGTTGACCGTTATGCCATAACCGTTTCACAAATGATATCGGATATATTCCTTATGTCGTAACTACAATCCCCTTCCCTTTCATGAATGTGACCTACCTAATTACACTATTTACCGGATTTGTTATCACATAAGCAACACGACGGGTGCCACATGTGGAGCAGGATCTGCTTACCCTTCCGGAGCACATGAGATCACACCTAGTTTTTTGGTGGGGTTCGTGTTGTTTATTGTTTAGTTTTATATGTTGTGTCGTGTGTGCTGTTGTTTGTTTGTCCTTTTCATTTTTAGCCATGGCGTTGTCAGTTTGTTTTAGATTTATGAGTTTGACTGTCCCATTGGTATCTTTCGTCCCTCTTTTGCAAAAAAAGGCCGTTATTTTTCCCAAATGAATCGTTTTGATTTATGTCATATTTCCAGTTTCATGGAATTAAGTGGTTGTCGTAAATGTTTGTCATATTTGATATCTGTTTGTTTTTTGCCCTAGACCAGATCATTGCTTTTTTCGTATCAACACCGATAAATTGTGTATTTATCAATTTATTAAGCGGTAGATATAACTAAATGAATAAACTCATCAGTAAAATTATTACCTTTGGACTTTTTTTCAAAGTTGGAATAGCATCTACTATATAATTGATATACATGTAGTTGATCCAATTGTGTAATAAACATTTTTTGAATTTATTTGGATTATAAAATTGAAAATGTATTATGAAATGACTGGAATCAATAAATTTTAGAGAATACAGATAATTTGTTTTTGTTTTAATTTTAATTAAATGCGATATATTTTTCGTATATTTCAAAAAAAAAAAAAAAAAAAAAAAACAACTCATCAGATATGTTTTGCTTAAGTTTTGAAGACAAACAAACACAATTCCAATACCAGATAATTTTTGTAAAGTATTTAGCTTTGAAAATGACCCACTCTGTGAGATTAATTCGTCACATCTTACACATTTCAATTGTGTTTTTATGCTGACCTTATCGGTTCTAATAATCTAGTGAAATTATAGACTATCGATTTACATTGTCAACATTTAAGTACTATGCATTACGATGAACAGACAAACATGTACATGGTTTTAATCTGGTTCATTAGAAATAATTGAATATAAACATATGTTTTACATGAAATATGTTTAATTTTTCTGATTGTATTGCTTGTGAGTATGGAATAGGAAAGGTGTACGTTTGTTGAGTATGTTTGTGCTAATGGGACAGGATAGTTAGTTAATAAAGTAAATAATTGATATTCAGCCAGTTAGAAAATTTCATATAACAGTTTTAGAAAAAGTTGCGTGTGTCGCTCACCTTGCTAAAAACTAGGTCGTTAGTTTTATCAAACGAAATGTATCGATCGTATTGTATGGTATTTTTCTGTTTAACTGAATTTAGTGGTTGTCGAGTGTTTGTGTCTGTCATATTGATATCCATTTGTTGTTTTGTCATTGATTTTTTCGTTTCAACAGATAATTGTTTTCACGTATTTCCATAGTATAAGCACTATGTTAAAATAATTCGATATGAGTTCTTAGACTTTTTGAAAACATAAGGGCTCAGGATTGCCGAACCGAGTCATACATGATAGAGGAAAAGACAGAAGTCTGTATGTTAAGAAGAAGGGAAACAAACAAACAAAAACAAACCAGGGGATTATAAAAAATGACATACGCACTATTACGCTAATAGACATATGAAAACACTGAACAGGAATGATAAAGGCAACAGTAGTATACCGCTGTTCACAAGTTCAAAGAAAACGATTGATAGAAGACAAATCTGGATTACAAACTAAAACTGATGGAATCTCATCACCTACAATAGGAAAACAACGAAACAACAGAAACACTGCAGTTCAACAAAACACAAACGACAATGTAAACCAGAACATACATTCTCTTATTATTATGATTATTCGAAATACCTTTTTTTATAATAACATACAAACCTGGCGGTTTGTGTTTGAATCGTATCTTAAAAACATGTTTTAAAAAACTTTTTGTCTTAAAGCATACCAAAAGATAACAATATTGGTTATACATAAAATATGATTAATATTTCTGTTTTTAATATCTTTAAGCCCCAGTCCCACTAGACCACGATCGCACCACGCTCACCGCGATATAAAAAAAATTCATATCGTGGTGAGGTCGCGTTATGAGCGGCATGACAATGTAAATTTTCGTTGCTTTTACGATGCTACTACGTCCTCATTACGCGTCCCGCTACGATTATACCACGTTCTCACTGCGGTTATCAAGATTTTTCAACGCTCATCACGTTCTCACTACGACCGTACAACGAGTATCTTAGATCGTGGCCTAGTGGGACTCCAGTATTAAACGAACCCAGGTGACCACGAATTTATTGGATCAACAACATTTCAACACCTGTTTCCGAGTTGTGTCTGGAGCCGGGTAAAAACTGTTTTGATGTAGATAATATTTATATAACATTTAAGTTTATATGTCACTGGAACAAACAACAAACACACGTAGTTATCCCTTCTGTTTAATAGTTAAAAAAACTAAGCTCTGTTCTCTGTTCAGTTTATGTAAATTGGTATTAGAATAACATACCTTTATATAGCAGGCATTTATTCTCTTATAACCTAGATTTGTAGATTTTTACATGCAATAGGCATTTAATTTATTTGTTAATTATTAGTTCGCTTATTTGCACCCGTTCAGTCTTATCACAATAGGTGTTCACTTTCTGTTGATTTTTGTTTTTTATTCATTTTTCTTTCATCGGACGAGTCGGTTTAAGTTTGGTATACTAAGCTGTCCAATAATTGCGTTGATTTCAGTTATTCCTTTAATTGAAAAGGTTATAAACATGTTGTAATTGGACCAATTTACAAAAAAAAAAAAAAAATATTTGGCAAAACAATTTCATTCTTTTGGCAAACCTTTTTGGAATTTTGAGTCCTAAATGCTCTTCAACTTTGTACTTGTTTGGCTTTATAACTATCTTAATCTGAGCGTCACTGATGAAATGTATGCAGACGAAACGCGCGTCTGGCGTATTACATTACAATCCTGGTACCTTTGATAACTAATTATATTCTTTATGTATTGCCTTTTAGTGTTATGCGGGTCTCTCATAGAATTACGAATTTAATATAGCCTTTAATATTCTCAGCCTTTTTTAAATATATATTTTGATATTAGGATGACTAATAGTTGGAGCAGTTTACCATATCCAATCGCTTTTTTTATGGAAAAGATGACCTTTTTAGTGTGAAAGGTAATCAGCAACCTACAAGGCGTCTAACCATTCGACAACCTTTGACGATATGACGTAGTCGATTACAACATTACCACTTACTATAAAGTATTGAAATGCAATTGCTAAATTAAACTTAGAAAGAAACTTCAGTGTAACAATCTATCTTTTAATAACTTTCAAACAAAAATGGAAAACAAGTTATTATGGGCATTGGAGTCAGGAAAATTTAAGTTGGCTAAAATTTTAATACAAGGTGGACACGACGTAAACTTCTGTACAAACACAGGAACCTCACCACTGATGCTCGCATGTAAATTGGTTACACGCGATCAGGACGTCTATGAGAAACTTGAGATAATTTCCAAAATACTAGCCAACAAAGCAAATATGAATGCAAAGGACAACAAAGGAAGAACAGCGCTGGCGTATGCAATGCATGCAAGATGTAAAGCAACAATTCAAATGTTAAAAAAACAAGGACTAGTCATAACAATAGATGCCAAGACGAAAACGATAAAAGGAAACAACAAAAAAGTTTGGAACAGTTTTGACTTGGACGAAGAGTAGCTTCCGTTTACAACATATCACTTTTAAACATATCACTATGTAACCATTGATTACGAATCAACTTTGGTATTTCTCATTTTCTGTAAAATACACAATGGTGTTAACATTTGCTACATGTACAGCTGATAGTGGTTTGCATCGAAACATTGATATCAGTAATTTGACAAGCATCGAGATCCTTTCAGTTACTGAGCGGTTTAGGTTTCAGTGATAAATATATATTTGTCAAGAGAGAGAGAATGAACGTTAATTTTTTACGACTGTGTGAAGGTATTTAAACAAGCTGATCCTGTTGAACTAAATACATATTGTATGTCAGGATTTGACCTTTTTCATACCAATCAAAGATGAACAGTTTGTCAAGTTTTAAAGAAATTGAATAAATGAATTAAATTTATATGAATTGTTTATTATTACTTGATATGGTGTTTCCTCACTTGATTTATTATTATTATTAACTTAAAATTCAGCATTATTTTCTTAAAAGTGTGTTGAGCACTTTGAATCACCCATAGATTTAGTTGGTTTTATTTTGCAGGTATTGCTCATTGATTAGCTTTCTATGAAGAATAATAGGCTCTTTTTGTTATGTACTATATTCCAAGGTATTGTCTTGTTTGTGTTTAGTGGAAATTAAAATAAAATACCAAACTCATAAATCAAAACGTAAAGTCCGTATTCAAATGGAAAAATCAAAATCACAAACACATCAAACGAATGGATAACAACTGTCATATTCCTAACTTGGTGCGGGCTTTTTCTTATGTAGAAAATGTTGGATTAAACCTGGTTTTATACAACTTTTGGAATTTTGGCACAAGTTTTTGAAATTTTGGGCCCTCAATGTTCTTGAAGTTTGTACCTGTTTTGGCATTTTAACTATTTTGATTTGAGCGTCTTATGGAGACGAAACGCGCGTCTGGCGTATCAAATTATAAACCTGGTACATTTGATAACTTATTATAACTAGCTTACCTCGCTTTCAACATTACCCTAATCATTTGTTACATACGTTAATGATTGTTAGTGATCACAAATCCATATTTCATCTAACTTTATAGATTCTGAACTTGTAATTCAAAATATTTGTATGAAGATATTCAACAAACATATAAAACAAAGTTATTCCATGGTAAGGTAAAACGTTTTAAATTGAGGTTGGCCTGGTTATATTCCTGTTTATGTAACTTTATGTGTTTTCAACAAATATTGATTTACAATAAAAATAGTCACGAACAATTGAGTTCTGCTGATTTGACATTTGAGTCATACTTCAGCAAACCTTGTTGATACAATATTGGAAAGAACTTTGACACTCTACAGACTTTTCGAACGGAAAATTGATACATCAATTAATACTTCCAAAATGTGTTCAATATTAGCTAAGATAAAAACTGAGTTTTTTTGTTATTTTAGCATATACAGCGGTACATCGCAAAAAGAAATGATTCCAGTTTCGATTATAATTATATACTGAAACTTTGTCAAGTTGATATATTTTAAATGAGTAGATTTATTATTTGTTGGCTTATTAGAAAATGAGACCTAAACTATCTGTCTAAAATATTAATAACTGATGAAATTAGCAGTTTTTTTTTATATAATCGGATCCTACAATTGAAACTGAAATCAACAATTTTACAGTATACACATTTTTTGTTTTTGTTTTAATTGATAATCAGTCATATTTGATATTGATTTTTATCATATACTAAGCGTTGATTTGATAGCTTTTGCATATGTGTATTGAGCGGAAGTACACAAGCCATAATTTGTCCACCCGGGCTGATAACCCATATCAGGGGCATCTCGTGCACGAAACCCATAATAGTGCCTCTCGTGCAAGTTACCTCCGGTATCGGTTGTTTACTTTTCCATTGTGACGTCAAATATTTTTATGACGACTTCAAAATTTATGGGAACTTTTGGGGGACAGTTTAGTACTTGCTAATAAATGCCATTGACAATTATGAATCATTTTATAGTACAACAAACATAGAGTAATAATGATCATGAAACTCTTCCAAATTTTAAATGTTTCAAAATGCCTGTATAGGAAATAGTAATATAAATAAATATGGAGGTAGTGATGTTATTGTTGGGCAATTATAGTGTATTTGTAAGATTTATAATCTAACTTTTTTGTAAAGTTATTTGACTGTTTTAGTTATTTTATTTGTTGATTTGCCGTACATAAAACAATTGTCGGAAGTATATGATAAAGTGATTAATACATGGCCTTTTCCATATCGGCCCGTGGATCATCCCTTGACCCATATCAGCACCTCGACTACGTCTCGGGCTGATATGAAGGTCTCGGGATGATACCCGGGCCTATATGGAAAAGGCCATGTATTAATCTCTATGTAAAACAAGTTCAATCAATTGACATATATTGTTGTAGTATAAAGACGGATAAATAAAATCAAAATACCATATAATTTTATAAAGTTTATTGCTGTGAAAATGACACAGCTAACACATTTTAATTGTGTATTTATACATTAATCTTAACAGTTCGGATTTTATATTTGGGAAATAACTAGACATGTTATGAAATTTTTTATACATACATGTTAACGACGCTAATGACAAATAAGCCATGTTTATACCACACGTGTTGTGCCCTTAACATATGTACAGTGAGTTATAAGAGATCAATATACATTTACATTGAATTTGTTCTCATCTGAACACATGATTTAGATACATGAACATAGGATTTGTTGACACGAGTACACAACATGCAGTGTATTTTGAGTATTCCTAACATGTTATAAAATCGAAAAATTCTCTGTAAAGGATGTTTGAAATGTAAATTTGACGATGTCATGATTTCTCGGTTAAAAGAAAGGATTGCAACAATCAAGATTCAAATCTAGTGGTTATCTTGTGATGAGCCTGTAATATTTGTTTTCCGTTTTTTTTTGTCTTGTCAAAAACCGATATTTGGGTTTTTCGTTCAAACACTAATAAACTGTTCATCGTATTCTGATGTCTGGTTTTTTATTATTGTTATTTTCGAAGGACGTATGGTGATTTATGATTTATAAGATCCGCTCTATTTGAACAGTTATCTGACATTTCCTTATTTTATATCATGGTACAGACAAAATAAATGTAATGACAAAATATGGCTTCTTGGTCATTTTGAGCACGTAAGAGCTCATAATAGCCAAACCAAATAACATGTGTCAACAGAAAAGAAAGAAAAAAAATCACCCAAAAACGTGGCAACGAAAAGAGACATTTAGTATAAAAAAACAGTGGATTACAAATGAAAACTTTATTCGGTAACTAGAGACGTATAAAACCACAGACCCATAAAATAATTAAATAGACCATTCCTAATGTTATTTAAAACTACCATGCACCATAATTCTGCTTTTCATTGACCCCCTCAAAAATGACCGTGTAGAAAATGGAATAATATTTAGTAGGGACAGGCAAAAGGTCATCAACGTATACCTCAGAGACAGTTTCAACAAGAATGTTTACAGTACAGATAGAATTGCTTTCTCTTTACAATGATATTACCTCCCTATTCTGATCGGACGTGGCGCAGTATTTGTGGAAACAATTTTACTGCCTGTCGGCGGAAGACCTTTGTGTCAACATTTCTTTTTCCTATTGAAAAATATTACCGCAAAGGCAAATAATTTAACTAGAAGTGGTTTTATTTGTTTTAGGTTTTTGCTTAAAAAAAGATTACCCTTATAGATTTTAGCCATAGTATATACTTGATCGGGCATCAGTAAACATTGTATCAGTATCTTACATATATTTCATTTCCATTATGTTGCATGGTTTAAAGAAGTATGAATATGACATGCGTCCCCATGAGTCTATTTTGAAATCTCGTAAGAGCTCCAATGACAGTTAAATGTAGAATCTTGATCATTTCTAGTTAGGAAAAGAATGTGACATTGATAAAAATTCACATTTGAATGAAATAATATGAAATATTTGGTCTTTTCACTCGCGTCGATACTAGAACATTGTTTTCTTTTAAATCAATAAGGTATACAAATTTTATTTAGTTAATTATGTTCGAAATTATGCTGAAATGCATTTAAACTTTAGCGATTTCAATACTCCAGTAAAATGTCATACGTGACGCATTAATCTTAAAGGGAGGGTCGTTTGTTTACAGTGAACTTTAAAATTTGATCTGGTATTTTAATTATGTTTTTTTGTTTGTAACATAGATAATATAAATGATAAAAATTATGAACTTTCAATATCATTTCTCTTTAGTGACACTTTCGAATTGTTCCAAACAATTATTTATTTTATACAAAAGCACATGCATCGATTTTCCATTTCCGGAAATTCGAATTGTTCATAGTTTTATAGAAATAAGACTTTTAACTATTTGGATTACAGTTGTGGTTTAAAATCTCGTTTTTATAGTTGGATTGAAAAAAGTAGAATCACAAACATATTGAATTCCGAAAATTCAAATCTGTAAGTTCCTCTTCAAATGCAGAAATCAAACGCTCAAACACATCAAAATAATGGATAATAACTGTCATATTCCCGACTTTAATAAAACTTTTAACACGATGTCATAGTTTGGCTAAACCTCTCACTTTTATGCACTTGCATCAAATACCATTACATTTACAACGATGTGACGACAAAATAAACAGACTTAATCAATAAAAATGAGAAAAATAGGGGTACATCAGTCAACATTGAACCTGATCTGACTCTCTTTCCTATCGATTTTCTTTATTTGTTTTTGTTTTTTGTTTAAAACATTTCAAATTCTGTTCAGTGTTTTCTGTAATTGTTTTTGTCAATAATTTCTGAAATATTTGCATATCGGTATACATGTGTGTCTCAATTTCATTTTTAACGCACACTTGCAATATCCCTAGCAATCATTAATATGTACTTTATATCGTCGAGAGTATGTTGTATTATTTCTACTAATGCATTTGTTCTGTTTTGCTATAGATCTATTTTTGATAGTTGTATTTAAGAATGTATTACAAACACGAACTTGCATTATATTTTTGTCCTATCAAAAATTTGCTGAACCCGGCAAAGATAAAATAAGTCTACGGTACGCTTGAGACAATTATATTTCTCTTCATCTTGTATCCTGATCGAATGTTTATTAAATTGTACAATGTTGGTAGGTTTCAGTCAGTTTTACGGGTGTTTTTTTGGTGACAGTTTTCGAATGTCTGTGATACAGACAAACACACCATAACAACATATCCTTTGTTGTCGATTTTAATGTGTATTTTTCAACTGATACATTAGTCTTTCATTCAAACTGTTATAATTTGAGTCTAACTAATAAATAATGAGTATACAAATGATTTCCTTATGTGTATAAAGAGCTCCTCTTCAATAACTAACTATGAATGAATGAATGAATACTTTATTCTCTTAAAACAATTGTTACAGATAACATATACATATTAACAATATACAAACTTATATATAGCATGTGTGAATTACATATACATATATAAAGTGAAACTAAATGCAATTGTATTGTTTAAATTTTTAGTTTATTTATGTGTAAATGATGCAATTTGAAATATAGTGCAACTACAAAACTGATGTAACGACTGAAAATAAGAGCATGCTATTCTATTAACATTTAAATCTAAATTGAAGGTCTTTATATGGTCAACATGGATATAAAATTCAACATTTACATGCAAAGCTCTGGTTCCTTTCACGGATTTGGCTATACTTTTTGGACCTTTTGGATTATAGCTCTTCATCTTTTATATAGGCTTTGGATTTCAAATATTTTGGTCACGAGCATCACTGAAGAGACATATATTGTCGAAATGCGCATCTGGTGCAAGAAAATTGGTACCGTTAATTTTATCACACTGAAGTGGTGACTTTTCCTGTGGTTTGTTCTAGTGACATAGGATATAACATAAAACATTTACACTAAGGTTGTGAATTTTCCGGTGGTTTGTTCTAGTGACATATACCACTCAGGGTTATGGAAATGACATCTTAAAACACACATGTAAGATTTGACCTGCTTCAGACACACATTAGAAAAAGGTGTTGATATTGTTATTGGTATAAGGACAAATATTAAATTCTGAAGGTTTGACCTGCTTCAGACACACATTAGAAAAAGGTGTTGATATTGTTATTGGTATAAGGACAAATATTAAATTCTGAAAATACGTCTTTGTTATTTGCGTTAAGAACACTAAAATGAATAATGTGAATTGAAAGAAAAGAAATATCTGTTCAATGCACTTTACCAATCACAGATAGTATTGTTTCCATAAAATGACAGCATAGTAATACGTATCAGCCAGTACAACTTATATGTTATAGAAACAATTACCAACAAATATAAGTAATTGGGAAATGCATTATATAACTATTGATTGTGAACTTATAAGTTAGTACTCAATGTATGCGTTTCGTCTGCACAGGTCAAATCAATGACAATCGAATCAAGACAGGTGGAATGTTAAATCAAACTCATAGGTTTAAACAGAACAATTCTGAAACTTGTACCAATTACGTCTTTTGTAATCCATTAAACCTTATTATTATTTGAATAAGGTCAATTACTTTTTATCTAAAGTGCCTATCATTAAATTCGTTGTATGGAACTCAATAGTCATACACCTTTTTCTTATCAATAGACTAGGTGATGACAGCATATACACATTTTGTTTCTTTGCTAACAAGTACAGGTTATGATATATTCTTTTGTCGCCACTAACAGTCATGTTATTTTGTTTTTTGTTTTGAGATATTTGACAGTGAGAAAGTTCATGTTTAAATAACTGCGTTATCATCCCATCAATGTTTCCTAACATTATGAAAAAAATAACTGTTAACAATGATATGTTTGTAGTTAAGGGAAACCCTTTCTCTGTTTGTTTTCGAGTTGACTTAATCATGATCATTATTGTTTTTACTATTGTTTTTTGTTTTGATATATATGATTATTATTGTTTCTATTATTGTTTTTCGTTATGATATATTGTTGATTATTATATGATTATTATTTTTTTTATTACTAATTATTATTATAATAATTATTATCATTACTAGTATTATTATTATTATTATTCTTATTCTTATTATTATTATTATTATCATTATTAATTATATTATTATTATTATTATTATTATTAATTTAATTATTGTGACATTGTAATCTTGGGGCAGTCATCATTAAAGTGGAAAAGTATTTGAAAATAAAATAAAAGCTGCAAATCAATGCAGAATGAGTAACAACAAAAGCATTATCGCGATAGTGTGATTTACATATATTGGTTCCCTTACTTGTGTCACTTGTTCGGGATAATAATTAATACTTTTTTTACTAGAAATTATTTTCACAATATAAGACCATAAATTTGTTTTCCAAATAACGAAACAAGATTAAATTAAAAGTACGTTTTTCGAAAAAAAAAATCATCAATACACATAGATATACATCATGTACATGTATATAATTTACTGACTTAAGGCACTTTCAAAAATGGGTTTGGAAAATCCCATGCTATCGATTTCAATAAAAGTCATTAAAACATAATATTCTAATTCATATTTAACTTGCATTTATCATTTGAAATAAAACAGTAAGGATGCTGTGAAACAGAAAAAAAGGAGTATATTCAACATGATTACGGTCGTCAGTGGTACTATAATCAAGACAGGGGCGGATCCAGCCATTTTAAAAAGGAAGGGGGGGGGGTTTGTCCCAACCCAGGACAAAAGGGGGGGTTCCAACTATATGTCCTTATTCAAATCCATTGAGTGGCCAAAAAAAGGGGGTTCCAACCCCCGGACCCCACCCCCCCCCCCTGGATCCGCCAATGCAAGACATGCAAGACTGTTGGAAGATCAAGTCAAATAATAATTCTAAGATAACTGAAAACTTAACGTAAAGATTTGTATTTTTCAGATAAGTTTATTTAATTTGGAATTTTATTGGACAAATAAAGATGATGAAAGAATTAATCATTTTACAAACCTTAGATTAAGAGAAAATTCATTAACCAATGAATGATCTCTAAAGACCAATCATTTGTTGTATTTTTCAAGATCATCTATTACTTCTTGTTTTTGTACATGTTATTTCAAAACAAGTTTTTAAAACATAGAAAATCAAATTATGATTTAAGTTATGGTAAGTAGAATACAACAATTTTCTGTAAGATATGGGAGAATAATGGTCATCCATATTCACAATAAATCATGAGCATACGTCGCAAAAAGTTAAATTTAGCGGTTTGAATGTAAATTTGGGGAATAATGAAGCTAAACCTAAAAACATGCTTTAAATTTACATTGTTGTTACCAAAATATTTTTTTACACTGATTATCATATTTTGAATAACTATAAAACATAATTGAAGTGGTATTGCTAGCTGATTTTCACTTTAAGCACCTTTGAAAAATTAATCATAGTTTCATATAATTTGAACTATATTTCATTATTTTGGAACCCAAAGGTTTTTGTTAATTTTTATACTAACTGTCATACGATTAGCTTACACCATTGATAAATATACTGCATAAATAAATTTATTGATTTTCTTTAATTTTGAAGTTAAATCAAACTATTACCAATCGTGCTCTACTAACGTGTACTGGATAACCAAATTAGAATTGTGTAATTGAATTACACGCCTGTTTTTGTTTTTTATTAGTTTTTATCTATCAGTCGAAAAGCTGAAAATAAGAAAGCATCTAAAAAAATAATACTTGCCTGGTATCTTTAACAAGTTTTTGTCGATACTAAATAATCTGGAAATATACTTTAGGTGGTACCTAACACTTTCACTAAAATTAATTTGGCTCGTTTAATTTTCTTAAAATTTTGACAAAGTATTTACTTTGACCCTTTGACAAAAATATAAAAAAATCAAAAAAATTGAACCAACCGTTTAATCAGAAAAATTACACTGGTTATATAGCAGTTTGACAAACACTCATTTTGATCATTGAGAAGCTTAATATTCCCTTAAGAACATAACGTCATTAAAACGTTCTGCTGATTTTACAGAGTTATCTCCCTGTAGTGTTAGGTACCACCTTAAATTAAAATATAATGCAGAGTAAATGAGTATATGATACTTCAGATATACATGAACTGTTTCAGAACCAGGGCGTTTCTTTGATAACCTTTAAATTTAAACTGAAGGTCTTCTTTCATAAAATTAGCATATACTTATTGACACAATATACATAGGTGACGACTACCTGTGTGGTTTGCCCAAGTAACATATAATGTATAAGGTGATAAAATTTATATAAATAGTAAGATTTGCTCCTCGCCAGACACAAATAAGAAAACATAAGAAATTGTTATTGATCCAATGACAAATTTCAAATTTGGAAAACTAATTTGAAGGTAATGATTTATTTAACACAATAAGAACAAAATATCTTAGTTCATTGAAGTAAGGAAGGCAAGCGTTCCGTCCACAAAAGATTCATCTGTGATACTCTTACAAATCATGTTTCATATAAGACAACCCGTTGATCCTTACAATATGAGCCAATATAGCACAAAAGGTGGTGAAAAGTTATAATTAATCAATTTCTTGGGATTTGATGTTTTTGTAAACACTTACGAAACTAGTTTCCTTTGTCAAATATAAATATTCCATTTATAACATTTAATTTCATTATGTGTTTGTACTTATAGATAGCTGACATTACATTTTGTAAATCAAACGCCCGTTTCGTCCACATAAGACTTCTCAGTGACATCTTACAATTAAAGCCAATTAAACAAGAAATTGAAGAGCATTGAAAATATTCATGATGTTATTGCAATGTTTATGAATAGAGGAACATTTATGTAATCGTGCTTTTGAACTATATGTACAGGTCGATTCCAGACCAAAACATAAAAGTTAAATGAGTAACACATATTGCTTTTCCTAACAAAGTTTAACAAAACAAGGAAATACAATAACAACTATCGGCTGCACAAAGAGTGCATGATATTTCCTTATTAAGATATTTCAACAGTAATACAATTAACGGTACCAAGTTTCTTGCACCAGATGCGCATTTCGCCAATACATGTCTCTTCAGTGATGCTCGTGGCCAAAATATTTGAAATCCAAAGCTTATATAAAAGATAAAGAGCTATAATCCAAAAAGTTCAAAAAGTATAGCCAAATCCGTGAAATAATTCATATTTAGAAAGCTTTTAATCAGAAGCATAGATATGGATTCTTTCAAAAACATTGATACCCTAAGACATATACGTATTGTTTGAATAATGAATAGTACAAGTCCAATAACTTTGGAATAATTTACAAGAAACTTTCCAAAAACAATGGAGTACCATTATCAATCCAAATCAATTACAACAACAGTCTTAGGGACGACATAAAAAGTTCAATGTAGGATAAAAAAAAACTTAATTCATAGTGTTTTAATTGATCCCCCTCCCCCTCTTAACTTAATTTGGGAAAAAATTAATTGACCAGTAAGGATATATATAAAATCGATGTCAAATAAACAATAAAAATGTGGAAATATTTAAGTCTTAAGAACCTTACTCAGAAATCAACAGTTTCACCTGAATCTATTAGCTTGGAATTATACTTTCAGAAATTGTGCATATCACTATGTGGTAATTATATTGCAATTATAAGGTATGCGAACTATTTTTGTTACTTCAGTGCAGCAAGCAAATATTGTCTCTCCTTCCATTGCACAAACTACGTGTACATAATATATATTGCAACTATTGGGTAAGTACATTATCTCGTTTGCAATTCAGTTTTGCAATTCTGTACTTTTTCATAATACATTATATGTTAATGGAATAATGGAAATAACAACACCTTTATCAGCAGATTAGCAACTGTGCTTTTTTGTACGAAGTTAAAATTGAAACAAATATGTCACTGAAACATGCATTAAAATTGTTTACTACCTCTGATCAATATGTTTCCGGAAACGCAATGCAATTCATTTTTATCGAAATTTTGAAACCTCGGAAGGTATAACATGGTGCGACTAAAAAACATATTTATTTTTACGTACTTAATTGGATCTGGCGCAAATACAAAATTTGTTTAAAAATGGTATCGATGATGAGTTTATTCTATAGAATTGTTCTATCTTTATTGCACTGGCGTTGACATTATTGAATGGTTGTGACCTATTTACTCCTTCCCTTCCCTTAAGTTTGTAACCCGACTTTGTGTTCTGTCAATCGATTGATGAATTTTGAACAGCGGTTCTATTCTTCCCTTTATTCACTAAAAAGCAGAATGAAGTAAAGAATTGTTTCAAAACATATATGTTATAAACATATTGATTCTTATACTTTTCGATTGTTTCATTTCAGTACAAATGGTCCCAAAGCTTGTTTATACATTAAACCTATAAATGGTCAGGATCTAACAAATTCTAAGAACAATTATTAAACTCTAAAAACACGTTCTCAATGCATAAATACGACACTCGTACTAATATGAATGAAATGAAAAGAAAGGGGTATTCACTGCACTAAACTACGAAACCGAAGAATATAAAAAGATAATACAGCTAAAAAAACCCAGTTGAGAGTAAAACATAGGATGTTCCGCTAACGAAGAAAAGCCTGCTATTCGAATACGAAATAAATCGAAACTAAAGTTGTTTATTTAAACATAGAATATAACTTAATTCATTGAAGAATACTCTTGGGTGGTAACTGTTGTTGTGATTTGTGTTAGTGCAAATAAGATTTAATGTTATAAAATTGCCATCTCAAAACAGAGTTAGATTGGACCTGCACATATTAGGAAAAGGTGTTGAAATTGTTATTGTTCCAAGGACAAATACTAAGTTCTGAAAACATATCTCCTTATTGCATTAATACCATTAACTTGCTAAGGCAAATGGTAGGAAAAGAAACATGTTTTCACATCACTCACCAATAACTGGAGGTGTACTCATCAAATATTTTTGTAAAATGACAGCCTAGTAAGACTTACAGTTTTAGTCACTACAACTGACATGTAATTGAACCAACTTCAATAAATATAAAAACATTTGTAAATGACAAATGTATCATTTATCCATTTTTTAAACCATAAGATGTCTCCTAATTTCACCTCAAGTTCCTCAAAACATAATTTGTTATATGCAATTGTGTATTGTGTTACCCTTTCGTGTTTGCACAATATATATTCAGGGAGCCATTCCAGGAGAATAAAAAGAAATGCATTGAGAAAAAGTAGTTTTTTCCAACTTATTGTAGGCAAATAATCTCATCAAAGATACTAGGCTTAGAATAATGCACGATAGGTGCGTGTTTTGTCTACCAACACTAAAGACAGATTTTTGTATGATATGATATGAATATTATTCCGATAGCACAATTAGCTTAAACTTTTGTCTGAATCTCTTTATTATATTCCAAATGTATTTTTTAACTGGACGTTTTAAATTTACAACCTAACTAGGGAATGTTTTCTGCCAATAGTTGAAACCGCTTTTTTGACATTCGTCCGTCCAACACAAACATTTAATAGTCTCGTTTAAATGGATACATCTACCTTTTTATTAAATGTGCAAATAGTGTTTTAAATTTATCATTTAAGCTGTTTAAAACTGAGCTCCGATAATTCATCTTCTGTAGGTTCAATTTTAATGTGCGTATTGTTATGCGTTTACTTTTCTACCTTGGCAAGAGGTATAGGGGGGGAAGGGTTGAGATCTGATAAACATGTGTAACCCCGCCGCAATTTTGCGCCTGTCCCAAGTCAGGAGCCTCTGGCCTTTGATAGTCTTGTATGATTTTTAATTTTAGTTTCTTGTGTATAATTTGGAGTTTAGTATGACGTCCATTATCACTGTACTAGTATACATTTTTTAAGGGGCCAGCTGAAGAACGCCTCCGGGTGCGGGAGTTTCTTGCTACATTGAAGACCCATTGGTGGCCTTCGGCTGTTGTCTGGTCTATGGTCGAGTTGTTGTCTCTTTGACAAATTCCCCATTTCGTTTCTCAATTTCACTTTGTAAATACAGCTGTTTTTCAAACCACGCCTCTTTTAGGGACATTTAGAATATACATAGAAAATTAATTTTGTTAACATATTGGTTCCAAGTTCTGATCTGTAGTTTGCATCTGATAGAGACACATAACTTCGGAAAGTAACCAGAAAATATACATGTGAATATTTTTATATTTAAATCTATGGTAACCCTACAGTCGAGGTAGGGATAGTTTAGAAATTAAGTGTTAGTTTAAACTCTTAGGAGTTCGGGGCATATAAACGTTGCAAATATGCTGCACAGCCCTATATTTTGAACTTTGAAAAAAAGTAGTGCATATGAACTTTCCATTCTAGGATATGATTGTTTTAAAACTTTATAGTAAAAGTGGTACAGTTTTAACCGTAAAGGGAGTTTCCATGACAAGTGTATTGTCAATATTAACAGAAATGCAACCTGTACGCGATATATGTGTCTTTGTGCTAACTAAAAGTTCATCTGAAATGTACTGCAAGTCTTATATCTGGTTATATGAGTTTTTATACTTAAATGGAATGGTTTGAAATATAATGCAATTACAAAAACTGCTGTTGAAAGTGGATCATACGTTTTAACGCCCACTTATTAAATTGTGTTACTCTAATAACATTTCAAAATAACGTAGGTTTTTAAACCGATTGCACACAGGTGGCGACGCCTTCTGTGATATGCTCCAGTAATATATACGAATACGATTACAATTCGCAAATATATCAGCACAATATTTTATTAACATTTAAATCTAACTCCGGGTCTTTAATAGAATTTAACTTTATCAATCGAATAATTGGACAACTGCAGTGATTTTGTTCTGGGATGTGTTCCATTAACATTTAAACTAAAGGTTAAAAAATACACACTTTATGATAAAAGTAAGATTTTACGAGCTCTAGAAATGAATAAGATGAAGGTGTTGAAACAAATGCTGATCTAAGGACAAATATTTAGTAACTTCTCTTTATTACATCCCATGCTGTCAACAGCTGAAAAAAAACAGTTGAGAGTAAAAAATAGGATGTTGCACCAACAAAGAAAAGCCTGCTATTCGAATACGAAATAAATCGAAACTAAAGTTGTTTATTTAAACATAGAATATAACTTAATTCATTGAAGAATACTCTTGGGTGGTAACTTATGTGTTAGTGCAAATAAGGTTTAATGTTATAAAATTGCCATCTCCAAACAAAGTTAGATTGGACCTGCTCTATGCACATATTAGGAAAACGTGTTGAAATTGTTATTGCTCCAAGGACAATTACTAAGTTCTGAAAATATATCTCCTTATTGCATGAACTTGCTAAGGCAAATGGTAGGAAAAGAGGCATGTTTTCACATCACTTACCAATAACTGGAAGTGTACTCATCAAATATTTTTGTAAAATGACAGCCTAGTGAGACTTACAGTTTTAGTCACTACAGCTGACATATAATTGAACCAACTTCAATAAATATAAATAAATGACAAATGTATCATTTATCCATTTTTTTAAACCATAAGATGTCTCCTAATTTCAGCTCAATATATAAAAAAGAAGATGTGGTATGATTGCCAATGAGACAACTATCCACAAAAGACCAAAATGACACAGACATTAACAACTATAGGTCACCGTACGGCCTTCAACAATGAGCAAAGCCCATACCGCATAGTCCGCTATAAAAGGCCCCGATAAGACAATGTAAAACAATTCAAACGAGAAACCCAACGGCCTTATTTATGTAAAAAAAGAACGAAAAACAAATATGTAACACATAAACAAACGGCAACCACTGAATATACAGGCTCCTGACTTGGGACAGGCACATACATAAATAATGTGGCGGGGTTAAACATGTTAGCGGGATCCCAACCCTCCCCCTAACCTGGGACAGTGGCATAACAGTACAACATAAGAACGAACTATAAAACAGTTGGAAAAGGCTTATTTCATCAAATGAATTTAGCTTCTTTGTTCTTCATAGCATTCCAAAATATTTTATATATTCTTGTACAACACAGCTTGACCTCCAAAACTGTGTCTCAGATTTAAAAAAACATCAATAGAACAAATTTTATACCCAATTGAATTTAGTGGACTCTTATGAATTGATTTTGCAAACTTCATTGAAGATTTATGAGAGAATGAAATACAATAGGAAAAATCTGAGACACAGTTTTGGAGGTCAAACTGTGTTGTACAAGAATATATAAAATATTTTGGGATACTATGAAGAACAAAGAAGCTAAATTCATTCAAGTGTGGACATCACAATATAGCAACTAATTACATAATAATTAATTATGTAATAATTATGTCATAATGAAATTATCACAATTTGAAAGATTGATCTTTCTTCTTTCTTTTAGTATCTCATTTATAAAATATAAAGAAGGATGAAATGAATTACATCAGTTTAAAGTTGTTTGATTGGGAGTGACAAAATCTTTGTATTGTGCTACCTTAAACGAGACTATTAAAAGTTTGTGTTGGACGGACGAATGTCAAAAAAGTGGTTTCAACTATTGGCAAAAAATATTCCCTAGTTAGGTTGTAAATTTAAAACGTCCAGTTAAAAAATACATCTGGAATTCAATAAAGAGATTCAGACAAAAGTTTAAGCTATTTTTGGGATGTTATGAATAATAAAGAAGCTAAATTCATTCAAGTATAGACATCACAATATGGCAACTAATTACATAACAATTAATGATGTAATAATTATGTCATAATGAAATTATCACAATTTGAAAGATTAATCCTTCTTCTTTCTTTTGGTACCTCATTTATAAAATTTAAAGAAAGATAAGTGGAATTACATCAGTTTAAAGATGTCTAATTGGGGATGAAAAATCTTTGTATTGTGCTACCTTAAATAGATACATCTAACTTTTTAATAAATGTGCAAAAAGTGTTTTAAATTTATCATTTAAGCTGTTGAAAACTGAGCTCCGATAATTCATTTTCTGTAGGTTCAATTTTAATGTGCGTATTGTTATGCGTTTCCTTTTCTACATTGGCAAGAGGTATAGGGGGTGGGGGGGGGGGGGGAGGTTGAGATCTCATAAACATGTGTAACCCCGCCGCAATTTTGCGCCTGTCCCAAGTCAGGAGCCTCTGACCTTTGTAAGTCTTGTCTGATTTTTAATTTTAGTTTCTTGTGTATAATTTGGAGTTTAATATGACGTCCATTATCACTGTACTAGTATACATTTTTTAAGGGGCCAGCTGAAGAACGCCTCCGGGTGCGGTAGTTTCTTGCTTCATTGAAGACCCATTGGTGGCCTTCGGCTGTTGTCTGGTCTATGGTCGGGTTGTTGTCTCTTTGACAAATTCCCCATTTCGTTTCTCAATTTCACTTTGTAAATACAGCTGTTTTTCAAACCACGCCTCTTTTGGGGACATTTAGAATATACATAGAAAATTAATTTTGTTTACATATTGGTTCCCAGTTCTGATCTGTAGTTTGCATCTCATAGAGACACATAACTTCGGAAAGTAACCAGAAAATATACATGTGAGTATTTTTTATATTTAAATCTATGGTAACCCTACAGTCGAGGTAGGGATAGTTTAGAAATTAAGTGTTAGTTTAAACTCTTAGGAGTTCGGGGCATATAAACGTTGCAAATATGCTGCACAGCCCTATATTTTGAACTTTGAAAAAAAAGTAGTGCATATGAACTTTCCATTCTAGGATATGATTGTTTTAAAACTTTATAGTAAAAGTGGTACAGTTTTAGCTGTAAAGGGAGTTTCCATGACAAGTGTATTGTCAATATTAACAGAAATGCAACCTGTACGCGATATATGTGTCTTTGTGCTAACTAAAAGTTCATCTGAAATGTACTGCAAGTCTTATATTTAGTTATATGAGTTTTTATACTTAATTGGAATGGTTTGAAATATAATGCAATTACAAAAACTGCTGTTAAAAGGGGATCATACGTTTTAACGCCCAATTATTAAAGTGTGTTATTCTAATAACATTTAAATATAACGTAGGTTTTTAAACCGATTGCACAAAGGTGGGGACTCCTTCCGTGTTATGATCCAGTTATATATACGAATACGATTACAATTTGCACATATTAGCAAAATATTCTATTAACATTTAAATCTAACTCCAGGTCTTAAAATTTAACTTTATCAATCGAATAATTGGACAACTGCAGTGATTTTCTTCTGGGATATGTTTCATTAACATTTAACGTTAAGGTTTAAAAATACACACTTTATGATAAAAGTAAGATTTTACGAGCTCTAGAAATGAATAAGATGAAGGTGTTGAAACAAATGCTGATCTAAGGACAAATATTTAGTACAGAAAATACATCTCCGTAATTGCATCAATCATTGTCAATACGACGCAATGCCTGATACGTTTCTAAATAAATGTATCTTTTATTCACTGCACTGACACAAACAAGAAAGAGTATTTAACCAACACTGGTCATACATTTACATCATGTTGATATTGACAATATGTTTTATACGTTTATTAAGAGAAATGTTTAGCCTCGTGCTTCTGAGCTATATTAAAAAAACAGAAAAATGAAAAATAAATCATTAGGGTAATAAATATACTTTTCCTTTTCTATAAACATTAAAAAAAAACCACTCTATGATAGATCTGTGAATGCAAAGCCTGTACACATGATATGCATTTCATTCAGATTGTTTAATTCGCTGTCTGCAGTAACTTCTTTTTATTATATCCCATGCTGTCAACAGCTGAAAAAAAAACAGTTGAGAGTGAAAAATAGGATGTTGCAAGAACAAAGAAAAGCCTGCTATTCGAATACGAAATAAATCGAAACTAAAGTTGTTTATTTAAACATAGAATATAACTTAATTCATTGAAGAATACTCTTGGTTGGTAACTTATGTTGTGATTTGTGTTAGTGCAAATAAGGTTTAATGTTATAAAATTGCGATCTCCAAACAAAGTTAGATTGGACCTGCTCTATGCACATATTAGGAAAAAGTGTTGAAATTGTTATTGCTCCAAGGACAATTACTAAGTTCTAAAAATATATCTCCTTATTGCATGAACTTGCTAAGGCAAATGGTAGGAAAAGAGGCATGTTTTCACATCACTTACCAATAACTGGAAGTGTACTCATCAAATATTTCTGTAAAATGACAGCCTAGTGAGATTTACAGTTTTAGTCACCACAGCTGACATATAATTGAACCAACTTCAATAAATATAAATAAATGACAAATGTATCATTTATCCATTTTTTTAAACCATAAGATGTCTCCTAATTTCAGCTCAAGTTCCTCAAAAGATAATTTGTTATATGCAATTGTGTATTAGTGTTATCCTTTCGTGTTTTCAAATATATTCAGGAAGCCATTCCAGGAGAATAAAAAGAAATGCATTGAGAAAAAGTAGTTTTTTTTCCAACTTATTGTAGGCAAATAATCTCATCAAAGATACTAGGCTTAGAATAATGCACGATAGGTGCCTGTTTTGTCTACCAAAACTAAAGACAGATTTTTGTATGATATGATATGAATATTATTCCGATAGCACAATTAGCTTAAACTTTTGTCTCAATCTCTTTATTATATTCCATATGTATTTTTTAACTGGACGTTTTAAATTTACAACCTAACTAGGGAATATTTTTAGCCAATAGTTGAAACCGCTTTTTTGACATTCGTCCGTCCAATACAAACATTTAATAGTCTCGTTTAAATGGATATATCTACCTTTTTATTAAATGTGCAAATAGTGTTTTAAATTTATCATTTAAGCTGTTTAAAACTGAGCTCCGATAATTCATCTTCTGAAGGTTCAATTTTAATGTGCGTATTGTTATGCGTTTACTTTTCTACATTGGCAAGAGGTATAGGGGGGAAGGGTTGAGATCTCATTAACATGTGTAACCCCGCCGCAATTTTGCGCCTGTCCCAAGTCAGGAGCCTCTGGCCTTTGTTAGTCTTGTATGATTTTTAATTTTAGTTTCTTGTGTATAATTCGGAGTTTAGTATGACGTCCATTATCACTGTAATAGTGTACATTTTTTAAGGGGCCAGCTGAAGAACGCCTCCGAGTGCGGGAGTTTCTTGCTACATTGAAGTCCCATTGGTGGCCTTCGGCTGTTGTCTGGTCTATGGTCGGGTTGTTGTCGCTTTGACAGATTCCCCTTTTCGTTTCTCAATTTCACTTTGTAAATACAGCTGTTTTTCAAACCACGCCTTTTTTGGGGAAATTTAGAATATACATAGAAAATTAATTTTGTTTACATATTGGTTCCCAGTTCTGATCTGTAGTTTGCATCTCATAGAGACTAAACTTGGGAAAGTAACCAGAAAATATACATGTGAATATTTTTTATATTTAAATCTATGGTAACCCTACAGTCGAGGTAGGGATAGTTTAGAAATTAAGTGTTAGTTTAAACTATAAGGAGATCGGGGCATAGAAACGTTGCAAATATGCTGTACAGTCCTATATTTTGAACTTTGAAAAAAAGTAGTGCATATGAACTTTCCATTCTAGGATATGATTGTTTTAAAACTTTATAGTAAAAGTGGTACAGTTTTAGCCGTAAAGGGAGTTTCCATGACAAGCGTATTGTCAATATTAACAGAAATGCAACCTGTACGCGATATATGTGTCTTTGTGCTAACTAAAAGTTCATCTGAAATGTACTGCAAGTCTTATATCTGGTTATATGAGTTTTTATCCTTAAATGGAATGGTTTGAAATATAATGCAATTACAAAAACTGCTGTTGAAAGTGGATCATACGTTTTAACGCCCAATTATTAAAGTGTGTTATTCTAATAACATTTAAATATAACGTAGGGTTTTAAACCGATTGCACAAAGGTGGGGACTCCTTCCGTGTTATGATCCAGTAATATATACGGATACGATTACAATTCGCACATATTAGCAAAATATTCTATTAACATTTAAATCTAACTCCAGGTCTTTAATAGAATTAAACTTTATCAATCGAATAATTGGACAACTGTAGTGATTTTGTTCTGGGATGTGTTCCATTAACATTTAAACTAAAGGTTAAAAAATACACACTTTATGATAAAAGTAAGATTTTACGAGCTCTAGAAATGAATAAGATGAAGGTGTTGAAACAAATGCTGATCTAAGGACAAATATTTAGTACAGAAAATACATCTCCGTAATTGCATCAATCTTTGTCAATACGACGCAATGCCTGATAAGTTTCTAAATAAATGTATCTTTTGTTGACTGCACTGAAACTAACAAGAAAGAGTATTTAACCAACACTGGCCATACATTTACATCCTGTTGATATTGACAATATGTTTTATACGTTTATTAAGAGAAATATTTAGCCTCGTGCTTCTGAACTATATTAAAAAACAGAAAAGGGAAAAATAAATCATAAGGGTAATCAATATGTTTTTCCTTTTCTATAAACATTAAAAAAACACTCTATGATAGATCTGTGTATGCAAAGCCTGAACACATGATATGCATTTCATCCAGATTGTTTATTTCGCTGTCTGCAGTAAATCATCTTTAGTATATCCCATGCTGTCAACAGCTGAAAGCCATTTACCAATCTAAAGAAGAGAAATACATCCCCGGACCAAAACAACAAATGTCGATTTGTCTCGCTGCAATTAATAACATGAACATGAAATAGCAAATATATCTATTTATTTATGATATGAATAGAGAATATGTTAAAAAATTGAATGCCTCCGAAGCGCTTTTCTGGATTTACCTTCATCAGGAACGCACGCTCAAAGCCAAACATTTGAAATCCGAAAATGTATAAGTACCGAAACCGTTGAAGAGCTATATGACAAAAATACCTAAAACTAAATTTCTTAGTGAAAGGATAAGGATTTAATTTGTTTCATCGTCTTATTCATTGGTAAAAAGTGTTTAAATAGATGATAACATCGTTCCTGGATTAACGTTAATCAGAAACGGAAAAAGCCAAGTATTAGTTGGCAACATTACGCATAATAACGAACGGTTGAAAGCTATATAACCAAAAAGGACATTTGAAAATAGTCAAATCCATCTATGGTAAATTTTTCAGGAGGGAGTAGAAACCTAAGTTTCTTATAATTTGAAAGGTTCGTTATCAATCATTTCAGTATTTCAGTATTTCTACTGAGCTGTTGATACCCTCGAAGACTAAGCTATTCTTTAAATTCTTTTGAATAGGTTCACTTGTGTTACAATGCTTTTTTAGAAATTGTGGAGATTGTTCATACTGCGCAAATTTCTGATAAAAGAACACGGTATAGTTTTGATGCATATGTTTGTTTTTTTTTTTTTTTTTGCTATAATGCTATTATGTTTTAGAAATCACTATAGCTTGAAAGTTCATTTTAAGGTATATTCGTGTTTTAAAAGATACAGGCTGATAAAGAAAAATTAAGAGCCAGATCGTTTTACGCGTTTTAAAGATCATCAAACTTTAAAAATTATCTTATTGAGATTTGTACGTCACATATAACATTTATTCTGAAGAATAACATTTTCTAAACTTTGAATAAACATCAAGGATAATTTGCAACTAATACCAAAACAGATGACAACTTCTTTAAACGACATCGTCATTGCAAGTTTGGAAACTTTGACAATGACGTCCTTTTACTTTTTATTGCAATAACATCAATTATTTACTTATTTACTTGTCATTTTTTATTGTATATGTGAAGTTTATTATTTCTTATTCCTATAGATCCAAATTATTTGGCAATAAATTAAAACTTAAGAATTTTCCATCCTCCAGATTAAATGTCATATGTGAATCATTCATTAATTTCACAAGAGGATTGTTAACTAATACAATGATCTTTGAAATTTGATCTGGTATTTCAATTGTGTTTGTCATTCTCTAACTTTTATGAAATAACATTTAAAAAATCATTGAACTTTTAGACATATTATTTTAGCGACATTTTCATAAAAATAATGTAAAAGAATAACAGTTTTCTAGTAAAAATACATCAGTCGACAAATTGACCATTTCCTGCTTTTACTTATTTGAACAATTTGTTGCAAATAGAGTATTTTGTAGAGTACGATTAAACTTAAGCATTTAAAGACTCTACATGTTATGTTAAAAGTAGGTTTAAGAAAAAAAATCATCAATTGATTTACACAAAAAGTAAAAATGGACTGTCGTAATCTGGTTGAGTTCCGGTACTTTTAATATCGGGATTAAATCAGGACGTACCTTCAATTTTTGTGACAGTCAATGTTTATCATATTGGCAAATTGATCTTGGATTTTATAAATAGTCACTAATTCTAGGCACATCATTTGGAATTGCAAACAGATTTTATGTCTACAAAAGACTGAAGAGTTGCAATATTATAAAATTGGTGTTGTTATTTGGTTTGGAAGGTGTCTTATTTATACATGTTATGTGGAGGTTGTATAGTATTTCTACTTAAGGTGGCTCACCCCAATAATGACCCCCGGTAGATTTTTTTTTATTTTCACATATTCTGATTTTTTTATGCTGAATCCAAAAATGCAAAGAAAAAAGGGGGTCACCAGGCTCATTTTCCCCTCAAATTGAAGCGAAATGTGCGATTTTGACCCTATTTCCAAACATGCCCACCCTTTCAACAATAACGGTTACATCAAATTCAGAGACTTTTAAAACCAAGTCAGTATGATTTTTATGTGAAAAACATTAGAATTTGAAAGGTAAACCTTTCCATTGGTTGTTTTTGACTTTAAAATCCTTTTATTTTCAGATTAATGTCTAAATTTTGCATTTTCTAATTTCAGTTTAAGGCAAAAAATATTGGTTTAATCGATTTTTCGTAAAATTTCCGCGGTAGATTTAATAAAAAAACAGATATGTCAAAGCTATGAACTTTTCGAACATTTTAATGTAAAATAAATTGTGGGTCACCAGGCTTTTAAAAAAGTTACGAACTTTTGTTTAACCCATCTACCCCATAAGGTCTGATTTCAATGACCTCCATTAATTACTTAATTGTGAATTCTTTATTGATGACTTTAATAAAATAATGTTTGTAATTATATCAATAAACGATGGCTGCATATAAATGTGGTTATCGTATTGCTGTTTGTTATCAAAAAGCGAAATTTTGATTATTTTGGTGAAATACGGTAATTTTGTCTGGCGCGAGTTGCTTCCCTCTAATTTGGCGCCATTATCGGACCAGAGGAATTTCAAGGTCGCCATTGCCGAGCGGCATACTATATTGTTGAATACGACCATGTACATGCATAACAGACATTGTGGCGAATATACAACGATGAAGGTAGAGTTATTACATAAGAAAATATAGATTTCGATATATTAATATATTAGGCAGCCAAATGTTATCAGTATAACGAAAAATACAAACTTGGGGGTTGTCTCAAAATACTCGCTCTATTGTTGAAAATCACTGCGGCTGAAACCTTGCACGGGCTCAATTTCTGTTCCATGTTTAATGTTATAGATCGTTATAGCTGGTATCTTATTTATGTGTTTATTTTACCCTTTACAGACAAGTTGTAAACATGTCTGGCCAGTTTTGAAAAATATCCGTGTGCAAACGGCCGAAGAGGAAGGGATGACATCTATACTATGAAGCACCACAACTGTCATGTCATTTTTACGCTACCGTTAGTGTCAATGAATTAGTCTTTTTTAATCGTCATTTGTAATATCTAATTTCGTCAAGTTAGGGTCATATGTATGTGGTGTACCCCATAACTTCCCTCGGGACAGTTTCTACTCCTTAGCCCCAACTATATTTCCCTTCCCTTTTTACCCTAAAATCCCCCCCCCTTTTTTTACTTCAATACTTCCATCTTCTTGCTCCAAGACAAAATAAAAATGACAAAATATATTTCCAAGATACCCCTTTTCTCTGATCCCTCATTCCCCTGTCCCCTTACCACTGACCACCCCTCAAGTAATGTCCTCAAGGGGATTGACTTGTTTATTTTCTTGAGAATATGATATAATTGGCCTAATTTGTAAATGATAAACCCTACAGTAGGAGGCAATACATCTTATTGAAGGATTTGTCTTGATCAATCACACTTTGTTTACCATTAACCCCCCTCCCGTAATTCTGTTAGGTATATAAAAATGTCTTTAGGTCTAGTAATAGAAGTATCAGGGTTAAATATGTACAGAGTGTGGCCATAAGTATTTGTCACTTGAGACTTTTAGCTGTTCATATATATTGTATATAAAACTACATTTAAAAAAAAAATATATTTTGGATTGATTTTAAGCATCCTGGTACCAATAGAAGCAGTATTATCACATCTTTTTTTTTTTGTGTCTCATTTTCATTATTTTCTGTTTGGAAATTCGATATATATTCAACCAAATTAAATTATAAAAAGAATATTTTATGTGTTCTCAAGGGAAAACAAAAACATATGAAAACAAACTTATTATTGAATAAACACATATTAATTTAGACCATTATACTTCTTTTAAGGTTACCCTTGCATTGTCAGTCTTATCAAACTTGCATGTACCTCCCAAATTTGGTTTCTGTTCTCCATCTACCAATGTTATGAAACTAATACACAATTAATGCATATATATGCTTACTACCAACAAACACACATGAAGTTTGATTTTTTTTTGTGGGGTCGCTTTTAATTTTCTAGAGTTATGCCCCTTTACAAATTAAAAAAATGCTGAATTTTTGTTCCTTTCTTTTACACAAGTTTGCTTCATCCAAATGTTCTGAAACTTATATGCAATGCTTACTACAACAACACTCAGATCAAGAACAAATTTAGGTGGTGTCACTCTTTTCATTCCTTATATTTAAGCGTCTGCTCATCTGTGTCCCATGGACACTTTACTTTAATGAACTAGTCTACATCTATATGCTTTTGAATGTCAATAATTGTTGATTTTCTGACAAAATTACTCTGATATTTAATTTCAGGCTGCAAGTACATTTGAACATGTACATTGCAAATGAAAGGAGTGATCTTTGAATGTTCAACTTTACTTGGAAACTATTGGCAAAGTACTGACAGAATTTCATGAGAAGCCAGTATCATATTCTAGTCTTGCAACCGGAAACTATGTGTAAAGTGCTGAAACTTAAGAACAGCATTCTACATGTATATGCAATATGTGTTGCCACAATCCACTTAAGGAGCTAAGATCAACTATAAATCGGAACTACATGCTTTAGTGCTGTCAAAATCCTTGAAAAAAATCCAATCAAAAGGACCTACTTCATCTATATATATAGCTACCTGTCCCAATGATGAATACGGATCTGATATATAGAGTCTTATAAAAAAACAGTGAAGGAGAATAAAAATAATGAAAATATAGAGCTGATTAGCTAATGATTGTACATGTTATGATGTACATGATGTATAAATGGCAACAATTCTTACAAGTATACTAGTACATTGAAATTAATTATATTAATAAATGTTTTATAAATTTTATCTCCTAGATATTAGAGGAATAAAATCAATCACGTTTCAAAAATTTAAATTAGTTGAGCCTTTTTTTTTTACGCCCGTTTTCAGGACATATTATGGTATAGTATACCATTGACTGTCCGTCGTCAACATGTCGGACATATACTGAAAAATAATAAATACTAAAAGTTACATGTAGTACAGTAGATAAACTATTTGCATGCAATAATTTACAATTCTGTCTGGCAATTGCCATTGACCACATAATCATTTGTATGGTTCATTGGTCAACAGTAAGTCCTCTTTTAATATGCCATATTGTGTAATCAATAGGTCATCTTCATGTATATTTGGTGTATGAAATGATTATTAAATGTATTATAACAAATTAAAATATCAAATAAGCGGATGTGATATGATTGTAAATGAGACACAAGAGACCAAATAACACAGAAATAACTATACATGTAGGTCACCATATGGACTTCAACAATGAATAAAACCTATTCTACATAGTTGTTTTTAAAGGCCTCAAAATGACAAATGAACAATTTAAAACATTTCAAATCAGAAAACTAATGGGTGATTTATGTACAAAATAATGATTGAAAAACAAATATGTCTGTCTTGCAGGGTTTATCTGAACTTAACCTCATTTTCATGGACTTGTCTGTTTCTTGAATTCTAAATATGTTTCAAAATATTTGGTTGATGGGATGATTGTTACAGAGTCCGACATAGGGTTCGGGCTCATTGGTTGATTATATTGTGATTAACTGAAGCCGGCCCCGCTTTGGCAGTCAGTCCCCACATTGCCACTGGAGAAATAAAATAACTAAGAAAAAAAATGGTATAAGAAAAAAAAATTGAATCACGATAATTTCCTGTCGATATGCACATCTACATAGTATGTCCTTATTATCTAAAAAGGTTTCATGAAATTCTGTTGTGCGGTTTGAGAGGAGTTGCAATGACAAACTTGCAGTAGTATATTGAAGCAAATAAGTTCAAAGGGGCCTTACTCCTAGAAAAAAATATGTACCTCTAAATAGTATGTTCTTATCTAAAAAGGTTTCATAAAATTCTATTGTGCGGTTTGAGAGAAGATGCGATGACAAACTTGCAGTAGTATAATTATATTGAAGCAAATAAGTTCAAAGGGGCATAACTCCTAGACAAAAATTTGAATCATAATTTCCTGTTGATATGCACATCTGCATAGTATGTCCTTATTATCTAAAAAGGTTTCATGGAATTTTGTTGGGCGGTTTAGGAGGAGTTGTGATGACAAGAAACAGGACTGATAAACTGGCTGATAGACGGACGGACGGGTCAAAAACGTTATACCCTGCGCCACTTCGTTGCGTAGGGTATAAAAATAGGAAGATGGGGTATCATTGTTTATAAGGCAACTCTTCACCAGAGACCAATTTACATAGAAGATAACAATTATGTACCCGTACGGACTTCAACAATTACTAAAAACTGATATACCACATACGTCAAACAAATAAAAGTCCCAGAAATTACGTTTTTTATATGATTGAACATATTGAAAATTTAATTTGTGCATACATAATGATCACTGGCAAATATTTCAAGCATAATTAATACAGATGAGAACATGCAGTTAAGTATCAATTATGAAAGTTATGCAAAGTAATAGGAGCTAGATATATGGACTGCCATAAGAAAATGAATGAACAATTATGCTTAGTGCATGTATAGGCAAAATTCCCCCTTTTTACCCTACGAGGCTTCGTATGTATACATCCATCTGTTTGAACACCCTGTATAATCAAGGGATCACCTGTCAGATTAGTCATATTTCTATGTTAACCGTACGATATGAAAAGAAGCAGATGTGGTATGATTGCCAATGAAACAACTATCCACCAAAGTTCAAATTTAAAATTCAATACAATTTGTATTATAAATAAAAAAAAACTTATCTCCTTTTATCATCACGCATAGATCGATGATTAGTTTAAATATGCATTTCTTTGCCACGGTAAGATCAAATCAGTGTTCACAAACATTGTCATTCACATATTTTGCCGCAATGACATCACTCAACTATATTTTCCAAGAACTTTCCTTATTAGCTTACATTTTAAAAAAGCATATAAAAAATTAAGATAAAAGTTAAAGTTTGCCAACATCACCGGCTAATATATCGTTCCTGTGTACTGGGCGTAGTTTTTAAATCACAATCCAAACTTTTCCTGAACCTAGTAGTAGTATAGATTTTTTTATATATAAAGTCTTTAGTAGTGTTTGAGACTGCCCGGCAGGCTGCGGGTGTATGTCCTAGCAAAATCCCGACATGGTGAAACCAAAAATTTTGCGGTTCTCCGCAAAGCATGCAGTATTGAGGAATTATATCATGATAGACCGATATAAAAGGTCGGAATACTAGGCCAGTCCCGGTTACTTTTGACAGGGGGAGGGTTCCGGGGGTTCCCCTTTTTTGTCCTGGGTTGGGAACCCCCTTTTAAAATGGCTGGATCCGCCCCGATTGATCAATTTTCATCTTCATGAAAAGGCGAAAAACAGCAAATTATTGAAGTGTCGTTTTATTTCTGCAGGAAAACAAATAATCATTTAAGTGAAATAAGTTGCTGGATCCATTAGTCTATTTTAATAACACTCAGTGCTCTGATTCAATTTTTTTTTTAATATGAACTCGGTTGAAATCAGTGGCGGATCCAGAGGGGGGTTCCGGGGTTTTTTGGCCGATCAATGCATTTGAAAGGGGACATATAGTTGGACCCCCTTTTTATCCTAAGTTGGGACCCCCCCCCCCTTTGTTTTAAATGGCTTAATCCACCCCTGGACATATTGTTAGATACAACAGAAAATTGAAAATCAACAAAATACCAATTCAGCAAAATAAGTAATAGAAAAGTATCATAAAAATAGAAAACATTGGCCCCGAGGTCTTAGATTATAGGACTTAGTCTAGTGTTCCGGAAATCATGGAATTGTGATACGAGAAAAATTATCAGATGCTTTTCGTGCAGGTAAACAAATCTTTAAATGAAAATGTTAGGTGTGCTGTCAAGTATTAAGTCTGTTAGAAAATTGGCATGTTCAAATTTGTTTTGGGGAAAATAAAAAAATATTTAACTATAATTATCAAAATTTTGCAGTGGAGAAATATCTCGCATACTCGGGAATAAATTCCTAAAATACTTAGAAATAAAGATATTTCAAGTTTTAAATAGATTTATGACAGAAACAAACTGTTATGAAACGGCAAACGGATTATATAATAGCTTGAAAATAAAACCGCCCCGATGCTTTTAAAGCATACTATACGGGCAGAGACATATATACACATATATGCCTCTGATACGGGTCACAAGTTTATCAGTTTTTGAAAGCTGTACGATGACATGAAGTTGTTTACATCATCTCTATCATTTGTTTACAGTTAATCATTCAATTTGCGTCATTGGCAAAACATTTTCAAAAATAAATCTCCAAGACATCATTTAATTCAACCGGTATTTTTAGTGAATTCAAAATATGGTACGAACGGACCCAAGAGGCGACCGTGTAAGATGAGAATGCGTTTTAGGATCGAAGCGGCACCAAACACCGTCGACGTCATACATGTGACTTTGTCAGTATTTATCTATTCTTTTTTTTTTTTAATGTTATGCTTAAATCATGTATATTTTTCTCCTTTTAGACTTTTATGCGAAAAATGAAGAAAGCACTCTGAATTTCTGACCGTTCGTATTTCCTGTTTTGAAGAACGTTGTGCATCACTTGTTTACATCGTCAAGGGTGCTTTCATACACGCCCGCGTTCCAAGGTCGTCAAAGCTATTTTTGAGAAGACCCCTTTCAGCGACCGTTTCCAAGGCACTCGTCGTAAGAAACATGCGTTAAAATATGCGCATTGGTAAAGGGCCGAGCCACCTTAAATGCATATTAAAGATAGTATGTATATACACTCACTCTTTTATATTTTTTAAGTATTAAATGTTGGCAAGTTATTATAGGAAAGTGTGTCGAACAAGGTTGACTGTGTTACAATAAAGATTACATATGAATACAAAAAAACATATTTTAAACACTAATAAACACACACAAAAAGAGATAACGAAAAATGAAACAAAAAACAAGAAATGATAGTTTCTAATGAAATGCAAATCATTAACTGATAGGTAACATAATATTGTTTAGAAATTTAATTAGGCTGTTCACAGCCATAAAGTTTATCTTGATGAAAACGAATAATATAGATTGATCATTGGTGTTTAACGCCACTTAAATCACATTTGTTCTATTTCATTGAGGTCAGGTTTTGTTGTTGGAAGAAGCCGGAGTACTTGGAAAGAATCATTGACATTTGGTAGGAAACATAACAATTCTTTGCATTTTACATGTTTTAGATAGTATTCGAGTGCTCCTGCCCCGTGCCCAATGCGGGATTCAAACTCACAACCTGACTCGACTCACAAGTATTTCATAAGGAACGCTTAAGAGCGTCTTCATCAAATGGGGTTCGTGTTGCTTATTCTTTAGTTTTCTAATTGTGTCATGTGTTTTATTGTTTGTGTGTTTGTCTTTTTCATTTTTAGCCAGGCGTTGTCAGTTTATTTTCGATTTATGAGTTGGACTATCCCTTTGGTATCTTTCGTCCCTCTTTTTTGCTCACCTTTTCGTCATGACATTGACCTCTTTAAGATTACCATACTGTATGGCTTTTGCTTGTTGTTAAATCCTCTGCGTGACTCATTCTTTATATATGATATAAAACAATTGACAAAAATTTTAGACATCATCGTCATAGCCAGTTTGTAAACTTTGACAATAGCAAACTTGTTCATTTGATTACAATAATATTGACTGTTTTATATTATCAATCACTACTTCGGAAAAATATGCAACCATTTAACCATGCATATAAATTTCCATGGAAATATCATTTAGACATGTCTTCCTAAAATTCAAGACAGTTGTATTGTATTGTATGTGAACATTATTACATCTTATTAATTTACTCCAACTAATTCCCCTGATATATTCAAACCTTGAATTTCCCATTCTCCAGATTAAATGTCAAATGTGGAACATTCATCATGTTCATCTCAATTTGTAGGAGGATTGTGTAAATATAATGATCTTTAAAAGGGAAGCTGTTTTTTTTTTTTTTTTTTTTTGCATTTCGTTTATATGTCTCTTATCTTTTAAGCTTTGAATAAAAACAAATATTGAACTTTTCAACATACTCAGTTTTAGCGACACTCTCATAAAAGTTACAGTTTTGTAGAAAAAACATACGAATCGACTAATTGAGCATTTTCTGCTAAGGATATTCAACAAATTTGATAAAACATTGTGCTCAAAATTTTGTAAAGTGCAATCGTTATTGTTTTTAACGAATTTAAATGACATTCGTTGTTAGAATGAAGATAGGTTTAAACAAAACAAAATTATCAAATTATTACAAAAGGACCGGCTACCTTTTACTTATATTCCGCAGATGAGTCAAGTATATGTCATACTTCATTGTACTTAGCTTGACTTGTATAGTTTTTGGTATAATTACATAACAAAGTACAAAGTTATTGTTTTGAGTTTTTTTTCAAACTGAAATATAGAAAAGTACTCTATAAAATACGTCTGGAAAATTTAGAAAATTAACAATGAACATTTGTATATTGTTCAAACATTTGTTTTATGATGACGTTAACATTTAACCACGCTAAGTAAGAAGTCTCTATTCGTTAGAAAAGTTTACCATGTTAACTGACAGTTCCTCAGTGGAGGTCACCACATTTAAGGTGTGATTCAGTGACATGAGTGACATTTAAAGTTAAAATGTTACACACTTTTCATCTTATCAAAGATAAGATCTGCTAAGCGCCTGGTTAAGGTCCACCATCAAACATCAAAACTTAAAAACCCAGAGTTGCCTAACAAAATGGATACACATAGCTTATAATTGAAGAACAGAAAATATTGTCTTGCTACACTGACGCATACGAAGAAGAATACTTAATCACTTTTTTTGTAGTAATGAAAATAAAGTTGTAGGAACAAAAGATACAAGAAGTAACTAACAGACCTAAGTATTGTAATATAATGGAAGCATTGTTACAATATTAGAACGCACATCTACAACCTTACCTTAATCTTTTCAGGATGTTCCTAGGTGAAGATAAGGAATTTGTGTGAAATGTTTGGACTCGTTTTGGTTTCTTCCTACGATATAGGGTAAACTATCTTGTTAAATAACACTAACTTGTAAATTGATCTGTTCATATAAGGCTTCAATAGCTCGATCATAAAGAGCGTTTTCTAAATTTTAATCTGGTGGTAGATTTATTTTTAAACGATTTGAGACCCAATTCATAACAGTTCTAAATAACAGGTAAAATACAGCATTGTACATTGTTAACTATTTGCCCCCCAAAACAATATTGAACAGTAGTTTATAACCCATCTGGCTATCGTTTCACAAAAAATCGTACGATTTACGTTTACGATTAAACTTAGGTTAAGCGTAAGATTTTCACAAATGTGATTATAAAAATAACGTAAACGGAAGGTAAACTTACGACTATAAAGGAAAATGAGTGCTTTTTTTTACAACCGCTTTCATGTCTATAAAAATAATTGTTCTTTCAAAACCAGGAAGAAAATTCATACCATCGTATTTTGAAATAGTTGTTTTGTTAGTATGGTAATGGGGTTTAGTGAGGTGAGCACGGTAAGTGTCCAATCTAGTTTTAAATTTTTTTTGCTTTAATTTAATTAGAAAAATTCTCAGGCGATTGGTTTTTTTTCATGTGCGGTCTGTTTTTTGCTTTTGTTGATGAATTATGAAGTCATAAAAAACTAGTCAAATTCAATGGGTTTTTTTTACTAAAAATTATAAGTATCTTTGAATGTTATTTTTGAACAGGTATAAAGTGTGTTAAGCATTGTTATAGTTTCTGTTGCGTGTCTATGCTTTTTTTTTGGTAAAGGAAGAACCCACTGACAAGACGACAATCAACGATGGAACAGTAAAAAGTATATGTATACTAGAACACACCCGTGATATCGCGGGTCCGTGACTGAATTAAAGTATATAACTATGCGTAAGCCCTAGTTTAGTATTGGTATTGTCATTTGATAAAGTCATACCGATTATAAGAAACACAGTTGTCGTTGCTTTCAAATCTTTCTGTTTGAACCCATCGACCTGGAACTTAATTATTGGTAATATTAATTATTTGGAAAACAATGGGTCCTGGAATGGAGTATGTTTTAATCAACAGCATTGTCCTATATTAGTTATAAATAAAGTTGAAATCTTTGATTCGCTGTTTTACGTCATGCCCGCTAACAAATTGAAAACTATACCTATACGCCTTATTCCAGATTTGTGGTATTCGTATTGTTATCTTAGAAAGTCTTACTGAATAAAATACTACAATAGGGAACAAATTGACAATGATTGAATTCAGAAGTGTCAACCCTATGATTAGGACCCATGTATATAGCAAAATCCTAATTACACCGTTTGGTGGTGCACCTGTCAGATGCGAAACGTACAGATAAGGTAAAAGGTAAGAGGTGAATATACTATTGGTATCGGTATCGGATTCGACTCGGAACTTGTTTATTATTGACAATATTAATTATGTGGAAAAAAAAGGGTCTGGAGTGGTGTAATGTTTAATCTACACCATTGTCCTATATTAGTTATATATAAAGTTGAATTCTTTGATTTGTCGTTTTTACCCCATCACGGCTGACAAATTGGACCTCGCTATTCTAGTATTATAGATTTTTATTTTATATTTTATAACGCTATGCGTTGCATTTTTTACCGTTTCATCCAACAAAATTAATAGTCATCAGGAGATTAAAAAATGCAGTGGCTATTTTGCCGGCTCCAACTAAATAGCCTCTTAGGTGCTATTGTAAAATAGCTTCCTTGGCACTTAGCGATTTATATAGAGTTTTGCTATTTTGCCGGCCTATTAAATTTAAGATTTTTAATCAAGACTATATGAAATATGTAACACTCAGAAACGTGTCCTTCCCCCTAAACGTGTCCGATTCCCCCAAACGTGTCCACATCGACGTCACTGAACTGCAAAAACATGTCTAGTTGTCAAAGGGCGCCAAATCGTGTCATTTGTATAAACGCTCAAACGTGTCCATTTTTAAAATAAACCCCCAATCGTGTCCAATCCCCCAAACGTGTCCATATCAAGCTTTTTATTTTACTGGAACTATCATTAGTGTTCATATTATAAAAACGTAGGTTATTTGTGTGGTTTTTTTTATTATTATTATTGTATACTCATTTTACGATCTTTTACTATTTCATTAAAAGATCAGAATAAATTACTTAAATTCTTTTTCTATGTTTGTAGCATTTCACTCTTTATAATGTGCCATAAGTTGTATTTTGGAAGGCAACATTTTTTTTAATTTCTGCAACTTTTATTTGAAACGGCCTCTATATTACATAACAGACATTGAAGTAGTTTCTTACTGAAGTCATAAACAAATCGGTCTTTACTCGCATTTATTTTTTTTTTAGATTAAAATCCCAACTAGTGGTCATCCCAAATAACCGTAAAAATTAATGCCCAATTTTAAACTCCCGATTTGATGATAGAACCTATCTACAGTATATATCGTTAATATGATATCGTTCAAATAACGAATGAAATATTTGGCACTGGACGTTATTTCTCTTGTTCGTGTGTCTTTAGTGACGCTAAAATTTATTAAAAATTAGAACTGTTAAAAAAAGATGGGAGGTCAATTCGACTGAAAGCCCATCGTGCAATATTCTGATTAATATAAAATGCATCATCGGAGTTTATTAGTATAAAATAATTTACATAGTAAACGATTAATTGAACTGTACTAGAATTATTTGTATGCTCGCTTTAAATGAGCATGAAATACTTGCAACTGGACAATAAGCAAATTCAGTCAAAAGTTAATGCATATGTTACATATTAAATTTTCAGTATTGATAATCATTAACAACCGTCATTGAACAAATTAATGCTAATAAATTACCACTTCATCAACTGTGTCCCCCATCATAGAACTGCCGTGAACGTTATTGATGTCGCGTTTAGGACATGTATTAGCTCTAAAAGACGCGAGACGTTCTGTCGTTTAAAAGTGGACACGTTTGGGCGAATAACAATAGTATCGGGCACGTTTGGGGGTTCTGAAATCGGACACGTTTGAGGAACATTGAATATTATGGACACGTTTGGGGAGAATAGACACGTTTGGGGGAATCGGACACGTTTGGGGGGAAGGACACGTTTGGGAGTGTTACAAATATATGTTTTAAGGAAACTGTGTAAAGTCAAATCATAACAAATGATATAGGTGGCTAGATGTCAATAACCTTTTTTGTCTTCGCCTTGCCTTTCTGGTCATTCAATGTTGAAGAACTGCACTCACTGAATTACATGTACATACGTTAATTTCTGTTGAATATTGAACGTTCAAATATGGAAAATATCAAGTTTGACGTTATCAAAAACTTGATTTTCGACAGATATGAAAAGTGACAGCTAGTTTTGGGGCCCTTTGAAAACGACAACTACGTGCTTCTAGGGAAACGTGAAACGAGGACTACGAAATTCATGAAAACCAGACAAACTTTAATAACAATGTATAGTCAACGCAATTAATTATTATAAGATTTATAAAAAAAATATATTGTACACACGATGTATAGAAATCTAGCTATTGACAGCATTTATCTTATGATTGCTGAATACTGAAATTCATATATCCTTTGTTGTATTGAGAACTATTTCATCTTTACATTTGTCTCTTAATCTCAGACATCTTCGCCATTTCTCAATTATTTAAATAAATGATAATTACACATTTTGTCTGGTGCTAAAGGTCAAGGATTTTTATAGTAAGAACATCCTTGTATAGGTGGAGTACGTCAAAAGTTTTGATCATGCATGAAGAATGTACTTTAATTTGTACGTTTACAATTATGTCGTAACATTTGTCGAATGTGAACAACTATAAATTGTAAGTAATAATTAATTTCCCCATAGGTGACAATGATAGCCTTTTTCGAGATACAGACTTCAGAAAGTTGATTACTTTAACGAAAACTTGCTAGAATTACAGATATAATATTTGGAGAGTATTATTTAGTTAAAAAAATAAAAGTTCCGTTGCTTTTCTTAAATTCACTGGTGAGTCTTATGTAGACGAAACGCGCGTCTGGCGTAATAAATTATAATCCTGGTACTTTTGACCTATTGAACTATTTACACCACTGGGTCGATGCCACTGCTGGTGGACGTTTCATCCCCGAGGGTATCACCAGCTCAGTAGTCAGCACTTCGGCGTTGACATGACTATCAATTATGTAATCATTTTTATAAATTTCCTGATACAAAACTTTGAATTTTTCGAAAAACTAAGGATTTTCTTGTCCCAGGAATAGATTACCTAATTAGCCGTATTTGGCACAACTTTTTGGAATTTTAGATCCTCTATGCTCTTCAACTTTGTATTGTTTGGCTTTATAACTATTTTGATATGAGCGTCACTGATGATTCTTATGTAGACGAAACGCGCGTCTGGCGTACTAAATTATAATCCTGGTACTTTTGATAACTATATAGAACACGTACCGGTATAAAAAAAAACACAGACCCACAAACGTCCTGCGTCTGTCTGGTCACGCATTGTCTTTCACAATCGGGATAACACGTTGCCCAATCTTTCACTGTCAATTTTTATGAAAAATCAACAAAATTCAGTGTTTTTGATAACAAAATGAACTGTTTCAAGGAAAAACCCTTTTATTTCATTGTTTAATCTGTCAAACCAAAGATTCAGTTTCAAATATATAACTATATATTGGAATGTAGCCATTATAGGATCAAAATGTGTTCTTTTACACACAGACTTGCGTTGCACCTTTTGTGTTTTTTCCTAAAGTACTGTATATTTTATTTATCTAATTGAACAGTGTCATTGAGAAAGTTGAATCATTTCGACAGAGATATTTTTTTCGGGTTTATTCCGCGTTTGGAAAAAACAACAGTTCAATTAATTACATTCACGATCCAATCGCCATTCTTGACCACCGTTAGATATTCGTTCATGATAATTTCTCTCGATAAACCGAATGACAGCCGTGATTTGTAACCGAAGAGCGAGTGGACGGAAATCAAGGAGGCCTTGTAAAATTTTGGGAATGTAAAGGGGGACTATCAAACTTCTATCTAATTCTTGCAAAGTGGGAAGGGGTGCAATGCTTTTTTTTCAAAATATTTTAGCAATTCTGTACACAATGAACACACTATTTTTGACGTGGAGATGCATAGTCAAGAGACAACCCACCGTGCGCTGCCTATACAATAAAATATTGTAATATTTTGCTACATAGGAAATAATTTCGCTCGGGCTCATTTCGTAAGATTCCAAATTCTAACTTTAAACAGAACTTCGAGGAGAGTATATTTATCTGAAGCTGAAATGAGTGGAGGTAATCATCAAGGAGACATTATAATAATACTAATAATAGATGTGTTTTTTTTATTTGAAAGAGAGTTGAATTTATTGAAATTACCAATTCAGGGGCAGCAACCTAACAACGGGTTGTCCGATTCATCTAAAAAATTTAGGGCAGATAGAACTTGACCTGATCAACAATTTAAACCAGTCAGATTTGCTCTTAATGCTTTGGTTTCAGAGATATAAGCAAAAATCTAAATTTTACCCCTATGTTCTATTTTAAGTTATGGCGACAATCTTGGTTGGTTGGCGGGTCATCGGAAATATTTTTAAACTACATATCCCAATGATATTGTGGTGAAATTTGGTTCAATTTGACCCAGTAGTTTTAAAGGAGATGATTTTGGTAAAAGTTAACGACGACGGACGACTGACGACGACAGACGACTGACGACGACAGACGACGACGGAAAACAGACGCCAAGTGATGAGAAAAGCTCACTTGACCCTTCAGTTCAGGTGAGCCTAAAATGAGGTACACATCCAAACATATTTCATGATATCTGGCCCATCACTTGCTTTTTTGTGTTCAATTGACATATTGTATTAAAATCATACAATACTTGATCTTCATAAGGTATAGAGGTTTATTATCTTTTGTTTATTAAGTTTCTTTTTTTTATTTTAAATGCTATGCTATATTAGATATTTTAGTAATTACATTAAGAGATTTGATATAATTTGTGATGTTAGTTCTTGGAAAGAAAATAATCAGTTATCAAAGCATGCATAACATGCAGTTCAGTTTATTAAGTGCTAGCAAAACTCTATAAATTTTATTCGCAACACATACTGTAATGGTTATATCTACTTTTTAACACCTTGCGTTAGACAACATTCGTGCTGGAATGGAATGTGGATATGAGACAATATCTGAAAAAGTCTTATTTCCATGTTCCATCTTTCATCAGCAATTATTTTTTATTCAGGCATCTTTTTGGAAAAGTTTCAGTATTAACTGGAGTATATAACGCACCATTTCATTTTTGTTCAGGAAGGAATTATAAAAAAAAAATTGTTTGCTTATTTGTCATCTTTCTTAAAAGAGAAACATTTAGTTTGTTCAAGTTTTTTTCCCAACTCGGTATAGCCAAATGAACTCATCAAAGACACTAGGCATATACTTTTGCAAGCTAGACGAGGGTCGTTGACAGATCCTTATAACATATGATATGACTTTATTCAGATTGCATAATTAGAAAAGGCTTCCATCTTTGGTCATTCTCTTCATTATATTCAATAATGTATATGTAGACGAGTTACACAGTATCATATGGTGCTTTCCAAATTTTGGAACCGCTATGTTGATCTACAAATGAAGGCAACAGTAGTATACCGATGTTCGAAATTCATAAATAACAAACTAAAATTGGGGGAAACGTATCAAACATAAGAAAACTACGTCACAACAGAAACACAACATTAAAATGTAACACACAGAAAAGGACTATAATATAACAATGGCCATTTTTCTGACTTGGTACATGGCATTTTAAGAAAAACATGGTGAATTGAACCTGGTTTTGTGGCATGCCAAACCTCCCGTTTTAATGGCAATACTAATTATAACATTAAAATGACAATATTACATGACTAGACTACCATACAAATAAATGGGAGAAAATATAGGACAGAGAAACAAACGAATAATAGCCAACAAGAGGTACCAGATTAAAAATACATGTTTAAATAGAAAGACAAACTCCGTCCAAAACCATGAATAGTCGGGGCCGATTTATTTTAGTCTTAACGGATCAAAATACATTTTTCTAACCGTGTACGTCTTTGATTTATCATTTAAACAGTTCTAATTTGAGTGCGACTGATTAATCTGCGTGTTTGTGTAATCAAATAGCTCGTTTGAAATGCGTTATTGTAAGTCTGGTATCTGTTATGGGTTGTTTTTCTTAACTGAAATGGTGGAAAGTATATATAACTGCAGTTGACAGCGGAGCTTACATTTTAACGCCTCATTATTCAATGGTGTTATTCTAATAAAATTCAGATCTTTATAACTTAGTCTTTTTGAATAATTGCACAAATATGACTATCTCTGGGGAGTGTTCCAATAACATATAAGATAAAGGTTGCAGAATGCAATATCAGCACATTATTCTATTAGAATTCAAATTAAAACTTACGGTCTTTTGTATAATATAACGTTATCAATCGACCAATTGGATAAATGTATCGACTTCTTGTGTGAAGTGTTCCAGTTACATAAAATATTGAGATAAAACAAATGCGATATCAGCAAGTTATCTTATAACATTTGAATCTAAACTGAAGGTCATTTGTTGTATACAACGTAATTTATCGAACAATTGGACAAATGCAAAATGCCTGATACGACTATAAAAGAATAAATCTGTTGTCCACTGTACTGACACAATAAAGTAATTTTTACTGCAACTAGTTGTGTTTATTTCCTAAATATAGTAACACAGCTTTATTTTGTATAATGTCACTTTCATCATGGAATATTTTTTCAAAGTCAGATGTTCATTAAGGGATGAAGATAAGTTTGAAATCTGTGTTTCAATATACATGTAAATAGCTATCAATTTATTAATCTAAGTTGCAGTATAAAATCAATATTAGGTCAAGGTCCGACAAATATAAACTTTTTTGTACTCGGCATAACACTGGAGAACCTCGCCCTTTCCCAGTTTCTCAGCCTCATACAAAAAGTTTATATTTGTCTGACATTGACCTTATATTGTATATATATTTGAATTGAACGTCTAGTAGCAGATATACCTATGTATGAAATCGGATAAATAATATGTTGAGATAGAATGTTGATTGTAGTCTGTTTTACTACCAAGTGTTCTAACTCAACCCGACTATAACACTGCTTTCCTGGATTTACCATCGTCGGGAAAGCTCAAAGATAAAATTTGGAAGCAAACGATGTATAATAACCGAAACAATTAAAGAGCTATATATCATCATAAGACATAAGAAAATTGCAAAGTCCATCTTAAGTTAAATTTTCCCTGAGCGGGTTTATAAACCTTACTTTCCTATTACTGTAGAAGTATTAAGGTGCGTTAAGAAAGGTTAGTAGTGATACTTTTTGTCGACACGAAGTACTTTCTACTAACCTGATGATACCCTCGAGGACTTTTAGCTATTCTTTAAATTCTTTTGAATAGGTACACTTGTGTTTCAATTTTATTTCAGATGTAGGGATGTTTTTTTTTTATATTGTGCAATATTCTAATAGGTGAATATGCTACAGTATTGATGCGTATCTATTTCACATTCATGTTTAGCAGGTCGCTTAAATTAATAAGTTCATTTTTCTGTTTATTCATTGTTTAAAAGCTGTAGTCTGAAAAATCAAAAACCAAGCGCCAGATCGTGTAACGTGTCTTAAAGATCATCAAATTTTAGCAGTCATCTTATTGAGATTATGTTATATATACCATTGATTCTGAAGATTGATATTTTTTAAACTTTGGATTAATATCAAGGATGATTTCGAACTAATAACAAAATAGTTAACGACTTCTTAAAACGACATCTTCATTGTCAGCTTGGAAACTTTGACAAGGACATACATGTATTAAAACATTTAACTTTCATCTTTTAAATAATTTTTTACTTGTCATCTTTAAATGATATGCCATCCATTCTCCAGATTAAATGTCACATGTGAAGCATTCATTTCAATATTTCAATATGATTGTTATATAAGACAATCATCTTTGATATGTGATCTGATATTTAAATTTTGTTTGCCAGTCTCTAACTTTTTTGCAATAATGGACAAAACATTCATTGAACTTTTACACATATTTAGCTTGTAACGACACTTTCTTAAACAAGTGTAAAATTACAGTTTTCTAGTAAAAATCGACTAATTGACAATTTCCTGCTATATGTTATTTGAACAGTTTGATGAAAAATGAGCACAAGACTTAATATTTTGTAGAGTATTATTTAACTAAACAAAACAAATTTAAAGACAATACGATGTTACATTAAAGCTAAGTTTGAGAAAAAAAAGTCAATTGATTTATACGAATAGTTACTGACTGTCATAGATTGGTTGAGTTCAGGCACTTTAAAACAAAGAGGGTGATTAAGACAGGTTTTAAATCTAAATTCTATGATAGTCATTTCTAGATAAAATTTGCAAATAGGTCTTGAATTTAACAAATACATTTTCACAAATTCTAGGCATATCATTTGGTACCGTAAACAGGTGTTTACACAAGACTCAACAATGACACTGGAATCACATTTTTATTGGTATTGGTATTGGTTTTGGAAGGCGGATTATAGTAATTGCGCCTTAACTTTATATAACATAGATGAATAAACACTCGTTGTTCCTTAATATAGTTTAAATTTAACATTTTATCAAGTAGTTATTGGAAATGAAATAAAAATATGTATATAAGAAAAAATTTATAGACAACAATTAAAACACAAAAAACACACACCAAAAAAAAACCAAAAAAAACAAAAAAAACACTGTGAATGGAAAATGAAACAATAAGAAATTAATGGTACAATCATTTAAGGTAATACTAAATTCAATTTAACATATGTTTGATTAAATTTAGCATATGCTAAATAAAAGAAACAGTAGTATACTGCTGTTCGAAATTCATAAATCGATTGAGAAAATTAAACTAAGGGAAACACATCAAATACATGTATAAGATAACTACGACACAACAGAAACAGAACACTAAAATGTAACACACACAGAAACGAACTATAATATACATGTAACTATGGCTATTTTCCTGATTGCTACAATACATTTTAAGAAAAAAAATGGTGGTTGAACCTTACTTTTAACTATTTCTTTAAAATATTTTGAATATTTATATTTGTGTTACAATTTTATTTCAGATTCGTGGAGGTTGTTTATATATTCTAATAGAAGGAAATGAAATAGTTTTGATGCGTATTTTTTCTTGCATACAATGTCATTTTATTTCACATTTATATATAGCAGCGTCACTAAAATCACTATTGCTTGCAACTACATATTTCTGTATATTCGTTGTTTAAAAGCTGCAGAAAGATAAAAAAAAAAACTCAAGTTTAAGATCGTTTAACGTGTCTTAAAGATCACCAAACTCTAACAAATATATAATTGAGATTAATACGTCACATATAACATTTATCTTTAAGAATTTTCTAAAGTTTGATTTTATTATCAAGGATTATTTGGAACTAAAAACAAAATAATTGACGCCTATTAATGCTCTTTAAAAAATGTCGTCATTGCCAGTTTGGAAACTTTAACAAGTACATACAGGTACTTTTGATTACCAAAACATTTAACTTTCATCTTACAAATCATTTCTTTACTTGTCATCTTTAAATGATATGCCATCATGGCCATAGCCATTTGTATTGAATATGTGAACATTTTATTTAATATTGTTCCAAAATATCCTAGAAATAAATGAAAACTTTAGAATTTTTCCTTCCTCCAGATTAAATGTCATACTTTAAGCGTTTATTAATTTCACAAGAGGATAGTTACATAATACAATGATCTTTGAAATGTGATCTGATATTTGAATTTCTTTGCCAGTCTTTATTACTTTTATGAAATAACGATAAAAAAAAAATCATTGAACCTTGAGACGTTTGCGTAAAAAATATGTACAAAAGTAACAGTTTTAAAGTACAAACACACGAATTGTCTAATTGACAATTTCCTTCTATCACTATTTGAACAATTTGTTGAAAACTGAGTATTTAACTTAACATTTTGTAGAGTATAATTAAATTTACAAAACGAATTAAAAAACTTTACGTTGTTACATTAAAGCTCGGTTTAAGAAAAAAATCCTCAATTGATTTATACGAAAAGTTACTGACTGTTAAAATCTGGTTGCGTTACGGCACTTTAAAGAAAAAAGGTGGGTTGAAAAAAGGTTTTACCTCCATTTTCTATGGCTGTCATTTTTATATTCAATTGGCAAATGGATCTTGGGGTTTACCAATAAATCGTCACAAATGCTTGGCATATCATCTTAAAGTTAGTGTGTATATACACTGATTTCATAATATATTTGGAGTCTTGCATTTTGGCGAATAGTTAAAGGAAACTGTGACGAATAAGTTTGACTGTGTTATAATACAGTACAGTTATTTGTATACCTATGAAAAAATGTAATCTGGTTGAGAAAATAGGATTGATCGATTGGTTAGTATTCGACACTATTTTCATCATTATTTTGATACTGCATGGCGCTCAGGTTTTATTGGTTGAAGAAATTTGAGTGCTCGAAGATAACCACAAACCTGCAGTAGGAAAACTGTCAATTCTAGGAAATTCAGAAGTTCAGAAGGGAGTTATACAATCAATGGTCGGTAGTTTTCTTTGGACACCCCACTCCAGCTTCTTCTACCAATAAAACTGTCTGCCACGAAATTGTCCCAAAATGGTGTTTAAAATAACATTATAGACACCACCTCTCCCAACTAAATAAATAATATAATAATAAAAACGACATCGTCATTGACAGCTTGAAAATTATTAAACGTATATATTTAATAAAAAAATAAAATAGATTGTTTTATATTATCAATATCATCAATATCTTCTTCAGAAAAAAATGGCACCTATTAACCACTCCCGTTTGAATGGCTTTACACTAGTATTTTTTTTGGGGGGCCCTTTATAGCTTGCTGTTCGATATGAACCAATGCTCCGTGTTGAAGGTCGTACCTTCTCCTATAATGGTTTACTTTTATAAACTGTTATTTAGATGGCGAGTTGTCTCATTGGCACTCATACACCATCTTCCTATATCTATGTAATAGGTTTCCTCTGGAAATGTAGGTTTTTTGTTATGACTTCTTAAAATTCAAGACATTAGAATGGTATTTTACGTGATTTTTTTCATGTTTTATTAATTAAGTTCTAATTATTCGAATAATCTAGACTTTCCTATTTAATGGTCAGATTAAATGTCAAATGTGACACATTCATCTCAAATATGAGGAGGAGTTTTTAAATATAATGATCTGTAAAATGTTATCCGTTTTTTTTTTTTTTTTTGCTATTTGGTTTATAGGTCTCTTATCTTTTAAGCAGTGAATAAAACACTGAGAATATGCACTGTTTCTTAATTATATACTAATGCACGTGTCTGACTGATACAGTATACAAATATATGGACAGTACTATATGCTTATTCAATAACATAATTTGATAGCATAATACAGTTGACCCTTTTTAAAAATAAAAGTTATGAGATGGGTTAGGGGTTTAAAAAAAGATTATAATCAATTCCAAATAAGATTTTTTTCTATATTAAACCTCCAAAGGGTGACTAGCGAATGGAAAAAAAAGTCAGTACATGTCTTCTTCCGACCGACACTAATACCCGTGCAAAAGTTTGGCGTTCGTTTTCGCTGTGCATGATGTATCAAGTACAAAGCCATAGCTTGTTAAAATGAAGATGTAAAATTCGATACCTCGTGAAGAGAGAGTACCACGCTGTTTGCACGTTACGAACCATAACAACAACTCCTTGAGGAGCCATGTGTGGCCTGTTCCACGGCAAAGTTTTTGTTTAAATTTAAGTCACACTAATTTTTCATTGGATAGTCTGAATTTTTCTGACCTTCACCACGACCGTACACAATTACATGACCTACCTATTATATTACTGGTTGCTTTGTTCTCGTTATGAATTTGCATAAAATAGTGCCCATTTAACAACCCACAATCAAACATTCTGTTTTGGAGCTGCAAAAAACAAAATAAAAAACATTTTTGAGGTTATAGAGGGAATAAAATATAAATGTACTATTAGTATTAAAAAAAAATATTTGTACAATACTTGATTACACAAAAAATAATGCAGATGGTTATATCAAATTTTCTTGAGGTGAATGAATGTCTGAATATGATCTTTTTTTTAAATTAAATTTTAAATTTATTTAAAAAAAAATCTACAATTATACAATTCTAAAAAAACAAATAAGAATCTTATAGACTGGCTAACTGATTATCAATTTGTTTTTTGTTTTTTTTGTAAAACATGAATACAATCCATATGGAAAAATAGCAAATGCAATATATAATAAAACTTCTAATACCAACTATGGATGATGCTTTCCAGGTGGTTGGAGTTTATACTACATCAAAAGCAACTGACTTATATCAAGTTCAATAATAATAATGTAAATTCTCCAATATCTGATTTATTTATAAACAGTGTATGCATTTTTTTTACAATTGCTGAAATGATTTTTTCTTACTGAAAAAAACCTAGTTGATTGATATTAAGCCAGTCCAACGTATCAACATGGTACAATTATGAATTATATATAATTTAACGAGGATTGAGTAGGAAAATTATAATCCATTCAATCCTGACACATGCGTTTTTGCAATGAAGATGTAGTTCTAAATAACATAAGATTCTTGATAGGTGCACCAATTTGCATCCTTTTAACACATTACCCCACTGGTATAACCAGTTCAGTAGTCAGCACTTTGGTGTATACATGAATATCAATTATATAGTCATTTTAATAAATTTCCTGTTGACAGAACTTTATTTTTTTCGATAGGATTTTCTTATCCCGGGATTAAATCACCTAAGCCCTATTTTGCTTTTTTTGAAATTTGGGTCATCAGTGTTCTTCAACTTTGTACTTGTTTGGCGTTATAACTATTTTGATCTGATCGTGACTGATGAGTCTTATGTAGACAAAATGCGCGTCTGGCTAATTAAATTATAATCCTGGTACCATTGATAACTATTGTTTCTTGTACACATTGTATACCAAATAAAATGTAGTGTTGTCTTATGAATATAGGTTGCAATCGGAATTAAATGTTCATTATAGAATGAACTATAGACAATCTGAGAAACGGTTATGGAGGTCAAATTGGGTTGCTCGGGAATCTATCAAACATATTTGAATGCTATGAAAGAGGGGCGAAAGATACCAGAGGGACATTCAAACTCAGGAAAATGTTTTTGTTACTTGTTGGTGTGTACTTTCTGATAATCGCAGTATCGCTAGACTGTCATTATATTTCAGTTATTAGGTAGTTAGGTCTTTCTGTTTACTTAAGTCAAAAATATTGTCAATCAGTTTCTACGTGTGCTTTGTGTTTGTAGTGAAGTAGATTTTATTTCTTCAGATTTGATATAGGGCATTGCATTGATAAAGAAATTCAACACTTTTTTATGGAGCTCAGCATGTGTTATGTGTGTAGGAAATTCGTATAACCTTAACACATGACTGTGAAAATATGAAAAAAGGTGCAAAGCAATATGCAAAATCTCCAAACAGAGAGACGTTTTGAAAAACTTAATTACCGCTGCAAAGGTTGATTTTGATATGGTCATTGGTGTCTTTTGTAACGTCAATCAACAGAGTAAAATGACGTCAAACCAATTTACACACCTCTTATATACATCCTTATGACCAGCCTTCAGTTCATGTAATGTTAATTAACACTTTTCAAAGTATTATAAAGCATTGATGAGAAACGTATATTTCCTTTCCAAAGACTACCGTAAGTGAGCATCATATAACTGTTTAACTGTTTTGTGCAATAAATAGAAATGGAAAACAAGCTGATGCGAGCATTAGAGTTCGGGGATTTTAAGTTAGCTAGAATCATAATAAATGGTGGACATGAATTGAACTTTTGTACAAATTCTGGAACTTCACCGTTGATGCTTGCATGTAAATTTGCAGCATGTGAAAATAATATCAACATGAAGCTTGAGATCGTTTATACACTCTTACAGAAGAACGCTAACATAAATGCAAAAGATAACAAAGGACGAACAGCGTTGGCGTATGCCATGCATTCCAGGTGTAAAGCAACAATACAAATGTTAAAAAAAGAAGGACTTGTAATAACAATAGATGCCAAAACTGAGAGAAACAAAGGTAATAACAAACTTATCTGGGACAGTTTTGACTTAGACGACGAATGAGTGTTATTGATGCATTAATGACTCAAATGAACAATTTGAACATGGCATTCTATATGGATGGGTTTGAACCTTAGAATCTGTATACAATGGTTTCAGTTTTCAAAGTATACACACAGAGATTAGTCTTTGACCAATTATACGCCTGTCATACAAGTAAGAGGTTTGGCTGGCTATATTAAAACTTCTGTACCAAGTGAAGAATATAACAGTTGTTGTCCATTCGTTTGACGTTTTTGAGCTTTTGATGTTGACATTTGATAAGAGACTTTCCGTTTTGAATTTTTCTCGGAGTTCAGTATTTTTGTAAATTTACTTTTTACATAATTATTAGAAAACATGTATATTTAATAAAACTTAACTACTAGTAGTTGTTCGCATACATAATGTGTAAGTGTTTATAACGTTTAAACATTTTAAAAAGTAAGTAAGAATATGCAATCTAAGAAATACATTTTGATATAACGTATTAGACCTTTTTAACATCTCTCGACACCTACAGTTGAGAACGACTACGACAGGTAAAATGTGAGGGGTCGTCTCAAAAACTAAAAACATAAGATCATTATTGGTTTTATTGCTTTCATTGACAATGATACACATTTCCTAGAGTCCAAATGACATGTTTTTTTAAATTTATTTAAGTCACATTTCATCTTTTAAGACGTTGAGCTTCTAGCTGTCCTTGTGAAATTTGGAAAATGAAAAGAACAAAGCATGTTTTACTGTAGTGAATATTTAATTAAACAATGTTTTATGTCTGTTGACAAGGGCGGCACATGTTTCCACAATGTCTGTAAGCTTTGGCCTTGGGTGCCTCCATAATGTACCAATTTTGTATATAAATAAGGCTGTTAGTTTTCTTGTTTGAATTGTTTTACATTGTCATATAGGGGCCTTTTGTAGCTGACTATGCGGTATGGGCTTTGCCCCTTGTTGAAGGCCGTACTGGGAAATATAGGTGTTAATGTCTGTGTCATTTTGGGCTCCTGTGGACAGTTGTCTCATTGGCAATCATACCACATCTTTTTTGTTATATCAACACTTTGTATCTTTTCAATTCACCAATTTCGTGTTCCACTTCAATTCTGTATTAACCAATCACTCGATTAAGTTTTCTGCTCTTTCTCTTCAAATGTTCTGGCTTACGATTAACTAGAGGATGACGATTAGATAAATATTGTCTCCAAGGAGAACACAGTCTTCCTGGTAATACAGTAGGCCATCTCTCACTCTTTGCTGCATCAACGTAAATTGTTGGGCATCATTCTGATGGCCCAGAAGCCCACTTTCTACACAGCAAATATATAAGATAAGATAAGATAAGAAAAGATAAGTACAAATATATAACACAAGCTCTAAGGAGCTTTTGACCGAATATAAAAACATATAAATAACATACAAACAATCCAGTTTGACATTTAAATCAACCTGTAATACAAAGTTTAAAACTCACATACATAGCATGCAATAAAAAAGCAACAATTTTAGATTAAAGTAAAACGTGCTAGACCAGAGCAACCAAAAGCAACATAAAAATATAAGCAGCTCCAGAATTATCTGCAACCAGAACAGCGACATTCCAAACCGTTCCATGACTGAACAACACTTTTAAAATGTGAAAAACTATTTTCAGTTTTGAAATGGTTTGGAAGGCTGTTCCATGAAGTGACAGCAGCAAATTTGGTCGACTTTTTTTTACAATAACGGGTTGACTTTACCTGTTGACTTTCCAGAATATTACCTGAAATAAAATTAAGAATAGAAATGGGGAATGTGTGAAAGAGACAACAACCCGACCATAGAAGAAGAAGATTTTTTGCACTCACCAAATTTTGTGTGCACGAAGGATCTATATTCTTCATAATTTTTAAAATTTCAAGAGCCATTGTTCTTATCCGTCTGACGTGCAAGGATGGCACCTTAATTGTAAGTAAGAGGTACTCGTAGGAGCTGGTAAAATCATCTTATACAAAACGGGGTACTCTTTCCTGCACCTTTTCTGTTTTTTTGGAATTTTTTTCAGTGCAAAAATGCCATGCCAAAGGGTAAAAATCTAAATTACTAAGAATAAAGGTATGAAAAATAGTAAATACACTAAGTCTATCCATCTAGAGACTCTAAAGAGCCTGTGTCGCTCACCTTGGTCTGTGTGCATATTAAACAAAGGACACAGATGGATTCCTGACAAAATTGTGTTTTGGTGATAGTGATGTGTTTGTAGATCTTACTTTTACTGAACATTCTTGATACTTACAATTTTCTCTATCTATATAGACTTGGCCCGTTAAATACACAGGAAAACATTTTGTAAAAATTTACAAAAATTTACCAAATTAATGAAAATAGTTAAACATTGACTATAAAGGGAAATAACTCCTTAAAGGGTCAACTGACCACTGAGGTCATGTTGACTTATTATTAAATCTTACTTTGATGAACATTATTGCTGTTAATCGTTTGTCTCTATCTATAATAGTATTCAAGATAATAACCTAAAACCGAAAATTTAATAAAAAATTACCAACTAGGGGGCAGCAACCCAACAACCAGTTGTCTAATCCATCTGAAAATTTCATAGCAGATAAATATTGATCTTATAAACAAATTAACTCTGTCAGATTTGCTCTAAATGCTTTGGTTTTTAAAATTATAAGCCAAAATCTACATTTTACCCCTATATTCTATTTTTAGCCATGGTAGCCATCTTAATTGGTTGGCTGTGTCACAACAAACCACACCATTTGATTTGACCAAGTAGTTTCAGAGCAGAAGATTTTTGTACAAGATTACAAAAATAAATGAAAAATTGGTAAAAAATGACTATAAAGGGCATTAACTCCTTAAGGGGTCAACTGACCATTTTGGTCATGTTGACCTTTTTGTAGATCTAAATTTGCTGAACATTATTGCTGTTTACAGTTTATCTCTATCTATAATAATATTAAAGATAATAACCAAAAACGGCAAAATTTCCTTACAATAACTAATTCAGTGGCAGCAACCCAACAACCGGTTGTCTGATTCATCTAAAAAATTCAGGGCAGATAGAAATTGACCTGATAATCAATTTTACCCCATGTCAGATTTGCTCATAATGTTTTGGTGTCAGAGTTATAAGCCAAAAACTACATTTTACCCCTATGTTCTATTTTTAGCCATTGCAGTCATCTTGGTTGGTTTGCCGGATCACCGGACACATTTTGAAAACTAAATACCCCATTGATGATTATGGCCAAGTTTGGTTAAATTTGACCCAGTATTTTCAAAGGAGAAGTTTTTTGTAAAAGTTAACGACGACGACGGACGATGGACGCCAAGTGATGAGAAAACTCAATTGGCCCTTTGGGTCAGGTGAGCTAAAAATGAGCCTTAACGTTTTAAAACATTTAATTGCTGTGATGCCTTCCTACAGATTGAGCTGATATGAACATCAAAATTTAACTGAGTCTTTTTAAATGCCTAATAATTTTACTGTTTTTTTCACATTTAAGGTTCGCATTTTGAATATGTATAGATGTTTTTTTTTCAAAGGTCTTTTTGCCGACAGCCAACACTTGAAATTTGTCAGGATTTTCGTGCATTTTATTCACCCGAACCACTCAATAAGTATTTTTGAATCAGATACTAAAGTTAAAATGAATAAATCGAAATCTGGAGTACTGGGCCCAGTTGTTCAAAAGTGTCGTTAAGCGACTGTGTTAATTTATGTTGTTCAAAATATTTAACGACTGTGTTAACTAAAAACTTGTTAAAAATTTAACAACTGATTAATTTAACAAATATTTCCCAAATATTCTTCCATTTCCTGTTTAACCATGGCTGAACAACAAAACCCCAACAAGAAACTACCAAGAATTAGAGGAACTAACTTCACAAGTATGGAAGTGAATTTGATCAGTTGAAGAGTGGTGGAGGAGCTAAGGTTATTGAGAGGAAAGTTTGGCCCTGATATAACTGCAGATACAAAAACCAAGATGTGGACCAAAATAACAGACGAGGTGAATGATCTGTGGGTTAGTTACAGGAAACTTTCAACTGTTAAAACAAAATTTAGGAATCTAACCCGAGATGCCATGGAAAAGTTTACGTACGAGAGAAAGGAGAGAAATAAAACAGGGGGAGGACCAGCACCCAAACCCATAAGTATGGCAGAGGAAAACAACATCAATGCCATGAAAGATACATCCTCCTTCCAGGGAATAAACGGTGGCATGGAGACCTTTGTAGGTTGGTATTTGAGAAATAACAATATTACGTAATTTTCATTCGTTTGTTTCGCCTAAATTTGTTTTTATTGTTTTCTTTAATAAAGTTACAAAGAAAACCCCAAAACCAAAGCAGTAGTCTGCTATGACATAAGGATATCCCTTTTAAAGAAATTCCCTGCAGACGTCGCCAATGTTCTAAAAATAGATTCATGTGTTTTGCGATTACTTAGTATGACATTCGTGTTACCTTTTATTTATATAATTCCTTTATATGATATTGTTGAAAAAAAACACCATCTACAAATCAAATTGTGGTAAAAGATGGATAAGATGGTATTTACAAAATGATGAAGTTTGCTCGCCATGGCTTTGTTAATTAAAAAGAAAATTAAAAAAAATAAAGAGTGGTGAAAATTCCATACAAAATTAATTTACTTCCAGATATAATATTTATAAAATTAATATTAATTTGTTAATACCATCTTCAAGGCACTTGCAATGATTAATTTTCCACGGATATTGTGACATATCTATAGTCCTATTCAAAATAGCATGCAGTATAAAAACATAATTGAGTTATCTTTCTTTGTGTCTTATAATCTTAAAAGTTATGATTTTTTTCAGAGATTTCTCACCAAGACACCTGTAACAGCAGACACTCACAATGTGTGTATATAAATTACATATTTTATACATATAACTATAAATTACTTAAGAAATTGTGTTTCATTGATATTAAGGTGGTACCTAACACTACAGGGAGATAACTCTGTAAAATCAACAGAACGTTTAAATGACGTTGTGTTCATAAGGGAATATTAAGCTTCTCAATGATCAAAATAAGTTTGTCAAACTGCTATATAACTAGTGTATTTTTTCTGATTAAACGGTTGGTTCAATTTTTTGAATTTTTTATATTTTTGTCGAAGGGTCAAAGTAAATACTTTGTCAAAATTTTAAGAAAATTAAACGAGCACAATTAATTTTAGTTAAAGTGTTAGGTACCACCTTAAGTAGATTTGGTTTGAATGCCTATGCGACCTTATTATTATGCATGAAATTCAAGTTTCTTCAAATTTAAATGTGCAATCAATTTGTCAACTGATTTAATATATGAAGCCTTGAAATAGTAACTAATAAACAGTTCCATATGCATGGTTTTTATAATTGTACCGCAAACATGCCAAATTATGTCTTAACAGTTCAAAATGAAGGTTTATAGAAAGCAAATCATAGGAGTTGCTTAATGGAGGAAACGAAGAATGGAACGGAAACGGAAATAAACTTTTATATAGACGGAATTGAAGGGGGAAAGAAAGAACTATGAAAATCAATAGATCTTGTCTTGCTGGTAAATTTTGCTATTAAAAGTTATATCTATTTACCATATATTTCAATATTTATAACAGGTGAACATGCAAGTGAGAAAATTCTTGATATAAGGTCGATATCTCCTGTAAGACGTCATTTGACTGTTTTTACTTGAATGGACATTAGGTAGAGCTCAACATTCTAATAAAATTGAGAATGAAAACGGGGAATATGTCAAAGAGGCAACAACCCGACCAAAGAGCAGACACCATCCGAAGGCCATCAATTGGTCTTCAACGCAGCAAGAAAATCCCGCACCCGGAGGTGGTATCAGCTGGCCCCCAAATAAAACTGGGTATTAGTTGATTGAAAATGGGCGTCACACTAAACTTCTAAACAAATATTTGAGATTAAATTAAAAAATATATACAAGACTAACAAAGGCCAGAGGTTCATGACTTAGGACAGGCGCTAAAATGCGACGAGGTTAATCATGTTTTGGGAGATCCCAACTCTCCCTCTTTACCTCTAGCCAATGTAGAATAAAGAAACACATATGAAGCATACAAACTCAGGCCACACTTAAAAATATTTTGGTTTGCCTAAACCCTACCCAAAGGTTGAGACAGTGGGTAGGTAGGTAGGCATTTTCTTTTTTTTTTTTTTCAAAAAGAGAAATTGAAGTATCGGGTGTTTATTAGTCTTCATGCCTATCTGATTAAAACAAAACTTCTTCAAATCAAGAATTTGAGTAGGCAGCTTTTTTCTGGGTAGGTAGCGGTTGGGCAAACAGACCTATTCTTTTTTATGGCCTCATTTGAAAATAAGTCCGAGTCTGATGTCAGATTAGACATGTTTTTCACACCAGGTTTTCGTTATTCATAACGTTTCTTAATAGAAAGCACTTGGTTCGAGACCACAATTATTTCGTAGTGCATTTCGTTTAGAAGATAAATGAAAATTAAAAAAATCAAACCAGCGCTTTCTGAATGAAATTTTTACAGTGTGTTGTACTACTTTTGGGACAAAATATATCAAAATTATAGAAAATTTCATCGGCTCTACCTCAAAATATGGACAATGTTTTGTTTAGGGCGCAATGACATCTTTTTTTAAGGGGCCTATTCAAAATTTTGAAAAAAATGGCTATGTTTATGTGTTACATATTTGTTTTTCGTTCATTTTTTTTTACATAAATAAGGCCGTTAGCTTTCTCGTTTGAATTGTTTTACATTGTCTTATCGGTGCCTTTTATAGCTGACTATGCGGTATGGGCTTTGCTCATTGTTGAAGGCCGTACGGTGACCTATAGTTGTTAATGTCAGTGTCATTTTGGTCTTTTGTGGATAGTTGTCTCATTGGCAATCATACCACATCTTCTTTTTTATAATGTGAAGGAAGTGTTAGAAAAAGGCATGTAAATAGTATTTGAATAAACCAAACATAAGACTCCATACAGGGATCCATCTATATATACCTCTGTGTATTACAAACAGCACATCAAAATGCAAATATGAACTAACTTTCAACTAGATACATACTAAACACTAAAATTGTTATCTGGATGGAGAGTTGTCTCATTGGCACTCACACCACATCTTCCTATATATACATATGATAGTTTACACTGAATTGAGCAAAATCTTTATGTAAAACAATTGTAAACTTGTAGATTTACCATCTTCTGTGGAGAGTATCTGGATAAGGAGACTGGAGCAGGTTCACCAGAGAAATGAGGAGTTAGCACTTTCTAGTGCTACTGTTTATGCCAGCCTACCAGTACCTGTACCTGTACCTGCCCAAAAACAGACTTGCACTCATCAACCACCAAAACCCAGGTATGTGTTTCATGTGTTAAAATTCAGCACTGTCTCTGATGTATTTACATAAGTTGTTTAGTGAGTTTGATGAGAATAACTTTTTCCACCAGTTTGTTTTAAGATAAATTATTTTGTAGGGAATCTCTGAAGCATGACTGGATTGGGCACCACTTAGGTAAGACAGTTAGCCCCCCCCCCCCCTGAAGTTCTGGATCCGCCACTGAGTGACAATGATTAGAATGGAACAATTGAGTTCTTACAAGCACATTCACTATTTTCAGATTTTGTTAGTCCCTGTCCCAATTAAGGAGACTGTAAAACAGAATATGACTTGGGTTGATGTTTGTTTAATTTTTGTTTTTAGCTTATGTGTCATTATTCATTTTTTCTAATTGTTCCACATTTGTCTTGTCAAGTCAGTTATTTCATAAGAGCTAAACAGTATTGGTTTTTCTCATTGTTAAAGGCTGGGAATATTGATATTATTATAATAAAATCTGTGTCATTTTGGCTCTTTGAATAATTGTCTCATTGGCAATGATATAATATAAACACATCTACTAAATATTAAGTTAGATTTTAAAATAAAAATACCAAATAGTAACATTTCTATATTTCAGTGAGAGTATGCAGAAGAAGAAAGCAAAGAGGACTGCAGATAATGTGTATGAGCTGCAGTGTCTTGTTTTCGAAAGTGACCTGAAAGGAAATGAAATGCAAAAGGAACTTTTCCAACGACAAATGCAATTTTACAACATGATGATCCAGAAGAAAACTATTGACAGTGAAAACATGATTTTAGATGCTCTTCTAAATACAGAAGCTTAGTCAAAATTAATCTTTATTTATTTATTTGTCTGTGTTGATTATTCTTGTTCTCTTATTCCGTTGTTATTGATAAAAAAAGTATTAAAAGGTGTTGACATGATTTATTTCTGATTTTAAATGATTAAAAACTGTTGTGGAAATATGATCTCTAACAGCTCTTCCATCTTGATGACCATTGAAATGTTCCCCAAGATCACCATCATTGCCTACAATTACTACATCATCTTCAATGACTGGTTCATTCAACAAAATGCATATATTGTGGAGAATAGCACAAGCAATAATTATTTTGCATGCCTTGCCCGGTTTCGTTCTTATCTGAAATTAAAAAAAAAAAATCATATAATATTTCAAAAGTTGGCATTGCATGTATGTATGTATATACAATGTAAAAATAGAAAGCTCACGGTGAGATCACAGGTATGAGTGACAATGAGACCATTTTCTGTTGTTAAAGTAATTTAATATAAAAGTTTACAGTATGATATTCAACATTGGAGCCTACAGTAAGCTATAAATAATACTACATAAAATGTCTCTATGGTTGTTTACCATACATCATATGTTGGTAAGCATTTCGAAAGATGTTGTACGTATATATTAATTGATTCAAATTTATGTTCTCCAAGTGTTGTGTTAGTAGCACTTACCATTCATCTCTTGATTGTGGTAAGGTGTTTATACATCAATTGGTGGATTATTTAGTTTTCCAACAGTATACTAAAAACATTTTTTTCCCTTTTATCAAACTTCCAATTGTGATATGGAACCTTGTGGTAAAATTTCAGAGAGAACCATACAATAATAAACAAGTCTAGAAAACTAGAAAAATTCTTTTTTCGGCCTCTATTTGGTCCCTAAGTCATAAACAGTTTGGACCAAAACACCCCAAAACAAACCCTATGTACCTGACTTTTTGGGGTATTAAACGTTTTGGTAAAACATATGAATGCAAATATAAAAAAGAAGGTATGGTATAATTGCCAATGAGAAAATTCTCCACAAGAGACCAAAATGACACAAAAATTAACAACTATAGGTCACAGTGTGTCTTTCAACAATGAGCAGATTAGTAACATTATAAAAAAAAATAGTTTGCTTCTACTGAATACACCAACATTAATTGTCCCAAATATATCCCATAAGCCTCGCCCCCTGAAAAGATTCTTTTATCACTGATCATTATATAAAAAGTTATTCTATTATACTTTACCTCTGAGTGTAATATATGGAACCGTCTCTTCAGCCTCCCAAATGTTCTCTCTATCACACTTCTGGTTGAACAGTGGCATTTGTTGTACTTTTTTGAAGATCTAGTACAGGATTCAGATATGGGGTCATCAGAAATGGTCGACATGGATAACCACTATCCCCAAGTAATACACCATTTAACCATCCACCATTTTCTTCCATGTAGGTACAAACCTATTAATTAAGGTTTATATTTCTTTTTACAACAAATATTTTTTTAAAACTAGCATTTATATAGTTAAATTGGCATATTAAGCTTTACAGAGGAGTTACACTAGAAACCTAAAATCATATTGAGCAAGACTATTTTCAAATATTCCTTTTTCAGTTTTTGTACATCAATATTTTTAAACATAGCCATCCCTTATAGGTAATTTATTTCTTCTTCATATATATATATATATTGATTTGAGTGCTAGAAAGGCAATATGACTAATAAAACATATATGATAAACATCATGAACATTGTAATAAAATACATACCTGTGAAGTCCTGAATATGTGGGAATCATGACTGCTACCTGGTCAGTTTGCATTTATGTTTGTGAATTTACCTGCAAAATGTAAAAGATTATACATGTATATAATCTTTAGAAGAAAGAAATGTTTTAATAGCATAAAGAGATTCATTGCACAATATTAATGCATAAATTAGCTAGGCGATTAGTTTTCTAGTTTTAATTGTTTTACCTTGTCATTCCAGGGCCTTTTATAGTTGATAGGCTGTAGGGGCTTTGTTCATTGTTGAAGGCAGTATGGTGACCTATAATTGTTAATTTCTGTGTCATTTGGTCTCTTGTGGAGAAATGTTTCATTAGCAATTTTACCACATCTTCTTTTTTTATATGTATAGACTCACAAATTATGACTCAACTATATTGTTTCAAACTAGGAAACATGATATCAAAAGTTGAAATGCATGTTGCATCATGCATAAATGTGCTGATCCACATCAGAGCAACATCAAATTATAAATTGTACAGTAACTAGGGTACCTAGGTTAATGTTTCTTTCTTTTAGACTGAAAGGGGGAATTCAAGAAATGTATCTGAAACAGCAGTGGTGGATACAGGGTAGGGAAACCTCCTCTTTTAAGATTATCAGTTTATTTGAATGGGGACATATGATTAAAGCTCCCATTTTAGGCTTTAGTCCACTTTTTTGTATTAGTTGGTGTACGGGATTCTTCTTACAAAAGGAAGGGTAGGAGGTCGAAAAAAAAATAAAAATAATGAAAAAATATAAAGGAGGTCGAAAAAAAAAATAAGAATAAAAATTGGAATTAATACTGGTTTTTTTACCAAAAAATCGAGAAACAAACAATGACATTACTCTATAGTATAATACAAACCATGTATGCAGATCGTTTTATAAACTGGTATTAATTCTTGCTGTTTTAAATAATCGTGTTACAAGCCACCCAACTATATCAGTCATATTTAGGACCGATAACTCTGTCGATAAATATTGTCATGTATACAATGTCGTTGAAATCAGAGGCGATTGTATACTAGTATATGTCTATGTTGAAATGTATACAATAACATTTTTTTTACACAAGTTGAACTTTTTATCAATTTATTGAATGCCTAGATTTTCCTTAAAATATTAGATTAATAAAAAAATTAATAAAATCATATTCAAAGAAATCTTGTTTAATTTTCTACGAAATAAAACAAATCCATTTAAATTAGAATTTGAATCAAAATATTTCTTGAAAATATATAATTATAGATCCATAAATATTAATTTAATTATCTTATAAAGCAAAAATATTTTTTTGAAAGAAATTGTTTTATATAGTTCATATTTTCTTAAAGTTTATTATGATACAGTTGACAAGGGGAAGAGAAGATATATTTGTGTGAAAACTTTTGTATATCAAAAAATGCAAACTCTGGTAATACATGCATGTATATACAGGATGTTTAATGTCACCTGGTTGCTTTTGGTTTGCACGTCTACCTGACAATATATTGATATTTAACATAACAACCCAAGTCAGAGTTCACCTGGTCGTCAAGTGATGGGATTTTGAAGGTATAGAATATTTATCTGTTATAATTGTTTGGATTTTTTTCTGTCTCGGGACGTAAATATTTTTTGGTTCTAAAAGGAAAGTATAAAAATATTTCTAAAAAAAGATAAATTATACAGAAAACAGGAAAAACGCCTTTAAAAAAACAGAAAACATTTCTTGTTTACTATTTTCTGGTAACAGTATATATCTTGGATATCAGGCGGTCAAAATAAAATGTTCCCGTGACACTCTTAAAATAATAATTTTTTATCAAGAAATTTTGAAATCAATCATATCGAAATATCACCAAAGACAATAACAGAAGCATTAGAGATTCAACATAAAAAAATAAATTTAATCAAGGACGGTCGTACTATACAAATCCTTGATTTGATGCAACATTTCCATATACATCATCCGCCATTTTGAAAAATCCCGAAATATTCACTTTTTTAAATCAATTTTTGACCGAAATTGCCCAGAAATTACACTGTTTCAAATAGTATTTTTCGCCAGATATATGTTTGAATATACTTATTCGATTTGCAAAATTTTATTTTTATTAACGGAATTTCTTTATTTGTTGTACAAGTAAACATGGGTATCAGTAATTTAGCATTGAGTCAACTGAGAAATGACGAGAAAAAGTAATGTTTTTACGATTCTCATTTGACCGAATTTAATCAAAAATTAAACTGTTAGGACAAACAATGTTTGATAGAAATATGTTTGAATATCAAGGATTGATTTGCAAAAGTTAGAAAACGGGTCAGGTTAATGAGAAAATTAAACTTTATTGAAGCACCTATGCATTTTTGGGGCAATATAATACAAAATAGCGGTTAGTATACGTCACAAAAGTCACGTGATGTCCGACTTAGTTGGATATGTCGGAGTCCAATGTGAATGTAGAAAGATGAAAGCAGATACATATATGTCTCTGATGAAAGGAAAGTGTGTTTTCCAATTGCATTTTTTTTTTGTTCTGTGTATTCATTTATCAAATTTGAACAAGGGAGTGACAAAATTTCTCATAACATAATACAATATTATTGAGGAAATACCATGCACTCTGCATGTCATATGCCTTCATATGTGGTACATATAAACATAATTTTTTTATGCTATTTTACACTGCTAAGTATAAACTTATATCTCGAAGTGTCCTGTGATTGTCCCTTTTTATAAATGGCGAAGTGATATTAATTGTCAGACATTCTATGACAGCAATACATGTTCTGATTTGTGTTGGGATCTTGTTCACCATATCCCATCTCTGTTCCATTAAATCCTAATGGGTTCGGTGGGAAGATATTTAGGCATTTATATGATAAGGCCAATTAGTCAGACACCCATCCCTGGCAGCAAGTTAAAATATCCTTCCCTTTAGTTACATCTGGCAAGGCTATTTTTTCTTGATTCTGGGACCCCAGGAAGCCTTGCCAGATGTCATAATTATTTGGACAGGTACCTCATATGTTTAATTGAACTAAAACAGCCCCTTTCGTCGTGTTTAAAACTTTCTGATCAACACTTGGACAAAAATTGACCCGTTGTCAACCTCAAAAACTGTCTGAAACAGGGGTTCAAATTAGCAGTGGTCCGAGGTCCATTAACTTTGCCGACAAAATTCCAAAAACGATCTCAAAAATTGTTTTCATTTTTATTATTCACGGCTTTGATGTTAATTTTGTTCAACCGCTAAATTTACACAGAAAATCGCCAACAATCAATGTTTAAATCCAAGTATAGTAAAATCGTATCTGGTCCTCCATTTTCAACTGGTTCCTTTTCACCACATTAGATCATGGTGAGCCGTTGACCAAACAGGGAACCGCCTTTTTAACTGGTTCCTTTTTAACGCATTAGATCATGATAAAACGTTGACTGAACAGGGAACTGCACGGTATTTTCGGAACAGCACAGGATTTTCGAATCCACTCCGAGGGTATTCCGACTCGAGGAACAAAAGTCGATCTTTTTTATTATGTTTTTATTTTTATTTGTACTTCTTCAAACAGAAAAGGATCGGCGGAATTAAAAAAAATCTTCAAAATCGTTTTTATTTTTATTTTAAAATTGGGAAAAACAGGGTCGGCGGATCTGTAAACCAACAAATAAAAAAAAGTGGCCTTATCTTATGTTGGGAACCCCCTTTTTGGAAATGGCTGGCCCCTGAACAAAATCTGTTTCTCATTAAAGAAAACTAATATCTTCTTTTAATATTTGACTGACCAATATTTTAAGTTATCTTTAGTAGGTAAACCACATTAAACCCTAATCATGTCCTAGATGAACTGAGTGAAAGTGAAAGTGAAGTAAAATGTTCTTTTGTGAGAAACATACTATAGGGGTCCCAATCATACTGAAAAGTTGATACCAGTTTATTATTTTACGAAGGTCAATGTCATAATTAGATGAGAAATGTTTTACCTCTGGCATCACAAATAGCCTGCACATTTACAGAGTGTACCCCTTTCCTGTTCACAAATGATGCTTCATCTTCTGATGGAGCCTGGATACGGACGTGTGTCCCATCTATTGCCCATAGCACATTCGGGAAACCACTTAGAAGGTAAAAGTCTCCTCTTGTTTCGTCTACATTCATTGGCCACTTGATGAACTCATGCCGTTTGTTACATAGTGATGTCAACACATCAGACACAATACGTGAGACAGTTCCCTTGTGCACACCTGTAAATAGACCAAAAATATACAATTTTGGAGATCGTTTAAGAACAAAAATTAAAATGAGTATTTACCAGCGTTTGTTAACATATTATTCGAAAATTAACAAATTGAAATTATCATTCAAACATCAGTCAAAGATCATCATAGCAGTTGATAAACACAATTTTACTTATGTTTACTTAATTTTAAATCATATATGATGAATATATAAATGAAATCTTACCTATTGTGTCTCCAACTACTTGCAAAAAACTGTCTGTAGCTAGAAATCTTAGGGTTACCATGACCATCTGTGGTACAGTGAGAGCATGGTTTCTCTTTGTTTTTCTTGTAATATCATCACTGACTAGGTTGGAAAGGAAAGTAATTCCCTCTCTACCAAATCGATACCGTTCTCGTAACTCCTCATTTGACAAATTCAAAGAAAGGTCATCTTTCAGGGGAAAATGCCTTTCTTTTCTGTGAGCTGGAACATGTACTTGCATGAAGGCGGCCATATCTAACAATAACTTAAATATTTAATCGACCTCCCAGAAGTTGTTAAAGTTAACGACTCGTTATCATTATTTTTGTCGTTAAATTTTTTGAACAACAGTTAACGAATTTGATAAATTTAACGACACTCTAACGACACTTTAACGACACTTTAACGACTGCTTTAGCTTAACGACACTTTTGAACAACTAGGCCCAGAAAGACAAAGTATTGTCATCTGCATAGTTATATAGACTACTGTTTTTAACAAAAAGAAAAATATCATTTATAAATATGTTACACAACAATGGCCCTAGTAGAGAGCCCTGTGGTACGCCTGTATGGATGTCAGCCCAACCACTCAGAACATTGTTGACTTTAAAAGAGCAACTGCATTTGGGGTTAAACCATATGCTGATAATTTATCTAGCATGATATTGTGAGGCAGGCAGACAAAAGCCTTAGAAAAATCCATTAATACCACTGCAATGTACTGGTTTTTATCAAGAGCTTCACGCCAATACTCTAACACACTGAGAAGTGTGGTCTGACATTCATGTCCACGTCTAAATGCACAAATAAATGGATTATATAAAGTATTTAGTTAATTGAATATCATATAGTTTTTCAAAGATTTTAGAAAATATTGGTAAGACACCTCCTGGTCTATAATTTGTTTTTAATAATGGGTCACTCTTTTTATGAAGGGGATCACTTGGGCTTCTTTAAGTTTATCAGGAAAACAGTTATTTTCAATTGACAAATTTATTTTGTTATCAGCCCATAGACACAATTTAGTCATTTGTCCGGGACGTCATCAACGTTTTTTTCATGGTTTTCTACGGTTTAAGATAGAATTTAGAATTTAATTATAAGAAATGACTGTAATATTTTTCTGTCTATTCGAAATAGTATAAACAATGTGATGCACACTGTTAAATAACCCTCTACGCGCGTTATTCAGTGTGCACTACATTGTTTGTGTTATTTCTTCATAGACAGAAAACATATTACATTCATTCCTTAAATAATTCATAGAATAAGTGCAATTATTTTGCATAAAGATAATTTGAATACATGTCATATTTACGATAAAGATTTGTTATGCACCAGATACGCATTTGGATAATTAATATCTTTTTAATAAAATTCGAGGCCAAAATATTAAAACTTAATACAAAAGTTGAAGAGCATTTAAAGAACAATCAAGACTGTCTTTGGTCGAGTTTATAAATTTCATATCTAAAGCAACTCTTACAAAAAAATACGATTATTTTTCTCATAATATTTTTCATCGGATTTCAGACTCGCACCTTGTTTTGTTTCAAATACCAACATAAATACCAATGTACCAGGTGCTATGGATGAGTCACCACTTTCATGGCATTTGAATATTGTCAGAAGTTTAGCTATTACTGCAGAAAATTTTATACAAGCGGAATATCATATCCTATGTGTTAACACCAATGTCTAATAGATCCCAAGCCGTTTACATATGCCCCGCGTTATCTCATTGCACAATTTAATCCACTTATTCTTTCTTGGTTGTTAATTAAAGATTGTATATAAAAAAATAATCAGTACCATCATTGATTTCGATTTGGATAAATTAAATCTTTGCTTTTGAGTAATTAAACATAGGGGTCTCATATCCTGTTAGTATTGTATAACCATATGTTGTATAGTCGTTCAGTTTGCCTGCACTCCGTGAATGCGTACTCATTTATAACTTAGTATAATAGATAGATATAAGAAGATGTCGTATGAGTGCAAATGTGACAACTCTTCATCCAATAGAGTATAACGTAGATAATTTTATTGTCATTGTCTTTGGGAAGATCTGAGAAATTATTAAGTTAACGCCATTTTCTTTATCTGTCTGTACCAGTTTCAATGAAACTCGCCGGTTGTCGTTTGGTTGCTAACCGTTATATTTGTTTTTTTTTCTAACGTGCTCTTATCATGAATAGGACCGTATTTTTTCGTCGAAATAGTTTCACGTTATTTCAGATAAAATCCTTTTATAACCGGATATACGGTATGAATTTTGCCTAGTGATGACGGACTACCGGATAAAAAATAACTGCTGTCGCTTTGATGAACATCATTTGACTCTGGTGGTCACATTATTCCATGTCAATCGTACCATATCTGGTTTTTTTCTGTTCTTCATGTTAGTCTGTTGAATAGAATATTGTTTAAGAATGACAATTGCTCTGAGGTATACATGGTATAGACATTCTCTTTTAAATTACCTCTAATTTCATATATATGTTAATATCAAAATTGAAATAGCAAAATTTATCAATGTTGATACTATGTATTTAACACAAACCTGCCATTATTCATTTAACATCACGCCTTTAAGCAACACGACGGGTGCCACATGTGGAGCAGGATATACTTACCCTTCCAGAGCACCTGAGATCACCCCTAGGTTTTGGTGGGGTTCTTGTTGCTTATTCTTTAGTTTCTATGTTGGGTCATGTGTACTATTGTTTGTCTGTTTGTCTTTTTCATTTTTAGCCATGGCGTTGTCAGTTTATGTTAGATTTATGAGTTTGACTGTCCCTTTGGTATCTTTCGTCCTTCTTTTAAGGACAATCTCTGTCTTTTAAATGTTTCATAAAGGATCATAAAGTGAAAACTAAAAGTCACAGCTAACAATTATGTATAATGACGTATACATTCAAAACATTCTGAACATTTCGAAAAAGTAATATTTATTATTTCATTTATTAAGGACATTGTCAGGACAAAGGTATTATCACCCACAGTGACTTTTAACATAGCACGTAAAGTGATAGATTATATGTATCAAAAATGTTACATACAAAATTACAATACATTTACCACATGCATTATATGTTATTGCAATATTCTAACTATTCTTCAGTTGATTCATAATCTTAAAACTGCTGTTGTTCAACACGTTACTTTAATCAAATTGAGAATGTAAATGGGGAATGTGTCAAAGAGACAACAACCTGACCATAGAACAGACAACAGCAGAAGGTCACCAATAGGTCTTCATTGCAGCGAGAAATTCCCGCACCCATAGGCGTCCTTCAGCTGGTCCCTAAACAAATATATATACTAGTTCAGTAAAAATGAAAACCTACCAGAAACAATCGTTATTTGAATAGACAATGCATCAAACGATTCCTGCAAATTTGAAATGCTCTATATTCAATACTGAGAAAGTAGACATTAAGGCTAATCTGTCATACATGAATATACGACATTCAGTTTGACAAAAAAATTCCTCGTTCATAGTAGCCTGCTTTAGAAAAGGCAGAAAATCGGTGGCCAAAATATGTCATAAACAATATTGCCAGAAAGAGAAATCTGATTTGTCGTCTTCCACCTTACAATCAAGACTTAAATTCCATAGTACTAAAATTAGAGCAACTGAAACAAAGTGTCGTCTCTCGAAAAATTAATCCACATAGAAGACAGTGTTTAAAACTTCCGTATGAGGCATTAGCAGAAACAATTGTTTCGGATTTAGAGAGATGTGTCGTCATGTTACGAACAGCGAAGCTTATTACTGAATGCATAATTTGTAACTGCTGTTAACCACAAATTCCAACATGTGACAATATTTGGGTCTTACTGATTATTTTAAAGTTTGTATGTTGTATTGCGTGTAATATTATTTATCTTTTTTTTGTTTTAGCTTTGCCGTTGTCAGTTTATTGTCGACTGATAAGTTTATTATCTCTTTTGTATTTTTTGTTTGCATTTCATTATTTGTCTCCCTTTTGGCGTTTGTAACAGCTATTCTTTACAAGAAAATCAAGTGCTGTTCTAACTATATACTTTGCAAATTCACATATAGTGTTTATATAATATATCAATGACCGTAACTGGATACCTTATCCCCGAAATTCCAGTCTTTATCGAACTAGTAAATGCAGTCAAAAGAAATACATCAAACAATCGTAGTTAATACTAGGAGGCTTGGAAAAATGATAGGATCCTGTTCCACATGTTGCTTCCGCAATGATAAAAGGATTACTAGCACAGACATGCTATGTTACAAAACTTGTTAAGTGGTTGTAAACTTTAATTTTTTTTTATTATTGAAAAATTATGTACCAGAATATAAGAAAACCTTAAATAAATCCGAAATTTGATTGTCTACGTGAAAATGCAAGGGAACGCTATTATAATTTCACTCACAGAATCACATTGACGAATGCCTTAGTTATTACATTGATTTACCATTGAATCATTAAACACATTTTGAGCTATATACCTTCGGGCCTTCATTGCTTAAACCGTAATCGGACCGATTTTCGGGATTTTTTTTTGTACGCCGTTCAGTTACGTGCTTTCAATTGATTTGGTAGAAACAATACTGATGAGTCTTAGATAGACTAAGTGAGACCTTGAATAAAACGATATAAACCTGATATGTGATGAGGTCATATATTCTCTAGTTCGGTATCGCTGCTGATGGACGCCTTGTCTCGTATATTATCTGTTAATGTCAGTGCAGAAAAAAATAAATATTTATTTCTTCAGTAAATTCATTTTTAAAAAATGTAGAGTACTTTAAATCACTAAGATTATTTATATTGTATTTGATTAGTTATTTGTACAATTTTTCGCTATTTTAAGTTGTAAATGCTATTTGACTTTGTATTTGAATTTTCCCTTTTCTAATCGAGGCACAGCGAAGTGTGTTAAATTGATTGTTTTAATGCTTATCAAAATATCAGCTTCAGTTGTTGGTGAAATACTGTTTACAATCAACTTATGTTTATAGTATATCATGTATGCACTTGCAAAAATAGATTAACATATAAACATAAAAAATCAAAAATATTGCGTGTCCAAAGAAATAAATGTTGCTTTTAACTAAAGTGTGGTCTCGATAAAATCATAGTTATTTTAGTTTTTAATATAACTGATGTACAAATTATCACAACAGTTAATGACATTCTGCATTTTTTAATACGTATTTACACATTACAAAAAAAAAATACAGCATAGAGTTGGTCGACCGGTATTTAGAAAACATACTTTAATAAGTAACAACCTAGCACTATGTTGATAATTTTTCATAACAGTTAAAAGGTGTGTGAAGTTTAATGTAAGAACTACCACTGAGTCAATACTTTTGATGATGGACTGTTATAACCCGAGGGTGTAACTATCCCAGTAGCCAATATTTCGGTATAGACATACAAAACGGATATTATGTTTTCAAAATTTAAATTTTAAAATAAATGATATATCTCACTAACATATAGCTCTGATTGTTCCCCAAGCTTTTGCTATACTCTGCTATTTAGGAGATAACTGTATTGTATTTTAAGCTCCGACGGCATCAATTGGGGATTTGATGGTCGCAAATTAAGTTTACTGGCGACGCGTTAGCGGAGACAGTAAACGGGTATTTGCGACCATCAAATCCCAAATTGAAGCCGTCGGAGCTTTAAATACAATATTGTTATCTCCATTCTAATGAAACTGACAGAAAACAACGTTAAAACATGTATTTAAAATCTGTCATATGCCGTCTGCAAAATGAACGTTACAAACGTTGTTGCATTAGAATTTCAAATTGATAAGTTATTCACATTTTTAATAGTACTTTGATCATCAGTGAAAATCCATTGCTTGTGTTGAACTGTGCATTTGTTGAGGACAATTTGATACTGTTAGTATGTACTTTCATTTAGTCGATACCTCCGATGGAATCACAAGCCAAGTTGACCACCGGACGCGGATCCATAGATTGAAGGGTGTTTTTAGATGCAATTGCTTTATCATCCCCTGTGTTTGTTTCAGCTAGCCGGCTTATCATATGTGGAAGAAAAGTATTATGGTCTTAATAAGGCTGTTCGGTGATATTTTGGTTTTCGTGCGATTTACATTCACCATTTACTTAAACCCAATACTTGACTTGCTTCTTTACAAACTGTCCGAAGTTGTCGTCATAGTGGACAAAAAGCAAATTGTGCAGTATATTCCGTCCAATGAAGTTGAAAAGACAATCCCTAGGAAATATTGAAGCCAAAGTACTAGCCTTTTGAGAATCTTTTAAACCCGTTCATTTCTTGTTTTGGAAAAGGCAAAAAACTAGGTTGGTTTCATTTTTTTTAGGATGCTATACTAGGTACAGATGTGGAAATAAGATTTGCAATATTTTTAGATTCAGCAGGTGCCTAAGCAGTTGCAGAATAGTTTCATAAAATATTATGAATCTGATTGAAAGAAAACAAAAAAGGAATCAGCCTTGCATTGTCTTAATCTTATCATTTCCCCCAACCTAATGTTATAATGACATGTGTATATATAAGGGATTTTAGCGACGACGTGTCACCCTTTTAAGTACTGGATATTCAATTTAAAGTAAAGATAACAAGAAATTATCAATATGAAAAGTATTGCTAGATTCTCAAGCGGGTTGTTTTCCCGAACATCCCCTCCTCAAACCCTGCTAAATCCGGTAGTGGCCAATACTTTGGTACTGGCTTAAATACCAAATACATATGATACATGTGTTGTGTTTTCTTTTTTAATTTACTATTTCAAGATTTTAACAATGATTGTATAATAACTGAGTAAAGCTCTGGGTCCGTGTCAGGTTTTGGCTAATTTGGTCATATTTGTTTTATAAGCTCTTTATTTCTAATATTTTTTTTATTTTTGAGCATCACTTTAGGGACACTAATTGTCAATGCGAGTATAACGAAGACGAATTTATACTGTTAAATGTATTACTACTATGGGATCAATACCTCTGCTGGTAAACTGTTAGTCCCCGATTGTATCCCTACCCCAGTAGCCAGTACATGTGTACTCCATGAAAATACGGATATTGTGTTAATAAAACTTTCTGTTTCACAATTTGGTAATTATTTAATTGAGGAATGTATCACCCTAATGAAAAGCTTTAATTTACCCCGATTAAGCTTTACTTTTAGTCCATTTTTTTATAATCTCTTCATCTTTTGAAATTGATTTCGGATTTTAAAATATTGTAGCCTCCAGAATTGTAAAGAGACATTAATTTTCATAATGTGCATCTGATGCAGGCATATTTGTACTGTTAATCCTATTACTACCACCGGGGCGATGTTTGTAGGTTGACTGTCAGTCCCGAGAGTACCTTCCTTGCAATACCAAATTGCTCAATATCCACTTAATTTCCAATGGCTGATATATTAAAAACAAGGACTAAGACCTTCGCCGTTTCTGCTTTTCAAATTCCCATGTGTATACAACATATCGTTATATGTTTATTTAAAACCTTGTTAACATCATCATGACAGCCCGAACCTTTACAACTGAAAGCCATTCATAAAACAAAATAGGACCTTTATCAAATGATCAGCTTCATCTAGGATCATCGACGCTCAAAGTACGTGTACATGAAGTTAAACACTGAGTTTCCTTTTTATTTTTTATAAATCAACAAAAATGTTTAAATATCTTTGCTTGAAATCATGTTGGTAGTTTTGCAAGTGTATAAAATGTGTAAATGGCAAATTATTACAATCATTTGATGTAAGTGTGCCACATCATATGTGCTAGAAACGCTGCTAAAAAATAACACTTGAAAGTGTGATTCAATTTAAGCGACAAAAAAGTCAAGGACTGGCGTTTTTATTTACATATTACAAAAACATATGTAGAGAACATGTGCTATTAGTTATCTAACACAATATTGGGTGAGATAAAAGATCAAACTGAGTAAAATTTTTAAAAAATGAAGAAATTAAAATTGATGCGTTGAATTAAAAGAACATAAGTTAGGAAACAAAAAAAGTTAAACATGTTGATCGGTTAGTTATGGAGCTCCTTCTAGAGATATTTGAATTTAATTCTAAAAGTGAATTATAAATTAACACCATACTCCTTTGATATATTTGAACATTAATTACGAACAAATGTTCCAACTTCCTCAGTAAAAGGCAACAAATGGGTTATTTACTTACGATTTTCTCTGTAATAAAGCTTGTTACACGTGTTTATATGTCATTGACTTTAAAATGGTTTGGATTTAACTGTTCCTTTTACATCGTGCATGTCGTGATCCACAAAAAGCCGCCCGAACACATATAATTTGTAACGGTTTTTTTTTTACTCTTTTCCTGCACTAGATCTTTAACGTCAATAGTTGAGTGTTATCCTTTCAAATTATCATCAGCCAATTAGTCAGTTATTCATACATTACAAACATTATATATGCCATACATTTTCTTACAACCCCTATTGATAAATGAAAGAAAAAAAAATTAAAAACCAGGTTTCCTTTTTCGTTTATCAAAGTTAGCTAAAGAAGAAATTTTTTGGAAACTTTTTAAACATTTTCTTCAATAGCTTTAGAAGTCAATTGCGTTTGGGTTTCAATGTTTTTGGTTACGGTATCTCTACACAAACACTTCAAAAGAAACACATTTTCGTAAGGATGTACTAAGATGAAGAATTTGTGTTAAATGTTCAGACTCCTTTTTTTCCCATCAGTACAGAGTAAATTATTTTTCCACATGGTACACATTTTTCTTTTCATATAAGACTTCAATAGATCGTAAAAAGTAATTTACCAAAATTAAAGCAGATTTTAGATTTTCTTTCTTTCGATTTGAGACCCCAAAATGCCAACGCAAATATCAGTTGACACTACGAGTCAGTCTTTTCCCACCATATTTTTTAAAGACATCGGTGCTAGAAAATTAAAGTTAGATATGAAATACCAGGCATAAGATTCAGCTTAGATAAAATATTAGGTAATCGTGAGTCTTGTTGATTTTCACAAAAAACATTAGCACAATTAAAAACAAATTGTTCAGAGAACAATTGAAGGTCTTTCCACCAGTCAATATCTATTTTGTAATAAAATATAAATAAATTCTTAAATGTCATTTCCTTGGCTTAATGATGTATAAATATGAATTTAAAGCAAAGGTCAAAATCTAGAACGTGCAAATAACCTATGACCTTGACCTCAATTTCAAGGTCATAAACCAAGGACCTCAAATCAAAAGACCCTAGTGTATAAGAGAGGTATCATCTGCATATTGTGAGATGACATACTCTGAGTCATCTATAGTGATTCCTTTAACCTTGTCATTATTTCGTATAAGTATACCAGGTATTTCTGCACAAAAAAAATATAGTAAAAAGATATAAGGTGACAGGGGAACCCCTTGTCGGCAGTCCTTTGAATCTCAAAAAAATCTGAGAGATGGCAATTTTGTGTTACTGCAGATTGAATTTTGGTATAAAAAGTAGTGACCCAATGTTTAATAGAAGGTCCAAAATTAAAAAAGTCTAATAAACTTTCAATGAAACTCCAAGAAATTGAATCAAACGCCTTTTCAAAATCAATAAGGAGGAGAATACCAGGTATATCATTTTCTTTTGTATACAATAAAATATCACAAATTAGTCTAGTATTTTCACCAATATATCTTCTAGGAATGAACCCTGTTTGATCATTACTTATTAAAAGTGATAAAATAGACTTCAAAATCTTTGCGATACAGCTAGACCCAGGTTTATATATTGTGTTTAAAAGACTCATTGGTCGCCAGTTTTTTCATATATTGTCTTGGTTTATCTCCCTTTGGTAAACAAGTAATTATCCCTCTTTTTTTGGGATACTGACATTTCACCCATATTAAACCCATAGTTGATTGATCTAAGAACAAATTTACCTAAATCTATCCAAAAGATTTAAAAAAACTCACTGGTGTACCCATCAGATCCTGGGCTTTTATTACTTTTCATTCTTTTAATAGCAGCTGTTAATTCTGAATAGGAGATGTTTCCCTCAATGGAATCCCTTATTTCATTTGTTAACTTGGGAACGTCTACAAATGGAATTTCTTTATTTAGATCAACACTATTTATTGTATCTTTCTTTGAATATAAATCCTTATAGAAGTTTTTAGCTTCCAATAAAATATGTTCTTGCTTGTTTATTAAACAGCCTTCATTATAAACTAGTCTTGGAATTGTTTTATTTACAAAGTTCTTAGTTTCTAAGTTGAGAAAATATTTTGAGGATCTTTCTCCTTCTTCTACTCATTGCATTTTTGAGCGTACATAATGACCACGTATTTTCTCTTGTCTTAAAATTTGTATTTCCGATTTCGTTTGGTTGAGATCTTCAAGAGCTTCTGTGGTTTGTATATTTTCTTATAATTTTTTAATTTCATTTACTAAAAAAATTTCCTATTATTTTTTTTTTATTTTTTTTTTATATGATACAAAGGAAATTGTTTTACCCCTAATTTCTGTCATTAATGTTTCTAAGAACAGCTGATCATTTATTGTAAATTGAATATCTGAGCAATCAATCTGGTCTAGTGAGTCTCTATTGTATATCAAAGTTGCATATTTATCATTTGCTTGTTTTATTTTTTTCTTTAACAGATTTAACATTTTCTATATCATACAATAAACTATTATTAAAGTTCCACAATTCCTTCCAAATATTGAAATCACTTATTTTAAAATGTAGAACTATTGGTGAATGATCAGATCTGTAGCTGTTGTGAATATCTACTTCTTTTACATTTGATAGAAACTCCGAGATATTAGAAAAAAATTAAGCCTAGCTTGCTTCAGAGGATTAACTTTTCTCCATGTAAATCGTTTCTTGTCTTGGTAGTATTCTCGAAAGGGATCAATTAGATCATAAGTTTAAAAAAGTTCAAAGATTTTTTTCTCTTGCTCGTGGATTATTTATATTTAGGTAGTTGTATGTATCTAATGCCTGATTTTGAACTAATTTTAATACTGTCAGAATAACTTATGGTAATTAAAGTTTTCTATTATTTCCTTTACTTTATTACAAAAAGATGGTGAGTCATTATTTGGTCCATAAAAACTAACAAGTGTTATATTGTTACCTTTAATTGTAATATCTACAGAAGGAAATTTCCATTATCATCTTTTTTATCTTATTTATTTCATATTCAAGATTATTTGCAAATAAAATGGCAACTCCTCTTTGATTTGAAGCAAAAGAATTAAAAATGCATTCTCTTCTCCATTGGTTTCTGATAAATGATTCACATTTTTCAGTAAAATGTGTGTCTTGCAGACAGTAAATATGACAGAGTTTTGATTTCAAGTATTCGAACACATTTCTCCGTTTCTCTCTAGAATTTAAACCTTGACAGTTGTATGAGAAGATTTTTAATGAATCCTTAGTCACTTAAATGGCTAAGATATAGCATAAACTTTCTATTTATGATTTTCATTCCTTTAATTATACTTTGACTCATACAACTGTCTATGAAAACACAAAGCTGTAATATTATATCTGAATAAACAAGTTGATATATAAATCCACTTTCATGCATAAATAAATCTTTATAAAACATTGTGCAAACATCATAAGAATTAAAATAAATAACAAAGCAAGAGTAACAACAATCATGATTGTCATATTATGATATGTTTTCTGATTTTTATAGATAAAAACAAATTTTGGATTACCTGTTTCCAAAGAATGGGGTTAATGGAGAAAATACCCAACAAATATATACCAACTCAGACTAAATTTCAACAATCAAAGAGAGACAATCAAAATATTATCTCCCCTTAATTGAAGATTGCAAACCATATGTGTTTGTCAAGGTTTTAGTCAGTATATTATGGTTATTTTCAAAGTCTTATTTTGATTTCATTTTTTTTTCCTTTTGTCCAAAGAAAGACATTGGTATCATAACCTTAAAATGGACAAATATTTTAACACTTTAAAATGTTTTTCTTATATATATAGGAGGATGCAAACTACATGTACAAAATGTACTATAATAACAACAAAAAAATTACCAGCCAATTGAACAAAGCAACACAAAAAATCAATTTAGCATAAAGTAGCATGCACTTTCATATAAATGAACACAAGCAATTGCAAACATGTTTCAGCAGTTACAATGTAAGCATTCTAAGCCTAAAGCAAATAAAATAAAATGGTTGTAGCCAATAATTACAACTTGGGTTCAACCCTAAACTATAACTAATCTCTCAGAAGTAATTTATCAATAAAGTCATTAAAACATTTCAGCTCGTGGTTAAGTATCCAAATGAAAAACAAATATATAAATGCATATTTAGAAAGTAGTCTGAAAAAGAGAACTGATTCCCTTTTCTTTTTTCTTTCTTTAGAATTAGTTTTCATTGATTCATTTATATTTGATTATTTATTTAAAAGTAATATGAGAGAGATATACTGTATTTTTTATTATTTAAATTAGAGTTACATGTAAGTAGATAGTTTTAGGTTTGTATCCATTGTTCACATGCACTATTATTAACAAATGCCAGCTCATAAACAAAAACACATAGAAGCACATATAAGAACAATTCAACACACATATACTTACACTCATTGTAGTATTTTAAAATGTATAAAAGAAATAATAAATACATCAGAAATTGTAGATATGTACAAATATTCATGCATAGTATATATATTTTACTGGAGACAAAAAGCAGATATCTGAAGCAAAGTCAGTAAACTTATCAATAGTGATAACAGAACTGACGGAGTATTTGAAGGTTCTATGCAAGTAAGCAACAACGGAATTGCTTGCGAATATGTCACTGGTCTCTTGAGCTAGTTTGTGTTTCAAGGATTACAGTGACTCCTAAGTGACGGATGCGTGTTTTTAGTTTTTCATCTGACCTAATCTTGTATGCAATTTTTACAAGTTCATTACGGGCTTCCTTCATGCATGGAGGCAGATCATCTACAATGCGGATATTTTTTTCCGGCTAAATGTGACCCAAGAATAGCTCTTAATCAGCATAATATATGAATCTAATTATTGTGAAATTTGGTCGTGTTCTCTCTCCTGAATTCTGCCTAGCTGGTATTCTATGAGCATTTGCAAATGGGAAGCTCTCTACTTTAGGTTTTTCCATTTTTAAATAATTTATCATCAGGTCATTAATTACTTTCCAGATGTTTTCATCACTCTTTTCCGGCATGCCATGCACTAAAGCGTTATATTTGCGATCATGTTTTTCAAGAAGCAATTGCTTTTCTTTTAAATTTTTCATGTCAGTCTCAAAACTCTGTCTCATTGACTCTAACTTCTCTACCTCTAGAGATTACACATTCAGTTCCGTAGCGTCAATCCCTCTGTGTAACTCATCGTGATCTTGTCTTAATTCTGTTAATGCTTGACCTGTTTTTGAGACCTCTAACTTTACTTGTGTTACATCCTGTTTTATTTCCTGCACTAGATTTGAAAATTTATTTTCAATTGTATCTAATTTCTCATTATTTTTTTTTCTTTTTGAGTCTACTGCCAAAATAAGAGTTTTCAGATCTTCCATAGTTGTTTTGAAAGGGCTTGCCATGATGACATCAGTATATTGTGTGTCAATTTCAATATTACCTTTATGATTGACATGTACATGTTTGACGTACCAGGGAAACAAATTATCAACGATGAAGCGATGGAACTATGTCATAATACCACGATTGAAAATGCGTAATAAATGTCTTTGAACTGTGGAAAACCTCTAGACTATTGTTTGTTTTTGATTTTTGCAATCTTTTAAGTATTTCTGTTACATATTCATTGAGTATTTTGTTCTTTTGCCCGGAATTTAAAAAATTACCTGGTGGCTGCCATTACAGGGGAATAAAAGCATCTCATACAAGCATATTCTTTTGTAGAGATGCTTTTATCGAGAATAGGATAATTTTGCGATTGCTATTCTGATGATTTGTTCTCTTAAGTAGTCACTGTCCTTGTTAGAATATTCTTATTAAAATGGATAAATATAAAAATATTAAGGTTTTGATATTTTCAGCTTGTATATCGGTTAATAAGGAGAAACACAAAAAACATCTCTGTTCCCTTTAGAATTATCTTTACAGATTCCAATGAACAATATTATTAAAACAAATTGTGTGCATACGTCTAAATAGAATGTTGGTATATACGGTCAGCTTTATAATAAAGGGGGCGAAAAATACTAGAGGGTCAGTAAAACTAAAAATAAAATAAACTGACAACACCATGGTGGAAGGTCAGAGTATATGAAGAAAACTCATGGCCTTTATATAGCTATAAAATACCATAAAATGACAAAAAGTACACAAATTGAATTTAAGAGCATTGTTTAAACAGGTCTCAATTTATAATTTTTGGTCGGTGATTACCATTTATCTTGACTTCAACGTGAAAAAATAATGAGAGGTACGTTCGTGATCGTATGTGATTGTATTTTGTATGTATTTGACACTTGTTTCGCATGTGAATGTGACGTAGTGTTTTTGAAAGAAGCTTATTGTATTGTATTGACTTGTATTGAGCATGTTGAGAAACTTTAAATAGTAAATGCATGTTTAACAATAACAAGATACCTGTTTCCTCGAGTTGAAACAAGGGATATATTGTCTTGCAAAGTTCAAATTTGGCATTTTGTCACAATCTCTGTACTACAAGTTTTTTTTTTTTTTTGATTTCTGATGATTTTCTTATCCGCGAAATTGTAAAACTAAAAGACAAAATGTTGGTTTTAAATTATAATTATCAATATTCATAATTTTGGGTTGCAAATGGAATTGTTTTAGCGGAATCAGAAAAATAATAAGAACAAGTCTTTAAACGAGATCAGGAAAGTGAAAATTGGAGTTTCACATTAATCAGCACCTAGTAAAAAAAAACTATAAGGATATTTTTTCCGTCAGACTCACACATTCATACGTTTTACATTGTTAATATCAACATAAATTCCAATTACAAGGTGATAAGTATTATGCATCCTGTTTATGACTTTCAAATCTGTTTTGCAGTTTTCTGACACTGTGGAAATTATCATACAGATCCTGTTTTACGTTTGTATATTTGGTTTAAAACGTTCCTTGTGATGGTAAATCAAGAAATACCGTTCTAAGGCATTATATTTTACAAAACCTTTTATTCTAACGGTAACGGTTTCAAAAGATGGACGAAAAATAATAGAGGGACAGTCAAACTCATAGATCGAAAATGAAATGACAACGCCATGGCCTAAAACAAAAAGACAAACAGACAAAAAAATATTGAACAAGACACACCATATAAAACTGAATACAAAGCATTTCTAAACAACACGAACCCCACCAAAACACGGGGGGTGAAGTCAGGTGATTCAAAAGGGTAAGCAGATTCTGCTTGACAGTTGGCACCCGTCTAGGTTACTCTTGTTATTACAAATCCTATAAATAGTCATATCCGGTATGTTACATTCGTTGTCAAAAGTTAAGTGGATATAAGTTACAACGTAAGGAACATATCCGATATCATCTGTGAAACGGTTATTCCATAAGAGTCAACCAACTCGTAATGGCGTCCGTAAAATTTACGAAGGGATGATTTAAACTTCACCATTTGACACTCTTGGTTTAATAGCTTCCCTTTGAGCAGCACGAAAATCATGATAGGGAATACATGCCCGGAAGTAGCGTATCAATTGGGAGATATATACTCCGTATGCAGGCGCTGCTGGAATGTTGCTAAATGGAAATGGAACGTTCATAATTGAGAAACTGAAATCATCTCTTTTGTCGTAAAGTTTTGTTTTCAATCGACCCTTATGTCAATTTGTAGATGTGAGTCAAGATATAAGGCAGACGTAACTGTATCTGTTGTGTTTTTTATCTCTAGTTCGAAGGATTAGATGCCTTAAATATAGTCACCAAATTGTGAATTATTTAGTGACCGAACATCATCTATATAGCAGAAAGTAAGGCTGAAGGATATTGCTTACGTCTTATCTTTCTCCTAAGAAGTTCCTGTATGAAGTCAGCCTAATTATAATACAGACACAAGAAGAGTGGCACAATTGGTTCCCATTAGAATCCCGAGTTTTGTCAGATGCTGTGCTGTTACACCACTGTACCGTGTTATATAAGGGATGAACATGTTTAACTCTGTCATATTCTGTAAAAACTGTACCAAGTGAAGAGCCTGAAGTTCAGTGTTTGTCGTTGGTTCATGTATGTCATATATATTTTTCCTTAACTTAAATCAGTATTTTAATTTTTGTAGTTTGAATGTTTTCACAATATTCATGTCGGGTTCCTTTATAATGCTATTTTTTTCAATTTTGAAGGCGTGACATGAAATACTGCGATCTTCATCACTTGAAATCTAGTGAATAATTGTTTCATGGGGAATCATGTCATAACCCGAATCTTATATTACCCCGTCTTAATTCGTAATTTGATCCTGTTATGAAGTGGTTGATAGTGATTATCGACTGTCATATTTGTTTTTAGCTTACAGTTCTGTAACTAGCTAACATTTGTTTGAATTGTGTCACATTTGTGTTTGCCGATACGTTTCAAGGCCAGCTATACATACTTGGTTTTGCATATTGTTGCAAATTACATAATGACCTTATAATGTATTTTGCTTTCATCAAATCATTTGACTCCTGTGTTCAATTTCCTGCTTTACAAATATGCCATATCTTTTTTTTTTTATTTATAAACCGTCGTTAATTGAAAGGAGATCCAACATCGATCTTAAATGGCGACTATTGCTTTGAACTTGAAAACACTTTTGTATTTATTTTTCAGTGTCATGAAAAGCTTAAATTATACAATTGTAACTTTCTAAAACATGTGCTCAAGATAACGGTGCTAACATTTAAATCACACATTTAACTCCATTATATAATTAGAGGTATATGTTAACTAGATGTTACGAAGTAATAGGAATAGGATTAAGAGTAGTTAACGCGTAACAAATAAGAGGTGGCGACCATTTCTGTCGTTTGTAAAACCAGTTAAATCCACCATTTTCTACATTTGAAAATGCCTGTACCAAAGTCAGGAATATGGCAGTTGTTGTCCATTCGTTTGATGTGTTATGTCATATGATTTTGCCATGTGATTAGGAACTTTCTGATTGAATTTTCCTCGGAATTCAGTATTTTGTGATTTTACTTTTTTGTTCTACTGACATATAATGATTAATGTGAAACAAATTGTATTGACATACATAATTACAGTTTATTTAGCACAAGATATTGGGGTAAGAGTTTTTTATCTAAAGATATACATTAATGAACAACAGAAAATACAGAAGTTAAGAAATAAACCATATGTTTCTTTTCAGAATGGAAAGAACGAAGCATCTTCATTCGTGCACTATGGCAAGCGTAAGTTGCGTTCTTAAACTATTTTTAGCAATATATATTCATCAGCCGAGGAATACTGACAAAACTAGCAACGTGAATTCGAAAATATGCTCCAGCTATACATTAAATATTTCCATTGAGCGCGAAAGTGATATACGTGGTGTTCTAGTCAACGTTTACGTATAAAAGTATTGTTTTATTAAATAATTATTGTTCTGCTATAGGTATCAAGGATATGAGTGCAACATTTATGATTCTAATATAACATGTTTAACATGCATAAGCAAAACCTTGGCAATTACAAAATGAAAAAGTTATGTACATTCAGTTTATATGTCAATAGTATAATAATGTTATTCCAAAACAGTCATATTGGTCTGAAATAAACTCATCATAGATACCAGGATTGAAATTTCATATATACGCCAGACGCGCGTTTCGTCTACAAAAGACTCATCAGTGACGCTCGAATGAAAAATGTTGAATAGACCCAATAAAGTACGAAGTTAAAGAGCATTGAGCATCAAAATTTCCTAAAAGTTTTGCCAAATACGGTAAAGGTAATCTCTTCCTGAAGTAGAAAAGACAGCACTTTGAAATCTGAATGATATATGTTCAGGTCATTTACAGTCTTTCAGTCAATTCACAGGCTTGCTCACTTCGGTTAAGTCGGTACTTTTCTGACAAATTACTTGCAGTCAATTAAAAACTGTTTAATCTATGTTTATACGTGTATGACAAGCTACCGAGCAGTCCTGATTGACTGCAAGCGAGTGGCTTGAACAGTATTTGTATACCATAGTAAGTATGCCATAGTAGTATACCATAGTATGTCTGGAAAATTAAATTTGACTTTAATGAATGATCGGCTGACTCTTTATATGATGTTAAGATCAAGATGACTGCAGAAGACCTACAAAGAACAGTTCCACTAGTAAAACATGACAGAACCAGAAAACAAACGAACACAATGACAATACTAGTATACCGTCAGAAATTTCAGATGATGATCCCTTCAAATAATGTTAATACATAAAGTTATATCTAATATGATATTTAAAGTCATACTAGTATTTCTTAGATGACTTAACCCATATTTAAGTGCATGAACACATATTATTAGTATTGTACATTATTCTTAGATGTTACTTTCAATCTTAGTTTATTACTTTGATTCACTTCGGACATTCAAATATATTTTCGTGAAAATAATCAAGGCTGAAATGCGAAATTTCGTGGAAATAAATGACTTTCAAAAACTGTTATTTAAAGGTCTTATAAAGGTCGATTGCATTCTGGTCTTTGATATCGTACATCACACAAATTAACAGAGTCAATGACATCTAGCCAATCACCAATTCTAGTTGAGCTGACGTTGTGACCAACCTTTAACTAAATTCAATATAAATTAACGCTTTTTTTTTATTTTACTATAAAAGAATGAGACGAGAGATGGAAATCTAATTTCTAGATAAAACACTATCAGAGTCTTATAATTATGCACTATACATCGATAATGGAAAACAAGCTGATGAAGGCATTGGACTCCGGAAAGTTTAAATTGGCAACCATTTTGATACAAGGAGGACACGACGTGAACTTCTCGTCTAACAAGGGTATTTCGCCACTGATGCTGGCGTGTAAATTTGAAGCACGCGAAGATGATATCATCACAAAGCTTGATATAATTTACAAACTACTGGAGAACAAAGCTAATATATATGCAACAGACGACGAAGGAAGAACAGCGCTAGTTTATGCCATGCATTCAAAATGTAAAGCAACAATCACAATGTTAAAAAAGCAAGGACTTGTGATAACAATAGATTCCAAGACGAAGAAGATCAAAGGTCACAACAAAATGATCTGGGATAGTTTTGATTTGGACGAGGAGTAACTCTCATCAACATATAACAAATATATGAAGACTTAAAACCTGGAGTTTTAATTTTTTTTGATGAAATCCTTTGTATCTGTCAGAAATGATTTGGACAGAAGGTAAAGACTATAGACACTGAGTTGTCTTAGACCATTTCTCGACATATGTTAGTTAAGGGTGAAACGTTCTACACAACGTTATGCACAGAGACGGATGGAAGAAAGAACACATAACATGCCACTGAATTTCTGGTGACCCTCTTACTTATGTATCAACATGAGTTATGTATAAAAATTTTGAGTTGGCGGGACACATGTTATTTTTCTCGATCTCATGTACGTTTGAAGACACAATTTTAGATTCTACTGGAGACAATTCGTGCCACGTTTGAGACAAAGAACAAGCAATGGGAACAGTTTGTTATTTTATTGCATTAAAATTATTCATTCAAATATGTTTAGCTTGTTACTTTCATTTGATATTGCATTTTCTTTTACTATCTAGTATGTTAATCTTTTTGTTTGTTTTGTTTTCAAATGGTTAACCAAGCATTAATCGCAGCAGAACATTGCCCTTTTTCAGTGTTTGAATTGTTATGAAAACGCCATTACAAACAAAATATGTAAAATATACAGTTGTATAAAAAAAAAACGTATTAAATGGATTGCATTTAAAAGTGCTAATATAAGAAAGACTAATAGAAGAAAATAAATGGTTGAATAACTACTTTTATAGATCTCAAAAATGTATATAAACATATATACGATATTGTTCATTAACCTTAATGTTTATGACTCGTTCTGTAGCCATTTTTGTTCGAATTTTTTACACTTCAATTGTATCAAAACTGCAGATATAATGAATAATAGAGAAAGGCCATTTAGTACATATACCAAGAGGAAACTTGATGGAAAGCATATTAATTTACTGTTGAATTGCTTTTACTAGAACAAGAGTACTTTGTGGCAAATACACCAAGATTTTTAAAGAAAATCCACAGCCTTTAATACAGAGATTTTCGTTATAAAATTTGAAGCAAAGATTACTCACTTGCTTTTCTATGATGTGCTAGTGTTCATTTTCTTCAAAATGTTCTAACCAACCTATAAATTCCAAAATATCTCGTGCTGAGATATTAACAAAGTATCAAATTGTGGGAAAACATAGCATTTCAGAAATTAAGCATACATAGTTGTTGGAATGAAGTGATAAAAAGAATTTGATTACATCATATGTAAATTCAAGAACTTAATACATTCTAACTTTACTGACATATAAGCAATTACACCATCAAAAACATTAACAATCAAATCGTCAGATATTCTTTTGATCTTAAGACACATATTCTTAAAAACACATTAAGAATCTTAAAATTACACACTTTACATTGAGAATGACATTGTAGTCTTGAAAGTTTAAAGGCGGACACGAGGTTAACTTCTGTACACACATGGATTTTTCGCCAGTATTGCAACTGATAGTGGCATGCTAATTCGAAGTATATGATGACATGTAGTAATTAACAAACTTCTGTAGACCAACGCCAATAAATAAGCAACAGACGACAAAAACAATATACCTTGATCTTTCAAAAATCCAGGTTATTTGGTAGTTTGGTTAATTGCTGTACATTAAGGGATTTATTTGACATGCACAATTGAGTTTAAAAGTCCAATTTAATTTTGATATCAATTGTTCTATAAAAAAATATTTTTCAGTTTAGTCGTCAATTTGTTCTGTTCTTGATTATGCAGTTTAAAGATACAGGGATGAAACAAACTCGCATACCCAGAGTTTCAGATTAAAATTAAAGACATTTAATCCATCGGATTGGTTAGGATTCTATAAACAGTTGTTGCACTTTATCGAACCTCATTGTTATCTGTAAATGAAAAATAAATCGTTTTTGTCTGTCGTTTTGCATCATCCCAACTGCCAACACCTTTTCAACCGAATGCCAGTTAAGTTTTAATTTGTAGAAAACAATATGAATTATAAACAAACAGAAACGTAACCTTATATTAAGCTCTGTCTAGGGACATACTACCTTGTGCATGTAGTTTAAAATCTTTGTTTTTGTATGATATCTTTATAAATTAATGAATAATTTTCAATAGCTCTGTTTTAAATTATATAAGAACCTTGGAAAATGTATGAGACGTTTTAAGGAAATAGTATTGTAAACATATGACGTCAAATATGCAACAACAAATGTGCTGATAATGCTTCTGAAAAACTTAAGAGAAGAAGTCAGAAGCCACGAAGCAATACATGGAAAGTGAAAAAAATAAATCATTATGTTTTGGGTCTTATTTCATTCATATTGGCTCAAAACAAAAAAAAAAATATTTTTTATTTTTGATTTGTACTATTTTTAAGTATGAAAATTGTGTTGTCATGGAAACCATCAATTTGGTAACAAAATTATGAAAATGCAGCCATTTTTACACCAAAATATTTCAAAATACATACATTTGTAGATACATCTGTATCTTTTCACAAATAGTATAAGAATACAGCATTTCAGTTTTATCTTACTAATTTTTTTAAAAGCACCCAATTGGTAACCATGGCAACATGAAAACCCAGGTAAAATTCCCACCAACATCAGTATAGGAAGTGTAGTGTTCTTGTCTCTCAAGAGAAAACTCCGTCAGGGGAGATAATTACTGAGGCTCCAAATGGGATAATTTGCCAAATTGAATAATGTTTTTTTTACATGGTCCATGATTTGCCAGTCAATTTTATTTTTTATTTATATACATTGAATTCCCCTAAAAATGTTTGAATAATTTTCTAGACTTGAAGTTGTTGTAGATTGGCATGTCAGATAATCTTATATTTATACAATTTGACTGATTATGTACCCAATACATATCAATAAAAGCTTATTATAAAAAACAATATACTATTTTTTGCTAAAATAAGCATTATTAAATATCAAGCAATTATATTCAAGGACTGTTATGGGACTGATTTTCGACATAAAACTATATATTTATATTGAAATCTGAGAATTGGGTGTTGATAACATTTTGCAGGTCTAAGTCTTCACCAATTTCCATAGCAACACAATAAATTGGGGTCTCTGAACTACCAACTCATTAAAAAGACTCAATACAAATCGTTTAATGTGGTTTTCAACCTAATTAGTGATTTTGACACTTTCCATATTTTTGACAAAATGCTTGTTACCTGGTGACATTCTCTCTTAACACTTGAAAGTTAGATTCAATTTTAGTGACAAAAAGTCAACAGGGCGAACACTTTTTTTATATAAATGAAAAATAATGATTTCGCAAAATCTGATTTTTTACCTTTTCAAAATCAGTTGAAGGACATAAACTTCTAAATGGCATCAGATGATATGTCGAGAACTAGAGATATTAGTTATATTAGACTTATGTATACTGATATTAAGTTATTCAATGCGGTTTTTTAGAAATACCTTTACCAGAAACAATAAAACACGCGCTCTTGAGAACACTTTACAAAAATTACCTTAAAATGTGTTGTTGATTACGTCTGCTTCAGGCAATTGGATATTAGGTTATTTAATCCTTTCTAATGTGTACATGTTATAAAAAGTAACTTTTGAAAAAGGTAAATCATATTTCATGTCAGAAACGAAACCCTGATATTGATATACTTATGATAAAGTAAAAGAGTGGGGTAACACTCCAACCATGGATGTATAGATCCAGTGGTAGTCAGTACAAAAACTAAGTATTGCGCCATAAACGCTAGCAGGATCTAGCTATAAAAAGAACGCGTAAACGCAATGAATTAAGTCCGTTTTTTAAAGGAGGGACGAAAGATACCAAAGGGACAGTCAAACTCATAGATCGGAAAAAAAAAAAACTGACAACGCCATGGCTAAAAAAGGAAGAAGACAGACAATTAACAGTACACAAGACACAACATAGAAAACTAAAGGCTAAACAAACTGAACTCCACCAAAAATGGGGGAGGGGGTTTCACCGGTGCTGTGGAAAGGTAAGCAGATTCTGCTTCACATGTGGCACCCGTGGGGTTGATGCATACTGTATAGCTTGTTGCTCGGTGTGAGCAAGGCTCTGTGTTGAAGATCGTACGTTGACCTATAAAAGTTTACTTTTAAACATTGTGCTTGGATGGCGAGTTGTCTCACTGGCACTCATACCACATCTTCCTATAATCTATTAACATGATAGTCAGCTTCATTTAGGGTCATACTAGCTTGTACATGTAGTTAAAATCTGTGTTTTTGTTTAATTTCTTTAAAAATTAATGGAGAATTTTACATTTTTCTCTTTTAAATTATGTTGGTACCTTTGAAGTTGCATGAGATGTGTAAAAAACAGTATTACAAACGTTTGACGTCAAGTATACCGCAACACATGTGTGTGCTGATCATGCTACTAAAACACTTTAGTTTAAAATCTGTGTTTTTGTATGATGTCTTTATAAATTAATGAAGAATTTTTTATAGCTCTGTTTTGAATTATACATGTTATATAAGAACCTTGGAAAATGCATGAGATGCGTAAATGAAATAGTATCACATATGACGTCAAATATGCCACAACAAATGTGCTGACAATGCTTCTAAAAACATTTAAATTTGAAATGCGTGATTAAATTTTAGCGACAAAAAGTCAACAGCGCAAACACTTTTTTTTATATAAATGAAAAATAATGATTATCACAAAATCAGATTTCTTACCTTTCCAAACCAAGTTGAAGGACAGAAACTTTGTGAATGTCATAGAATATGTCGAGAACTTAAGATATCAGTTATATAACACAAATGCGTTTTAATATTACGTAAATCAGTTCATTTGAAGCGATTTTGTATGGTTACTTTTACCAGAAAAACTTAACCAATATGCAAGTAAACGCTCAGAGATCTTGAAGACACTTTTCCAAAAAAATACCTTAAAAATTTCTTATGTAGAAAATAGTGGATACAACCTAGTGTTATAGCTAGTGAGGAAACCTCTCATTTGTATGACAAATGCATAAAAAAGTATACAAGTGAACACAAGGTTAATAAAAGAAACCGATTAATTATTCAATGATAACAATGACAATGGAATAGCACAGAAGTTGTTGATAACGCATTTCATTTGTACACGTATAATGTGTTCATTTTATCTTCCATGTCAAGGTCTAATACTTCTAAAAAAACTATATACTAGCAGACTGAAGTTAAGATTTCAAAACATTACACAAATATCTCTAAGGCTAAAGTCTGAATATCATCAAGATGCCTGATTGACCCCATTGAATAACATAAGTACAGAAACCGTTCTAATAATATTTCATAACCAAATCCTGTTAAAATAAATACGTTCAATATCTACTTCAAAATACTAAGAATGTTCTATCCCAGGCATAGATTACCTTAGCCGTATATTTGGCACATTTTTTGGGGGGGAATTTTGGGTCCTCAATGCTCTTTAAGTTTGTATTTGTTTGACTTTATATAAAAAAAAACCAGAAGATGTGGTATGATTGCCAATGAGTCAACTCTCCACAAAAGACCAAAAATGACACAGAAATTAACAACTATAGGTCACCGTACTGCTATCAACAATAAGAAAAGCCCATACCGCATATTAATCAGTTATAAAAGGCCGAAATGACAATGTAAGACAATTCAAACGAGAAAACTAACGGCTTTTTTATGTACAAAAAAGAATGAAAAACAAATATATAACACACAAACAAACGACAACCACTGAATTACTGACTCCTGACATGGGACAGACACATACATACATAATGTGGCGGAGTTAAACATGTTAGCGGGATCCAAACCCTCCCCTAACCTTGGGCAGTGGTATAACAGTACAACAGAAAAACGAGCTATTTTGATCTGCGCATCACTGATGAGTCTTCTGTAGACGAAACGCACGTGTTGCGTTTTAAATCATAATCCTGGTATCGTTGAAAACTATTGTAAGCGTAAACTACCATCATCTAATATTTACAATAAGCAACCTTGTACTGCAATATTTGTTGAACTCACACTATTGAGCTTACGTCTAATATCCATTGTTAATTTGACATTGTCATAATTATGCATTCACAACTTGATACTGCTGATAAAAATGACAACAATAAAAAAAAGTCATGAATATTTGTACAAATGGAACAATATGAGCAATTGCACATGATATATTTTGGTCATAAGATGTATTGGATTGATCAATACAATATCTTTTGCATATTTTACGTTAAGCATCATTTGTGTTCTCTCGATAAACTCCAACGTGTTCACTTATGAAATAGAGGTGTAAATGAACTAGTTATGCTGGCAGGTGAATGTCAAGTCTGTCTGGAAGCGTGCTGTGAATGTCGGGTTCTAATTTTAAAGTTCAAACTGTGATTAACGTTTCTGGTCATGAAATTGCGCAAACACATTTAAAAAAAAACCATTCCGGTGTTTGATTTCAATATGTGGTACAAGCACCAAAAATCTATAGTTAAATAACTCTATTTTTTGTTTTTAATCATATGATACTATATAAAATGAAAGTTTCAACGTTGGAAGCGTCCGAAACGCTTATTTGTTAATCATCCTAAAACAAATCAAACCTAACACTTTGAAAGCCAAGTATACGTAAACACTTAAACATGGATGCTATTAAACCAAGGAATCAAAGTGGTGAAATCAAAGAAATACTTTCGGGAAATATATATACGACGTCACAAGTTGTTTGCGAGAACGGAAATGTTTGTTTTTTTCTCGTGCCCACTTCATTTGTTCCAATTGGTATACAAACAATCAAATGTTCGCTCGAATGTGCCACAATCGAAATACCCTTACCACAGGGTTTGTAATCACAGGAGCAACTACGGGTGCTACTTGTGGAGTAGGAAGTGTCTCCTACCAAAGAACCTGGCATCACCCCTAGTTAGTTTGAAGGTTTTCTTGTTTTAGTTTTAGATTTTGCTTCTATGTATTTAATGTTAACACTGGTCTAGTCTTTCCTTTTCTAAGAAATATGTGTTTTAATGAAATATTTTCACACAAGAAGCGTGCAAGAGATATGACTCTCTCTTAACACGGGTCAGACATTTATCGTCCCCTTCTGACGGACTATCATCGTTTCCCCAAGACCATACTCGCAAATAGTGTCAAGGGAGAGCCGAAAATTTACTCCCTGAAATTTTCATCCCGACCGGGAATCGAACCAGGAACATTTGTGTTAGTAGTCCGATGCAATAACCACTACACCACGGCTCTCGTTAACGTCTTAGGTGTATGTATAAATAAAACTTTTAACAAATACAATTGCAATCGTTTTCAATTGTATACATTCAAGCAGAACAGCCATAACAAGCTTTACTTTGTAAGAACAAATTTGCAACATTGATTTAAGTGCAGTTATATAAAAAAAAATATTAACAGTATATGAATTCCACTTAGGATTATAACTCACTCTGATCAAATAGAGGCACAGCAGTATATCACTGTTCAAAAGTCTAAAATTCAGTGAGAGAAAACATGGGTTACACACTTAAACTGAGAGAAACTCACCAACTACAACAGACAATAATGGAACAACAAAAATACTGCAGTGCAACACAAACGTAACCACAAACATCAATAAATCCTCAACAAGTTCAATCTAAAATCTATCATTCATCAATGACATAGCCTCTACTGCCATAAATTGTGGTAATACGATCAATCCAACGGATACACACCGCTTTAAAGAATAGTTATGAATGAACCTGTGGAAACTGTATGCAATGCATAGGACCTTGCCAAAATGTCTACAACTCATAATGGGAAAAGTAGTTTACACTAGAGTACACATCTCCACAAAACATATAAAAGAGGGACCAAAGAAAGATACCAAAGGGACAGTCAAACTCATAAATCTAAAATAAACTGACAACGCCTTGGCTAAAAATGAAAAAGACAAACAGACAAACAATAGTACACATGACACAACATAGAAAATTAAAGAATAAACAACACGAACCCCACCAAAAACTAGGGGTGATCTCAGGTGCTCCGGAAGGGTAAGCAGATCCTGCTCCACATGTGGCACCCGTCGTGTTGCTTATGTGGTAACAAATCCGGTAAATAGTGTAATTCGGTAGGTCACATTCATAAACGGGAAGGGACTTGTAGTTACGACGTAAGGAACATATCCGATATCATTTGTGAAACGGTTATTTCATAACGGTCAACCAACTCGTTATGGCATCCGTAAAACTTACGAAGGGATGATTTCAACTTCACCATTTGGAACTCTTGGTTTAATAGCTTCCTTGTGAGCAGCAACCCTCTATCAAGACAATCATGATAGTAAATGCAAGCACGGGAATATCGTAGCAATTGGGAGATATATAACCCGTATGCACGTGCTGCTGGAATGTTGCTACTTAGAAATGGAAAGTTCACAATTGGAAAGCTGAAATCATCTCTTTTGTCGTAAAATTTTGTTTTCAGCCGACCCTCATTGTAAATTTCTAGATGTAAGTCAATATATGAGGCCGACTTAACTTTATCTGTAGTATCCTTTATCTCTAGTTCGATTGGATAGATGCGTTCCACATAGTCACCAAATTTTGAATTATTTAGTGAAAGAACATCATCTATATAGCGGAAAGTAGAGTTAAAGGATATTGCTACTTCTTGTCTTTCTTCCTAAGAAGTTCCTGCATGAAGTCAGCCTCATAATAATACAGAGACAAGTCGGCAAGTAGGGGGACACAATTTGTTCCCATTGGAATGCCGACAGTCTGTTGAAAAACACGTCCTCCGAACGTAACAAATATGTTGTCAATCAAGAAATTAAGCATCTTGATAATATCAGTTTCAGAGAATTTTTTGTTTGAATCAGAGTAATTCTTTACAAAGTAGGATTTATCCCTGCCTAAGACAAGATACTTGTATCTATGTTGGCCATTCTTTTTTATGAAGCAAAGCAATACCAATTCTTTCAATTTGTCTTTTAGTTTGGAATGTGAAATACGTGTGTAAAGAGTAGAAAAGTCAAATGTTTAATACTGTTACAAGATGAAAGAGAGTTAGATTTTATGTACTCTAAAAGATCTTTGGAATTTTCAAGTATCCACATCTGATTCACGCCACCTCTAGAATAGGCAGTCTCAAAATAACTTTGAAGCCCGTCTTTGATTGCTAATAAAATAGATGTTAATAATTTAGAAAGAGGTTTCGTGGAGCACTTGGAAGACCCAGCAATATACCGTTGTTTGTAAGGACACTTATGTAGTTTAGGTATACAATACAGTGATAGAAGATCCAGTTCTTCATTTTTGGTTGAAATTCCAAAGGAACATGGAACATACCTAGGATTAACCAGGATTTCATCTTTGGTAAGTGTCGTGAGGGTATATGTTGAGCTTCCAAGTGAATTGTCAATACCTAATTCGTTTATCAAGCAGTTAATGTAATGAGTTTTACACACAGAAACGATGTTGTTTGGGGCTTTATCTGCGGGGACAACAACATATTTGTCATGGAGGTAGGATAGGTGTTTTGCAAGATTACACTTCATTTCAGTGTTCAATTAAGAGCAATGACCATCAATGACAACAATGGAAAAATGACAGTTCCCCTGCATGAATAAGAATGCTTCAAAGTTATACGAAAAAAGAATGTCATTAATAATGTCTCCACAAAACACTAAAAAATAGTTTGGCCAAACAAGACTACAAAAGCATTGTAAGTACATCCCGGACTAAATATAAAAACAGCCGTTTTAGTTTGCTAGGGTGTCGTTTTAAGCATGCGTATTTTATCAAAACCAAAAGTAGCTTTTATCTTGAGGCGGAAAGTAAAGATAAAACTGACTACCTCGTACTTCCTGTGGAATAACTGTTGCTAAATATATACATGTAATTTGTTACACTATCGGACAAGCTATACGTTTGGTTCCAGACAGGTAAAATTGAAGAACCTTGTGGTAATTATATAGTCTTTTGTGGAAAAAGAAAGTAAGTGACATAAAAGAGAAGTGGAAGATATCAAGGACATATTAAAACTCAAAAATAAACAACAAACCGACAAGGCTATGGCAAGAAACAAAAAAAAAAATTTTTTTAAAATACAGACTGAGCAACACATATTTCGACAATTTTAATTAATTTTTATTAAGTTACAACAGTTATGTGAAATGTACTAGAATATAATAATTACATAAGTCAACTGACAATCTGAAATGTGACTATCTATCTGAAGACACATGAAATGAAATGATAATACTAGACTATTAATCCATTTCTTACTGTTGATAAGATGTAGATTTATTCAGGACATGTGTAGCTACATTGTTTCTACCCCAGGCATATATTGGCAAAGCCAAAATTGACATACACTTTTATGCTCTTTACTTTTTATTTGGTTGGAATTTTCAATTGTTTTGCTACACATGCTTCACAAGAGTCTATAGCTACGAAATGTGCGTCTGTCGTACCAAGTTATAACCCTGCTATCTATGATATGATCGTACAACCACTAGTTCAATACTGTCAGCCCTTTGTATTGATATGGAAAATAATTTGAGGGACATTGCTATGTGTTTTTATGTTAGTGTTATGAAGAACTATTTTTCCTATGTTTGAAGCATACCCTAAATGCTTCAATTAGTGATGCACATACCAAAACTAGATTTAAATCTGAACTTACTAAACCATTACCTAATAATTCAATAAAATGTGCGCAACGAGAATGAATTTAATATTCATCTTATCTAATTTCGATGTTTTACTTCTTATTATAGTGTGTTCTGTAAATATGGTTAAGTCACTGTTTATATCTTGTTTTTTTATGTATCGATATACAAATTAGCATCACAAGTGATGACGTTCTAACAAATCATCTTTTTTTTTCATACTAATTTACACATTTTGCATAACAAAACAGCATAGAGTTGGTCGACCTATATTTAGAAACACACGTTAATGGGTGACGACCTAGCACAATGTTGATTGTTTTTCATAACTGGTAAATGCTGTTAATGGTTAATATTATGCCTACCGCTGAGTCAATACCTCTCTGGTGGTGGACTGGTATGCCCCTGTGTTATGATCAGCCAGTGGTTAGAACGTCGGTACAGACAAAAATACGGAATATATCTCACTTATACAAAGCTCTGATTCTTTCTCAGCTTAACTATATGTTTGCTTTGCTTTATTTTGTTTTAAAAGCTCTTAGCCTTTTTTAAAATCAGGGGATTTTACGAAAGTTTGTCCCTGCGTATCACTGAAAAGACACTAGTCATCGAAATATGTATTTAATGCGGTCAAATTTGTTGTAATAATAGTTTTACTTCTTAAAGGCCGATACCTTCGATGTTATCGCCAAAGAAGAAGGTACTACTTTGGTACTAGCATAACAATACTGATATTGTAATCATCGGGACTAAGGAATTTAGAGTGATTTTAAACACAGATCGTGATTTGAACTTGAAAAATTAGATGTTATCCATTTTATACAATTTATTAACAAAATAACAATATCATTTATACATTATTGATATCATTTGTTAAGAGATAAGTCTCTATTCAATGACCTCTAATATATTATTACATTCTTGTATCAAGTTTGGATCGGCAAAAGTTCGTAGATATTATGTATCTAACATAGACCTGTTATCAGTTAGTTAACGGAAACCTATTCAGGATATTCAAAGATTGTTAATTATATATTGTATCAAGGATCAAAAACTGAAAATTAAAAGTCACAGTTATAACTTTATTATAATGGCATGTACTTTAATAACATTTTGTAAAGATCCTTTTGATTATTTCATTTGTTGATGACATCATCAGGACATTAGTTTGATCACCTTATGCCTTTTGACAGATATCGGTAGGTGAAAATCGAATAGACTTCTGTATTAAAAATGCTACACAATAATAACCTAATAAAAATATGTTGACAATTTCAAACACATTAGAAGCGTAATCAGTTCCTATAAGGAAAATAAAATAGCTATCAATCTAGACAGTATTTGCCAATAAACAAAGAATCTTGAAATATCAAAATAAAAACTCGTCAACACTAATGTCAGTTTTCCTGTATGAATAAGAATGCTTCAAAATTATACAAAGTGACCTAAAAGATGTCATTAAAAGTGTCTCAACAAAACACAAAATAATCGTTTGTCAAGACAAGACCATAAAGGCATTGTCAGAACATCACAGACGACATTTAAAAAAGACATTTTAGTTTGATCGGGACATGATCAAAGAATTTTTAGTGAAGTGAAGAAATGGCCGACCTTGTCACATATGGAGGACAAATGTTGCTGCGTATCTACAGCTAATCGGCAACATGATGGGAAGCTAAACATTTCGTACGATACCGGGGTAAATTGAAAAAGCTTGCGGCAGCTTAGTATTCAATCGAGGACGAAAACGTTAGTCGCGTTAAAGAGAGGCAAAAGATACCAAAGGTGTTTTAAAACTAATAAATAACAAATTGACAATGCCAATGTAATATACGAAAAAAAAATCAAGAATGAGCATGAAAAATTCCAACAAAAACTGTTGATGATATATGGTGGACCAGAATGATTATAGAATTATGTTTGACATATTATATGGCAGTAAGCGTTATCATAATATTTGTAATTTTCTAGCCCATTCATGCTGTTATGTGTCAGCCAAGGCTCCGTGTTGAAGGCCGTACCATGACCTATAATGGTTTACTTTTATAAATTGTTATTTGGATGGAGAGTTGTCTCATTGGCACTCATACCACATCTACAAATATCTATTGGATGGAGAGTTGTCTCATTGGCACTCATACCACATCTACCAATATCTATTGGATGGAGAGTTGTCTCATTGGCACTCATACCACATCTTCTTATATCTAGGTTACAGTAATAAAAACATCAATTTATTTATAGTCGATCATAAAGACAGAGAAGACTAACCTCACACATTTTAATAATTTAAATAAATCCTGTACCAGACTTTTGGAATAATTTAACTCAATTGAAAATTCCCTGCTTTGACTTGACGTTTTTTTTTAATTTTTAATAATGTTTGTTTCTACTTTTTTAAATAACTTGGCACCAGTCATCTCTCTAGACACATATATTGTAGACAATGCATTCGATGTGGACAAATTTGCAACGATAATGTGTTCACAAGCACTTGGTCTATACATCCAGTTGATTGCTGCCATGCAATACGGATATTGTATTTTCAAACTTTACTGTTTCAAGATTTTGAAAATTATGTTAAAGAAAGAAAAACTAAGTTTATCTCCATCACCATGCTTTGTTTGTACTAATAGTCATTTTTAGTTTATATATTTTTCGTCTTTTAATAAGAGTTTTAATTATTGTTAAATTAAACATAAAGGGTAACTAAATTATAATTACATTAGACAACTGACAATCTAAAATGTAACTATCTATCCGAAGACTCACTAGGATTAATAATACCATTTTTCAGACTATTAATTCATTTAAATTTATGATTAGATGTAGAATTATTCAAAGTATTCAGAGCTAACCCCGGGCATTGGTTGGCTCAGTCTGAATTGGCATACTTTTTTATGCTCTTTACTTCGTATTTGGTTGTTCTGTTTCAAACGTTACACATGAGTCAATAAAGACGAAATGTGAGTCCGGCGTACCAAAAAAGTAAAATAACAAAAATACTGAACTCTGAGGAAAATTCAAAACGGAAAGTTCCTAATCAAATTGCAAAATAAAATGATAAAACACATCAAACGAATGGACAACAACTATCATATTCCTGACTTGGTACAATCATTCTAAAATGTAGAAAATGGTGGATTGAACCTGGTTTTAAAGCGCTAAACCTCTCACTTGTATGACAGTCGCATCAAATTGCAATATAGTAACATACATGCGTGATCAAACCGTTAAGTTAAAGTTATAAACCTCTTTGATGTAGTCGTACAATCACTAATTCAATGTTACTTCTGAAGCACATCCAAACTGTCAGCCCTTTTGTATTGATATGAAGCATAATTGGAGGGAAACTGATAAGTGTGTTGATGAGCTTTACGAAGAACTACTTAAACATCCATGTATGTTTTATAGCATACCCTTTATGCTTTAATTAGTGATACACGTCCAAAAAGTAGATTAATATCTGAACTTACTAAACCATAACCCAAAAAGTAAATAACATGTGCCCAAAGAAAATGAATCTTATATTCGTCTGATCTAATTTCGATTTTTTGCTTCTTATAAGAATGTGTTCTCGGCAGAGCCATTGTTATATCTGTTTCTTATTTATCGATACACATATTATCAGTACGGTTAATGACGTCCTATAAATCTTTTTTTTTATTCTAATTTACACATTTTGAATAATAATACAGCATAGAGTTGGTTGACCTATATTTAGAAAACATACATTTATGGGTTACGACCTAGCACAATGCTGATTGTTTTTCATAACTGTTAAGAGCAATTCTCTGTAACCACCAAAGAAATTCTCATAGGGTCTGGCACACATGGTCTCAGATTTTGATGAAACTTATATGTAATAGTCAGTACCTTACCTAAAGGCAATAACAGGCAACAAATTGTTCCGGAATATTCCGGTTGCCATGGAAACCACATAGGTTGATTTTAGCAAAAAAGGTCATATTTTAACTCTCAAAAAAGTGAAAAAACGACATTTTGCACTGTTTAGCACTTTTTTCATGTATAACATAACCTTTTTTTCTGAATAATATAATATAAATGACCTTTAAGCTGTTTAAAATTCACATATGATTTACATTTACCATTATCAATTATTCTGCTACCAGCTAGTAAAGATATGGTCAAATGGCAAATTTGGATTTCAGTGAAAAATGCGTAAATACAGGATATTCAAGTGGATTTTTTTCTTAAATGCAGCGTCTCCCAGTTAAATGTGAGGTATATTTAGAAAGAACCTATAAAGGGCTTTCAAATTATAAAATAAAATCAATGGGCAAATAATTGTAAAATTTTTTATTAATGAATGAAAAACACAAGATTTTCAAATTCCGTAAATTGTATTTTTCTACAAGTCAATAATAATCCAAGTATTTTACATATTTACACAATACAAACATTGCATTAAATTTCTTACAATATAACAAAATTAATCAATAATTCTTATATGATTTGCATATCTTTGAATACTTGAATTGGATTGGTCAATTAGAATTTTTCTCTAAGTTTACACTTCGATAAACCATGTTTCCGAAACTACTTTTGTAATCTTTTCATGCGCAATACACAAGCTTGCAGTGATCCCGGGATTTTCAGCAAATTGAGATTTAAAAACAATTGCATAACAGTTGTGACTATTCTATTCTATAACAAAAAAAAGAAATAAATTTAATGCACTAAAGCTTCGAAAATGTTTAAAAATAAAATTTAATAAAATTCCGCGAAATTTCATGAAGGATTTGGCGAATTTACGTCATGGCAAAACACGACGTCATACGAATAGAAATTGTCAAGGGAAAGATTATTTCGTTACGTGTACGCTTCAAATTCGGATAACATTTAATAAAATGAAGTTTTTGAGGTAGGTGCTATTTCATTTAAGATTCCGTTGTATTTATCGGACATTTATGGTTTTAAGAAAGTCAAGATGGCGGCGTACTCCTTAGTTACGACTTGCCATTGTGCTTTTGATGGTAAATATATATAGCAGCCATCAACAAAAAAAATGTTTATTAAATATCACAAATGTTTGGCTGACGAATTATAAGGATTAAACACATTTTTTCTAGAGGTTATTGATGTGTAAACCGGGGCTCTTACTCACAAACTCAACATAAAAGTCCTTCGGACTTTTACTCAGTTTGTGAGTTAATCGCCCCGGTTTACACAGCAATAACCTCTAGAAAAAATGTGTTTAATCCTATAATAATTCTTATATCATTTGCATATCTATAAATACTTGAATTGGATTGGTCAATTAGAATATTTATCTTGGTTTACACTTCGATAAACCATGTTTCCTAAACTACTTTCGTAATCTATTCATGCGCGATACACATTCTTGCTAGGATGCTGGGATTTTCAGCAAATTGAGATTATAAAACAATTGCATACCATTTGTTTCTATTCTAATGCATATATAACCAAAAAAAAGAAGAAATAAAATAAATGCCCTCAAGCTTCGAAAATGTATAAAAATAAAATTTTAATAAAATTCCGCGAAATTTCATGAAGGATTTGGCGAATTTACGTCATGGTAAAACACAACGTCACATGATTGAAAGTTTTCAAGGGAAAGATTATTTCGTAACGTGTACGCTTCAAATTTGGATAATATGTAATTAAAATGAAGTTTTTGAGGTAGGTGCTATTTCATTTTAGATTCTGTTGCATTTATCGGACATTTATGGTTTTTAGAAAGTCAAGATGGCGGCGTACTCCTTAGTTACGACATGCCATTGTGCTTTTGATGGTAAATATAGTAGCCGTCAACCAAATAATGTAAATTAATAATGGCGTATGTTCGGCTGAAGAATTATAAGGATTAAACACATTTTTTTCTAGAGGTTATTGATGTGTAAACCGGGTCTCTTACTCACAAACTTTACATAAAAGTCCTTCGGACTTTTATTCAGTTTGTGAGTTAATCGCCCCGGTTTACACATCAATAACCTCTAGAAAAAATGTGTTTAATCCTATAGTAAATTTTTTCAGTCCTGAGAAATATTTTTGCTTAATGAAATTTAATAAAAATGGTTGCTATGGTAACCAAATTGCCAAAATTTTACAATTTTTTTCTTTTTCAAATTTAGTGTGTATTTTTTCATTTTTTAAGATTTATATTTGTAATTGAATACAGAGGGAAGGAAGAACTGATTGTGCATATTAGTTTTTAACTGATACAGACCAACACAGTTTGCTATTTATAAAGCAATTTGAGTAAAATGCTTGTCCATCTTGATTTTTTTTTAAATCGAGTAAAATTTCAGTATATTAAACTCATATTGGTGCAATCATGTGTATAAAATTTAGGAGATAACTGTATTTGTATTTTAACCTTTACAACATGAAAAGTCGTAAATTAAGTTTACGTAGTGATATGTAGTAAATCTAGTTAAAACAGATATACAATGTATGCAACAGAAAATCTAGATTTACTCCACAAACGTTTAAATACAATACAGTTGTATCCATTCTAATGCAAAAGTCAATAAAAATATTGTTTCTGTTTTTTTATTTTGACATAAAGTTGCTTAAACTAAAAATTCCAGCAAATGTTGCTGACTTTTTTGACGTCATATGAATACTTCGAGTGCAAAAGGTTAACATCTTATGTTTTGGGGCTTTGTTTACGCTTCAAATTTGAATATAAGCTGATAAAAAGTAGTTTAAGGTAGGCATTATTTTTTATTTTTCTTATTTTTTGGGTAAATATGATGTGGTTAAATCCAATATGACTGCTTCTTGCATCATTTCAAGAAGAGCCTTAGTTATGGTAGGTAGATTGTGGAATTTACACAGAGTGGTAGCCAATAAAATTCAATGATACAAACAAATTGTATCAGAATATTCCTTTTCCAAGTTTGAAGAATTATCAATAGAAAAAGTACATAGCTTTATAAAAATGCTAAATCTGTTCACTTAAAACTAATCCGCCAACTATGCCAACATGTCTGCATTTTACAGAATAACATAAAATCAACAAGTATATCAAAGACATTGTACAGGTATTACAAAACTTTCAAAAGACTTAGCAATTCTCAAAAACCAGTTAAAACTGCTATGGTTACAGAAATATCACCTAATCAAGTTTGAACATATTGACCTAAACAAAAAGATGTAACAGTATTCAAATGAAAAGTTCATACATTCAAATGTGTAACAAATAAAATATCAAAATTGAACATCTCCATGATACATTTCACAAATTTCATAAAAACTTGTAGCATTGTGTTTGAGAAAACATATTGTATGGCCATATCTTGTTAGGATCATAGGACATTGCAATATTCATTTTAGTGGTGTTCAAATTCAATCTTCAATTGTCTCAAAAATCTGTGTTTTCAATTGTGACCTAAGAATTTCAGACTCAGCTGATCTATAGTCATGCTTATCTGTTTTCTCTGTTGTTGTGTCAATTGAGAAAAGAAATCATTTATCTGCTGGGCAGTTAAGAATTCATCTTTCCTAAAGGTATATACACCTGATCTCATACTTTCTGCAGCTGTATAAGGGTCAATTTAGAGCTTGATTTCCCCCTTGATTAAATAAATCTGTCAACAATTCTTTCTGTTTGATGCTTTTTTTCACTTTCAATGCTCATCCCATTTCTTTGGCACTGCAGTCTGTAGTACATGCATTTTCTACTAAGACTGCTTGCATATCAGGACAATGATGTACATTATTTGACAGCTTTTGGGCATACAGAACTTATGTCTGATCTTTAAATGGTCCTCTCTCTAGCTTATATTCACAGCTGCCTTGAAGGAGGTGTTGATGAAGACTGATCTGGTTCTTGAACTCTCAAACGCAGCCATCCATAGAACAAATGAATGTCTGCTTCTGTTGTTTTGGAGCCTGTTCTGTTCCTTAAAATAAATAAATAAAATTTCAGTGAAATACAAATTTACTATATATACATGTAGTTTAGTTCTAATTGGCCCAGTCGCATCAGAAGATTTTTGAAAAAAGTTTGTGACAGATGAAGTCAAAGTAGGTCAGGTGACTTAAAAAAGACAACATTACTACATGTATAAATTTCTCTGTCAACATTGGACAACCTGATTATCTATGACTTCTGTTTTTTTTCTTTATGTTGAATATAAATGTTATACCTTCACCAATATTGTTTGCCTGCCACATCCTCAAATGACTACTCTCAAATCTAAAGTTGTAATATTTAAGGAATGACTGTAATATTTTTTTCTGTCTATGAAGAAATAACATAAAAAATTTGGTGCACACTGAATAACGCACGTCGCGGGTTATTTAACAGTGTGCACCACATTTTTTATGTTATTTCGAATAGACAGAAAAAATATTACAGTCTTTTCTTATAAATTTAATTCTAAATTCCATTTTAAACCGTAGAAAACCATGAAAAAACGTTAATGACGTCATAGTCACATGAATAAATTATGTCTATGGGCTGATAACAAAATAACGTCAGCCAATCAGAAGACGAGTTACATTAAAATTTAAATTACTGATGATTGTATCTTTATTATTGGTTACATCTAAATCTAGAATTGTGTCAACAACCTTCCACCTGTAAGGTTTCCCTAGTACTGTATCAAGTGCTTACAAAAGATTGGATACTTAATGAATTCTGATAGAAACAATATAAAACAAGATGTGGTGTGAGCCATCGCTCACTAGTGATATCCCTGCTTTTTGATTTGATAGTCGCAAATATCTGTTTACTGACTCTGCTAACCTGTTGCCAGTAAACTCAATTTGTAACCATCAAATCCATGATTGAAAGCTCCAAATCTTTAAAATTCAATACAGTTATCTGCTAATTCGATATCTTGAAAATCTTATATCTTCTGAAGTTGATGAGATATTTTATAAAGTTTATGAACAATATAAAATATATTATACAAGATATCTTAACTAGAGGCTCTAAAGGGCCTGTGTCGCTCACATTGGTCTATGTGCATATTAGACAAAGGACACAGATGGATTCATGCAGACAAATTGTACTTTAATGATAGTGATGTGTGTTTGTAGATCTTACTTTACTGAACATTCTTTCTGCTTACTCTTATCTCTATCTATAATGAACTTGGCCCATGGCCAGTAGTTACAGTGGAAAATATTTTGTAAAAATTTACCAAATTTATGAAAATTGTTAAAAATTGACTGTAAAGGGCAATAACTCCTTAAGGGGTCAATTGACCATTCTCATCATGTTAACTTATTTTTAAGACTTACTTTGCTGTAAATTAAAGTTGTTTACAGATAATCTCTATCTATAATAATATTCAAGATAATAACCAAAGCTGCAAAATTTTCTTAAAATTACCAATTCAGGGGAAGCAACCCAAAAACGGGTTACCTGATTGATCTAAAAATTTCAGGACAGATATAACTTGCTCTAATGAACACTTTCACCCTCGTCAGATGGGCTCTAAATGCTTTTGTTTCAGAGATATGAACCAAAAACTGCATTTTACCCTATTTGCAACTTTTAGCCATGTCGGACATCTTAGTTTGCGTGTGGGGTCATCAGACACATTTTTTAAACAACATACCCTAATGATGATTGTGGACAAGTTTGATTAAATTTGCCTTATTAGTTTTAGAGGAGAAGATTTTTGTAAAAGATTACTAAAATTTACCAAAAATTGACTATAAACATTTGATAAACATGATAAAGGGCAATAACTCCTTAAGGGGTCAACTGACCATTTTAGTCATGTTGATTTAATTGTAGATATTACTGATATACAGTTTATCTCTATCTATAATAATATTCAAGATAATAACCAAAAAACGGCAAAATTGCCTTAAAATTACCAATTCAGGGGCAGTAACCCAACAACAGGTTGTCTGATTCATTTGAAAACTTATGGGCAGAAAGATCCTGACCTGACAAACAATTTACCCCCCATGTCAGATTTGCTCTAAATGCTTTGGTTTCAGAGATACGAGCCAAAATTTACAATTTACCTCTTTGTTCTATTTTTAGCCATGGTGTTAAATTTTTCCCAGTAGTTTCAGAAAAGAAGATTTTTGTAAAAGTTAAAGACGACAGACTACAAAGACGACGGACACCGGACCCCATGTGATGAGAAAACCTCACTTGGCATTTTGGGCCGGTGGGCTAAAAAGTCAAGTCTATGAGACATTTTATATATTGTATGACACTATTTTATATACAGTTATACCTACCATTTTTTCTTTTAGGTGGTAGTATTTCAGCTTCTGCAATCTTTGTATTTGTCTTCAATAGTGTTCTTCTAAATTAAAAGAAAAGAAAAACTTTTTAAGAATATTTTAAACAAGGTACTAATTGAAAGTGAAACAATAATAAATTCTGGAATACACATGATAATATTGAAAGAAAAAACAATCTATCTTAGAGGAGTTAGTAATACATGAATGGGTTAGGGTTCAGTTGAGGTAATATGTTTTATACACAAATGATTTAGAAACTTACCCTTCCCCTCAATCATGCATGAATGAATGCATGGTTTACCCGCTATTGGCCCTAAGTGTAAATTAGATAAATTGAAACCTTGTTTTTTTATTTTGATAGATTTGAAGTAATGCTTAATGATGAAACCAGATTACCAATTCAAAATGCCAATAAAATGTGCTACAGGCTGTAACATAAAATATTGTCCTTCATGAAATATTGTCTGTCGGACAAATTTTCATATAAAATATTGTCCACTGACAATAGTGTCCTTGCCCATTAAAATTTGTCATCTCCTTCTGGACAATATTTTATTATGAAATTCTGTTCATGAAAATACTTCACTATGAAATACTGGCTTTGAAAATATCAAACTATTTCACAATTAGAAATAGTACACAAGCATGCAGTATGAAATTTTTTAGATTTATAACTGAAATTGTTTTGTATAGTAGAGAATTTATATTATTACTAATAGTGAGTTTCAAATTTGCATAGAAACATTACAAATATGTTTTATTATAGATTAAAGAATTGTTTAACGTAGGTTTCATTTTATTACATTATACTGTACAAATATAAGTAATGTACTGACAATAGCTTATTTTGTAAATATATACACAGGCACATGCCGCAGAAAAAAAATTCTATATACATGAATATATGTTGATAACCTCCCCTTCATGAGACAAAATTCCATGACAATCTGTCTATGAAATATTGTCTCAATACTCACGAAATATAACCAAAATATAACCTCCCTTTAACAGGACACAATTTTGTAGTATTTATATGTGAAATATTAATTCACACAAAATATAACCTCCTTTAATAAGACAAAATTCCATAGTATTCATCTGTGAAATATTGTCTATATACAGACATAATTTCACTATAGATGCAAATTTGTCCTTCTCTTGACATTTTTCCATAGACGAGGACAATATTACATGATACATAGTTATGAAATATTGTCTTGCGGTACAATATTTCATAGGACAATATTTTGCTTTACACAGCCAAGTAAAAACATGGAATATGAAAACCAAATTGGAACTTTTAATTTTTTGTTATTTTTGAATTAAAAGACCTTATTCTTGTCGTAGTAAAACTACCTATGAGTACAGAAGTTTGACATGTAGTTAATAAACTCACTATTGAGTATACATGTGTACAGGGAAAATTATATATATACATGTATATGAAAAGACATACCTCCTCAACATGTTCAATACTGTTAGTTCCAAGTAGTTTTTCTCTACACTGTGAGTCTACAAATTGCTGTAATATAAAAGAAAATAGATACACAATTGATCTCATTCTGTGTAAAACTATTTACTATTTTTACTTGTATGTACATAAAAACATAAATTTTAAAACCTATCTCAAGTAAACATGAATGAAAGAAGGTCGTCGGCCCTTATAAATCCTTCTGGCACATAGTTGTGGCAACATTACGGCTATGTTGCAGTTTTGTTGCTGAAACGATGCTTAGTGACTAAGGTCAAGTAATGTCTAACCAGGTACATACGTATAGTGGTGTGTATTCCCTGAGAAAAGGTTTTAACTCCTTTAATTACATCATGAATTTTTTGTGCACTCAGGGTTATTATAATAACTTTTTCTGTTACAGAAAGTAAAGTTCTATCCTCAGAGGTTATTCCTATATGTACAATGTAATGAGCTTAAGTTTTCACACATTAAAAAAAAAAGAAAGTTAAAATGTGTAACTCATGAACTGTCAACATGCAACATCCATACCTTCAATAACACCAACATAATTTCCATGATCCCAACTGGAGCCCCCTCACTTCAGTCAAATCAAATCAAATCAAATATGTTTATTGGATAATCAATATATATGTACAGTGCACAATTGATGTCTTCCACACAATGAACAGATATTAAAACAATTAATACAAAATAAATGCATATACATTAGAAATAATATCTGGACAGAGCTAATATAAGTTGTAAAACATTAATATAGTTCAAAAGCTTTTTCAATAAAAGTACAGATAGCTTTTGTATCAATTTTATTTAAAGGATACATAATGTTATGTAGAATAGTAGATTCCTTTTCCCTTTTATTTAAATCTGTGGGGTCGATATTTAATTTTTTGAAGAGATCTTGTCTTAAAATTGAAAACTTTTTACAGTATAAAATGAAGTGTTTTTCATCATCAAGGTGTTGTGTTTTGTCTAATTAGCAATCTAAATTCGTGATTATACTACATTTTTTTTCAAACAAATAACACTTTCAAGCTGACTTTAAAGGGTAACAAAGACAAAATTGACCAAACTTCTTTCTGCATGCTCTTCAAAATTTAGTGACGGTTAAATTAAGAAAGGGAAGGGAAACGATGACTAATGTATCAGAAGGTACCAATTCGCCCCATTACATGATAGTTCGTCCCTGGAGTAAATTACAACTTTTGAAAATGCTCTTCAGGTCTATCAGGATAAGACAATTCCTTGATTTAACTAGATATCATTGAGATGGGAGCCATCTCTGTGGGCCCCGCTGTAAATAATGTGCATTAAAAAATTGTATCTTTACCATAGGACATGGGTTTGTCAACTGAAATCAAAGTTTTTGACCTTGGCCTTTGACCTAGGAAGTTGTAAATAAATTATGACTCACCCTTTGGTGTTGGTTTATAAACCTGTCAAGTATAAACTTTGAAATGATAACGGTTCTCAAGATATAGAGCGGACACGATCTTTACCATAGGACATGGGGTTGTCAACTGAAACCAAAGTTTTTGACCTTGACCATTGACCTAGGAAGTTGCACATAAATTATGACACACCCTTTGGTGTTGGTTTATATACATGTCAAGTATAAACTTTGAAATGATAACGGTTCTCAAGATATAGAGCGGACACAATCTTTACCATAGGACATGGGGTTGTCAACTGAAACCAAAGTTTTTGACCTTGAACTTTACCCTAGGCAGTCGTTCATAAATTATGACACACCCTCTGGTGTTGGTTCATATACATGTCAAGTATAAACTTTGAAATCATAACGGTTCTCAAGATATAGAGCGGACACGATCTTCACCACAGGACACAGGGTTGTCAACTGAAACCAAAGTTTTTTTACCTTGACCTTTGACCTAGGAAGTTGTACATACATCATGACACACCCTCTGGTGGTGGTTAATAAACATGTAAAGTATAAAGTATGAAATCATAATGGTTCTCTAGATATGGAGCGGACACAAAGTGTTACGGACGGACGGACGGATGGACGGACGGACGGACGGACGGACAGACTGATCACTATAGGGGACCCGCCTTTGGCGGGGCCCTAATTACATGAGAGATTGAACTTCAATACATTAATATGATGCATTTACTTAAATCATGTTAATCTACATTTACATACAAGTCTTCACAATAATTGAACACCCAATTCTTCACTCAAATCATAAGCTCAAGCAACATATGGTGACATCATCAATGGGCTAATTCTGGCATAATTCTAGTATATTTTAGAATGAGAAATGAAAAAAAATTTATGTTTGCTTTATGGCAACATTGCGGTGCTTTTTGTCATGGATTGAAATAGCGCTGCAATGAAGCCAGAATGATGTCAGTAGCGGCATCATTCAGCCCTACAACGGCATCAATGTTCTGACAACCTAATCAGGTTGCGGCTTTAAAGTCACAACATTGCAGCATTCTTGCCACAGCATTTTTTATTTCATAAGGACTTGCATGAAATCATGTGATTATCATGTACAAAACCTTACAAATCTGGTAAAGGAAAGGAGACATGAAACAGCATTTATGTTATATTTTTTTTTCTCTCAAAAACAAGATTAAACATGTTAAAAAAGTTCACATAATTTTATGTTTAATAGTTTAAAAAAGGGGTATTAAAGAAGTTCATATTCATGATAGTAATGTCAAATGGTAGATAAACTCTTAGGTTTGTTGTTGTTTTTGTGTTTTTGTGGTTTTTTTGTGGTTTTTTTTTTATTTATTTTTTTTTTGGGAGGGGTACCTGACAGCTGCATTTGTTTCCTTTTTGGTCTTATAAACGCATTTATGATCACTGTATCTTTTTTACAGAAAAAAATTATTTGGTAAATATTATCTACTTACTTGTTCCAATAAGAATGAAAATGTCTGTGTCTTTGTAACAAGTCTTTGAAACATCTTGGGTGCAACATGTCGATCCCCAGCTTTTGTAGTATTATGGTACATTTACTGAAGGCACACCACAATTTTTCCATCTATATTTCTTGTTAGTTGTTTCGGTGATAACATTTCTATGAATATCACAGGTCCTCAGTTGTGGTGTACAATGGAATGTCAGATTTAAGTAAAGAAATTTCTGACAAAAAAATATACATGTCTCTTTCAAATGAAAGCGGTTTCAAAAATACCTGTCGTCACTGGAGTTGTCACAATTGCCTAGGAAATGTTTTAAGCTACACATTTTTTTTACAATCATTCGAAGATTATAGATTCTACATGTATGAATAAATACGCTAAAAAAGCTAGTTACGGCAAGCAAAGTTTTTTTTATACACGTCTACAGACATAGTTCCATTGTTCAGACAATATTTTCATAATATGAACACATCACACCAACTTAACCATATATGAAAGTGTAGGCTAACATCACTGTGAAAGATTTATCCATTTCCCATTATGCTTGAATATAAGACATTAAAAAAAATCGTAAAATAAGCTTGTTGTCTGCATTTGTTTACATTTTCCCTCCTGTTTTAATGTGTTTCTCTAAAAGAGAACTCCGCAAAGGGAGGTAATTTGATTAGGTAAATATAGGACAACTCGACTTTTCAGGGTCAATTTATTTCAACACAGTCAATTTGCCCACTGATTTTTTTTCTTTTCTTGTTTAACTTGAATTCATTCTCTCTATTCATATAATCAACAATATAAGAAATGGCTGCATTTTTTTACAACACCTGATCAAAATAGGCTCTAAAATCCCCCTTTTATTGCACTTTTTACCCTATTTAAGCTAAATAGATTTTTTTTAAAGAAAGTTTACTGTTGAACACACTTTTCATTTGGTTTATTTTAACCGAAAAAAGTTTTAAATGTCTAAATATTTATATTATTTTCTTTTTATAAGTCATAATTGATCATAATTTGTAAACACCTCATTTTCCCCCTTTTTTGCCACTTTAAGTCCTGTTACCATGGAAACGGTAAACATAAGAGGCTAAGTGTAGTAATATATTTTGTTAAGCTCATGTGGCTCTATTGAACTAATAAAGTTTAAAACAAATATATTTTAGTGCGTGCCAAAATATTTTGGTGATTACAGAGAATTGCTCTTAAATGCTGTTAATGGTCAATGATATGACTACCGCTGATTTAACACCTCTGGTGGTGGACTGTTATTATCTTGGGTTATGACCAGCCTGCAGCTAGTACTTTGGTAAAGACAATAAAATAAGGAATATTTCACCTTATACAAAGCTCAGATTCTTTCACAGTGTAACCTATACTTTATGCCCCTCTACTTGCCGACTTGTTTCTTTATTATAATGAGGCTGACTTCATGCAGGAACTTCTTAGGAAGAAAGATAAAAAGTTAGCGATATCCTTTAACTCTACTTTCCGCTATATAGATGATGTTCTTTCACTAAATAATTCAAAATTTGGAGACTATGTGGAACGCATCTATCCCATCGAACTAGAGATAAGGATACTACAGATACAGTTAAGTCAGCCTCATATCTTGACTTACATCTAGAAATTGACAATGAGGGTCGGTAGAAAAAAAAATTTTATGACAAAAGAGATGATTTCAGCTTTCCAATTCTAAGTAGCAACATTCCAGCAGCACCTGCATACAGGGTATATATCTTCCAATTGATACGATTTTCCCGTGCTTGCATTTCCTATCATGATTTTCTTAATAGAGGGTTGCTGCTCACAAAGAAGCTATTAAACCAAGAGTTGCAATGGTGAAGTTGAAATCAACCCTTCGTAAATTTTACGGACGCCATCACTAGTTGGTTGACCGTTATGGAATCACTGTTTCACAAATGATATCGGATATGTTCCTTACGTCGTAACTACAATCCTCTTCCCTTTCATGAATGTGACCTACCGAATTAGACTATTTACCGGATTTGTTATCACATAAGCAACACGACGGGTGCCACATGTGGAGCAGGATCTGCTTACCCTTCCGGAGCACATGAGATCACATTAGTTTTTGGTGGGGTTCGTGTTGTTTATTCTTACGTTTTCTACTTGTGTCATGTGTACTATTGTTTGTCCGTTTGTTTTTTTTTCATTTTTAGCCATGACGTTGTCAGATTATTTTCGATTTATGAGTTTGACTGTCCATTTGATATCTTTCGTTCCTCTTTTATTGTTCTTTTTCCTATAAAAAGCTCTTTGTCTTTTTAAAAATAATGGGATTTTAAAGTAATTTGGCCCTGAGTATCACTGAAGAGACATTAGTTGTCGAAATATGCATTTGATGCAAACAAATAGGTAGTGTTTATATTTTTACTACTTATAAGTCGATACCTTCGATGATATCACAAGCCAAGTAGGCACTACTTTGGCACTGGCATAACAATACCAATATCGTATTTTTAACTCGACTGTTTATTGATTTTGAAAAGCTTGGTAAACTTCCGGGAAAAATGTAAATATCAATCACACAAAGCAATGATTTCTTCCCGGGATACGGCTATAACTTTTGTACTTTTAGTTTATAAGCTTTTCCTCTTTTAATTGTTTTGTTTTTACATGTTATAATGTCGGCCATGAGCATCCTTGAAGGAACATTAATTGTCAATTCGCATTTGATGACAAAAATTTTATATCGGTTATTTCATAAATAGTCTTGTGTACATACATCTATATTTCACTGTCTATCCCCGCTAGTATAATCCTTTCGTAACATCTAAAATCACCTTAGATTTGTTTAAAAGGGTCAGTGTTGTTCTTGCTTTAGTTTTAGTTGTAGTTTTTTTGGTGTTTTTAAATATTTATGTATTGTCTATTCTTCATGAGAAAAGATTTATAAATTGCTTCTGGCCATTAAGCTAACAATAAATAAGAAAAAATAGTTTTCTAAATTTTAAAATCGAGCAACATGAGTTATGGAACATAATTTCTTTTGAGCATCCGATTAGTACGAATGATCAATATATTTTTGATGAATTTTACGTTTAGCGTTATTTTTGTCTGTTGATCAAAATCCCATGTGTTCATCGCTTATGGAATATAAGTTGAAACGTCAATATATATAAAAAAAAAAAAAAAACAAAAACAAAAGTGGTATGATTGCCACTAACACAACTCTCCACAAGTCTGTATATAAACGTGCTGTTACTGGCAGGTTATAAATTCAAATTATGAGTAATGGTTCTCGACAAATTAGCACATCTAGACAAAATACAAAGCAACATTTGAATAGTTTTTTAGTTACATAAACCACACCTAATAATCTATCATTTCAATAACTGTATTGGTTTTCAACTAGTCATTTAAGTAACCTAACAAAGATCTTATGATATATACATGATAATTTAAAATGAAAAAAAATCTTAACTTTTGTCGTGTCCGTAGGGCTTTTTTATTTATTCATTATAAAAGAAAATCTATCCTTAAACTTAGAATGTCAAGCATATACTATAACGATTTCTAAAATGAATAAATGGATGCTTTTAAACTAAGGGTTTCAATTCCAAGTTGTCAAGTCTAAGTCATCTGTTCGTGGAATTTACGCACGCCGTCACAAGTTGTTTGAGTGATAGGAAATGTTTCACACAGATGCCGACGGAGTTGGGTCAATTGTCGTAGCCACAACCCAGTCCTGATACCCTCGATTATTACACGACCGAATTGTACCTGATATCATTGTTTTGATTCGAACACTTCACAAAGGTCTAATACAGAAAAAATGTGCGTCTGGCGTACCGATTTAAATAAAATCGAGTATCTTTGATAAGGTCGTATAATCACTAATTCAATACTGCCCCAATAGTATCCCTATTCCAACTGTCAGCACTTTTGTATTGATGAAACAATATTAAATATTATATGTTCTGCACATTCATTTATTTACGAAAGGATAAATAATTAGAAACACTAAATTTTAAAAACACACGTCTTGTTTACCAAATCATAAGCTAGGGTTTTTTAATTAAACAAATTGTTATTAACATATTAATTATCAGCAAGATATCAGGAGTTATGACGTCACAACAATTTTTTTTCATACTATTTTATAAGTATCGAATAACAAGACAGCATAGGTTTGGTCGATCTGTATTTAGAAAATAAACGAGTTTCCACCTAATACAGTGTTGATTTTTTCATTATTTAAAACACTGTTTCCAAGTTAATGTTATGACTACCGCTGAGTAAATACCTCCGATAAAGGACTTTTATTTCTTGGTTGTATGACTAGCCCATGTGCCAGTACTTTGGTATAGAACATAATACAGACATTGTGTTTTAGAAACACAAGTTGTCGAAATACACTAGCTGTGGCGTAACATTTGCTTCCTTCCGGAGATCCTGGGATCCCCCCTAGTTTATCTAAAAAAAAGGTGTTCATCCTTTTTATTCTTAATGTTACTTTTCTGTTTCTTTGTTTACAGTCTTGTATATCTTTTATCAAGAAAAACGAGTTTTGATTAATAAGTTGTACACACTCTCGTGCAAGTTACAGGGATAGAAAGCACCGCCGATTTGGACAAATTTGGTAATGTCGTAGGGTAGCAGGGTGAGATTAGAGTCAATTATTTGTGCTTGATATCTATTCACTTGATAGAATCAGAGTAAATAAAAAAAACACGTCAGGAGTCACACGCTGAGAAGGATCACATAATCCTTCCGGAGCACATGCAATCACACCTGGTTAATAGTGGGATTCATGTCGTTTATTTTTAAAGTGTTCTATTTTGCAATGTGTAAACTGTTTGCCAAACGGTCGTTTTACGTTATTGTTGCCAATGCATTGTGCGTTTTTAATTGCCAAAATGAGTTTGATCATCACCTTGATATCTCTATCTTCTCTTTTAAAAATTTGAGATGCTTTAAATGAAAAAGTACGCTAAAAGATAAGGCAAAATCATCATAAGACAAACATTTCATTACAGAGGTTGAATCATAATTTGTATCTTTCAATGCAGGTTATAGCTTATATCATTGGAAAATCTTTAACTATAAGATATTCAAATCATGAAAGATGTGCAGTCAAACATCAACCTAATCACCAAAAGAAAAAGAAAAACATGACACATGTATACATATAGCATAATACTCGTCTGTAATGAATGAATATTAGGATATTTCGTCATCATAACAAGCACTCCTAATCTCAATTGTTGTACTGACTCATGAACACGAATACTTTGTAACAGTTAATCTGATAAATAGTATTAGATTTCTAGTATCGACCATGCATATTTGACATTGCTTTCAAACATTTGTGTCATCTGGTTTTTTTTTTTTTTTTCTTTTTTTAGTTCAATGAAATGGCATGTTGTTTTAGTACACGGTGAAGGGTTTGTTCAAATGTTTAAGATAAAAAAACAAGAAAGAGCTTGGTCCTCCAAAATATGATATATCTAAACCAAACCAGATTATCTAGAACACTGTAATTAGATCTTTGTATAGTGTTTTATTGGTATCTATATTGATTTTGCCTTAATTTAATTTAATAAACTAAACTTTATTGCTATTTACATATGCATTTGTAGGGCTTTACAATTTTGGATACCTGTATCTGGGTATTGCACAAGGTCGTGTTTTATGACGTCTTTACATTTAATCCATTGAAAATTGGATGTGTACTAAATGATAATTTAGTCTTAGAGTCATACAATAAGTTGTTATTAGGTTTGAATTAGCTGTCAGTAACTGCGAGTTTTCTTTCATCTGAATTTGTGTCTTTCTGTTGTCGGAATGTACGAGAACCTAGCCACGTCTACTCTCTCATTTTGTTTGTTGTATTTCTATTTGTATTCATCAACGGATTTTTATAGTGTGTTCTTATGTTGTACGTTGTACTGTTACATGACTGTTTAAGGTTATGGAAGAATTGGGCGCTAGCTAACACGATAAACCCCTCCACATTCTGATTGTTAGTGCCTGTTTAAAGACAGGAGCCTGTAAACTTATCGTTTGCTGCTGTATAACATATTTGTGTTACGTCCATCATTTTGTACATAAATAAGACCGTTAGTCTTCTTATTTGAATTATTTTAAATGTCTAATTTCGACTGACTTTGAGTTTTTTGGTTTGGTCATTGTTAACGGCATTACGATGACCCGTAGTTGTTAATTTCCTTGTCGCTATGTCTTTTGTGAAGAATTGTTCCGTTGTCAGTCATGCCACTACTTTTTTTTTATATCTAGAGCAAGTGATATTCAATGTTTTTTTTTTTGTTCTTTTTTATTCAAGCTATTCACAAAAGTTGGGGAAATAATGTTTGGCGTTAACTGTTGTTTTTCAAAAATGTTTTGTGCATTTTTTCATTATTATTTTTATATGTATTCTGAAATGGTTATTTAATTTCAAGAATATGCCTTAAATAAGTACAATTTTTAGCAAACCACTTTTCTGGTTTAACTGTTCCAATATTTCTCTTTCTTGAGAGTATTTAAACACAGAATGTGATTAGAAATTAAAACATAAGACACATCATATCATATACGATTTGTAAACAAAAGTACAATATCATTAATCAATTATTGATATAATACGGTAAGTCTTAGAGATAGTTATCTTTTAAATGACCTTGATTTAATATTCTAATATAAAATAGTATAGCTAAAGTTCGTTGATAATATGTATGAACATACACCTGTTATTATCCAGTCAACACTTAAACCATTAACACATGCTTAAGGACAATCACATAGTGTCTTTAACCTGTTTTATCTAGGATTTTCAAGTGAAAATTAAAAGTAACAGTTATAACTTTATGACAATAATGACATATACATTTATAACATTCGGAACATTTAATGAAGGTCTTCATTTATTACCTCATATGTTATTACAGCGTAAGGACAATAGTTTATTTACCTGGTGTCTTTTTACAGATATCGTACGATGAAAATCAAATCGGTTTTTATCATGTAGCAAATATATTTTCAATTAAGGAATGACTGTAATATTTTTTCTGTCTATGACGAAATAACATAAAAAATTTGGTGTACACTGAATAACTCGCGTAGCGGGTTATTTATCAGTGTGTACCGCATTTTTAATGTTATTTCGAATAGACTGAAAAAATATTACAGTCATTTCTTATAATTTAATTCTAAATTCCATTTAAACCGTCGAAAACCATGAAAAAACGTTGATGACGTCACGGTCACATGACTAAACTATGTATATGGACTGATAACAAAATAACGTCAGCCAATCAGAAGACGCGTTACATCCAAAATTAAATTGATGTTATATAAATCAAGAGCATGCATATTTATGTTTAATTAATTCAGAATCATAGAACTGTGGTCAAAAATAGAAACGTGATACATTGTATAACAATGATAAGAAAACGTTAATCTTAGAAGAAGAAGTTTCATAATTTATTCAAGCGCAATGATAAAGAGAATACTAACATCGAACAGAATTCCATTGAGGGTACTCATACTCTTCGAAGCCTCCCGCAAATGAAAATCCGGAACATGTTCAATTTAAACTCTAGCGTTAGTGAAGGATATATTCTGGCGTTAGTGAAGGATATATTGTTTGCCTTTATTATTTGTCGTTATAAACAAAACCCAACGATACATCACATAAATATAAAATGGGTTTCATTGGACCCTTTCCCTTCAATTGGCTGCTTTGAACCTTGAAAATGACCTTGCAAAAATATCACGAATAAATAAGAACATCACATGAAATATAAAAAAGACGTTTTAAGTTGTTTGTGTCACATTCTGGAAAAGTTAATTGGAATAAAAATAAAAGTAGATTTCAGGTGGATGTCAGGTCCTACCACCTGAAGGATAACTGTTCCTGCGTATTTATAGGCGATTCGATATCCTTACTGGAAGGTGAAACGTTTGGTACAAGACAGAACATAAAAGAACCTTGCCGTAGCTTCATATTCCATTGGAAATTAAAGGCAATGATTGATATGAAAGGAAGATGGAAAATATCAAAGATGTATTCAAACTCATACATACATAACAAATTGACAATAAACGAAAACAACAAATAAAAATACTACAGACTTAGCAAAAGAGATGGCAGCCAAGATTTTAGTATAATGTTCAGCATATAATATGTCATCTAGGATTATTAATAGATTTATAATTTACTAGTGCATTCATGATATGTTACAGTAACAGCTTTGTGAAATAAAGTTTATTTTATACTTTTTATGGCCTCCAGCATCAATAAAGAGACATTTATTGTAGTAATATTCATTTGATGCAAATTGGCAAAACTTGTGTTTTTACTACCGTTTGGTCTTTACGTCTAAGTAGCAAATACTTCGGTACTGGTTTATAAAAAATAAATATTTTATTTACTGTTTTAATATTGTGAAAAATATGGTGAACAAAGGACATTAATCACGCAAAGCTACGATTCCTTCTTGGACTTTGTCTAGGTTTATAAATTGTTCATCTTTTAATCAGATTTAGAATCTAACATAAAAGGAAACTAAGGATCTAATGTACAAGAGTACTAGAATTACATTAATCAATTAAAAATAATGGAATTTGATGCGACTGTCATACAAGTGAGAGGTTTAGCTAGCTATAAAACCAGGTTCAATCCACCATTTTCTACATTTGAAAATGCCTGTACCAAGTCAGGAATATGACAGTTCTTGTCCATTCGTTTTTGATGCGTTTTGTTATTTGATTTTGCCATGTGATTATGGACTTTCTGAATTGATTTTCCTCTGAGTTCAGTATTTTTGTGATTTTACTTTTTTGAAAGTGTGACTGTCTATCTTAAGACACAATAAAAATAATTGCAGTGTATCTTTCGCCCCTCTTTTGCATTCTGCTGACTATCAATTCATTTCTTATTGTTGATAAGATGTGGAATTATTAAAGAAGTTTAATGAATCTACCTCCTGGCATTGGTTAAGCCGTAATTGGCACAAATATTCGTTATTTTTTATTGTTATACTCTTCATCTTCGTATTTGGTTTGACTTTTCAACTGTTTAATTTGAACGCTTCAAATGAGTCTTATAAGTGTTATGAATACAAAAAAACAGGTTAGGCTTAACAAATTTTAAGCTTTCGGGTAAAAAACAATTACCTTCAACGTCCATAGCAAACCCTAAATGCTTCAACCAGCTATGATGCGCATACAAAACTTAGATTTAGATCTGACATGACTTATCCAAAACCACAGAAATAAATACAATGTGTCTGCAAATATTGAATTTAATATTCTTCTTACCAATCTTGAATGTTTTTCATTTTATCAAAGTGTTTCTCGATAGAGTCACTGTGTTTTTACTATTATTGATATTCAAATAAACAGCACATTTGATGACGTCCTAACAATATACAATGTATTGTTCCCGACTTTTTAAAACAAATTTACACAATTTCAAATAATATACAGGATAGAGTTGGTCGACCTGTATTTAGAAAACATACGTTTATTGGTTACGATCTACAAGAAGCATAATATAGTGTTTTTTTTACTTTTAAACCCTGTGTGCATGTTAATGTTGTGACTACCGCTGAGTCAAAGCATCTGCCGCTGGACTACTAGACCCAGATGGTATGACCATCTCAGCTGGCACTACTTCGGTGAAGACATGAAAATATGGATATTGTATATAAAATTTGGACAAAGGGAATATACCTCACTTCTACATAGTTCTGATTACTTCTCCAGCTTTTAATATTATGTTTGGTTTTATAAGTTCTTCACATTTTCATAGACATTTTGGCCTCGATTTTCACCGAAAATACATTTATGGTCGGAATGTGTATTTGATGTGGACAAATTTACCTGGGTGATGTTTTAATTTCCATTTGGTCGATACCGCCGATAGTATCACATGCCAAGTAGCCAATACTTTCGAACTGGCGTAAAAATACCAATTACCGGTATAGAACTTTTTTTAATATTCACTATTTCAATATTTTGAAAAATATAGTAAGCAAAGGAAAACTGAATATATCTTCATATCGCAAAGCTCTTGTTCCTTCCCTGACTTCGGCTATAAGTATGTGTCCTCTTTAGTTCACAAGCTCTTCATCTTTTAAGTTTTTTGGATTTTGAAATAATTTGGTCAAAAGCAACACTCAAGATACATTATTTATCTTAATTTGCATCTGGTGTAGATAAATAAGTATAATTAATGTTATAACTACCAATGAGTCGGTACCTTTGCTGGTTGACTGAGTGTATCATCATATCAGTAGCCTGTTTAGCGTTTCCAACTAAATTTTCAATTGCCATTATCTTAAAAACAAGGACAGACTTTTAGTTTCGGATTATTATATTTTCATGTGTATACACAATTTATGTATATATAATACACTTAAAGCTTGTTAACAGGGAGTCATTATTGTTTTCTTAATGGCAGTTAATACATACCTAGTATCCTGTGTATAAATGTTATGTAGGTTCTCTATATCAACCGCAACCACTATAGTACTTATCAACGGCTGTATTCTATGAATATCATTGTATACTCTTTTTTTTTCTTTTTTTAGATACTTGTTTATTCCAAAAAAAAATCCTGTTTACAATTTCCTCGGTTGCCCAGGATGCAAACTGTGGATTCCCGTTTTTACATTTAAACCAACTATAACGCAGGTAGGTTAATGCTGTTCGAGAGTAAATCGGCTATTTATTCATATAAAATCAATGAAATTTGAAATTAATTAGAATTTTTGTCTAGAAACTTTCATACCCAGAACTTATTTTTATCATCCCTAATATCATCCAAAGTTTTAATTTCTGGTGTCTCAGAACCCTCCATCTGGTTGCCATGGTAACGGGCAGCATTCAAAGATGGCGTGTGAACGTCCAACTTCAAGAGCCTGGCGCACCCCATAAAACTAGACAAATGAATAAAAATAAAGTTGTATTTGGTTGACAAATATGTTATGTTTCCCGTAACAGCTGTTTCATTCTTTAAATGTGCCCTTTTATGATAAAAAAATAACAGAAATGACATACAATCCAACCGTGGCCACACCAAAAGTCAACTATTTTGCCAATTTTAGAAATGTTATATTCATTTTAAAAACAAGAAACAGCAATCTTCGTATTCATGAGCTTTCCAAGAATAAATATGCCAAGTTTTAAAGAGATCAATAAATGTTAACGGGGTGCGCCAATGCGATCTTTATAGATGAATGATATTGAAGTCCTTACTCGGCGACATTTAAACACTGAATTGATTCAGATCGATTATTCCCCTTTTCGGTGTAAAAATGCCGGGAAAGAAATAATCGACATTTTGATAGTTTCTGACTAGAGATAAACACATTAAAGATGTAAAATAATGGTTTTTTTTTCACATTTTCATACTTGAGTTGTTCATGAATCTTTAAAGAAGTACCATGCATACGAAGAGAAAAAAGGGGGTATACTCTGACGTTATACTTTGTGAGGGTTTTCGTAACCAAATGTTCATTTCTAAACATATTTGTGTGTCATATCTGCCGATTGCAAATAATATTATCTTGCTTACTTCCTTAAATTTTAATATCAAAGGGTCTTTACGACTTTTAGATTACCAAGGTTTAACATAGTGAAATAACGTGATGACGAACGGCATAACAGTATTTCTAAAACAAAATGATTCTCCTGATAGGGAAAACACTTTAACAAGCACTAGTGTATGGTAGTATGAGACCCCTTCTATTAAACTCATGTTTTATGAGAAATATTTATCTACTCAGCCCTGTTAAAGTTTTTTCAGTGTTTTTTTTTTTTTTTTTTTATTTAAAAACATTTTTAATTAATTCACTGAATTATAAGGATCAGTTACTTTTACATCACATGTGTGAATGGGTCTTTTTTAAAACTAGATCAGCTATATAAGCAATAATTTCTAGAGCTATGTTCATTTTTTGAACATGCATCATTCATTCATTGCACTTTTTCCAGTACAAAACAGTAAATTATTATAGAAAAAAAAACATTAAAAAAAGAAATTTCCTTGAGATAAATCTATTTGTTTATTCAATAAAGTTGTATGCATGTGAAAGCCTTGAGTTCAGTATGAGTATTATCTGCCTATTACATACAAATATGACTATTTCAAAGGTTTCAATGTCAAAGAAACTTATAATTTTTCATTCATTTCAAATAGTTTTCTCAAAATTAAAACAAAAGGCATTGCATATGTCACATTAAATTTAAACTAATAATCCTTATAACAATTCATACAATACTTCCTTGTAGGTTTCCATGATCCATAATAAATGTATAGACATATACATGTATCATCCTGCTGGTTTTCATATGATATTGCTGTAATAGATAATTCTTTATTCCTATACTTGTCTTTTTTTATTTCACATGTATCATGCAAAGAATATTCCTATATATCCATGTAAAATGTTGTGAATTACAATATACATACCTTAAAGTACATGCAGGTACCACATATAATGTTTGAATTATAATTATCACTTAGTTCACAGTTTTATGTATATATCCAAAATTATCCAACTAATGCACATGATGCATAATGATATGAACATTTCCTTTTGTGTGTTGATCCTTCAAAAAAGAAGTGCACAGTCATTTCCTCTTATGTTTTTATTTCTTTATTTCTTTGTCTTGAATGTTCCAGAGTCAGTTTTAACAGTAATGAAATCCTTCCTTTTATTGTAATACTGAAAATCTCTGCATTCCAAAAGTTACATGTGACATGGCATGGGGTTTTCATATTCAGCACTGTTATATTTTTGTTATATCATCAAGCTTTTATCTAAAAAAACATTGATTTCACTTTCTTTTCATGCATATATCTTAAACTGCCCCCATATCTGGTTACAAATTGTCTGATAATTTCCTTGTGTGTGTTGATCTTCATAAGAAAGAAGTGGTCACTCTTTTCCTCTGATTACTGTTTTTCAAATTTCAGTTAGGCTATTATAGTTAAAACTAACATGTATGACACCATTGCCTCCAAGTCATCTTCATGCATGTACTGAAAAAAATATGTAAACCATTAATGGCATTTAAAAGTAATTGGTATTCATATTATGATACAAATAGAAAACTGACAGTCAAAATTGTCACATTTGTGTATTCCTTAATTATTATTGAATTAAAAGAAAACTTGACACAAAGTTCAATTGATGAATTGTCTGTAAAAGTACAATAAAGTTTGTAAGTACAACTTACTTTAACTGATATTTACCCATCACATTGCTTTGCCAATTTGTTATTAATAATCAATATGACTTTTTTCAAGATTGAGTGAGTGTGACTAAATACACCAGAAAACTTATATTTATATTCACATAAACTGAGGGTCGGGATTGTGTTTACAGGATAGATACACCAATCATGTAATAATCCCTATGGGCAAAAGTGCAAAATTTAAAGGCTGAGACATTAAAGATTAAGAAAACACTGATAATAAGAGAATGATGGTGTGTTAAAATACAAAGAATAGAGAATAATGAGCAAAACAGATAAAGATTATAGAAAATGGAATATATAAAATATAGAACTGAAGGACCCTAGCAGGAATCATTCATTATAATACAATTAATACTTACATTTAATTGTGTAGACCTCATATCATAGAAACTACACTCTTTATGCATTAACTGTCAACTTATATGTGCCAGTTGTAAATCAATCTGCAAAAGAAGTTACAATAATTACACAATTAAGATTGATCTGTTGATGTAAATTGTTTTATTACAAGTGTGTCAAAATTTGAAAAGATTTACACAAACACACATATACTTCAGATACACATTATTATAGTGAATCAATATTAAAAGTACATATTTAATTTAATCTTATGTCTATATATAAAAAAAAAAAGATAAAAAAAAATTAATAAAGACAAACAATTCAAATGTACACTAAAAGGGATGATTTAAAATAATACTATAATGACTTAGCATCAGATTTAAAACCATAAATGAAAACTTTAAGTTGTTAATAAATTATGGCCATGATAATAAATAATATTTCTCACATATAACATCTCATGTGAATGCTTACACAATTTTATTAAATTCAGACTGAGGCATAAGTATGATGCACAGAGTCATGCATGCATATATTTTGAATAATTCTTTGTTTTACTTCTACAATATGTTATAAATTGGAATAAGAAATGATTCAATATGCGATCGATTTTAAGATTCAGGTACAAATATACCTAATAGATATTTAAAGAAAATGTTAAGGTGTTCGCATACGAGACTAATTAAAGGGGGGGGGGGGGTAAATGCATAGGTGGAAGGTGGCGGGCCTCAGCCGGCATGTTGTTCGGACATTTTAACAAATTCTACTCCTTACGTTGCATGGTTGATCATGGTTTCTGACCACTGAGATCCCAAATTTAAACATTTGACCCGCATGAATGCATCCCTGCCCAGGAAACACATGACGTCCTTGCGACGTTATGTATTGGTCGCTGGAAGGTCATGACGGACGTTACGTTAGTACGACGTTGTTGCAACGTTGTGAGAATGTAATTTTACGTCACGTCAGATACGACGTAGAACCGACGTCAGGACAACGTTATTATTGTTTTTAATAACGTTTATATTACGTTGTTGCAATGTCATATTGCGACGCATCTGTCACGTATCTGTGACGTTATAGCAACGTCGTCATATTTTTGGTCGATAAAATATTAAGTTGATTTTTACGCTATTATAAAAGAGGAACCATGTTTTTGTCATCAATAATACATCGTAATACTAAAAAAAAATAATAAAAAAATAATTGCAATATGTACTGTACATCGATCAAATATATCACGTAATTAAAACGTTGTAGCAACGTAATTGTCGACATCCCTAAAATTTACAATAGCAAAATTTCTTCTTTTAGGGAGCTACCATTTGATTTTTATGGGGGGGGGGGGGGGGGGGCTAGGATGAAATTTGAAAAAAATAGGCAGGACAGGAGTTTTGAGTAAAAAAAAAGGCAGGATGTGACACTTGCAAAAAAAAAAAAGTCAGGACGACAATTTAGGTAAAAAAAAGTCAGGATAAACTAAAAAAAAAAAGGCAGGACCGATTAGAGTGAAAAATAAAAGAGGCAGGACAGAGATTACAGCTAAAAAAAAAATGCAGGACAAAATTTTTCATCCTAGCCCCCCCATAAAAATCAAATGGTAGCTCCCTTATTATGTACTAGATTTAATTTGTCTTGTTTGTATTGGTAGAACTAATGAACAATATTTGATATGAGGCAGGCATTACCTGTGAAAGGGGACGAAGTCTGTACGAATTTATTCATGTTAAAAAAAGATACGGAAATACCGTAACGTTTCCGATTTTGGTTCCGTTGTTAGGGTTTTTAGTTGTGACGCTATTTAAGTGATGACGTCATATTCAAAGTAAACGCCCTTCACCAAGCCACTGCACTAAGATCCAACGTAAGTACATTTATCTGTATTCTTTAACTGTTGTTTTTTTCTTCTTACTTTTTATAAAGTTTCTATTATAAAGGAACAGAATGATGTTCCCGTAAAGTTTTGACGTCATAAAACAAAACATCTGACGCCACAATGGAAAAGTGATTGTCAAAAGTTAGAGAGGCCGGTATATATGTCAAAATACAGGATTTGATGTTTCAAGCATGATTTTTGTGCTCCAAGCATTATCACTACCAGCGATGTCACAATGTGCAAAATGATGTGAGAGGTGAATTTATCTGACAGCAACGTCACAATCGTGACAATGCGGGTTTTTCTTCGTATAAATGTCGGAAAATATCAACCGCTCGTCAAAAAGGTTCACATTGTGCCTCGGGGCTGATATTTTACGATGTCAGCATGTAGAAAACCCGATAATTTATACATATCGCACCACTATTCTGGTTTTACAACACGTGCATGATGTAATATATAAAACCATTTTAGAAGAGAGACATGATAGATAAGAAATTAGATTTTGTTGTACTCTTGCTTTATAAATTATTTTTACAAAAAAACTTTTGCTAATTTCGTCTGCAGAAACCTTACACACGTGTAGCTAATTTGATTCTAATTGAGGTCAGGATAGCAAGCTATCAGTGGTATGTATTTGCCATGTGATGTTAACTTTATACACAGACACAGTGATGGCATACCTTGAAAATAACTCAAGTGTATTTACAATATAAAGTCTTGTGCATTGAACTCATAAACTAAAGAACTGATAAAAATTTAGTATGAATAAATACAAAAGATTTTTTACAAAAATCAACTTTGTAGTTTTTAAGTTCTGTGTCATTTTGGTCTCTTGTGGAGAGTTGTCTCATTGGCATTCAATTCCTACCACATCTTCTTTTTTATATTTATATTTCTGTTTTTAAATTAAGGTTATGTTTTTTTTAATTACATATTTTAATTTTTATTGTAACATAAATTGGATTTTTTTCCTTTGATGTTTTTATGAAATAATTTGCTTAAAAAGTGTGGCGAGGGAAAACCATGGTATATTATATGCAAATTTATGTTGTACCATACTTTGCTAATTAAATATGCAACTCGACTAGAATCCACAGGAAAAAAGGCGGAGCTTCAGCCATGGTATAACATATTCATTTTCATGTTATTCCATGGCTGAAGCTCCACCTTTTTTTTTAAATGTACCCGCCTCTAAAATATTTAGGAAACTAACGTACTAAAAGGTCAAGATCTTCATTTGTTTTCATTTTATAAGAAAAAGCAATAAATTATGTGTACCACATTTCAAGAAACCCTTTTCAAACTATATAGGATTGTTACGAATTCCCTTAATTTTGGAAACAATTACTAAATGTTTCTTCTTTCAGTTGTGAAAAAAATAAAATGTAAAAACTATCATTTCCTTTGCGAAAATTCAATTAAATTTCGATTTAAAAAGGGGGGTACCTATACAAAAAGGAATAAATATCGGCTACAAATATCTGTGAATAAACATGATTAGGGGACGTACACTATCTACGCCCCTGGATCCGCCACTGTTAAAATATTGTTTTATCATTAAAATTGTGTTTTAATAAATAATCTAATATAATAACGGAAGAAAAGCATTTTTCAATTAGATGAACATTCTGTAAAATATGATTAATTTGTATGATACATTGAAAACAAAAAAAAAAACAATTCTTACCGTCATTAGAATAATTATTTAATCCTTGTCGCTGGAATCCGACATTTTTGTTTACCTCAGTCTGATGACATTATGAAATTACCTGCGCTTACAATCATACACGGGGCGCAAAACTAAAAAAAAATCGGGGAAAATCCGACATTTTCCTTACTTTCTGCAAATTCAGGGGTTCTATTACATGAAATACACAGATACACTGACGATCATACACAAAGCGCAAAAGTGACTTGCGCGAGCTTCCATTTCATTGGATAAAACTGTATCGTGATCAATTTCCAATATTAGTTGAAGGTCTTGAAGCTGTCAATCATTTTATTTATATTACAAATTTTATATACCATGTGTCTTACTCATTAACATATTTAAACAAACTCATCCTTCGGATTCGTTTGTTTAAATATGTTAACTCGTAAAAACCATGATATATATAGTACTTATTATTTGAAAAATCCGGATAATTTTAAACATTTTTGACATTTTACTATGTTTTACAATTTGTATTTGTTAAATAGGTAACGTAACAGTACCCAAATTGCACCGAGTACCCAAATTGCACCTATTTAGCAAAACTAGCAGCGAAAATCTTACAAGATTTCATAGAGACTAAACAATTTGTATTTTTATGATTTGATACTAAGCACATCTTTCAACATAGGTAAAACTATTTGGATATGCACAAAACGTTCACAGTATTTATCAACAGATAAAGTATTTACTGAAAAAGCAAAATGTACTGAAACGTCGCCATGCGACGTCATCAAAACGTCATCTTTTTAAAATGAGCAAATACAATATGTTAAAAGTATCCATTTAAAAAATAATGAAGAGTAAGCATGGACTAATATCCAATTGTTAAAAATATTTGAAGAAATTAAACAAAAGCTCTGTTATTAGACTTTTGACGATGTAAATTTAAGCATGGATGCAATTTGGGTACTCCTCGTTATATATTTGTATATATAGTGTCTCATAAGCCTATGTAGGCTGGGTATTTGTCTTATCTTACTATTGTGCAATGTATATTATATATTATCTGTATGTATAAACATCAGTAGACGAGTATGTGACACTTTAATAAAATAAATGATTATTTATATTTATAAGGGACAATATAATTTACCAAAAAATCATACCACTACTCCTTTAATTATTATTATTATATGTATATAATGACTGAATAAATAGTCAACGATTAATCTGTATTATATATATATGTTCCAGACCGTATCTATGAGTTTTTGGACCGTATGCTTACTTTTTCAAAATACTCATACGGTCAAACTAATATAAAGAAGTTGTTCAAGTTTAATGCAAATGCATATAGAAACAGATCAAGATAACTTAACTCTCAAAATTTATATAAAAAAGTTCGAATGTAATTGAAATAAAAACTTTATATTTTAACTATTTAAAAAAATCGCGCTAATTAAATATGTTAATTTCTTGTATGTCTTACTTAACATGTCGACCAGTAATACATTAATTGAATTATATGATCACTGAAATTGAAGATATCGGAAGAAAACATAATGTGGGAAGACACTATTTAGCAATTTTAGAAACAAAAATGTAAATGCAAGGGAACATGCATGAACAGCAAACATTTAAACGCAAAAAAAATACGTCCATCTAATTGTAATAATAACAATTTGTAATACTAAAAATAAAGATTGTTATAATGGTTGTCTAAATGTAAACCATATAATCCAATAACATGTATGGTCAGCTCGTACTGGACAATACGCGTATACTCATACGGTCCGACCGCACGCGTATGGTCGGACCGTACGAGTATACGTAAATACTCAATGGTCTGGAACATATATATGGCAAATTTGTAAATGTAAAATGTACGAGTACAGGACAAAAAATATTTTGAATCCAGATTCCACCCATACCTTATAGTGTTAGATTAAAAAAAAAAAATTGATTGATATCGTTGTAAAATTAAATAAAATTGTTTGCACTTCACTGACTCAAGCAAAAACCATGACCCTCCTTGAAGTTAAATTGTTGCTCCCTGACAGTCTACAGTTTATTTTTAAATTATATTTAATATCACTATGCAAATTTTATCAATGTCAATTTTTGTAGAGTCTTACATGAAGAACTACATGTACCCCTCAGCAAGGACATCAGATATTGAAGAATTGATTGGGGAAACCCTAAAACATACACCCCCAAAACCAGGCGGAACACGCTATAAGGTAAGAATACCCTTATTTCCCCCGTATAGTGCAACCTATATTGGAATATTTCCCAAAATTATTATTGTTTGTATTCTATGTTGTTGGCTTTTTTTTTAATTCAGTACGAAATTGTTATTATAGATATGCATTTGTAACTAGCATTGTGAAGATCAAGATACTCTTTTGGGACAATAAAGGGTAACATTAAATTTAACTGAATATATAATTATGTGGTTTATGTATTTTTCAAGGAGATTTGGAAAGCCACGTCTTACACACAGCTACATAGATCTAGTATTTATTTGCAATAATGTTTGACCTAGAATAATTACAATTTAACTTTTTGTACAAATAAGTTTTTGTATTGTCATTGCAGGAACCAACTGTAAGAGGGTAATTGCAGCAGCTCCGGAAATACCACCACCAGGGACCCAGGAGAACATTTAAAATAAACAAAGTTAACGATCAATTCTTCACTTTTTGATATACAGATATAGGAAGATGTAGTGTGAGTGCCAATGAGAAAACTCTCCATCCAAATAACAATTTAAAAAAAGTAAACAATTATAGGTCAATGTACGGCCTTCAACACGGAGCCTTGGCTCACACCGAACAACAAGCTATAAAGGGCCCCAAAATTACTAGTGTAAAACTATTCAAACGGGAAAACCAACGGTCTAATCTATATAAAATTAAAAAAAACGAGAAACGAGAAACGCATATAAATTACATAAACAAACGACAACTACTGTACCTCAGATTCCTGACTTAGGACAGTTGCAAACATTTGCAGGCATTATTTACTTTTCATAAACGCTTTTTTATAACTTTCATGGGTGGGTATTTAGCTAGCCAGATATTATATTCAGAACGTGAACATGCTTAATGAGAAATGTATACTACGATGAAATAAATTAAATATAAAAAAAGAAGATGTGGTACTATGATTGCCAACGAGACTCTCCACAAGAGACCAAACGAAACAGAAAATAACTATAGAGGTCAATGTACTGCCTTCAACAATGGGCAAATCCCATATCGTAAAGGCAGCAATTAAAGACGGGTTAAAGAGACCGGGACAACATCCCTCTTATAGAGTAACATATATGATAAATGCATATTATTTTTACAAGCACTATCAAGAACTGCATACGAATAGGCAGCCACTCAGCTATAGATGGCCATAGGATTCATTTCTGTTATATCACAATTACTGAAAGTTCAAACAGTAATTCGATTGAAGCTACAAAAAAAAGATGATGATGCAGAATATACGAATTCCTTCAGAGAATAACACCAACATATATCATCTAGAGGTCACCTCATGGTCCCAAACACAGTTGATACTATGTGTGTGTATATACGATCATTTTTTGGCCAATTATATAGCATAATATAAAAGTGCAAGTATATTACGTCGACATAATGTGATATTAACGTTGTAGAAACGTAATTTTACGTCACCACAACGTTAATGTATGATGTTTTGATAACGTGATATAAACGTTGTTGTAATGTCAGGAATAACGTTGTAGAAACGTAATTTTACGTCACCACAACGTTAATGTATGATGTTTTGATAACGTGATATAAACGTTGTTGTAATGTCAGGAATAACGTTGTAGAAACGTAATTTTAAGTCACCACAACGTTAATGTACGACGTTGTGACAACGTCAAGAAAACCATACACTTTTACGTAAATACAACGTAATAACCTGACGTCAATGCGACGAAAACATGACATTGTCACGACGTAATTATGACGTAACATTGTTAGCTGGGTGGTCAGTTTGCAAACTGTCGACGTGAAATTATATTTATAAAGTCAATAGTCAATAAAGATTGGATTGTTTATAAGCAAGTAAAATAGTGTTAACGTGAAAAATTAATTCAAAGGAAGTTTCAACAGACTGCCCACATCATGTTGACAGCGAAACTTGTAAATAACCACATTTTTAAAGTAAACATGCAGCTTTCTCTTCAGACTTCATTCATAATCGTGAATGAAATGAATATCCAAGATCCTCGGAAGAAGGCTAAAATAATTTAAAACTAACGTACCTCAAAATATAAGCAACCGACATCTATATTAACGTGTTGTTGTCGAACTTAATACACTGACTTCTATCATAACAAGGTGCCCGATCAGCTGTTGGTGACAAGCTCAAATTTGACGTCGACGAAACGTTCTAGCCAATCACGTGTCGAATAGTTAGGAAAATGACGTCAGATTTAGATTGCGATGCAAACACCGAAAATCATTGCTAAATTTGTTTAAACTGCATTAACCTGCTTGCGAAAATAATCGGGTGCACCTCTACACTAGAATAACATAACATTAAAACATAATTGAGTTCATCTCTAAACCATGGATTACCTTAATCAATACAAATTGAAGAGATTTAAAGGCAGTCCTCATAACAACACGACTGTTATCCCCTACAAGGTTTGTAATAATAATATAAAATTAATTAATGTGTTTATTTTTTCTTTGTCTGGTGTATTATTAGATATATATCAGGGTACATGTACATATTTCAGATGGGTTATAATGTATGATTTCCAAAGATTCAAAATATCTGTAGATGACATTTTTATCCCATCATATTTGATTTTGTTTCTTATTTTGTCAAAATAAAAAAGAGATTTACATGTAAAGTTTGGTTCGATTGACCACTTTTATCCCCCAAAAGCATAAAATGTTTTAAATTTTCATCATCTAATTGAACATTCAATAATGTGAAAATATCTTTGATTTTATTAATCACTGTTTTTGTTGTATTGCAATCGAAAAATAAATGTTGCAAGTTTTCAGTTTTATTAACAGTTTGGCAAATATGACATTTTCCGTTTGACAATTGCATTTTTTAGTCTACTTTCCGTATATATGATATTGTGAATGCATTTTCATTGAAATTCTTTTATTTTATTGGAGATATTAACGTTTTTCAGATTGTCCCATACTATTTTCCAATTAATTTCTTGCCCAAAAAGTTCTGTCATTTGCTTTGACATTTTGGATATATATGTTTAATAATCATGTCTCGAATATATTTGAGTTTTGATTTGTTTGGGTTTTATTTTTTTCCATTTCTATCTAATATGAACATTTAATGATAAAGTTTCAATTCTATGTTTGTTTTTTTATTAATGTCATTATTATTTCTAAAATTGTAGGAAGTCGATTGCTATTGAACTTTTAACTCTTGAAAATTCCGATATTCAGTTTCTTTTCTCCACAAGTTTTTCAACAATTGTAAAATTCGTTGGTTTCTTCATTCCATATGTCTTTGATATGTTTAATGTAACTTTTTAGAAAGGTAGAAAAAAAACAATGGCTGATTTTGGAATGAAATTTTTGAATAACCAAATAGTCCCATATGATGTACTTCGTACTTTGTTTTGGGATTATCTCCTTTTTTTAAAATTAGACCATGTATAAATCATTTTCTGATAAAATAAAGGAACATTTTAAAGGTTTAGTTCTTTAATATTTGAACATTTACATAACAAATACTGATCATTATTATATTTGTTGTCAAATGTCGAAGCCAATACTTGCCAATCACATTCCAGCTTTCTAACGGTTCATGAAGAATGCGATAAAGAGACTTTATCTATTTACTTCTAATAAATAAGTCTATGCTTATCATGCCCATTTCACCCTTTTTATATCAAGACAACAAACCTGTCTTTCAATTTGGTTAACTTTCCCATCCCATATACAAATTCTAAATAATATTGTTTATTTCTTTTGAATATTTTTCAAGAATTACCCGCATTTTAATTTCATAACTGCACTTGGTGAATATGAATTTTGTTACTATTAAGGTTTTACCACTAAATAATTACATTAGATGTATGTTTCATTACAATGCTTTATTCTGATTGGCTAACTGCACATCACGTGTTATTCCGTAAGCAGTTGCATTGCTCAATACAACTTTTCATTCATGATAACACGTGGTCCAACAATAAAGTGCACAGATGAATTAAATAAAAAAATATAAAAAATTCGTATTTTCATGATCATAGCTAAAAAATGTAATTATAAGTATTGAATGCTTCTTTTTGTAACTTTATAGGGTTGTAAAAGCGTTGACCGTGCGCACATTTTTAGAATGAAGCGCTTCCGCGCTTCATACAAAATGTACTTCGGTCAACGCTTTACACCCCAATAAATTTACAAAAAGAAGCATTCAATTCTTAAATGAAAGTTTCCTGCTTTTGCACGTGGACACAGTTTTTAATCTATAAGTAAACTTTTGGTTTTATCAAAATTAATTTTAGATCGCGAAGCTTTTTCATAAAGCGTTAGGACATCAAAAGATTTTTCTACTGATTTTTCAATTATATACTGTTAATTCAGAATTAATTTATCGCAAGTTTTTTTTTAATAATGCAAATAATGTGACTTCGTGACTTGGTAAGCATCGCAATAACAAAAATTTGCTTTTAAATATCTTCTACATATAACAATATGTAGATTTTCCTGAAATCGCAATAATTAGTCTCGTATACATTGTAATTGTCAAACAAAAATGCACGCAAAAAACTATGGCATTTACAGTATTTAAAAAAAACCGATCATAGTACAAGTATTCTTGATAGAAAATACAATAACTTTAATAACAAAATTGTGCTGTTGATAAAAAAAAAGGGGGGAGATGTGGTATGATTGCCAATGAGACAACTGAATTGTATCCATCAGAGTTCAAAAGAAGTGGATTTTAGCAAGTACAGGAAACCGTACAGTATTCAGAAATAAAAAAAAACTTAATCGTTTACTACGAATTTGCTATTAAAGTCCTCGCTATAAATGAGAAATAATTGAGAAAACTAAGGGCCTAAGTTCATGAAGTTATAACAAAACAATTTGTGAAAAAAAATTATGACAGAAACGAATCAACAAAAACAAATGAACTACAAACTCCTGGCTTGGGTCAGGGATTTAAAGAATATGGCGTGGTTAAACATTATATTAAATGCTCAACCATATCCCTAACATAGGCAATGCCTTAACGGCACAACATAACAACAAACTATAAAATAAGTTGGAAAATGCGTCACTCATTAGATAAATACACAGAAAATTATGAAACAAATACACAGACCGGAAGTGGCAAGGTATATAAGCATCCCTAATTTCTCACAAACAAACAAAGAACAGATATGAGAGAACTCTCAGAAACTACAGCTATTTATGTGGTGTTGTTTGATACTGCTATCTACCCCGTTTGGTGAATCAATAATTTCTGGTATTTTTTTATTTTTTTTTAATTTTGTTTGCTTTAAATTATTTTTTTTTTTTGTTCCCTTTGATCATGGTTTTTGTATGTTCTTAAAGGGTGGCAAAAGATACCAGTGAAACAACCAAACTCATAGATCGAAAGTGTAAACTGACAAATACATGGCTAAAAAGAAAAAGACAAACAAACAAATAATAGTACACAGGAAACAACAAAGAAAACTAAAGACTAAGCAACACGAACCCCAACAAAACCTGGGGGCGATCGCATGTGCTCCGGAAGGGTGAGCAGGTCCTGCTCCACATGTGGCAACTGTTGTATTGTTCATGTCATACGGTAAATTGTCTTATTCGGTTGGTCACATTCGTGAAAAGGGAACTTGATCGATAGACTTCTTTTTTGTACAAATACGAGGCAACCTCTGAAGACATACTTATCTTATATTTACAATCAGTAGTTATGTTGTCTTGCTCTACGTCGTGTTTATTTCAAATTTTCGCACTTTTTATTTATTGTTTATTTATTCCGTATGCATGCATGTTTTTCCTGGTCTTAAAACAAACATGAACAAAACGAATAAATCTAACATACTATCAGTTTCAAGTCAAACAATTAGAGTAATGTGATACAATTAAATTGCGACAAGATTTTTGTCAAATGGTTAAGATAGCTTTTGACTATTTTACATAATTCTTTGGGTCTTCTGCATAATCTTTGCATGAGATAACACACAAGGTACGTGTGTAAATGAAACTTTTTACAATGTCGATAAAAAATCCTGTTTTAGACTCTAACATTTGAATATGTGACTATTTCAGTTAATATTTATCACAATATTTAAGTATCTACTATTATCTATTAACAGTTAAAGTACCGTGTCTTTCACTGTATTATAGAAACATCAGCATAAGCTGAGAACATGTTGTTAGGAGAATTGAAAGTCATTGCCAATCTACAAACAAAATTATTGAAACCGCAGAATGTGTAAATACTTACAAATTTAAAGATTGATACCTGTTATGAGATTTATAACATCTAAATAGGAGGCTCGATGGCCTAGTGGTCTAGTAGTTACTAAGTTATCACCATCCAGTCAACACTGAGGTTGTGTGGGTGCACTCGACTCCAATCTTAATTGACTAGGATTGGCAGTTTTCCTATCGAAGGTCAGTGGTTTTACTACGAGCACTCCGGCTTTCTCCGCCAATTAAATACCGGTCGCCACAAAATAGCATAAATGCAGTGCTTAAAAGTGGCGTTAAAACACCAAAAATCAAATCATTCGCAGTCGTTTGGAGCATTCATTTACAGTTCTTAAGTTAAAAGTAAAACATATTCATCTCTATCGTTTTGTTTACCAGATAGTCTAACTCTTAAGGTCAAGGATCAGTAAATGAACTAGTCCATAGATTTAAAAAAAAATTAGAACTCAATTAGATATTGAAAATATACCTCAGAAAATGTAAAAAAAAAGTATATGTCACCGACTTCGTTTTCAAGAAAAATCCATTTTTAAAATGGTCCGAGAGGGTACTAAATTACATTGAATATATAGGGTAAATCTATATTTTTCTTCTACAACTTTCGGTTTCCGGTATAAATCACGTGAACCGCTCCATAGATTTTTTTTTAAATTAATATTTTCTTCCTCTTTGTCTTACGAATTAGATGATATTTAAAAAAATATGGTCACCGACTTCGTTTTCCCTGTAGAAGCGACGCAAACCCAACATTTTGGCAAAAAAAAAAAAACATCAAAATTTTAGACGTCGTCATTTTTATTACATAACGTCAAGTTATCATGCTAATAATTTCCAACGTTCTTCGTGTTGATTATGCACGCGTACGATGATTATGTGTTTCGTATTGATAGATTCTTTTTATCATAAGAGTCTTGATAATTATCATTAATTTTTATTTAGTATTACCAATATTCTTTATTCTTTATATTTTAGCACCCCATTATATTCTTTTTCTTTTTTTCTTTTTTGCATTTTATTCTGCAATTTTTGCCCATTATTCTGTATTCCGTAAACTCCAATCAGACCTCTTTTATGGAACATTTTAAAAAGAAATTCTACGTTGTAAAAAATATGATTCATGTATGTTCATTATCAATATACATATCAAAAACAATTACTAAATCAGACAAAAATATATTGCAAGTACATAAACGCAAAAATGGTTACAACTTAAAAATAGAAATCATCAGGGTTACTGTCTACAGGTTGCACTTTGTAAATACAGCTGTTTCTGACAACACGGCTCTTTTGGGGAGAAATAAAATATTCATAGAAAATTAATTTTGTTTACATACTGGTTCCCAGTTATGCTCTCTGTGTTCCATATCGCAGAGACAGAACTGGGGAATGTTACCAGTAAATAAACACGTGCATATTGTTTACATTGAAATCTGTGGTAACCTTTCATTCGAGGTAGGGGTAGTTAAGAAAATTAGTGTAAGTTTCAACTCTGAGAAGTTCGGGGCATATAAACGTTGAAAATATGCCGCACAGCCCTATATTTTGACCTTTGAAAAAAATTGTGGTGCAAATGAACTTTCAATTCTAGGATAAGATTTTTTTCAAAACTTCATAGTAAAAGTGGTACAGTTTTAGCCGTAAAAGGAGTTCCTATGGGAAATTGCATTGTCAATATTTACAGAAATGCAACCTATATATAGGGTGAAAAAGGGGAACATTCAGAATTTAACCAAATTTGCTTTATTTCACAGATTTTAAACAAATTAACTCAAATATGAAGTTTTATAAATATTTAATGAAGATTGATAGAATCCTGGGCCTTAGATATGATGACTCAGCATAAATTCACAGTTTACAGTATGCATAGTTTACTTAAAGTCCTGGATACAAAATTAATTCATAACATTTGCATATTTGTAAGTTAAATTGTTAAAAAGTGCTTATATTTACTCTTCGCAGTCATTGAAACTCATAGATCCTTCCTGAATATTATTTATGGAGTATTTGTGTCCTTTCGATAACCCAAAATTAAGCCGCAACACCTAATTCTTCTTTTTTGTCACCACGGCATAACAAATACAAGCTAGAAAAACAAAAATATCTCAAGAAAACTTACAATAGTGTGTTCTATCCTGAATATGTACTAAATATTTCAAATTGCTAGAAACAGCAGATTGATTTAGGAAATTTGAGGCCCAAGGGGCAAAAAACATAGAAAATTGCCTACCCCCTGGGTCATAAAACAAATAATTTAACTTGTAAATGCTATGATTTTCTGATTTTAAAGTTCTTGATATAGAAACAATAACTATGTTTGGAAGTTATGCAAAAATCAGATGTTAGCAGTCATCTCTACAACATTTTAAGTGAATTTATATCTCAGACTGGTATCTGCATACATACAACTATTGCAAATATGGCTTTGTTTGAACACTTCTAGTATATATAGTAGCTAAATTGTGTCAGATATATGGTTACAGATGATACTGTTGTGACAAGAACTCTAAATTGACCATTTGAGGCAGAAAATGTGTTCTTTAATTGACAAATAGGCATACAGTAAGATGTGGACTGGAGACAGAGGCTGGATTGGATACTTTATATAATCTTGAATGTTGTGATGATTGACTGCTAAACATTACATTTATAATATTCTGATATGCTTTCAATATGTTATCAAAACAGTTTTTAACAGGTTCTAGGCATTTTTTATCAGAAAATATGTAAATAGGGTAAGCTGGCAATAATTAAAAGTCTTGTTTTCAAATTCTTTAAAAAATTGCAACAGGGGAGGGGGTATAAAATGTATAGTAAAGAAAAACTTAGAGTATACACAGTGATTTCTTTAAGACTATAATTCTGATAAATGAGTCATAATGTGAGAAAAACTGATTTTAGAGAGTTTTCTATTTGAATAAATGTCTGTATAGGTTGCACTTTGTAAATACAGCTGTTTCTGACAACACGGCTCTTTTGGGGAGAAATAAAATATTCATAGAAAATTAATTTTGTTTACATACTGGTTCCCAGTTATGCTCTCTGTGTTCCATATCGCAGAGACAGAACTGGGGAATGTTACCAGTAAATAAACACGTGCATATTGTTTACATTGAAATCTGTGGTAACCTTTCATTCGAGGTAGGGGTAGTTAAGAAAATTAGTGTAAGTTTCAACTCTGAGAAGTTTGGGGCATATAAACGTTGAAAATATGCCGCACAGCCCTATATTTTGACCTTTGAAAAAAATTGTGGTGCAAATGAACTTTCAATTCTAGGATAAGATTTTTTTCAAAACTTCATAGTAAAAGTGGTACAGTTTTAGCCGTAAAAGGAGTTCCTATGGGAAATTGCATTGTCAATATTTACAGAAATGCAACCTACAAGTTGACGCAATAAAAGATGTAATTGAAGCTAGATTTTTTATGCCCCCCTCAACTATCCCTGTACGTCTGTCCGCCCGTCATTCCGTCTGGCCGCCCGTCCTTCCGTCCGTCCCCCTTTATAGTTATTCCACAAAACATCTACAGTTTTAATCCTAGAACGTTTTCACTTTGCTGTCTGTTTGCATGTGGTCAGGGTTTTGATCTTTATTATTATTTGCTCTAATGAGAGATAGTTGAACTTTGTCATTTTTGGGTAACCAATTCATAAATCTCTTAGACTATCTTGTAAGTCATCTGTTTTCACTTTTTCTCCGTTCCGGCCACTTTAAAAAAAAAAAAACGGTTTCTTTAGCAGCGGAACATGTAATAGCTTGTGTTTTGGTACTATATCACTACAGAACGTGTTCTGTCCATATACTGCTGCTGAACATCGCATATATAAACAAACATTATATCAATGGTTCTACAAATTCTTGAAAGTGTGTCGTGTGGTTATTTATACATCTGCAAGTTAACAAGTAAAACACGCAGACAAACTGACATCTTTGTTAATATCTTTTTTGTTCTGTATGAAATTTATTGTATACCAGTCTACAAAAACGTTTACTAAATGGTTATTGTTCCATAAGTGTACATATGTATGATCGAAGTATATATAGAATCAGTACATGATACACAACATTCGACAAATAAAGGGGGGTAGTAATAACAGGAAACTAAATTAAACTAAGGCTTTGATGGATGTAAACTTCAATAAAACTGGAAGTTACATAAGGGGATCAGGAAAATAAGAATATATTGCATCACTTACAACAACTTTCAAATTGACCAGTGATTTTTTATTCATTACTGACCAGCGAGATAATCCAACGATCGGGTGTTTTTAAGCAGGGGATTTCGGTATTGATCCTTTCTGGATCCGGCTATTCTTTTTTCGAATTTCGGGATGGCGGGATTTAAATTTCTATAAATTCGGGACCCCTGGAATCCATGTTTTAAAGTCCGGGATTTCAGGATCAGGACCCCCCCCCCCCCCAATCGACAAATGCATATCATAAGATGTCTTTTCCTTTTTAATTTTCTTTTGGCCTTGTGTTGTTGTCTGGTTGCTGCCTTATTGAAGTACTGACTACTTACGGGATTTACATTTTACCTTAGGTACTGAAAGTCTGTGACACTGTGCATATTATTCAGTAGTCATATATATATAGTAATAGTATGATATAGAGATGATCGATATAATCTCGTTCTCAACCTTCAAGTTTTATGAGTGAAATAGAATTGAGAACAGTTCTATTTTATATTTGAGATGCTTCTTTCAGCTAGGGTACATTTCATTCGGTTATTTTTTACCCATGTATACATGTATATATAACAATTTCCTTTGAGGAGACAACCATACGAATCAATACTATTAGGATACTAAGCCATGTATAAATCTTCAAACCATATACTATTTATACATGTATCTATTTAAAGATTTGTGTTCTATTTTTAACATCGAAATTGCGGACATGAAAGAAAACACCATTACAAAAAAAAAAAAGATGGATTAATGATCGTGCAACATCATTTTTGTTTATTTTTAATTTGTAATGGTCTAAAAACTGTGTATGAATATTAAATTTAAACTATTGTTCCAACCGTGAACAAGGTAAATTAATTTAAGTGTATTATAGTTTAGTAACATCTATGACTGACTGACAGCAGCGGCGAATTTATGACCGGTATTAGTTTATGTGTTCATTTCCTCTTCTCTAATTTGACAATACTAAGTTTTAACTTTAGTATTAATGTCCCAAACGTGCACCCCCTTCTGCTTATTTTCTGCTAGACGATGACTTTTCTCAGTGAACATAGCTGGTTTTTGTAAGGACAGTTTTAACATACTACATATAGAATACTTCCGAGACCACACTGTTTTTTCTCATCACAATTATGTCGAAATAGGTGGGAACAACAGTTTTCACACTTGTTCTAACTGGTCGGCAGATATACAAACTCTACCACCCTACGTCCCTGACGCCAGTCAAACACCTGATTTTCATTTTGAATATCGTCTTCATGACTGTTTTCATATTCATTTTCAATTTTTAATTTTAGAAAAACAAGTTCATTCTCCTAGAAGTAACATACTTTCCGTCAAATTTACCGTTGACGTTGTCCCATCGAAAAGTCGCCGGGTGCTATTTTAACATCGCAAAATCTGGTCAAAGGGACGTAATTCGTACAAAACGTCGCAATGTTTCGCGGAATCTGCTAGACGGCGTTCATTTACTGTTACTTGACCTTAATGTTTAATTTCCATAGTCCCCAATATTTTCTTTCATATCTGAAATAACTTTATGAATTTATTGGTGTTCAATGCTTTCAAGTTCATGATTGGTTATTGTCTTTATACTGTTCTGATGCATGCCTCATGTTCAGTCTGATGTAGACGAAAGGGATGTCTGACATATCAAATATGGTAAAAGTTAGATATTTCTTATAACTTATTATTGACTTTGAACTAGCTGTCAATAACTGCGAAGACTCTCAGGTCTTTACTTGGTGTTTTTTTTTATTGTTGTTTGGGTGTATCCGTTAGGTTCACCTTGTGTTTTTGTTAGTTGTTTTCCTTGTTGTGTTCTTATGATAAGTAAAGCCTTTTTAAACTGTATTTGATAGATTTTCTTATGTTGAACTATTATACCACGATTAGGTTTGGGGTTGGGTTAAGCACTCACAAACATGTTGAAACTCGCCATATTCTTTATGTGCCTGTCCCAAGCCAGGAGTCAATAGTTCAGTGGTTGTCGTTGGTTTATCTCTGTCATATGTTTTTTTCGTAAATTGAATTATTTTTAAATTAAGCTGTTAGTTTCATCAATCAAAAATTGTTTCTTATTTTTCATGTCGGTTTTGTTTCATCCTTCCATAAAGTATTGGTTATTTTCCTTTTTAAAGGATGTACTTGTACCTTCTATTGCTTATATCCACTTCATTTGAACTTTGATGTCGGTTTTGTTTCATCCTACCATAAAGTATTGGTTATTTTCCTTTTTAAAGGATGTACTTGTACCTTCTATTGCTTATATCCACTTCATTTGAACTTTGATGTCGGTTTTGTTTCATCCTACCATAAAGTATTGGTTATTTTCATTTTTAAAGAATGTACTTGTACCTTCTATTGCTTATATCCACTTCATTTGAACTTTGATGTCGGTTTTGTTTCATCCTACCATAAAGTATTGGTTATTTTCATTTTTAAAGAATGTACTTGTACCTTGTATTGCTTATATCATTTGAACTTTGATGGATATTTGTCTCATTCACAATCATACCACGTCCCTTTTTGTAAACTGATTTGCAGCAACCCCGCTTAAACCTTGATAGTTGCATTCACTTTCTTTATTATTATCATTATTTTTATAATGAGTCACGTGTTTTAACCTATCGAATAAGATGTTATATTTGATCATTTCAAAAAAGTAGGCTATGTTGAATCAGAGATAGTACTGAGGCATTTTTTGCGATTTCCTGTGATAACAAGTCCTTGTATGTTTGCTACATCTATACAGTAAATGACGTTTACCAATCAACCATCCTCGTATGTTTGGTTATCAATTAACACATTTCAAAAGACTATAAAGCATAGAGAAATAGAAGTCTTCTTGTATTAAGATCATATACATTTGTGAATACAGATCAAGCTTGATAATTTACTTCAAATCCAGAATGGAAAGTAAGCTGATGTCAGCATTGGAATCAGGGATGTTTAAGTTGGCCAAAATCTTGATATATGGCGGCCATGAAGTTAATTTCTGTACTGATACAGGAATAACACCATTAATGCTGGCCTGTAAATTGAAAGTACGTGATCAGGACATCAATGAGAAGATTGAAATTATTTCAACACTTCTAGAAAACAACGCTAATATTAATGCAAAAGACAACGAGGGGCGGACAGCGTTAATGTATGCAATGTATTCGAGATGCAAATCAACAATACAAGTTTTAAAAAAACAAGGACTTTTTATAACAGTAGATGCGAAGAAGAGCAAAGTAACTGCTAAAATGATATGGGACAGCTTTGACCTGAACGAAGATTAGTCTTGAATTAGAGCTCATTGCATATTGAGCGTACAACCAATTTGATGAAGTAATACTATTTTATTTGGATCTTATTCCTGGGCATTTGATGCGATTAGTATAGACTTTTGCAGAAACATTAAACAGCGATGGATTTTAATTGAAATGAACTAGAAGCAAGATTTCCTTTAAAGTTGTTACAGTCCGAATTTGTAAATACCGAAATAATGCATATGCCGTTTGAGAACAGACAATTGCAAGAACAATCTTAGAGAGTAGAATTTACATTCTTTATTTGGGTATTATTGCACGATGATAATATTATAGAAACTTTGAACAGTTTGTCGACTTTTAAAAAATAAAAAGAATTTGAAAAAAGTATTATTATTTTCAATATTTCTTTAGTGGTACATATACTTTGTCTCTGTATAATGCAACTATATTTGTCAAAATAGAATCCCATACTTTCTCTCAATTGTTGAGACATATCAAAGATTCGCATTATATTGCAACATATACCCCAACCCTCTGTGAACATCAGAAGTCGATTATTTTCTAGAAACCTATTCTTTCAGTCGTGATGATTTAGTTTTGATGTTTTTTTTTCTGAATAGCCTCTTCAAACATATCATTATTCTAATTAAGACTTAAAGTAAAATGTATCTAGTTTCAGTTCAATTCAACCAAAATATTTAATATCTTATAGTGTGCTAGAAATGAATAAATCATCCACAAACCCATAATTATTTACAACAACTGTAAAGATGTTTCTCCGTCTTTCGGGTTTTTTTAAGATATAACTTTCAACTTTATTCTGTATTCAAAAGATACTGATGCAATTAAATATTTTTAGAGCATACAACAATATTATCATATAAGTAGACAAACTAGGAAATTATATAACACAGACATTTCGGGAATGCCCCTTTATCAGTTATATTGGAAAGTATCAAAACTACCGTATATCGGGCTATTTTTCGAAGGGTGTAAAATTTTGCTTTTTTTCGTGGATAGAACAAAATCGCCAAAACAAATTCCTCCATCTTAAAAATGCACATGCAAATTTAAAGGTATTGATACAATTTAAAGTATGCCAAAACAATAATCGCCAAAATATTTCGTATACCTTTTTCAATGAAAATCGCGAAATTTACAACCGCGCAAATAACCTGCTTTACGACATTTGACCAGGTGAGATACAAGTACAATAAATGTTATTAAGTGTATACTCATTGTGGATTATGTATGTGTGTTCCTTAAAAGATAGTGAAATATTCAAACACATCAGGTCAGTACAAGCATGTTTCTTGTGAATAGTTGTCTCATTGGCAATTATACCACATCTTCTTTTATATATATGCATCATGGCAATGCAGGACTAACTGTTAATTGTATATTTCAATGTGTTGTTTGTTTATAATTCCTTCCAAAATAACTATCATAACAATGTTTGTAAGTTATTATAAACTTACAGTTTGCATCTTTAAGAATGACACTGCATTACAGAAATGTGTTGCTAATTTGAATAACAGTCATTGCATAATATTTAAAATATGAAAGCGAAGTATGAGGAACCTAACCAGTCTATGGAAAGACAGACTTCACTACAACCGAACGGCTTAGGCTAATGAGAATAGCTATTACCGTGTAACCATCTATGATTAAAAGTGCTTATTATAATTTCACTATTTCACTTAAATCTTACTTTATAACAATTTTATCTGAGCGTCACAGATGAGTATTGTGTAGAAGAAACTCGCGTTTTGCGTATTAAATTATAAACCTGATACCTTTGATTACTTTTTATCTTAGATTGACATTATATTTTGTTTTTGATATGTCGTGGATTATGTCCTTTTAAGACAGGCACATATGGAATATCGCTGGGTAAAGTACTTTTTTGTGCGCGGAACCTTCTATCTAACTAAGAGCCAGTTGATCAATAGCACTAGTGTTACAGTTTATTAATTTAAGAAAATAGCAGTTTAAAAGAGCGTTTCCACATCTGATCGACACCAATGGTGTAGTCTTTTTTTTTAATTTCCTGTTGCATCCCTTGCTTTGTAAATGTATATTGTCCTTTATCTAACATTTTTAATATTTTTTCCCGTATGATTCGTTCGACTAACATTATTAATCTGTTATCTTCGGTATCGTGCATGTAACAGTATGTTTTTCTCATAATTGGTCAATAAAATATATATATATATATATATATATATATATATATATATATATATATATATATATTAAAATCCTCAATATAGTTTTTGAACTATTTCAGTTTATTTTTATTTTTTCCACATGTTTTTTTATCTTCAAAACTAATATGAGTGATACCATTAAAACCATTAAACCCATCATAGATATCAGGATTTTAATTTTGTATTTATGCCGGACGTGTGTTTCATCTACAAAAGACTCATCAGTGACGCTCGAATAAAAAAAGTAAAACAGTTATGTACAAATATAATGAAAAATTCAGAAAAAAATTGACAAATGCAGCTACGGTCATCTATCCTGATGTAGACATGCCTGAGTTTTTCTAAAGTTCAAAGTTTTGTAAATTGTTAAATTATAATCATGACTGTATCATTGATAATTCATGTCAACATATAAAAGAGGGACGAAAATACCAAAGGGACAGTCAAACTCATAAATCTAAAACAAACTGACAACGCCATGGATAAAAATGAAAAAGACAAACAAACAACAGCACACATGACACAACATAGAAAACTAAAGAATAAACAACACGAACCCCACCAAAAAACTAGGGGTGATCTCAGGTGCTCCGGAAGGGTAAGTAGATCCTGCTCCACATGCGGCACCCGTCGTGTTGCTGATGTGATAACAAATCCGGTAAATAGTCTAATTCGGTAGGTCACATTCATGAAAGGTAAGGGGAGTGTAGTTACGACGTAACGAACATATCCGATATCATTTGTGAAACGGTTATTCCATAACGGTCAACCAACTCGTGATGGCGTCCGTAAAATTTACGAAGGGATGATTTCAACTTCACCATTTGGAACTCTTGGTTTAATAGCTTCCTTGTGAGCAGCAACCCTCTATCAAGAAAATCATGATAGGAAATGCAAGCACGGGAATATCTTATCAATTGGGAGATATATACCCCGTAAGCAGGTGCTGCTGGAATGTTGCTACTTAGAAATGGAAAGTTCACAATTGGAAAGCTGAAATCATCTCTTTTGTCGTAAAGTTTTGTTTTCAATCAACCCTCATTGTCAATTTCTAGATGTAAGTCAAGATATGAGGCAGACTTAACTGTATCTGTAGTATCCTTTATCTCTAGCTCGATTGGATAGATGCGTTCCACATAGTCACCAAAGTTTGAATTATTTAGTGAAAGAACATCATCTATATAGCGAAAAGTAGAGTTAAAGGATATTGCTAACTTCTTATCTTTCTTCCTAAGAAGTTCCTGCATGAAGTAACCCTCATAATAATAAAGAAACAAGTCGGCAAGTAAAGGGGCACAGTTTGTTTTCATTGGAATGCCGACAGTCTGTTGAAAAACACGTCCTCCGAACGTAACAAATATGTTGTCAATCAAGAAATCAAGCATCTTGATAATATCAGTTTCAGAGAATTTTTTGTTCGAATCAGAGTGATCCTTATAAGTGCTGACCACTGGGCTAGTGAAACCCTCGGAGAACAAAATATCAACCAGCAATGGCATCGATCCAGTGGTTGTAAATAAACTCATCATAGTTACCAGGATACAAATTTTGTATTTGGGCCAGTCAAAAATATTTGAAAATCCAAAAAATTATTAAAAGCACCAATAGCATGAAGAGCTTTTAAAGTTAAACGGACAGATAGTATAACTAAAGTCATACAAATGAATCAGGGCTTTGCATGAGCCACATATATTTCTTAAATTGAAATTAAAAAAACTGTTACAGCAATTCTTAATGATTCAATATTCATTTTACTTGCCAGTACCGAAGTACTGATTACAGGTATGATACTACAGACATTTGAATAGCAGTTTTTAAGCTTGGTATTTCAAACTGTGATAAAATCTTACTTTTCAGTTTTTTCCTTAAAATGTTGTTGACAATGACAATGAATGAGCAAACATCGAAAACATATTTAACGAAGAAAAAAAAATATCGCGATATATAACTTCTTTTTGTTCTGTTAACCGTACAAGGACAGTGTCAGTAAGTCAGCCTTTGAAACATGTGATGTAAGATTTCCAACAAATATCGAATGCTTTTATTTGTATCGTTAAAATGAGGCTTATAATTTTGTCCGATGTAATTTTTTTTATTTTCTGTCATAAGAGACCATAAAAAATAGATGAAATTTTATACGAATGTCATCTAAATGAGATATTAAGTAAACTATAAAACTAGGTAAGGTTTAATCCACCATATTTTACATAAGAAAGTACCCGTACCAAGTAATTAGTATGACAGTTGTTATCCATTCATTTGGTGTGTTTGAGCGTTTGTCATTTGATTACGGACTTTCCGTTTTCAATTTTCATCGTAGTGCGTTTTTATTTTGTTATTTTACTTTATACATTTCAAATGCGAGGAATATAAATATATAAAGACGTGAGTAGCTATATAACAAAAAGAAACATCAAAGAATGATCAAATCAAACACTCTTCCTCTGGGAGTTTCAATTCAAATATTGTTTTCTTTTGTGTACTGTTGTTTGTCACTAGCCCTAGAACGAAATCGTTATCATATGAATATGAAAAAAGGCGATAAAAAGGGTCATATTAATTGAAATAACCCATACCCGTCGATTCCTATTTTTGAAATGCACCCGTATGCAACGGATGTAGTCGGAATTGAATTTTTAATTTGATGTCAATGTTCCGAACATTTTATCTCATGATCCTGTTTACCTACAATAACCAATGTGCAGTGCATACCTATTCTTTGTAGTGTCACTAGAAGCAAAAAACAATCATTCGTTAACGTCCAAAACATCTTATTCAATCGTTATATGAATTTATACAGTCACATATATGCATGAAATATCCCCTTGGTGTTTAAGTGAACGCAAAAAGTTTGAACCAGTATAAAAAAAAAACTCATATTACAGAAGAAGCAACACCGCAATAATAATGAACTAGTCCATAGACATAAATGAGTGGCTATTCAAGTAAAACGATCAACATTAATACTTATTTTTTAAATGTCCTTTATGTTCATTATCTTTACACTTTATATGCCTATTATAGTTAAATCCTTTTAATTAATGCGTATTATGTTAAAAATTGTCCCGAAATAAAAAGATTTTCAATACATTTATTGAAATGCAAACAAATGATGATCGGTGAAAAGGCGATACAATTATCCAAACTTGTCTATAAACGATAGTGTCTTATTGTTAGTTAATACAGTAAGAGACTAACCCAAAATCCGTAATGGAGAAGATTTACATTTCCAAATTGATGAGTAATCTGATATATATTAAGGATAATATTACGTTACCACAGCTTAGCAGAACAATAGATATCATGATAGAGAAAGGACATATCTATATGGATGAAAAAGACAGCATCATGTCAAAGAAATCTGTTGATGAGTGCTGTGATTGGTTTATCCGCATTATTTGTAAGCGCGGAGGATCCTCGTTTGCAGATTTGCTACATGCTTTTAGAGTTACTGGAAATAGTCATGTAGCGAACATGTTGAAAAGCACAGCCATTGAATTATCAATTACACCGATAACGTCAGGTATGTAAAATTATAATCCTGGTACCTTTGATAACTATTTACACCACTGGGTCGATGCCACTGATGGTGGACGTTTCGTCGCCGAGGGTATCACCAGCCTTGTAGTCAACACTTCGGTGTTGACATGAATATCATTTTTATAGATTTTCTTATCCAAGGCATAGATAACTTAAGCCGTATTTGGCACAACTTTTTGGAATTTTGGATCCTCAGTGATCTTCAACCTTGTACTTGTCTGGGTTTATAAATATTTTGATATGAGCGTCACTGATGAGTCTTAAGTAGACGAAACGTGGGTGTGGCGTACTAAATTATAATCCTGATAACGAATTATATTCATCTTATATAGCAGATATTTAGAAACCCCCAGAAGGTGACTGGAAAATATTAATAAGGTCACGTCCGGTCTTCATCCATCCGACATTCAAATCCTTTCTTAAAAAAGGCTTCTTTTATGTTGTAAGGAGATGTTAATGTACGCATCCACGTCAGTTCAATATAGGGACGATAAATTCCATGCCTCGTGTAAATTTAACGTAGGTGCCAAGCTGTTTAAACAGTGAGAAAACTTGCAACAACTTTTTTGGGGTCCATAGGTGGCCTATTGCAATCCAAATTGATATCCCTATCAAATATATCCTCAATTTCCTAATATTCATCTCGGAAGGTTTCTATCATAGAATATACATATACTGTTAGCATTACTCATTTGCTCTTGTCCCGAACAAAAATGAAATATTTGCAACTTGGTATTAAGCAACAAATATTCAATGATTCAATATGTTTAATACATTACAAATGAATTATTCATATCACCGATAAAATCATATCTTTTTACACCTTTTATAACAGTATTTATTTTTGTATTTAGTACACGTTAACCAAAGAAAGACACCAATTCTTCTTAAAATGTGATTTTCAAATAGTTGAAGCTACGAATTACATTTTCTTTCAACATAACATTTAACTTAGTATATGATATAGTTTGTAGTCTTTGGAACTAAAATTGTCTAATCATTTAGGTTATCAACGAGCTCAGAAGACAACAGAAAGAAATATTGACGAAGCCTCTGATCCAAGTGCTAAGGTAATATCGATAGCTATTGTTTTGTGAATTTTCATTATGGGGAAAAGAGAAAGTTCGTAACTACATGTGAACATAATTAAAATATACTTGTATAACTATGTTTCTGCAAGATATATGAGTCGTTTAGTTTCTGTTTCATTAGGTAAGATATCACATTTCAAACCGATGCAAAACCATTGACAAGTCATAAGCTTGACTTGCTGAAGGGCAAACTTTCTCGGATAAAATGTCGTTTTGTTAGCTGTTCAGTGGGATATGTTGCATGCTTTGATTGTTTTCTTAACATGAATAATATTAACTTAAATTAGTAACATTGACGGTATCGGATTGTTCTGCACAAGATGTGCATTTCGACAATTAATGTCACTTCAGTGATGGTCGAGGCCAAAGTATTCGAAAAACCAAAGCTTATTTAAAAGATGAAGATCTACACACAAAAAAGGACAAAAAAGTATAGCCAAAGGCGGGTTAAAAGTCAGACCTTAATATTAGGAAGATACACTCCTGACTTATACCTTGTTCCATATTTTTTAACGCAAAACACAACATCCATATTTTCATGCCAATTTTACTTGAATTAACCTCTTGACATGAACAATATGCTGTGTCATGGAGAAGAAAGGACATGAATAAATGATTCAGTCAAAAGTCAATTGATCTATATCTGTTGAATTACTCAAAGTAATATAGTTATTGTTAGATGTCCGGTCAAAATATCCATAAACTGCAGATGTCATTGATTATTTTATAGAATTTATTTCTCAATATAAGTTTAGAACTAGTAAATTTTACAATTTAGCTAATTTTTATTTCAACTAGGTGAAAATAAGAAGCGACCAAACTGAAAACCAAAGTGAGTGTAGTACAGGCGCTGTTTCTCTGGATTCAAAAGATAGTACCGTTGGACGATATCGGTCATTCCGTAACGACGAAGCAGTGGATAACGGGAAGGAAAGTTTGGTGAAATGTCTGCAACTTGAGAAGGAACTAGAGCAACACAAAGAGGAGTTAGAAAAACTTCAACGTGTTGAAGACATGAACTTTTATTTAGAAAATCAAGTTGATAATTTGGAAGATGACATTAAACAGCTTAAGCAGCTTATTGCAGATAAAGAGAAAGAAATCATGAGACTGAAGAACAAATTGGGTAAAATACAAACGCATCAAGAGGTTATCCGAAAGGAAGGTGTCGAAACGCGACAAAAGCTGGACGGTGTTGAGAAGCACCTTAATCAAAAGTTAGACGGTGTGGACGAGAGATTGGTTGGTTTTGATAAACAAATAACTTCCAAATTTGACAATGTTGATAAGCAGCTTAAACTTATGATGGAAGAGTTTCGAAAAGTTCGTGTAACGTCAAATAAAAGTTATACAAAGAATAAAAACAAAGTTAAAGCAAAGGAGATTAATACTGAAAAATAACGCATCAGCATATACTTAATATTGGAGTAGAACATGTATTATTTATAGAGATTGTTATTTGTATAACATGTCATGTTTTACTTACTAAACGTCTATATTAACATGATTTACATTGTGTGCTTAGTGTATTATATGTTAAAAAGTGTATGAATTGTTTATGCTTTTATTAATACATCGTGTGAGACTTTATGAAACGCAAATTAAATGTGCCTATTTATGTCATATAATCGTGAACAAGAAAACTTATTTAATTGTCCAGTTTAAGTGTCGTAACAGAATATTTTAATTGCGTTCAAAATACAGAGGAGTGTTTAACTATTGAATCATATTTTAAAGTTTATACATTTAAATAAAAAATCTTCTTGTCAGAAGATATTAAATATTTTGAAGTGACACTGGTAATTTCCTAATCATTTCTTTGTATATCATTCATAAAAGAGTAGTATTGAACTAAACATAAATACAAGGAAGTTTTAATATTCATCTTTTCATTACAAATAAATAACGAAGTACCAACCAATAAGTTAAATAACTTAAATGGTTATTGAGACGCCATCTATTCAAACAGAAAGTTAAACTATTAGACTGAAAACACTTCTCAATGAAATACGTTCTTGATATTTCTACAAACATATCTACTCAACTAATTCATATACGTTTTTAGATTCTTAGTGGTATGCGTTTATATATTTACAAGTAAAACAAATTTTATTTATAAAAATAAATATGTTTTTCGTTACATGATTTTCGTTATATGTACCATCTTTATAGCTATATCTATGATCTTTTCATTTAATATTTATTTTGCCATACAAAATTGCACTTTTCAATATTTTTGCAAAATTTCTATTCTAAAATTCTAAGCACTGTGAATGTATATCTAACTGCGGCTATACTATCCCAAATCTGTAATTCTAATATGACGACCTATTATCGTCAACCGGTATAATCACGACATATCTAGCTTTAGCTCAAATGAATAATAATACACAAAAAACGGCTGTTCCGCGATAAGACCAACTTATTCATACTGCCAGATATTCTGAATTTTCGACATCAAAATCCCCAGTTTACGAAGGCCAAGACTCAGATACAATATATTTATCTCTATTTTACAGCATAACAAACAAATCAGTCCATTTCTATTTATTTTTCATGGTAAATCTAATAAAACGAAAATTCCGCGAAATGATGTTATTGTCTTGGCATGGCAAAGAAAAAAGGTGACGTCACAAATATGTTTCCGTAAACAAACAATTAAATGTAAATAAAGGGAGTTTTAAAGCTTCTTGTACGCCCCAGAACGAATAAAATTACATTGGAAGAAAATATATAAGTGAAAAATGCGATTAAAAAAAATAATCATTGATTTATATGATATTACTAATACTATCAAAATTGGGTGAAACGGAACAGCCAAAACAGTATCGTATGTATAAGGATTTCCCTGTTAACAAAATTACCGAATGTGTCCTATTAGAATCGAAATAATAGCAGCCATAGATTTAACATAGCTAACGCTCAGGGTAAAATAATCGAATATAAATGCCCAACCCATGGTTAAATGAAAACAAATCTACGGTTGCCATGAATTATTTCTTAAGTAAACACTATTTCGGAAATTATTCTGTTCCTTTTTATTTTTTAGATTTCGTTGCCATTTCACTTTTGATTATTTTAAACTAGTAAAACTAGAAGAATTAATCTTACACACTTTGATTATGTGTTCCAGTTTTTGAACAGTTTTAATATTATGTGGATAAAATCAAGGACATTTTAAATATTATTTTAAAAAAACTCAGTCATAAATGTTCGAACATTCATTCCAGACTACCTTTATCTGAATTATGTTTTACGACACTTATTCTTTGTGTTTTGATAAAAATACTAAAGTAGAATAGTGCCAACTTGTCTACATTGTGTACTGAACCAATATTTGCAGGCAAAAAAACAGAAAAAAGAGACTAAAACTAACAAGAAAAATAGTCGGTTTAAATACAAAATGATACAATGAATAAACTACGAATAAGCTGTGAAACACATAATTATGTATTAAACATGAACATAAAAAATCTGCCAGAAAAAAGCAAACGCAATCCGAAAAATTAAATTCACAGATACAACATGTTTTCACCCAATGGTTCCTATTTTGTTTTGAAAAATACTCGGAAATTTGAAGATGCCCAATTAATTTTTTATCATTGAAATAAATCGAAATGACTTGTTGAATACGAAATTTTATTTCCGCTTGATCATCATAGTTGTTTCTTTGTAAGAGTATTCAAATCCATGCCAAGCATACCAGAACATCCCTGTTAGATTTTCTGTGTGTCCATTAAGGTATTCCCCGTTCAAGTTAGAATATCCACATGTGCTGTACCACCATGCTCCATTGTGTTTCGATGGACAATTATGTCCTTGGTTGTCACGGTCAAATGTGCTGTATGGCATTCCATTCGCAAAGGACAAGGTGTCGCCTGTAATGAAAATAACATATGATTCAAACTAGTTGTTACAGGTATTTATATGACAAAAAAAAACCTAAAAAGGTCGTGGTTAGAAAGAAAATCATATTGTCAATAAGATAAAATTAATCTGTAAGTCAGCTTGCCTTTATCATGAAAAACGTGCAGATTATCATCCGTTCGATGCTCATTGTCCTTGGATTCAAACGATTGGAGTGTATTGTAAGTCATCGTTATGTATGGAAACCCAGATTGCCACGAAACTGTAATCAATTAATCATAGTCTTAAGTAGTATGACAATTAGCTAAGGTAAGAACTGACTATGACTATTTTTTGTGGTCAATAATGTGGTCATTTTTATAAATTTCCTGTTTACTAAAATTTAATTTTGTGGAAAAACTAAGGATTTCTTTTCCCAGGCATAGATTACCTTAGCATTATTTGACATAACTTTTTGGAATTTTGGGTCCTCAATGCTCTTCAACTTTGTACTTGTTTGGTTTTATAGATATTTTGATACGAGCGTCACTGATGAGTCTTATGTAGACGAAACGCGCGTCTGGCGTACTAAATTATAATCCTGGTACCTTTGATACCTATTTTGTATTTTAGTCATCATATGAAAAATGTCAAGACCATGAATTCTTAATTGTCAACTGTTGGAGTCGAAAACCATCCTGTGATTCTGTATATCAGTTTGTCGCATAATAGTCTGAAATAGTTTCAGTTGTTCTAATTTTTCTGAATTTATTAACTTCTCGAAAATATTTAGAATACCGGACTGTTTTGAAACTGTCTTTGTCATCATTTTATTAAAGGGAGTTTTATTTCAAGAAATTTTGTCTTTGCTTGTAATTTTATTTTTCTTATTTGACTACAGCTATGAATATGACAATTATTGTCTCTTCGATACATGGACTATATGTAAAATATTTTCTACGTCACGATATGCGAAACTATAAAACCAAATGTTCTCTCTTAAAAATAAACCAATCAACTGGTTTTTTTTTTCTTCAAAATGAAAATTTATACAAAATTATGAAATAGAAACATGAAAACATAATCAACAAACTTCGGCTCCGAACATAAAAATTTGCTTTAATTTGAATCTGATAAAGTGATGGTTATTGTTTCATGCTGAGGTTAAGAGATGACTGCACTTGTCTACAAATATCAGAATGTGAGGAACGTAATTCTTGGGGTTGACTATTTGGAGGAGGAAAAGTGATCATGTGACGTTTCATAGCTAACGCCTGAATAAAACTCAACTGGTGCACATCCTAGTCAACTTTGATCTGATCGACGTAAAGATAAATTTTTGACATCAGGCATGCTATGTAAAAGTTGTTTCTAGGATAATGCCCGGCCGCAGTCAGCCCGTCGAACGGTTTTCTCTCTTCCAAACAAAAACAAAACAGTTCTCCACTAGCTTTTCAAATCACAAAATGTAAGCCAAATAGACTGCTGCAAACTTTTCATGTTTTTAATTTTTCTAAATTAAAGAAATCTTTTTTTTGCAGAAGATTCGCATGTCAACAATTAAATAATGCTTTCAATTGCATTGCTTCTGTTCTTTTCTTTCAAAGGTTGTGAAGTACATCACAATTTATTTTTCTTAACAAATGATTATTATTAGTTACATTATGGATTGAACAACCTCTTTTCTTACTAGTATTGACTTTTTATGTATCTTTTTTATCTCATGGATTGCGTGGTCAATGATCTGACAGAAATGCTGGTTTAGCCCTGCAAAAGTAGCTAGGCTGTTGTCATGTTGAAGTAGAAAGCGTTGAGAGTAAATCTTTGATAGTATGCTAACTTGATTCACAACGTTTATAGACTTATGAACAGAGTTTGATTATATAAACAAATGTCTTTGCTGAACTGTAGATGTCTTTTTGTTTTTCTGAGCAGATAAGGTACTGTTAAAATTTCTTATCTCTTTTAGCTCTTATGACACATAAGAGAGGATGCTCAGCATGTTTGCGATACCATTAAAAAGCGTTTGTCAGCAACAGAAGGTTTTCTTTTTCAACAATACGTATTCTATTTTTTTATATACATAATCATGTTTCACAACACATTCCATGAAATGGTGCCAGACTGAATTTGTGGTCAAGGAATCGTAAAAGTAATTTCCGAATCATCTGCCAAACGAATCAAGGCTGAGATGACGCAAAGGGAATATTTACATAAAACATTCAATAATTAAGATTTGAACAAAACTGCGAAAAGTGTATCTGACGTAAAAAAAAAAAGACATGGACAAAAAGTGTTTATTAAAGAAGTTGTAATGTTTAACTAATGTTGTTCAGACTTCAACTATTATATCTCATAACACTGAAGGGCAATTTAATGCGTTTTTGGCACGTTCCAATTAACTAAATATGTTTCATAGAAACATTCACGCGCTGGATACAATTAAACATATTAAAACTGTCATTTGGATAAAAAATAGTTTAAACAAAAAAATCTAATAAAAAAATATCAATTGGCCAGGCTGTGACATATACTTCACATAAAAGTAAAATCAACTACTTTAAAAAGTTAAAGAAGGATATCATGAAAAAAATTGAAAAACGTTAAAAAAACAAAAAAAGAAAGAAGAAAACAATTCCAAGGAATTTGGTGCGCAACCTTAAGACATGTGTAGTCTTTTCAACATTTCAATGATCTGGATTTAAAAACTATACAATCTTTGAACTTTTTTATATATTTTTCTAAAATATGATTGAATTCGTCTTCTGCAGATGTAAAAGTCCCTACTACATTTTTGTATTAAATACATAAACTATACAATTAAAAATCTTTTAATTAGTTTGAAAAATGATAATTATTAACTTTAATTATTAAGCACTGTTATGTTATGAATCACAATGTATGGCTAATCTTCGTACGATCTGTCTAAAATTCCACTTAAAGGCGAGTGACTTTAACCATAAAATTTAATTTTTAATGCACCCACCTAAAACACGGCTAAATTATATATCATTTGAAAGCTACACATTTGTACTATCTGTTTTGCCCGGTCATAAAAAAAATCATACGGTGCAATTTCCGTCAAATGAAGATCAAAGGTCAAGGATTTCAGCTTGATTGCATAATATGGCTTTTATATACTAAATTCACATATGCAAATATATTAAACTTTTAGCAGTTTGGTTATCTCCTTGGTCATATTCACGCATCAACATTGAAGTGACGCAACAGGAATATTTACCACAAAACATTCAATAATTAATATATGAACAAAAACTGTGAAAAATGTGTCTAACGTAAATAAAAACCTAGACAAACAGTGTTTATTAAACAAGTTGTGATGTTTAACTAAAGTTGTTTAGACTTTAAATATTCTATTTCATAACACTGAAGGACATTTTTGTGCGTTTTGGCACGTGTCAATTAACTAACTCTGTTTCATATAAACATTCACGTGCTGGATACAATCAAACATATTTAAACTGTCATTTGGATTTGGAAACAATAAAGATAAACAACCTTATGATTTCATGTTATATAAGCTTACTGATGTTGATTAAATTTGATGAATAAATCTCCTCAGACAACTTTTCAAACGTTTAAATGGAAGAAAAGAATTAACTTTCGTATAAATTATCCTATCGTTATGTTTAAATACAATATTATAAGCCATCAATCATTACCTTAACTTAATCAAACATTAATATGTAATTTACATGCTATTTTCTAGGAGTGTTACACAATCTTTTCTGTCAGCACTTTAATAAATTAATGCGTATATATACAGTTTTTGTCACCGTAGATTAATCCCGCGTATCGATAAACCTGAAGATTATACATGACATTTTTAAAATCACCTATAATAACAAAAGAATTGATTTTGTAAATTCACATGTAGTGAAATGAATGGCTCTACCTTTCAAAACTTTAAAATTTAATATTTTTATAACATAGATTCTCCCATTTAGAATAACTTATGAACAGTGTCGTGAGATCAATATAGACGATATTTTGAGAATTTTGGGTTCCTCAATGCTCTTTGTGTCATTTTTTTATTTTTTATTGACAAAACAGGCGTGTGACGGGTGTACACATTTTTATCCAGGTATCTATAATAAATATATTTGTCATCTCTGGGTCAATGTCGCTACTGGTGCAATTAACTACCTTATTATCTATGATGAGTTTATCTTCAAATAATTGTACAAATTGTAATGAACGGAAAAATCGGATAGAAAAAATATGGATTGTCCAGGTTGTATAGTATATTTCATAAAAAATACACTGAACATTTAAATATTTGAATAAAGACTTGTCCTGTACAAATTAAAATAATACAGATCCATAAACAATTCGATGGAAGTTTGTGAACAACTTCAATACGCGTGCAATGTTTCTGTGCAATTTCAAGAGAGTGGGTGCACAGTTTCAAGGATCTTGATTCAAAACTATAGAAGGAGCTCATTATTCAAAACTAAAACTCTCTTTCATAAGTTTTGTAAAAGAAATAGCAATTCTGGAAATGAAAAAAATACATATATTACGTAAATGCTGCAAAGAAATGTGTGTACGAATTAAGATAGCTCGGGTAATTTCCTCCATTTTGGATTTTGAATTACCAGATAACAATTGGTCCAGTTCTTAAATAAAATGTACTAATTTCGAGAGAGGAAGGGAATTTACTTGCAAAACTTTTCCTGTTAATACATAAAATGACATGTTTTATCATATTAACGGATGTATTGATAAAAACAAAACAGAAAAAAAAGTTTGATTCAATTAATTCTAACTTTGCCACATGAGGGTAGACAACTCAAATGTAAGGGGAGAAAATTCAGATAAGGTAAATTTTACATAATAATGAGTTGGGAATTATTCATTTTATTCTATAGCAAGAAAACGAGTTCGGTGACCCCATTTTTTCTTTTGCTAATATATAAGCATAATAGACATTTGTGGAAACTTTCATACACCTACGATTAGGATTACAATTACACTTAAAGGTACCATTAAAATCTTGGGCTTTCTCAAAGTGTAAAAATAAACCGTCGATCCAAAACAATGTAAAGATAGTGATGTTTTTTTTCTGTAGTTGAACAACGATTTATATTCTAATATATTTGCAGCAATGTGTTAAAATTAATTATTGTATACGGTGTTATCTAGGTTGAACATGCTGTAATTGACCATAGAATGAACTAACAATATTTTTAAAATGTATTTAACATGAGACACACAATATCTCAATTGTCGTTGCAGTAGCTAGATTTGGACAATTGCTAAAAAAAGTTACAAATACTTTGTGTTAGGAAAGGCGCAATCAACCATGGAGCATGTTAGTATGTTTATGCTAAGAAATACTTTTTCTTTTTTATTTTGTTTTATAAGAATGAAGAAATACAGCGGACGTGTGTTTTTGCGCTATTTATTCTTCATAAAATTTCACTTGCCGTTCGGTATTATTTTGAAATCTTTTATTTATCCTGAATAGGACAAACAAAATCTCATGTATTCGAGAACACCCTCCCCCCCCCCCCCCCCCCCCAAAAAAAAAAAAAAAAAAAAAACAGTTATCAACAATTTCTCTGTGTCCGAAATATATTTTAGACTGTTCGCCAGAGCCGGCTAAAATGTAAGAATTGGTGTACTATTATAGTGAAAAAATTGCTATCCATGTTTTCAACAGCAACACACAAAAAATAGCAAACAAGTTTCAAGTTGTTATTCTTTTATATAATTATTATAATGGACATCTTAGGAATTCTTATGTGTGGACAAGTTTGTTTTCTCGATAATTATTCCCAATGAACACGGATGGGACTGGTATGCTCGAAACCTGAGCTGAATCCCATATTAGAGACTGGTACTATGTTCATTAAATTGTAATAACGAGTGCACTGACGACGCCGGGGTCGATTAAACCATTTTCAAAAGGGATTTTTAACCCAAGGTAAAAGGGGGTCCGATCATATGTCCCTATTCAAAAGCATTGATCGGCAACACCCGGAACAGCCCGTGATCTCTAAATGCGACGTTGTTTATTTAAACACAAAGTTTATACGGAAATCTATTCAACTGATTGTTGGGGATTAAAAATGCAAAAGTGTAGTGGGTGGTTAGGAAGAAAAATGCAAAAGCGTAGCAGGCGATAAGAAATTGTAAAAACATCACAATCTATTCAAGTCGACAAGTTTACAGTTGCAGATACAAAGTTGTAATCGTGCATAACAAAAACGATTCCAACATTACTATTTCAAATGAAGCAGTTTTAGAGTATCCTCTGAACAACCTTTTCGCTGGTTTTCGTATACTAACCATTGCATTAAAAAATAGCCTGTTTCGCGGGGAAAGTTTATTGCTCCTGCATATAATATATACAGGGGTATATCATATATCTATCTACACCTTACAAATCATTGTCTTTAAAGATTCGGCTTTGAACGGTCCTGATTGTAAATTAAGAAAAGCACTTTGGACACATGAAATGTTGACGTTTTGCTTACATCTTTTTTATATATATATATATAAAAAAAAACATTTGCTATTTTGTATCTGTATCTGTATTGGTTTTTTGTTTTGTTTTGTTTTTTGTTTTTGAGACATGTGAGATGACCACTTGTTTTTGTCAGCTGTAATCGTAAGTCTAAAGTGTAACCCTAGGTATATACCTAGTTTCCGCAAATGTCTATAAGAGCTATCTTCTCATATTTTATCTCACAATTCTATGGGATGGTTTTTGTTTTATGACACAAAGTTGGGGTTCCCATGCACTATCTATACAAAATTTGACAATTTTGCAAACCTGTAGCGTGAAAGTAAGACCGGTGACCCATACTTTTTTATTTTATTTTTGATTAAAGCATGATATAACCTACATTTTGACAAATTTAAAAAAAATATATATATTTTTTTAATTTAGACCTCTCAGCTACCTTAAATCATAATTTCTTCTATATGCAGGTATGTTCGTTCCACAACGGGTAACATAACTTATCTTAGATAAGGCCTCTCCTGGGGATGTTAAAGTCCCGTCAATATGTTTGTTTTGAATACCTAAACTATACATGAAAAAGTGACATCTCATCTATTGACTAATTTGTGACATGCTTTGAAAAACATTTATCAATTTTTGTAATAAATGACTGTACTGCTTTTATTGGGTAATTGGAAATAAGAAGGTATGGTATGAATATCAATGTGACAACTCTCTATCCAGGTCCCAACCTTCATTTGTATATCCAAACTTGTCCGCTATCCCCCTATCTGAAATTATTATTCAATAGACGTAAATCTTACTTGTAATCATCAAAGTCAATTATTTTGTTACCACAAATTACTTAAAACCTTGCAATATTCCTAAACAAATACAAAAGTGGACGTTACGTTTAACAGGTAGAAAACTTCATACAGATATCAAAGCATATCCTAATGTTTCGTTAGTGTTGTAAACCGAGTTGTTTATTTAGAAACGATCCTTGTAAATCGTATCGATCTTTGAAATATTTTTTTTTTTCAATCTATTACCAATTTTACAATGTTATATTGAATTCTATTTCATAGGTGTTACTATTGATTTTATGAGCAGTGATTGAATACTCAACTAGATATTATTGTAAAATTATTATAAAAGGTCATACAACCTGCCAATACATATACCTGTAGTTTGGAATTTTGCAATGACCATATTTTTCTCTTACTTTTTTATGACTTTTCTCAAAAATCGATTAAAAGTAAGATATGTGCAGATTGATATGTAAGTCTTAAATGTATATTGTGTATACATTTTTATCGGCTTTGAATAACCTAGTAAATACTTTAAGAACTGTCAGACCTCTTCTATGTGTCTTTTGTGGGTTTTTTTTATGTGTGCGTTGTATTGATTAAAACAGACAAACCCTTTGTGATTGGTTGTTATGCTTTGTACTGTTACACCAGTGCCCTTTGTTAAGGGGGTGATGGGAGGGGGTTGTTTTCAAATAAAAATGAAATCTAAAAAAAAATGTTAGGGTATTGGGACGTGATCATAAACGTGCTTAAATGATGGAGCTATCAAAACTTCAAATCACTAGAACCATTTTACCGTAGGTAAGGGAAGTTTATGCACGCTAACTTTTATTTTACAATTCAACAATGAAATTGTGTGTAATGCAATATTTTAAGGGAGAAATTTCTTCCGATATTCAATCTTTCAAGATGATCAGAATAAATACATTTGATGGATTGCTTACTATGCCGAGAATATTTGGAATAAAACTACTTATTGACTTTATGTGAGTGAACCGTTTGCATGAGAAACAATTTAAATTTCAAGAGATCTTTAAAATTTCAGAAACCATTTTTTTTTCATTCACAAATTAATCAAATGTATGTCAATTTTACACTAATTTCTAAATTTTTTTAATGTCAAATACATTTCAAAATATTAAATCAAAAACTGAACACATATAAAAGACTAGTGCACATGATTACGCTTGCAGCAAAATAATTGAACAAATGTTAAAACGACTCTTAGAAGAATACTTATAAGGCAACAGTAGAGTGTTTGAATGGTGGGAGTTGGCTTGAAACAATACAAAATACTTCAAATATACAAGAAAAACTCAAAACGGAAGATATATATACCTGCAGTTCCGGTAAACTCTGACACATACAAGCGATAGAAATTTCTTTCGTCACCAATGGATACATATGAGTAGTTTGCTGTTCTCGTCTCACCTGCAAAGTCTTCTAACACAACCACCATTTCGTGTGCACTTGATCGTGATATAAAATGGAGGTTGTCATTCCCTGTTTACATCAAATTTAAAGATAGTAATATGTTTTTGATCATTTTTCATTATCACAATTCTTGTAAGGTAATGCACTATCATAAGCTGTATTATGCTTCAACTTTTCGTCAAAATCGAAACTGGCAACCATGTCTTTTATCTTGTTTTTATATGTTGTTTGGTGGCTGTCTGTTTTTCATAATCTTTATGTCGCCTTTATCGTTATACAAAATGCATCGATTGTGATATATATATGCATGTATCTTATAGTATAGACCATTCATGATAGATCGTATATCGACCTCTAATTCATTGTTTTGTGCTTAAATTTTTGTGCTTTTTTGGGGGTAGGGGGCTGTGAGACAAAGGTATATGTCATACACCACTTGGATATACATTACTTTCAAACACAATTTATTACAATGCGATAATTACAGACTGCGAAGCATGAATTGACGATTGTCATCCTTCAGATTGTTAAACCTTTGGATATGATATAATTACTAACTATTTTATTCCAATCGTGCTCTCCATATTAACGTAATCAATATTCAAATGAAATAACACTTCGTAAAGTGGTCATGGTCATAATTATTATTATGAAAAGCCTTGTCTGTTTGATAACTACTAAGTGATATTTAGTATGAGTCATGTCAACATTGAAGCACTGACAACTCAGCTGATAACAAGCAGTCCAACAGCCCCGGTATGTATCCAATTTGAAAAAAAAAACATAATGTTCTACGTATTTTGTGTGTCGGACTCACATTTCCATATTTACTTTCATTAAGAACATTTAAACCCCATATTTGTTAAAGTAATGGAAAATGTAATATGCTGATTGACCAAAAAGGACAAATAAACAAATTGTAAAATTGAATAATGCGCATATATTACACTTACAAGATGAAAAGTAAAGAAAAAGAAATTCGGCAAATAAGAATCATTCAATCTGTAAAATCTTTAAAAATTCAAATTTGTGTACACTATTAACATTTTTGCTCTGCATATATCGTCTCTCATGAAGACCAATTCAAAGTATACACATACATATTCGCAAACATTACGTAAATACATTATTGTTCTAGTATTGAAACTGGTCTAATCACTTGCTTCGTCTGTTACACTTTACGAGGATAACAGATTTTTAGAAATAGTTTTGATCTGGCGGAATTCAGAATTAGATGTAAGGAAAAAATCCATCAGACAAACTGAAATTACTTGTCAGATCTATTGGAGAAAAACTACCAATGTAATGTTAAATAATAGTTGAAACCTGTTACACAGCTACTTTTGCATAGGTACTATTTATGTACTTGAAATCTGTAGTAATGGAAATTTATACTTTTAATATTAAGTACTATATCTTACCTTTCAAATTATTGTAATATTTAGGTACTTGTATTTTCCACTACTTGATTTGTACTCAAAGTTTTGGTACAAAAATAATACCAATAATAGTCACAGTATTCCATGTTGGAACATCATAACTTTATGAGATCGGAAAATGACAAACTTTCAAAATGTTAAAAGTGTAACCGTGTAACCAAAAATCTGTAGTACTTCACTTTCAAGTACAAATCAAGTTACTGTAAAATACAGGTACATAAATATTACAATAATTTTAAAGTAACAAAATAGTACTGAATATTAAAAGTAAATTTCCAATGATACAGATTTTTGGTACAGAAATAATACCTATGCAAAAGTAGCTGTGTAAGACGTGAACATACCTAACCAGTATTCGGTAGAAGCTGATCCAAATCCTTTCTTATAATCTGCCCAGTTTCTATAAAAGTCTACAACACCATTCATCCGTCTTTGTATAACCTGTATAAATGTTACAATACACATTCAGAAGAACAAAAATACTGTCTAATTTACGTTCAAATTACTTGTTTTAGAAATACCTCTTAAAAAGTACGAATAAGTTTGAAATGGACGATAATTCTAGTCGAAATTTTGATTGTTAATTGTTGATAGGATATATATGTTTGCTTATTAATTGGTGACACCATGGTAATTGATACTTGAACTTTTGCTTAAAAATATCATACTGTAAATATATGGTCATAATAAGGCTCTTTACATATAAATGATATTTTCTAAAATGATTTCAGAGTGTAAAATTGTCTCACACAATGCCAAATAATGTGAAAAGTTTCGTTACTTTATAGTAATTAAAATAATAACACAATGATGACTGTCGTACCCTTTTTAACTATTATTTTTGTTTGTTTTGTTCACATGTCGTTTTCAATATAATGGCATTTTATAAGACTGTCATACAAGTGAGAGGTTTTACTAGCTATTTAATCAGGTTTTATCCACTATTATTGTTTGCATACGAAAACGCATGTACAAAGACTGTCATAAGACAGTTGCTATTCATTCGTTTGATGCGTTTGCGTTTTCGCATTTTGTTATTTGATTAGGGACTTTCCTTTGTGAATTTTCCTTCGTGTTCAGTACTTTTGTGATTTCACTTTTATACATGCTGTAATGGCGGATTATATATTTAACAAATGTTAGTACCGTCCATATTCCGCCCTTGTCTAGTATACAGTATACTGGTGTTGGTTTAAATGGTCCGGATGGGTATATTGTATAGACTCCATTCGTGTTTATGTTCTTTATTTCTGAACATTCAGTTGGAAACATGTCTAAACTTCCACCTGTAAAAAGTATAGTGATAATCACAGGATATGAGGTGATGCTAGATTGCAGCTCACACAATTTAATAGAGAAATTGTTTTTCGTTGGAAAGTAAACCGTATATTCTAACATGAGTACACATCCCTGGTAAGATATGAATATATTGTTTGAGTTCTTTCGATCGTACTTCCGCGTCATAGGCGTTTTATGAATGAGCTACCCGATGTCATAGAACTTTGATTTAAGAATACAAGTATTTTTCGGGAAAGTACACGCTTGTGAAACCGAAAAAAATCACAAGGTAACGTAAGCAAACGATGCTAAAATGTGATATAAACCATATTTTTTATACATTTAAAACATATAAGTAAAATATCAAAAACTATCTAAATACGTTATTGTATATAGTTTAAGCATGTCACTAATTCAGTTTGCTCCGTTCTTTTATGACAGTTTAATAGTACGTTTATTTATGAGAACGGCAAATGTTCGCTTTGATCCAAAAGAATTGCCGCATTTATCCTATTAGAATCGAAATAATTAGGAGGGGGCTTGAATATATCGTGATTTTACCACGGGTTGGCCCTTTATGCAAAATAGTTTACCCTGATCGATATCCGCTTTGCCGATTCCATAAATAAAGGCACTATCTAGTTGGCGTAAAATCACGATATATTCAAGCCCCCAATGAATTATTTCTTAATTTGACAATAAGTCTGTAAATCAAATGCAAGTGTCGACATTTTTTTATTCCTAAAAATCTAAAGTGTCATTATTTGCTACTTTATTTGATGATGGTGATACTAAACAAAAATTTCATAGAAAAACAAAGAATATTGGTTATCTACCCAGGACATAAAATCAGTTAATGCATAGCTAAAAATACACACACAAAGGGAACAGCGCGTTTATTGCTTGTATTGTCGTTATTCATCTCAAAGTCATAGTGAGGCCTCACTGTAAGTTCAAGACTACTCCTAACAGCTGAATCTGTCGGAGCAGTTTTTGTATCAGGATCTCTATTATGTCACTGGTGATTGTATATTGCGAGCACTCACGGGCATAACGTCTTTTTTAATTAAGATTCGTAATCACCATTCAATGGCATTGAAGGAATGTCACTGCTGAGAAATAGAAAGTTGATACCATCGTGTTTGTTCAAGATTCTATGTTTAATTTGTTCTTAGGTGAGATTAGGTAAAAATTAAGAAATTAAGAAACTAAAATTGATACTATAAGCTGGTAGAGCATCAATTAAGGATAAAGATAGGCTAAAAATATTGATAGGTCATGGACCTCCTTTTCGAGATATTTGAGATTTAAAATATGGCGGGAAAAGGCTGAATCGGACTTTTACCTTATATTTGCATTGGTATTATTTGGGTCTCAAAATAAAAGAAAGAAAATCAAGAATCTTCTAAAATTTGGATAAATTACCTATCATGAGCTATTAAGTCTTATATGAAAAAATAAATGGGTGTTATGGGGCAAAATATTTTACATTGTATTGTATGGAAAAACACCAAGGAGTCCGAAAATTTGACACAAATTCCAAAACCTCACCTAAGTACATCCTTAAGTTGTTCATTTCTGTCAAATTAAAAACACAGCATTTGCAAGATACGAGATAACGTTCTAACATTAGTAGCTTTATGAATGTCAAATGTATTAAGATTTTTTAAATGCAGGTCCACATTAAAATGTAGAGTATTTATTGACAGAAAATCAAGAATACATGTATATATATAGGTGAAGTTAAAAATAATTAATGCTTTTTTTTAATCTTTTTTATGTTCTTTATGAATACTGCTTGGCATGCAAACAACAACAGGTCAGCCATTAGGGGTGCATAGTTAGTAATCTTGTGAATAAACTACTCGTTTCTAAAATAGAGTGTTATCATTTATTTTTATCTATCATGTCTATATCGACCTAGATTTGTTTGCGGTTTTGTTTTTACAATACAATATTTACACTGCATATGTCGTATTTGTGCGACACTCTAGTGACTTCAAAATGTTAACATATGTTACCTCCATTATCATTATGGTCGCAAACTAGGTCCATATTACATATATTGGTATTGTTGCAACAGCTTTGACATACAATGTGATGACCTTCGTCTGCTCTTTTACCGACAGGAGGTAAACCACTGCCTCCCGGACATAACTGAAACATTCAACATTGTAGTGAAGTAACACAATCATAAAATCTGAATCAAGTTATCAAAAACATATAGCATGACAATATAAACAGAATATACAGAAAAAAAATATACGTGGTAATAAATGTTTAAGTTATCTTAAGAATTTAAAAAAAACGCCAAATTGGCTTTGAGACCTACAGTTTACATTTTATTTCACATATCTTAAATGGCCGTATTTTTCATAAAAATACTATGTGATATTAATCGTTGTAATATTATCTAGGAATTCAAGTGCATTATAGGTATGTGTGTTATCCTATACCGACTTAATTGATTTTATACATGACTTGAACATCGAACATACATGTTGCAATACTACAAAAAAAACATCAGATACGTGCTTATACTTTCTAAATATTTCAGCGAAAGAGAAGCAATGGACTTTTTAAATAAAATGTTGAAAATAGTTTCAGAATAGAAGTAGATTTCCTTGAATAAAGGGGGAAAATACTTGATCAAATTTTGAAACAAATCCTCATTGCTGCAGGTTATTGATTTTTTGTTTTATGATTGAATACGTTCCAAAGAAAAAAAACCTTAATATCATAATCATAATGTTAGTCAATAATTATATGGATATGCACTATTAAACTATGTCAGTCTATAAATTGAAAAAAGTTAAGTGCTGATGTTAAAATGCAAATACTTTGTACTGTTCCTTTGCTCTTTGTGTGTGTGTGTTTTTTTTTTTTTCTGTGCATATTCCGATTTTTTGTCAAGGATGCATACCATCTAATCTTGCATTTCTTTTATCACGATCGAGGGCACAACTAAGTGCTTAGAGTCTAGTTGTTGAAGATCATGATAGCGTGTTGATGTCATTTTGGTTTTTTTTTTAAATCATTAATTCAGTGTCAATGACGTCTATTTCCTTCTTATAGATTACTTGATTTATAAATTAATATTTACTCCATAAGTACACTTTATATTTAGATTTCTAACTACTTAACAAGAGTTTACACCTAATAATCGACAGACTCGACCTGTATATTTGTATATTGAGAATTCGCTTTCAAAAACACAAGACGCTACATTATAGCACTTACAGGGTTCCCACTTACTGAACTCAAAGTCACAGTTAACCACTTTGTGGTGATTTTTTTAGTTATTTTTACATTTACTTACTTCTGGATAGTAACAGCCAAAGTCAAAGTGATTGACATTGTTCTCTGTTGTGTAATTATGCATATAACAAACCTGTTATAAAAACATAATAGTTGATTTTAGTATTCATGATATTTGTAAGCTCTTAGACTTTCCTTTTTTCTTCTACAATATTCAAAATGCAAAACAAAATTGCTGCTTTTCTTTTTAAAATCGTTTTTGTATTTTTAGGCCCCTTTTTAAGATGATTTAACAAACCTTTCTAAAATTGTCCGTTTATAAATTTTGAAATTATTATGAAACCGAGGTTTTAACTCCCTCAGGCAAAGTTGGCTTTAAATGAATTTGGCTATTTATTTTAGGTATTTTTGACATAAAGCTCTTTAACGGTTTCGGTTTTTATACATCTTCGGATTTCAAATGTTTGGCCTTGAGCGTTCCTGATGAAGGTAAATCCAGAAAAGCGCTTCGGATGCACGAAATTATTAAACGTGTTTTTTTTCAATTTTCAAGCATTAAGGATTAATTCACCTTGGCAATCGTAATTAAAATGGTCAAGCATAAATTAGTACAGTCAAATACTTACTTACACTGCTACTTTCAGACGTTTTTCCAATTTATAGTGTTATTAACATTAAAGGATACTAGAATCAACCATTCAACTAATCGTCAATAATTTGCAACTTCGATTCTTTTTCTTACTCTACAACCGAACTTTATTAGGTCTTTTTAGCATTTTTTATTCGTGCGTTACTGACGAGTCTTTTGTAGACGAAACGATGGCGAAAATATCAAATTTCAATCTTGGCATCTAAGATGATGAGTGTATTTGATCAGTTGAAACTGACGTAAACACAATAAACTGTTAAAGCTTTTTTTTCTTTTAAGTAATTGACTGTTGAACTCATTGTATAGCCGTACTCATGGTGTAGTCATACTCATGGTGTAGCCATACTCATGGTCTAGCCATATGTAAACAAACCTCTTCAGGGTGACATGTTATTGTCTCTCTGCACATAAAAGGGTTAGCTATACCGTTACATGACAGACACTGTTGTCCACAATCTAAATGAATATAAACAAAATTGCATTTGTGATCACAATCTAAGCAAAATCATTAAGTATGTACTTAGGTGAAGTTTTGGAATTTGTGTCAAATGTTCGGACTCCTTGTGTTTTTTTCTATACAATACAATGTAAAGTATTTTGTCTCACAACACCCGTTTATCTTTTCCTATAAGACTTAATAGCTCATAGAGGGCTAAAAATTAAGCATAGTTTTTTTTTCTTTTGATTTGAGATTCAAATAATACAATTCCAAATACAAGGTAAACGTCCGAATCAGCTTTTTCTCGCCATAGATCTCGAAAAGCAGCTCAATGATCTATCAATATTTTAAGCTGATGTTGTTTCTTAACAAATGCTCTTCTGACTTAAAGTATCAATTTTAAATTCTAGATATTTTGTATTTCACAAACTCTCACCTAAGTACATCATTAATGTCACATGTTGTCCGAAATCTAGACTAAGACATTGATATGTACTAACAGACATTGCTATCCCTTATCTGAATAAATCATGTATTCGCATAGTCTAATTGTATAGTTGTACATTTCATGTGTGAAAGAATGAATCAGATGTAAGTTTACCTAGAGGATTTTCAAATTAACAGCTTTGAAATACCAACATTATTGTTTTTGAATTTATATATTACTTGGAGAAAACAGTTTACATAAGTGTAATATATTTGCAAACGTTCAGCATAATTCTAGAAAGTGTTTTTTCGTTCATTGTCTAAATATTTTTGAAAGGAAATTATATTGATTCTCATCATCGATATTAGCTGACTTGCCCTGTCTCCAAACTTATACGGGGATTACTACATTACAGATGCTGATACAACTTTATCATAAATCAAATTGAATTAAAAAAAAAATACTTTAGGTTACACTTTACTCTCTTTTACTTTCAGACGTATTTCTAATACTGTCAAGAATATTTTTGTTAGGTTGAGATGTTCACATCACCCCAAATACATAAAATAATTCTAAAGTATCATGTTACTGAGTTTAATTGGTTTCTTTGATGCATGGTCATATCTAAGAGGTGCAGTTCGAGTATTAAGATCGCCATGAAAACAAACATAATCACGGTCTTAACTAAAATTTTGATTTTTTTTTTATATCGCATTGATTAATTTTAGTAGGTTTACGTCCACTTGTATTATTTTCTATCTGATGAGTTATAAACCTTTTTCAACTGATTATTTTTTAGCTCGTTCTTATGTATGTTGTACTGTTATACCACTGTTAAGGGTAAGGGGAGGGTTGGGATCCGGCTAACATGTTTAACCGCGCCACATTCTGCATGTATGTACCTGTCCAAAGTCAGGAGCCTGTAATTCAGTTGTTGTCGTTTATTTATGTGTTACATATTTGTTTTTCGTTCATTTCTGTACATAAATAAGGCCGTTATTTTTATCGTTTGAATTGTTTTACATTGTCATTTCGGGGCCTTTTATAGCTGACTATGCAGTATGGACTTTGTTTATTGTTGAAGGCCGTACGCTGACCTTTAGTTGTTAATTGCTATGTCATTTTAGTCTATTGTGGAGAGTTATTTCATTGGCATGCATACCTTGTCTTCTTTTTTATATTGTTGTACACGTGCTACTCAAATACGAACAAAGCATACATTGTTGGCCCCATTATCAAAGAAAACATAAACACGGCGTATATTTCCGTTCTTAGCCTTGACAAACATAAACATAGTGCATAGTGTACATAAAAAAGGCCGTTAAACAAACATAAACATAGTGTATAGTGTACATAAATAAGGCAGTTGTATCGTTTGAATTGTTTTACATTGTCATTTCGGGGCCTTTTATAGCTGACTATGCAGTATGGGCTTTGCTCATTGTTGACGGTGACCTATAGTTATTGATGTCTGTGTTAATTTGGTCTTTAGAGGACAGTTGTCTCATTGGCAATCATACCACATCTTCTTTTTTATATTATCCATAGTATAACAAATATAAACAAACAGACATCGTTGTCCACGGCATGAAGACATACAAACAAAGACATTGTTGTGGACAGCTTAAATAAACATTATACTTCATAATCTTTGTTTTTTTTCTGTTATATTTATTAGAAACAAGATATTGTTGCCCATACCAGAAGAAACTTAAACACAGCATAAATAAACATGTCATAAACAAGCATAAGTAAAACAGACGTTGTTGTCCACAGCCTGAACAAGCATAAATATAACATACAGTGCTGACCATAGCTATAACAAACTTAAACATAGACATCGTTGTCCACAGTCTAAAACACGATTGTTTATCTGAAACATGTAATTATTTAAATAAATTCGTTAAAAATACGAAAGGAAACTGTGCAATAACAATTCCGAAAATATATTAAGTTTGGCAAATGCACTAAAATATTTTCAGGCTTTGGGTGCAGCTAACCTTCGTAGCTTTATGATGTGTTTGATATAATAAAAATCAACTCCGTATTTTAAAACGTGAATGGGAATCGATATTAATACATTATCAATGGGTTTGTTGATTCAGGATTGCAAAAAACTTATCTATAAAAAATGCTAAAAAAAGTAAGTTTAAAGATTTTCCAATGGCAAACCTACCTAAATATATCGAACTATAAATCAAAGTAACAAAAATATTCAGATATGAGAACAACATTTTCAATATATAAATATCGACATGCTACTGTAGTTGCTTCTGTTCATTATTTAATGGTATCAAAGTTCCGATTTCCCTAAATGTTTTCAAAAGTCTCATGTAGACGAAACACGCGTCTGGCGTATTATATAATTAGTTTGTCACCTTTGATAACTACTAAGGCATAATCAACATAAACATGACACCTCGAACATGACACTGATATTATTCTGTTTGATTTATTCCCTGGTGTTGTTTGTAGTAGTCTTGTGAGGGGATGATTTGCAAACGTCTGTGTAGTCTTTGCTCAATTGCTTTGTGCAGTTTAGTAAAGTTTTGATAACTCGACACAATAACGGTAATATGTATATCAATGATTATAAAATGGCGGAAATACAGCTTTACATGCTACATTTCATATAAAACCTTCACCATTTTCAGTATTTCAGTATTTCAGTTTTTTGGTTTTTTTTACTTTTTTCATACTTTATGACTGATTAATAAAGAAAATTCCGGAGGAGGAGGAGGAGGAGGAGGAGGGGGAGTTTAAACTTGAATTAATAAGGTTACAGTATTTAAAACAAACATAACTAATGGGTTTGACGTAAGAGTGACCAATGATGAAATTAAAGCTGATAACATTTCGATATTCAGATGCTTGGTCTGTTTCTGTGTGTGTAACATTTTAATGTTGTGTCGTTGTTCTCCTCTTATATTTAATGCGTTCCCTCAGTTTTGGTTTGTTACCCTGATTTTGTTTTTTATCCATATATTTACGAGTTTTGAACAGCGGTATACTACTGTTGCCTGCATTTAACATTGTCATGTAAGAGCGAAAGTATGATCATGATCGATTGCATGTTCATTGGCAAGACTCTCGATGGTAAATAAATTATAAATTCTCACTAAGTTGATTTTAAGTCTTTTTAAATATGAGAAATCGTTAAAAGTTATAACATTTGATATTAGAAATATTACAAAATACCACAATAGGCCACATAAAACAACTGACACCTCACTCCTTCAACATTAACATGACGACAAGGAAAAACGAAAAACACTTAAAAGAAATAGAATGACTCGATGAAGTCACGAACTATGATGGAGTTAAACAAGTTTTATATTTCTGAATTCCAGAATCCGAACGCACGAACTTAACCTCGACTACATTGTAAGTACCAAGGATTTACCCGAGATATTTAATTTTATGAAATACACAACACATTGTGGTTCATACACTTAATATGTTTACAATGCAGTTTTTTAAACGTCCAGCATGTTAGCAAACGCTGTACATAAAAGTCAAATTGCTTTGTTTTATAATTATACATTTTCCTCAGTGTGCTACTGATCCTAAATGATATCATTATTTAAAGATGACCAGTTCAAACTTGTAATCTAACACTTTCCTGTTGAACATTTATTCAGAGAGGTGTGTTTAATCTTCACGAATCAAATCAGGTCAAGTAATTGTCAAATTGAAGTCTGTATCTGATTTTACGATATTACAACCTAGCTTTTAAAGTAAGGGAAATATACTTATGTTCATTTGCATAGAGTTATCCATAGTATTATATATATTTCTCTGATTTGCAAAAGCTAGTTCAAAACTTTGTTTTCATAGATATCTCTTCTTGTACATTTTTTTTATATATAAGTTATTACGAAAAAAGTAAAATCACAAAAAATACTGAACTCTGAGCAAAATTCAAAGCAGAAGGTCCCCATTCAAATGACAAAATCAAAAGTGTCAACACGTGCACATCAAACGAGTGGATAACAACTGTCATTTTCCTAACTTGGTACAGAATGCACATTTTCTTATGTAAAAAGAAAAACGTCCGATTTAACACACTATTTGTATAATTTATCATTAATAAGTGCAGTTACTTAAAGAGATTTCTAGCCGCAATAAATGTATTGTCGGTAAAAATTCTTTGTTATACATTTTAAGTACCAATCGCAATTTGTCATAGCAAGTATGATTGCGTGAGTAACAACATTATCAAGGAAAACATTTATTCTGAAAATAAATCTACCATTTACAAACTTACGAATATATCCCACCAGACTGGCGATAAATAAAAACAAACTTCCTACAATTTATATAGAACATTTAATTAAAAAGTTTAGAAATGTATAATTAAATGATTTCGGATGATATATTGTACATAATCGACTCTGAATCTTTAGGTTCTTAAAGCTGATTGATATAAGTATATATTACGGATTACAAATGTGTCGAGGTTTGTGATTGGATAACAACACAGAGATGTCAGTATATATTCAGGAAACTGTCGGGGTATATACGACGTTTTTATCCCCAATTGGAACCTCAAAAACGTCATCATAACACTGGTAACTATGTGACGTAGTCAAAAGCTATCAAACTGTCAAAGGCTCACAGAGGGAAAATAATAACGTGCTTCAGTCAATAATACATGTTTGATACAAAATCATGAATTTACGCTTTTAATTCTTAAATTTAATGTTAAAAGTGTTATTATAAATTATTACATACACGTTAAAATTATGTTCACAGCAAATTAGAAAATCCTTCACGTATGCCGAACATATCAGTTTGGGGTTATTAATATATATGTGTTGTCAACAAATACCTGCACTAAAAAATAACATTAAGTCAGGGGTAATCCGTAATATATGTGTAATTCAGGTCTCAGAAAGGGTATATACTGCGACATTCCCGGCTTAGGGCGTATATCCCCTTCGCCTTCGGCTCAGGGGATATAAACTCTAAGCCGGGAATGTCACAGTATATACCCTGTCTGAGGCCTGAATAACATATACTATATTATTCTAAAAACTGATTGATATTATCAGATTATTACATGGCATTTTTCATATCGCATGTATTATCAGCCCTAGGTTCAATATCAGCCCAAGAGCCGCATGGCTCGAGGGCTGATATTGACCGAGGGCTGATAATACATGCGATATGAACAATGACATGTTATGATCTTTTTATCATATGCTTCAACAGTAGAGAAAAATAACAGATGCATACATTGATCCTTTTACGTGGTTCCCGAAGTTTAAAGAGTAAAAAAGTTCACGGCCGTCGGGCCCAAAATTTGATACATTCAATATGAAATTTTTCTATCATATGCCTCAACAGAGAGAGAAAAAAAACGTTTTAATATGGACGAATCGACAAAAAAATAATTCAACAATATACATAATGATCATTGTTTGGAAAAGTCAACTTTTTAAAGAAACTTTCTAAATTATGTTTCAGAAAAACTCAAAAAATGCATTTATTAAATAATTTGTTTGTTTTTTTTTTTCATTTTTATTTTTTTATTATTTTAAACAATATACTTTCCAGTGTTCAAAAAATTGTTTTGTACACTACTTTGTAATGTTTTTCACTGAAAACGAAGCATTGAGGTGTATTTTCCGGAATTGGCCGAGTATTACCGGAATGCCATGTGATAACGTTACGGAAAGGCATGTGATAACAATCGAAGCATGTGATAAACTTTTCATATCAGCCCGCTAAGCACCAATTCGAAAAATATGGAATTTACGTCAATTTAATGCTATTATCAGACGATAAAATTTATATGTTATCAAGTCTAAGTATATGATAATAGTATATATATTATTCTTAAAGCTGATTGATATAAGTATATATATTATTCTAAAAGCTGATTGATATTAGTATATATATTATTCCTTAAGCTAATTGATATTAGTTTATATATTATTGTTAAAGCTTTTTGATATAAATATATATATATTATTCTAAAAGCTGATTGATATTAGTATATATATTATTCTTAAAGCTGATTGATATTAGTATATATATTATTCTAAAAGCTGATTGATATTAGTATATATATTATTCTAAAAGCTGATTGATATAAATATATATATTACTCTAAAAGCTGATTGATATAAGTTTATATATTATTCCAAAAGCTGATTGATATGAGTATATATATTATTCTAAAAGCTGATTAACATTAGTATATATATTATTCTAAAAGAGGGACGAACGATACAAAAGGGACAGTCAAACTCATAAATCTAAAACAAACTGACAACGCCATGGCTAAAAATGAAAAACACAAACAAACAGCACAAACGACACAACATAGAAAACTAAAGAATAAACAACACGAACCCCACCAAAAAATAGGGGTGATCTCAGGTGCTCCGGAAGGGTAAGCAGATCCTGCTCCAAATGCGGCACCCGTCGTGTTGCTTATGTGATAACAAATCCGGTAAATAGTCTAATTCGGTAGGTCACATTCATGAAAGGGAAGGGGGTTGTAGTAAGGAACATATCCGATATCATTTGTGAAACGGTTATTCCATAATGGTCAACCAACTCGTGATGGCGTCCGTAAAATTTACGAAGGGATGATTTCAACTGCACCATTTGGAACCATTGGTTTAATAGCTTCCTTGGGAGCAGTAACCCTCTATCAAGAAAATCATTATAGGAAAGGCAAGCACGGGAATATCGTATCAATTGGGAGATATATACCCCGTATGCAGGTGCTGCTGTAATATTGCTACTTAGAAATGGAAAGTTCACAATTGGAAAGCTGAAATCATCTCTTTTGTCGTAAAGTTTTGTTTTCAACCGACCCTCATTGTCAATTTCTAAATGTAAGTCAAGATATGAGGCCGACTTAACTGTATCTGTAATATCCTTTATCTCTAGCTCGATTGGATAGATGCGTTCCACATAGTCACCAAATTTTGAATTATTTAGTGAAAGAACATCATCTATATAGCGGAAAGTAGAGTTAAAGGATATTGCTAACTTCTTATCTTTCTTCCTAAGAAGTTCCTGCATGAAGGCAGCCTCATAATAATAAAGAAACAAGTCGGCAAGTAGAGGGGCACAGTTTGTTCCCATTGGAATGCCGACAGTCTGTTGAAAAACACGTCCTCCGAACGTTACAAATATGTTGTCAATCAAGAAATCAAGCATCTTGATAATATCAGTTTCAGAGAATTTTTTTGTTAGAAACAGAGTGAACCTTTACAAAGTAGGACTTATCCCTCCCTAAGACAAGATACTTGTATCTACGTTGGCCATTCTTTTTTACGAAGCAAAGCAATACCAACTCTTTCAAGATGTCTTTTAGTTTGGAATGTGGAATACTATTGTACAGAGTAGAAAAGTCAAATTTTTAATACTGTTACAAGATGAAAGAGAGTTAGATTGTATGTACTCTAAAATATCTTTGGAATTTTTAAGTATCCACATTTGATTCACGCCCCCTCTAGTATAGGCAGTTTCACAATAATTTTGAAGCCCGTCTTTGATTGCTGATAAAATAGATGTTAATAATTTAGAAAGAGGTTTAGTGGAGCACTTGGAAGACCCAGCGATATACCGTTGTTTGTAAGGACACTTATGTAGTTTAGGTATCCAATACAGTGATGGCAGATCAAGTTCTTCATCTTTGGTTGAAATTCCAAAAGAACACATAACAGACCTATGATTATTCAGGATTTCCTCTTTAGTAAGTGTCGTGAGGGTATATGTTGAGTTTCCAGGTGAATTGTCAATACCTAATTCGTTTATCAGGCAGTTAATGTAATGAGTTTTACATACAAAAACGATGTTGTTTGGGGCTTTATCTGCGGGGACAACAACATATTTGTCATGGAGGTAGGATAGGTGTTTTGCAACATTTGAGTCTTTAAAGATTGACGTAGCACGAGCATTGATAGACCCATTCAGTTTCTTAATTCTGATTTTTATCAACGACCGCACTGCCTTAATCCATTCGGAAAGAGTGTCTACGTCTTCCTTCTCGCGCTAAGCCCATTGCATGGCATAATCCTCAAATGAATCCATCAAAATTTTGTATTTCCAATTGATGGATTTAGGCTCACGATATTTCGGACCTTTCGATAACACATTTCGTAGAGAACCTGATTGATATTAGTAAATATATTTTTGACAAGTCTAAATTAAACACAGCATTCAAACCTTTGATTGCATTGCATTGGATAAAAACCGCAATTTGTGTATATATGCATATAAAACAAATTGTCTAAATACAGCACAAACAACATTTTCCAAAAGACCAAAAAAGTGAAGAAAGTATATTGTAACAATACATATTTGAATAACAGGTCAAACAACTGATGTTCTTAAACCCTGATGATTGCCATTGACGGTTGCCAAATAAATTGATCGTAAGATTTAACAAATGGATCTTTACATTAATTTAATTACAAACAAAAAACAATAAACTTTCGGCAAACAAAACCATAACCATAAACATGAGGTGCTTTTTTGACATATATTATTTACTCTATACATAAGCAATTAAAAGTCGTTTGTTTAAAATGATAGTACTGTGCTTAAAAATATATTACTTTTCACATGCATGTACTTTAAAATGAAAACAAAATTTTATATCTATCTATAAGAATAAATGAAGTTCAAGGAAACCCTGTCTGGTTATGTATGTGGACCAAAGAAGACACTTCTACTGTCTAGCGTAACTAATCAATTTCATACATTCTATTTGACATACTAAAATCTGTGTAATATCATAATAGATCAATCGGTTGTGCTCTACATCTACCAAATATCATTTAGTTTAATATATTGATCGTAGAATACATCTGGAACTTGATGAAAAAAAAACATTTTGTATACTCCATATGCTATGTTTCCACTACTGAACTGTGTCGCAGTGCCGAGTGGTCTAAGTAGTTACTAGCCAGTCACCACTAAAGTTGTGAGTTCGAACCCCGCTCTCGCGGGTGCACTCGACTTCAATCATTATTGACGATGACATTTATCGGTTCTGGCTGAATTGTCTTTTTTGAAGCGATAAATATACATCTTTTTTCAATATGACATCCGTATCGACCCGAAACGTTAATATAATCCAAAGAGCTCTGTTCGATGGTTTACATAGGATCAGGGTTGATAATATTTTTCAAATTTGACAGATAGATCATAGGTATAACATATTATGTATGTACATCTTCCCGTGTAAAGAAGTCGAGTTAACGCAAAATATTTGATTTTGATTTTTTTTACAATTATCTTTAACGAAAGCAGAAGAAGACCATACTTAGTTTTGTGAAACTAATGAAACAAATTTTTAACGTTAAAGTATGCAAAGATAAGTAAAATTTTCTATTTTTCTATATGTTCTTCTTAATTTCTTCAACTTAACATGATAATAATAAGATGTTGTGTTATACCTTAACCAATATACAGATCTTTATCTTAAAAACTTCGCCCGATATACTTTTAAGACAATAACATGACTAGCATGAAAAATACGATTTTGCTATATATATGTAATAAATATATTTCGATATCATTGTAGAAATATTATATATAAGTATACAGTCAAATTTTCTTAAAAATATAAAGAATTTTTACTAAAACTATTCTATGTTAATAAGAAAATTTGAAAAATCTTACCAAAAGTACTCATTTTTCAATAAAGGAAGAATTCTTGTATTTAAATCACTACAATGTATATTCCGCAGACATACAGTAAATCTGTTAGATTATATATCACCTTATCATTATAGACTGTAGTACGTCGTAGTCTTCCATAAGGTGCAAGTTCTATGGAATGAATCAGTTCAATTCGAGAGAAATAGTAGGACAAAGTGCAATTTATTTATTTATATGTTTAAAAGGGAACAGTGAATTCAGTTAAGCACATCAAATTTCGTTTACTACCACAGGATTTGATCAGTTACCTATATTTGAAAAAAATCTTTCCGTTTGGGTCTTCGATGTTCTTGACCTTCGAATTTCTCTATTTGTTTAGCTGTTCAAATATTTAGCTGTATAAGGCGCACATTCATTAAAATTATTAAGTTAGGTTCGAAGGAAATACATGTTATATTAGCTATAGGTCAAAGTGCGATTTCATGATCAGTATATAAATACAGGAAAGGCTAGTGTTAAAGAAAAACATATTAACTTTCGTTTACTACCACGGAGGTACTTTATTAAGCTGTACTTGACAAAACCTTTCGGAAATTTGATTTCACAAGGCTCTTTAACTCTGGACTTTATTGGACTTTTGTATTTATTCGAGCATTCCTGATGAATTTTGTAGAAGAAACGTGAATCAAGCGTAAATAAAATAAATCCTATTACATGTATCTATGATGAGCTTGTTTATTCTTGAGACCATACCGATAAACTATTATTACGCAACCTCGTTCATATAATTTCTTACAAATATCTGTTATTCTCTACAAATAAAAGGAATTGAGGGGTACACGTCAACGACTTAAAAACACAAAGACAATTTTTTAAAAAAGACTTCCAGATGACAAAACATATTTATTTTTCAACAATAGAAATACAATATGTGAACACTATAACGATGGTATGTGTATATCAACTAATGGAGTAGGGAAATTAAAAAAATCACTTTGCTCACTCGTTCAGTATAAGAGCTTATATGTACATAGCAAACCGTGTCTTTCCTATTGACCAGTTTCAAACACAAACCATAGGAACAGAAGTTTGACTGTCCTGACACATTGTAACTGTAAGCTTTGAAGATAACATGCACTACGTTGTTCGTAGGATGGAATTAGTTATGATACCGACACAGATTTATTGATAAACATGTAAACATCACAACAGCAACAAACCATTTGTTTTCGTTTTATTTATTTTTTTGCTGTTTGTTTTATTTAACAACGTATTGTCTAAGGATAAACGAGTCAAGCGACAAACAATACATATATTCTAAACTTTGTCGTATATGTGCTGTCCTTATCAGCTGAATATATTGTGTACACATAGATTGTAAGAATTTATTGCATGTGAGATTTGCACAGTATGGTAAAGAGTCTCAGCTTTTTATTTGTGTGGTGCATGCTTGTCGCATGTATCAACACAGATTCACAAATACCCTACGAGAAGCGACTATTAATAACTGATCCCGATTATACTAATAACCAACAAATGCAGAGGGATATACAGATACTGAAGGCAACAATGAGTCAGTTACAAGCTTCATTCAATACACTAAATAATAAGATCACAGTTCAGGATAAACAAATTCAGAGTCAGACTTCAGTAATAACAGCTTTTCAAAATAGTAAGTCATTATTCTTAATGTATGTATTTACTTTTTTATGGTATGTTATTTTATTTCTTGATTCTAAATATTGTCATTTGAATAGTCAAACAAATAATGAAATTCTTCAAAATTAGGATTGGAGTACACGGACATATCACTAGCTTGTCTAGGGGTGCACGTGCTTGACGACATAATTTAATTTCCAACGTCAGTTGTATTTTGAACGTTGGTATTAATCAAAATGTACATTTCTGTATCATTTGATCGTCTTGAAATAAAATAAATTCTTTTGAACACAGGGTCATAGGGATGGATCTCCTGGTTTCGCTGTTTCTGTTTTTTTGATTTCGTTACATATTTCTGTTAATCATTTTAATGTTTAACCCATTTTCCCTCACTCAATATGTTCCTGCATTTATCCGTACGATATTACAATAAACGTAGTTTACAAATGCTGTCCCTTTAATCGTACTTCCCACAAAGCAGAAAGGATCGAAAATATAAATATCGTACTTTTGCATGCCTTCGACACAGTATATGCTGCATACAAAAGAGGGGCGAAAGATACCAGAGGGACAGATCAACTCATAGATCGAAAATAAACTGACAATGCAAAGGCTAAAAATGAAAAAGACAAACAGACAAATAATAATACACAAGACACAACATAGAAAACTAAAGACTAAGCAACACAAACCCCACCAAAAACTGTTGGTGATCTCAGGTACTCAGGAAGGGTAAGCAGATCCTGCTTCACATGTGGCACCCGTCGTGTTGCTCGTGTTATTACAAACACGGTAAATCGTATAATTCGGTAGTTCACAATTATGAAAAGGGAAGGGGATTGTAGATACGACGTAAGGAACGAAGGGATGATTTCAACTTCACCATTTGGAACTCTTGGTTTAATATCTTTCGTGTGAGCAGCAACCCTTTATCAAGGAAATCAAGATAAAAAATACGATGTATTTCTACCATGTCATACACATTTTAGCAACTTAAAAAAAGACTAATCGTGGCAGTTTTCTGTTGATGGTCTGTACAATCGTTTCGCTTTCCTGGAATTTCAAATTTTCCCGTGATCGTATGTTAAATACAAATACAATCCATGAAACCATGAGGTCTAATAAGTTCGATTGAAAGATCACTTGTATACGGGTTTTTTTGGTTTTTTGTAGAGTTGGGTCTGTTAACAACTGTGAAACCCTTTGAACTTATAATTTGTTTTCAAAGCGGCCCTATAGTTCTCGTTTGAAAGGGAGCCATTTTCATCATAAGCAATCTTTAAGCTGGCTCGTGGGTACAAAAATTTCAGCAAAAAATTAAACCTTTATTTTTTCATTACAAATTTTATTTTTTACACTATTAGTTATTACTTTATGATATGTTACAAAAATCTACCCAAAAAATTGATTCAGTTTGGCTCCAGATGCTTTTTAGAATGTTTATATCGTTTTAAAACCTCCAAATTATCTCCCTTTGGTGCAAAAATGCCATTTTTTGGCATTAAATTTGAAATATCTTTTTTATCTCATCGGTGACCTATACTTTTTATTAATGTTTTCAAAGAAACTTTACATAAACTAAATAATTGTAAAATTTAAGCGAGTTCTGTAATTAGATTTTTTTTATTTCGATATTACCTCTATTTCTCCTATTAGTTCAACAGAAAAAAAGGACATTAACAAAAATGTATGCTTCTTCTGGAGGCAGATTGTGAGCTTAAATGAACGGCCGTTTTTTTACTTCATTTTTCTTTTAAGTATATTATAAAGTTCATTTATTAAAAAATATAGCGAGATCCTATATTAGAAAAAAATATTGATTTATACCCAGGAGCTCCCTTAAAGCAAAACGGCTGTTTCTCAAACGGGTCACCTTTCAATGAAAAAATGGATACATTTTCCTGTAAGAATAAAGATAATTCTTCATGCTCCATTCTGGTTTTAACATGGTCGGCTATTATAGGTGTCAATGTCTTATTTGTAGCATCTATTATGTAGACATGGGGAGACTTCAAATCAACTACGGTCTAATCTAACACCAAATGAAAAAAGTGTCTTTATGTTTGCTCAGATTGTGATTGTGTTAATCTGTATATTTTATAGATCCGTCTGGAAGTATTTACGTCAGATGGGGAAGAAAAGACTGCCCAACAAATTCAACTGAAATGGTTTACTCTGGTAAGATTTAATACAATATAGTAGCACATGTCTCATGATTGTTTGTATTGGTGCACATGGGTGCTGTCGCATTTCCTCTGATCATACATGTACAAAGATGTGGATTCAAATATGAATTCATTTTGCTTTTTTACAGGTTCCCTTATGTTTCTTCATTACATAGAGTAATGTTTAATTCATGGTACACATTTTTGTTTAAGGGCCCGCTGAAGAACGACTCCGGGTGCGAGATTTTCTTGCTGTAATGAAGACCTACGAGTGGCCTTTGGTTGTTTTTTGCTCTTTGGTCGGGTTTTTGTCTCTTTCATATATTCCCAATTTCCAGTCCTATTTATTTCCTTGTCAACTTAACGTCTTCATTATATTCATGAGGCATGATCAGCAACAATGATTAAACAACTTAAAAATAGCCACTCACACAACATCTTCCTATATCTAAATAAAGTAACGCCATTCAAATAAATGATACGATTCAATGCTGTATTTATTTAGGAGACGACCCTTTGATTTTCTTTGGAGTGTGGACGTTTTTGTTAATGTATGTGCACCTGTTGCTTATAACTATTTAGGTTAATCTATTTCGTGAAAACCTTTTTTTTCATTCTAGTTCATACTGAAACATTTCTTCCCGCATTGTCCTGCATTGTGATAGACAGAATATTCATTTATCTTGGGCAAAGCTATGTTATCTGTAATTAGAACTTAAATTCGTTCATTCAGAATGAAACAGATTTTACGACAGAGAGAAAGAAAAAAGATTTTGAATATTTAAATTTATTTTGATATTCATATTTATGAGGCACACGACGAAACCGCTACAATATAGATATAAGAAGATGAGGTATTAATGCCACGGTCAAAGAATCAAACGGGAAAACCAACGGTCTAATCTATGTAAAAAACGAGAAACGAGAAACACTCACGAACCACATCACCAAACGACAACTACTGAACGTCTGATTCCTGACTTAGGACAGGTGCAAAGTAATGTAGCAGGTTTAAACATTTTAATAGGTATCACCCTTCAACTTTATCTGAAACAATAGTGTAACATCACTACATAGAAATACACACTATAAAATATCATTTGAAATGCCTTAACTCAATTAAAACATATTCACACAAAAGAACATACTCTGAACGAATATAATACATGTACATAGTTCTATACATTATTGGTTACATACCTTTATGTCCAGATACCACTTTCGCTTACATGTTATTTGAGGGTTTGGGAAAGGATTTATTTCACACATGTAACATGACGTTATAAAAATAAACGATTATTTTAACAATATAAATCACGTAAGTACTGTATGACGGTATGAGTTGAATTGTTCCTTTTTGCATCACATCGTCTATTTGACCAGAACAAATGATCAATGTACTACAAAAAATCATTTCCAACCAAGGTTTTTTTGTTTGTCAATTTATTTTTCGAGTATTAGTGTTATCTTTCGCCTCTCATTTTCAGGTATTGGTGCAGGAGGTTTTTACGGTAATACTGGACGTAACAGTGATCCAATTTGTGTTCCACATGACCCTGATCTCGGAAAAGTTAGTCACGAATCAACTTTTGGAGCAGTATTCGGAATGGAATACCAGACAAATGATTTTGGTAGTAACCTCATAGACAAAGACATACCATGCGCAGTCTGTCGTGTAAATCATGCATCGACAGTATTAATGATTCCTGGGAAATCACGTTGTTACAATGGCTGGAAAATTGAATATTGTGGAAATCTAATGTCAGGACATCATTCCCATGCTGGTGCGTCTCGGTACTTATGCGTTGATGGTAGTCCAGACGTATTGGAATCTGGATCAAACCATGATGATGCATACCTTTTGTATGGGGTCAAGGCGTATTGTGGATCACTCAAATGTCCTCCTTACGTACAGGACACCCTGTTCAAATGTGTGGTTTGCTCGAAATAGAGTAATTCATTATTAAAGATCATAGGCCTTAATTAAAAGGAAACAGACAAATGCATATTTCTTTTTTGTGCTCCTTGAATTAAATTTTAAATAATATATGATTATATATTTACATTCAGATACGATTTTAACTCGACCGACAAAACGAAAGAGAGTGTGAGTTCTTTTCATCGCTTAACATCTTTCGTCCGTGTTTGTTCGATGACATCTACAAAACTATCTCTTCTCAAACTTCAAAAAGGAATTGAAACAAAACATGATCACGATAACTTTTAGGGTATCTACATGTACATAGGAAGTGCAGCTTATCGGTCACCGAACATGACGGTAATTGCTTACATTCGAACAAAAGAGTCATATACGTGTATTGTTGATACTTTCGTAAACCGTAGTAGATAGCAGAAATCTTACAGGTCGTCAAAGTTCAAAATGTCCAGACCTGCTTGTAAGAAAGCTGTCTATAAATTTTGTTAAGTTCTTATACGACTTCTGTAATAAGTAATAACAAGCCAAAATATTAATTAAGAACACAACCTCCACATTTGACCTTGATCCCATTTGTCTGTGACGGAACAAAGGACATCAAATCAAAATACCTTAGGTCTCTACAATTATAGTTTTGGAGTAACAAATTCTAAGGATATAAGTAGCAATTTGGGAAAAAAAAAATCGCTATCCTTAACGGTTGATAAGGAGTAGTCATAAAAAGTTTGTTTGATTAAGTAATTGATTGATAGATAAATTGATTAGGATGAAAACAACATAACAAGAAAAAAGTGTTAAATGTAAATGATAACTCTTACAAAGAGAAGTATTCGGTTGAACAGAGTCACTTTGAAAAGTGTATGAAATCTATGATATCATATACAAATCAATTTGAGTGACATCTTTGAAACAATCATACAGCGGTAGAACAAAAATAGGCGAACACGGAATAAAATATTGGTTAGAAACAATTGAAGGTCTTTCCAACACAAATAGATATACCTATACAAAAAAATATTGGTAAAAAAAAAATGTCAATTCTATTGTCAGATAATAGCTTATTCGGCTAATAAAACTCGCTTCCTGTTGATCTTCTTCAAGGTTATATTCCAGTTACCCTATGTTAAAGATTCTTGACTTTTTCTTAAGCCAAAAAAGAAAAAGAGCAAAGGTAAAAATTAAAAGGGTCAATTTAACTTTTAACTTGATCCTAATTTCAAAGTCATAAAACAAGTCCCTTATTCAAAAGACCCAATGTCTGTTTTATATATGGTAAATATGAGCTATATCGCCATACGTCTAGTTTTAAATGGGGCGGGAAAGAGAAACTACAATTTAATGTATACGTACTCTTTTTACCAAAATTTATCTTATAATATTTCTGAAAATAAGTTATAACAAGCAAAATCATAATTAAGAACATGACCTTGACCTTGAAATTGACATCATTTTCTTTTTCATGGACCAAGGACCTCAAATTAAATGACACAATGTCTCTATCATTTATTGTGCGCCAGTTACAAATGTATTTTACTTGTATCAAATACATAAGGGGAAATAACTTTCATGTGAAATTTACATATACATGTATATATAGCTATACCAGTCAAAAAATATCAAAATATCCCGAGGATAAAACGAGAATATCAAAAATATAGATTTGTATGTTTCTTTTACGGTTGCCAAGTATTGAAAATAACAAGTAAAACAATCTTCCAGCAGATAACTCGTACATGGAAAAGTAATTGCGAAACAAACCATACGGCGAAGAAAACAAAATAGGCAGACGAAATTCATATTAGAATCAAAACAAAAGGAGTGGTGTTTGATTATATGTCATTGCTCAAACTATTTCCACGTACGATATATTTTGTGGTTAATGTTATATATTTCTTTCTTAATAAAATGTTAATTCTATTCACAATTTACATAAAAAAAGGTATCGTATTCTTCGTTCTTTGATTTTTGAAAACAATGCATATATTAATAACTTTGTCGTATCATGTGTTCTTATCAGCAGATTTATGTACACGTATATTGTAATTACATATTGTATGTGAGACTTCTACAGTATGGGATTGAATCTGAGATGTTTAATTGTGTGGTACATGGTTGTCTCATGTATCAACACAGAGTCACAAATTCCCAACGAGAAGCGTCTTTTATTGACTGACCCCGATTATGCTGACAACCAACAGATGCAGAGAGATATCCAATTACTGAAGGCAACAGTGAATCAGTTACAAACTACTGTCAATACACTAAATGCCAAGGTTGTTGTTCAGGATAAACAGATAACAACTTTTCAAAATAGTAAGTATACATTTTAAAAAACTTCCTTCGTTTCATCATGTGCATGTCCTATGATCATTATAACATGGAGAGGTAATTTATTTGTCGATATTTTATTAGGATCCATACGCTTTTTGTATAGATAGAAGCGTACGAAAATACCTAATGATCACATTTGAAACTATGCTATTTTCATATTAAGTTCAAATCAAAATATCTTATTTTGAAGTCTACCACCATGTCCGGTTTAAATACACATTATAATTTCTAAATGTTTCCTAGATGTTAAAGCTACGAAAAATAGAATGAAAGTGAAAAAGTGAAATAAAATTAACCTTCAGAAGCCTGTTTGATTCAGTTTTATTATAACAAATAAAAAGTAAAATCACAAAAAAAATGAACTCCGTGGAAAATTCAAAAGCGTAAAGTCCCTAATCCAATGGCAAAAACAAATGACAAAACACATCAAACGAATTGACAACAACTGTCATATTCCTGACTTAATACAGGCTTTTTCAAATGTAGAAAATGGTAGATTGAACCCGGTTTTATAACGCTAATCTTTTCACTTCTATGACAGTCGCATCAAATTCCTTTTTATTTACAACGAGGCGTGAACTAAACAGACATAATGAATAAAAGTCAAAATATGAGTACAGCAGTCATCACTGTGTTACAATCTCAAAACAAACAATCATTTACAAAAAAGCACAAAAGCATCTTTCAAATTAAATAACACATTCATTGCTTCGCGTGTCTGACGTCAGAAAATGTAATTTTGTCGTTCAATGTTTACTCAAAAAAAATAATTTCACATTGGGAATGGCGGTATACAGGGTTAAAAATCAAAAGTTCTGTTAGAATTAACTTCAGAATTATACAGAGATTTAAATTGTCCAGAAGAAACAATGCTAATGAATTATTCATTTTGAAGTGAATAATTCGACCTTATCAAATCTGTATTCATGTGAACTTCATTTGAACCTCTTAGCTTGAGATGGGTTACGCAAGGCTAGTAAAAGGAGACAATGACATTGACAGTGCAGTGTAAACTATTGTATTGACTGATTCGATCTACAATAAATTTCGTCTTATCCAAGTAAATCGGTAATAAATATATTGTGTTTACCTATAATATGAAACCATACAGACACCGAATAATCCAATTGCACTAGTTTGCTTTCAATTTATATATATATATATGTTTATATTTACAACGGTTCATATTAACCGTCGGCAGTCAACTTTGACGGTTAATTATATAGCGTCTAGACTTCAATACACACGAAATGTTGATACATAATTTTGAGTTTGTGCATCGAGAATTGTAGAGTTTCTTTAACATGAATTTGACAGCTAGTTCCCAGTAACAAACTCAATCTCCCAAATAAAACAAAATGAAAAATCTTTGATTTCGATCTTATTGGATTTCTTTACCTACTAAGGTCTTTTTCAAAATATGCAATCTTCAATTCAACATGGTTATTTTTTTTCGAAGGTGTACTTCAAAACGCCTACAAATTTAAATATGAATCGTAACATTTCTTCTGTTTCATGGTCCATGCTGTTTAACATGAGTTGACATTGTACCTGTCAAAATTCTTTGCTCATTTTTGATTCGTAGCATCTATTATATATAGTCTAATCCTGCACCAATTTTAAAAAAGTCCTAATGTCTTGGATTATGATTGTGTAACTGGTAATCTTTATATTTTATAGATCCATCCGGAAGTATTTACGTCAGATGGGGAAGAAAAGACTGTCCAACTAATTCAACTGAAATGGTTTACTCTGGTAAGATTAAAAACATTAGAATAATACATTTCTAAGAGGTGTTTGTATTGTTGGGTGATGTTTCAAAGATGTATATCACACATATAAGTCTCATCATACAAAGTATGGTATTTATACGCATTCCCTGGGGTTTTTTTCAGGCCAACTTATTTTTCTTCTTTACATAATGTATTATACACTGTCCTGTCCTCGCGACGTACGCTCGATAGTAAAGATTAAAATATCTCAAGAAGCATTCCAACCTTAACAACGTCCTGCAAACAAATAATAAGATACGATTAGGAGATGACAATTTGATTTCAATGTAGGGTTGGACGTTTTTACCTTTTTTTGGGACGTTATACCTTTAGCTACTACCTATAAAGGCTTATTTATTTCGTGATAGCTTTAATTTTATTCTTGTTCATTGTGAAATTCCTTAACTTTTCTGCACTTTGATGGACAGAATATTCATTTGTCTTGGGCAAAGCTATTTTTCAGTTATTACTAGGCCAGAATATTCATGTTCATAATCCCGTCTTCCACGCCCGCCCTTTTCCAGAATACTTAAAGTTTGTCAAATTAATGCTCATTTACATGAGCAAGCAGTAAAATACACATATATGGTGTAGCTTTTTTCATGTATCATCTACTAGTAGACCAATAGCAAAGTGCGCCTTCGTTTCCGCGGTTCAGGTAGTATAACGCGGCAATGCATGTTCTGAAATTGAATTTTAAGTCCAATGTATTGTGCAGAAAGTTTGATTTTTACGCTCTCTGTACGCTTTTCAAAACCATTTTTAACAACTCTTTGAGGGAATCGTAGTGCATCTTGCTAGCTTCCACAGTAAAAGTCTGCCATAAATCAAAATATTGTATATTCTGCAATGTACATTAAATGCGTTCCTACAAACGAAAACCGGTCTATAACGAGAGAAAGAGAGAGAGAGTTACCACTTTGGATTTGCCTTGTTATGATTAACTAAATTGAATATGAGTTTAATTTATATGTAGGATTAAGACGACAAGACGACTTATAACAATTGTTCCTGACATCCTTTGTTAAAAAAAAACATATGCCGAGTAAATGCCTCTTCGCGCTATGGAAGACTTTTAAAAAATATTTTGTTGATGCTTATTTAATATATTAAGAAAAACACATATTTTTCTGAACATAGAAATAAATAAAAGTATAAGTAAGTAAGTAAGTAGATCATTTATTATAATGACATGTATAGTAAAAATAATATCACATATTAATTATACAATGATTAATTATACCCGACGCGTGGGACCTATAAGTCACCCTCAGCCTAAGGTTCATATTTTCAATAAGCACAATTAATGTGAAATTGTTACTTTTAAAGGATTTCTTTCCGTAAAAAGTTCAATGTTGTATTTTTATAGCAACTGTCAGTGTCCAAATAGTGTAAATAGTGTATGACTTAAAACGTGAAATTTTTCATAACAGTACACATTTCAAAGTGTATCTGTAGGTGTTTTTTTTTTTTATTTTGCATTTGATAAAACATTTGAAATATTTTAAACAAAATTATTGATAAAAAAACAACTAAAAATAATTTACAGGTATTGGTGGAGGGGGGAGTTATGATAATCTAGGACGTAATTCGAATCCAATTTGTGTCCCACATGACCCTGATCTCGGACAAGTTAGTCATGAATCAGCCTTTGGAACAGTTTTTGGGATGGAATATGAAACTAATGATTTTGGTAGTAACCTAATAGACAAGGATGTACCATGCGCAGTGTGTCGTGTAAATCATGCATCAACGGTATTAATGATTCCAGGCAAATCGCATTGTTTATCTGGCTGGAAAACCGAATACAGTGGAAATCTGATGTCAGGACACCACGGCCATCCTGGTGCGTCACAATACTTATGCGTTGATAATAGTCCAGACATATTGGAGGGTGGTGCACGCAATGACAATGGATACATTTTGTATGCAGTCAAGGCTTACTGTGGATCGCTTAAATGTCCTCCTTATGTACAAGGCACTTTGTTCAAATGTGTGGTTTGTTCGAAGTAGAAGAAGCCGTATTAGGGAACCTTGTTTAAAATTAAAAAGGACTCATCAAATGAATATTTCTTGTTTTTGCGCCAATTGTTTTCTATATCATAGAAGATTAATATATTTTGACGTTCAGTTGAGTTTCTATTGAAACTTATCCTGCACAACGGATAAATGTAAAGATTTGTCAGCGCTTATCGCATGTCGTGTCTTCTGTAACTCTTCGACCAAATTGAGCAAAACTAAGTCAAATACAACCCTTGGGTTACTTAGATTATGAAATGCATTCGATGATCATGTCCATCAATTAAAATGACTGTTAATCGAGTGCCACATGTGGAGCAGGATCTGCTTACCCTTCTGGAGCACCTGAGATCACTCCTAGTTTTTGATGGGGTTCGTGTTGTTTATTCTTTAGTTTTCTATGTTGTGTCATGTGTACTATTGTTTGTCTGTTTGTCCTTTTCATTTTTAGCCATGGCGTTGTCGGTTGATTTTCGATTTATGAGTTTGACTGTCCCTCTGGTATCTTTCGTCCCTCTTTTAAGGATATGAATCGGACATTTGGGTGAGATAAATTTAGAATTTCGAGACCTACATATTGTCTTGTTTAACTAAACTATTAAACTTATCCTTATAGAAATGCTTGTCTTTAAATTATGATCTCTTTGAAATAATATAAGGTCTTTCTGGTTTTCTGTGCAGAAACCTATTATATTTCTTCTGATTATTATTGAAGTTTTTTTGTTTGTTCTTCCACCAATCATTTCTCTTGCGGTGTATTGTGGTTTCACAAGATGCTGCTTAGATTTTTTGCATATGATATTGAACAGTTGTTGCGCTTTTGAAACACACATTTTTAACCAAACAGTTTGTTTTGTAGGAGCTAATTTCCCAAACACTTTTTTTCTTGTGTACGTATGTCCTTCGCAAATTTTGTCCTTTGCTTGTATTTTCATCCTATATTATGTTATAAACGCTGAATATAAAAGAACGATGATAAATGTTTGGGTTTTTGAGAGAAAGAAATTGACAAATAGTCCGAAGTGATCTGGTGATATCTTATAAAATCTTGTAAGTTTTTGGTGGGTTCGTGTTGCTTCATCTTTATTTATTTTTTATGTTTGGTTTTGTGTACTATTGGTTGTCATTTTCTTTTTTTAACCATAGCTTTGTCAGTTTTTTTTTTCCATTTCTGAGTGGCAATGTCCTTCTGGTATCTTTGTCCTCTTTTATAAGAGTGTTTGCCCTTAAAATGTTACAATTTAAGATAAATCGAAAATAACATCATACTGGTATATAATAAAGCTATAGTGTCTATTGCAAAGGGTTGCTGACACATGCCATTGAAACATATCAACCGGACCGGACCTTTTGCAATTTGTATGAAGCTATTTTATGGTATTAATTTAAGGTAAAATATACTTCAAAAACTAAGTGTTTTTTTTAATCTGTATAAAATTACCTTTAAAAAATTAAATTACAAAAATACTGAACTCCTAGGAAAATTCAAAATGGAAAGTCCCTATTCAAATGTTTAACAATTTCTTAAGACAATAAGGAATTTTTCAGAAAACAAAATATTTGTTTACTTAAAAAACATCCTAAAACAATATAAACTTGCATAATTAAATTGAGTGATACATGTTGTAAAATACCACATTCTATCCGAAGTTTATAGAAAATACGAAATTCCTTACATTTTTAAACAAATCTGTTAGATTACACAAAAGCTTATCATTAAAGTCTGCACTGCTTCGTGTTATATCAAGGTGCAAATCCATTGACACTATTACACCAGGTTTGAGAAAAATAGTAGAAGAAAGTGCGATTTTATGTTCAGCATATATATCTGTATTTATGGTGAGAATAATACAATAAAAAGTAACTCTAGTGTAAAAAAAAAATCATACAATTATCAACATTCGTTTACTACACCAACATCATATTATTAAGCTGTAGTTAGAAAAAACGTTCGGAAGGGCCTCAATGATGTTGAACTTCTTTAACATTTTAATATTTTGGTTTTTTTTCTTCAGAGGCATAAATGAATCTTTTGCAGACGAAACTCGCGTTAAACATACAAAATTTATCCTGATACATGTATATACGATGAGTTTATTTATTCTTTTATACTGATAAACAGTTATTTCGAAAACTTGAAAATAAGATTTCTATGAAGTATCTGTTATTTTGTAAAGATAAAAGGAATCATTGGTTTTACGTCATTGATGTAAAAACCCGGTCAAAATTAACCAAAAGCCGTCTGCATGGCACAAAACATTGTTCAATAGTAGAAATACAATATACCAAACTGTCCCGAGGTAACACATGTATACATCACCTAAAGGAGTAGCGGCATAATGGAAAACACTTTACGTTCTCGTTCAGTGTACAAACATATATGCACATAGCAAACATTGCATGTTGTTTAGGTTATTAAAAAGAGGTAAAAGCCAATCTTATTGTTCATTTCCAAAAAGTAATGTAGGCGCCGAAATCAACATTTCTCGTCCCGAAATTGGCGACTTTAACTTTATAGTCACAATGTGAGTTTGAGCTTTGAACAGTCTATAGTTCTATGTTCCTTATAAAAATCGAACTAAAGAATTGTGATTTTTT